>JARDWD010000527.1:1471249-2942499 GCA_029034505.1 Ornithoptera priamus | reverse complement strand
GTGACCCGACGGTGGACCAGACCGTGGAGCACATTCTCACATCCTGTCCCTTGTACGGAAGGGAAAGAATGGATTGTGAGCAAGAGATGAGTAGGAGGATAGATGCTGGTACCATTGCCTCTCTGATGGGTGAAGACGAAAGTCGCGCAGTATTTATCAAATACTGCAGAAGAGTGGTGAGAAAAGTGTTGGGGGAGAACAAAAAGGTAAGGAATGAATAAGGAAGAAGTAAAGAAGTAGCAAGGAATGGAGAAAAGAAAAAGGAAGAAAGAAGAGAGAAAAAATGCTACAGTGAATGAATTGTTACAGGCTCCCCCCCTCTTCAGAAGGCGTCTTCACTCTCAGAGGAAGGATGAAAGAAGGAAATGGAATGGAGAGTGATTAAGATAAGAGAAGTATGAAAGATAAGTATAGGATAAAAGACGAAAGGATGAAAGAAGGAAAGGTAGAAGAACCAGTACAACAAAAACTGATGGTAATTGAGTGAAAGTAAAAGGCCCTGACCCAAAACACGCAGGGGAAACGATAAAAAAAAAAAAAAAAAAAAAAAAAAAAAAAAAAAAAAAAAGATTTGAGATTGATGGCCTTTGTTGCCAGAAACCGTCTAGGTAGATAGCACCGCAGCGTCTACTTCCGCTGTCAAATAGTAGAGTGCAAACATTACTATGTTTCAGTATATAGGTCGCTTTAGCTAGTCACATTACTAGGATAGTGTGATTTAACATCTGCTGTCTTTAGCCCACCAGGACAATGTTGTGCTGTGTATATCATCCTAACTAGTGTCACATCAGGTAAACGCCTTGCTCATCTTGTCGCTTAGTACATTTAAAAAAAAATTATAGTAATATTTATTGCATCGTGCTTACAGAAAGTCGAAGAATGAAATATCCGTTATAATTCATAGGAAAAAAAAATTTTCTTTAACTCTCCCCGTCATTACTCGACTCCTAAGTGCAATTACAAGGCCGGATATGATGAAGTTTAGATATTTATAGATGATTTTGATTCCTCCCCAACCTCTCTGATGTTATAATTAGATCATTGTCTATTAGCTGGCGACATATGACCCAAAGATCATTTTCGACGTCTTAACTAAAACTTATGCAAAACTTAACATTTTTATACATAAAACGTTGAAGTGAACAGAACGCTCGCCTAATGATAGCTTATTCATTATAACTAAGCAGTACGTAAACGTGATAACTTAATAAAATAAAAGTATTTTACTTAATCCACCAATTACGTACTACGTAATATTTTTAGAAAAAAGTCACAGAAGCGTACGAAAGCGTAAACAATTTCCGTCCGTCGGCCAACTGGTAGATTGTAATAATTATATAAGTTAAATTAAAGTAAGTTAACACATATATTCATAATAATGTTAATGAATAAACTAAAACATCTCAGTTTTCTAAAAATTACTGACTGTAACTGTTTCAAGAGTAAACTTTTAATGTTTAACCCAAAACAAAATAAACGTAAATCTATAACTAACATTTTATTATGTTCTTAGCTTTTCTAACTTCGATAATTTTTCTTAGTAGCTACCCGTGATAACCTTTTTTGCAGTCTGTATTCTGAAGATGTTGAGCGCTTGAAAGTCATATCGACTCGTACAGCTCATCTGACACTGGGCTCGTGCACCCAGATCCATAGCCTGTTTTTTTTAAAAAAAGTATACTACTTGGAGTGTAGTTATCCGACGGCGGATTTTCATATTGTGTCTGAATTTTTACTTTCTGGCGGACCCACACGGTCGTCGAAGATGGGTTTCTGCGGTATGTTTAAATACAACATTACCACAAATAAGGTAATTACAAACACGAGTGTCCTAATCAGTTATAGGACCACATATATTAACTGTACATATATTTATAAAAC
Organism: Ornithoptera priamus; assembly: GCA_029034505.1. Taxonomy (NCBI): domain Eukaryota; kingdom Metazoa; phylum Arthropoda; class Insecta; order Lepidoptera; family Papilionidae; genus Ornithoptera; species Ornithoptera priamus. The sequence continues at coordinate 2,940,618 of JARDWD010000527.1, read as the reverse complement.
GGTATTTATTAACTATCAACGTGACATTAAAATAAGATCGCCTTGACCACTACCGTTTTGGTTTTTAATGGTCGATGGACGATCCAAAACGATAGAATAACTTCTTAGAGTGACTAATGTACTGAAAATAGATAATATTAGAACCTTTAGTTGTGATTCCCACAAGAATATTAAATAATTCACTGATGCGAAGATAACAACAAATATAAAAGTTAAACGGAAGTCAAGACTATACGAAAATATGGACTGAGGTCTATTAAATATATTCAGTAAAATGCAATAAATATATGACATATCATGACTTAAATGATACTTATTGAATTTTATGTTTAAGTTAAACAAATTTTGATAACCATACAGATATTGTGTCCGTTATTCCTTTTTCATTGTACATAGTCAATAAAAAATTTCTAGAAGAAGAGAAATTGAAAGAAACAGAAAGAATATAAACAATTTTGACTGTAGTAGAATCGTCATGTTTGATATTTACTAGAATTTGTGGTGAATATTTTTTAATTGTCAATATATATATCATGATCAGGCGATAGACGCCCACGATTGAGTATAGGCCTCCCCTAAGATTCCCAGATCGATCGGGTAGGGATTTATGGGGAGGGGGGATTTGGTCATTACCTACCACGCAGGCGTAATGCGGGTTCAATATATACAGTGAAAATAAATTAGATTTTGATGCATGAGTATTAAATTTAAAATGTCAACATATAAATCTAGTAAAAAAATTATAAAAGGATATTAACCTTTTATTTTAACCCACCCCCAGTAGTCCATCAGTTTTCAGATTTAAGAACACTAACCCTTTTACTGTGTCTACTCACAGCAGGGATAGAGTTTTGGCTATTTATCCGTATTAAGCCGATATAGCTCAGCTTATAGGTTTGAATAAACTTTTCGATTAAATAAACCTCAAGTGGAAATTGTGATGTAGTAATACAAATTAGCCTTAGTATTCTAAATTTCTATATCTTCTGCTTTATACAAAGTCATTTAGATAAATCTTTTTAATAAACTCCTGACATTCATTTGAGATATCATAGAGAACAATTGTGTAACATCTACGTAAACAATCAAACATTGCATCTGCCTTTAGTTCATTCGCGAAACTAATGAGCAACGGTAGTTTCACAATCCGAAGAATGGCTTGACTTATGAGTCAGCTCTGGCCGTCATAGTTCCTAGCCGACTGGCAACAGCAAGGTATCTGATTGTTGCTGCTAAAGTGGTGCAGATTTTACAAATTGCGCAATGAGGCTGATTTATAACGACCAGTTTAAGTCAATTACAGCAGCTTATACAACGTTCAGGAATTTGTCAATTCTCCTACGCCATAATGAGATTATCTAAATATTAGGGCTTTACATATGAAATTAACGTTCTGTCGTATTGACCACTTTGATCTGATATATCTCCTCTTTGGTTAAGAATTTCAAATTCAAATTTATAAACTTCGACTTGAACTTCACATTCGACTTCAACCTTATTTTGCGAAGGTTCACATTTAATTTTAAAATACTTCAAGTTCGCTAGATATTCTGCTTGCCTTATACTTACGATGTAAGTTCAGTTAGACTACCATGAAAGGTAAGCAAATAATATTTGAACAGAACAATTTTTGTCAACCAAGTTTTATAACATTGGATGGTGAATGATAAATAATGATTACAACTCATGAACATAATATAAAGAGGATTACAAAGGCTCACATAGCTAAGAACTCTTCGGACATACCTTAAAATAATATGATTTTAACAGTTCTCTTTTATAGTACTAATACTATAAACGCTGACGTAACAGAAGGTCAATAGCCATGAAAAATATATATAATATTTTAAAGGTTAATAATATATGTGATAGACGTCACAAATACAAAATTCACAGAACGTCCCCAGCGTATGTCGCAAAGCAATAAAGGTCAAACTACTGTGCCACGTTTAAAATGCGGAGGGCGTTGCCGCATCCTGATACCCTGATTGGAATATCATCAAATACTTCCAACGATAGACCCTTCGGTTAATATGAATAAAATGGTAGGAAAGAGCTTGTTACTTTGGGAGTGCTGTTACTCCAAAGTTGCATCATATTACGGAGGAAATGAAGTTTTATATTTTAGGGTCAAACTAAGGACGTTACTAAATACTTTAATACTATTAATAGAAAGTAGAATTATTAATAAATATTTCAGCAATATTATTTAACCTATTCAATTCTTTTTATTGATTTACCGCTGGATATAGACACATAAATCCAGTCGTTCTTCTGTGGTCAGCGGTTAATCTACGCAACCTTCACTCCAAGAGTTTGCTTCTCCTTCTACCGTCACTAAAACTACAAGTATGGTTAGCCCACTGTCGTTAAAGTTTGCATTTTTATTTTTAAATTTTTACTCCTACTGGATCTTCCACTAAGATTGGTAACAAATATAGCTGTCTTCATCGCTGTATGGTTCTTAATTATTTTACCAGGACAACGGCCAGATTTAATATTTCTGCGCCTTAACAGGTGCACTAATCAAGGACTTACATTACTTTTTTCATTGGAGTATTTGTGAGAAAAGATGGTGGTAAACTTTTCCAAATCGATCATCTAAATATAATATGTCTGACGGTATCTATATTGAAGTTAAAAACATAAAATATATATGAACATTGGTTGTTGGATCTTTCGAAGTTTTGAACAACACCTATTATATTTATTAAATGTATTCAGGCCCGATCTGCTAACACGAGTATATCTCTGGTGTAGAAAAAAAGTTATAAGAAAAGAATAATCCAGGAAAAGATCAGTAACTATTTCTGTGGTCACCGAAAAGAGAGGATCCTCCTTTGAAGAAATCCTAAGTTCAGCAGTAGATATGATCTTGTTATGATATATATGAAAATCGCTAATACATAATACTTTTTTTCTGTAATGATAAATATCAAATATTATTAGAAACGGTAATTGCTCATTCATTACATCATATTAACTTTGAATGACTTCATATAAAAAAAAACACAGATTGGCCTTTCTTTGTGCAAGGTTTCATAAGACATCAATGTTACAAGCTCTGATGTTACGGCCAACCTGATAGTTATCACGTAAGCGAATGTTTGTCACATTGAATGACGTAAAAAAAAAAAATGTTATAACACATAATAAGATTTTTTAAGAACTCACTTGGGCCTTATTTAATATAGGGGGTTCAGGACCATTACCCACCACGCTGGCCGATTGTGTTTTGCAAGATTCCTCGACAGCTATTGTTCATGAAACACATCCGCTTCTTAGCCAGCAGCAGGCTTATAGCCACTGCTGGGTATAAGCCTCATTCAAAGATCTCCGCTCTTACCGGTCCTCAGCCCTTCAATATATTATCGGTGCACAATGTTGAGGGTCTTTGAGCACTATACCTGCTGGTACGCGACCGCAACTCTAAAATCTTCCAGCCCTTCAGCCGTCATATCTTCGATCAATGTGTAACCAAGCCGTCTTCGAATCATAGTTTATAATTATTCGAGCTGGTAGTTTCACCACACAAAATAAGCTATCACCAAGACCTCCACATTAATGTTCATATCGTGATTCACTGTACGGTATTTCGTATTTGCATAATTCATTATAACGCGTACTTGTTATTCATAATTACTTAAGCTAATCAGCCCATGTAATGTCCATCAATGGAACGCGTTGATAAGAAATGTCTCCTCACTTGACACGCAATTACCTGCTTTACTATGATAGGAAGTGCACAATTCTTTGAAGTCTTCACATCACAAAATAGTACAACTCCAACTAAGGCGAAGAAACGTAAAGATTCTAGATTCTAGATCGATTCCTCATTGCTAACATTCAATATGTTTACAGTCCATGTTAGATTGCCTTTCGAATAAATCAAATGTTATGAGGTTAGATCCTCAATTTTTCTCAGCAAACATTCGAGGTTGCGCCATTTATACTGATGTGTTATAATTGTTAAAACCTGACTTTAAACATTTATATTAGTAATAAAATTTAAGGTTTTTGGTAAATTCAATACGTATGGAAATTTTATAATAGATAATCAAAAATCTTATTTACACGTAGAATACCATGAGAGTCACCAGTGATCGACACGGTGTAAAATCCTCTTTAAAGAACGTAGGACGCTTAACGTGTTGAAGGGCCTCCATCATAGTATAGGCTCTGATACAACATAATGGACTGATTAAAAAAACAACCGATTGCTGGTGTGGCAACACTTTCCTACGTTATCAGCATATCGTTTCCTTGGTGTTGAATCCTAGACCCTCTAATATAATTACGCAACAATTGATAAAGAACACATCTACCTGAACTTGACCACATAGAAAACAGATTTCGTCAAGGTCTTTAAAATTCGTGTGTCATCGAATCTTTAAGCAATTATTGGAGGAATCTTAAGGAAGTTGGGCAAGGTTGAAGTCAAGATTGCAGGATTACATCGAGCACGATCATCAGAAATGAAATAAAAGAGCCACGGTAGAATATTGTGGATAAAATGTCTGGATCAGTCTCAGATCTGTTCGTGGTTGTAGAGCGTCGGACGATGATGTTGATGATAAAAGAATATGGATTATTCAAAAAGGATTCCGAGTATTTCTTTATACGAATTTTATTTTCAACTCCAGCATACATTTTTAAACGTATGCAAAACTTTATGGAATTTGGATTTGAAGATAAGTGAGAGATCTAAAAGTAAGTCTACCACTGTCCAAGGTCCTTAAGTCTGTTGTACAATTTTTTACTACCTTAGAAAACAATACTTATGTCGTTGCATGATACCATTTTAAAATATCCTTCTAAGCATTTAAAAATTAGCATTGTTACTGATAATCGAATATAAAGTTTGTTTTGCTAAAGTTTCTTTGGATGACCTAAATAAGATTTGTGGACAATGGGCGATTTGCTTTCAATCCCCTCCAATGAGTGTTGTCTTTTATTTGAAATTATCTTACCCAACATTCCAATTAACATTTCCCTCATTTTCCGGACATTATTGACCGTAACGTTGGTATGGTAATTTTTCGCTTTCGACATCAAGCCAAGATGGACCGGTAATGTGCGCACATCACAAGCAAACGCCGGTCATCTCGCGAAATAACATAGTTACACCAATGCCGTTCGCGTACCGTTCGTAGAAACAACCAATAATAAAGTAATTAAATTTTATTCAACATATCAGACAAAAGATTTCATAGATTTCTTCTTGGTGGTAGATCTCTCTTACTGGAGTCCGTCTAAGTAGGTACAATCGCAGTTCCTATTTCTACCATCAAACCGTATACAAACGGTACCGTGTCCAGGTTTCAAAGGCGTTGAAGCTAGTGTAATAATTGGAGTAACGAGATTGAACATCTTGTGTCGTGGCAATGAGAACAATATGGTGCAGTGTATACCAACCTAACTAGCGCTGTCTTTATAGATAATCGTATTACATAGCGTCAAGTAAATATCTTACTCGTCTCCTTATATACTCATTCTTTTTAGACGTGACGTTTTTTCTAATGCATCATTGCACCACATTGTATTGATCGCATTGAGATATTAGATCTTAGGTCTCATTTCTACAGTAATTTCACTAATTACAGCATCCTAAAGTGAAACACAATAATGCTTCCACGCTACTGTTTGATGACAGATGTAGGATCTGCGGTTACGGTGATAGCTACTTAAACCATCTTTGGTAAAATAAACCTGTTAATAATAAGTTTGATTATTATTAATATTAGTTTTATATAATATTTTATATCATGATTAAAGCATACGTATTAATAAATTACTAATATTCGCAAATCGATATTAATTCAATACTTCTGCGGTGTGAGAATACGAAACGAAACCTTGAAAGCGTTTTAATAGTGTGTTAGGAAATCCGCATAGCAATGTAATAATAGTGGGAAATAAATCGGTTTAAACCGATTCGATACGTCTTCACTCTCGCTCGGACCCTACCTGCTCGATTCGCATCCAGCTGGTGGCCACTTTCGATGAACGCTTGCGCAAGCGCAACGCGCATTACCGTACGCCATTCATCTTTTCAACACGCCTTGTTCGAATTTTAGCGGCTTTATATATTTCACACATTTAATATATAACTTTTGTTACAGAATTAATTATGTTATATAGATTTTTGATTATTACGAGTAATAAAAATCTTATAATCTTTAAATTTAAACCGAATATATATCATATGGTTGATAATTTCGGTACATTAGTTATACGAATATGAGTTCTATATTCAACGTAATAAAATTCTTTTTGTGTTACTAACTCGATAACTACACTAACCTGGATGTGTCGTTATTTTTAAAACCGGCGATATGTTAGCAAAAATATCTTACGATATGTGATAAATTCTATTAAATTTTAACATACTAACCAATAATATATTTTATGTCTGTCATATTACTTTATTCTCTAAGATAAATGTAAAGTAACGCTATTTGTGGATTTCAACGGCAAAATCGATAAAATGATTAAAAAATGCCTCTCAAAGTCCATATCTTAAAAATGCTACATATTCGGAGAGTGTTTAAAAAGAAGCTGCTATTGTATATATATGATGTATTTGAAACTTGGTTTAGTAATATATTTGCATAGCAAAACGTTTCAGTTAGACGAAAACAAGATGTTTATAACCGACATAAGTTCAGAATGTTCGCGATGTTGATTTCCCCAAACACTTTGAATACTTTCACGCTTCTAATCACCTTGTGCCTATTACTTAACACTATTCCGTAACACTAAAAATTTAGTCACACACAAAGCTTGCCTAACTACCTAACTCGATGACCTAAGGGCAATCTCATCCTTGACGGTCATTCGTGCGAAGTTCACTTTGGAAATTATCTGTGCTTAATTTGGCCTGTTTAAAAACGCCGGGAGGTAATTTCTGACCTCTAATGTCAGCCTTGAAATAATGATGGTGTGGATTTTGACGGATGAGGTATGTTAATTTCTGTCCTGGCCGTACAAAGTATTAGTCATAGTGTATATTCATATAATTTTGAGTTTATAGGTCTCTTTTAAGCAGCAAGCTAATATTTGACCTCAATTTTATGATATCAATAGTCTCTCATATATCGACAGTTGAAAAACATTTTTTTGTGTTGGCAGATTTATAATTTGAGAGTAGTAGAGGTAGGTGGTGGAAGGGTTTAAAATACCTTACCTGTTATCCTAATTCCACAATATGTGTAATCGAAACATTCAGTATTACGAAGGAAGTCTTAAGACGTTGTGTCGCGGAGGTTTTTAAGACTTAATACTCTGTAGATCAGGTTTTATATTTTCAAACTATTTAAGTTATGATTGCACTCATTCATAAAGAAGTGCGATTTGATCGGATTAATCAAAATTCAAGAAAATTTTCGTCTTTAAAAGGCTAAAATATTATATAAACGACTTTACAGTCGAAAAGGGAACTGTCTAAGATATTTTAGTATTGATTAAAAGTCTTTAAGCTATATTTAGGTGCATGGATATCCAAATATTAGTATAGCAGTAATAAGTAATGTAATATAACAGCTGTATGTGATATTTAAATTTTAATGTCGTAAGTAGCCACCTAAAAATTGCATAAATACCGAAAACTCTGACAACATTATTGCGATACCGTTTTTCTGAGGAAAGTTGCAGACACGTATTTCAAAAGGGCGCGGCGGTGAAAGTGATGAGTAAACTAAAATTTTTAATAACTTCATATTCACAGAGTGATCTATTATTTTATTAGTTCTCTTCATATTTACATAATGAAAAAAAAGCCTCTTTAATTCAAAATATAACTGATTTAAGTAACTTAAAAAATTATTTGGTAATTACATACATAACGTGCACTGTTCATAAGTTCATAAAATTTAAATAAAATTATCGTACAGGTTTGTTAAACCTTATGCAGTAATCCTACAGAACCAGCAGAAGTAACAGAATCAAGATTTCTCAATATAGAAATAGCCCTAAAAGTTAAGTCATACAAACTTATGTGAAGCCAATAACTTAAACATGTTTCAGATAATATTAGACGCAATGATTCTCTTAAGAACTCACATTGATGCTTAGTTCCATATAACTTAGTCTAAATTAATTATCTTTATATTCATTCTAATAATATATAAATGAATAATTTATACAAATATTTCTTTTATTGAAATATATTTTTTTTCTACAAAGCGATGAGATGGACGAGACGTTCACGTGGTGGTAAGTACACCTGGTTATAACGTGGCGCCGGTTAGGATGATGTACAATACATCGTGCCCGTCGCCTTGAGGCACAAGATGTAAAGTCCAGTTCCTCCTGTAATGTCACAAGCTACAGCACCCTTCAAACTGGTACACAGTAATGTTTGCATAATACTGTTTGGCCGACGGAAATACGCGCTGCGGTGGTACTACAGTAGTTTAAGTAGAACGATACATTACTTACGTTCATCACCTACTGACACGCAGTTCGTGTTAAGTAACCTTTCAGTGTAACTTGAAGTTGTACATAAAAAATGTTTCTAAGCTTGAGCTCTCTAATACGTAATTATGATAATGATTTCCTCATGTTTCGAGATGTTTTCAAAATTTACTACAAATGATTTTCCTGGTGGTAGGTCTCATTGCGCTCGTCACCTTGAAACAAGGTATTAAGTCTCGTCTCCCCAGTAATCTCACTAGCTATAACTCCTTTCAAACCGGAACTACTGTTCGGAGACAAAAATAGGAGCCGCGATGGTACCCACATAGACGTTCTCCGGAAACAACGACCTACCACCAGTAAAGGTAAAAGGTAAAGATACCACCGCAGTGCATGTTTCTGCTGATAAACAGTAATTTACAAACATTACTGAGTTACAGTTTGAATAGCGTTGCTGCTGCTACTAGTATAATTACTAATGTAGGGAGACAACGTTTTATGTCTCAAGGCGACGCGCACAATATGGCGCAGTGTATATTATCTTAACTGGCGCCACATTATGGGTAAGTATATCATTTACCATCAGGTGAACGTCTCGCTTGTCTTGTTTCTTTGTAGAAAAAAAATTAATAAAAATTAAAATACTTATAGTATTTGATAAATATGCTTCTGTAAATGTCCAGTAATTATTTAACAAGTCAATCCTATCAGTTCTCGAGGAGTGACAGTGAACTTTTCCTTCAGAAGGCGTGGATCCTAAGGACTAACATCGGTGCACAAGATATTAACTCTCGTCGCCTCCTAATTCACTAGCTACAACGCCCTTCAAATCTGAACACAGTATTATTTGTATACTACTGTTTGTTGGCAAAAATAGAAGCTGCAGTGGCAGCTACCACGACGGTATCCGGATATGGAGACCTTCCACCTCCACAGTAAGAACTGTCTGTGCCTTAACAATGCAAAAAGTATTAAATATCATTTTCCACACCTAAAAGCATTCATAAAAGTTTGGTCCCCTGAAATGTTTCAATGCGTATCTTTTATTTATTTTTAAATCACTTAACACTTGTAATAACGTATTGACCAGAAAAAAAAACAATGATTATAACTAATGTGTTATTTTTTTGAAAAGAAGTAAATTTAATATAAAATTTACATAATGGCTTCGTCGTGACACGAGACGGGTCCTGTTCCGCCGAGGTTAAACTTAAGGCAGTATTTACTTTATTTCAAAATATCGCACCGACATATAAAAACTAAACAATCACGAAGAAGGAGGCTTATATGCGTTAAGTCAATTTTGTGGGATTTTTTTTTTTTAATTTCGTCATTTTTATTGACTTAAACTCAACATACATAACAAATAAGCATATTTAGATATGTGATATTACATGTTGTTACTCCTGTAATCATAATTTTACTATCAGCGACTTTCGAGGAGGAATATTGTATAGAATACTATTGCTTGATGGTTAAAATAAGCCATCATCAAAGGCTGGTTCAGCATGTATCAACATACCCTGGACCCCAACAACATAAGTGGTTAGTTTCTTTAGTAGATATAATGAAATGTATTTGAATGACGTATAGCTAATTAAATTAAAAACAATACTATATATATATATCACATTTTTTTTGGTTGGTATATACTAATGCAGCTGTAGATAACGAGGTTAGCACCAATTTCAAGGAAAGGATAAAATAATGAAGTATAATGAAATTAGCTTTTAACAAGGCAATACAGGAGATGGCGCGGCAAATCTAAACTACAACAGATAAAACCTCATCCATAGATGTTGGGATTTTAATGTCCTTTTTTAAAAAAAAATTGATCTAAATAATTAATTAATAATTTACAACAATTAGCCTCTTATATATATGTAGAAAATATCCAGATTTATTAACTCAACCATAACATTAACATCCTCGACCTCCGAAACTGTAGGACGTAAAAACTCAAAGTTCGGTAGAGATATTGCTTCCCCCGTTCAGAGAGTTGAAGGAGATAACAGGAGTTGAGATGTTGTTAATAAGAGGAAGTGGTCCGGAGGCCGGCAGTTTTCCGGCGGGCGGGAATATTTCTAACAAATTTCAAGTCTAAATTTCAAATCTAATTCAATATTACAACCAGCAAACCGGGATGGGAACAGCTAGTATTTAATATACGCATTTAAAGTAATCTATGATATATGTTACGGCCTATTAAATATATTTAGTGAAATGAAAAATCAAGTACCGTATCGTAGTATTATTAAGTAGTATTAATTTCAATGAAAACATTAAGTAGCAATTTTTTGTAAAATATTAAATCTATAATAGAGGTTTAATATAAAATTTAAGCTTCAATAGCTTGTATTAAAATTTCAAATCAGGATTTTTATCGTGCATCTAAGTATTTTTATTTAGAAAAATATATCACACCTGGTCTATTACCTGTAATTTCAGTTATAGTAATTAATTTGCTTCATAGAACTATTAAAAAAAATTTAAACTTACCTCAAATCACTTCCTAATATCCCTTAATAATAACACTACAATAATTACACATACGCCAACTGTTTTTAATTATTCACTAAAAATTTCGATGATTCGGTTAAAAAAAAAATCGCACATATTTCGTTTCATTTCGGTTTATAAACCGTCGCTTTACTGATACACAGTAAGGTTGATAATTGTGTATTCCTAAAACAATAGACGCGCACAAGTGAGGCGTGTTGGCCGCGAGGTGTGCGCCGCTACTTTGCGCACGCGCACCTTGCGTTCCGTTGCAGCGAAAGATAAGTAGGCGACATACGATTCTAATATATCTCATATTATTTTTTATAACATATATGTTCCTATCGTATTTGTACTATAATGAAATTTACTATTTTTTGGAGTTCAATAGAACGCTTTTTTTATTCTATCTCTAATGTACTTTTGTGTCATGTTTTGTTAATTTTTTAAAAAAATATTAATAAAAAAAGGATAATCTTTTGACCCAATGTTTTATTATTAAATCTGTTTTTATTTACGATATGTATCACGACAGTCTTCTGATACGCTTGCCTATAAAAACAAAGTGCCAGATGTTCTCATACTTAACGGCAGTAAAATTATGCATTACTTAGTACATAGACAAATTCCAAATAGAGTAGAAAATGCAGTCGAAAAATATAAATTACGTCTAAAAAATAATTCAGACCCATCAGCTGTACCATCTTTATAAATTGTGATTTATCTGAAAAGAAATTGAAGATATTTTAGTAATCAATTATGAATACAAATATGTTAAGGAATGAAATTGGGTAATAATACAATATTGCAGATTTAGCTTAAAATTTTCTACTTTAACAGGAAAAATCATCCGGTATTTTTTCATTAAAATCGAGTGTTTGGAAACCATTCGGTGGTCAGGATGACAAATTAGAATGTAATTGTCCATGAAGGAAGGTCCAGGAAGGAAAATATTAGACATAATGATTTCTTATGATATTCCGACTTGTTGTCATGCTGTAAGTATATACGTTTTGTGGATGTTAAATTAAAATTTTAACTCCTGCTTTTTGGATTATGTTACTCCAATTTTGGATAAAGGCATGTACAGAAAAGATCGTCCCAACTCTAGATTTATCATTACTTCATTACACAGATCGACATCGCGTCAGGACAGGAAACGTCGTCCTATAATTCCTTTACCACTGAAAACTCAAAAGGCAATAAGATAGATCAAATTAAACATTATAAAGTACTTCAGGCAACTAGTATAAATAAAATATCCTTGACAAAGGAAAATGAAATTATTTATTTAAATTTACTTTTCTTTGCAGTTTGGGCTCTGCACGAACAGTTCCTGCGACGCGAAAGGAAATAAGTTTCCACAAATCTTTAACATAATATTGACGCTTATATTAGTTCGAAAAGCAATACTTGTGCCAAAGTTCTCTACCTTCTAAGGGAATACTCTTCCTTCTAAGACAGAAGAGGTATCTTTAACTTATAATACTGCCACCAACATACTTTACTTTTGCTTAAAACAATTAAATACTTTCATACTAATTTCTAACCTTGTTGATAACATTAACACATTTAACTGATTGGGAATACTTTACATAGATTGCATAAAATATTTTTAACATATATCTTTAAATATTTTCTTTAATTAGAAACCAACAATTAAATCAAAGCTTTATCGTTAATGAAATAGAAACCAAAGATACAACATATCTTTCTTTACTAAAGACACTTCATTATGATTCAGTCTAAAACAAGTTGCAGAGGAATGATTAGACGAGTGTAAGTGATGATGAATACGAAAATGAATAGACTTGAATATCATTAAACACCTTGTCCCCTTTAAGTTGACCTTGCTGAACCCGAGATACGCCTACAGCAGTTCTCAGTCAAGAGAAATCGCCGAACAAACAAATCACTAGCGGCACTGTTGGAAGAAGTTACTCGCATACCATAAAAGTTTGCTGAAGAGACATCGGAGAGGCTTTTAGAATCGGTGAAAGTTAGTAACACATAATTACAATGAGGCTATAGTTTTCTACTCAGTTTGAAAAGGCTGTATTTTTAACATCAATAATAAACAAAAAATATGTTATAGTTATTAACATTAGTAAGGAAAGAGACGAGTAGGGGGTTTACTATATAGTAAAAGATATCCACAGCACCGCATTGTTCTCGTCGCCTTAAGACATAAGATGTTGAGTCTCGTTACCTCAGTAATTTGACTAGCTACAACGTCATTCAATTCGGAACACAGTAATGTTTGCACAATATTCTTTAGCGACAGATATAGGAGCTGCAGCTGTAGCTACCTGGAAGGTATCCAATAAGAGAAAACTACCACCAATGACGGCTGTTTAAATATATTAGTTACCACTTAACTACATTGTGATTATCGTCTCCATACCGTCTTGTTACCATAGTTATTTTTCTTTAGGAAATCGCTTTAAACCTGAATACGTAATCCATTTTAAAAATTCTCCGGAAACAAATACCTACTCTTAGTAAAATAAGTAACTTCAATATTTACATCTACCTACATATTGTAGCAACTTGACCAGCGTCATGGTGATGAGCAATGGTCATTGTTGACTTCTTATGTTTGGCGCTGGACATGCCCAGCAGTGAGACCATAAACTGGGCTGTTAGTGATAATTTATCTTAACAAAATAAAATGATTTCAATCAAACGATGGAGTCTTAATTAATAAGTTACTTCAGATATAAGTATTTACGAAATAACATAAGCAACTTGTTAGACGCCGAAAGTATCACACGGTTTGCGGCTTTATTGATTATTACTTGCAAAGGTAGTAAATGTTTTTTTTTTTCCATTTCCTTTTATAACATTTATAGGCACAGCTCAGCTAAACGGTCTACATATATACGAGAAATAAGTTCGTTGCTTTGATTATACGTAATAGTAACTTATTTTCATACAAGCGATGGTAAGATACTTCAGTACCATTACCATGGTACATATGTGATCTCCGGCAACTGAGATAAACCAACAGTTAAAGTTAAGTTTAAATTGTAACTACGCATTACTTAAACAAATTGTTCATGCTTTACCGCTTGAAGTTATTAAGATAACGTAAAAAATTTAATAGTTAACCATAACAAAACGGTGAGTCGTAGACGAGAGCGTAACTTAGAAGTTAATAACTGAGACAAACATCTTAAAACTAATTACTTTCCAACATGTTTAGGACGATAATATTTTACTTGATATTAGTCAAAGCATCGCTTTCTTTGCAATTATAAACTCTACTGACCTCTAAATATTTTAGTTGCTTGTTAACAAGTAACATGACAGTATTTAAATTTATTATATGAATGATTAATTAACTATAAGAGTAGTAGATTTATTAATCATATAAATAGCTCTCAAAATATTCTGACTTTCTTAGTCGGTGAATGTTATATATGAAAGCTACTGTTTAATGAAAACTCAAACTCAACGGGGATGTTACCCGTTCCCCCTTTAAGATTTATAATAACTGAGCTATCACAGCTTAATAATATCATATTTAAAGAAGCAAATATATCAAGTCTTATATCCGGTAAAGAAACTGATGTCTTCGAATATGGCGGACATCAAAAAGGCTTTAATTTTTTTTTATTACATGAAACGGCGAGATGTGAAAGATATCCACCTGGTGTTAAGTGATACGCCACGCCATAATAATGTGGCGCTAGATAGAACGATTTACACTCCGCCAAATTTTGCTGGTCGCTTTGAAACTTGCAAAGTTAAATCTCTTTACTCCAGTAATTTCACTTCGAACTAGAACACAGTATAATTTATACAATAGTAAAAAGTATAAAAAAAAAATGTAAATATATCATTTTAGATAAGAGGCTGCTAATGTTTTAACTGGACAAAGAGAAATCAGAATCTTTGATTTATCTAGTGCTAAGGGGGTCGGTGTATGAAAGAAGAAAAATTATTACAGAACAATTTTTTTTTCATTAAAATTAAATATATTATATATCGTTAAGTTAGACATTTTTGTTTATTCTAGTTCTCGCATCAGTAAATAATTTCTCAATATCTTTGCCAAGAATGCCAAGGCTGTCCGTCGTAAGGAATCACAAACAGGCTCGTACGCGTAAATATATCAACACGTTACTAATTCTTAAACTGCCACTGTATCCTTAAAGAACTCTTTTAAACATATATAATATGGGAGAAGATATCGTAATCAATCTCATTTCTGACAGTCATCTCTTCTCTCATGTGCTGCTTTACACAAAGTCGTGTTTATCATGATACAGCCAACATGCTGCCTCCACATCTCTATGTGTTTGTCATGTTTTAGAGCACACTGAATACTAGTCCAAAATTATGTTTTTTTTTTCAATTATCCGATATAATAATGAAATATTTCTCTTCAACAGAATCTATAGAAACAGTCGACTTGATGTTCAGTCTAAGCTGGTACTGAATACTTAATACTTCGCTTTTTTTTTATTAAACCAGTTCGTTAAGTAGGTATTTTTAGTTCTCAGCGGGCCGCCGCACCGAAATTGGTGTTTGGCACACATACCACATCGGCGTTACCTAACTCTTTAATCACCTTCATACAAGTACACTGTTAAGTTAATTATCATTTAATTCAAACTAAAACTTCAGCCGCACCTAATTTAAGTCGCATTTTAATCACTGACAAAATCGAAGCTTATTTTTAACTTAATTACAAACAAATATATTCCGTCTCAGTATCGACAAAAATTAAAGGTTTAGAGGAGAGAATAAGTTCGCGAATTATTTAAGTATTTTTAAGTGTTAAATATGTTTACGTACGCAATAACTGCTACATATTTACTTTTTATATTACATCATGTTAAAACAAATACCTTAAAAAATTACAACTATTAAATATATGATTGTAACTTCAGAGCTGTCTTATGAAAAATCACCGTGCCTTTAAAAAACTTAATATATAATCTAACAGGAAAAGTATATATATAAATAAATCGACCAATAGTTTATTGTTAGACAAACCTTTCACCATAAATTCCACATTAGCATCAGGAAAATCCATAAGAATCGTAAGAATTTAACTTAATCTGAGAAACCTTTCGACAATGCGTAGACCATCAGTGTATCACTAAGGCGGTACGTAACTGTAGGTCGAAACTAACGGTATCAGCTTTATAAGGATAACTTCCGGTTAGCGTCACTATGAGACTAGCGATACGTCCTGACATTTCCTGTACCTACTGTGATAAAAATAGTTGTTACACGTTACTTACATTATTATATATAAGTTGAATAGAAGATAAGATTGAATGGGAAGGGGACAATAGTGACAGTAAATCTGCCATTGTTGGTAATCATCATTTGACAGTATTAGAGGGTGAGGGGAAAACAGAGAATAAGATCTACTCGGCCCATCAGTCAACCTCACTGCTGCCTGCCTGTGTTGACCCCTGCTGAATAAGAGACGAGGCTCTGGCGACCGAGCAATGGTGGTATAACCATACACCCGGCCTGGCTGGCTGAGGCTTCAGCAGAGTTAAGGTATAAGTAACTTCTAAAAGGCCTGGTGCAGAAGGCTACGGGAAACCACTGCATTATATTCCCAAGTATTCAGCATGGAAAAGTTGGGACTTTTATAATAACAAGAACTTTGAACGTTTATAATAATAATAACAAGGCCTTGAGTGCCCGGCGTCTCTTAGATGGGACAAGAGTGTTAAGAATCTCCGGGAGGCAGAAAACTCTGTACCACACCGATCACCAACCTTCACTAGTTTGAGAGGCACTTCAAGAAGAAGAAGATCTACTGAAAGAACTTAACAGTACAATTACTTTATTACCTTAACTAGAGTTTATGATTAAGGTAGTAAAAGTGAGTCAACTCAAAATTGATGACTATAAAATTTATCTTCCGAAAGCTTGTGATGAAAAGATACTGAAATATAAATGTTTTCTACTGAACTACGATAAACATTTAAGCATCATCACTACTTTACCTGTTATTAAGGATCGCTTGTTCCGTTTCTAGAAATTGTTATTTTTATTTAGGACAATTCATAGTATAGTCTACGAAGTAATGAAATCATTTATTCCCGAAAGGATATAAATATATATATATACAGTGTTTGAGACCGCTTTCTCGTTAAGTGGTATAATGGTTTTCAGTACTCTGTAACTTACATACGGGAATGTGTTATTAGATAGTCAGTTTAAGCCACTTTCACTGCCAACAAATTACCGGTGAGCTGATTTACACGCACTTGTATCACGCGATGTTCTCGTTTGGGCGTCGGCTTGTAATCCATTTTTCGCATTAAACAAATACTCATCAAAGGCGATAAAGGTTAGATTAGCTTGATAGTGGTGAGAGGAAAAGATCTAGTTTTTCTAAAACATTTAAAATGTTACGTCAAAAGATGTTTAGACAGACGTTACACAGACAGTTATAAGATGTAAGATTGATTGATGCTTAAGAAATATTAAGTGTATGTTATTTTTTTTATAGGAAGGGTGGGGAAACGAGTGTATAGTTCACCTGGTGGAAAGTGGTCACTGACGCCCATGTACAGTCACAGCACTATAGGGATCGCAGCTGCGTTGCCCACCTACAAGGGAATAATATGCTCTTTTCTTGAAGGTCCCCATCCCGTATTGGTTCGAAAATGTTTAGATTCTTCAAAAGTGTAAAAAGTTTTATTTTTCTTTAAACAAATTTTATACTTTTGTACTTATGGCTCAGTTGCGCATAATAATAATAAAATTCGTATGACTATTGTTAAATCTTCTTTAGATTATTTCTCTTTGAATTCATACAATAAGTTGCTTATTGGTGAAAACGCTGAAGGACTATTCGCTACACATACTTTCATCTCTCTTACATCAATACATGACATATTATACTTCAGTGGTTGTCATGATAATAAAAAGAATTGAAATGATGTGAAGATTTGATCTTTCGTTATTATACTTGAGATAAGAAGTTATGATAGATTTGAGGAAACCACAATAAGAATACCCCGGCAGTTATGACTACTAAATTTAATAATAAAAAATCAAGGTTACGAGTCCTTGTTAACGAGTGTGCTTGTTTTGGGTAGTGACAGCTACGTAGGATACCCGATGAGTCAGAACAACGGACGGCAATCGGTGGTAGGCGAGAGAACGGTAAGTAGGAGGTGAAGCTCACCTAACGCATTATTCACATGTAATCGTTTATAAATCGTCAACAATATAGTGCTTATGAGTACGTTTTGATAGGTTTCTATTAATCTTTTTAATTATTAGAATACCTTACTGCTTAGTTCCTAGATCCTAGGTTCCTAGTTCGATTTTGATATATGTGATTCTGATAAGGTTTTACATACCTGCCTGCTTAGCTTCCGTCCTCACATTATGAATCTTTCGCCATTATGGTATTTCCGAATCCGATTGTGAGAGCCAGGGTATTCTAGGCAAACACACTTGGCCATCTTTAGTGATATTTTTATCTTATACCATTTGATAAGTAAAGCAATCAATTTTAAATTAAAAATAATACAAGAAAAAACGTAATATGAACAGGGTTGTCATAATCGTGACTTAGTAGTAAGGATACAAGATCCTTCACCAAAACAACAATAGTTTTTAATGTAACTATTTTTCAACACGGAAGATCTTAAAGATTGTTATCGTTATTATAATGAACAGCGACATAACGGTTTTTTATGTTTAAAAACTCATATTTTTATTGATAATTTGATACGCGTAGCGTCGGAAATACCATAGTAGTTGTAAGGTCAATAATGCGAAGCTGTTTTACGCGTGATTGACAGAAACACACGGCTGTATTCAATAACGCGAATATCATTTAACATAACAAAGCTAGGTTATTAAAAAAAAAACAAGGAAACACAAAATGAAGACCCAATTAAAACGTTCAGGATGGACTCGACCTTCGAAGAGGCACGACCTAGACGGGTATGCAAAAAGAGCAACACTTTACGCCTTTACTACGTTAAAATTATTACAACCCGAATACCAAAAGAATTTATTGCCCGACTGTAAAGAAAAAAAGTATGGACAGGAACCCATCTAAATTGTCAATGATTGTTTATCAAGAAAGAATAAAAAAGAACATACAGAATTATATAGAAAACGAACTAAAAGCATCGGAATCGGAAAGATTTATGTTTTCATCTGGAAACAATCATCAACACCGTTTCTTGCGATGCAGAGTTTATTATTATACAAAATACTTTATATGTATTTGGGTAAATATTGATATTATTTCTTTAAATGACTGTTTTATTGTTGTGAAAGAAATTTAGTAACAACATCTGTATAGAAAACTTAATTAAATATTGAAATTTACTTAAACGGAATAGAACGAAATTCTTCTAGGAGTCATCGCAGACTCTAGTTTAAGAGTCTGACCATCATGTGATGTAATACAGCGAATTCTTTGCTCAGTTTTGGGTCAATAATATGAAAATACCAAGTAGACATTCGGTGAGAATATTTTTGTTTAGATTATTTATAGTAATAGTAAAAAAAAACTTTCGTCAATCCGGAAAGACTGGTGAAGCCTATGTGAAAGTAGACGTTATAAGCTGGATTTATGTTGATGGAACAAATACAAATGAAAAAGCGATATAGGTAGTTGTATAGACACTACAAGTTGTGCGACAGTCACGTAATGATACGTGACTGATGACAATGACGATGTCCCAAACAGACTATTAAATGTTACAGTAAAAAAGGGGGTATTTGTATCATTTTAACGCCGAGCAAAGTACGTCGCTTATTAGTTCTCGTACCTTCGTCCTTACAGAAGCAAGTTTTTTTAACAAATGCGAATTTAATGATGTCTGACGGATGAAAAGAATAGTCTGCGAAATGAGATGATACTAAAGGTCAACCTTGGTAATGGAGATGTAATTTGTGGACGATATTTTAATGATACCATAAATACATCACCTTTATTACCTTGCGCTAGGTTCAGAAGCCTATATAACAACTGCTAATGCCTTTAGTAGTGGTAAGTCTCTGTTGTCGGAGACCATCTAAGAACTTACCACCACAGCATCACCATCTAATCCCACCGCCAATCCGTAGTGTGCAAACATTACTGTGCTCAACGGAGCCGTAGCTGGTGAGATAACTAGACTTATCATCTCAAGGCTCTAGGCACGAGCACAATATATCATCCTGACTAGCACTACTTTATGGAGAAGAATATCTATCACTTACCAGGACCAGGTGAACGTCCCACTTGTCTCGAAAAAAATGCTAAATTACTAATGTTGCTTCCCTTATTGGTTTTTAAACTCAAACCATTATATATGAAATGAAGCAACTGACTCTGATCGGTTACCAAAACAGGTAATACTACCATTGATTGAAGTCTCATTATCTGATGAATGTTCACAACCAAGTTAAGGAACCACTAAAGCTGACCTAGATGTATCGAATCATTTCTCGATTGGCATTTTCAGCTATTGTAAGTTTACCAATTATCGTTAATCCTATTACAACAGTTTATTACTAGATTTAGCTTCAAAACGAATACATTAAGTATTATTTGAAGTGCTAGTATAATAGATATACTTAAACTACCATTTAAAGTATACGTTAATGTTAGTTTTATTATTATTTATATAAACTTTTAACCTTTACAAATAACTATGTTGTTACTAACGGTCAAAAGTGTTGTAATATGTCAACAAGAATGTATTGAAACATAAATTATTTAAAAACCTATATTACACAATTATATTACATATCGGTAAGTTACAAATGCGACTCCTAATAAAACATGAGTAATGTAATAATTTTTACATATAAATAATACAGCAATATTACAATCTATTGTATTGTTATTACATAATTTATAATAATTACAGCAGTATATGCGAGAACAGCAAAAGTACTAGAGAGGTCGTAAGAAGAAATAATTTTCATTGAAAGTTTTAAGAAAGAATACTTGTTAAAGGTGTTTAATTATTCTTAACGCGAATAAATATTTCTAAAAAACTTTAACTGGCAACACAGACCGTATAGGTGTAACAAAAATAAAGTTTCTCACCCACACACAGACGTACAATAGGATTGCAACTGTATGCAGAAGCGGAGGCTGCAGTGACGTTTTTCTATTTAAACAGGATGATGTTTATTTTGTCATCTTGCGTACGTTTTTTTCCGTCTCGCATTTCATGAATGCAATAAGATTTGTTGTTTTAACAAATCATAAGGCACCACTAAATTTTAATATTGCTATTTAAAAATAAAAGTGGTGACGAACGCTGGGGGAACTTGTGATAAAAATAACCAGACTCTGGGGAAGAGGTAAAGAATTGTCTAAGTTGCTAAAACAATAAACAGGTTTCATTAAACTGTGACTATTTCATTAAGATCACACTTTTTTTAATAAGAAGAGTTAATCATAAAGTGAGGGTTGACGGATATCACATATTCACAAAAGCTGTTGTTTTCGGAATAAATCAGCTTCCTCCCAATGTTATTCTCGGCCATAAACAGTCAATGAGGTTCAGAGATCAGTGGGGATCGAACTATGGCCTCATCGCTTTACAATCTAAGTCATCACGACTTCTATGTTGATTTATGACTGACATGGAAGTTCTAGCAAATTAACCTATGAAATAGTTATACTTTAAGACATCATCAGGGCAGTTAACCTATTCTTTAGCAGCTTTAAACGAGAAAAAGAAGAAGCACAAATAAGTCCAATCATCTCCAGGGCCATTACGAGTTATATTAACAGGTTTTTCATTATCTTATCAAGATGTATAATTAGAAATACATGTTTAAATTTTGAATCTATTCAATCACTTTATTAAGCTGTGTATTAAAAGTTTCATATGAAGTATGGTTTATTAAGATGATAAAGTATATATGACCAGATTACTCTGACCCTCATACATTACAACCGGAACACAAATAGACTATTATAGCGACAGGTTTAGCATTTTACCAACTCTTCATACCTGATTCTGAATTCCGTTAAACGGAAGCAGTTACTTCTAAATAAATATTGCAATCGAAAACAAACTTACAACGTCGATGAACTAAGCGAGGTATTTAATCTTTGACTTCTTATAGAACAGAAATAGACGAAATGCAAATTAAAAGACGTGTTCGGCGATTTAAAAATCGCATTTAATCCACCTATTTAAATGTTTATATGTTTGTTTTACTTTAAAGTTACCACTTAATGCGCGTGGAGTCGCCGCCCACCCGCGCCTCTAACAAGGCTGCCGGGCTAACAGCGAACTAACTCGAATGCTAATGCGACGCCCACCAAGAAAGTAAAAGCTAAGAAGTCGAATTAATTACGAGAAATACATTCACTCTCATTGAAACGATATATTTATAGTAATTGTTTATTCTACCAAGCAACTGAGCAAGCTGTTCACCTTACGGCAAATGATTCTTCAGTCCATAACAACGTGGCAGTTGTTAGGATAATATCACATCGCATTGTACTCATCGCTTCGAGACTTATGATATTAAGTCTCCTTATCACACCAATTTCATTTACTACAGCGTCTATCGATCCGGAACATAGTAATATTAACATTATTGTTTGACAGGAGAAATATGAGCTGCAGTGGCACTTGCTCAGGCGGTCTCCAGCAAAAGAGAATTGCCACCGGTAAAACAAAAAGTTGTCACCGAGAACACCTCTCCATGTCACTGGGTCTCTCTCTTTATACGTTTTTTAATTAAAATCTATTTAATTCGTTACACGAAAGCTTGTCGTTGTTATTTTGTTGTCAGTAGTCACAAAACACTATATTTGCCTTTCATTTACTCTTCACTGCCATTACATTACTTATACCTAGTCCTGCCATAAGTTCTGTTACAAATGAAAATGCATTTTTTTTTAATGAAATATGTAATATTATTAAAATTTATACTTACGTATTTGTTGGTCTCAGCAAAAAAAAAATCTATTTTAAATAGCCACGTTTGGCTACGGATCTATGGGTTTACGCACTGTTTCCAAGGGGAATTTCCACCACCGTCACTGCTTGCTCCAAAGATTTTTTAAGAGACTCAATGGTTGTTTAGAGCAGGCCATTTCCTCTAAAACTGATTATAATTTGAAATCTAAAGGTTTGAGGTCTGGGCTAGATGAGGGCCAGTCCTAACTCTTAAAAATTCCAAAACAGTTTCAAGCCAGGCTTGGGTAGTTCGTGCCTTGTGACCGGGTGCAGAGTCCTACTGGAAAGTCCGCGGTATATTTTTAAAAAGTGTATTGCTGAGAGGTTTCACGACATGATCCAAGACTGTATCTTGATACATTTTGGCTGGAGTTTTCACTCCTTTTTCACAAAATTGTAGGTTTGTGACTCCTTGATAAGACACCCCACCAAACCATGACTGACGCAGGTTGATGACCAAGTTGTACCTTTCCGACCACTTAAACAGTTTCTTTAGAACTGCGAGTGTACACTTTATCATTTTGCTTATTGTATTCTACAATCGTAAAAATTTTTTCATCTGTAAAGAGGATATTTCTGTGCCTTTCACCTGCGTATCGCGACAGAAGGTTTGTTCGTTTTGATCGATCCACTCTCTTTAATTGTAAAGATTGATTTAGAGCATGTCCTGTATATCGACGATTAAGCACCGAGCCTTCAGGTCTTGTTTTATAATACGCGACAGAGTCCTAGCGGGAATCTTCATTTCTCGCGATAAGGTTTTTGGCTTCCTAATGGGGTTTCGACGAATTCTGGCTTTAACAGCATTAACAGCCTTTATAGTTCTAACAGCACGCGGCGGCGCCAATCTTTACTAGTCTTCGACAGAGGAAGTGTTGTTATATCTGTTGATAGTACGATATACGAACATACGGCTGATACCAAGGTTTATGAAGTGTCTGGAATATGACCGATGGCTCCACAGCCCACTTTGTGCAAGGCGATCACTGCAATCCTATTTTCTTTAACACCCCATTCCATATTGTATATTGATAATGAACACAAAAAATATGTGACATAGAAGTTTTTATATGTATCCCAAATTCAAAATAACTAAAACGTTGGAAAAAAAAAAAGTTTTCATATAACAGTATTTATGGCTAGACTATTTATATTACATATACAATAAAGTATTTAGAATAATTTTAACAGCTACGGTGCTTTTCGAGCCGGAAAACACCTACTGCTTGAAATCAGAAAATTTGGCATGTTTGCTGGTGGTAGGTCTCTGTTGCAGGACACCATCTAGGTAGGTACCACCGCAAGACCTATTTCTACCGCCAAACAGTACTGTACGAAAATAACTATATTGCTTTGAAGGGCGCTGTAGCTAATGTATTTAGTAGGGTAACGTCTCAAAGCGGCGAGCATAATGTGGTACTGTGTATATCATTCTAACTAGCGCCATATTGTTATGGGCAGGCGTATCACGTATCATCAGGTGAACATTCCACTCGTCTCATCACTTCGTAGAATAAAAAAAGATATGGTGCTTGTGCGGCCAGGAGACCATTTGGTCTATCAAACTATGTTTTAAACGGACTATATACAGAAAGTACACTGATACTGCTCAAGTTATTGTTTTTTTTTTTTTCAAATAACAACATATTCTTCAAGCGTGAAGCCTAAACGAAAGTAGGATAGCGTAATTGGATAATGCTTTTCAACAGGTTCGATTTTATAATTATTACACGGAACCCTCATTTACTATATTGAAGTTATTGTAGCTGCTCGTAAACATTATGTTGCCGATCAATCATTAACGCTCGAAACATTTTCACTTACGGCATTACTTAAAAATAGTACGATAACGTACTTTAGCGATACTTTATTAGTTTTTTATTTCTTTAGTACTTACGCATTCGTAATATCAATTGGACCTAGTTTAGCTGAAACGACTTAACCCACGAATAGTCTTTTTTGAGTTAGTTTTAAAGTCTGGACGATGACTGTCTAATGAGGTTGTACTCAAAATATTTTTATATCATTATCATGTAAGGGTTAAAATACTTATAGTTTTTTTCCGTCTAGGTGGGTACGACCATAGCGCCTATTCCTGCCGCTAGACAGTAATATGCAATATTACTCTGTTCCGGTATGAATGGGTAGCTATTGTATGTACTGGGGTAACGAGACTCAATATCTTACATCTCAGACGGCGAGCGTAATGTGGTACAGTACATATCATCCTAATTAACTCCACGTTGTTATGAGCAGGTGTATCACTTACCATCTGGAGAACATCCCTTTCGTCTCATCGCCTAATTGAATACACAAACACCTGGTTTTATTAAATATAATAAGGTATGGAGAAAAGTGGGTTTTCAGTCATTTTTGGTAAATCGATTTTAACTTTACGGTCAGTAAAATTTGCCTTATAAGTGTTTTATTTCGGATCTTTGGTAGTCGCACTCATTTTGACCTACAACGTTGGTTAAGTCCTTCCTGTTAAACTACGTCCAATCGATGTGACCCGTTATGACCTATAGATGAGACCGCATATAAACAAATCAGTCAGTTATAACGCGCAATAAAGGTATTCAAATCATCCAAACAAGATAAATGTTTTTTTTAACTTATCAAAGATAATTCGGAATATGATTTCATCCTACCAAATTGACGGCCTCACTGAATGTACAAGTGTTTTTATGTCTGTTATTCAAATATATAATATACACACGGATACGCGCATCAGCATATAAATGAGTTAAATTTATATGCATATATCAGCGACTTCACAAAATGGCTATATTTCAAGATTTATTAATCTATGATTCATTGTTTTGATATGAATCGTCGAAATTAACGAAGTCCTCTAATGCGTATAAATCCGTAATTACACCCACAACTCTAATATATATACAAAAATATACAGGGTGAAAGGTAAGGGCTAAAGTATAGCTCGCATCCTATATATCTATGTATCGAATACTCCATCAGAAAACAATGCTTCTGGAGATTATTAATTTTTTAAATATTTTTCAAAAAATTCTCGATTTTCTAGGAAAAATTCGATGATTTTATTTCTTACTTATTTCTACACAAATTTTCGTGTAATAATTATTGTTTAATCATAGTATTATTAAATTAAATTTATAATCATCATTTAGAGGCTAAAACTTTTAAATTAGATTCTGTTAAAGTCGTGACCGGAAAAAATAAGGCGTCATACTTACATTTTAATTTGATCTTTAATATAAACCTTTATTTATAAAAAAAATACGTATAAAGCACATGAATAAGTATCAGACTTCAATACCTATCCGACAAGGTATAAGGAAGTACATAAAGTTTCTAAAATTCAGAAAAAGAAACACTTGTAATAAAACCAAGTACTATGAAATATCACCTCCCAACGGGTTCCCGCTTTGTCGTGGCGGAGGGGCTTAGTAACCGTGGCCCGACACACGGTGAAGCGAAGTGGAACCTCACCCGGCCGACGGGTGGCAAAGGGCCGGCCTGAGGCGGTCGCTCCAGGTGAAAGCTCCGGAGGCCCACCGAGAGTTCACCATAGCGGTCGGGAGCTGCAGCGGCGGCTTTTTGCTACCCTATACGGCCAGGCTGCAGGGGCGGTTTCATACTGTCCCTTGCAGTCGAGGTGGAGTCACGGTAGGAGTGCCCTCTGCGACTAACCGGTGTCGCACCGGCGGTGGGGCCGCGGGGAAAGAGAAGGGTCGGTATTGCTATGTGCCGTTCTCTCTATCCTCCGCGGCCGTTAACGGGAAGAGTCGGGCCCAACATCTCCCCGCCGCGGGGAGCGGGCGCTGCATGTTCCGGCGCGTACGGAATAGGAGGTTTCATCCTTTCCTTCCGAGGTGAGGCTGCGAAAGCGACCAGCACCGACAGGGTCGCGGTTGTGAACGAAAGCATTCCCGTGACCCTGCCATCAGGCGATGAGACGGAACATGGTGAGGGTTTTAGTCGGTGCAAGTCCGACATAACCCGTTCTTGTCCCCGCGAGGACGAGTATGCGCAGGCATTTCCTCCACGTAAAACAAATAAAAGAACTGGTTTACATACTAGTCGTGGGGAGATCAAAGAAAAGACGTGGTCATTACAAGGCGTATATTACAACTGAGCAGTTTTATACAGATACCGGCGCTCAAGCAGGATTTAATGTTTTACGGGATGTCGGTAGGCGCCTAAAACTACAGACCTCACAAACTATTTTAGATTAATTTAATGTTTACTATTTTGTTTTTAATATTATTACAATGTACATATTTTCTATATCTGCAGCAGCAGCGCAACGCCCGCCAGAGTCCATTTGGCTGGCTTATCCTTGGTCTTCAGGTTAAAAGTCCATACGTAGGTGGGGCCTCGAGTTCTAGTCTTGTACACCGGACACTCGTACATGTTCCGCAAGTCCTGTTTGTCCTGAGTTATGGCCTAATATTAAAGATAAATAGAAAGTTAGCAAGAGTTAAAATTCTCATAATTCATACAAGTAATGGTTTGAGGCTTACTCGCACATTGATGACAGGCATGGGAGGGAACAAATCTTTAAGTCTTGAGTCCATAATGATACCCGCTTGTACGTCCCATCGGGCGCCCTCCATGAGTAAACCATGCACGTATGCACCATCTTTAGGAGCCGACCTGGAATCAGCAATCCTGTCGAGTGGAGAGCAGAAACAATGATTAACATCTCATGCAACAAGCATATCATATGTTTAGTATAAATTGAAATTCGAAAGCTTCAAAAAAATCATGTCAAATTACTATCAAAAATTCAAATAATCGAAATTATACTTATGTTAATTGGTCTGAATAACTTTGGCATTCATAACTTTGTAATAAAGTCCTTTCTTGATTTCTAATATACTTTTGAAGTTTTTCGTAATCCATAGTACATATAGACATATTCACCAACTTCAACAATAAGCACTATTAATAAGTAATTTACAATTACAATAGCAAATATGGATAAATAACGAAAAGTATTAAAAGGACGAACCTATTTTAATATGTTTGTTTGGGTCCTGTACCCATACCTATACACAAACGCAAACATAATTTCTTTTTAATTTTATTGACCCATGATTAATCCAAGGGTTGGTCCGAACTTATATTAAAATTTACCACAAACACCTTAAAACAAAATTCTGATTGAAACTCAGCAAAGGCGCCTTACGTGAATTCTTCTTTCATTTTCTTAGTGACGTCACACTGTAGACACATCTTGTCTAACGGAAGCTCATACCGTCGCGCTGTGCTCTGCATTATAGCTGTCAACAAGCTCTGAGGATTGAAGAAACCAGCGAGCCATACCGACGTCGGTAACTAAAAAAGAGAATGACTTCAAGGATATTGTGGAAATCTATCCAAATAAACATATATCATAAATATTAAGGATAGTTTCTGCTTAATAAATTGAAATCAGCTTTAATTTGAACATTATAAATGATTTGTATTTTCAAGAATTTTAATCGTACTTAAATTTTTATTCAACTTAAATTTTACATCGTGATACTTACAACAAAGTCCGTTGCCCAAGTTTCAAGCTCCCGTAGCCGTAGCAGTAAATCAACAAACCAAGCGGATAATCCCAATAAAGAAGGATAAGCTCTGTTAGCCCATATAGCAGGTACCTATCAAAAAAATAATTATTACTATTTTCAAATTATTCTAAAATATGTAAGGAGATCTCCACGTCGATCGGTCCCGCGTTGTTCGCATCGATGTGGAGATCTTTAGGTGAGGCCTATGTCCAGCGGTGGACGTCTATCAGCTCATGATGATGATGTAAAGAGATAGAATTAAATAAAGAAATGTACGATGAGGTGCCTTATGTCTGCTAGAGGATTCAATGAAAGAATAAAGACTTACTTGGTCTAAAAATAACGCGTTTTCCAAATCTTCCATATCCGAAGTTATTGTTAATTCTCCCTGTAAGAAAACATTGACGATTTATGAAACGATTTTTTATTATTCAACGTTTTAAATAAATAAAAACGAAGGTTTCCGAGCGTACGATAAATTTAATTAAAATTAAAAATAATCACTGGCTTCTCGATAAATAAAAAGTTTACTTAAGGTATCAACAATATTGTAAAGATAAAAATTAATACCTTTAAACCTAAATCTAATTCTCTTAATGTCCTCTTCATCTCTCCAGTTAAGTGATTCATTCTCTCACACTCTTGAAATGCAACAATTACATACGGTGTCCTTTCTTCTACTTTACCCATAATTTCCACCATATTAAATTCTTCAGGCAGCTTCTCCATCACCTCGTCGAGCATTTGTTTTACCTTAAAGTAGTATAAAAAAATATTTTTTTAATGACCATAATCAAATTTATTCAAAAATAAATAATTGACATACAAATATATTTATTAAAATGAGGTTTATATCAAAAATCTACGCAGCATATTATTAACATTACCTTATCCTCTCTGGTAACGGTCGTTGCACCGGAAGCTTGAGCGTCCCTCGGTTGCATCTCGAATATAGTTCTAAATAAATTTTCAGAAGTTGTAGTTAAAAATCCTATCTCAGCATTTGGATGCAGACCGTAAAGATACGGCGATTCCGCTGGCATCGCATCTTCTATATATTGATGATAGCCAGCATAATCTGTATTAGGAGGAGCGGGAAATCCAGGTGCTAAATGTAATTCTCCATCGACCTAAGGACAGGGATAATTTTAATCTTAAGATATAATTTTATATTAATACTACTACTACTATAATTATTACTAATATTACTTTTACTAATTTTTCTTTATGAAAGCATTCTATTTTCGCATTTATTGAAACAACATGAAACTTACGAGATCTGGTTGCATTAATTCTTCTAAGTAGGCGTTACAGAGGCGTCTATCCCAGTCATCTGTAATGTGGCCTCCGTACATAATTTCACCAAATAAATATCTAAGATCTTCCCAAGGTACTTTAGAATTAGCCTCCAAATAATTGTACAGCACAAACACGCTGATGGTGAGATCACCTAAAACATGTTTAATAGTTTAATTGTATTTTGGTGTTATTGAAATATAATATACGAGTAACAAAAACTGGAGCTTCGCTTATTCACATACCGACATTGAATGGATATATTTTGTTCCAACCCTGTGGACCAAACTTCCTTCTCTCGGCTACTACAGCATGAAAATAACATAATGCAAATAGTATGGCCTTAAATTCTGCTTCTTTTCCACACATCTCTAGAGTTTCTTGATTGAAATTATCTAAAGCTTTATGTATGTTTGCCTTAATATTGTTTTATTAAACATAAAAAAAAATTGTTTTAGATATTATGACGGAATCAATAAGTAAATTATAAAAAGCATTTTATCAACCTGCATTCCAGTCGGTGGTTCGTTAGTGATTTTTATACTAGACTCCAATATTCCCTGAGGAATGATATGAGCATCCGGTGTAGCTGCCGGTTCCGCTGACATAAACAATCGAAAGTCCACGTGACACCCAGTCGCAAAACTCTCCATTTTCTTCTCAAGACTTGGTAACCATTTTTTTACCAAGTGTATATTCTACAATTTAACAAAACTAAGTAAACAACATAGTTTTGGTAAAAAAAAATCTTTAAAAACTATTTCTGTTTTCAAAATATTATTGGATATTAATTATTCGACAAGAAAACGAAAATACCTGTAAAACAACCCAATGGCCGTTTTGTAAAGCTTCATCCATCGCCTGCTCGGCTACAATTTCTTGACCTTGGCCTAATGATACATTATGAAAATTGTTTCTGTCAACAGAGAATCCCATAACTTTGCCAAGAGTTTCGACGTCTTTGAGAGGATTCACACCGGGAGACAGTATAAAGAATATTGGCGTAGTGGAACTAGTTTCTTCAAACGATTTACAAAATTCAACAGTCCTATTTTCAACGTATTTAGATCCCATCCTTTCTTCGATGTACGCTCTAAAAAGTGTATTGCCAAAGTTACAATAAGATGACATTTAATAGCATCAAAATAAGAATGCAGATCTACTCACGCCACAGCATAAGTCATTCGATCAGGTCGTAATGCCCTAAGCATACACAATCTTTGTAAAGCAGTCTTATTTTTCCATTCCTAAAAACATCAATAATAATTTTGTATATAAGAGTGTAAGCAGCCCCGCACAACAACTCACGGAACCCAAGCCAATCTCACTTGATCGTGATGCCTGCTAATCAACAAACGAAGCTCTCCACTAACACACATTGGGCCAGTGTCGTGAGAAATGGCCCAGTTCACCCCATATGATTCCCACAAACGAAGGTGGCGGGAACCCGCTAGATGCGGACAACGCAGGACCGATTGCTGTGGAGATCTTTGGGAGAGGCCTACGTCCAGCAGTGGACGTCTATCGGCTGATTATGATATCACATGTAGTCCATTAATATCAAATTTTACAATAAATAACACTGATGTTTTTACAAAACTCACCTGTGGAAACTTCTCTCTTTCCGGACATTCCATTTCTACTATTTTTTTCCAACGTTTTGGCGACGTCTCTATATCTCTATCAAGATTTCGGAATTCATCTTTACTAGCTAGTGAACATATGCCGCCCCAGCTTTGATGAGACAAAAAATCTACAGGGCTAGTAACATGAGGCTTTATAGGAAATCGTAAGAAAAAGTCCAGTTCTGCCGGTGAGATTTCTTCACTCATTAAAAGAACCTGTTAATATATTATGAATGTATCAGAATTCCTGAAGTTATATGTTAACTGTTACATTGCATTGTTGCATTTAATATATTACCTGAAAGGTCATCTGAGATGCAAATATTAATTTATCGCATTCGAAAAGACCTCGCGACGTATATTGGAATACAGAATAACTTATGCAGTCAATAAGATTCCTGACGCGTTGACTTACTTCTTCTGATGGCTCCGCACGGGAAATAGCTTTTTGAAATACGACACTAAAAGCCTAAAAAATTACATTAATTAATGCAATAATGATTTTTATACAGAAAACATAGCCCCAAATGAACGTACCTTTAATGAAAACTGATATATAGGATTAATAGTATTTAGATCATTTAGAATAAAATAAAGTAGGGAAGCCCTAGCCGATGCTGGTCGGTAGAATTCTCGTGCTTGATCAATTTGATGCGATGTTACTTTTGCCTCTGTAACCTAAAATTATTTTATTTGTGAGCATGTCCTCTGGGTAATATGAAAAATAAATCAAAAATTAAGTTAACACGAACTTTCTTTTCGATATCAGCTGCTGTCTTTTTAGTAATTTCCAGATTTTCCACTAAAGCAGTATCGCCTAATATATTTTCACCGGCGGATGACAATCGTGAAAGTAAATCATCTTCGAGTTCTTTTAGCTGGATTTTAAACTCATTCTGTTGTTTAGTTAAGTCTGCTTTTAGTTCCTCGAGATCAGGTCTTTCTGCTTTGACAACTTCAGCTAGCAGTTGATCTTCTAAACCATCTCGTGTTACAGTAAAATTCACTAAAGTAGTCTGTGCCTGCATTTCTGGTTTATAATGTGGATTAGCCAATTTCGTATGTAAAATTAGTCTAAAACTTGGACTGTATTCGATTTCCTTGTCGCCTATTTTTATAGCTCTATTAAAATGAAAACAAATAATCATATTATTATTTTAAACGATTATTTGGGTAAATGATTGTGATATTTATTATAACATTTACTTACTAAAAAAAGACAGTTTAGGTGGATAACTCCGGTAATTCTATTAAATATTAATTTCACTTTGTGTAAAACAAGCATTTTGAAATAACGGCGGGACAATTACAACAAATACAATTACAATGTACTAAACACAGATACATACTATATATATATATATAAGCAAAGTTTTATAGGATGTGTATTGTAATAGTATTTAAATAAGCATACGCATGTCAACAAACCTTCCTTTTTTTATTAAGTTTCTACCTAGCAGTGGATCTAATACAGGATCTACTGTTTCGCCGATGTTTTCCAGTAAAATGATCTCTCCCTTTATTATTGCCTTTTCGATGGTATCAAGGTATCCTTTCTGACCAAGGCGTATAACTCGCAATTTTTCTCCGTATTTTTGTTTAATCCATTTTACTCCTTGTAACTATATACAGACATTTGTAAATGTAAAATGTATATGTTCTTACATTTTATTATAAAATTATTTTTTTGCTCATTCCATGTTTGTTGGAAGATAATTATTATTTAATTGCTTTATATATATACATACCTGAGGATCAATCATAAGAGGCCAGCGATCAGAGTTAGAAAGTATTGTAGCATTTTCCGTACTCATACGATCCGAAGGTAACCCTTCATTCTGCCACATTGCTATAGTTGTGTCGTCTGTTAACATTGTCAAAGGATCTAGACCTTCAGTTATCGGAATAGGAGGCTAGAAAACATATGGAGTGGCATTTAAATTTTTAAATACTTTCCACATTATGGTATTTAAAATGAAAGATTATCCTACCTCCAAAGACTTCAAGAAAACGAGCCAATTCTTGTGCAACAGGTCAAGTCTGTACTGCTTTGTGAAACAGCCGACATATGATATAAAGGCACATACAAGTAAAACGTCGCCGGGCAAAGTAGTACTTTGTTGCATAAAACTGAAAATATAAAATATTTATGTAATTAAATTATTTCTTCGTTTTTTCATTCCTATAATGTTTAAACTTTCTGTATATCTTTACTATTCGTAGGTTTCTGTTGCGGGAGATCGTTTGGGTATACATACACACCACTAAGCGCTGCTGTGGTGTACCACAGCAACGCGTATTTCCACCGCAAATTAGTAGTGTGCAAGTATTACCGTGTTCCGGTTTGAAAGGCTTCCTCAGGTAGCTAAGGTAATTACTGGGGTAACTGGATTCAATGTTTTATGTTTCAAAGTGACGAACATAATGTGGTGCAGTATATATCATCAGAATTAGCGCCACATTGTTATAGTCAGACGTATCACTTACCATCAGGTAAACGTCTCGCTACTTTCACCGCTTCCTTGAATGAGAAAAATACATGAACAATAATTACCTGCTTAAAAATAAAATGAATGCTAGAATTGAAGGTTTAATTTTAATACATATGTTACTTACTTCGATACTGCTTCAGCCCAACGGATGTTTTCGCTGGCTAGTCCATTCACAAGTCTATTAGCAAGTTGAATAGTCCTGTTTGTAGAATCTGCCTCCTGTTGACACTTAAGTTTCTCTAATGTAGCTTTTTCAAAATCTGCTGTAAGTGCACCTAATTGTTCTTCCAAAGACTAGAAACAGGAAATAAAAACAAATCATTTTATGTTCAAAACTTTCTTTAAGCGTTTGTAATAAATCAAACATTTATTATTTTGGATTGATTTAGTAATATTTTTTATAAAATATTAGTACTTACAGCAACTTTAGATTTAATAGACTTTAATTTTTCAGTAGCTGCTGCTAACTCAGCATTAGCTGCAGCCAAAGCTTTTCGCTTTGGCTCCACATCGCAGAACACTTCGTAAAATTTTATGATGTTTATAACCCAAGCGCAAAGTCCGGCCGCCGCTGCCGATTTCGATCTCACAAACTCTGTAATTTTTTTTAAGAAATCAAAATTTTGCGCTTAAATGATATAAATGAGAGAACTAAAATAAAATTTAAATTTACCTGGTTCAAATTCTGAATCCTTAAGATAAGGTTGAATAGCTTTTATGACGTCAGGATGTATATTTTCCTTATCGTAATGAACTAGAGATTCTAAAAATACATCTACTTTAGCCATTGTCATCTGAAATAAAAGAAACAACGTTGAAAAGTCTAAGTGAGTATTGTTTTTCCAGAGCAGTTCATAAACAAATGACCATTTTCGTTCAATTAAATAAATTGTCTGACCTTGGCTGCTTTCCAACTTCTGTCTTTAGGTATTTTACCACCCGGAGCAAGTAATACCATGACGGCGGCTGTAACGTTTGTTACAGCACCAGGAGGTGAACCGAAAGATTTAAGCTCTGTAAGATTGGCTTTGTTCAAAGTATTCAAAGCTTCTTGTGCAGCGACAAGCGCTGGCTCAGCTTTTATCAAATCTTCTTCGCAGTCTTTTTGCTTCTTTGCCACTTCTTCTGCTATAACTGCCACCTTCTCCTCCTCTTCATCAGCTAGTAAACGTACAATATAAAATAATAATATTTAAAGTTCCGTCTAAAAATATTAACAGAATTTATGGAGAAAATTCGTAGGTCCATAATTACCAAGTGCTTTCTCGCTTTGAACTTTTGCCGTCTCAATTCCGACCATCTCAATAAGTTTATCAGCGGCCTCATTTTTCTGCTGTAATTCTATTTCTTGTATTGCCAGTTTTGCTTTCAATTCGTCAACTTGTGAAGCTGTACTTCGTAACTTTTCTAAACCATTTTCTAACCTTTAATCAAAGAACGTAAAAATATCAATAAATCTCAATGCAACTTCAATAAATTTATTATTTATTACCTGTTTATTTTAGCCTGCAGTTCATCTGTTTTTTGGTTAACAAGTTTCGCATACAAACTTATTTGTTCCAAATAACTTTTTGGTGTAGTATAATTATATCTCCTTTCGTTTGCCAGATAAGCTTTTGATATTGAATTCACTGAAGTATGAACGTAAGCCATAAATCTTGATACGGAATCTCTTAAAGTGACCTGAAAAATATTATTTTTCAGTTTAATATTTACTAATAAATTATACAATTCATGTAATTTAATTTTGAAAATGTGCCCTTATATTCGATAGCTTACCGGTAAAACGTGAAGTCCTTCCAAAAACTTCATTGACACTGATACTAAAGCCTCTTGAGGCCATTCATGAAACCAATTAATTGAAGTACAGTTGATCAAAGCCGGAAATTTTCTTGATCTTACTCTCAATGTAGATCCGACAGGAGAAAAACATAAAACTACTTTTAATTGCTTCCGAACTCTGTCTATAAAAAATTTCCAACAATTCTCACGCGTGTCAGGAAGTCCTGCGCCTTTTACCTAAAATCATGACATACAATTTTACCACAAAATTATATGGAAAGTTACTGTTATTACCGTTAATTATTCAAATTATTACATTGATATGATGATAAGAAAGCCATTGTAACAAAATTAGCCATTTAATTTAGGAGATACATCGTTCATACATCGATTTCTATTTCACGAAATTGATATTTTTAAGCTTTTTTTAAAAAAGAAATTTAAAAATTAATTATTTGTTATTACCTCGTTCCTTACACCGCTAATGATGTTCTCAATTTCATCATCGGGGAAAAGATCAGCAACTTCTCCTGACGCTAATAAATCATTGATCAACACCAGAAATTGTTCGTTCGCTACTTGTGCATCAGTCATGAGGAACATGATGCCAACGTTTTTTAGACCTGTCTTCACGTATAAACCAGATAATTCATGCTGGAATTAAATCAGTTAATGTTTATTTTATATTGTTATAACGAAAATTAGAAAAGAAAAAAATAGCAAACTTATCACCTTTAGGTCAGATACGCCGTATCCTTTCTTCAATTGTATTTGCAGTACTTCTAAGCTTGATATAAAAGCAGCGAGACGAGAAAGTGACTGTTTACCAGATCCTCCAACACCTACCAGCAAGGCACTGCCCCTTGGACTTTCCAGGATGCGACTTATTCTATAAACCAAAAGTTATATAATGTAATATTGTATGTTGAATATAAAAAAAAATGTATTTATAATTTTGTATAATTAAAAAGATAATTTAAAAATAAATAGTAGAGCGGTCAAAATACTTTAGGTGTAGGAAAGGCGCCAATTAACTCTTCATCGAGCTTAAGGAACTACTGTTATAACGATGAAGGAACCCCTGAACAGGTTCCCACCTTGTCGTGGTAGTGAGGTTCAGTAGCCGTGGCTTGGTCCCCCACGATGAAGCGAAGAGGAACCTACCCGGCTGGCCCGAGATATAGGGCCGGCTCGAGGCGGCCGCTCCAGGTTAGAGAGCTCCGAAGCTCCGTGAACTCATCTCGGATTTGTGCCGGTGGACTGCAGGGGCAGGATTATACTGCCCTTTGCAGCCGAGGTGGGACAGCGGAGGTGGAGGAGTGTCGGTATTGCATTTCGCCGTTCTCTCTATCCTCCGCGCCATATAACGGAGCGCGGCGGTACCTAAGATGGGATTGGCCGCAGGTAGCAGGGTGGCGGATTCGGGAGAATCCGTTGCCCAGGTGACTGCAAGAGGCCGAGGAGGGGACGCGCTGTGTGCTTCGGCGTGCCCTTGCAGAGGTGGAAAGGAGTTCTTCCCTTCCTCCCGAGGTGAGGCTGCATATTGTGGCCGGCACTGATAGGGTCGCGGATATGTGCGAGAGCATTCCCGTGACCCTGCCATAAAGCCACGGGGTGGAACATAAAGAAACCCATATGTTCCACGTATAATTAGTTATGATATTTAAAATTCACCAATCTACCCTTGGCCAGCATTATGGTTAAATGACCCTGTATCCCTCCCCAGAAGAGAAGACTCCAAGTTCCAGTAGTAGTAACATTGAAATACTGTTTATATCCTGATAAATTTTACAACTTGGACGAGTTTTGGTAATTTTATCCAATAATAGTATTCGCTATATTTATTACTACTGGAAGCCAGAGATTTATTTAAAGAAACGTTAAAAATCCTATACTTTATGTACCTGCATATATGCATCATGGCATCCTCAAAAAGTACAAGATTCATAGCAGCTATAAGATCATTGTAACTCGCCATAGCTTCTGTCAACAGTTTATTGAGTTGATCCCAAGACACTATGGGCATGTATTTAGGCTCACCAATTCCACCAGCAAAATGGCAATAGATATTCGGACGTTCGAAAACGACACCTTCATCTATATCCTAAAGTACAACAACACACGATTGAAATATGACGTTATATTCTGTTATATCGGCTGCAAATTATATCCTTATAAAACATAAACATAAAATTCAGGGATTGATATTTTGGTAAATGTATTATGAAGTCATCAAATTTTGTCTACAAATTTTGAAAAATAGCTTCTTTAACGTATTTTTTAGAAAAGATTTAAATTGTTAATGATTTGTTGATTTCTATAATTTCCAATTGACGGTCGGTAGAATGAAGATTCCACAAAGAGACTTAACGTACACAAAATTCGCTTGATTTTCATGTTTGTTCATAACAAGTAGTGTTAATTATATACTATGCACCACATTGAACTCTTCGCTTTGACATAGAAAATGTAAGTCCCTTTACTCCAGTAATTTCACTAGCTACAACGCCTTTCAGCCTTTAGCGACAGATGTAAGCGCTGCTATGGTTCCTATTTAGACGGTCTATAGCAATAAATGCCTATCAACAATAAATAGAATTTAATTTTTTTAATGAAATTTCATAGGTATTCCTGCAACATACCTCGAAATTTTTCTTGCAAATATCAGTTTGCATTTTTAAGAAAGCATCGATATCTTTATCTTCAGTTAGCTTATCGCCGTAAACTCTGTGCGTTTCGTGTAGCCATAAACGAATTAAATCGGAAGGATTTACTAAACACTCATTTGTACTAAATAGAAAACCCTTAAAGAAACGACAACTTGTTAATTTATTATATAGTAATAAAGCTAATTTTACGTAGTAAACTATACCTGAAATACGTTTGATAGATCACGTAAATTAAAGATGTAATGGAACTTGATAGCAGTTGGTAAAAACACTTGTGATACTTTATTGTGCAATGCTATTGTTGCAGTGACAACATTCGCTGAAAATCAAAAATTACTTAGATATTCATCATATTATAATTTTTAAATTCTTTCTATCAATCCTAAAACTTAATATTAAACCTGTTTTAATAAACGATGTAACAAAACTATTAAAACTTAACCAAAGAAATATAATTTTTAACTTACTTGATAATTTGGCTATTTGCCCGCTTATTCTAAGCTCAGTGTTTACCAAATGTTGACTCAAAATAGAATGGTAAATATTGTTCAATGCCTCTGTATTTGGAAAACTGATCGCGAAAACACAGAAATGTCTCTGTAACCTTGGATTTATTGTAAAACTACCTGATGTTGGATTCATGCACGACACATATTGTGTATTATGAATATCTTTAAGTGTCAACTTTGTTCTGTCGTACCAATGATTGTAATCTAGATGCTGTCTTATAATTGTGTGTGGTTGTACCGTCCCATATGCATCTACTTCTGGCATATTCATGTCATCTATAAAGTATATCAGTGTTTTATTACCAGGCGGACCATAGTTTCGACCCGCTTTTTTTTCTAAAGGTTTCTCTAAGACCTTCTGTAGCATTTCCGAAGAGGTATAGAAATTAAATGGAACAGATTGTACGGCATAAGCTTCAGACAGACTGTAATAAAATTATAGCGCATCAAATAAGAAATTAAATAACATACATTTATTTAAAGTTGGAAAAATTTCCAGGAAAGAAATATAGAAAGATTATAGTTTAAATATTTATACAAACCTCTGTAGCTTTTCATTGACCAAAACGGTTTTACCGCATCCAGCGCCTCCGACTAACATTACTGGATGTCTATTTTTCATCAATAAATCCAAAAAATATCTAATTCTTATTGTTTCTGCTGTAGGTACAAGGACAGCCTAAAACATATATTTACGATTATTGAAGTAATAAAAGTACTTTTTGTACTTGTTAGGAGTACTTACCTGTAGCGGGATGTCTGTGTCCAGTTCAAATTTTGTAATCTTTTCAGTCCAAGGTGTAAACTGTTTTGATTCAGAGTCAATATAATAATCAAAGACGGTCCCACCTTGTGGAAATTTAATAGTTTTAAATTCATTAACCCACCATTTCGTGAATTCTGTAAACAAAAATTCAGTAAATATTATAATAGCAGCGTAGACAAAACTAAATAAACGAATCTGAAATACCTTACCAATTCTATAATCGACATTAGTATCCTGAAACATAGCAGATCCAAAAGCCCAAACACATGCAAATACAAAGAAAATGTCGTGCCACTCTTTCGGACACTCTGGTGGAGTATTCTCGGGTACGAGTAAACAGTCCAGAAGATGACACAACATTTGAACATGCGCCATATCAGCTATAGGAGTTATTTTCTTGAAACGATTTCGGACTGTTTCTAAACAAGGCGGGATGTATTTATCAAAAAGTATTACCAAATTAGATTTTTCTGCTGGTATTTTCCTTGTTTCGATCCAACTTGTTACATATCTGTAATATTAAATAATAATAAAATATTTGATAAGGATGAAAATGAGATATGAATATAATTTCACGGTGTTTTAGTTAATATAAATTTGAATAACTTACGGGTTCCATCCCAAATCTTGTGGATTTATATACAATATTCCAGCTCTGGATACCGTCGCCGGTGTAGCTGTTCGTAAATTAGAAATTTCAAACATGAGTCGCATCGTTGGAGTCAAAGCGATTCTTTCATTACTTGCGAGTGTCAATATTTTATTATCATCCATTACAGTGTTCAACGACTCTATCCACATTGGATCTATGTCGCCATCTAGAACGATCCATTTTGGGCTTTCTCCAACGATATTTGCTTGATCTCTCATGATTACTGAAAATAAACCATCTTTCCATTCCCTAGTGGCTGGGTTTATAATACCGAAGAGTTCATCATTAGTAACAGCTTTAGGATTTAAATCATTGTATAAAGGTTTCTTTTTCATATTTTGATAGGTTTTAAAGAGCGTCTTCCAGACTTGGGTTTTACCCGTCCCAGCATTACCTACTATGAACACAGAATGGCGTACTTCTAGTAACTCCTCTAATTGCACTACTTTAAGAATAAAATTATCTTCAGGTTGAAGTAACAAATCCATTGCCGCTTGTTTTACAGTTCTTTCAAATTCTAAATCTCTTTTTCTTGGTACTTCAAGAGCGGGAAATAAATCTCCAATTAATCCCATGAAGACGGGCATGTCATCGGTTACTATTTTTGGTATATTGAAATCACGTAATGTCCTCATTAAAACTTCTTCTTCAGGTCTTCCAGGGTCACCTCTCTAAATACAAAAATATTGAAATATTTAAAAATATTTTATTAAGTACTTATTTTCTAACTGGCAGTATTTACTTACCTTCAAAGAACCTGCTACTACAAGAACAGATTTGATTGCTCTCAATCCCCAATCATAATGATCTTGTTTTGATAATAATTCTTTACACAGCGTATAAAGTGTAATAAACTTCCTGGCAAGTATTTTCGCATCTTGAAAACCTTCAGCAACTAACATAATTTCACAAATTAGTTCGAAATCAGGTACAACCATAGCGCAAGGCCTGAATAAAGCTTTTAAATTTTCCGGTAACTCAGTTCTACCAGCGTAACCTGGATTCATGGTTATAAAGATACCAACAGTTGGTACCAACATAATCATTTCTCCCATAAAATTAAATGTTTTTTTCTTATCTCTGTAAAAATTTTATAATTTTTTTATACTATTACATAAAGTCCCGATATAAAAATGTTATTTATAAGTAATTACGTACCTTATAGCATCTTGCACGGATTTAA
Organism: Ornithoptera priamus; assembly: GCA_029034505.1. NCBI lineage: Eukaryota > Metazoa > Arthropoda > Insecta > Lepidoptera > Papilionidae > Ornithoptera > Ornithoptera priamus. Next base: position 2,899,266 of record JARDWD010000527.1, on the reverse strand, counting down.
CTTGTACAGCTACTACTGATAATACTTCAACTGAAATTCTATTGAATTCATCAAAACATCCCCACGCCCCGGTTTGTGCCAAACCTTTGTAAATGTTACCGCAAGACTATAAAACAATAAAATTTTTAAATTGTATAAAAAAAATAAGAAAATTAATTAATAAAAAGATATTTACCTGATAATCCATTTGTTCTGAACAGTTAAACACATAAACCATAATACCCAGAGCTCTGCCCAAATCCTTTGTTGTTTCAGTTTTTCCAGTACCTGCGGGTCCTGCTGGACCACCACCCATAATTAGATGCAAAGACTAATAAAAAACGTTCTGATTAGATAAAAACGATATTATTGGAAAATAAATAATAAAAAAAATAAGATTAAAAATACCTGCGTTAATGTTATGTAACATCTATCTGTCAATGGGGTAATAACTAATCTGGGCGTGTTTCCTAAATATTCGTAGCTGTATTTAAATTGAGCATCACAAATATTTGCGAAACAGTGAGATTTCTTTTCATCCCACCTAAAAATAATAACCTTTGTTACATTTAGGGTGACCAAATATAATCATGTAATGGGATATGAATGAAATTGTAAATATACTTTTATATCACTTATAATTACATGATGACAATGTGATGTTTTACGAAATATTTTGAACCTGTGTCGTAACTGCGATTGCCACTGAAACGCTGATCCAGCTTCCACCTTCCCATGAATAAGTTTACTTACTACATCCCTTGAATGTACATCTATTGTACAGATTGTCATAATTTTCTGACGGTCCTGTTTGCTAAGTTCACCAATAAGTAACGTTATGAGTGTACTCAATTGAGCCAATTGTTTTTTGTAATAATCTTTAAGTGCATTATCATATCCTTCTTCCAATCTCGCAAACGCCATATTCACTTCCGTGGTCCACCATATCTGTGAGCAGCATAATGATACTTGCGCCATGTAATCAAAAAGCCATTGTTCCCGCGGTTTTTCTTCGTAAGATACAATTGCTTCTCCGAAATATTGTCGAATGGTTGATCTCATGATTTCTTGTAATCTATTTAACCAAATTTCCACCTAGTAAATTTTAAAAATATGTTATTTACTATCAAACACTAAATAAAATAAATATATCAATATTATTATCCAGGCGATCTCAACTTACTGGTCCTGTACAATCACAGCCTCCATGAAAATGTACGTATTCTCCATCTTTAGCTATCATTCCTGCTGCTAATTTTTCTGTAGGCTTTTCTTTATTTTCTATGAATTTTAATTTTGCAATTGAATCAAAGAGCTTAGTTAAATGTCTAAAAAAATTAAAAAAAAAACGTTACATTGTCATAATCAAAGAAAGAAATGTAGAAGAAAAGAAAATATTTTTCCAAATAATGTACCTGATAACCAATTCCGCTTGATTTCCGTTTGATAAAATGTCTAATAAATCAGCTGATGACACAAAGTAAAACCTAGGAAACGCCAGCCTTTTAGTTTCCAAATACTCAGCTAATGCCTTTTCACATATTATTAAATCCTTTTGCAAACCATCTAATAACTCGACTAATCCTTGTTTATTTGTTCCTTTAACCACGTTAGGTGTTTTTGACATATCTTTCGAAAGTATCTGTTAAAAAGAAAAAGTGAACAATTGAAAAAACTTTTATAATTTTTATACTGTTTTTTTTTATATAATTAAGCGACTGTTCGGGGCGTGGGTAAGGCCTCTGACCTAACTACCAACGTGGTACTAGTTGGGATGTTATACACTGCACCACATTGCGCTCTTCACCTAAGATAAGATATAAGATGTTGAGACTCGTTACCCCAGTAATTACACTAGGTACAACGTCCTTGAAAGTGGAACATGGTAATGTTTGCACACTACTGTTTGGCGGAAGAAAGCCGCTGCAGCGGTACCTTTTTTTTTTTTTTTTTTTGTTTAACGTGGGGGAAATGCCTACGCATACTCGTCCTCGCGGGGGCAAGGACGAGTTATGTCGGACTTGCACCGACTAAAACCCCCACGATGTTCCTCCTCATCGCCACGATGGCAGTGTCACGGGAACGCAGGTACGCACACAACCGCGACCCTGCCGGCGCTGGCCGCTTGCGCGGCCCCACCTCGGGGGGAGGGATGAACCCCCCCCAGCGCGCGCCGGAATATGCAGCGCGCCCCCTCCTCGACCTCATGCGTGTGCGGGCGACCGGTTCCCCCGAACCTGTCGCCCAGAGGCCATGGGAGCCACGGGAGAAAACCTCTCCCGGCTCCCCGCGGCGGAAAGATGTTAGGCCTGCCGCTACCTGTTAACGGCCGCGGAGGATAGGGAGAACGGCGCATCGCAATACCGAAACTCCTCTTCCCCCGCGGCCCCACCGCCGCCGCATCGCCGGTGCGACACCGGTTGGCCGCAGAGGGTACTCCCTCCGCGACCCCACCTCGGCTGCGAGGGGCGGTATAAAACCGCCCCTGCGGCCCCCGGCCGCTCCTGTGAGCTCCAGTTATCCCAACCGGTGCTCGAACCGGGAGCGGCCGCTTCGGCCAGCCCTTCGCCGCGGGCCGGCCGGATAGGTTCCACTTGGCTTCACCGTGTTGGGCGCCACGGTTACTAAGCCCCTCCGCCACGACAAGGCGAGAACCCGTTGGAGGGGCTGCAGCGGTACCTGCCTAGACGGTCTTCGGCAACAGAGACTTATCACCACTGTTTATTATTGATATCTCCTTCTTACCTTAAACTCAGCATCTATTCTATCGAATCTAGCCGAGTCTTCTGGAAGCTGTTTTCTTATATCCTCTGAGCTCATAAAAATACTTTCAAGATGTGACCAAGTTCTTTGTACTTCAAACCATACAGATATTACTTGATCAGCGACCGACAGTTTTTGTTGCCAACTCGATACTTCCTCCAAAAAGTGCGCAATAAATTTTGAAGTGATTAAATTTTGTAATTGGACCTGAATATCGAAAATAGTTAGATTATAAATAACGTTTTTGTCGCGGATTTTACGGTAAAGTACAATTTACCTGATTCTCTTCTAAAGTTTCAATAAGCTCTTCACTTGCTCTTAATAAAATACAACCAGTACGTGTATGTACTTCTTGTTCGAACTCCATACCACTCCAAGTAACATTAAGATCCTTTAATATTTTTTCCATTGACATTTCTTTAACGGCTTTATCAACGATATTCTTTACTTCTTCCTCACATTCGTGTAAATTTAGAGCAAGCAAATCTGCTAATGTTGTATTCTCATCCATAACAATCCTTACCTAAATCAATACCATTTATGTACAACAACCTTTAGCTTGACAGTGTTCTTTCTAAATCAATAATTATAACCTTACACACTTGTGATTGTTATTTACAAAATCATGCAAGAAAAAATTGCGCAATAGCGTATAAATTTGTTGTTAAACACGAATTATTGAAGACGTACAATAAAAACTACACTTTATTTCTTATTATTATACTTACGGTAAGTTCAGGGGGTAATGCAGCTAAGCTCTGTGAAATATAAATGTATTTACATTCCCATAGCAATTCAATTAAATTAACAATTCATTTCATAGTGTGAATAAAACAATAAAATTAGTAAAATTATGTACAATGGAACATTCTCATATCAATAAATAAATTTCATATCAAAAATTAAAAACATTAATAAAACGTTGACCGCATGCTATTCAATGAAACAAAGTATTTACAATATTGCAAAACATACTGTTGCATTGCCAACGTATTGTTTCACTCATTCCAATGCAGCAAAAATGTGATTTATTTACAATATTTACAGTAACATATTCATGTTTTTACAATTTATTTACATTTCATTCAAAAATCTTAATAAAGTTATACCTTTGTGGTTCTCATAAGTTGATCCCAGTGCCTTTCTCTGATAGCGGGATTTTGTAATTCTGCAACTGCACGTAATGACGTTAACATGTTTTTCACAGTAGCTTCTAGGTTGATATATGTGTCCCATCTGAAGTTCCAAGCATTTACACATAATACAGTAAGTTTTATTACTTTATGTTTAACCCTTAGTAGCCTGATTTACGAAAGTGATTTATTTTTAATATTATTATGTTTACTTGAGGGTCTAGATGAAGGGAAAAATAGCTAAAAAAATCACAATATTTATTTTTTTAATTTCATTGCGAAGAATATTATACAACAGTAAAATACGTACAGCCAACCTATAAAAAAAAAACTAATAGTAATATGAACATTCGGTTTAAAAGATTGGTATCAAAATTGAAACTTTAGGTTATTAAGGGTTAATAAGTACGTATAAAGAAACAGAAACACACCCTCTCATTTCCTTATCCAGTAATCTTATTTCTTTTGCAAATTTCTTACACTCAATATCCATATTCTCAACGTCAATTTTTCGCCACGGTGTTGTTTTCCAATCTTCTATACTAGTACGCACTATGTAAACATAATCCCAGAGTTGCTACATTAAAAATTATAAAACATTATTCACAGATAAAAAGAAAGTAAATCCCCTTGTATTTATCGTAATTACCTTCAACATTCGTAATTCTTTCCTACACTGTTTTAATAATTTAAATTCGGGTACATTAACCTCGAACAATGAACCAGATTCTTGAATACCTTTCATCTCATCTTCTAAATGCACAACTTCGTTATCAACTCGGGACATTACAGCGTATGGATCTTCACACTCGTATTTAAAGAACTACAGACAAAATAATTTTACAGAATGTGAAAACAAATTATATTAACAATAACATATAATATCAAAACATAGTTTTACATCGTATCTTTTAAAGACTTCTCTGTAGAACGTTATATGTGTATCAAATAATGTAATCTTTTTTCTAATGCAGGCTACTTCGGCAGCTTGAAGTGGTGCCACTTGTTGTTTTACAGTAATAGCTAGCTTTTTAGTAGCTTGCCATTGTTCAGGTAATTCCTGAAAATTTTAACATATTTTACTAAACTCTTATCAGTAATGAAAGTTTTATATCTATAAACTTCAAAAAAGCTAACTTGTAAGAGGACGTTCACTTCTTCAGGTATATCCATGTCATAAAATTTTAGCAATTCTATTGTTTCAGTCAAAGGGAGAAACATTTCCTCTGTAGTCATTGTTCTATCTTTCACATTCATTAAATATCCCATAACTGTAACTAAAGCCTCGTAGTCGCCTTCTGGAACTGGCTGCAGTAGACCTTTAAAAGAAATTCCAAAGAAATTGATCACTTGACTTATTACTAAATTTTAAGACAACTATAATAATTATAAAATACCTTCGTCTGCCTTTCTTATAAAGTTGCCTAAGTCACTTAGGCTAGAAATTACATTGTTTACTAAATGTTCTTTGTACATGTTACCCCATTTTCTTACGGTGTTTAATAGCGCTTGTCGGAAAGGTCTAACATCGACCTGAAAATATTTATTTTAATAATAAATAAAAATAATAACTATTCTTTACATTTCCTTACACTTAATATTTCACAGAAGTTACCTGAAACCAAGAATTAAACACTTTGTACGACTCCATATCTTCGATATCTAAGAAAAGATTTTCATAATGATCTATTTGTTCCCTGAAAGCCTCCATTTTAGGTGAACAAGGATCAGGCCCTTGAACATCTTTATCTTCTGAACCAATTTTATCAATTTCTTCCGGGTTTAAAATTCTTCCATATGTAAGAAATATTTCCATTATAGCGTCTCTTTCTTCTAGCCACAAATACGAATAGTTTTCAAAGGTTTTACAATAATCGTGAGCCTCCTCAACAACCTATAAATAAAAAAAAATATTTGTGTTTATCAGTCTATACACATTATCAAATTATGGTATTAAAAAAGTAAAAGTACCCGCTCGATGTTATTCAATATATTTTCTTTCATATCAGTTATGTCAAGATTTTCAACTATTTCGTCTTCATAAGTCGCATCATTTTTTGGATCTATTCTCTTTACCAAAGTAGCCATTTTTAAAATATCGCTAATAAGGTTATTTATTAAGACCATAAAACCTTTCTCATCATCGGGATTTAAGCTCGGAGCAAAAACCATATCTGGTTCAAGTAGCTCCAATTGTGCTTCGAATAGAGGTGCTAATTTATTTTTAGGATTCATATGCTCACACACATAGCTGAGGCTGAAAGAAATTATATATTATATAAATATTAAAATTGCATGTTACTCACTATGACTAACATATAATTAATTTATGCATGTTAATAGATTGATAACACAACTCACCTACAAGCAATTGATTTAAACAAACAATCTTGAAACAGCGAATCAACGAAAGCGACATAAGCTAACCAAATTTCGCTTTCCTGATTCTCTTGCATGTTGAAAAGCTTCATATTTTCGTTAAGTAAGATTTCAATGCGTGTAGCTGTTGCTTTAATATCATCGTATCGTTTTGTTATCCTCTCACAGCGATCTTCTAAATTTAACAGCGTATCCTGAAGAATCGATTAAGAAATGGTTATATTAAATAAAAGCTATGGATAACTTAAACGTTATCGTATATTTCTATGTTTTTCAATTTATAGAATACCTTTTTTCCCTCTTTCCTTTCAAATAATGGTTGCGTGGCCCATGCTTGCATAACAATTTTCATTTCTTTTAGATTATCCTGGATTTTCGACATGCGTTGATACAAATTCCCAACCAATTTATGCAATTCTTCGGAATAGGCCCACAAATCTTAACAAAGAACATTACTCAATAAAGTAAGTCTACGCTTTTCTATTATTTAACTTTACATCTAGATTTTAATTCACCTTGGGAGCTCCAGTTGAGTTTATTCTGTGCCATTTCAATTCTTTGATCAATTGCTTTTATTTCATCTACTACTAAGTCAAATTCTACTTTTTGACTCTCCTTCCTTATTTGGTTGTACCAATCGATAGTTATACCCAAGTTGATCCTATATTGTCTAAACGTTTCTTGTTTTTCGAATAATTCCAAACTCTCCTTAGGTAAATAATTTTGTACGTCACCATTATTTCTCAAATGTCGAACTTCCTTCATAAGTTCTAGAAGCTGTAATAAAATTTGTAAGTATAATTTTATAACCACAGTGCAATTAAGTAATCAGTAGGAAAATAATTTATTTACTGATAATGAATTAACAAATGTAAATGTGTAGAAAACTAATGTTGATAGCTACTATTACGTGTTGTGTTTATAACAACAATAATGTATAAAACAAGATTTATTTCTGTTCTTACTTTAGGGCTAAAATTTAACACTAAATCTAATCCTTGCCGCGCAAGGATCGGTCTGTTTACCAATTCTTCGATAGTTTTAGGAACAGTTAACGCCCAATCGTTGAAGTATTTCTTCTTGAATTCATTAATGTTATCAATAAGATTTTCATGTCTTGTAAACAACTTGATAGCCTGTTCCGCACCCGTTATCCTGTTAGTATAATGGATTTATTTTCCAATTAAAGAAATTTTAACAAAGCATAATTGATTTCACCCCGTACTGAACTTAATTATAATAAACTTAATGCAATTATTACTTTAGTTTCTGCCAAATGAGAAGGTACGTCATTTTTAAATTAATAATGTAGGTACGTTAAAAATGAATCGTCTAGATTTATTATTCGATATTACATTAAAAATTAAAGTAGAGTTCAAGCCGAATAATCAGCTTTCGCAATTTGCCCCACCCAGCTGACTTACGGGTGCGGCAAATTGCGAAAGCTGGCTACGGGCTTAGTTATCCTTGTAGCCAGCATATTCATGTAGAGTAGGCCTCCGGCAATAGGAGGCATGAACGCGTCGATTTCCATGTGTCCGTATTTCTGTAGTCGATTCGACTGCTCCGTAAAAAGTTCCTATAAAAATTTAATATTTCAATTTTAAAAAATTGTTTAAGTAACATTTAGAAGTTTTAAATAATTGTTACAAAGTACTTGCCTCACAAGTTTCCAATTCTCTTTGTAACATTACAATAATTTCCGCATATTTATCAGTAAATTCTTTTTTAATCAGTGGCCGCTCTAAAACTGATCCGATAATGTCAATTAACTGCAAAATAAATTAATTAAACTAGGTGATTAAGTTGTTCATGTGATTTCAACAATATATACTTACTTTAAAAATAGCTTCCAAAGTAAAACAATTATCGAAAGACTCAACCAAAACTGTGGATAGTTTAAGATCTAAATCAACAATGTTCTCTTGAAAATCCTTAAAGTCTGTATTAAATGTGTCATCGTCAGGGTCCAAAACATCGTAAGATTTGGATGCAAACTCGTGGAAGTAACCATCAAATTCAGCTGATATGTCTCTGATTTGGCCGCTCAGAACGCGACCCTTCATTCCACCCACTTCTATTTTCTCAAGCTTTTGGAATTCCAAGACAGTTTTAAAAAACCATTGAATCGTATTTAATCGTTCGAGGAATTTGTTCATCCTTTCAAAAACGACGTTCGGATGAAAAGTCCAGGGTATAACTGTCCGATCGACGAAATATTTTGGTAAGTTCTCTTTGAAATAATCGAACGTTTGACGGAACTTTTTCAGAATATCTATTGTAAGTTGAATTCGTTGCCTTGCTTCGTCAATGTCGCTATGGAACAACGTGCCCGGATCTAAGCATTTTTTTGCCTGGAAATTATCAATTTTTAAAAGAATTTTAGCGTGTATGCGATCGTTTTTTAAAAAAATGTAGTAATTTTCAGTTTACCTGATATATGAGTAAATTACATATCTGTTTTATTAGAACCATCAACTTCGATGAACTGCAATAATATTTCGAGTCTCTCCAAACCATACAAATCACGTGAAACAACGGTCGGAATAGAGGCTGGCACTCGGTAAAATCTGTATCTTCAAGTGCTTGGAAATGTTTCTCTAATGTTCTTAGATACAAATCTATTTCTCGAGCTTCCGCTAAAGCTAAAAAAGTCAATAACTTAACGTAAAATAAATTAAACGAATTATATTTTATTTAAAAAAAATCTGAATATATCGCTTATTACAGAAGATTAGGTGATTTTGAAACTTGATAAAATAAAAAAATAAAATACCAGAAACAATATTTTTGAACAAGCGACTGAAACAAGGATAATAAGCTGATGTTGTTTTCTCCAGTATCACAGCCATACATCGGACTCTCTCTGTACGTAACTGATCGTATATATAGTTTAAGTTGCTTAATCTTGATTTCCAAAAAGCTAGTTCTGAAAAAATATCATAATATTCAGGAAGATGTTTTGAATTGCAGTACGCTGTCTTGTTTTCTTACAAAGAAACCTTTAACACGGAAATAATATATTTATTAACAATTATTGTCTTCAAAAATTACTATAAACAATGTATCAATTTGTCACATCACTAATAATTGTCGTTATCATTACGAAGTTGTTTCATATTTTAATATTTGTACTTCATTTCATTTTTCATATTAGAATTAATTGTTACTAACCAACATTTGGTAAAGGATTTTGTCCATTTTCAAACGCTTGCGACGAGTCCTCCATCATGACGTCATTAATCTGCTGAGCCCACTTTATTATGACTCCCTCGATTGCACTCTTCAGGTATAGATCTACTTCTTTTCCTTTTAATATTTCTTTCTCTGCTTCATGCACGAATTCCACACCGACAGGCATCGGAAGAACCGTTTGTCCATTTACTTTGCCTTTCACCTGATTAATTTAGATAACTTTGGAAATTCACCCAGTTTTAGAAGTTTTGATAACGAGAAAAAGACGAAACCTTTTAGAGCAAAACTTGCGAACACAATAATATAAAAGAGGTACATCTCTTTAGCCCAGTAATTTTAGTGTATATAACATTTTGTTACAATTACCACGCACTTAATAGTGAAAGAAAACATCGTGAGGAAACCCGCACACTGAACTTATCTTTGTGTGTGTGGTGACTACAGTAAAGTGGCAACAGGCTCGCCCCCTGTTACATGGGACCTAATCTGACCACATCTACCGAAAAGTGGGTATTTATTCGCCTCTGCCTACACCTACTGGGAAAAAAAGAGTGATAGTATAAAAAAAAAATATGTACATTTAAGTTACATTGTTTATAAACGGTTTTCCGATACGAAAAACAAATCAAGGTTGTACCAATTTAAATAGCTATAGAAGACAGAACTAAAATAGCTAAAGTTCATAGTCTTTTTCAAAATTTCCAAACTTCATTTCTCTTTCAGATCTCCTCAGAAGTTTATATTGCATTCATTTAATCATATTACATATCAACTTACCTCGTAAACGGTGCTTTTCAGGTTGTGTATTTGCTTCAGAATGTCTTGCGAGACGACCAAAGGCCATCCTTCATGATTAAGAGGATTTGATAACATCGGTACAAATACTTCATCGACTAATGATGCCAACTCATCTATTAACCTAGGCGCTAAGTCACCTGAATTAAATATATTTTATTTAGCACCTTGATAAGTATTATTCTTTATAGATAAAATTAGTATACTCGTACTTACCAAAAATTACAAAATCGGCACAATTCTCCTTCGGCACGACATCTGGCTTCTTTTTTACGTAATAAACCGCTTTATTTTTCAAGTAGCATGGGAAAGATATGACAGGAACTAACTGGGCTGCGTGCGTTAACACTACAACTAACAGCAAAGGTAAAGGCTTGTCTACAAATTCTTTTAAAATGGACCTGTGTTCCTCTATACTGACTAAACGCAACCATTTTTCCGGCTTTAACTTCAGTGATTTCACGGCATATGATCCAATGAAATCGAAACGTGGATCTTGATTATTAGACGATGGACCCGGCTGGTCCATCTTAGAATTTGTACGCAACTATTTCCTCAACATGAGGGAGTTGGTTTTAAGGCTGTAGCTGATACGGTGGCCGAAGTCCTATTGAAGCTAACAAAAGAAAGGTAGGCTTGCGAATAGCAAGTCACGCAATTCAAAAGCTCTGTCATTATGGAACGATGTCTCCTTTGTAACGAGCCATAAACTTTACGAAAATAGTCTACAATCGACCGTGTGCAGAAAAAAATGCTTTTCCGTTTAATTTTTAATTACACGAATACTTCTCTTGGACACACATAGAAAAGAGTTAAAATATTTTAGAAACAGAAAAATTCCAAAATTTTCTAACCTGGAACTAGGAAAAAAGGCTCACATGTCTTTAATAATATTATTTATTGTAATTTAATTGTGGAGTTCTACAACACAGAAATGGTACACGTGTTCTTTATTTCTAAGAGATATAGTCCTATTTTTTTATTAATACGATGGACAAATACTTCAGCTTAAATATTTTACTAGCTATGGATTTTTCTGGGAACCTCTGTATACTGGGTAGTTAGCTACTATATCTAAGAGACGGTTAGTTCATCTGTTCTCATGTTAAAATTATATTGCCATTGGTCTGTACTTTTTAATCCGAAGTAAAAAGTAACATAATACATTATAAGCGTACATGTTTAATCTGTCTGTGGTATTGCGTTTGTTAAACATCTGAAGACGTTTTATTGTAATTTTTATACTTCTTCGAATTGATATTTGGTGGTCAGATTTCTGTTCTCAGTTACTCGTTAGAAATGACAGTGTTTAATATCTGTCAATTCCTATATATAGTCTGTGTGCCTTAGTAACATGATGTGGAAATTTCGTAACGGTAATCCAAAAATTTGTGTGAAGATTGATTGGTGATTATTTCTTCTGTCGAATATGTATTATATTTAATATTCTCAAATCTAGTTACATTTCTGCTGACGATACTTCTGTGCTGTGGAAAGGCAGTGCCAGGCAAAAGGCGCACCGCCCAGCGACCGCGCGACGGCAAGACGACACTCGCACGACGTCGCAAATAAGGTCAACCGATAATAACCCTTTGACTTAAATATAAAACAGAAAGCGATTTTTGTATTAATAAATTTATCGAAATATAGAGCTAACACAAATTTGTGTAAACCATATTATAACAAAACAAATTTTCGAATCTTAAATTCACGTCAGTAGGACTATAAAAGTTTACAACGTTCTCTCTATTCTTTAACGGCATATACAAAACATTAATCCTCTGATTAATTATGTCATTACATTATGGCGAAATCATTAAATCAAACACTGCATTATATCTTTTTCTACACATGGTTAATTAATCGTGTAGTAGTAGTATTCTCCTGCCTGTAATTTTTTTTATTAAACGAAACGACGAGACAAACGACTTTCACCTGTTGATAAATAACACGCCTGTCCATAACAAAGTGGCGCTAGTTAGATTGGGACACACTGCACCACATTGAGGTAGTCGCCTTGACACGTACAATGTTGTCACCTTACGCCAGTAATTTCACAAGCTACAACGCCTTTAAACCGGAATTTAGTAATGTTTGTTCATGACCTTGGCGGCAGATTGTGTCCGGCAACAGAGATCTATCACTAAAAATATCAGGTGATATTTAGTAGAACGCTAATGCTTTTCTCAACATAAAACTGCAAACTTATCATCTTCTTATTCATATGCAGCTTAAGTGTGTCAGTTTGTCGCCGATAGCTTATTGGTTTCTTGCGTAGCAGTGCCAGCCAATGGAGTGAAGTTGCCACGGAATTCAATTAGTCCATATACACTGATACCATGCATGCAATTATCATTGTTAAATTCATTTTCCCTAACAATTAAAATTGATAATAGTTAGAAGATTTTAATGTAAAACAGCTGTTCATATACACACATAAATTTTCACTCATTTCTACAACAATTAGTAATAATTATAAGATTTTTATAAACCAAATATTCACTGATTTAGTTTTAATTACCAGACACCTTCGCATAGAAATTCTTAATCACTATTCATAATATCAAGAACAACAATCAACTCTGTTGAGTGCCAGGCTTTCACTAGTATATCATGTTCATAACTAAAAACATTAAATAAATAACACTAATTGCAACAATTTTTTTTGTATATAAACCTAGACACGTGTTAATAGTAAACATATATTTTAATACTACCTTAAATTTTCCTTTAACCTCTTGAAGCGTATGACTTAAATGAACTTTTATCAAAGTACAATCTATTATATAAGACATAAAATTATGGTACGCCATTACTATTCAACCTTCAATTCGCAGTAAGGATCCCTCATAAATTATTTCCTGCTACTCACTATTTATGTTTAGATATACAAGGAATGAATTTGAAGATGAGACTTACGGTGGTGTGATAATAGCAGCGGCAATAATTCCATAACAGCCGATTTACGTCCCCACTGCTGGGGCACAGGCCTACCCTCAATGGGCCATAGTCATCATGCGGGCCCAATGCTGATTGGTGACTTCACACACATCTTACAATAAATTCTAATTCATGTGCAGGTTTCCTCACGATGTTTCCTTCACCGTTTGTATTTCGCTGTTGTTGCTTAAGTTCACAAATGTACATAACTTAAATATTAAAGTCATCAGTACATGCCGAGATTCGAACCATCTTCGGCAAGGCGGCCGCACGCTGTAATCTTTAGGCCAGCGAGCTCCATATATATGCAGCGCGGCAATAATGTTAGCATATAATTCTAAAAATACAAAATGGCTTCTTATTTACCTCAAATGTAATTTTTTAAGTCCGTGAGATTAAAGATAGTATTTCCATATTGAGAATATTATCAATATATTTATTCATAATTATACTAATAAGAAAAAGGAGAAGTACGCCTTATGAGAATAGATCAATAACTACGACATTACTTTTAGATACCGGAAGCTGTCAGATTTCAGATAATTTTGTTTAAATTGGTCACACAGTTACAGAAGTATTTTACACTTTCAGAAATTAATATTAATTATTCTTAGTATAATTATAAACATCAATATGCAATTCACTTATACAATTTGTTAATTGTTGTTAATGTATACACTATAAGGAAGCGGGTATTATTAAGATTAGTATTAAAAGCGTGATGGAATGAATTTAGCCTGTTAAATACTTTGTTTCGGGTATTGTTAGTATCTTACCATTTGTTTGTTGGCAATAGTGAAACATTTAGTTTTATTTCATTAGTACAAATATTTAGTGGTAGGTGTACGCAGTTTATGTTTACACTGCCACCGCAGCTACAGATTTGGTGGCACTAAACCTACACCTTCTTTTTGTTTTCGGAGCAGGGAAATCTTCGAAAAGATACTCTATCTTTTGAGGTGAGTCAAATTTATATGGAGATTTTCACCCACTAAAACACCCTCAGTGGTCACTTTCGACGTTAGGAGAGATGTCCGTTCGGAACACATCCGCTGCCTCGGTAACGCTATGCAGATATAGCCTGTCCCGGGGTTTGTTTTATGCAGTCCCTACCAGCCTCGTGGGAGACCACGTCCAGCCATTGTGTTTCTCAGGGAAAATAATCTACGCCTGACCTAACATATTTACACCGCGTGTTGCTGCGGTAGCGTTAATACATAAGTACCTATCCTTTTTTTTATTGGGGGAGAAATCTTCTTAAAAGACACCTTGCTTCTGGGGGAAGACAAGGTTATGTGGGACTTCTACCCACTAAAACCCCCTCGGTGGTCTCCTTCAGTGCATTAGGAGGGGCTCCGGGATGTCCTGCGGAACGCACCGTTGCTCCTTCGCACTCTGGCTAAAAGATCCCACTGCAGGGCAAAGCCCTCCTTAGCACCCACGCTGTTCTACGGCAAATACTAGACCACTATGAATTTTCCGTCCTCCTAAGGCTCGCTTATTGGGCTCTGAGGGCCCCCACCCTCAAAGCCCACGAACCCGACGACCCTTTTAGTCGCCTTGTATGACAGGGAATACCTTAGTCCTATTTTTAATAACCCAAAACTACAGGGTTGAAGTACTCATACCTACTAAGAGAACGCGAGGTACATGTCTTCATTTAAAATCTAAAAGGCATAATAACTGAATCAGTTGTACACATTGTACTACAGGTATAATCATTTAATTCTCATGTAATAAAGAGATAAAATTTATTTTGAAATGTTTATTTGTGATGGATAAACACACCAGTGATTTAACTAATTAGATAAATTAATCATCATCTCATCATTTAAAGCGTTGTATGGTACTGAAATTACTGTGGTAACTAATATATTTAAACATATCCATCACTGGTGGTAGTTTTCTCTTGCCGGAGACCGTCTAGGTAGGTATCACCGCAGCGCCTATTTCTGCCATCAAACAGTAGCGTATAAACGTTGTGTTCCGGTTTGCAGGACGTTGTAGATAGTGAAATTACGGAGTGACGAAACTTAACATCTTGTCTCTGCAAACTGGCGCCTCATTGTATGAGTAAGCGTAGCGCATACCATCAGGTCAACGTCTCGCTCGTCTTGTTGCTAAGTTGAATAAAAAAAATTAGTGGCAATGGATGCGCTTAACGTTTCCATGGGCGCTTGAGAATGTTATTTTTTAATTAAAGTTTTAAAATGTTCCTTCCACATGCGCCACCAGATAAACGTGTAAATAACTTAATTTTACGTCTACTCTGTAATTTTGAACAGAATATACGGAGGAAATATTATTGAAGAACAGTGGACTCACCTCGCAAGTTGACGGCACTGGAGTAACATCAAGTGAGGAGTCGCCGGCACTGTGTTGTATTCAACAGTGGATAATAATAGGCCAAAGTGATGACGAGGATGTTGTTGAGAGCACAATAGAAATGAAGACAAAAAAAAAGAACAAATTTTCTTTTTATAATACATTTATTGATAATGACAGCGATGTTTGACTGAAATTTGCTACTTGGCAAAAATATTTCCACTAGAGAGTGAACTATTTTCGTAATAAATTTTAAAATCTCTTTACTCATGCTTAAGTTTTACAATAATGAAGATCCAACCGTCTATGCTACCAAGTAGCTGCCTACGTTAGGTATGCCTTATCACGTAAAATAATTAGAAATACACTTGAACCTGTGAATAGAACGTTATGTTACACGATATTAGGTCGGGCAAAGGAAAACGCAATTCCGTTTAGATGTGTAAACGCAACGCGGCGATCACTTACGATACGAATAATTAAGCTCATTAAGATTTTCAATTGACTGCAATAAATAAAAATGTAAACTAAGCGATTATAAAATTATAATATAAAAACATAATAATTTCATTTACTTAAAAGCTAACGTTTTAAAACAAGCACAGCACATGTTCAGCTTAATGTCTAAAAATAAAAATTAGGAGCCGCGCGAGGCCGCTTCGGGGCCGCCTACTCGCCTAAAACTAGGAGCCCCAGTGGTTCCGCTACGAGCCCATCCCACCCCATCGGGAGTCACGTCGCCTCACCGCCTACGCGTACACCGCCCGTGTACCGTGTACTACAGCTACTGGACAAAAGCACATCGAGAGTTTCAAAGACACATCCTACATTTTATTTGGTTAAAATTGTTTCATTACTTCGACTTTTATATCATCGTGAACATCGACTACGCATCGAGCTGTCCCGGAGGAGAGGAGGACTGAGGACATCATTATTAATGTTAAATCGTTCAAATGCAAAATCAATGTCATATTTTAAACAGTCTATAAAAATCTAACTTATGATAGAAAATTATTCGCTAATGTCCACCGCTCCGGCGGCGGAGGCTGCGGCTGCGGCTGCCGGGAACAACACGAGTAATGGAATGTTTCAATGTTTAATGCACCGCAGTGGAAGCGAGCGATGTTGGTGGCAAGGTGATATGGTGGTGAATGTAACTTGGAAAACTAACTTATATCCTCGAATGCTTTTGATAAAATTTATTATCTACATTAGATTAACACTTGACTTCAATTTCTCGTCGTGGTAATAATGGGGCCGTTGATGGTGAGGAGTGCTCGCCCAGAATACTCTACACAGTAACGCTGCGAGGATGGTAGCTTAAATCTAGCTAGGAGGATTAGAAAAACCCTACCTTAAACGAAACTCGACATGTGGACTCTGGAATCGAACCAGGGTCCTCCGTATTAGTAGGCATACGGTCAGCTATTGCGCCTCGAAGGCAGTTATAGCTGTGATAAAATATATAGGAGTGAATGTTAATATACAACATCGCGTGTGCGAACGGTGGCGGGTGGGGCGCGCTACGACGAATGCAATGTGAAACACCTTAAGTACTAGTAAATAGGGGAGGCTTTTTAACTAACTGTGTACTCGTTTAGTGTACTTTTAAGATTACATCACTAGGAGGATGGAATATACATTAGGTGAGCTATAAGACTACGGCCGCAGCGGCGCGAGCGTCTTACGTGAACATCTAACGCGGTCGTCCGCCACGTGCTCCGGCGCAGCTTCCCTCGGACGTGATGTCACAGCGCACGCACCACGGTCCAATATACATCTTCACCGGCTCTTATTGTTCCAATGTGGATGGAGATAACTTATGGAGGACAAAAACGGTTTACAAACGACGCGATCAATATACACCGTGCCCGAATACGACCTATGAATAACTTTACTTTTTTTCGAATATTTTTTTTTTTTTACATCTCAAAAACTTCTACACAACCTAAACGGATATAAATTCGGAGCGCAAGTAACAAGCCTGTAATGAATTTAAGTACGATCGGGAATGTATTCATTAAATTTATCGAGCGGGCATTAAAGATGGGCAGCAGAGGGTGTAGGGAGAGGAGGGATAAAGGAGGTTCCTGCTTGTCACTTGCGCCGACCGTTGGCCCGGTACGCGTGGTCGATCGTTACCGTCGGGCGTGTCGCTTTGCTGTACTAAGTACCAAGTCTTTTATCAGGACGAAGATGTGAAATTGGACGATTTTTATCGTTTTAAAAAGAAAACAGCGTAAGGGACGGGTGTCGCTTTACAAATATACTTATTATAAAACAGTTACGGTCGTTAGTCCCTTGGCAAGAAACTATCACATCGGACGAAGGGTTAATTTATCAAGCTGAGCAATTCGTAACCGATAGTGTATAATGAGTACGGAGTTAAAACATATTTGATATACATTACTAACAATTCTAGTTCGGTGTGATTTCTTCAAGTCTCAAGTCTTTAAAAACAATTGTAAAATTTATTTAAAAATGAGCAAGACGAAATGTTAAATATAAAATACAATTGATAATATCAAATCGAACAATAAATAGTAAAGATTTTATTAGTAAAAACCTGATTCAACTCTTCATGCAATTATATAAAAGGATTGCAGCTAAGCATACTGCAAAAAAAGTATTGTGAAGTACTAGTCAGTTTTAAAAGTAAAGTAATGCTCTAGTATAGACTGGAGTGTGAGAATAAAGAAAAGCTACAATTTGTAGAAAATATCTATAACGTCCGTAATATTAAAATAAACTGTGGCATTTCATAGGTAGTATTCTAGAGAGAATAGCTACAGACAAACAATATATAGTAAAGACAATTGCAAATTATACAATAAAAAAATTTACAAATAACTGATCAATTATTTATACCGATCACAAACAATTCATTGGCTCTAATAATATTAAATTGTTAATAATAATAATACACGCGCACACATACACAAAGATTCACATATTTACATCGAAATCAGTAAAAATAAAAATCACATGATTATAAAAAAAAAATAACGTCAATTCTATTTACAGTTATTGGCTAACGTTTAATTAAAGTACAATGAAAATGTTAAGTTTTATGCAACACTAAGTAATGTTACCAGTGCGTCGAGTGGTGAAACGGCGCCCTCTGCTACTGTTAATTAATGCCTATCAATTAACACGAGAGGGCGGGTTTCCATTGAAATGAACGTCACGTCATTATGCAATGTAACGAAACGATAAAAATAACGCTTTACCCACAACGGTGAAAACAAGCACCATAGCGCGTCAGGGGTAGGCAAATAAATGGGGTGCGGATATAAACTGCGTTGTGGATGTGTGAATTGGTCCCGGCCTGCGTCCTGACCGGGACGACACGACCGGCCCGCGGCATGGCATAGTCCGGACCACGGTGCATTGGATCAATGGTTTATTTACTCCTTGTCTTGGTGCCGACGACGTTTATGCTCTCGCCGCGACTCCGCGACCTGTGCAGGTTGTGTAGACCGTCGCCTGTCAACAAATTTACATTTCAAACACGAGTAACTTTTTTAAATTGTCCAATGATTCACTTACGAGATCTCGAAGAGCGTTCATAGGATTAAATAGGTACCGTGTACTAATTTGAGAAGAGTTTAGGTAATAATATTGACTCAACTAAGAAGTCATTATTAGATACAATGACTAGATTGGACACAGTAATTACTAATTGTTTTATGATGTTCCTACTCATGATATGTATTAGGAACTAATTGAGAAAATTAATGTTTTTCGGAGTAATCAATGAACACTGACCCTTGCTGGTGGCGCGGCGTAGCTCTGCTTCGCGAAAGGCGCGTACGCTGCGCCCGCGTCGATCCTGCACCAGCTTGTCAGGACGCACGAAGATGCCGTGTCGCGCCCGACAATTGAAGTACCGCGTGCCGCCCACGGAACCGTCGTTCTTGCCTAGACAAGGACGCACGTTTTTCATTGGAAAGGTTTTTTTACTCTGGCTGGAGCTATCACTCATAAATTTGCAGCTATATTGACATCACAGTATTCCGGTTATAAAAATGGGACTCAGAGTAATCGTAACCACGCTTCATTTACTTCGGCCTCATTGACATTTAAAACCATATGAAATTAAATTCAAGTGTTAGTCCATTTCAGATAAAAAGTATTAACAAATTACCTTTTACTATTTTAAAATCTTGCGTTTTAAGGCGACGAGCACAATTTGATGCAGTATTTAACTAGCGCCTCATAGTTATAAGTAAGCATATCACCAAAAGTTTTTTTATACTACTACAACGTAGATGCACAACACACTACAATGTGTTCCTAGACTGTATTTATATATAATATTTAATTAAACAAAATGATTTAATATGAAAAAGCAAAGATATACTTATTAATAATCAAAATGTTTGACCAACTCGCATTGGGCCAGTATGGTGGAAAATAGCCCAAATCCAAATAAATCCCTACCCGATCACCGTGGGAATCTTTGGCGAAGGCCCATGTCCAGCAGTGGACGCCTATCGGCTGATTATGACGATGACGCTGTTGTTTCTGTTTCTAATTTGTGTTCTTTTGAATGAAAGTTCAATACAACAAACTCGTATTAAAAAAATAAGTTTTGTGTATTTTTTTTACGTTGCCCGTGATAATGTACGTACCGATAGGTGCATCCAGCTCTACCCCTACCCACAATCCGTGAGCGAAGTGCGTGGGTCCGACATACGCGACCACACCTGTACCCGAACTGAGGCGCAGTTGCACACTCTCGCCCAGCGACAGCCACTCAGGCACTGTGAAGGATTTACCGCCTTCCGATGTTTCCTCTGCGGATCAAACAAGGCTACGCTCAGTACATTATGATAAGACTATACTCTTTTAAACGTTCTTTTGCAAACTGATACGTTTGCCTCGTATGCCTACTGATAGGGATATACATTATGTTCGTTGTCGTGAGAAGTAAGATGTCGTATAGTCCAATAACTTCAATTACTAAACTGTGCTTCAAATCGGAAACAATAATGTTCTTACAGTTTAGCTACAAAATAGAAGCTGCTATCTGCATATTCGAATTCCGCCAATAGACATCTACCACATGGATAATGTATTGATTTGAAGATAGAAGCAGGTTATTGTTAGAAGCAGGCAACTAAATATTACAGAATATTAATCGGTACGCACCGTCGCCGATGCGCTCAGTGGAAGAAGCAGGCGAGTCGGTGAGCGCGCGCAAGCTCGCGAGAGCCGGCTCTACGGCGGAGCGGGGCCGCGCCGCTGGAAACGAGGCACGCGACGCGGCGCGCGCCGACGCACCCGCGCGACGCCGCACCACCTGACCAAATACCATAAGTACCAATGTTAAACAAAACGATGACACAAGCAGATCGCTCTCTTAGAGATAAGCAACACGCCCTGCTTGCACCAAACAATGTAAAGCTCGTTAAAATGTTTACTCGGCACATCACATTTGTCGTCTTAACTATAAATAAGATCTCAATGCCTTCTACATCAGACCCTTCGAAATGAACTAATTTAATTATCAAAACAATATATTAATATTTACAAAAAATACTCGAAAATGTATGTGTACCATAATTACAGTTTCATAACACATCTAGATATGATTATCGGATTATAAATGTAAGGTTCACCTTGCCGGCGGGGAGGTGTGTAGCGACCGGCGCGTCCTGTCCAGTTGAATCGCTGTCACCGACTGACGAAGCCTCGCCGCTTCCTTCGCGGCTCGAGGGTTCGGAGCTTGTTGACTCCGCTTCCCCTTCCGCCTCAACGTCGCCTGTTTCATCATTATTATAATCATTCTTAAATCTAATGAGAATATTTTACTGGTTGGCATTGGAAGGAACTTTTTCTAATCAAGAACCTTTTTTTTACCAATACATACTGTTTACAAGTTTAACTCTTAAACTTTATATAGTTAATTATATTTTGTGTGGCGGAGCGACTAATCCACGGTCCTAGTGTAATTCTCTAAGTGGTAGGAATTCGAATCCACTTAGCTAACTACCAGCTCCGTTTTGTAAACCTGCCGCCATAACGGCGGTATTAACTGACAACATGTGAAAGTCAAAGCATTTTTCACTGGCACGCTTCACCATCCATTGCTTCATTGTCACTTAACCTCACGTGAATTTGAGGATAATTGCTAGCTTTTTAAAAGAGGAAAAAATCTGTTTTAGTAAAAACATTTTACTAATAAAAAATAACTAACTTTTATGTATGAAAAATTAGGTAAAATTTAAGGAAATTTTCTTACCAAACGAGACCTCGTGAGCAGCTTCACCATTGACTTGAGTATTTTCGATCGACTTGCTAGTCGGGCTGATCGATATTGAGTGAGTTTCCACTGGTATAGCGCCCAGAGGGTCAACCAGCTGTCCGTCCTGCGTTTCTTTAACAGCATTCTCACAATCTCTTAAGAAAGGATTGATTCTGTTCCTGGAGCCCGGCGTCAACACCGGAGTTGCGGCCGGCGATTTAGCTTTCTCGAACGAGGAATCGTTCAGTTCGTTCTTTGATTCGACTATATCGTTCTTCAGTTCAGTGATATCGTGTCGTAGTTCAGTGATCTCATTCTTGAGGCCGAGTACCGTGGATTTAGTCCGAGTGAACTGAGTGTAGTCCATCGTCTTGTCGAAGTCCGGTGTGTCATCTACCGACATACTGCGAATAGACAGAGTGTCGTCGTTGGTCAGGTTCGTCGACGAAACTGCTTGTGATCCTGTGATATTTAAAAAAAAATGTTTCAACACATTTAAGTTTCGTGTTTTAAATTTATTACAATGAAGTATTTAAAAAAGAGTGAATTGGTTTAAATAATTTTAATTGGTTCTCTTACACTTTATCTTAAATAGCTATTGCTTTCTGACATTCTATATATGATCTTCCAGAAGACGAATCTGGGCACAACTCATTGAATTAAAACTTCATAACACTAAAGACATTGATCTGGGTTTAATTAACAACAGAAAAGATCTATTTTACCTAAACGGTCTCCAGCAATAGAGGACTACCATCACTGAAGTGTGTTTTCGATGTGGGTAATTTTTTTTTAAAAAAAAAATAATAATAAAAAGGTAGGTCTAAAGCACCGCTGCGTTTAATGTTCAGAGCAAAAATAAAATAATCTCGTTACCATAACCGCTTGATGATATAGAAGGCGAGTTCTTATTTGGTGCCCGTTCGCACGCCAGCTCGTGCAGCGAGTCCAGTGTTTTGGACGTCGGCAGGAAGCCCCGCGACGAACCACGGCCACGCGTACTCTAATTTAAACAAATTATAATACATATAAAATATCTTTTTTTAAAAACAAATAATATTTATACATAATCGAGTGATATGTCTGTTCGGTCGTTCGGGGGTGTAAAGATTCCCACACAACAACTCACGGGATCCAAGCCAACCTGACCTGCTCGTGATGCACCCTGCTAATCAACAAACGAGGCTCTGGCTTCCATCAACCTGCATTGGGCCAGCATGGTGGGAAATGATCCAAATTCAATATATGAATCCTTACCCGATCGTATGGGAATCTTTGGGGGAGGCCTATGTCCAGCAATGGACGTCTATAGGCTGACGATGATGATGATATGCTTGTTCATAATAGTCAACATTAATACGCATTCATAACAATATCGCGTCAATGAGATTGATTCACTGCACCTCATTGTAGTTGACGTTACATCAGTAACTTCTCTGACGGTCTCCAGCAACAGGAACTTATTACCAAAAAAAATTGTAATTCTAGACATTAACATTATAACAGGGAAAGAATTCACTCCTCTTCAGAAATTATTAACAGCAACACTCGCACAGGGTGTCGTACAAATGCAAGTGAATTCTAATGGTAGGTATATCTAAAAAAAAAAAAAATATTGAATTTTATAGACATACATGCGAGCGCGGCGTCGACAATTCGTCGGTTGGAGCTGATTCCGGTTCCGAATGGGAATCGTCGTCGTTCCTCCGACCCGGCTCCTCGTGTAACGTCGTCATACGAAGACTCAGTTTGCCACTCGCCGGAGACGCTGTAATAAGAATCAAATTATAAAACTACTCGCAACGTATTTCTAATCAGTCATCTCAATTCTATATAGATAAAATGCACCCCTACACTAGTAATTACGAATACATAAATATAAGTTTTAAAAATAACGGAAAGATGCAATAAATTAAAAAAAATATATAATAAACAAATTTTGATTTTAACTTTTCAGACTTTAATGTTTAATTTGAAAAAAAATGCAAATGACTAGAAGTCATTTTTAATTATATTGAAAAGTCATCTGATTTTATACAGTCATAATTTTCTAATGCATAATATTAGTAATAAAAAGGTGTTTTTTGTATTACATTAATTAAACCTTACATAATACTTTTTTTTGTGTGAAAAGTGTAAAATTGGTGCAGTTCTGCCACGTGATCTCACAGAATGCGGTGCTCTGATGTCTCTGAACATGAAATTTTGATTTGTAATAAAAAAAATTACCGTATTTCAGTAAACAATTTTGATATATGATCGCCAATTCATGCTTAAAGCCGAAGTTCGAACGAACTTGTATATAAGCACTTATAATGTAAGTAATTAAAATATTCTTTTGGTTAAATTTTAAATGTAACTTGCTCGATTATCGATCCAACTTCAGCTTTGTCGAAAATAAGTAATAACATCATGCCAATATCGCACCAAAAAATAACTCCTAACGAGTCGTAGCAAAACAAAAATTAAACATAACTGAGAATAGAAAATAACGTCGATAATTTAAAAAAAAAAAACACTAAATCAGATCATATTTATAATAAATTTTATATAAATTACACTAATAAAAAATTCGATGAATGTCATAGTAAATGCATAATGAACACAAACTCATGTAGTATGGAGACGATATAATCAAACGTAACTATCGAAATAAGCCATTCTAGCGATTCTACGACTTAAATGTCTAGACGTACACTTGTTCGGAGTCTGCAGTCGCAGTGAGTTCAGGTTCAAATTCAAGTTTAGGAACGTTGGTCGCGCTGCAAGAGAAACGTCGATCACCTCATCATTATTAGTTCGCTACAAACGCACAAACACAATCACCTATCCCTATCGTTTTTAAATTGCACAAGTGTTAATACAATTGCATTTATTATTTAATAAACAAAAACAATATTATCAATTTGACAACGATAGTATACTTTTTATATGTCGTTTACAGTAAAAGTACTTTAAAACATACAGTAAGTAGTAAGTACATTCAGAATATTACATTTAATGTAAAAGGAAATTAATAACACAGGTTACAATATCATCTTCAAATTAAAATTCAATTGCTACTTTAAAGTGTTTACAATATAATTATTTACATTTTTCTATAGTTCTGTTTACACATTTCTATAACATGCGTACATTATGTTACATTACGTTACATAACTATTTAACATCTGTTGTTATTCAATATCGATCATACGATTCGCTACGTTTACATGCATTTCGTTCTACCCACACACAGTCACCTAACTCTCATACATTCGTTATATAGCTACTGTTACCGACTACTTACACCGACACTGCTCTTTAAGTTGTTTTCGTCACATTACAACCCATCAGCTAATACATAATACAATACGTTCATTGTTTACAGTGTTTCAATTAGTTTTTTCTCTATTCTATCGCATTACAAGCGAAGTTATTCGTAATTCACTAAAGCACTTTCCGAAGTCCACAGCGAGTAGTATAACGAAGAGGGAAGGGTGAAGGTAGTAATCACAGATCATGCTCGGTTCATGCAAATGAAACAAACACGCAAACAATAAGTGTATAAACACAACAACTTAAGCTTGCTTGCTGGACGCCGGTAGCTTGCTGATTAGATATATGTTCTAATAGCCTCAGCGTTAAGGTCTAATTTCGTTTCGAGTGAAAACAACCACCGACTAGCTCGAGTGTTAACTATTACAAAAAAAATAATAATTTAGAATAGCCAAATAGAGCGTTATCAATTCCAATAAAACAGCCAATTAATAACCGACAGAACATAGACATACTTCCGGTAAATTTTATCACAACACAACTATTAAAACTCCTTATTCACGTTGCAATTAAACATTCGTCTAACAATTTTGCCATACATTTGCCATTCCGAGTCAATACGATTTATTGTTCTTTTTACCTGATAGGAACGAGCCTGAAGGTAGCGGGGGTTGAGATACAGAAAAAAATACGTTAGTCAAGCCAGGTCATTGAGCGGTGGTTAATAAAATTTCGTCAGCGCGAAATGTCTATTTGGACAAAAAACAGTTCAGATACAATAAATAAAAAAAAATAACATCAGTGTCAAAGGAATGTTTTCAATCCAAATAAAACGATTTCACTTTACAAAGCCAATCAGTTTTAGAATAGTGAGTATTTGTTGTTAATATTTATATTTGAATAAGAGATAAGAGGTAAATGAGAATAGAAGAGGAGATGAGAGAAGGGGGTTATAAGAGCCATAGCATTGCCACAAAGCCTGAGGGGAAGAAAGATGTAAATAATATGTGAAATATGTAAGGTTTATTTTGTGATAGATTATAAGCGAGAGTATTATATGGTAAGTCCTAACATAACCTCGGCGATTATTGTTTCATGTTATTTAGGCGGTGTGCTCAATGTCCCACTACATTTTAAATCATTTCGTGCAGTTATTGTTGATTGATAAAATCAATAGTAAAGTTTATTTCTACTCTGTGCGACTAACTGATTACTATGTAGATACATCACACTCATTGACAGATGATTAAGTAATTGTTTCATGTTTAACTCTACACAATGCGTGAGTGCGTTCAACGACTTTCTACAATGTTACAAAATGCATGACAAAGGATAAGATTGAAATGGCCGATAAGATTGTTGCTTGTATCCGGAAGTAGTACCTATTTAAAATTTATTTCTGCAAGAAATCTCATTACAAATCTCACTTTATTCAACAGCATAATATATAAAATCTAAAAACATTGAATAACATATAATAAAAAAATCACTAACATCTTTATTTTCGTATGTCTATTCTAAAATTGTATGTTAATAAGCTAAATTGTGTTGTTAAATGTATTTTAAATCTACTGAAGCTTGAAAATCTATTTGATATTTGTTTGAGGTTTAAGGAATGATTGAAAGATATTACTACGTAACGATAAAGTAATACCTTTCACACGACATAAATAATTTATTATATATATATGTACATTACAAATAATAAGTATAAACAATTAAAAAGTATCGTTAATATTATATAAACAATTCGTAGACTTAATTTCAATGTAATAATGTATTGTACTAACCGAGTCCGAAAGGTTTGGGTGGCGTGCACGGGTCGGTGTCGCAGTGCGCGGGCGCAGCGTACGAGTGCCGGTGCGCGCGGCGAGGCGCCTCCTCCGCGAGGTCCGCCACGCTCCCGGATCGTCCGCCGCCCAGCCCAGCCAGCGACTCGAACGACGAATCCAACCGCATGATCTGCCAAAGAATTAGCTTTACTGGTGCCATTCCCAACCCCTCCCAATTGATGTGCGAAAGATTTGCAATTAATTCTTGTCCCATCCAAGTGTATTCATAAAAACTTAGTACCGGAGAAACCCTAAACTACCAAGATTTTAATATGAACGTGCATTTTATTTAAAATGCTACAAAGTAATAAAAACTAACAGTTAAAATTGTGCTCGAAAGACCAGTGAACATTTCAACTCTCGGTGGTTTATTACGGTAGACCATACCCCACCATTCCATTTTAAAACTATATACCGTCATGTAATATTTTTTATTTTTTTATTTGGGCTTTTATCCCTTGGGGTTGTGTGCCCTACATATATTTTATCTTAAAAGTCAATTATTGTAAATGAACCAATAATATTTTATATTACATTTACTACACGTGACTATACCAAGTGAATACAGTAGCAAAACTACATTATGTATATTCAACGATAAAACATTATGAATCGCAAGTTATCTTGGTTGCTAAGCTACGCATGATGCTCTATGATGTTAATTTGGCATGATAACCGACATTGACGGAAACCTAAAAAAAGCAATCATTACAGCATATGATTACGTACAATCATTGTTCATATTATGTTTATCTACGAGATTCACTCATACAACACTCATTCATGCATCCGTGTACCAGGGAATTAAAAAAAGACATATTACATTAGCAGAGTCACAGTGACGTACAGGTTGGTATCAAGAAGCAGTCAGACAAATGTTTAACAAAAAAAAAATTCGTTGATTAAGCTGCAACAACACATAATAGTAAAGTTGCCGTGCGCTACTCCTCATCCTGTGGGTGTCGTAAGAGGCGAGAGATAAAGGTTGCAGGATGGTTAGCAGTTTATAGCCTAATGAGCGAGATGTTGTTGAAAGTCTGATCTCAATCTATTGGCCACCACCAACAGCATTTCCAAGGAGAGATGATATCAGGAAAGCAACCAGTCGTAGAACACATGTCTAAACTTTTTTACGTGGCAAAAGATATGTTGTTCTAGACCCACATAAACTACGAACAGGACAAGGGGATGATGACGCCCCGTGGTAAATAAGGTTGTTAAAAAAGAATTTATTTTAAAAGTTCAAAAAGATTTGATTCAAAGTATTTCAGTTCAGCTCTCTTTGCCTTCATTTGGTTATAAACAAAATTTCGGAATATCATCAATATTTGTGGGACACCTTTGGGAGGAGTAATTTTCATCACACGAGAACAAGCATAGCAGCAATGGCGCGCTTATTAAGAACTGCTTTACGCAGAGTTCAAGACGGGCATTCAGAGCACGAAGATTGAAGAGCCGCGGCCAAGTTGGGAACTTGGATTCTTAGACACTTTCTAGTACTGATTTCGGTTTGTGGTATGGGAGTATTCAGAGCGAACACTCATCACCAATGTCGATAAGAAAAGCCAATTGTAGAAAAAAAATATCGTAACCCTGACGTCCCTATAAAAGACAGTGTATAATCTTGTATATGTTAACCACCCTTAAAAAAAGACCATGTAAAAAGAATGTCAGGCATAACTAAAAGACAATGCAACGTCGACCGTGCTGTGGCTGTTCGTATTGCGGTGTAATGTATAGGCGGGTGATGCAGCAGGGGACATGCACTCGTCGGACTCACGCTGCCGCCGGCCCTGGCGCCGCTCTCGTGCGCGTGCGCGTGCGCGACGTGCGTCAGCTGCGCGGCGGGCGGGCGCGCGGGGAGCGGGGGAGGGCGGCGTGCGCGAACACAAACGTTAGCAAGCATACGAACATCAATACTTTAATGTGCCCGCATATAAACAGAAGCCATTTTAATTAAATGTTATGTTTTAAATGACGTTAAATATTAATTTTTTGTTCAGAATAGTGTTAAAAATAAACTATTGAAAGCTGGTTAGAATTTTTCAATAACCGGTAAGTACCAATAATCTAAATTTATTATATTAGTATTCATAACCAGACTGAACGTATTCATCCGTATAACTTAGTCCCTGTAGAGGGAATGTCAATGTTATAGAATAAATATTAAAAAATGTTTTTAGTATTTATTCTATAACATTAATCTTAATTAATGTTAATTGTTAATTAATAACCTAATGTACTTTCGGCATTTATAAAATATGTTTTTTTTTAAACCTTTGCTATACTATAATTGTAAAATATTGTAATAAAAAAAAGGATAGTCAAACTTTATTTTAATAAAGTAATTGCAAGTTATTTAATGAAACTTAAGTCACATATGCTTTGTATTAAATATTAATCTAATATAAAGTCCATTGTACCCAAAAAAAATTTCATAACTGTTATATAAAATTTTAATTATCCGATGAATATACAATCCATCAATAATTTAAAAAGCTTGTTGCGAAATAATAAAGTTGATTAAAATATCAATTAAATAGATTTTACAAAATGAGTAACAACACAGTGAACACAGTAACGATACATAAAATTAAATGTTAGTGACACGGCTTTTCAAAGCGTTTTTATTACACATAAATAAAAAAATATGTTTACAACATAACAGCGATGTTAATTGTGATCGCTTATAATAAAGCAGTGCTCAAAGCATTTATATTCCTTATATAGTCACTGTTCGTACTGAACAGCTGTATATGAAAATAAATCCGCCACTATAGTTGTGAAAAGCGAGCTTACTGCTGTAGGTTCTTACTGGCGGGACTGTATCACGTCTAATTGTGAGGCCAGACAGTAGTGTGCAATCATTACTGTGTAACCGGTTTAAAGATGTAGCTAGTGAAATTACTGGGATAATACGACTTAACATGTTATTTCGGATGACTACAATGTGGTGCATTGTAAACATCCTAAAGAAACGGCATATTGTTGTGGGTGGGCGCATCACTGATCATCAGATAAACGTCGTACTCGTCTCGACGCTTCGTCAATTACGAAATAACATTACAGCAATTATTAATTATTGATATTTCAGGGCCTGTAGCGGTAACTTTTTATAGCGATAAGCTGCGGGCGTATTGCGTATATTTCCGGTGTCGTTATTGAGCAAGGTGCGGCACATTGATCGATGAAGATACATAAAATAATGAAGATACACAACTTACATCGCCTCCGCAGATGTCAATGCTAAGGCGACACGCATCGTCCGTAGTCTCGCCATCGGGACTTGTGTCTCTCAGGAGCCAAGGGAAAGTACGGCGAACTAACTGAAATAGCCGAAACACGGGTCGAATGGCGCTTTGACATCTGCTGAGGTGTGTAGTTATTTTTTTTTGGTCATTCTTCATCAATCAATAACAATAGCCTTGTACATTATTGTGAATATTGTTGATAATACATTAGTTTAAAGCTGCACTTGGTGTTTCATATTATTCGCGAATACAACTGAAGGATATATCGTAGAGAAATATTTTTGATCTTAGAAATTATTATATCTAGCGTTACAGATAAAAAAATTAATCCAAATTAAATAATGAAACACCTTTGAGTTAAAGTTAAGTAAAAAAATTAACTAAAATTTTCGAAATAGTTTTGTAAAACAAATTCTGGTAGTTATTACGTACAGTTAATTAAAAACTTTATTAAAATTTTGCTAGAAAATAAAATAAACTTTAATAACATTTTATTTCATTGATAACTGTAATTAACATGTCTTATTAATAGATATGTGGACAGAAACTATAATGGGAGTGACCAGTAATGTGGTACGGTATAGTAATGAATCATTATTCACCTGTGAGAAATTGGGTACGGAAGCCGTTTTCCTCATGGTGACCGGCTGGCCTCGCGCTTGTTCCAACTCCTTGACAGCGACGCTCTGCCGCAGCCGATCCAAAGTCAGGATACTCTCCACTGCACTCACGCCACGAGTATACTTTTCTAGAATTAAACAAAAACAATGAAAAAAAAATATTTCAAAAATATATTTGAAATGCCTTTAGAGATGAGATGACAAATCTCGTTACCATAATTATTCCACCAACCACAGTGTCTTACAAACTAGAAAATACTATTTAAATTCTACTACTGCTAGCAATAGGGACACTTATAATAGGAATATATAGAAGTAAACTACACTATTTTATACATTTTATTTTACTTAGATAATAAGTTAACTGAGCTAAAATTGTTGTAAATTCACCAACCGATATAAGTTTCTCCGTCAGCAGCACTCGCTTCTTCCCCGGTGGCTGCGATCTGTGCCAAACTTTCGCGCTCCTCTAACTCTTCGGATGCTTTCGGAATATTCGACACGACTTCGTAAGTCACTCCAGTTTGCGTCAGCTGATCCGTTCTATTGATCAAAATTAAACTATGTATTGAAGACACGACCATATGGAATTCAAGAAGTTACTGTTGTTAAAGGTTTACCTCACGATCTTCTTGCGTATCCTGTCGGTGAGGCTCTGACGTTTGTAAATGTTCAAAGCTAAACGTTTCCTGAGAATGAGATCCATTGGGGCAGGGTGCGACAATCTCACTGTTGTCTTAAGTATCAGGTACACACGTTCATTGGCTGGAACCGTAACACATTAATATGTTAACAAAAGTTACATATGAACGAAAGAGAGAAAAAAAAAACGAAGAAAAATCATCATCATTATCTGATGTTTTATAACCGCAAGTTAGTTTGGGATTTTTCCTATAAACTTTACTACGTCGTTTTATTTTGTTTCAGCCAATTCACCCAAGCATCTTAATTTCCACCTATTTCGGAATCTATGATCATCTAATTGTCTTTTTAACAAACGCTCAAAAATTCCATGCGATATGTCCGCTAATATAAATAAGCTCAATGTCTTGTAACTAACCAAAGAAGTTTTTTTGTTATTCCAAAAAAATTATTTGCAATTGTCCTTCAAATAGTTTCATAATAGCATTCTTACATTACTTCTTAACCATTTACGACAGTAAAAAAGGAACCAGTTAGCAGTCAAAAGATAACAAGTAGCACAGTAAACACTCACGTTCAGTGATTCGGTTGAGGTACTGCGAGTCGTGTATAGAGGAGTCCCAGGAGGCGAGCGCGGCAACGTCTTTGTCGTGATGGTGCAGGATGTGCAGCTCGTAGAACTTGTTACCGTGCTCCTTCGGCAGGATCGAGTGTAAACCCGCCACGGTAACTTCCTCACCTGACGGATGCGTGCTCAAGTCGTCCGCTGATATCATGGCAAAAATAAAGATTAGATAAAAAATATAGAACTGTTATTAAAAAAAAACTGATTTTTACCGTTCGCCTCACAAAAAGAAATGAGTAATTATTTTAGCTTAGGTAATTATTGTATGTCTTGTCTGTGGTGCTGAGATCCCTCAATGGCAATATGAAATCTTACTTTATAATAATCTATAAAGTATTTAATTATGAGTTATTAAATGGCAAAACCTAAAAAATTCAGATGTACATAAAACAATAAATACCATTTAAATCTAAAAACAGGACTGGTATGTGTTGTTCCATGCCAGCTGGCGGGCTCCAAGCGGCCGGAGCACCCGGTATAGGGCTGCCGGGACTTGGCACCAACACCTGTAACACAATGAACAAGCATTTAGCTCAACACGTTTTAAACCAACATATAAATATAACATGCATTCTATTTGGTTCGTTAATCAATAAAAGACTGGGTCTTACATAAACATTTATCAATATATAGATATATACATGTAAATATAAATTCCATAATTAATAAAACCAAGTCTTTAAGATCAAAATATTCATAGGATAAAAAATTATATGTGATAGATATCACGGGCAGAGGTAAATATACAAAAAATACATTACTTTTCTGAAAACTGAAACAGAATCACTTACAGCGTTTCGTTCTTCTGTTAGGGAGACCCATTGCTCCACGAGGGACTGTTCTCTTTCCATATCACGTTCGCTTTTCATCGATGGAGACATATTGACCAATTTCTGTACACGATAAATTTGAAACTTTTGAAATAGAAGCAAAATGATAATAATTCACCTTAAAGGAAGGTTTCCAATACAAACTAGTGGTAACCTTCTAGTAAATAACAATGTATTATGCATAATGTGAAAATTCAAACCTGTAACTGTGCATGTAGGTGCTGCCGGCGTCGTGCGAGTGCCTCGCTCCACCTCTCTCGGAGCACAGCCAAATCCTCCTCCTGATACGAGTCCAAGGGTTTCTGAAGACGCGACCTGTATACAGGCGTAGGAAATCATAGTGATAAATGTTTTACGTAATAAATATCTTAATACCTCGAGCTTCTTATTTCAGAAATCAAATAAAAATAACATGTTTATATGAGAGTACAGAATAGAATAAATAAATAAAAAATCATTTTTGATAAAATTGACTCCACTTCTATTTCTTCTTCATAGATTAAAATAAGTCCTTTACCTTACGGTAACCGAGCCAAGTTCTACGCTAACGATGTGCTGACAGATGATAGGCAACGTGCCGGAGTTTTGAGCCGGGCGCACGCGCACCGCAACACGCCGCTGCTGACCCTGTCGTAGCTGGTACACTCCACCAGTCACCATATCGCTACGCTGTGTTACCTATCACAACGATAATGAAATGAATATAAAGATATAAAAAAAACATTAAGATAGAAATCGTTTCAGCATTGAAAACATTAAGTCTTGTTAATTTTTATGAATCTCTCTGTGCATCCTTAAAGAAATATGCGTTTAAACGGTTACCTCTACGGGCGCATATTCGCCATTATCGTTGAGCTCATGTATCTCAACCCAGAGCTGTATCTTGCGCGTAAGCTCAGCCCAGCGGTCGGCTAGCGAGCGTGCCTTTGCGAGCTGCCTCTGTTCCACTTCCCAGTTCCCGCGCGCTCGACTAAACCCGGCAGAACGGTGTCCCCACACTTCTATGGAGAGCGCGCCCTCTAGTGAAAAAGTACAATATTAAAATTTTATCAAATCACTTTAATATAAAGTAGTTAACTAGCAAAGATTAAAACTAAAAATTATTTGATAAAAAATAAGTTATCAAAATTTGCAGATTTAGTGGCAATGAGCTAGCCACATCTGTGACTATCATTTGACATATGTCAGTGACACCCGATGAGCACGGAGTCCTGGAGTTGATACCTCAGACAGATCATGAGGCGGATTTTCAGATTCCAATCAGATGGACCAACAACTTGTTAAGAGCGAGTAACTGTGGGCGAGTGGGTACTAATGGGAACGAATTGGGACGATTGTAGACTTTTATTCTGTAACGAATGCATCAAGGGTGATAATGATGATGATATTTAATAATAATTTACATAAATTTTCTGAAAGGGTAAGCTTTAGATAACATACAAAATGGATATTAATTCCATTTTTGTAATAACACACAATCATATAAAAAATATAGCAGTAATAGTCAAACGTTCTCACGATATCGCGTAACCTTAGGAACTTCTATGATTCTGGTAAAATCTAGTGCGTTATCTACATAACACTCTGAATAGCAACTAACCGGCGCAATGCTCCACGAACTCTTCAGTAAGCGGCAGCTTGAAATCTCGCTTGTGGTCGAAACGCACGGTGAGATGATGTGCGTGCCTCGGCGAAGCTGGAGGCGCGTCAGCGCTGACCAATGGCGCCACCACTACCGGATCGCTACCACTTCCGCCCCATACGGAATACTGGCAGAAGACAAAGTGCGACAGCGATGGCGGCAGTCCCGTTGCTTGTTTGATGCAAACGCGAATCGTCACCTGTGGTGAATAATTAAAAATCACAATCAGGGCAAAATTGCCATTTTTATTGTTTATTTTATGATACAATTTTTCTTTGTATATTCAAGTGCGAGTTAGTAAATCTCATTTAGAAACTGGTAATGTAAAATATTAAAAACCTGTTGAGAAGCCGGATCAATTGGTTCATCTTCTTCTCTCATATCTCCGGAACTATCTGATGCAGCCTCGCAGATTCTGTCTTGTGGAAATTGACCCGAAACTCGACTTATTTCCACCTTCGAATAAAAATAATATTAAATAACCAAAGTCCGTTTCGCAACCAGAAAATATTTAAGGCAATACCATATGCTTTTACACGTTCTTGTCTATTTAACAAAAAAAATACCTGTAAACGCCCAGCCACTTCCCCTTGCTGGCTGATGATCGGCGTATGATAGTCTAGGGTAACGTCGTGGAACAATGCCTCTAGGAATACATTGGCAACACCGATCAGATTGTGATTCTCTTGGGACTCGTAGAATGGATCCAGAGATTTATCAGTTGGCTCCTGTAAGGAAAAAAACTAAGTTAAAAATTGATGATTTAACAAAAAAAAAAACAAAGAACAAAGACGTATGACACAATTCTATTGAGTGATTAAACTTAACAACAGGCTGACAACGACAGGCAGAAATGATGCTGAAGATGATGATTAATGTATGGTATTGCTGAACTCTATGGCTGAAAGCAGTTTATCTATCCATATTCACAACGAGACAAAAAATTATGCAAAAAGGCTATCTATAAAAAAAGAATCAGAACATTGCAAGGATTCTATATGCGGGGAAATAGTATCTATACATCTACATACATAAGAGATTTCCGCTTATGTTATTTTGCACACTCATCACGATATATCTGGAACCATGACGCCTGGAGACTTGAAGTTTAGTAGGAATATTCCTTTTACCGAGTATAGATCAGCTAAGAACGGATTTTACAAAATACCTTCTCCAAAGAGAGTTGCGTGGGTGTTGCAGACAGCAAAGCGGACGGGGAATTGCCTTATTGTATAATACTAATAAAAGTCAATACTATTATAATATTAATTAAAGAATTTAAATAAATTGCATGTTTGCGTTTCAGGAATGGAATTTTTACACATTGCTTTTATAAGAGAGCGGTTTCATATATTGAGGGGTGCAAGTAAAACATAATGTAAATAATGATATTGTTCTATAAGTTAGTTTAAACGCACCGTTGGCGATTCCACGTCTAATTGCACTGGCTCCTGAAAGTTTTATAAGTCTTAATATTTATTCAATGACATATTTACACCACCGCGTTTATTAAAGAAGAATATTAATTAAACAATATTGTTACAGGAAAACTATATTTGATTTTAATCTTAAATCCTCCAACCAATTTAATTGTTCATGGCTGTAATTGAGTCAAATAATTGACTAAAATGGCATTAAGTTTTGTATGAGACCATCCAACTAAAAATCTCGCAAATTCGCTTATACATAAGTTCTGAAACGCAGCTTCGAGTGATAAACATTAAATTTTTCTACCGATTTCGTTAATATTTTTTTTTACTAATATACGCTACAATTCTCTTGTTGCACATATTTGAAGAATTTATCAACATGTGTATATATTTTAAAAATTTTACTGCATTCATTAAAACTTTATATAAACGGACGGTTTGATAGCTAGAGAAGTGATAAGAAAAACATGAGAATTCGTATAGCGGGAGCAAACAAATTTTATATTTATTTAAAAACATCACAATATACATACACACCAAAATATCCATACATATATAAATATTCGAGTACTCACGTATGTGTACAAATAGTAAGTATTAATATAGGTTAAGTGTAATATTTGAATGTTAGTACTTTAGACTTTATGTATATATACTCAAGCAGACATTCTTAATAAATTTACACGTACGTACCTCCTCGATTAGATCGTCGCCGCGTTGCTGCCTGCGTCGCCACTCGTCGTACATATCGCGCATGTCCACCAGCTTATTGTCGAGCTTCTCCATGGACCACACCTGACCGCCGCGACCCGGCCGTCGCACCATAATTGCCGGCTCCGATACGAATGCGCCACGCTGTTTTACCAAAAACACGTTTATGGCTAAGCATAAAAGTTATTTGAGCTCTGTATTGTGAAGGGAGAAAATTTGGCGAATTTTGGTTGACATTCTTTTCTTCTGATCACTTTATTTATACAACAAGACCTGTCTAGTAGTGCCGCTTAGTTTATAGAAAATTATAAGTCCGCCAATAACAATGACGCGCCAGTTAGGATTACACACCACGTTGCGATCGTCGCTCGAAATGTAATTTTTGTTACCCGAATATTTTTTTTAGTTACAACGCCCTTATAATATTAGCACACTATTCAGTAGCGGTAGACACGGGCACTGCTGTTCTACCTACAAAGGTCCCTGACTCAATCAGTGAAAATCATGGAGTGCACTCGTTTGTTCTATTGTTTTAAATTGTATTCTCACCTTCCTATTGGGCGATAGATTTTGTGGCGGGATCTGTAGCGTAACACTAAAGCGAGTGTTGCGACACATCTCTTCGGCCAAGAAGTTGGCTTCCTGCACGAGTGCGTTGGCACGCAGTATGTCCGCCTTCAGCCGGCCCAGAGAGCGCTTGAACGTGTCGTCACGCTCCGCAGCCCACCGCTCAACGCGCGCGGCCGTCGTAGGCGTACACGCTGTCATTTTACCTGCGCACACGTTTATAGCTAAACTTTACATTTTATAGTCAAAAATGGATTATTGTCGATTGAGAAAATTATTTCTTTCTTTACTTGTTTATTACTTCTTAATGTTATCGCTGGTTTACTACTACTCAAAATATAATAACATTACCAAAGTAAATTCGCTAACTACTTTCTTAAACACTAATGGTACACGAACACTAATGCTCGGTTTCCATTACTGTAAGTAGCATTTTGGCATCGGTAAGTCTTGGGCCACGAAGACCTGCCACCAGTAGAGACCATCATATTTTTTTACTCTTACATTACATATACATTAAGGTTTACGCGTTATGAGACGAACAGCGCACAATCCTACCAAATAGCTAGCAAATTATATAATACTTATAACCTAGGTAGCTAATTTAAAGAGAGTACTAATAAATTCCAAGTGAACAAATATAATTGAGTGTTTATATAAAATACAAGAACTTTAGTTTTAAAAATAATTCAAAATATATTAACCTAGTTTTAATGGATCGTAAGAGTAAGGCGGGTATGGCGTAGTGGGAGATAAGATATTTCTAAGTTGCTGGAACTGACGCTCGTACTCTTGTCTCTGCTTTTCCAATGCCACTGAAAAAAAAATTACATATGCATTGTAATTTTTATATTCTTATTACATCCGACGGACACTAGTCGTTTGGCTTAAACTTTATTTCATCCATTATCAATAAGCAAACGCTTGACAGACGATCTCCATTTGGTGTTGAGTGACAATCAGACAGTGATTGGTGAAGTTTGCTCGCACAGAATACTAACACAGCTATGCTGTTATGTCAACATATTGATAATGTGAGGGTGGTAGAGATAAGTGGGAAGCTTACCAAACGGGTTCGATAAACCCTATCACCAACCAAAGTTCACAATATGTAACCACTAAAACAAATTAAGAATGTGTGTGTTACACGAGTGATTATCCTTAACGTTGTAAAAAAAACTTAACAGGTACGTCGCAAGTGCGCGTACCTGTCGAGTTGAATTTTATATACCTTGTTTGTCCTCCTCGTGTTGCCGCTCGAGGCGCGATATCGCCGTCTGGATGGGATCGTTGCTCAGTTCGTTAAGCATGATTTCGTCACGAGCAAAGTTGTAATCGATCGGCTGCGCAGGCGTTTGTGGTTCGGAAGCGGCCGCTGCTAAAGGTACACAATTTTTAAAGTATGATATTATAACATCTTTGCGATACAATTTTTTTAGAGGATGTGAGAATGGATATCCTGCTTCGGGGATATCAGGGTTATGTGAACATTTGAAGTCACTAAAACCTTGATATTGTGATCAGTGTTTGAAGACACGATGCTCCACAAAGTCGTCGTGTGGGTTGTATCCGTATCTACTTTCAGAGTTTATAAAGCCAAGAACCTCTTTAAGTCATCTACGACAAAAATACGTCATAGTATTGATCTATAATCTATCTGAAAGTAGAACACACTTACTAGTGTCTTTAGGGCAATTGACTCTAAAGAAGTGGTGGTTGCCCCACAGTATACGATCAGCGTGTCCGAGGCGTACGGAGGTGGAGACGGGGGCGCCATTGACAAAACAACGTGCACCGGGGAACGGCTGCATTAGCAGTGTGCCGCCGTCGAGCTGCAACTCGCAATGCTGCGGCTGGATACCCAGCCCCGAAAGCTGGATGTCCGCAGATCTATCTGCGCCTACGAGGGTCCGGTCCTAAACAAATAAAACATTAAAATGTTTCGATCCGATGTTGCCGAATATATGTACGGCCTAAACTTTTTGAGCTAACTAGCTCTGTGGGGTAGTGGTTCGCTTGTCTTATAACAAGAAGGTTCCTGGTTCGATTCCAGCGCCAAATGTAAAATAATTTGATTGGTGGTATGAATTTTCTATACTTCACCATCCACCGACTTTTTTCACTTACTCTACCAAATCGTGGTCAAGTGCATGAAGAACTTTAATAAAAATACTAATAGAGATTCAGACTAAAACCCATGTAATATTAGTTACAAGAGTCATGTTTACTCTTATCCATAACTTTTTTGGTTATGCAAAATTTACATTCGGTTTACAAAACAACTCTCGCAGAGTATTTACCTTCAAGTAATAAACGAGCAGTTCATTCAGTGAGGGGTCTGCGTTAAGGTTGACGAGATAGTACTTGTTCTTCTCCACCTTAATGCCGCTTGCCTGCACACTTATACCCATCTTTTCAAGAGCGTGCTGCCTCTCACTTTGTATTCGTCCTGGGATAAGGCAAACAATTTAAAAATTATACATAAACAAAAAACATTATTAATAATTTTTTGCCTTACTACAGAAATTAAATGACTACTAAAACTAGGAAATTCTTCACGAACCTGTTTCGACGAGTTTCTCTTCCCAAGTCCTCGACATTTCCTTCATCAAGTGCTCGCTTTGTGCCAACTGCTCGTGTACATCTTCACCCACAGGAGAGCCCTTAAAAATATTGTTACATAAAAAAAAATAAGAACTGAAGAAAATAAATTAAAAAATGTGATAAAACTTTTATTTTAAAAGGTATTATAAAAGTATATTTTTAAATGGTGATACTAATGTTGAATAATTTGTCTTTTTTTCCTATTTTCAAGAAAGTTGGTGCTTCGTAGGAGGGATGTAGAAATTAGTGCAGATACGTACGGTAGCATGCTTAAGCATCTCCTTAAGCGCCTCGACCTCTTGGCGGAGCTCGCGTATGATGCGCGCGTTGGGGTCCTCGTTGACGACGGCGTGGTTGACAATCCGTTTGGCGCGGTCCGCGTACCGCAGGGTCGACAGCGTCTCCTCATAGTTGTCCGCAGCTGGTGACACTGTCGCCACCTGTCCAGCGGTTAGTAGAACTTTTACTGCATATACTAGTTTTTCATATACCTTTTTTATAAGCTGCTCTAACAAAGAAATAGTAAATGCTATTTATCAACCAAATTGGTCGAAGGAATGTGGATGTCTATTGTTCACTAAAGCTGCCGTGTACAGCCATATCGTTTTTCTTTACCGGAAGTTCAAGCTCAGTTTTGATATCGCCACTTTACATACTGTGCTATATCGGCATCTTACCAGAAGTATACAAGAGAAATTTTTCTATCAGTTTATATTTTTTACTACATGATTATTTTTATAATATTCAAGTAAATAACTATTTTCATAACGTAAAATACTGATGCGACAATTTGCACATCATATTAACGTCTATAAATGTATATAAAGGTATTAAAATCGCAGATGAAGCTAAATACTTTGAAAACATAGATAGAGCAACGCTCTTTACTGCCATAAGCAAGGATTATCATTAAGAATTTAATTCTGAAAATAATATTACTGAAATGCGGCAAAATGATAAATTTTTGTTATTTACTCAAATCACTTTATTCAACGCTGGTTCTTGATTATTTCAATTTAACATACCATAACAGTTTTGCTGTTGCCTCCAAGGTTGTCTTTTAGCAGCCAGGTGAGCACCGAGTCTCTGTACGGCACGAACTTGTCCTTGTTGGTCTTCCCGGACGACTGGTCCGCCAGTTTCGATATAACGAGACCAAGAGTTGTCAGCGACCTATAGCCAAAAATAAGTTTTACAAAAATAATTATACGATAATGATGGAAGTCTTTGGATAGAGCAGGATTAATGTTTTCAGTAGCAGGATTTTTTACAGTAGTTCTTTAAGGTTCTTTAAACATTGATGTTAACAAAACACAAAATGATGTTAGTAAAATATAAAGTATCATAGCAAATATTGATTGAATTTACAATGTAGAAAATATAAAGTCAAAGAAAAACCTATAGCTAAGTTACCTTCTTAAGGTAATTGCAATGCTACAAACTTGAATACTTCATTTAATGGTTGGAGTTTTATGCAACGATTAAAGTCTATCTAACTCAAGTAATTAACGTAATCACTAACTTTCACGTCGATTCAGCGTTATCAACGACAGCTGCTACGACCATTTGCAACTAAATTCCAAATTTGGTAAGAAATTACTTGAAATGTTTATTACTGGTTAAGTCCTGAACACATACTTATTAATGTTAGAGCCTTCTTTAAGCCTGTCGCCGACGGCGCCTGTCTTCACCGCCCTCTCGGAGCCGGCCAGGTCGACGAGCGACAGTCGCGCGACCTTCTCGCCAGAGACCCCGGTTGCAGCGTCGGACAGGGTCTGCGTCAGCACCACGCTGAAGACAGCGTGCGAGCGGGACGACTCGCTGTTCATGTTAGTTGCGGCTACTGTCCGAGATTTGTTGCCCTCCGTCATTAGGTTGTCAATGTCCTGTCAAATAATGATGAACAGTTATTTCATGCATGATGTAAATAATTTGAGATTAGCCTACCTCTAAAACCACCGATGATTATAAAAGTAAGCATTTGTTTTAAACTTTGTAATGAAAAATGTTTTTACAAATACTATTATTGTAATTTGCCATCATCGTCATTTCGAAGGATGAACGTCTACTGATGGACATAGATCCTTTGTAATGTGTTGCTACCAGTTGCAGTTGGATAATTAATTAATCCTCATCAACCGTTAGGCTAATTTTAAAGAAGTACTTTTAGTTAACGATCTATATTTCAGTAAACAAATGGCTTTGATTCTTTTCTTATCAAGGAAACAACCTCTGATCCTACAATACTGGAAACAATAAGAGGATGATTCATATATCATGCTTTAAAATATAATTTTTTTTAATATGACAACTATTCCTCTAAAATCATATCTTAAAAGAAAATTAAAAAAGCGTACGACACACTTTTTCAAAGTACAGCGATTCTTTATCGGATTGGCCCATCATCTTATTCATCTAACGGTTCGTGTATTAAATTTCTTGAAAATTTTTAAGTCGGAACGCTTTTAGATATTACCTACCGAGATAAAATCTTCAGATGATTGGTGAGAATTGTGCGGATTCAGCTCTTGTAGCGTTCTATATAAATCCTACACATTAATAAAGACTATTTTAACCGAAGTTATTAAGTTTAAATCTTATATTTAAATCGATAGATGAAAATTTTAATCATTTTTTCTTTGTTTTATGAAATGTAACATTTATCCGAAGTCATAAAATAAGTGAAGGCAAAATAACAAAAGGAAATTAAAAATAACCTAGCGTCACTTCACGTCACGCAGTAAAGATGGATTCGACGTACACGTGGAGTAATTCGCTACGCAAATGGAAAATTCTTATTAGTTTTTGTCTTTACACAAGCAATTACGTAAGACGGAGTGACGTTTGCGTGTCTTATTATTCAACAAAAAAAAATTAAAATCATTCCCTTATTCCGTATAAAAAATCGTATTAATTTCTCGTTTACAATGCTGCTAAGAAAAACATAGACGTCTCTTTTTTTTATATGTTACGAAGCGTCGAGACGAGCTGAACGTTCACCTAATTGATAAGTGATAAGCCCACCCGTAACAATGTGGCGCTAGTTAAGATGTTTGCACCATATTGTGCTCGTTGGCTTGAGATAAGTTGTTAAAGTCTCGTTACCTCAGTAAATTCACTAGCTACAGCGCCTTTCGTACCAGAACACAGTAATGTTTGCACTGTGTGGCGGCAGAAATAGACACTGCAATGATAGCTACTTAGACGGTATCCAGATACAGAGACGTATCACCAACAAAATTCATAAAATTTCTATAATTAAAAGTAATTATTTACTATTAACGGAATGTATTATATATCCTTACCATTAAATTATAGAGAACTACTAAATTTATAGGGAAATAAATTCAGATATATAAAAGTACTAATATAGCTTCGTTTAACCATGTTTATCTCCTTAACATTTACATATACACTGTTCTTAGCGTGAAGGTGGCAGCGGTGGTACCTCCTACCCAGACGGTCTCCGGTAACAGAGACCGACCACCAGTACCACCGGTTCTCTGTCATGCAAAAGGCATAACTTCAATAAACGTTACAGGGTTTAATAAGTTCTATATAATGATAGTTTTACGATCAGATGTAAAATTCTATTGTACTGCAAGAATAAAAAGAATAGAAAAATCAATCCCGCCGCGAACGGGTTAAATATAACATTATATATATTTTGGATCTAGATAACTGGAAACCATTTGAAAAATTTCTGTTATTCTTAAAAGTAACAGATATGTGTAAATGTATGCAGACTGAAGTCTAGACCATTCCCCGTGCATTATTGACTAAGTTCTGTCTGTCGGTAAATTCTAATTTCGTTATGGGGAAGTTTCGCTGGATTGAAAAATAATAAAAAAATGTTCAGCGATTCTCTTAAAAACTAAGCCTAGATAACTATAAATGTCAATGCTTAAGATGTACCACCACCCAATAGACCTAAGTTATTCCACAAAAAGATAATTACTTCCTAAGTCATAAAACTAAAGCTAACAACAATACCCAAAATGTATTTCGAGAAGTCGTTTAAATAACTTCCGTTTATTACTTTTAGTCCTTACAACATAAACTGCGTGGCACAGTAAAGAGGGGTTGGTACACAAATTCAATTATGCTAGGTGAGGGTGACGACAACTTGATGACGATGAGGGGAGGGGAAATAAGTTATTCTTGTCCGATTACGAACTACACACGGTTTGAGTTTAATAGTGCTTTCCACTCGAGCTGCCCACGTACGTAGATAACATTGCTTTCCTGGAAGTTCAATAAGCAAACCGAATCCGATTTGCATCGCTCCTCATCAGCAATACGGAATGAATTCAGGGTCCAGCAGATGTTCTAAGACGTATTAAACTGATGATTGCGTCGTCCTTTCTTTTCAAAATGTAGCCTCGATATGAATGACGAGAGAACATATTAGATGAAGCTTAATTCTATTGCCGGAGACCGTCTAGGTAGGTACGACCGTAGCATGTGCAAACATGTGTTCCGGTTTGAAGGGCGCTGTAGTTAGTATAATTACTGAGGTAACGAGACTCAATATCTTATGTCTCAAGG
Organism: Ornithoptera priamus; assembly: GCA_029034505.1. NCBI lineage: Eukaryota > Metazoa > Arthropoda > Insecta > Lepidoptera > Papilionidae > Ornithoptera > Ornithoptera priamus. The sequence goes on along the minus strand of JARDWD010000527.1, from coordinate 2,854,947 downwards.
TGACGAGCACAATGTGGTGCAGTGTATACCATTCTAACTAACGCCACGTTGTTATGAGTTGGCGTATCACTTACTATCAAATGAACATTCCACTCATCTAGTTGTAGTAGTATAGTAAAAAAAATTGTATAAGGTTTAACTTTAACTAAAGAAAGTCTTTACAGCCTGGTAATGACATGTTAAATTGAGAATGAAGAGTTAAAAAAAATTACATTCACGAATGATTTATCCTTTTTTTAAATTTAACTTTTGTGTTAGCATCGCAAATTTATTAAGTTTCCTTCAATGTATCAATTGCTTAAAACTATATATGATTTTCTTATATTTTTGACTGAAACAAAAACTGAAGCGAATACACAAATAACCACATTTCATGAAATAAATAAATGAAACACATTCCCATACAAATGGCGAATAAATCAACATAATATTTCATTCAGAGAAGGTATAACGGGATACATCGCTGGATGATTGAAAGTACTACTTACTTATACAAGAGTTTTACATTAACATTCGCTTCTACCTTTATCTCTTATCAAATTCATATTCTGTTTTTTAAAGACTAATATAAAATTAAAAAAACAATCTATTCATACTCGCTTTTAGTAAAAGCTGAATTTTTTCTAATCTAAAGTTACTTTTCAGTTCTTCTTAAGGTGCCTTTCCGACTAGCGGAGGTAGGCGGTCAATTCACCATATTTCACTGGGTCTCTTGCGAGACGGAACCGTTCAACATCATTATCAGATAGACTACCACTGCTTGTACATAGGCCTACCCAAATATTTCCACATGGGTTCATTTGGGCCATTTCGCGCCACACTGGTCTAATGCGGATTGGTCGGAGCCAGAGCCTCGTTCATTGATTAGCAGGCGTGCACAGGGTAAAGTTGGCTTGGGTTCCGTGAGTTGTTCACACCCCTGAATAGTTACTTACTGTCAATGATTAACTTTTTAATGAATAATTGTACAAATACCGAAATTAGGGGAATATTAAAAACCTATATTATACATTCATATATTAATTATTACATCAATTCGACCCCATGTAGCGCTGGGAGCACCTCGACAATATAGATCCATGACATGCTGAAAGTCGCGTTGACCGATGGATGCGGTATAAATTGCATGGAGATCTTTGTAAGAGGATTTTGTCCAGCAGTGAAGATGGGCTGATGACGATGATGACTTGGGATTTCAGATTAAAGAGTTATGAAATGCTTGTTATACGTACAAGTAAATAGTATTATCACATTTTTTTTTGTTAAATGAATACTTCAATTTATAAAAATGATTTCCGAAATATACAATTAAATATCACATCAATATTTATGTCCAGTGGTTACCCTTACTGTGTTGCTTGTTAAATATTTATAAGCAGCAGCGGTGGCTGTTCACAATAAGACCACCGTTCTAAGTCCTCATTATTCATTCATTCATAGCGTTAGAATATTTCAGCAGTCCACGTAGCGAAATCCGATTTATATCAATGTATTATTAAAACGAAATAAATAATTTTATTATTACATAATTGTATAACCAGTTTTATAATTTTTTTTTATGTATATATATTATTTCTATTTATTGTAAGGAAATTTCACTAAGTAACAAATATTATGTCATACAAAACCAGCGGTAGAACACCACATTTCTCACATGGCTTTAAATATATAGAAATACATATAATATTATTTACATCTTTGTGTCAACAGTCAAATTTTTTTTAGACAAGCGCGACGTTCTCTTGATGGTATGTGATATATGCCCATAACAACAACGCGCTAGTTAAGATGACATACACAACGTCGTTGAGTTGAGACGTAAGATAAATCTTGTATATATAATATTTACTACCTACAACGCTCTTCGAACCGGAACACATTAATGTTTGCTTGCACGCTAGAGTTTGGCGGCAGAAATAAACACTGCGGAGGTACCTTTTTTATTGCTTTACATGGGGGAAATTGCTTGCACCGACTAAAACCCTCACAACGTTCCACTTTCATTGCTTTACGGCAGGGCCACGGGAACTAATTCGCATACCTCGCGTCCCGCCAGCGCCGGCTGCACTATACAACCCCACCTTGAGAGAGAACCCCTCCATTTCCATCTCTCTACTGGCGCGCTGGAAGATGCAGAGCGCCCTCTTCGCGGCCTCTAGTCACCTGGGCAACGGATCCATCCGGATCAAACCATGGGAGCCAAGGGAGCTCTTCCGGCTCCTTCCGGCGGATCTGGTCTTTGGTTCCGCCGCCAACGGTTATACGGCCGCGGATGATAGAGAGAGCGGCAAAACGTAATCTTCTTTCCAACTCCTCTTCCCCCGCGGCCCCATCGCCGGTGCGGCACCGCTTAGCAACGAAGCTGCGTTGTTACCTAACTAGATGGTCTCCGGCAACCCTCTATACCAACTCAAGAGACCTACCATCGAAACAACGTACGTAAGATTTAATTAGAAATAATCATTATAATTTTCTTTGAACAATCATATCAAAAAGGTCAGGAAAATCTTTAAATCATATTAAAAAGGTTCTTATATAAGAATAGTAATTCAATCTCAAACACATACATAGAATAATAAAATAATTATAGGCTTAAGTTTTTAAATTGGCTATTACAATGTAAAATATTACTACAGTTACACAACAGTAAGAAAACCTAGTTAAACGCGTTACCTGCTAATCGCAGTACAGTAAGTTATATAATAAATATGTAACAACAATGTTTACTGACATAGTTTGCTTCTAGACGCTAAAATACGAGTTTTTCCGGGTATTTGCTGAATAAATTGAATAATGTACAAGTTTTTTTTTTTACGAATACCTCAGTAACAAAATTTCGCTTAAACTTTACCACTATAAAGCAGTTAGGAAATAGAAAATTGTCGTTTCTCATCTTTTCTATCTAAAATTAAATCAGCCTGCGCGGAAACTAAATGTGGATGTTCACTTCAAGAGCAATCGACTCTTGTTAATTGAAGTTTAATGAGGCTTTGTTTTTTTTTTATTAATATTTTCAGAGGTAGTAATTACCAGAGTATAGCAATTAAATAGCGTAATACGTTGTTAATGCAGTTTCTTTCCACATATTATGAAAAAAATTACCATTCATAGATAGTATCTTTTACTGGTAGTAGGTTTCTATTGCCGAAGACCGTCTAAGTAGGTTCCACCACAGCTCTTGTTTCTACCACCAAACAGTAATGTAAATATTACTGTGTTTCGGTATGAAGAGCCCTCTATCTAGTGTTTCAAGACGACGAGCGTAACATGGTTCAGTATATACCATCTTAACTAACGCCACGTTGTTACAGGCAAGTGTATCACTTACCATTCAGAGAACGTCTCGTTAGTCTAGAGGCTTCGTTGAATAAAATAAGTAAAAATGTTTATAACAGCATCTTACGTCACAAGTAAATAATACTAATTTATTTAAAACTTAAGAAAGTATTGTAGCTCAAAAACAGAGCTCCCTTGGTATACTGACATGTTACAACATTGACAAATATATAATATTATGTCAGTATATAATGTTATTTACTGACGATAATATTGAAGTAATTATACATATATATATATATAATTACCGAAAGAATTGGTATATTAATCTACCTAACAAGTACTTTTTGTTCACTGTCAAAGACGATATATACTATTCCACATCACTTGGTAACTTCTCTTTAGAGTGAAAATAGTAAAAACCGAAGCACTGTACTAATCTCCTTGAAAGAATGTTCAACAAATATAAAGGCGTATTTATCTTTCAGCTCAATATACGATATCTTATCATTTAAGAGCAAATCGTCGTACAATGTGAAATGTTTGATAGAAAAATAGAGAGCTATTACCGGATGACATGCGTGCAATGTTGCTAGTAATACTAGAAGGCTATTATTTCAATAGTAACAGAATAAATATGAAGATATACTTGATTGTACTAACAAAAATATTAATATAATAAAGTAAAACAATTATATTTTAAGAAAGCGTTAACCAATTTTTTATCATTCAATCAAGCGACGATGCGAGCAGGATGTTCACCTGATGATTAGCGATCCATAGCAACGTAGTACTACTAGTTAGAATGATATACACACCACGATATTGTGCTTGTCACTTTAATATGTTACGTATCGTTACCCTAGTAATTTTATTAGTTACAACACCCTTCAAGCCGAAACACAGTACTCTGTTTGGCAGTAACAATAGGCGTTGCGGTGGAACCGAGTCGGTCGCCAGCAACAGAGGCCTACACCACGCTAAAAAAGTTGCACAAACACTTTGTATAAATCACAGATTGTTAATATTGAATTGGAGTTGCTAATCCACATATCATCATCACCCGACAGACGTCCACTGCTCTAATTAGGCCTCCGACAAAAATCTCCACACCCATCGATCCTGTACTACCACCCGCGACCAGCTACTTCCCGCGACCACATAGACTAAGAAAAAATATTATTGGTAGAACTACCCTCTGTTATATATGGATATTCAAACCTATTTTAGTTTGAAAGACGTAAGTAATATATTTATGGCATAGTTGTGACTTTCCGGTTCAACTTCATATCTAATCTTTGGTCATCTGGTGCAAGTGTTTAAAGAAGGATAACGATGTTCGAATAATACTTATAATGTAATTTAAAGAGAATCTAAACATATATGTCGTCTAAGGGAAAAAAATCTTTTTTTGTTTGGAAACTTTTATTATACAAAGCACATGATATTATACTTTAAAGTTACCGTGACTTGAAATTTATTTCCTTAAATGCAATATACAAGTTTACATTGTGGATTATTGTATCGTTGAAAAACAAAGCTGTTTCTGATACACTCAGCACTAAATTACTCGACCCATACAACTACTCAAGCGCCATAAAAGCTACCATAAAAGCATCGAAAGCTTTTGATGCGATTAGATTGTGGAGGACAATGATACGCGTTCAAATTCGGCCGCAGCTAATCCATCACCGGGCGGATATTTATGTACACTAAAAGCCTAATATCAAAGTCACTGCAGCGGCGTTGGAATGATGGGAAATATTATTGTTCTCATCAATTTATGACGAAATACACGCAACCGTTACCGCAAATCATGCGCCGAAAGAATTTACGAGTGATCAAATAAGAAAATTACTAAAATTAAACAATAACTTTGCCGGCACATAATTCGCTTCACTTATTAATAAAAGATCTATTTTTATAATAATAAAGTGTTACCATGAATATTAATTATAATTGTGTAACTAGACTAAAAGAAATCGTTAGCTGACGCTCATTTATCAAACAGTAATTGAGTGTAATGCTGGCAGACTCGTTTAAAGAATACCAGTCGCGTTACCAATTAATTTACGTCCTCTCCTTTTTATATTACAAAAGAAAGTTTATACATTTTTAGTACTGAATTTCTTAGTTTTGTTTTTATACTACGAAGAGTAGAATTGAACGTGACGTTCACCTGTTAGTAAGTGATATACAACCCATAACAATATGGAGTTAGGTAGAATGGTATACACGCCATGTGACATTTTATGTTAATGCTTCTTGTTGTTGTTGCTCTTCAAACCGGAACACAATAACATTCGCACAATATTGTCCATCATCTGCAATACACACAGCGCTGGCGGCTCCTGCGTAGACGGTCTCCAGCAACAGAGACCTACCACCAGTGGCCATCATTAGTTTTTGATAACGTTTGATATTATTTATCTGATCAACGGGAAAACTTGAAACGTCATAACAGACGCAATCTAGTCGACATTATACAGACATCATTTATCACTAAAAAAAAAGGCATTACTAAAAAAAATAGCACCCCATCAAGATTTACATATTCCGAGGCAACTATAAAAGACTATATTTATGAAAACTAAAGTCAGGGTTTGCATAAATATTACTGCCGCTTACAGATGAAATTGGTGACCTCAACAGGCATATTTTCAGAGTGGTTGCGTTAATAATGTTACAGGTAGATTTAAAAAAAAAAACAAACAAAAATTCTTTAATGAACTTTTGATAATGAAAAGGGTTTTTTGAGTATCTAGGTAATGAAGAATATCAACTAATCACGGTAGCTATGTAAGCCACAAATGAGTGCGTCACCTGCGCGCCGTACTCGATACGAGCCGAACAATCGATTTGCAATAATTCGTTTGCAATATTGATGCTGACTCCGAATAGAAATACAAATTCCGCATCCCAACCTCCAATACGTCGAACATATTGTTTCCAGGTGAAAAAAAATTACTTTTTGTTTTCATCAGAAATGGAAAAAAAAATGAATAACGCCCTTCACGCCCCACAAAAACAGAATAACGCCCTTAAATTTTATTATCGAATGATATTCAGACAGTCAAATTAGGGATTCCCAACTTCCAAATTGAATTATTCATGAAACTTCATATCCAATAACGCAGGTTCTACATATCGATTTGTTCACTAGAGTCGAAAAGTTATAGTAAAAAAATGCACGTGCTATAATTTCAAGGCAGTTATCCGTGACCATGGCATGATTTGATTTCCGTATAATTATATAGTATTTGTTAAAGAAATTATTATTAAAACATATTACAGTTTTCTAATTAATTTAAAATATATCAGACTGACTGTAAAATATAAAAGTATAAAGTTTTAAAGAAGCGTTTGTATATCACCCACATACCGCAATATAAAATAAGAAGGAATTAGGTGAAGTTATTTCATAACTGAAGTTCAATTAAGTTACAATTGTATAACTTAATTAAAAATCAAACTCAAACAATATTTCCTGAGATAAATTGTTTTATTAAATTTAACTCCATTTCCAGAGGGAGTTGGAAAACATTTAAAATCGAAGGGAATACAAACGAAGTAACTTTAGCGCTTCAAAAGGAAGATAACAAATTTAACAGCAATGAAGGCATAATTACTGTCGGAGCAATGAATGGGTCCAAAGCCCGCACCGTTACCAACTCGGCAAAATGTTACTATTTTCTAAGAGAATGGCTCCAGTGAACGGGTTTCGGGTCAGAACCGACAGAGTTATTGAACAGTGTAAAACCCGCTGCCCTTTAACTTTCCGTAATGAACTTGTCGAAACTGCCAATCTGCCAGAGAACAATTTAATCAGCGCCAGTGCATATTTTCTTCTTTTTTGGATTATTGATATAACAATCACCCTTTCTTTAAAACAATCGTTGCGAATGAAACTATTGCCATTTGAAATAGTCAACTACATTAGTCAACATTTGAAAAGTCACTCCGGAGAAAGCAGCGCCGTCGCGTGCGACATTTATCTTTGTTGCCGAAGTTCCAGATTCTACATCATAAAATGAAACGATGATATACGAGATATGGCTTCAATAAAACCACGTACGTAACGAGAGAAGTAATATCGTAATAGCTTTTTTTTTACTGGTAATATCTTCTTCCGCCTTTGAGTATTTGTAATAAAGAATATAAATCTATATACCATCAGTTGTTCTGACACTTGCGTGCTATCACGCAACTCTGATCATACTACAAGAGATTTAAAATCCATAAATTTCAAAACATATGAATTAAAGTTATAGTAATTAACCAATGTTTTAAATAAAATCACATGAATATTATGATAAAGATACATTAGGAAACTTAAAAATAAATTTAAGCAGTGAAAAACTATTTAAAATTTTATGGGAGAGAAAAGGATATCCATAATAAGTGAAATTTTTAGATCCGCTTCTGTGGCTAGCTTTTAATTCAGAATTTCCTCAAGAAAATCTTTTAGACTGTATATTTAGTAATTAACACGAGTCTTTATTTTCTTTTGGCTTTTCTTTTAGTCCTTTTAAACTTGGGGAATTAGTTTAATTAAAATATATTGGATTTTACTTTGTCCGTTAATGAAGAAAAATCTTTCATACAAAGACCGAAGATGATGGATAAATAATTATTTTATTATTTGTCCCTAAAATATTCTCTTATATTTCAACAAACTTGGTTCAGGTCATTTGAATACCCTGCTGCCGTCTAATCACATAAACTAAAGTCGACTGAATCTTGCTGATGCTTTCATCCCCGTTGGCACTAATTTATACAAAACATTATTAAAGCAGACTTTGGTCTTACCAAAATAGTGTTAGATTGATCCCAAGGAACATACACAAGATCTTACAAACACGAGGGATATTATACACAAATTTTATCTTCCATGTCAACGCGAACCATACAATAAAATTAAAAGAAATTTTATAATCATCATCATCAGCTGATAGACGTCCATTCCTGGATATAGGCCTCCCCAAAAAATCTCCACATCAATCGGTCCACAGTCAGCTTGGCCTTCGTTTACGCCGGGCACTAGGGGCCATCGGTGGTAGAGTTTCATATAGAGGGAATTGGGTAATTTTCCACCACCCTGGCTCAATGCGGGTTGGCGGGAGCCAGAGCCTCGTTTGCAAGCAGGTAAGGTTGGCTTAGGGTCCCGTGAGTTGTGCGAACCCCTTACACCCCTCAATTACATTAACATTCTCTACTGTAATAAATATTTAATATTACTGTAGACAAACCTGAAAAGATGTGACCGCAAGTTGTGACAGACCATCTACGTAAGGTCCGAGCACGGCGTGTTCGCGGACCCGCAATGACCGCCTCGTTGTCTCTGGGTCCAACAGGTCGTGTACGCGCTCGTTGTATATCTCCATGTACGACACCTCAACCTGCACCAATAACACACATAGTATCAGCATTATATTGAATATCTTGCTAATTTGAAGCTCTAGCGGTATTCATGTAAAGATTTACTTTTACGAATGCACGTGTAAATGTTATACTTTAAAGGAAATCCGTACACAATAAATTTGTAAACCACATCAGCCCGGAATGGCCATTAGTATAATTACATCCCGTGGAAAGCTTCCATGTAGAAGGATCAGAGCTAAAGTACGCCTGAACGGATCCCTCGAGAGATTTATTCGTAGCCCTGAATTTCGTTATACTGATAAAGGTAAAGCCGTAAAACAGTTTCCTAGAATATCGCTTATACAGAAACATCATTTTTTAATATCATATTTAAACCAAATCTTGATATTTATGTTTTTCTTTTTAAATAATTTGTCTTACTTTCTGAACCATTATGTATAATAAAAAATCTACAAGTGAAAATAAAAATATAAACACATTTACATAAATATCCAAAACAATTAAAAACACGTATCTATAACTATTATTTTTTTATTCAAGGAAGTAAAGAGCCGAGGGGGACATTCACCTGATGGTAAGTAAGTAAGCCTGCCCATAACAAGACTGCACCACATTGTTCTCGTTCCTTCAGACATGAGTTGTTAAGTCTCTTTACCCCAGTACTTTCACTAGCTACAGCGCCCTTCAAATCCGAACACAGTAATGTTTGCACACTGTCGTTTGTAGTTAGGACCGGCGCTGTGGTCCTACCTAGACGGTCTCCTACAAGGGAGACCTATCACCAATAAAATAACTATTTCGACATAAATTCATTATTATTAAAAAAATAAAATTTTAATAATGTTACGTTTTCTTCTATTTTGTCTGTCCGACATTGTTGTTAAAATTTTCTATACCTTTTAGGCAACTTTAAAATAATTTCAAGCTTTATCTGTAATCCTTTATTTTCAAGAATAAAATCAAAATGTAGAATAGGAGCGAGCTCAAGTGAGATTTTATTATTTATTTCCTACAGGCAGCAGTTGGATCATGGCGACAGGTGATAGAAACGACGCAATAGCATCGGGCACCATTCACATCGAAAGGATTTTCCGCAATCCATTTAGATGAATAGCCAAGAATACTGAATTGGTGTTTTATGATAACGAATTATTATTTTTACTTTTCTTTTCTTATAATTCCAGTCACGACTATAATATTTTGTTTTTAATAGAATTACCGCAAACGGAATATTTTTTTTGCACAAAGTGGTTCTTCAGTAGGACTGGGAGTTGCCTACAAAAATACTAATTATTTCTTTAATACAAAATATGGAAATTATAATAAGGAATTAATGATATACAAAAATTACTCATGGCTACAAAGATTAAACTCGAAATGCTAGGAAAACAACTAGAGGATGATATAGTCATAATCATTACAAGTAAAAATTCTTTTACTTGTCTACCACGTACTTCGAGGATATTTCCTAGCAACCCCTAAAATGTTTAATTTAATAACATTCTAAATTCACAAACGCAATAATTACTCTAATTGATCTGCAGTGTGCTTGAATCCATCATCTATCTCTGGATTGTTTAGCGCCAAATCGCCAAACAGCACTTAGCCAGGGGTAATGAATAGATGAGCTTATTGCGAGAGGAGGCCGCGTGTCCTGATAATGGGAATATTAAGAGGGCTGTTCATGGTGATTTAAAATAATGTTCGGGGCCGATTTGAACCTTGACGTCTCTCAAGGTATTATATTAATTAACACAGTATAAACTATTTACCTTGTAAGTGAGCGCTGGTGGAGATTGTTGCTTGGCGATCCTCTCGAAAAGTGCGTCACACAGGCGCGGTATGATGCCGCCCTCGTCAGCGCCAGGGGCCCCCATCATGGTATAAGACTTGCCGGAACCTGACACAAACAAAATGTATATGTTAATTATGTTATAATTTTAATATATAATTAAATTAACTACAAAAAGAATACAATAGCTATCATAAATTAGAAATATATAATTATGGTATATAGAAGATCAAAGTGGTGATAGGCCGGATAGACGAGCTGATGAAGGTCGCGAGACACCGTTGGAAATGACTGCACAGCTCTGGTTGGTGTGGAGATATTTGCTGTAGGCCGATATCCATCAGTAAGAGTCTAGCTACTGGTGGTAATGATATAGAAAATTTTATGAACACAATAAATGGTGAACATTTAAAACCTAATCGGTCATCCGAAAATGATTAAGTTCCTAATATCGTGTTCATCTCATTAAAACTTTCTGATTGATAAAACTTGTTGAAGAGTGTGTAATTAGTTAGTAGTTTTTCTCTTTCGGCCCTTTAAGGAACTACCCTCTACAACTTACGTAAACGAACTTATACTATCGACTCTTTCTAAATACATGCGTTCTTCACAGCGTTGAAAATATTGTTCTATTCAATTATATTATTATTATCTCAAATTAAAAAAAAATATATTTAAAACGTAAAGCACCTATTTTATACACATTACTAAAGGAGGTGTTATCATCTCACTTCCTGTGATGAATGACAAACGAGATGCTGAAGGAGGCGGTAATAATAATATTTTCGTAACTTTATATTTTTAAAATCCAGTTACAATTAATTTCGTAAGTCAATGTCTTCGACACCCAGAATCACCAAACCACCAGTGCAGGGGTTAACTTACAAAGGTGTTTCGGTGATTCGATAACGATCATCTCGTTAATCGATGCTAAAAGAACTTGATGGTGCAAATGAAAGTTATGATGTCAAAGGAAATTTCGCAATTAGCGCTCGACACTTTATAAACAAGTAGGAGACATCTAATATAAAATATAACAATATGTCAGCCATTTTAAAATAACATCGTAATAACAGTATAAGGGTTGATGAGAAAATAATCATGGTTTCATGATGATGATATTAATTATAGTGATGATAAGAAATCGTTGAATAGAATAATGTAATAAGTAGTTTATAGTTTAGATCGAATTACACTAATTTCCTATTTATACGCATCAAAAAAAAATTACAGAAAAATATATTTTTTTTATTAACCAAGATCCAAACGAGCGAGACTTTCTCCTGATGATAAGTGATACCCCTGCCCGTAACAATATAACGCTAGTTGGAATGGTGTACACTGCATCACATTGTAACGAGACATAAGATGTTAGTTTTTGTTACTAATTTCACTAGCTACAACTCCCTTCAAACCGGAAGACTGTAATGTTTGCACACTACAATTTGGCAGTACAAATAGGAACTGCGGTGATACCTACCTAGACGGTTTCCGACAACAGATATCTAACGTCAATAAATAAATAAAAAAATAACCAATAAATAGAAAAATTATAAAAAAAACCCTATTTATGCACCTTTGGAAGAGGCCTATGTCCAGCAGTGGACGTCTATCGGCTGATGATGATGATGATGAAAAATAAAATAATGATAATAAATTTCTAACTGTAATAGAATAGTAGAGTAATACTTTAAGTGTGCACATTGCAAACTTTAACAAATAGATCTAGAGTGTATTCGGGTACTTTTATTACTCGTACAATAAATTTTTCTTCACATAAAACATGTGAGAATTAAGTAAAGTAGTCTAGCGGCAAATTGTCTGAAATTGCCGTAGCCAACTTATGTCGTAATTTGCAAAATTTTAATTAACGTCTCTCAAGGGAACTCGCGTTTCTGACTACAAAGCGTAACAAGCCACTCGCCCCGTGTACGGTGACGTCGCGCCCTATTATATTATAAAACAATACAACGCTTTATATATAAACAATCCAAACTTACAACTACCTCGATCAAGATTTATCTAACAAGTCATTTATAAATCTATAGCATAAGTAATATAAGTTACAAAACTATTAACATTCGGAATAATTCAATTAGGAAACAGATAACATTTTAAAAATCAGTTATACTGTGCTAAAACTTAACATGAGTGAATATTGGTGGTTTTACTAGTGTTAGGTCTCTGTTGCCAGAGACGTCTTCCGGTTTGAAGGGCGCTGTAGTGTAAAGTAAGTAGTAGGGGCGAGTGTAATTACTGAGGTAACGAGACTCAAGGTATTATGTCTCAGGCGACGAGTGCAATGTGGTGCAGTATAACATCCTAACTAACGCCACGTTATGAGGCAGGCGTATCGCTTACCATCAGATAAACATCGCGTTTGTCTCGTCGATTAAATGTGTAACAACAAATCACTATAATGTGTTCTAAGTCAAAGGAAGTAAGAGGTGGTAGGGGTCCCGCACAACACCTCACGGGACCCAAGCCAACCTCACCTGCTCGTGGTGCACCCTACTTATCAACAAACGAGGCCCTCGCTCCCACCAACACGCATTGGGCCAACGTGGTGGGAAATGGTCCAAATTTCCACATATGAATCCCGCCACACGAGGGCTCCTAATGCCCGGCGGTTTTGCAGGCATCGCAGATTCAATTGACGTAGAGATATTTGGGGGAGACCCATGACCAGCAGTGGACGTCTATCGACTGTAGGTGATTCAATGACACTGTTGCATAAAAAACCTTTAAAGTATATATCTTTAATCAAAGAAACAGACTTTTATATAATTTACATTTAAATCTAAATCGACCTATTATGAAATGACGATATATAAAAAATACTTTTATATGATAGCGGGGTAGAGGGTAACAACGAACACGTTCAACAGTTTAAAGGATTTATATTCAATCTCAGAAACAGTTCCATTACTGCATCTATTTCAGCCCGGCTTACACATAGAAGCCTTTGATCAAAGAAATATCTGGAACCCGAATAACAAGAGAAATATAATATAACTAGCGAGGAACGGATTATAGTGCTGCGAGCGAAATATGTTATAACTTAAATACAAGAAAGCGATATTCCCATTGCATTTGTATGAAATCTTTGTACACTTATTGTGGAGCAGGAACATATTTCACGGAATGTATTGCTTTATCGGACATAAATCAGAGATGCAAGCGCAATACCCACTGGAGATTTTTTAGTTCATGCACATATCCACTCACATGGGTATACATTTTTAGTTAAATTTTTTCTCTGTATACGAAGCCACGAAGCTACGTTTTTTGCTGGTGGTAGGTTTTAGTCTTGGTACCACCGCAGCGCCTATTTCTGTGGCCAAACATTACTGTGTTCCAGTTAGAAATGAGCTGTAGCTAGTGCAAATATGAGGTAACTAGAGATTTATCATTTTATGCCTTAAAGCGACGAACACGATGTGGAGCAGTGTGTATCATCCTAACTAACGCGAAATTGTTTGGGCAAGCGTATCACTTACGTACATTATTACATATCCGTCATCTATATATCTACACGGTAATGCAATAAGAATTAAGGGTCACTATGCTCTACCTTTTCCCGAGAAGAGATTCGTAACGAATCAACGTAATCGGGAGTACAGTAGTGTGCGTAAACGTATCCATAGTCCCGACTAAAAGCGTTACTGTGGGGTTTTAGCTGGTAAGAGTACGGCATAACCATTTCCCTGTCTCTGCAGCGAAGTAGTATCCGATTCAGGATTTCACAAAGAAAAAAAAAGCGTATCACATTCCATCAAGTGAACAACTTGTTCATAAGTTAAAAAAAAAAGGGAAAATTCTGTTCTGTCAACTTGTCTTGCCGTGATAAATTTAAGTACCCATTATTGTACCACATACTAAACTTCTTTTTAAAAGTCAATTATCTAAGTAGTTCATGAAATACTTTACTAGTGAATGTTCTTCTCTCATTCAGCTTATAAATGCATCGCACTGCTAAAGTAGCTGAATGCACTAGACCGTTGTAGAGCTTTTAGAGAAACTCTAAACAGTATGGAGGGGGAAATTGTTTGTAATTAGTTCATGCCCCTAAGCACTAAACGTAAATGCGCTGACCTTTGATGTTAGCTAATTTTGGCAGCACTCATTAGATTAATCCTAATGAAAATTGAATCAGGCAAAAAAATACCTTTCGTAACTGTTCAGATATATATTGTTTACTTAATTATTATTGATCTATATGAATAAACAACAAACTCTCTTTTGAAGACAATTTACTTTGACGTAAAAGAAAACAATGTACAAAAGGTCCTGCTTGAACGAAATAAAAGGACAGATTTCTCCCTATAATCGTGATCTATTATGAAACGAAGTTACAGTTGATATTTTCTTTATCTATATAACTTGACAATTAATGTTAAGTGATGGAGATTGAATTTCGTTTTGATCTCAACACAAAGGAACTGATTTCGATCGATGGAATTCTAAGTGGTCGCCAGTAGCCTATTGATGCAATCGTTTATGCTTTTTTTTTCAAATTATAATGTGTTAAGTTACAATGAATACTATGATCGTGAAGCTTGCTCGCATGTCTGTTCATCTCTTTTTGATTAAAGATATAAACTTTAAAGAATATTTTTACGACCGTGCAGTTTTAAGTTTTACCTTACGAATTAGAGCAGACTATAGTGTATTATTTAGAGCATCTTATATGTATATAGATCGATGTGGAGATCTTTGGGGGAGGCCTATGTCCAGCAGTGGACATCTGTCGGCTGATAATGACAGTGATTTATCTTTTATACAACTAAGCGACGAGACGGCGTTTATCTGATGATGAGTGATACGCCTACCCATAACCACGTGACACTAGTTAGGACGGTATACACTCGACCATATCGTGTTGATTGCCTTGAAACATAAGATAATATTTCGTTCCTCCAGTAATTTTACTTGCTACAACACCCTTCTAACTGGAACACAGTAATGTTTCCACGCTGCTGTTTATCGTCAGAAACAGACGCTCTGATAGTACCTACCTAGATGGTCCCGGCTACAGAGACCTATCACCAATAAAATTACATTTTACACACACAAGTAGCAAGCAAAGTTTTTTTTTTTAATGAAAAGAAGTCAGTAATTGTAGTATTGCATTGCACCATATTATAATACTTAGAGTTGCGGCGGTTTAAACAAGAGAAATATTGTATAGGCAAGCCTAGGAGTATCCGATAAGCTATTATACTATAATATTTTATGTCAATAGCTATGCTTTAGACGAATCACAAGCTATATTTATAGTTAAGTTTAAAATTAATATATTTTTTATTCTTTTTGAGAGGGGGAGGGGGCTTTTACAAATATATTGTATAAAGAATTAAGTTATGTAAATGCTTCAGATGTAATGTAGCGCTATTATCTTATTGTAGCTTATTTATTTATTAACATCCTATGGCACTAAGATGGGCACAAAGTGCGTCTACAGTGTGATTCTCCATCGCATTCGGTCTTGAGCTTGCCGATGCCATGGTAACATATATTATTGTCAAAGATACCCGAATATTTTTGTCGATTTAAATCTAAAGTTACGTTCTCGGGTTTAGTTTGTTAAGTAACACTCAATTTTCATCAACTGAAAATAACAATAAGTAGATCTCATCGATTGTAGGTTTTAGAATGATCGTTGGAACAATCGACGTTTAAAAAGTATCTTGGTTCATAACGTCAGTATCAGATACCATCTTAACCGATGGATCTCCCCGCTGCTGGACATGTCTCTTGTTAGATTTAAATCACGGTCTTGCGCTGTTTAAGTTCGGTTGGGAACCAATTAACTCAAAAATCAGTCCGTCTTCTATCAGATATGATTTGAGGAAAAATCAGTTACATGACGACGATTAAGGAACTGAATCAAAATACATTGACCGTTTAAAGATTAATATAACCTGAGTGGCGTTACTCAAAGCCAAGTATTACTTTATATTTGCCGCGATAAAATAAAATAGGTTCGCGTAAGCTCTCTTAGACTTTGGGAGTATGGAAGTTCCGGCTTCGACTTCGCGTGAAGGATGATCCCTGTGGCTGGCGGCCGTCCAACTGCCTCAGCTTAAATATCCTGTCCGATCTAAGGCTTGCTGGCATAGAGATGCTGCGTTCGAACTTTCAAAATATGTAGTGTTCAAGTATATTATTTATATAGGGCGGTACTTGTATTGATACTTCTATTACAATTTTATTTTAAGTTGTACAATGTTGACTAATGCTTTTTTTTATTCCACAAACCGATGAGACGAGCACGACGTTCTCCTGATGGCAAGTGATACACGCCCGTCCATAAAAACATGGTACTAGTTAAGAATATATATGCAGCAGCACACTATCCTCGTCACCTTAAGACACAGGATGTTAAGTCTCGTACTCCAGTAATATCACTACCTAGAACGGTCTTCAAATCGGAACAAGATAGTGTTTCCACACTACTGTTTGGTTGCAGAAATTGGAACTGCAGTGGTATGTATCCAGAAAGTCTCCGTAACCACATAGAACTACAAACATTAAATAAACACAAAATATTAAAAGGTTTTTTGTATACAGATTTTTCTTTATATATTGGTTCTAATTCGAGTGGTAATCTATACAGCAGCGAATTCTTATACAAAGCCAAGTTTAATTAAGTATTACATGAGGAAGGTGGAGCGCTACCGTGGCTAATTGGGAATCATTTAACGATCCATCCCCGGTTTATATAGAGCGGAGCAGCGCTTCAACTGCAACAATTAATGAACGCAAACATTCGCTAGTTAAAGCTACTGCGTATGGTTCAAGTCATGAGTGCTTATCCAATATTCATATAGGGTCAAGACGAGGTAATTATAAAGCATTCTATATTATTGAGGAAAAATATGAGAAATAAAATATTTGAGTAAGAGCGTTCACTTTGATAAATCCTATTATTTCCTATATACAAAATAATACATCACGCCTATTTCTGCCGTCGAATAGTACTGTACAAACATTACTGTGTTCCAGTTTGAAGAGCACTGTAGCTAATGTAATTACTGGGGTAACGAGACATATTATGCCTCGAGGCTACAAGGACATTGTGGTGCAACTGATATAATGCTGACTACCACCACATTGCTATAGGCACACAGACGTACCGTCAATAAAAAATATCCTTAATGATAAATACCATATAATATGTTTTATTATATTGTATCCTTGAGTGGTGAAAAATCTTGTATTATATGTGTGTATACATATAAATATAAATATATTTACATTATATTACAATATCAGCCGAATCACGTATTTTGTCAATTGGGAGGGATGCTTCACATCCCTCTCCGAGGCGGGCCCGTTCGATCCGGGCACCGAACAGGGGTTGCGAAAGAACTGTTTAAAGCGTTATCCCGCGACCCTCGCGCATTCCTTGCGGATGTGATGGAATACGGTGTGAAGCTTTTTAGTCGGTTGGAGTCCGACACTACCCCACTACCGGCCCAGTATTGGTACGGGGTGTGCATTAGCATTAGCATTTTGTTACACACGTTAATAATAATAATAAAAAAAAAAAAAAAAGCCGAATCACGTCCACTGCTGGGCAAAGCCATCCCTCAAGGATCTCCCCATGCTCGGTACTGCGCTGCCCACTGCCAGTGGCTTCCGGCGACCTTTATCGGATCGTGTGATCACATTGTCGGTGGGTTGCCAGCACTACGTCTACCAGTACGCGGCCGCCACTCGAGGACTTTGCTGCCCCATCGGCCAATAGTCCTTCAAGCGTTTTGTCCTGCCCATTGCTACTTAAGCTTAGCATTATTTTTGGCTATGTTGGTTTTTGGATTTACATATTCTATCCAAAATAAATTTTCAAACACTTTCCATCTAATGAACGGAGATATTATTTAGTTTTTAATAAAGTTATATAAAAATTACAGAATATTTTATACCTTTTTCTATATAAAAGTAAAGTACGCTGCAGTTGAAAACTTGGGCCAAGTAACGGGTGACACAAAGCTGGCACCTGCAATTTTAGGTCACTCGGACACGGCACCTGCTTTATAACTCTTTTGTTCCCACTCCCACCTAGCTCGCGACGCGTTACACACCAAAAGGTATTTTAAAGTAACTTCATTTTCGAAGTCCAACGTAGCTGATACGCTCCACTTTGCTTCTATATTCAGTTAAGTTTACACAAACATTTAATACCAGTTTACTAATTATTAATTTAATTTATTTATAATTTATTTAATATCAGTTCCACGCTGGCTTTGCTGTCCATAATATAGAATTACATTTGATACATATATATATATATACTTTTTTTCGCAGTAGACTTCCTTGCAGTAAACTTTTCCACGCAGTAAACTTTTCCACGCAGTAAACTTTTCCACGCAGTAAACTTTTCCATGCAGTAGACTTTTCCTCGCAGTAAACTTTTCCTCGCAGTAGACTTTTTCTCGCAGTAGACTCTCTAGTACTCTCTCTTCCTTGCACACATATATATATATATATAGAGGGAGAGAGAGAGAGAGAGACCGATGACCGTCTACTTTGACGGTCTTCGGTCCCACCTACACGGTCTCTGACAACAGGGACCTACCACCAGTAACCTAACCTAAGTTAACAACCTTTTATCTGTATACTTATTGAAATGATAATATAGCATAGTCGCTAAGTTTTACTAACATATAACAAAACCTCCATTTTGTTTTGTGCATTGTGTGTCATTCAGACAAAAAGAAAACTTGACGACCTAGCCAGCAAACTTCTTCGAACAAATCACTACTCCCAAACTCGTTCAGAAATGTAAATAAAGAATAAAATAACTTTCAAATAAACAAGTATTTTTTTTTCACGATACAAATTCCAAGGTACATTTATATTACAAATAATTATCATCAAAAACGGATCTCTGTGAAATAAACGAGTTAACAGATACTTGGACATCGAATCTCGATTTCGATTGAAGCTGTAAAAGCCATAATGGTTAATAATTGCCGGCATGTTGAGATAATAAATCGATTACCGAAAGAGAAGCTACTGTGTTATATACATGCGATATACAGAGATTCATCAAACTATCAAGAAACTCGGAAACTATTCGAAGTGGACTCAAAATTTGGTGGAGATTATTATTGCTACCATTTAGAAGTTTATAAAATTCTACCCCCAAAGGGAAGCTGAAAGGACCGGGAGGGAATATTTCAAACAAATTTCAAGTCAAAATTTTAAATCTAATTTTATATTACAGCCGGCAAACCGAGCATAAATTTTAAAAAATAAGAAAATACTAATTCCAAAAATAGTTTTAACAGTTCAACAGTTTTCCTCAGTCGTCCTCGTTAGCAAACAGAGAGCAGTCAAATTGTAAGGTATCGCCCCGTGACCCTTCGGGCCCCGCCGCAGGCACACGGACAAACGACGCTGGACAAACATGCGAGCAGTTTGCTGACCGCAGTTGACCCTTGAACTCCCTAAACTCTTATTTACATTAGTCGTTGTCCATTTCTAGCGGTCAACTCTCTGTACCTTCTATACTTTGTTTACAGATACCTGTAGCCACGGTCAATAAAATGAAACAGTTAATGTATATGTTATCCTGTTCAACTGACTTCAACATGATGTTGTTCGTCACAATCCTTCTATTCTAAAACATGATCAAAAATAAATTTTCATACTTGATTTGTCAAGTAAAAGACAACTTATTTATCGTCCCGATTTAGGCTCTGATATCTAGAAATGGTAGAAATATTTTTGTTGATAACTTAGTTGTACGGGCCAATCAAAAGTTTGTTATAAATAGCGCATTGCTGTATCCAAAACTTGTAGTTAAACTAGTCTCTTTTTTTTCAGCCAAAGTTGGGTTGTATTTGCCTGTGACCATAAAATCCTGGAAGTTCGACAGGGTTTATTGAACATGATCCAAACAATTTTGCTTATAAGGAGAAATAATGTGAATTTTACTTGCAAGCTCAAAGTTCGGTATAGACAATGCGCACAAAGTTACAGAAGTAAAAGCTAAGTTAATAATTACATTACGAATCCCTTCTCATCTTATTTATAATTAAAACTTTATAAAATTTTTTTCGTACATGTCCACAATAAAATTTTACATTTAAACATTTTTTTTTTATATTCGACTAAGGTACGAGATATGCGAGACGTTCATTTGATGATTAGTGATATGCCGCTATCTATAACTAAGTGGAACTAGCTAGGACAATATACACTACATCAGATTGTGCCCTCCGTCTTAAGATATAAGAAGATAAGTCTCGTTACCACAGTAATTTCACTAGCTACAATGTTCGTTTAAAAAACAACACATTAATGTTTGTACGCTATTATAATTCTGTATGATGATATCACATTATAATTTTACTTAACACTTTTTAGTACAGATATGTTAAGCTAATAAGACGTATAAATTAAGATGAAAAGTTTTTATATATAATAAAAGATATCATATATAAAAACAATATTCGAGTTTGATAAAAAGATTTTAGGATTTTTATGTATATACATTAAAATTATGATCGTTCATTCTTTCCTAACAAACTTCAAGCGACAGTATATAGGTTAACATGAAAAAAAGAAAAGGACACACTTTACCCCGCCGTCTTAGGGGAAAGTTTCATCATAAAGTGCTAAGAGCTTCGCACAAAGCACTTTTCCACTTGAAGGCCTTGCGCCGTGCACGTAAAACAATTTTTCTCTTCTAGAATCTGTACAAGTCTGAATTGCTTCATCACGTAGCCGACAGGGAAAAAAATTATTCGCAAAAATGAATCTGTCAGCGTTGTAGGCGGGTTATCATACAATGTTATGTAAATTCGGAGATTTTTTTATCGTGGGAAATGCTAAAGATGTTCCTATAAATACTCTCTTCTTGAAATGAGGCGATTTGGAAATTTAAAAAGCTGTCAGCGGGTCGTCGCAAGACATTTTATTCAAAGTTCAGTTAAATTCTAAATTTGTAGTTTTATAAATATATGTAAATAGTAAAAACTACATGATTGTGCAACATTGGTAGTAGAGAAGGAATGTATTCGTGGGTTACAAATATTTGATATATGGAGTCTCAAATGCTAAAGTTTTGAAAAGAGCCAACTGCAATCATAGTATATATATAGAAAGGTTAAAAATTTCGGGTGTCGGCTGAAAATCACTTTCGTCGGAAAGACCGAGGATGATAGTGAAAAATTTTTTTCCGGAAAACGTTCTCCAAGCAGACATCGGGGGAAATGGTTTGATGCTATTAAGGAATGGTCCGAGCTTAAATACCATCATACGAAAAGAAATAATTGGGAAACCGCAACATGTTTTACGAAGAACTTCAGTATAAATAATCCAACTGACGTTGATGGCCATGATAAGTAACAACTAATATAAAAAAAAGCTAAAATTTAGTATGAAATATTTTGCATATTAAGCGTGTGGTAAAACTTTTAAATTAGGTTTACAAAAAAACATAATTTGTGAAACGAGAACGAGTCGAACTCCGGAAGTAATAACTGCATGCAGCCACATTATGCATGGCACCAGTCCAGGATGTGCTCGCTAACGTACATTCTGTCTTACAATTTACTCATGACTAGTAATATACGAGCTCTATCAATCTTGAGCAGGTTTATTTCCAAAATTATTTATTATTTCATGTTTTTGTTATATGAGTGATATTGTAAATGTCGACGAATGCAATTAACAGAGACACATACCTTGACCTTATTATTTTCGCATCTAAATATATTAACCGTTATTATAGTACGTTCTATTTATTATCTATGAATATTTCACGGTTATATCTATGATGGTAACTTTTTTTTAATCTATTTAATCAGGAGCAACACTAAAAATCAGGACCTGAACTAACACATCCATGTGCTACCTGAGCGGTGGTGTTCTCAATTTAATGCATAGAAGACGATAACTTCACAAAACTTTTTGTTTATTTATTGAGTAGATTTTTCTAATTTTTGGACTGTTTTGTTGTATACATTTGTTATATACTGAACGTACGTTTATTTTCTTTTTAAAACCTTAATATTCTTTAAAATAACAAATAAATAAATTTATTTATAACAAAACTGTTAATTTAATAGTTCCCACTTTAAATAATAATAATAATACAAGAAATTAAATAAAAAGCTTGTTAGCGTTTGCGTGGCCTTTCTATACGCTATGCAGTCAGAGAGCTCGAATGCACACAAACGACTCAATAAACGGCGCAGTCAGGGTTGCCACCTGAACACCAAGTAAATCGACAGGTGTATCAACTATTTTTGATATACATACATACATATATATATATAATTTACACCGCCAAGGGATCCTCGAACCTCCGGACACAGGTTGGAGAACTTCCTAATAAATAAACTTGTTATAAACAAATAAATTCCTTAGAAGTTATACGACCACAGCTTATAATATTTTTTTTTATATCGGCAGGAAATCTTAATGAAAGTACGCTGTCTTCTAGGGGAAGTACAGTAGTAAGTAGCGTTATGTGGAGATTTTTACTACCTAAAACGCTCTCGGTGGTAGTCTTCTACGTTTCATATTTTTAAAGGTAAAAGAAATATTATTTAAAATAGTAATTTTCGTTATGGAAAATGGGAAAACTAATAAACACATAAAAAACAGCTACTACCGGTAGGTAGGTTAAGGTTTCCCTTTGTCTGAAATTGCTATCGAATTCCGACCCGCCGGCGCATGAAACATGCAAAGTAGCGCAATATGTTATTATTTCAAAATGACGCGGCGTTATGTGTCACAGGAAGTGAAGTGCGCTATTGAAACTCCAAAGCGTCTCGAGCCTTTAATCATGCTAACTTTAATATGATAGTTACTGTTAAAACTGAAACGACAGAATATGCTTTAGCGGGCGCAGTTCTTACGAGACCGCCTAGACACTGTAAATTAATCTGGATGAAAGTGAACGGCGTTAAAATACTATATAGAAATTAACAATCTAAATTAAAAATATAAGAAAAAAAATTATTTTTTTTACTCAAGAAAGCAACGGGATGAATGAGACGTTCACCTGATGGTACATAACAACATGTCGCTAGTTAAAATGATACACACAGCACCACATTGTACTCGCCGTTTTGAGATGTTGAGTCTCATTACCCCAGTAATTAACACTAGCTTCAACGCCCTTCAAACTGAAACACAGTATTGTTTAGCGGCAGAAATAGGCATTGTGGTGATACCTACCTAGACGGTGTCCGGCAACAGGGAGCTATCACCAGTATGTTCAAATGATTATCATGTCACTATATACACTGTGTCGAAGTTGAAATTGTTTTATTTGAATACAACAAGACATTAAATAAATTTGTCAAGAGCAGGAAGCGGCTTTAAAAAGAAAAATTCTATAAAACATTATAAACTTAATTGATTACCACTTGCTTTTTGATAAAAAGATTTTTCTAGATAGCGATGAGATAAACAATGCTTTCACTCGATGCTCTGTGATAACTCCGCCAATAACAATGTGTAGCTGGTTGAGATGATATACAGCTACACAAAGTATCCACCGCTTTGAGACCCCAAACTATTGCATCAAAAAATTAATTACAGCCCCCTTTAAAACGTAACTGCGCCAATACCTACTCAGAGGGTCCCAATTAAAAGACCTGCCACCAGTAAAAGGATAACCGATTCCATTGTTAAATTCGAAAATCTCCAAACACCAGACAGACGCAAATGAATCACTTTAGTCCGTATCAAAATTCAATTACTCTGACAAGTTACACAGTAGAGCAGCCGGTGTGCATGCATTGATAAGTGATTGGGGGTTGGTGGAAAGCCCTGCGAACAAAGCATTGCACTCAGACAATGCGGCAGGCACGTCAAAGTTAGCATAAAGTTTAGTCGCTCAACGATCTGATGGAAAATCTTTGCATCGAAAGACAGTTGGATTTTATTAGTTGTAATATTGTCTGTATTCATCATGTCTGCACTGATATTTTTTTTTTTTCATAATTTAGATAATATGACAGGAAGCGATACTTTCTACGCTGATAAATGATACGCCCACAAACATTAAGACGGTCATTAAAAAGTTTTTGTTTTGTTTGTTTTTGTTGATGGTAGTGTTCTATTGCCAGAAGCCGTCTAGGCAGATATCACAGCAACTTCTATTGTTACCCCCCAAATATTAGTGTGCTGATATTACTGTGTTCTGGTTGGAAGGACGTTGTAGCTAGTAATTTTAATGAAGCAAACGAGACTTAACATCTTACGTCTCAAAGCTGCGCGCACAATGTGGTGGTGCCGGATATTTCATCCTGACAAGCGCCACATTACGAACAGGATAATCAGTTACTGACAGGTGATCGACTGGCTTGTCCCGTTGCTTCGTTTAATATTAAAAAGTCAGAAGAGTATTAAGTTATCTAGATTTATTACATCAACTTGCAATGATATTTTAAGATGAAAACAAAAACATGTATAGAGGAGACCGTCACCCTGGAAGTCAAGTTACTGGGGTAATGAAATTTAACAGGTTATCTATGAAGACGACCAGTATAGTATTTGCTATGTATGTTAATAAAAAATAATAAACTTGAACTTCGATGCTATTTAATAATCTTTATAGGAAATACTTTTTAAATTTGCCTATAACCAATTTAATACCAATCCCAAAAATTAGAACACTTCACAATTG
Source organism: Ornithoptera priamus (assembly GCA_029034505.1). Classification (NCBI taxonomy): domain Eukaryota; kingdom Metazoa; phylum Arthropoda; class Insecta; order Lepidoptera; family Papilionidae; genus Ornithoptera; species Ornithoptera priamus. The sequence continues at coordinate 2,829,838 of JARDWD010000527.1, read as the reverse complement.
CACCACTACCTAAAAAAAAATCTTTTATATATATATAAAAAAAAAAAAAAAAACAAATTAAAGAGTATTTTTATTTTGTATATAAATGGAATGCACTTTGTTATAATTGTTTAACTGGTTTTTCAGTTTAAACAAGAACACTCACATACCTAGTGTTATATCAACAAGTATTACTTGAAGTTGTCGTAATTGAAACTAACGTCTTGAGGAAATTGCGTAAGCTCTCGCAATTGTGTCAAGAGGTAAGAATGTGAAATACAGTTGAAATGGCGATTTTTCTGCAGTAAAGGACATATGTAGGATGCGACCCATCAACTTCCTTCTTCGTACGACTGATTATTAAATTATCAGGAAGAAAATGATGCAAAAAATAATCCACCTCGTTATAGACATAATCGTAAAATAAAATTACTTAGCTTGTAATTTGTAATAAAAGTTGATTTACTTCATTATCATCATTTATGACCTAGTAATGTCCACTGCTGAACATAAGCAAAAACACCTAATACAACTAGACGCTGTACTGGTAATATTCGCCGCGTCTGGCATACAGGCTGATGAGAAGTATGTTGTTAAGACGGATAAGGAAAGCTGCTAACTAGTCTTTCCTTTGAAATTTAATTATTCTGTAATTTGTCGCTTTTTACAAAATAATAATTACATTATAAAGAGTAAATTAGTGGTGGGTATATTATAAGATATCTCCCGCAAAAGTAGAGTACGAGTCTGTTAGATAAACTTTAAATTTTTTTAAAAGGAAAAAATATCAAAAGAACAATAACATCATGACATCGATATTTTTCCTCTTCAAATGTTATTCGGTTAGAATGTTAAACAAAATAAAAAGAAAGATTTAAAAGAGTCGTGAGGGACAGAGTCAAGCGGAAGGGAGTGGAAATTCATAGTAGAACAGACCACAACATCTGCTGCACAAACGGCCTCTGAACCGTCCCACTTTGACGCGAGTTTAATTGGCCTTCAGGTCCCACGGACTGATGTTATGGCCGACATTACATAACTACTATCTCATAGTATTCCGGAGAATAACTACAGCTGTCATTGAAAACGGACATATGTATTAATGATATGAAAAAAAAACTGAAGTTAGAGCATGACGCTGATTACATCATCATCATTCATTAGCAGATAAACGTCCACTACTGAGCATAAGCCTCCCCCAAAGATGTCTACATCGATCGGTCCTGCGCTGCCCTGGTTGCGGCGCCTCGCCAACGTCCGTCACAGTCAGCATAGCCTCCGGTATCACCAGACATCAGGGGCCGTCGTTTGTGGGGGTTCATATATTCATATTCTGATTACATTATACAACTTTATTATAATACTACCTATACCCCGCCTGCTTTGCTTGCCTGGACACCCCTGCAACTATCTTTGAAGAGGGTAAAAAGTAAAATCCATTCTTAGCTGACTTCTAAATGGCAGAAGTAAATCTCTATCAAATGTTGAGTGTTTACGTTTCATAGTTTCGGAGATCACATGATAAATCAATGAATCTCTGGATATCTCCTATATATACATTATGCATTGATATACTCCGAAGATTACACTAGTGGTTATTGAATTCATCACGGGAAAAATGTCAATGTTTAATAATAACATGATTGTTATATAAATGCATAAGATGATTTCTATATAAACCTCTGCAGCGTTCAATCAATTTTCATAGAAATTATTGTATTTTTGGAAATTAAATAAAAACCATCTATGATTGTTTCTTTTAGCGAAGAACAAGTAGGTGTACCACACCGCAGCTCCTATTTCTGTGGCCAAACAGTAGTGTGCAAACATAACTATATTCCGGTTTGAATAGCGTTGTATTTTTTCAAATAAGAAAAAACCTTTTCTTTTAGAGACAATTGCAACGGTTCGTGTAATTCATGGATACGTACTCTGGTATAGCTAACAACGACGCAGGAGAGTAAACAAAGGCAACCTTTTGAGGTCACTCCGGATGTAGCGGTTGGCGTCTCGTTGGAGATTTCGGTAGTTGTATATTTCATCTGCATTATAAATGCCTTGATATTTAAAGTTACTTATATATCCAAGGTGGTTTTTGATAAATAATTGTGTATATTCCCATAAATTATATAATACTTGTGGCACAAATCAGCACTAGGATAGTTTTTATAAAGTAAAAACAGAATTAGATGCATATTAAAATTATTTCTTTTATTTATATTATAAAAGTGCTCAAAAAATATCTAGATAAAGATAAAGAATAAGATACAGATAAGAGAAAGAAAGAATAATATATTAACCTTAATTTTATTCATATATGGTCCTTTTGTCCATTTTAGTTAATACGATTAGAATTACATTAAAAATTATTAAAAACATTACAATTAAAAAAACACTATGTATTTTGTTTAAATAAAATAAAAAATAACTAAAATAAAAAATTTAACGCAATTACATTGAAGGAGTAAGCCAACCTAGCAAGTAACAGTCGAAGTCGTTAATTCTTGCCCCTAGTAAGATATAACTTGCGCCAAGTGCGGATCCTGTTAATGACGCAGTTTTCCTCTTAAATTACATTTCATTAAGGCGACGTTAAGCTCTAGGCTTTGAACGAAAAGCCCTTTAATTTAGGACGCCTCAAGGAAATATAAAGCAGAAAATGAGGTATACAGAACGGAGGAGTTCCAAAGTTTTTATGGTAACACATTTTATACATATATTTCCTTAAGCCTTCAAGCGTCAGCTTTTATGAATTAATGAATATACACTGGCATGGAAACATCTCCCGGAATAAACCGATATGTTATATATAGTAAATGAATACTTGTTTTGTGATCGTGCATCAGTATATTCATACACTCTTGCAATTTCTCTTAAAACATTTCTAACACTGTTGATCTAAAACGAACTCTTTTACGAGCAAATACGAAGGATGAAATGGATTCGAATTTAAAATAAAATCTTTTATTACCACATAATATTTATCATCGATTCCTGTTATCTGTATAACAAAGTGTAAATTGTCATAGTAATGTCGAAAAAAGACCCCATTTAAGTATTGACAAAATCACCTACTAAACTGCCACGATTTTGCTACCAATATTTTGTATGCAAGTCTCTGAACTATACAATATAAAAAACATGTATATGTACTTCATGAAAAGGTTTGTTATCAATAATCATCATCATCTAAACCGATGGACGTCCATGTTTTCAATGTTCATCATAATCGTCATTAGTCGATAGACGTCCATTTTCAATATTACTTTTAAACATTATTCTAGGAAGCCACCAGACAAGCAAAGCTTTCGCCGTTACCGCAGTAATTTCACTAGGTAAAGCGCCCTTCAAACGGGAACACAGTAATGTTACTACACTATTGTTTGGCGATGGATACAGCAGCATTGCACCTTTACAGGTTTTCGTGGACGGCTTTCGGCACAAAGTCCTACCACCAGGTAACTTCTTTTGTATTTTGCCACCTAAGGACGGAACAGCAGTATAAATTTCTTTAGCTTGAAGTAATAATAAGCAAAAAATAAATGTACACAACATGGCAGGCAAACAAAACAAAGCGGATATCGGCAAGTATTCATATAAAAACATTGCCTTAAATACTTTGTTTCTTCGTTGTTAATCGTCATTCTTTTTTATACTGTAACATAAATATACTGCTTCCAAGCATGGTAACTTTTAACATGCGAATGCGACATGCGAATACTCCATAATTATTTGAACGTACATGTTAGGTAATAACTGATGCTAAATGTTACGCTACAGAAATTTCTATGATTTGAATAATTTTCCCTACCTATTCAGTCAATGTAACATTGTAACATTTTGCTATTAGATTAAACGAAGGTGAATTAGTATACAACCAAAATACTCTGACACTCATATGTGGATAACGGAAACATAACAATTATGACTTGACTGGGAGTTAGTTATGAGGGAATACGAGGGAATTAACTTTATCGCTAATCAAACACCACGATCAATCGAAAACTAAATTCTTATCATTATATAAAATAATCTCTTACCCCTGCACCATGGAGACTGGAAAGGTATGTTTCGAAGCAGTTCCTAGTGCATTACAAAAATTTGTTCCTACACCATTTTCAGTATTTTTTAACTAAGAGAGTTTTAGCATTTAATATGAAAACAAGTTACTTTAATTAAAGTTGAGGAATGTATAACTTTACCTCCTAAAAAACTACAGAAAATCGCTGTAGACCCTGACAAAATAAACTTAAAAGATAAAAGTTGCAAATCTTATTCAACAATTTCAAGTGACTACTTATCTATAGGGGGGTAAAGATTCCAGCACAACTCACGATATCTGAGTCAACCTCACCTGCTCGTGGTGCACCCTGCCAATGAACAAACGAGACTCTGGCTCCCAACAACCCGCATTGAGCCAGTGTTGGATTTTTGAGAGAGGCTTATGTCCAGCAGTGGACGTCTATCGGCTGATAATGATGATGATAGTGAATTATCTATGTATATTACGTTTACCTGTATAATAAGTATGAAAAAGCTAATGGAAGTATAATGAAAAGGCTGCGAATAACATTCACATTCTTTATTTAGAACCCGCCTTCAGGTACACTTCAAAATTAATTGTTATTAAAATATAAGTTTTGTTTACAAATAAAGGTAGAAAAATTGTAAACGTATGCGATTGAAACCTAAGGGGTAACTACATAAATCTCGATTTCGTGTGTAAGATTGAAATGCATTATTTATAAAAAAAATTAAAAATCATTGCTAACTATTATATATGAAACTTAAGGTAGGGTTGTTAGCTTGTAGTAGGAAGTATGCTGTATTCAATATACTCGTAATACTGTATTATATCCGCAGCCACTAAAGATTTTAGAATTACATCTCGTATCTCTTTATAGTAAACACAAGTAAACAGCCGTCTTACATTAAAGCTTCTATAATTATAATAATTTTTAACTATTATGGAAATTGAATTTACCAATGATAATTGTATGCATGGTATCAGGGCATATGGACTATTTGAATTCCGTGGCACCCTCACTCCATTGTCTGCCACTGTCACGCAACAAACCAATAAGCTATCGGCAACAAACTGACACACACTTAAGCTGCATATGAATAAGATATTCACCAATTCTATTAAAAGCAAAGACAATAGTAAGAACACTGCAATGGTAGTACGTCTCTGTAGGCGTATACCGTCTAGGTAACCACTGCAACGTCTATTTCTGTAGCCAAGAAATACTGGACAAGTATTACTGTGTTCCGGTGTGAAAGGTGCTGTAACTAGTGATATAACTGAGGTAACGAGACTTAACATTTTATGTCTCGAGGCGACATGCTCAATGTGGTGCTGTGTATAACATCCTAACTAGCACCTCGTTGTTATGAGCGGGCATAACACTTACAATAAGGTGAACGTCCCACTCGCCTCGTCGCTTCGTAGAATAAAAGCGTTCAGATGGCGTTTAGCAAAATTCCAGTCTATAACAATGTGTTGCTTGTTAGGATAACACCAGTACGTTTACTCATATTATCGCAAGGACAAAAAAATGTTACATTATGAAACTCCAATCCTTTTATTTGAAAATCTTTGAGCTACTATAAATATAATAGCTCGCTAGGCTAATGGGCGTGCGGCCTTCATTCCGAAGGTAGCGGGTTCTAATCTCGGCATGTACCAATGACTTTAATATTTAAGTTGTGTACATTTGTGAACTTCAGTAACAACAGCGAAATACAAACGGTGAAGGAAAACATCGCGAGGAAACTTGCACATGATTTAGATTTTATTGTAAGGTGTGTGTGAAGTCACCAATCCGCATTGGGCTCGCGTGAAGATGGCCCATCGCCTTCACATTAAGGGTAGGCTTATGCCCCAACATTGGGGACGTAAATTGGCTGTTGCTAATATAGCTCTAAATAAAATGATCAAATGGGTAAATCTCGAGATATGAAGCAGTGCTCGCTGTAGCAGCGTATCTCCAGCGGTACAGGTATAGAGTGGAAGTAATGAATGGATCGAATGAGGCAGACGAACCGTTATTAAATCACTCCCCGTTTTACGCTCGCCGAGCATGCAGTCATAGCCCCCCCTTCATTTGCCGAGAGCTTTCAATGTTTTCGTCACCGAGAGACTCTTGATTTGCTCCAGTATTACTTGTGAAATTAATTTTCATACATAGACAATTACTTATTGTAGTAAATGTAAAATGGTATTACTTTATAATATGGGTTTTATGAGTAACAATTAGAAATGACCAGAAAAAAATTAAAAAATTACTAACTATCAACAAAGCACTATTGTACCTATATGAACATCATCTCCATCCTCTTATTAAGGGTAGATCTCTATTATAGGAGATCGTCTAGGTGGGTACAACCGCCGGGCGTTGTAGTTCTTGAAATTACTGAAGTAACGAGACAACATTTTATTTCGCAAATAACTCACCATTAATAAGAATACCACGAATATATAATTCGGAATTTGCTGATACAGATTTATTATTTTTTAAAAATAACTTTTTCTTCAAGGAACACGTCGCCGAAACGTTCCGACAACTTGAACAACAAATAATATTCCATGTTGCTATCTACACCCCAACTTATCCATTAAATTAAGATATCTATTTATGTATTACTACTTGTCTACTTTACCTAGATATTAGTACTGACATTAATTTTCTACATTTATTGTTGTAGCCTCGATCAACTTAGTTTTTGTTCCTTTTATTCTAACCTTTCCTTCCTTTTATTTTGACTATCTATCTGTGCATACCAACGTACATTTGATGAAAGAAACCTTTATATTAATCTTATCCATAAGCTTTAAATACTTGTAAAATTTGTTAATAATAACCACGTTGGTTTCTTAATAATAAATAAATAAATGTCTCAAAGCTACGAGTACAATGTGGTCCTGGATGTATCATCTTATTATAATAAGCGGCTCGTCACGTCTCTCCGACAATTAAAAAACTATTAAATCTCACATTAAAAAAATACATGTGTTATAGTACCATTTAGTATAGTGAATATTTCAATTATTTCCACTATAAAAAAAACATGAGAATATTTTTATATAAAAGTGCCATTGTTCTATCATCATCAGCCGATAGACGTCCACTATTGGACATAGGCCTCCCCCAGACATATCGACAGCGATCAGTACATCGTCAACATGGCTCTCGGTATCGTCGGGCACTAGGAGCCATCGTTTGTAGGTTTATGTGAGGGGATTTGGGCCATTTCCGACCACGCTGGTCCAATGCCGGTTGATAGGAGCCAGAGCCTAGTTTGTTGATTAACAGGGTGCACCACGAGCAGGTGAGGTTGGCCTAGCGTCCCGTGAATTATTGTACGAGGCTCAAACCAACCTCACGGTTACACCCTCAATTTTTAACTCGAATAAACAAATTATTCGCGTCAAAAATTGTTACAAGAAAAAGACAATTACAGCAGGTAATGTTGGCCTTATTTGGGGTAGAACAAAAGAAAAATGTTTCCCCTCGCCGACTACGATAAACAAGATTAAAATTACAAGGGGGGAGTGGGCGAGTAACGCGTATAAATCTCTCCGGGAAGCCGCGGGTTGAAATACTAATAGTTTATGTTGTAAGCCACAATCCTTAACGGAATACTAATACTGCGGGACCTAGATTTACGGCGAAAATGCGAGCTTCATGACAATCTTGAAATTATGAATATTAAATGAGCTAGTGATGTAATAGACCGAAAGAAAATGTTATAAAAAAAATCTCTAAAATGAAAACTTGTGAGAAGAAAAGCTCTATTGTTTCATCGCAAGGAGCCTCCATTGACCTTACAAAAGCTCGAGAGGTTTCTGTTCTTTAACTTTTCAGATTTTTTTTGTTCAGTCTTCGTAATAAATCAGCTAAAAAGGAATTGGATAGTAACGTATCACAGTATTAAAAGGAATTATATAAGTAAAATTTATTAGTGACTGATCTGTCTTCCTGCTAAGGACAATTGACGATCCAGTTAAACCCATTACTGCATAATATTTAATGATTGGGCCTTCTCCACAAAGTACTCTGCGTACTCGAGCAGCATATCTTGATCTATGAGATCGAACCAGACCTACCTGCTAATATCAGTTGCGTCTTTTATTAATCGACATAGTCCAAAAGGAGTCAACCTAGGGTAGAGACGAAAACTGCGGCAACTATACGATAACTATAATTTAATTTAGAATGTTAATGTTTGTTGTTAACTCCGCGAAACGATGTTTTAGTGTCAAAAAATGTAATAGTTAAAACTTCGACCGAGTATATTATTTTATATATGACATTTATTTATTACATATTCATTTAAATTACCCAATACTTTCTGATGTATATATACCGGGTGGAAGGTAATAGGTGTAAAAGATCTGGAGGGGCTAAAGTATAGCTCGTATCCTATCTATCTACGTATGGAATATCCCATACCAAAGCAATGCTTCTGGAATTATTAATTTTTTAAATTATTTTTCAAAAAATTCCCGGATTTCTAGGAAAAAATTCGATGATTTTATTTCTTACTTATTTCTACACAAATTTTAATGTAATAATAATTGTTTAATTATTGTTTTATTAAATTAAATAAATAATCATCACTTAGAGGCTAAACTTACATTAGGATCTTTGAATAAAGTAATGTAAGGTTTGGAGTACCATACATAGATAGATAGATTACGAGATATAATTTAGCCCCTTCAGATTTTTTACACCTATTACCTTTCACCCTGCACATATGGGTATGTCTCCCACCCGGAATCCAATTTCGACAGCCTTATTCGGTTAACGCCTGTAAATAACTCGGTTATAACATAATGAAAGTCCTTTGAATATGAACTCGTCGGTAGTAAAGTTTCCCGAGCCGGATACCGTAAAACTACCAACGAGATAGTGTCCAAAAAAATTATGGTGGCCAGTAAAATTATTAGTGCGATAACGAGGCTTAATATTTTGATTTTTACGAGCGAAAAGTGATAATACTGTGTGAGCTATTATTTCATTATTTTTACCACAGCTCTTAAAATGAGCTACAAATAAAATAGAGAATTGTAGTTAATAAATGAAGCGACGCCACGCAAGTTGTCCCATCACACAAATTTGCGGGACAATGATGGATTATTTGGCTCATAAATCGTTTTTTTACTAACCTATAGCGTTGACCTATTTTTCATAACAGTGTAATGATATGGATCAACTTCTATCATAGCGATGAACGCGCATTGTGATCGGAGCCGTTGTGTATCAATTTTATATGCTTTTTCAATAGACCAGCGCTTGTCAAACTTGTACCCCGTAATAAATCTATTCATTTATGAGTACCTTTCTCTTAATAACTCTATACGTACTCCTTAAAACTGTATCTCATTTCTGCTAAGGTCTACCTATTACTAATTTTAACTTTGAAATATACCTAGTACTGAGACTTGTGATCTATACTGAAACAAAACTTTCAAGTTTCTTTGTGAAAAACTTAGTAGATAGTATCTTTTACACCGTTTGTAATAGATGATATTGTAATAGTATATAATATTAAGCAGTGTATCATTACAATTAACGTTGTCAAATTTGCTCGTTACTTGTCGACTTAATTGATATTTTGATAACAAATTATTCCCAAAAATTTAATACATAAACCATGAGCGTCTCCATCGCGCAACCCCATCAATTTGATTCGAGTTCAGTACTTAATCAAGTTAACTCGGTAATTAACCGCTCGCATAAACTTCAAATGATTCTCTCTTCGAATGCGTTAAAATTAAATAATATACACATGATTACTAGTTCCTTAATAAGCAATAAGTATTTAGTAATACTAATTATTGCTAGATAATTACTATAGAACAGAGACATTATAACGAAACTATAATAATTGAATAATTTCTTTTTAGAAGACATTGAATATAAAGTATTGGCACCGAGGGATTGTTTTTTTTTATATACATATAATTGAAAAAGAGCCTTGCTACATAATAACTAGCACTACTTTTAAGGATAAAGCCATGAAAAAATTTATAAGAATACAAAATGAACAAAAACTTATAAACAAGGACGAGGTAGCTAAGAGGTTGTTAAGTATCAAACAAGCGTTCTTTACTGTGCAATAAAGATGCCACCTATATTATTTGGAATTTATTTAAACACAAGCTACAGGCATGTAATAAGAGGATGGAGATATTTCTACGAAACCCTAGTTTATTGCGAAAAACAATCTCGAACAATACGTCACATCTCAAAGGCCGCAGTTTTATATAACACCCACAAGTTGAAAAGGAAGTCGTAAAGTATGCGCTTTATTACATTTTCACCGAACAAATTTCTTTCTTTTCTGACTCCAAAAAAAAAATTTAAATATTGATAATTAAGTTATTTCAATGAAATAGTAACTGGAGACTAGGAATAGTTTGATTTAAAATGGCGAGACGGAGAATGGTGTAAGAGGCTAAAAACAATAAAAAACATTTTTTTTTTTTTTATATAAAATAAGAGGCAAACGAGCAAGACGGGTAACCTGATGGTAAGTGATTCACCGCCGCCCACGTCACTAGCGACGCCAGTGCGTTGCTTACCCTTCAGGTAAGAATATGCTCTTTTCTTGAATAACCCAATGTCGCAGTTGTTGGGGAAGACCGCTGATGGCAACGAGTTCCAGATATTTACTGTGCGTGGCAGTACATTTATAATGTCATTTGTTGTTTTTACAAATTGCTCTAAATCGAATAACTATACTACAGATTATGATGTGTAACAGTCAACACACATGTTTATATGGGGAATGATAATTGTCTTGATTAATATCTTGATCTACAACGGACACAAAAAATTATCGTTCGCAAATTTTTCTATTATCTTAACGGAAAAACCGTTATCGTGTGCCTAAAAAATCCGAGATAATTTGTTTCTTATCCACAGAACCTAGACCAGAACTAGAATTTATATAGGAATAAACACAGCCTTTGCTTTTGTTTTACTCAAAAAGGCGTGCCCAGCTTAGGCTCTAAATATGGCACATCTTGTATAATAAGTAATTAGTTACTTATTATACAAGATGTGTCATTTTAGTCCTGAATACGCCGAGTATGTATACCACGTTCCGTACCTGGCCGTGGACCCGGGTCGACGAAACCAGTATCGGATGAGCTGGAAGTCAAATTGACTACCAAACGCTTGACATCAACAGAGAATAGAAATTGTTATAGACAGCTATGCCAATTATTATTAGGTAAAATTCCTATTCATTGCCTCTTGTTATTTATGTATAGAAAAACTTAAAGTATTTATGAAATAAAATGATTTCATTAAATATATCTCAAGAGATATTTATTTTATGCAACGATAGTAATCATCTAATTAGGACACTAAATTGAGCAACACAACAAGTATGAACATTTCTCAATTCGTAATCATACCATCTTCTCGAATCGTTTACCTTGACGAGCAATTACATAGCAGCAGCCGAGTGTTGCATTACTGGTACATTTTACGAGATTAGGATATTGCAATATTAAAAAGTACACCGTATTTTTTGCTCAGGGTAAAATTTTTAATTTTACTAAGTAAAATGTATAACGTCAAACGTCACAGAATCAAAGCATTCAATTTAAAAATCAATTTGCCGACACAACACAACAGCCTCCTAAGTCCGATATCGGCAAATAGCTAAGTAAATATACACAAAGCGACTGCACTCCACTGCCTTCAGACCTTTTCGAAGTCGGTTAACTCTTTTCTATCTCATATCAAAGATTGGTTGTTAAATTATTTTTATTATTAATTACCACTAAAGGACAAGACTACAAGTATGTTGTGGGCAACTCCAACGTAGCCAAAATATCTATTACTTTCGTTGTATACCAATGATGACAACCTACAAAAGTATTATCTAAATCCAAAAAATAAAGTCTAAATGTTATTTCTAACAATTTAGACTAACACTGAAGATTCAAACTAACCTATCCTAGTGAAAGAAACTAAACTCTCTGTTCATATTCATTAAGAGACATTCGAAATATTTTTTTAATTAATCTTTCATACATTTCAACAAAACTCATTTAAACGATGTACTTCAAATATACGGTATTTTTTATCAAGATAACTAAGGTGTGACATGTTTCGATGGATTGCCGTATGTTCGGAAATGATCAGAAACGTTTGACAAACACCGTCACAAGAATTGAATGTTGTGTCAATAACCATCGGCACTAAATAGTTTCTATTTAATCGTGTATTCTTAGGAAAACATTTTATCTTATCTACTCTAATCACTCGATCACCTAGGGTAATTTCCATTTTATTATACTAATAAAAAAACAAGTTTAAGAACAAAACTAAAGAAATACCATAGTAGTCAAAAGTTGCCCATTATTATTCAAGAGCTGAAAACAAAAGGTTAGACTGTGGCTATATTTACTACGGCCTTGACTCTTTTGTTTTCCTTCAGTTCACTCAACGGCTTAGAGAAATGTGAAATAGAATTAAATACTTCAGAACCTACCTCGCAACTATACATAATATTAAATTACTTACACAATACAGTAATTTTTAAAATGTTCAAAACAAATGTTAAATGCATTTTATTCTTGTCGTAAACAATCTACTACTGAAATGTGGAAAAACTTTGGGTACAGGGGTGTAAGAATTCCGTACAACAACTCACGGGACCCAAGCCAATCTCACTCGTGGTACACCCTGCTAATCCCCAAACGAGGCTCTGGCGCCTACTAATCCGCATAGGGTAAGCGTGGTGGGAAAATACGCAAATCCTTCTAAATGAATCCCTACCCGATCGTGTGGGAATTTTTGGAAAGCCTATGTCCACCAATGGACGTCTATCGGTTGATGATGATGACGATATTTGAGTACGAAATTTATGTACATATTGGTACAGAATACAAATTCATCAAAATTTTTAAATTTCCACGAACACTTATTATATTATGTCGTATTTTTATACTGCTTATTATATACAGTATGAGCGTAATTGCTCACGTAACGAGTTAGTCAAACTTTTGTTAACTGTTTCATCTCGACTGCTGTAGATTACACCGTGTAACAGTTTGTTGGTGATAGCATAATGAGATAAATTTTGTAACAAGACGCTCACGACTTATTAACTCTTTTATCTCCATAACTTACTGTGTTCGAACTGATTAGTCACATTAACGAACAACCAGTGCATTTAATTTGGCTGTATAAATATTACATTTGTTGCATATATATATATATTACTCACCGGTCTGTCCATAAGCAAAGATACAGGCGTTGTAGCCATCGAAGGCATTGTCGAGAATATCCCGGCCGAGACATTCGAAGACCGTCTTCTGAGAAGCGAAGTTTGGCAGGGCCGCATCCAAAGAGTAGAAACAGTGGTCGAACGCAAATGTCTTTGGTTGTTTCCTGAAAAAGAGATACGGAGTTAATTAGTTTGATTTTATTAAAATCAATTCAAAATAACTGTTAAAAAGTTATTCTATAATAACTTTAATTACAATTGCACTTAATGTAATAATTAATAATGCAGTACATAATACATAAATTAAACATCTTGATATTATTTTAAATGTGTAGCGATACAATCTTTTTCAACCTCGCAACTTCTTGTGGGGAAGGAATTTAGTAAAATCCGTTCCCAGCTGACCTATGCTTGGTAATTTCTACACCTTACGGTACCAGACACATGCGAAGAGAACATAGGTGAAAATCTATTATATATATATATATATATATAGACTATATGTATATATAGTATATACGTGTAGTTTTGAATAGAAAAATATAATGACTCAATATTGACAAATTTATCATATCAAAAATTAAAAACTTGTTTATATAAACAAAGTATCGAATATTACATTGTCACTGAAGACTGACAGTAGTTTTAAAAAAACCACAAAGCTACATAAACTAATTGATAGTAATGTTCGTAGACGGCAGCCATATCGGCAATGATAAATGGCGCGTTAGGAAAATTAAAGCGTACGCGAAGCAGCCACCACTTGATCAAACTGCGCTAATGGCAGTAACTTTTAATTAATCTCCATTACTAGACAAATTCCGTCATTCCAACCTTACGCCCGAGGTAGATATTAAAAATACTTTAGCCTCAATAAATTAACAAAGCGGTAAGAAATTTGTGGATGAGGGTCTTTCATTAAAACGTACACATATATATCATCAGCAGCCGGTAGGTTGACTTGGGCTCCGTAAGACGTTGGCCGGAACCTCTAACACCCCTACATACATATACACAGATAATTAGGATGGAGGTTCTGTTGGAACTGAATAGAACTGCCTGGATAGTTACTACCGCTCCGTCTATTGCTCTTATTTCAATTTTGAAAAATGTCATAGCAATTCAAATTTTTAGGCTAATGAGGAGCACAATATGATGCAGAGTTTGCTTCATAACCTTTTATTTGTAGAACGTATCACTAACGATCGAGTGAATTGTCGTCGCTCGTTAAATCATTGTATTTAATGAAATTTTAACATTTAACTTACAGTTACCGAAAATTTTAATAAAATAATAGGCCCCGTTAATACTAACGTTGGAGCTGATTTTACAGTAAAGAAGATTCTTTAAATAGTCTTTCGTTCTTAATATAGCCTCTTTGTCAATAGATATTGGCAGAGGTTTCCTATACGCTAGGTTATGTACACCAGATCTGTCTTTAGCCTAATTCACAACATACACATATAAGTTGTTACATAGTATTATTAGTTTTAGGTGCAGGCATTATACAGGATTAAGATTGCACATCTGCCATGAAACCCACGCTTAGCCGGTAGCGATATCCTGAAAATTATATTATATGTACACACTTAAACCTATTTGAATAAGATTTAACCCATTTTATTTATATTCATACAAAAATCTATTTAAATGAAATATAACTTGTCCCCACTGTTCTACTAATTCGGAGGGTTCGTATACTTTTATATAGTCGGTCTCATTCTGTTACACTATTGCCTTTGGCTTGTTACTTTACTTCATTTCGTGAAGTATTTCATGATACTGTATTACGAAGAAATATCGTAAGTGTAATACTATTCACAGACTTCAAAAATATTTCCTCTCAACGATAACCAAGAAGATTTATATTTATTTAACATTGCGGTACACTACATTCCTATTTATCAAAAGCATCAAAAAATAATTGGCATTTAGGTATTTTCGTGTTAGATAATCCTTTTTTTTTAACAAAAGCACTGAGTAACCAACCCCTTTTGTTTTCAAAAGACCGTTTCGTCTGGCGGCTTTAGTTTATTTCTGTATTCAGCAAATACGGGCGCTTACCGAGAGCGGAAAATACAAAAGCTCAACTTGGGATTTAACTGATTTTGTATTCATTTTATTATTATGAAAAGAAAAAAGGGTACAATACTGGATGGATATAATTAACAAATTCTTTATCTACTTTTATGTATATAAGAGAATTTACATTATACAAAATTCCTTCCTCGGATGAAATTCTGAGAGTGTTTCGGCCAGCAAAGCAGGCGAAGAATAACTTATAATGTTTCAAGTAATGATTGAAGGTCTTTTTGTATCAATCAATTAATAACAATTTATTTATTTAAAACTTTATTCGCGCATACAAAATAAAATGTACAAAAAGACGGACTTAATGCCAGCCATGCTAATGGCATTCTCTCCCAGTCTACCCTAGGATTGAGCAGAGAGTAAAAGTAGGGGTGCAGTATCGTACAAGTGTAAAAGGGAGACACAATATAAACGTGTTATTGAATTATAATAAGATTTCGTAATAATAAGTATTATGAATGCATTACATATATATATATATATATATATATATATATATATATATAAAGGACGTTTCATAGAGAAATAGTGTTCCCACAAACAGCATTCGCTGAAAGGAAGCTTTCCTTATCTATCGGTTTAGTTATTATTGTTAGAAATATCACCAGTGATGTAATTGTAATTAAATTTTTATACACGCTAAATGAAATTTTTTATTATCATGTTAACGGTTAAGAGATTTCAAGACATTGAAGTGGTTTCAAGAATTTTTTTTTCTTGTTTCGAGGGAAATCTTCGAAAGGTACTCCGTTTGCTGGGAGAAATTAGAGTTATGTGGAGGTTTTAACCCACTAATAGCCCTAGCTGATTATCTACAGCGTTTGGATCTCCATTCGGAATGCAACCGTTATCTCTACTGTTATGCTGGGATAGCCCATCTCGACGTCTATTTTATGCAGTCCCTACCATCCTCGCGAATACTCCCGCAATAGCCGAAAACCACTATCAACCATTGTCCTCCTCAGAGTAATTTAGAAGGCTATGAAAACCCCTATACTGACCACCAACGACCCCAAAGGTACCATTAAGGTAAGAGAACACAATACACCTATACGCCGTGACGTCGCCGCGCGTTAGCGCCACGACGGCTTCGTCTCCGACCGGAATCTGTCCTCTGTCGATCCCGCTCAGCAGCCTCCTTTTGTACCGTAACAATATCACAAAAGGAGACTACGGCTGTCAAGGAGAGAGGCCAGGAGGGATTGCTGGTAAGGAGAAGTCCCATCCAATCCGGTTTACTACAATCCGCCGCTCCCGTGAAATGAAGGACCTAGTTTAAGATACATATTTCAAGAACTTAATTAACTCCACTGCTTAAATGTCAAAAGGTAGAGTTTACTTAATTCTCACTTGGTCAATAATAAAACGGAACTGAATAGAAGTGCAAAGCAAAAGTAACTACCGATTTTACACACAAAACACCGGGATTGGTTTCGAGTGAAATATATGGAAAAGCTTACGCAGTTATCGTTTCAAATCATTGTGTAAGCGCAGCAGACTGGAATGGATACGTTGCGCTGTTACCATTCTGTCTGGCGAAAGTTTACCTTGTTTTGAAAATATGAATGAAATTGTTCATAAAACCCGCTTTGCGATATATTTCATAGATTATCATGTTGTCTTTGTATTCGAGTCGTTTATACTACTTTGATATTAATTTAGTTAAGGATAATGAACATAAGCCCTCTCCAGAGTTCCATTGGAAGTTAAGTAATAAATAAGTAATACTAATTTCATAGCCCGGTGTATTAGCAGAGTTAGTGTAGAATACACCAACATAGAAAATATATATATGTTAGACTAACTTTAAGTACTATATGTAAAATTTATGTATGCCTCCGCGATGAGGTACAGCTGAACATTATTTTGTACATTGAAATATAAATTGTAACTGTAATCCGTCAAATGAATTATTATGATTTTAGCATAATTAATCTTTAAAAATAATTACAATACATTTTACTATGTATTAAAAGTTCTGAGAACAAACAGCACAGTGAGTGTGAACAAAGAAAACGCTTGTGTAGCGAAGACGGGAAAGTACAACGTATGCAGTTGGATTTTATTAGCGCTTACAAAGAGTGCATATAAAATGCGCCATCCTATTCGCCTGGTGCAACGTTTGAACTATCTACATAATTTAATAGGGGAGGACAACGGTTACAATATATTTTTCTTCATGTTAACCATTTCGGTAAGGATCTGGAGACTGGACTGGAGGCTTATTGTTCAGTAACAACTTTAAAGAAATCTTTTCTTTGTCCTTTACCAGACATTCACTCGATGTATAACTTATTATATGCTAGTCCTTTACATTGTAGCGTTACATCCTAACATACACGGCACCTCATTCTGCTCGTCGCTTTGAGACAAGATGTTAAGTCTCGATACTCCAGCAACTTCACTATAGTCCTTTTCATGAAAGAAGTCCCGTGGTAATTTTTGGAACTAAATTTGACAGGTCGGCCATGTTGTCGTTCCGTGGATATTATCAAGTTCGTTTGTTGCGATAGATTTTTGTGAGTTTTTAACTAGCTTAGTGCATTTTAAAGATTGTTTACAATGCCAAAGGTTGTAAAAAGTTCGGCTCGAGAAATGATATTGAAAGTGAAAGAGTTCTGTGAAGCGGAACAAAAGAATCAAGGTGTTTTAATACCAATAAACAATGTTCGGAAGAGAGTCGCCGCCATAACAGGTACTTTTTAGTGTTGCCATTTAATAATTTTTTGTTGTATTGATGGGACTTTTATGATAATAAATTCATTTTTGCGACAAAATTGAGGAAATACCAAACGTAATGATACTAGGTAACTGAAATTGAAACATATATAACATAGTACATAAGCTTATAAACTTAAAGTTACTATTATTATTAATTGTTCATTATTTAATTGCAGGTGTGTCAGAGAAAACGAACAAGAATTACAAAAGAAGGTATAACAGTGGCGAGTAATTCGAAAAAAATTGCCACCCCGGGGAACAGTCGCCCGCATCCGAAATAGTTCCGACTTAGATGGGTTCTATTTGTGCGCTATCCGGCAAAAAAATTCAGTTTTTACGTTGTGCATAGAGAATTACCAACATTGGCTAAATCAGCTCTGAGAGAACACAACAATTTTCAGGGAAGCATGACAACATTACACAGGATATTAAATAGGATTAGTTTCAAGTACAAGCGATGTCGATCCAGTCGCAAACTACTGATGGAAGAAGAGGAATATTTAAAAAATTACGGCCTTATGGATGAAGAGATGGACCGAATAATTATATCTACGGCTAGTGATACTGAAAGAGAATTTGATTCTGTTTCCATCCACTCTTCAGACAGTGATGTTGTTCAGGCCGCTGAACCCAATTATTCAATAAAACTCTGCATTAAAAATGTATGCTTTTCTTTACCCTATTTTTTCATCTTTTCCATGTAAGTACGTAGAACACCTCTTATATAAATAAATAAAATTATACTATTTACTTAAGTGGCAACATTATGTCACGAGAGTACAGCACTGAAAAGGTTTTGTGAAAGGGATTTTAGCTACATAACCCCCAAAAAAAAACACAATAATGCATGCTTGCACACTTTTGTTTGCCGGCAGAAATAGGAATGCGATTTTACCAACATAGACGGTCGTCAGCAACAGAAACGTATCACCAATAAAATCTTTAAGTTTGTTAATTTTACAATGTAGTTTCCTCTAATAAATTTGTAATAAAGTTGTTATACGAATAAACTAATGAAACACAGACCCGCTGGGAATAGACTGAAGCGAGCGCTCATCCCGTACATTCTGGCCTACACAGGTATAACTACTGAAACGCAGTAATGTTGTTATAGCGACTGATTGATAATATGAGGGTGGTTAAGCTGGTGGGGGGAAATGAAGATGAGAGATATAAGCATATAATATAGTGTACAGACATGTTAATAGATAAGTTCAACCGTCAAACTATAACTTATATAGAATACATATGTTTTCGTTCAACTGGGTAATACTGACACCTGAATATCTTGTTTCTGTATATTCGTCTTAAAGGAACCCCAGTGAAACGCGACGGAAAGCAGGCAACGTATAACATAAATCACAATTTCAATTTCCCTGTTGACATTCAGAAATTCCGGTGTAACCTTAGAGCAGATGTGTTGATATCAAAATGATATTTCTTCTAAATTATATTGTATAACATGTATAGCACAGCATTATGACAAAAAATATTATAAACTAATGAAATAAGATTTAGCAAATTTGTCTTTCTATTCAAATTCTTTAACCTACCATCTAAATCGTAATTACCGACATAAAAATCATTTATTTTTTCACTGTTATGTATAATGTTCAGGATATTTATATAAACGTAACATAATCTTCACAACGTGCTTTAAATTTTAAAGTTATGGACAGGTAATAAATTACTTATTTTAATTTCTCTTTGCTTTCGAGAAAATTATATGAAATTATGCATTTACTGGTGATAAGTTTCTGTTGCGGCAGACCGTCTGGGTAGGGTTCATCGTATCGACAATTTTTGTCGTCACACAGTAGTGTCTATGTACCGGTTTGGAGAACTTTAACCATTTTGTCTCAAAGTGACGAGCACGATGCGGTGCACTATATAACGTCATAATTAGCACCACGTTGTTATAGATAGGCATATCAGTTACTATTAGATGAACGCCTAACTCGTCTGATAGTTTCGCCGAGTATATATATATATATATAAATATATATATATATATATATATATATATATATATATATATATATATATATATAAATATATTTAGACGGAGGAAGAGAGAGACAGAGAATACAAAGTACAATTATATTAAAGAGTAGTGAATATATACTGTAAAGCCAGCCGTGCAATAATCGCGCGTACCTCGGGGAGCGCCTTAACCTATCGTTAGGGATGACTTTGAGATAAGGTCGGTGTTATATTCCTATTACCATAAACGAAATTGCAGGGTTGAAAGACTTTAGTGAATAAAATATACATCTATAACGTTAAGAATATTCTCAATCATTTAGTTTATTTGTTTCAATAATGTTAAAAATATTTATAAAACCTTAGTAATGTGAACCAAAGTCTGGGGCAGCACGAGATATTTTTGATATGTTTTTGACCACAGTATTAGCACCCTAAGTTTTTTTTTGTGTCGTCTTTTTTTTAGCCAATGGGGCTGACATATTCCTAACGGTAAAAGCCCACAAAAAAAAAACCATAGTAATTAAAATTTATAGCAACCATATCTTCCACAAGTTATTTCAAAGTTAGACACCATTTTAAGAATCTATTTTCTCTAATAATAGAGAATTAATATTTTAATTACAAAATCTTAATAGAAATAAATTCGTTGTAACTACTCGTAATATCTGGTGGTAGAGCGGATACCCATTGTCGGAGACCGTCTAAGTAGACGGTACCACTGCAGCTATTATTTCTGCCGCCAAATACGTGTAAACACTAATGTGTCATCATCATTATTAGCTAATTGACGTCCACTATTGGATATAGACCACCCCCAAAAGATCCTCACATCATCGATCCTGCGCTGCCCGTATCCAGCGGCTTCCCGCGACCTTCACTCGTTTGTAGGGGTTTGTATGGCGGATTTGGGCTATTTACGCACCACGCTGGCGCAATGCGGGTTCGTGAAAGCCAGAGCTTCGTTTCTTGATTTAACAGGGTGCAACACAAGCAGGTGAGGTAGGCTTAGATCCCGTGAGTTGTTGTGCGGGACCCCTTATTATGTTAGAGATATAATGCGCTGTAGCTAGTGTAGATACTGAGGCAACGAGACTTGCCATTCTATGAACGAACGTATTGTGGCGCAATGTATATCATCCTAACTAGTGCCGGCGTATCACTTACCGTCTATTGAACGTCTCGTTCATCTCGTGGTTTTGTTAAATAATAAACAATTAAACAAGAAATAAGTAAAGATAATGTATGAAGCTATATTTCAGTTTAAATACTGACATGTCGGAATGAAATTGAAAAGGCTGTAAAGCTGTATAACGAACAACAGAAAGATATATGTATTTTTAAGTAAAAACTGACACTGTCAACCTTTTGCTAGATTATCAACTCGACATAAAAATATATGAAATTGTTTTCACAATGGAGTATTCATTACTTTCATTGTTGTGCGAAATAATATACGAGATATAAATTTTTTTAGATAAATTTGTATACATTCTTTCATTAATTTTGTATTGTAGCCGTTTTATCTGTTATAAATTTAATAAAAATAGGCTAATGACCTTATTTTACATGATTTTATAAGACAATAATGCTGTAGTCGGTGAGATGTCCTCCTTCTATAGTAAGTTCCTCCATTGGTATACTCTTAAAAATGTAGCTCGCTAGAAAAAGCTAAATCAGATATTATTCTACAATTATGTTCTTAAGGTGAAGCTGGAAAACACTAAGTCTCAGTGCTACCGTTGGTTTTAATATTAACCCGCTAAAGTGCTACCTGAGAGTATTGTTCATGAAATGGTAATTCAATTTCACAGTACCTAACGTTTAGCTAACCCACCACATTGAATTAACCATGCGTTCATAGGGGGTTTGCCCTATCGCATTCTACGTACGATTCAAATTAGTTTCAGGGGTGTTTTGTGATAAGCTCTATCCGAAGTAATACATTATAAACTAGAAATAGCGAGCCCTACGGCAGCCTCGCGTGAGTTACGGCTAAAGGGGCATAAACCTTGATATTGTACATAGACCTTGGTAATTGTTTCATATATAAAATATTACTTAGCTTCAATAATTTTAAAATGTTTAACTACATTCGTTTTAGTTTAAAAGGTAATATTAGTGTATCATATAAGCACAATCAATGGTTATTATTTAAAAAACATATTTTAGTTTCACACAATTTTGCTAATAATAAGAATAATATATTTTTTGTATAAAAATAGTACAAAAAATTTTAAGTAAAGTAATCTTTTAGTTAAAAAACACTATTGTTATAAGCAGACGTTACACTCGCCAGTAGATCAATAACACCCTACTGCATTCGTCCATAAGTTAAATATCTAGTTCTATCATTTCACAATGATTGAACCATAAAGTTGCATGTAAGAGACCTGGAATTTCAATGCATAGTGTTCACATATAACATTTTCAACTTCGACAAAATACAGAAGCACTTAACTACCTATGTAGTAGGCCTTCCATTTATAAATTTGTCAACAATAATTATGGGCAAAGAACCTTAAATATAAGATTACCCAGCTGTTCACCGCGCGCTGGCCGTAATATAAAATTAAACCGCAAATGACTTTCTTTAGCAACCGTTACTATAGCAATCTCATAAATAATACGGAATTAAATGTTTATAAAAGTTAATTAGAAATATAATAATAGAGGATCTATGAAATTAAAAAATATATAGCATTTAACCATCTAAAAATTATTGTTATACGTTTACTACTTTTCACGAGATCGGAGAACAAAGGAAACTCTTTTTCATTATTTATTTATATATATATATATAATATAAATATCAGCATTTGTAATGAGAACATTTTATTGTACAATTATTTAATTCACATTTTAATAAACATAATACCCTGTGAAACAGTTTTTCTCTTTTGTGAAGTGAATCGAAAGTCCTAACGCGTTTTATACTTGTCGTGGGAAGTCACAATAGGTGTTATACGAGTCGAAGCGTATTGTGAAGCAGCGACATGACAACGCCGGAAGGTTCCCCGTTCGATTCAGACGAAGCGATTGGCCGCCGGCCAGATACTGCTACGTTAGGGGACCGGTGCCGTCGCTCCCTGAGATTCAGTCTATGTAGCATATCGACTTTCAGTAAAGCAATTGAGTGGTAAATTCTACAGGTATCTTTTTTTCCATAAAATCAATTAGTCATTAAAGCGGCCCTCGACTTTCGCACAATATTAAAAATTCCACTTTTTAGAAAGACACGGCGTATTGACAAAATACTTATTAAAAAAGGAAGATAACAGTAATCAACTGAGTATCGACAAGTTTGTTAAAGAACCACTCAAAAGCGATTAAATCTCTAACTTCAATAAAACCTTTATAAATGAATATCATTTAAAAAGATCAGATAAATAAATTTACTTAGTTACATCTCTCTACTTTCGAAGAACGATATGCCAGCAACGCATCCTTATGTATTTAGGCCACACAATGTGCAGAGGCGACGATTGTCTGGAAAAATTTATTGGCATTGAGAACACCGAAGGCAAAAGATCATTCAGTCGTGTACCAACTAGATGAACCTATCAGATTGAAAGACTCATAGTCTTCTAAATTTTACACAGTCGTAATAGATGCGCTGGACAGGAACCGGTGGAAGCAGATCGTCCGCACCAGACAGCAACCCTAACATTGATCGCGATCCTCAGACACGGGGGAACGACCCTAGAGAGATATTATCGAACATTGAACGATAATATGCAAAAGTTGATAATCCACTGTAATTATTTTACGGTTTATTATTTAATATTACAATTTTGAAATACATGAGTGTAGCATAAAAACACCAGAGATGTTGAGTTAAGTAGCTAATAAGATTTACACCATATACATTACAAATCAATGATATAATAAATTAATGCGCTTGTATAAAAATGTGATGAAACCTGTATATCTCTATTAGGATTACATTACGTCTGCGGTTCTAAGAAAATAAAATTCCACATTCTTCAGGCGCAGCGTCATAAATCTCAGAGAGAGTGGCTCGTAGCCAAATGCATCAACCCCGCGAGAGTAGTGACCCCGGTGACTGCATTGAATTGGTCAAGATTAATGAAAAGATTGTGAGAGAAACTTATCATGACAACTTCTAACTTTCCAACAACAATTTAGTAGCAGCTCAAAACTTATATTGTTAACTTAACTTTTACTTAAATCTGCACAGAAGCTAATATTTGCTTATTCTTTTTCTCAACAGTAGCAACCATGACAGACTAGTCGTGGTCATCAGGTATTTGAGATAGATTTACATATACAAAAGATTTAAATTTTTCCAAGAAAATATTTTTTAAGTCTCTTCTCTCGAAAACTATTTAGGCAGAAGCTCCACTGTAGCCCATATTTCTTCCATCAAACAGCAATATGAAAATATTACTATGTTCTGATTTCAATAACGTTTTAGGTAGTGAAATTACTGAGGTAATTAGACTTACCATCCATGTCTCAAGAAGGTGCTATATCGTCCTAACTAGTACCATGTTATTATGAACGTCTCCCTCGTCTCATCCCTTCTTCAAATAAAAAATATTAGATTTAAATAATTATCATTGGACGAAACTATGAGATGCCCAGGTCGTATTCCTGATGAGGAAAGGAAATGGTCAAACTTGAATATTAATACATATAAAATGAGGTGCTCTGCTAACATCTTACATACATATGCACATTGCACTCTTCACCTTGAGACTTACAATGGATGTAAAGTTTCGATACCTCAGTAATTTTATTAGTTAAGGCGCCTTTTAATGCTAGACACTAGTATACCACAAATAGAAAAAAAAAATTGTGAAAATGGGTGCTTCATCGTGTAATTTTGAAATATATAGATAATTATTAATGAAGAAACATTTAAATGAGATTACTGTGTCTCGTTTTGTTTTTTATATATATGAGATAGCTTTGGCTTCATTTTTACATTGTCTTTATGTAAATACAAAGTAATACTTAAACCGCAGTAAATCCGCAGTGTCCCACTTTTACATTATAAATGAACATAAAACCTCAAAGGATTCACGCTGGTTTTTAATTAAAGTTACGTAAAGAGAATCCTGCTCGAACAAAGCGACCGGTAGAAGTTTATCGTAACAGCGTAGCAAAGCATATCTTATATTAGACGAAGCCGTGTATAATGCGAATTTATTGCAGTACATTTCACACAGCGAAGTATTTCTATATGTATCACACACAACGCCATCGGAGGTGTATATCGTAATCCGGGAGCCGAAGACACGATTTGGTTCATAATTTAATAGAAACACTGATTTGTTGCGGTGAGCATCATAATTCAATTTCGTGAAAATGATGGGCGGTGAGAAGAAATTCACGAACAAACTCGAGGGATAAGTAACAATGTTCTTCGATAATATAATATCAAGGTTCATGGAACATTTGTGAAGATTTTATTATTACATAATTTTGTTCAAGTTTGTTATTTCGTTTCAAAAGCTTCTTTTAGTATGCTGTGTTTTATTGAAAGGTAAATGTGTAACGGACTATAAATGTATTTACAGAGTTAAGGGAGAGATTGAGATAAATTGCGTTTCCATTTAGATTCTCTATCATTCGCCTTCTCTTTACGCCTACACACAGAAAGATGAAATCCATATCCGGATATAGTACAAATAATATAATAAAAATTCTCTTCGTATTAAAACAAACAATTTCTATTTTTACTAAAATGTTACACAGAATATAATACTTTCATTTACGACGCGCGCTTGTTCTTACCTAGTTTGAACAAAAAAAAATTGTCGATCAAAAATCGCCCCCTTCTATATCTACCTGTCTGTTCTCTTACAAAATAACCAGAATACTCAGTTCTACTTCAACTGGTTTTACTTTTAATAGAGCCTTTGTAGTAGTTGGGTTCGAACGTTTATACATCTTATTTACGTCCCAAAACAATCTTAACCTTAACAGGAGGGTTTGTAAATGTTAAGTTTCAATAAATAACTATTAAAAGCAAGTTGTAACATGACGACAATTTTTTCGTCAGAATAAACGACGAGACAAGCGGAATGTTCATCTGATGGTGAGCGATTCGCTTACTCATCATAACGCGGTGCTATTTAGTATTATAAGTACTACAACATTATGCCACATTGCGCTCATCGCTTTAAGATAAAAAGTTACATCTCGTTACTGCAGTAATTTCATTAGCTATGTCACTCTTCAAGCCGGAACACAGTAATGTTTTTATTTATATTATTTTACTATTTTCCTTGACTTAAAAGGTCGAGCATATCGATAGCCGCACTTACAGCTATGGCTGAGATGGGAGAGGGTTTGAATTACTACATTATTACAACTACTATTTCCGATAATGATGAAGACGCTTTAAGCGACTTTAATATGGAGGAAAGTATCTCAGTATATAATCTGTCGACTTTTTAATAATAACTTTGCTAATAAAAATACTATGGTCTGTTCTTGTGTTCTATATATATTACAGGTGATCATACAGACACTAATGTTTGCAAGTTACTGCTTGGCTACTGAAATAGCTGTGGCTGTATTTACTTAGACATTTCAGTTTTTACTTTTATACTATTACAGGATTACTTAGGGACAAAAAAGGAACACTCACACATAATCAAAACTTGAACAGCCAACATTACGTAGGTATTTTTGTATTTTATAAGTAAAAAAATATTTAAACATTTTATTCCATCTGAATGTAACGTAGGTTTGACTGAAGACTTTAATAAACTGGATTCATTTTCTGGCAGAAAGAGGGGAAGTAGCCGGCGAATTAATTTTCCCAACCCGACGGTTGCGATGGAAACGACATCAATTTAATTTTCCTTTTGATTCAATCGTAAAAAACGTCAAAGAAGTATAACAATATGCACCTTTGACATAAATTCACTTAATAAAAGCCAAACATTGAACATGCTTTTTAAGAATATCACATACATGCATTTTCTTTATATTATGATTATGTTATATTACAGAGAAAAAAGTTTACATTCTTATGTTTGTAGTGATAAACGCATATTTTGAAGTAATTGTATGCCTTTAAGTATAGCTTATCTACTAGTGATGTCTATTCTCTGCTGGAAAGCGTCTAAGTAGGTACGACTACAGTTCCTAAACAACAACATAGCTAAAGCAGATCAGAACTACTACTGCTATAATTGATTAAAATTCTAAATTTGTCGAACAAAACGATCACCAGTTTAAAAGTGATAGTAGTAATGACCACCCTTACTTAAGTGGAGTAAGTGCGAATGTTGTTTACATGTTACCGGATTGCGATCACCATACACCTTTAGACATCTCTCTCTCTCTCGTTACGTTAATAATTTTATTAGCTACATCATCCCTCAGATTGAATTTTCAAGCTGTTGTTTGATGGACGAAAAAGAAATACTGCGGTGGTCTAACGTAATGTGGGTCTAATATATATCGGCCCAAAGACATTTTAAAAATCATCTGATTTATATAAATCTATTAATTATAAATTTTATGATCCATTCACAAATTATTTCTTCAGTTGCACCATGATTAAGTTGTGCTAGTATAAATAAGAATACACGAGCAGAACATGGTCGCTATGTAGCTTATGGACACCGGATCCACGAGCCCTGAGTCTGATGAAGCTGGTACGACTGTCAAGGAAACTAGCAGAACAAATCTCATCATAATAAAAGGACACAGTAGCGTTTTAACCACTAGAGTGTTTGCACCTCCCAAAAAGTGGTTTCACTGACCGAGAAATATAAGAAGATGCTTTTAAAAACTTACTATATTTAAGAAATCAGTACTTCTAAAAAGATATTAGTGATGCTAGTCCATCGTTTATTAAAATATTTCTCGAGTCCTTTCTCCGACACATATAACATACATAATTCTATTAAAATTAATAATCTACATACAAATCCGTAGCCAAATATATTGAAGGGTCTGGAACCCTTTGCTCTATAATGTAATTCATCTCCTAATCTAACACAATCACCCTCGTCAAAAGGTACCACACCACACTGATTGAATAAATATATTCATGACACATTTGTTAAAGGTAAAATTTATTCGAAATTATCACACAAAGAAATTTTGTTGTTTTTTAAGTGTTACAGAAACGCTATTTTTATTGTTTTACTTATTTCGTTGTACTATTGTTTGTTTACTTATATATATTCAGAAAGAACACTAGTGTCAAATGAATTAAAATATGTGTTTTATTACTAATTTTGATGCACCTGCTTATTGAACGTGTGTACAACATTCACATTATTATTACATAATGAAGAAGATAATGAACAATTTATGATATACTAAAGTAGTTCCTTTTTTCTCACTTTAGACTTGATAATTTTAATATTGTTGAGATATATGTAATAATTATAGATAAAATGTATAATTCTGTGTAATATAAATTGCATATTTAAAAAATTATATATGATCGATCTTCACGATATCATATAGTAATATACAAAAATGTTTAGTAAACCTAACTAAAGCCGTTCAAAAGCAATAACCGGTATTCATAACACCGCGATGTCGCGAGGGTGGTGTATGCGTGCTGAGGTCGTGAATCGCTCCCTCTCAAATAGGGGAGCTCCCCTTCAAGAAGCAAAGAAATAAAACTAACAAGAAAGTAGTAATTGTATACATCAGAATCACAGTGGTGTGCAGTGGAAGAAATCAAATGACTATAATGATTTACGTATCAAATATATGGATAATGTCGTTCGAGTATTAAAAAGTTAACAATAGATACAGTTATCCTTTTTTTTGACGGTTAATTTTATATTCTTACGCGTAATATCAAATAAGAAAGGTACGCAATTCTTAAGACCAAATGAGTAAACAGCACAGATTACCTAGGGCACGAGTCCAATTGTCCATTAACCACAATAACTGACAAAATAAAATTTTAACAACATCGAAATAAACTTTTTATTCTATAACGGTGACAAAAGCTTTTTAATAATAAAAACGGTTGGTAATATAACTAAATTCTTTGTTATTGCATCACATATGTATATTTACATCGATGAAGTGACGAGAGGAGTAATATATTCACCTGATAGTAAATTATGCTCCTGCTATAAACCACACTGTACTAGTAGCCTTGACACATAAGATGTTGTCTCGTTACCCCACCCCAGGAATTCTAACGCCTTTCAAAGTACAACAAAGTAATGTTCGCATAAAACTGTTTGCCGAAAAAAATAGTATTTGCGGTGTTACCTACCTAGATAGACTCCAGCACCACATCTACCACAAGTAAATATGCTTTTAATTATATAATATTGATATGTAGCAATGTAAAAATTTGATTTATAATAAATTAAAACATCTAACACCAGATCCAAACACCGCGAATATTTTAAAATGTAACGAGAATAATTTCCGTATACACTATACCAAGATAACATGAATGGCTTCCGACGAGACGCTAGTGAACTTGATTTAAAACACTAACATATTTTTTATCACATTTTTTAATTTATAAAGCAAATAAAGCTATTTACATTGTAGCTGCATATTTTTCATGGCACCTAATTCTGTAGAAAATTAACATAAAAATTATATACGAGTGAACTGTTAAAAATGATCTGTATTAGCATCCACTACAATTAACGTAACAGTTAGATAAAAATAAACCGATGTTTTTTTTTATTTACTAACACTGAGACGTTAAGTTTTACCTGGTGTTAAGTGACAATAAAGCTGTGGATGATGAAGTTAGCTCGACAAGTTTACTGACAACCAAAACAGCAATACTTTGACAAAGGCCTATTTAAAATATTGGGGCGGGTTAGAGATATATTAAAAAAGAAGTCCAATAATTAATATACTCGTAGTATGTCAAAAATACGATTAAAACTCACATTCTGTAAATTGCGATACTAACTTGAGTACATTGACCATAATATAATAGTATAGTAAACAAAATCAAGAAGAGGAGAATATTTTTTTTAACATTTACGGGAATACGCACATTTAGAGCGACTTTCTAACGGCTTGACCCTCAAAGCCTTAAGCGGAGACGCGACCCACCGTGACCGCGTAGAATATGTAAAACGGTTGCGTCACTTCGTGCACTAGTTGGTATCGCTTACTTAAAACGCGATCTGTTATAGTTAGAGCATAGCGTTCGCGATTTCATCTACTGGTTCTAAACTAGGCAATTGCTGCTTAATATAAATGTATAAAATAACGTCTGTTCATTTGAAATCATTCATTGTATGCAACACATCATATTTCTGACCGTAAATATAAGCATTATTACAGCACTCGCCTTTAAAACTATCTTCTTATCTTTCTTACTTCTATCTTATCTTTCTTACTTCTGTTTAGGAAATTCAGGGTCCATTGGTAAAGTACTATCTGTATTTCAAGAATGAATATTTAAAAACATAAATAAAACCCAAGTGCTTAAGATCATGTGATTAGAAAAGTAAAGAAATAATCTCCATCTATCATCTACAATCGAAATAAATGGACCGTTAAAACATCCAAAGTATATGTATGTTATATATTAAGTACTGTATTAATACTTTTCGTGAGATAAACAATTTTATATGAAAATATAATAGATATGCCATCCGCGTCCCCATTACACAAAAAAGTATATTTTTATGAAACTAATGAGGTAGAGTAACACTTCGGGGTTTCTGATCAGATGGTGTTTTACTAACCTAAATACTATAAAGTGTAAAAATAAAAGTGATTCTACATACGATGATATCTATAGGGTCACTAATTTAAATTGAATTATGAAGATGGATGGATAGATAGTGTGCACTGGTTCTTATGGCAATCGGATAAACCGTGTTAAAGTTCATACGCTGGATGGCGTATAATAAGACAATTTAGAACAGAATTATTTTAAACGGTCCGAATAAGTACCGTTAAACAATTATAACCATAGATATTTAAAAGAGTACATAAAACCGGTTTATAATTTTTTTAATCTGAAATTTCATTCAGTCGAGTCAGCTTTTCGCTTATAGCTTATCGACTTGTCAAAAGGCAAATGTAGAACATGTTTATATATAAACAGTATAAAGAGTTAGCATTGAAATAGCACAATCTTATTAGCGAACCGAGCACCTTCAATGTTAACACCTCCATATGACATAACGAACAGCCTTGGTGACGTCACTTCGTAAGAGTATTATACGCTGGGCAACTATTTAAACGTAACACTGGATGTCCATACCGGTTAAGTCGATAGCCTTATATCGTCTCGCAGCGACGTAGTAAATGAAGACTTTATTTTATAAGTATACTAGCTGCTCCCCACCTGTTTTACTGGCCGTTACCAACCCCACAACTACCTTCAGGAGTAACATTTTATATAATCCGTTTTTAGCTGACGTATACTCGTTAAAAAAATATTCTGACCAAATCTCAAGTCTCTAGGCCCAGTTCCAAATATATCGTAAAGAGCCTCCCACGCAACTGGAAGTCCCTTATATTTATAAGAAGAAATATTTTCCAAAAAAAATCGAGCAGGAAAGTATTACCTAAAATTGTATCCCTTTGTAAATGTTGATGTTTTGATATGTTAAGTCGTTACAAAATTATTAAAATAATTGCGAAAGTTAATCTTGCATAAGGCCATTTCAATAATTCCTCATTTCAATTCCCGGGTCACGAGTAGACGAGGGGACGTCGAAAAGGCGCAGCGGCAACGTAAGGCCACGGCAATTATGTTAATGAGTGAGAAAGCGAGGAAACTTGTAATGGGATAAGTTCCAAGTTACAGGTCGCATACGAACACGAAGGCTCACGGTATACTGGAGCAGTGCACGCTCAGTCGCTTGTTATTTCATTTATTACAGTTATATAGTCGTACGGCATCCTACACATGCTCCTATTCAGCTCCTTTTAATGTTAATTGGAATCGTAAGAACTTGTTCTTTCGGCGGCTGACAAACAGATGGTCCATTCCTGTTTTTGTTTCGACTGTTGCACCTGATGTTAAGATCCCTCAAAAGCGTTTTGACATTCTCATCTTCGGTAAAAAGTTTTACAGGTGCTATGATGAAGCTCTTGAATTATAGTACAAATTGCATTATTTAACTTTCAAGTTCAATATATAACTGCAGTAATCTTCACGATTGTACTCAACGCAAAGTTGTATTAATAACTTAACGAACTGACTTAAATGTTCTTAAGCTAATTTATTATATTGCGACAGGTGTAACTGAATACAGTAGTCGTTATAAATTTAAACAATTATTTGCTTCGGGCAGCTATTTCAACAAAACATATAAAAGACATTGTTTCCCGACATCTAAGAACTGTTTTTTTTTTTAATTGTATAGCGCTTTACTACGATCACAACTAATGGCAAGCGGCGATGTAGTATTTAGTGGTGAATCGACTTGTCTAGAAAATTATGTATGGGATAATTTATAAAGGTTAATTGTTTATGATACCAAAACAATGTAATTAAATAAGTAATTGTAATCTTTCGATGATTCATCTCAGATGACATATTTAGTTGATTTATAACAAAATTATAGGCGGGCCATCGCAGAGTATAAGCAGACTCATTGCTATCCTCCCTCAGCACCGTCCAACGAAAAAAATCATTTTATTGTTCGTCCCCGCCATCGCGCTCACGTGACGTCACAGTCATAACACGAAAATATAGTTCCCATAATACAAAGAAATTAGTATGAAACACGGGTTTATTTGCGCCCTGCACGTTAGGGTAGTAACGGAGGGGTGAAACCGTGACGTCAAGCGGCGCCATGACGGCTCGGCCCGCTCCAACTGTCTGTGATTGGAGCGCTGCCGACTCGACGTTGTGTTTACAACTCCCTACATGGAATTCATTTCAGTTGAATGAACCTTTAAGTCGTAGTAATATATCAAAAGTTTGGCCGGGTTGTTTCCGGAAAATATTTCAAAATTCATATTTAGAGCCTCATCATTGTCATCATTATCTAAACCGATAGATGTCCACTCCATTCCACAAAACACGGTGTTGCGCTGTTCGAGTCCAGTGCCTCCTAGGGATTCTTTTAACATAGTCCGCCACCCTATACATTTTTACCAAAAAATACGTTTCTATGTTCATAATAAACCTTTACTGTGTATTGTCTTTCCGATCAATACATCGCTCTAAGGTCCACATAACATCAACACGGAGTACATTTACTTCCGAAGTTATAACTTTAGATGCTGGTGTTTTGTAGTTCACAATAAAGAAACGGTACTTACAATGTTTTTTGTTCTGATATTACCTGTACATAATAAAATAGTAACTTGAGTAAGGAAAAAAAAAATTGCAATCGAGTACGAAGACGAAACGAAATTGAACGAGGCACGTAGAAGCAATTGAATCTTCATATAGATTGTATTTGTTTTGAGCGAGCGAAACTCTACCGCTTCCAATTTTGTTGAAGTACAGCGAATACACGCTGTGAAAATATCAGCCACCAGTCTACCATCTACGTAGCAAAAAAGCGGATCAAGCTGAAAAAATTGTTTTTCTACATGATTTTTACATACAAAATACAAATTCAAACGCGAAATGCTACGCATATGAAGAAGAAAAATATCTAATCAAATGGAAACGCTTATAAGGAAAATTATAACAAGCGCAGTCGTACCTTCAGTTGACGTAGGATGCGAACATGAGATAAATCTATGTTATTATTTCTAGTTAAAAACCTACCAATTTTAACTTAACATAGTTGCATACAATTTAAGTGAATTATATTTCCATTTATATAAATTTAGGGAATTAGGGTATGCACGCATATATGAAGAAAAGCTGAAGAGGCAGTATCAATTTTATTAAATATAATTATTCGCAGGCAGTAGTTGTTCTAGAAAATTTTAATAAGCAATTTTGTACAGCACTTGCCCTAATTAAGATCTGATAATGAGACGATCAATCACATCTCGCCGGAGTAATCTCGCAGCTCGGCACTCGATAGATTAAACGGGCGAATCTTGCTCCAAGAAGAATTTATATTAAAATTTCAATTTCAATTTCAATCAATTGGGACATCGCTTATGTGATGTGAATAAATCAAGTTTCACCACATACCGCTAAATAATTTCATCTTTTCATATTGAAATAGGCCTTTTAAAATATGTACATTTTCCAAACGAATTTGCATCCAATACTATTACTATACTACTAAATCCAATAAATGAACAATAAATCAAATGAGAAAACAGTCGAAATAACTAAACTTGCTACTGTAACATACAATAACTTTCAAAGATTTGAAATTTTCTTATAAACATGTATTCTTTTTAAATTTGTAAAACCTTGCACTGTATTTTTTATTACGTTATAAATGTTTAAAACTAAACCAGTCAAGTAATAAGCGTAAATGAAAGCGCACGTTTGTTAGAAATAAAATATGTGTATGCGGTTGCGACGAATAATTAAATTGTAAGCGAAATTTGCTGTAATACAGGGTTAATTGGAAAATACCAGCAGCAGGCAAACTCGCTGGCCGTGGCCGAGATTTCAGCAATGCACACACAGTCATAAACGTAAAAATATAGTAATTACATTAAGAAAAAAATATCAAAAAGTAAAGTGCATGCAGAATGCATAAAACATACTGCAGCCTAATACCGACGTAGTGGATGCTTTATAAAGAACGTTTATGATATAACTAGTAAAGGCCCAGCAGTCAATATAATTGACTGCTGTTCTTTCTAATTACATTAAAATCTAATTATTAT
Organism: Ornithoptera priamus; assembly: GCA_029034505.1. Taxonomy (NCBI): domain Eukaryota; kingdom Metazoa; phylum Arthropoda; class Insecta; order Lepidoptera; family Papilionidae; genus Ornithoptera; species Ornithoptera priamus. The sequence continues at coordinate 2,795,098 of JARDWD010000527.1, read as the reverse complement.
CAATGTTTAATTGTTATGGAAATTGAATTTACCAATGATAATTGCATTCATGGTAACAGTGTACGGACTATTTTAATTCCGTGGCAGCTTCTCTCCATTGGCTGCCACTGTTAAGCAACAAACCAATAAGCTATCGGCGACAAACTGACGCACACTTAAGCTGCATATGAATAAGATAAATAAATAATATTGCCTGAATCAGACCGAAATAATCAAATTCCATATATTTCCACACCTATTCATTATGTTTCCGCAATTTTTTATACGGGCAAATACAAATACATAGAGTTATAGTAATAAAGATAATGTTCGTTTTAATCATTAATAGCCAGCCTTTACCGCTGCAAGCTTGTTTGAAATTATTACAATTTGCTACTAGCGTATTCGTTTCTCAAAGGAAGCTGTATTTTCGGATAGATTAAAAAAAAAGTGGGCAGTAACCCTGATTCAATTATATTATAAAGGGCGCTGTATTAAGTGTAATTTCTGGGGTAACGAGACTCGACAACTTATGTCTCAAGGCGACGAGCACAATGATGCAGTGTATACTATCAAAACAAACATCATGTTGTTATGGGCAGGCGTTCCACTTACCATCAGTTGAATGTCCCTCCCGCTCTTCTCGGTGCTTCGTAGATAAAGTGAAAAAAAAATTAAAATTGTTACGAAGCCTTGAAGAAGATGATCTGTTGATCTTAAATATATAGTACCTGAAACAAAAATTATAAATATAAAATAACAGCATATAGCAATGGATGTGCGAGCTAGTGTACTAATCAGAACGAAATAATGAATGGTTCAGTGATTGATGCTCTTTGGGACCTGGCCTGCAGGTGATAACTGACTCTTTCTAATAATATGTATAATATTATGTGTAACGTGTAGAAAAAAAATTCGTCATGCATTTTCCAGTACCGTTTTAAAACAAAGAGCGATAAAGTAGCGCGATAATGAATAACCGTAAGAAACAGCAACGTTAATAAGAGCGCGCAATCGAGGCTTCGCGGCGGCGCATCGCGGAGTTCCTATTGTATTCGCATTATGCATTTTAAATATAAGTTTAACAGTAATATTACAAAAAATCTGAATAATTTAATAGCTGTACACATTTCGTGATACCTATGATATCAGTCAGTTCAGTCACAGCGTGACTGGACTCTACAGATTGGTCGAGACGCCAACTAAGAATGAAATATCTTTGTTATTAAATAAGGAGATTTTCTGTAGAAGTATAACCAAAGGAACCAACGAAAGTCGAGAAACTTTTAATAAAGCTATTACTCTGCGGAATTATAATATTCTCGAAAATATAAGAATACGAAAATCCATATTTTCTTTACTATTGAAGGCATCTTTACTATTTTTTAAATCAGTGGTATTAGCACTATTGAGAGGTGTGAGGAGTCCTGCACATCCACTCACGGGACCTAATCCAACCTCACCTGCTCATGGTGCACCCAGCTAATTAACAAACGAGGCTGTGGTTCCCACCAACCCGTATAGGAACAGCGTGGTGGGAATTGGCCTAAATCTCCTTATTTGAACCCCTACAAATAATAACTCCAAGTGCCCGGCGATGCGAGCAGCGCAGGACCAATCGATGTGGGAATCTTTGGTAAAAGCCTATACCAGCAGTGAACGTCTATTGGCTGAGGATGATGACGATAGTACCATTGAACAAAATTGATTCTTTATGTACATCTAATTATTTTATGATTTAACATATTGAAAAATTTTAACGCACTAATCTTATTAATAGATAATCATATTAAGGACGATAAGACACTAACAATTTTCACTTGCATTAAATAATAGTTAATGTTAGTATATATTCATAAATTTTAAATTACAATTTATTTTAAAAAATTATATAAGAAAGTTGAGACTTGAAAATAAGTCGCAGGTTACTAACCACCGCATACATATTTATTGTAGAGAATCAAGAGAGCATAAAATTACAGGTCCATTACAATGATTATCATTCAAAATATCAACGTAAATAATATGTGCATGCCATGTACGCTTTATTAATAATAATACTATTAAAAAAAAAACTTAAGAAAAACTAATATAACGTATCAATTGTCGTACTACTGTTTATCATCGCCATAATACAATAGTATTAACATTAAAAATCATAATAAATTAATGTGTTAGTCATACACATCGCGAATATATTTTAACTACAACCGGACTCGCACAATTATATACTTATTAAAGTGCTTTGATTTTCAAACAATAAAAGAAGTTAAATATAAGTAGAAGTCCTTATAAATTTTTAAGTAAATAATTTGATTTAAAGCATTCGCCTTAAGTGTTGGAGTACCATGCTTGTGTGTTCACATCATCATTTATGAAAAAGATTCATGAACGTACACCGCTACAAGGAAGCCTGTTTGATGATGATAATTTCAGCATACCGTCCCCCTTAATTCATTGCTGCACGCCGAGATAGCGACTGCCTGAAACTTGGAGCGCTTTGAGATAATTTGCTGAAAAATTATTCAGTACATCGTCGCTACTATCAGAACTAAAAACTAGGTTACTAACTAAATAAATTATTTTAACTGATTCAACAACAGACTATCATTTCTTACCACGTCTAGAAAACGGTTTAGGTTTAATATCATAATTTGGTCAATAACTCTAGGCAATAAAGGACAATTTAATACTTAAAAAAATATTGAAATACATATGAATCGTTCATCATATATTTTTTTTTTCTTTTGCAGCGTTTAATTTACTTTTCCGATAAGAATTATTAGGTTGTCGATGCTATTTATCTAATCGAACCGGTCGCCGTAGTGACTGTCTGCAAAACAGCAGTGACGTGGCGGTGGATTACCACAACAAGCACCGGAATTATCGATTAAACGCGAACTAGTGAAGGTACAAAGCAATATGTAAATGTAGCACGGTCTGGACTACATTAAGTCCTTATTAAAAAAGGAGTAGTTTACAACTTCACTAAAACTATATGTACAGAGATCTGAATTTGAGTTTGTATTTTTATATGTCATTTCTTTGATATTACAGGTTTCATTTTATGGTACCTGTAAAATATTGATCTTTCTTATGACATTAAATAAAGCCTCTAGAAATTTCGTAATTCTATTAGACATGGTTTCAAGGATAAAAAATATATTAGATAATGAAACAAAGGATAAAGAGTTGAAGTGCACGTTAGCATTAGCACATTATAATTGATACAAATTACTGGCGAGGTCGTATATGAATGAAATTGTTTTATCGCGAGGTCGAACTGCTGCGAGATCCGTTTTTGAATAAGGTTCTATTTAATAATATGTAACACAAGTATAGGAAAAATTATAAATAAACGTATCATTAAAAGAAATAGAATTCACTGTAATTTGCGCAGCGATAACACTTAACGATAGCTAGAGTAACAGTAAACAGTTTTATTATGTCATCAACAAATGACCTTCATTTGAATTTCAAATGAATCATCTAAAGTCGATACGAAAGATGTTTATAGTGCGCACTGTACATCGGCAATCCAATAAATATTTTAATGATATGAAAGCCTATGAATACGATGTGATAATAATTTTACTTCGGCAATATAGACTAGACAAGTTAGCAATTAAACAACACAAAAATTTTACGTATACATACATTTACATAATATTATTTCAGTAAAATCTGAAGCATCCGTTATTTCCGTTGAAATCTTTACCAAATATCACCCTATTAATGTCACAAAGGATACATATATATATGAGATTTAGAGAGAGACTCATTACGTTGTCTCTGAAACTATAAAACCTAGAGACTTGAAATTTGGTAAGAATATCCCTTTTCACAAGTCACCTAATAACGGATTTTACAAAATTCTTCCTCTAAGAGTTTCAGAAGTGTTACAGCCAGCAAAGCGAGCTGGAAACAGCTGGCATATCACATGCCCCAACGGAAAAACAGAGCTGCAGTTTTTGCTACAGTATAAAACTTAACTAGCTGTATATATGTTTGTAATTTAAACTTTGTGCTAATTAAATTTTTCATAGTACCCAATATTTTTTATTTTCTGTCTTTTATATTTAAATATAACACAGGTTCCAGGTGCTAACTTAACAAATGTAAAGTAATAATGTAATATAACTTCCAATTAAAGCTATTACAAACTTTCAGTAGATGTTATTATTTCGGAGTTTATTGATCAACTAGATTGAACAAATGGAAAACTTTATTGTAGCTTTCCGTTAATTCTCGGAGGACGGTGCGAGGGCCCAGAGTGTGTAGAGTTCTGAATCTAATCCCGTCGATAATGGATCGCTAACAGCGTGTGTAACTAACTTACTTATATTAGGAACTGCTGCGAGGATAATTTATTGCTGATGAGTGAATCTGAAAGTGCCTCATCTATTTGAAAGTTTTCCAATTTGTTCTCAATTTAGGTCAATTTGGACAAGTTCGAGAGATTTCGTAATACATATTAATTAACAAAAACCTAAAAATAAACACTTAATTTTAAACCAAAATTTCCTATTAATCGTATAAAAAAGAAAATTTAGTATGTAATGTAAAAAAAATCGTAAATAAACAAACGGTGAGTTCTCCGCTAAAAGAGGGGAAGCTCTCAGCCGAATGACTAGTGGGTATTTTCGTATAATTTTTCAGGGTGCCCTCGGAGGGTGCGGCCTGAAGTTCGATGGGTCGGCGGAGCGGTGGCGGCGCGCCATTGTAATTTTACGACGGACTAAGGGCGCGCCGCCCACGGGAACCGGTGCCGTTGGCAGGTTATACAATGTTTGAATATTTACAGCTATCGAACGATACCGTTTCTCGTTACAAATGGTGAAAGTGAAAGTTGCTCCAACTTATTGCTACTTCGGTCTCCTTCGGTTCTTAAAAGTAAAGTAAAATTATAATAGAAATATCTATCGCATACAGAATACAACCTGTAATTTGTGAAAAATAGACATACTATAAAAAAAATCTGCTGTAGACAGTCAAAATAACAACCTGTCTTTCTACTGTTTACTCAAGACATAAATTTTATCTCAAATCACGTTTGAAAAGATCATCTTGCAAATCTACAACCGAAGTCAAGTAACCTATTTCACAGTAGAAAAATGTATCCAAAAATAAAGAACTATATTTACAAAAAAAACTAGACCTATTTACTTTTCAGCATCAGTAAAATTAGCTTATGAAGTTAAATTAGAATTCTGAGTACCAAAAAAAATTGTTACGAAACCTTTCTGCTTTCAAAACCTTTCCTAATATGATAATGCGATTTTAATGTAGTATGTGTATAGTAAATACGTATGCACGGTTGCATTTGTATGAGTTTATAGTTGGGAAGGTTTAATGAGTCATTGCGACCGCAGCACCCAATATGATGAGGGCAAACAGTGTAGTGCGATATGACGGCTCGTCCCCGGGTGTGACCGCTCCCTAATGAAAGTCAAACACGCGAGCCCCCGCCCCGGCAGCTCGTTATTAATAATAACATTGTTACATTTCATTAAGACTACGTTTTGTATGTCTACTTTATTTTTGTGCAAGCATATTTTGGATATGTCATTCCGAAAGCCGACGTCCAGAAAGTTTAACCTAATCCGTTTCCACACTAACACTACTATAAGTAAAATGGGTAATAGACATACAGAATATCGCAAAAATATATATATTGGTTTTTTAAATGTAATTTTTTTTATATTAAAAAGCAGTTTTCAAAGCAGTTTTTCAACACTGTTTTGGATTATGATATAAATATTTTTTACGAAAATTGTAATAAACTACATATTCAAATAAATTTTACTTTATTTAGAAAGTGCGAAACTACGTTTTAAAACAATGTGGCGATAATAAAGTTTAACAACGATAAAAACTCTCACTTTGCCAACTTCGAGATGAAAACTGTTTTCACACTTTAATATACAAATAAAATGTCGTCCGAACACAATGCACCATTACTAACAACTTCATGCATTTTTATGTGTCAATTGGTCGTAATTGGATACATACAAAAAACAATATATTATATATAATGAACAATGTACTGTGAAATGGTTCATATATTTTTCATTATAATATATTTTATATATGCATACATTTTGTTTGTTAGTATCAAGCAGCGCCTATATTTGACATGGAGCAATGATATCTTAACAGATATCTAGTTTAGAGTAGCTTCTGTAATTACAAGGATAATGATAGTTAACATCTTATATCTCAAGGGAGTTGTACTATGTGTTGGTAATGTACACATCTAAACTGACACCAAATTATAAGCAGGCGTTGTCGTTTACTAGCAAAAGATCGAATAGAATAAACGTTTAAATGCTTTATATGTACTTGGGAATATTTGAGAAGTGATAGTAAACGAACAAAAACATAAAACCGACCCTCGTACGCCTACAAGTTTTTTTTATTTGCCTTAAAAGGGAAACACGTTGAGACTCGTTGTGTGGGCCACGCTATATACGAGGCATTCATTGCAGACGACCTTCAACATCTGCGTCCGCTCCGAAAATAGATTCGGCCCGCGACCACGCGCAGAGCTCACCTCCACCAACCTTTAATTGTAAGGGAATTAAAACCCTAAAACACTCGAAGGGTTTTAAAAGATTGTAACAAATTACTTGAACCATGATTGGTGAACGCTGTTCTAATTTAGTTGACTTTATTAGTTTCAGAAATCTTAAAGGATGAGAACTGTTTATTCATCAAACGTTATTCGCCAGTATGTGAAACTGGCGTCCATTTAAAGTAAGCACACAACGCAATAAAACACGAAACTCAAACATTATCTAGAACGTTTCGTGAAAGACAAAAGTTATATAATAAGACACTTTCAAGCGAAGGAAATCCTTAAAAAGGTTACTATAATCCAGCGCCGCCCACCGAAGCCGCAATTGACCTTCCGCTCGTAGAAAATAAATAACATTAAAACCCTTGCTACTAGCAAAATCGTACTAGAACGAGCAATATTTTTTTCACTGAGCCTTTACGGATAAGAATCCTTTAAGAGAATCGACATTTTATAGGTAGTAAAAACCTCAACAAAAACCTTCCCCGTTTACCAGGATTATCGCGGTGTGACAAAGGTTTACTTTTCAATGAGAAAAATAAATAAAAAAAACCATCCGATTCAGCGATATTTCAGACTTAGAGTAAATTTTAAATTATTTTTATCTTTGTACATTAACATTTATAACAATGAAATTCTAATTTTAATAATTTATAAATAAAAACAATTCTTAGAGTTTTCTTCCGAGCAATATCATATTCAGGTTAAAGAAGTTTTCTAGCTTCCTGTTGAAAATAAAGCAAGAAATGCAAAGAGTGTAAGACATTCACAAGCTAGTAAACACCCCCGGGGGATGTAGCGCCGATGTAGCCTTCCACTCTGTTAGGAACTTGGAAATTTCATTTGGGAACTGTACGTGCGGACGCTTCTTAATGACCCTTATTCGACGGGGTCTACAATTTAAAGGAATTCTTTCAAACTTATCAAGAGAAAACGCACCATACAATAGGTAGGTCGGGTCCTTGGAGCCGAATCTAAATTAGATATATTACCATATATGTAGTGTTGAGTACGTATGGACTTTCTAAACGCAATTTCGCGAAATTGTTAGACTCGCTTCACTATATATTTCACGTCGATAATGCCCTTGAAAGTTTAATTCCGCGTAATATATTACTCTTTATCGGTGTATACGTGTAAGCGAAACAATAAGTCTTAACGGAGTAGGCTTAACATTTGTGAGAAGCCATTACAATGTAACTCAGCCCTGAAAATGAGATCTGCGGAAGACTTCTGTTAAGTACAATGACTGTATTGCCATTCTTAAGGCACGTACTGCGTTGAACACGTAAACTGATTGTAGTAGTGCAGGGTGGGGTGGAGGGGACCTCATTGTGATCTTGCGTCGAGTCGACGCGTAAACTGCTTCCTGCAGATAACGCAGCGAATGGAAACGCGCGGTAGTGTGGAAGTGCGCAGGGAGCGATCGTTGAGTCAGCGCTAAGCGAGTAGGTGGATATACCTTCTGAATTAAAGTAGTGGTAAACACGCGAATGGAGCATAGGGTCGTTCTATGAGGTAAATATACAAGTCGATATGCTAAATAAAAGCAAGTTATATTTTCTAATTTATAAAAAGATTCTCCCAACTGTGTGAACTGTGGAAGATGTGTACCACATGTTAGTGGAGTGTGTACGGGTAGAATATGAAAGTATTTTGCATATAATTTAATGAATACTAATATTTTTAACGGTGTTCTGGCTTATGCCAAATCGGAACAAGCCAGAACACTACAACATTGTTAGCAAATGTTTAAGGAGGAAGGTGTGAGAATATAACATATAAGAACTTATTGGGTTGGCCTGGTCACACAACCTCATTAAATAAAATAAAGATAAAAAACCAAGTTAAATATATCATTAAAAACGAAAATAATTAACTTACAAATAAGAGAATTACACTAAATTTTAACGATTACAGAAATTCTGTTTGATGAGCATCACACATAGTAATATAACTTACACAAACGTCATATGTATTTTCAGTTTATTCCGCTCTTAATTTATATAATATGTAGCATTAGAACAATAGAATTTTTAGATGTTTGATCAAAGATTATACTGTATTTCTTATTATCTTGCCTATACTATTGATTGCATAAATCTTTATAACGCTCAGGTGCTTATTTAACACAAACCAAAATTCATTAAAATTTATACACCAATTAAGATATCAAAATAAAAGAAACTTGAAATGTTAAAGTACTTTGCGTCAATTACTTGATCCAAAATACACAGAATACATAATTATCTCTCGCTACAAATCTATCCATCACCTTGCAGCGTATCAGTGGCAGGTAGCAATTACACAAAAAGCGTTCGAGTTGTGAATACGTATCCAGCACAGTGTGATGGACCATATTCATCGATATTATCAATAATAAACCAAATTTCGATAACAAAAATGTTTGTTGTGCAGCTTAAACAATATAAACTTACCAGTAGCTTTACCATTTGCTACACCTATATATGTATATCTTTTGCTCCTGACGGTGGAGCACTCTTCACATACTGCATATAAATAAAATTTATAAAATAACCTAATTGCTTGTATATAAAAATAATTAGAATTATATGTATCGTATCTCTCTATATATATACATATAACGAGTATGTGTTTTGTTTGTTTTCTAATCACCTGAAAACTAGTGAACGTATCGACATGGGAACATGAGCATTCGACGCGAAATTATTGGTAGATGTTTATAGATTATATATTTTTTGAATTTCATAGATACTTCATCATAATATTTCTAATTCTCTTTTTTAATTTTCATTTCATATTATTTGTATGATTGCTATAGTAACGGTCGTTATAGAAAGTCACAGTCTATCTTTAAATTGCGGCCAGTCAATCGGGCGGGGTAGTGTATATATAGGAGATATCCAGAGATTCGTTAACTCATTACGAGATCTCCGAAACTATTACATGTAAACACTCAGAATTTGTGAGAGATATTTCTTCTGCCATTTCCATGACACTCCTTCTTCAAATGTAGTTGCGGGAGATGTACAGCAAAAAGCTGGCGGGATACAGCTAGTGCATATATATACATAGATATAGTATGAATTGCTGTAACTGTGTGGCAATCGTAAACGTCTCGCCTAGTCAGTCAAAGCTTTGGGCCACGTGTGGATTGAGTTTCACCAGAAACTCGGGCTCGTTTCATAATCCCAAGCCCACCCACGTGGCCGGAGACAGGCTGGCTGTGAATCACGAACTGGCTGTTGTCGATGGGTTTAGTTTCAACGAAACATTACTACAAACCTTATACCCGACACAATACGGTTTAATTTCCTTGGAAATTTCAACGCGCCGAAACAATACGTTCCCAATCGTTATTGGCTTATAACAAAAAGCAATATTCAAGGCTTTTTATTAGTATATTTAATATATTTTACTGTTATGATGAAATTTAATATAGTTTATAAAGCAGGGCGTGTTTTAGAACATTTAGTTTTAGTTGGCGTAAGTTTCCGCTATCCTCGCTTTATGCTCCACCATACTTAAATATTTACTGGTAGTTAGTCTCTATTTCTGGAGAAAGTCTAAGTAGGTAACATCGCAGCTTGTAGGTAGTGAAATCAATGAGGTAACGAGAATTAATAACTTATGTCTCAAGGGAACAAACAATGTGGTGCTGTGTATCATTTTATCTGGCGGCAAATTATTCTGGGCAGGCGAATGTGTTACTATCAGGTAAACATTTTGTTCGTCTCGTCACCTCTTATTATTCTTCTAAAACAACATTGACTTTGAACTAATATATCGCTAATATTTCCTCAAACGCATGCAAACTCGAAGATACGTTAAAGGCGATAGTAATGGAAAAAATATATATAAATCATATATCTGAGGCTATCATATTTCTGAGGTTGTCTATAAATTTGTAAACAAGCTGTACTTTTTAAGTCCAGTATTTACGAGAATTGCTTTTTTTTTTTAAATAATAAATTTAAAAGAAACCATGCGTCAGTTTTTAAGCTATTAATAAACATCCTTAGCCGTTTAAATAAAATCTCTTTTAGCTATACTTCCTAGCCGTTTAAAGATTACACCTTCTCCATTACCGGTTTTTATTTATTTTAGTAAAGTAAACTTGGCTCTATACTTAGCCGAAAATAAACATAAATTTCACTTGAAATAACTCCGTTTTAACTTAGATAATGAAATACAAATTTATTGTATAATCAAGTATACATTTGCATGTCTGTTTCGCTAATAAATTGTTTTGAGACGTTTTAGTTTAAAACTAATGAATATTTATAAGCTTAGTGGAAAGACAAAGGAGTGTATTATATTAGGTCCTTACATATGACAATTGGCGTTTTATACGGGTGGAATATATAGTAATTATTTTTTTTGTAAAATATATTTAACTAATCAAAGTATGCACCGTTGTTATCTATGCACTTTTGCCATCTCATAGGTAGTTCATTGATCCCTTTACTAAAAAACCATGGGGGCGAGAATCAATAAACTCTTTGAAGGCGGTTTGGACTGCTGCATCGGAGTTGAATTTTTTTCCTTGTAACAAGTTGTCCAAATTCCGGAAAAAATGGTTATCTGTCGGGGCAAGGTCCGGCGAGTACGGTGGATGTCGCAGACATTCCAATTATAGTTCATCTAACTTAGTGGTTGTTTGTTGTACAGTGTGTGATCTTGTGTTTTCGTGAAGCAGCAGTGGCCTAGATCGATTGAACCATCTCGGTTCTTTAGCAGCTAGTTCTTCCTTCATGGTTTGCAGTTGCTTACAATAGATATCTACCGTAATCGCTTAGCCAGATTTTAGAAAGCTGTAGTGAACGACACCGGCGGTAGTCCACCAAACACTGGCAAATAAATTTTTCTGAGTCAATTTTCGTTTAGGGCAAGATTTGACTGGGTCTCTCTAGGGTTCAGTTATTGCGACGAGCACTTCCGATTATCGTACAGTATCCACTTTTCATAAAAAGTTATGATTCTATTTAAAATCCCTTCATTATTGTGTCGGTTGAGCTAAGTAACACAGCAGCAGCAGTCGACGCGTGTTTCCAAGTTCGATTAACTCAATTCATGAGGTACACATCGTTCTAGTTTTTTTCCTTTCCCGATTTGCTTCAAGTGGATTAATATAGTTTTGTCACTTATCCGAAGCCTGCAGGTATCTCTGAAGTGCTTTGTGATGGATCCGCTTCCACAATAGCTTTTAGTTCTTCATTTTCCACTTTGGTCTCCGGCTGTCCACGGAGTTGATTCTGAAGGTCGAAATTTCCCGAACGAAAACGTTGAAAATAGAATCATACCGTGCTTTCTTTTGCGACACCAGCGCTGTACACATCATTAATCCTTCGAGCTCTTTCTGCAGCACTGGTGCCACGGTAGAACTCGTACTCGTAAATATACCGATCTTTCATGTTTTCCATTGTGCTGTAATAAGCGACGCCAAAGAAGAAATTAATGAGGAAAAACACAAATGAATGACTGTTTTCAAAATTCAAATGTAGCAACTAAATGAATTTATAAATTTGAATTTGGAATTCTTAACGAAAGAGGAGATATTTCAGATCAGATTGATCAGTACGACAAAACGGTAATTTCATATGCAAGGACCTAATATAATATGAAAAGAAAACTGCAGTAAGCAACTCCGCGGCACTTGTGTACGATAAAGTAAATATGTACTAAAGTTATGACGATCAAGTAACTTCTGGAATATTGAATAGAACAACTTGCACCGGTAGGTCATTCTCTCACAAATAGGAGTAAGAAGTTAATAATAGGACAGTGGTAGCCAGAGTTTCTTTAGTATAAAGCGATTAGAAAGTTCGGCGTGGTATAATTTTTCCGTAGCAAATGATGCGAGGGTAGGTAAGTCTCATTTCGCGATCGTGTTCGCTGACGTATAATGAAGTGTACTTCATTTTAACATCGCCGATTTTATTACTTTGCAAATGATGTTGTGATTATGTACTAACCTATTTTTCATATAAAAAAAATAATCTTGTTTTATTATTAGTCTGTATTAAATAAATAAAGACATAAGAAGTTTCTTATCCCAGTATTTTCATTAGATACAACACCCTGCTAATCGAAACACAGTAATGTTTGACAACATGTTGAAATAGTTGCTGCAGTGGTGCCTAGGCGGTATTCGGCAGCAGTAACTTAGAGAATTTAACGGAGCTAAGCGTGAATTTTGTGTATATACTACAAATGTGCTTGTGAGAGACATTTTATCGCTACAGGCAGGTAGATAAGATATCGAGCGCGCTCCACATAGCATCGTAACTATTTCAGATGCGACAGCGTTCGCGTAAATCACTTATCACACTTTATCGGCCCACAAACAACGCTGTTGTTAATTAAACCTGAAGTAATAACCTTGTCTATATTATAAGAAGCAAAACTAACAATATCTAAACCACTAAGTTTTTAAGTAAAGATTTGCATTATATAAATTCATCATAAGTATGATTAAACTGAAATTAACGATTGACTAGCAATAACAAAAGTACCAAGCAAGTCTGTGTGAATGAGTTATGATGATTTTTCAAAAATGAGTATACCTTAAAAAATCTATAAATATTTAATACAAACAATAATTTCGATCATCGTTTACAATATCAAATACCATTCAGAAAAGACGAAATCCTCGACTATTGGCGAAAGAGGGTGTTTCATATTAGGGATTAAGTGGTCTATAAATATTTATGTAACATATACAGAGAAGAGATCGGATGTGACGATACTCTTTATGATTGGATATGTTGTGATTTTTTTTCAATCTTTAGATGTGTAAATAAAGGTGGGTGGGACACATTAAACTTGATGAACAAGTTATTTTTAACATAAATGTTATCATTACAAAATTGTACATATCAGTATTTAAATTTTTTTATATCTCTATAACTTGATCGCTATTTAAATCATGATGTTAAGTCATATGTTAACAGCAAGAATACAGAAATACTATCATGTCGGTGGATAACTATTACAAAGATAACAGGATGCTAGCCTCACTACACGTGATCCTGGAATCGAATCTAAGATACAGTGTAAACGGCTAGCCTTTGCATAATGGATAGCATTATACTGTTAAAAAAGTTGCAACTTTTAACCAATTACATTCATCAGACTATGATGAATAAAAATACTATGTGTAAGCATTTGGTGGGGATATGAATCGGGTAATGACCCGGTATGGAAAAAATTTGCTTTTTCCTTCCTTGTCTGTTCACTTACGTGCGAGACAAAAAACGACAGACTGCGCAGAGTCCGTGTGTTAAGTATTAATCACACTTTATAAAATCTTCTTTTAATTTTTATTTATTATGCCTACAACGAATAACAAACTATTGCATTACCTAAAATATATAAAGAATTTATAAGAAAAAATAAGACCAGGTACACGATTGTTAAAAAGTAGACACACAGCATTCAACTGATTATACTCACTATACAAAAGTTTTTTTTTCTTTTATACATACATACAAATATTACCAAAAAATTGTTTAACATATGTTTATGCATATATATATATTAAGAGTACCAGTAAGTTAAAAAAAATTTGGTGCAATACATTCATCACACAATACACACAAAATTTCTATTAATGATACCTTAAGTAATTCTAAGAACCATACAAGCCTTATCTCTTCTTATCACGATTTATTACTAACACGTTAAATCATTTGCTTATAATCTATTGTAGCTGTTGGTTGTGTTCTTTTTATAGGCAACATTAGCGCAACATCGCATTGCAGCGAGTCTACAACCACAAACGATGGTTATTAACCACGGAACCAAATCCGTAAAGAAATGGGTAACCGCAACGATTCTTTACAACCAAAGGAGGCTAGTTTCTATGATAACAAATTGTAATGATGACATTACAATATGAAACTAAAGTTATTATAAATACATTTTAATTATAGATATTCAAATTAACAACCTAAACTTTAATGTATAGGACGTTAAATTTTTCTGAAGGGCATTAAAAATAGAGAAATTACTGGAGTAACAAACTTCAATATCTTACGTCTAAAGACGACTACAATATGCAGCGATGTTTATCTACTTATTTTACTTGCCATCAGATGAACTACATGTACATTTCATAGATTTGACGAGAATAAAAATTTGCATAAAATGTTGTAAATAATAACATTCAATAGTCGATTTGCAATTGTAGTAAACTATCATCATTACCATCAGACGACAGACGCCCAATGCTGGATGTGTCCCTTAGAATTCCCCGACGAATACAAAAAAAAATAAAAATTAGTTATAATTTCTTAATAAGGGGTGTTTTTCTTTAACACGTCTCACAAAATAGTTTTATAAAGGAATTGTGTAAATGTTAAGACGAGCATTAAAAGTTATATTGAGAAGGAAAACGCCTGAAAAATACGTAAAGCGTTTCAAGGAAAATTAACACAATTAACACGAAAAAACAATTCACAGATGGAAGCAACTTACAGATAGCAACAGCCTCGAGCTGGAAATGAAATGATCATTAATGGCACTTGTGCCACGGCGGTGAAATTTTTAATTTTGTTTATATTTGCTCATTATTATTTTCTACTCTCAGATATCACTATCTTTATACAGATGTATTAAACAAAAACTCACAATTGAAGTGATCAGTCCAATTACCACCGGAGTTCTTACCACCAAACAGTATTGTCCAAATATACTGGATACCGATTTACTGGGCTCTGTGATTAGTGAAATTACTGCAGTAACGGGAATTAAACATCATGTGCCTCAATGCGACGAACACAATGTTATACGGTGTATAACAACTTAACTAGTGCCACTACGATGAGTTCGTCTCGTCGCTTCATTGAATTAAAAAAAAAATTAAGTACACACGCATAACCACACATACAGACCGTATGACCATTTATTGCTTACGTCGGCTCGAACCTAAAGACGATATGTCTTATTAACCCTGCTCTGTTTCTGTCTAGCTATGGCTCCGGAATAAGATCACAATAATATTTGTCAAGACCGCTTGGCGGTAAGACTTTACGCGGTGACACGGCCTCCTTTGAGGATAACTTATTACCAGACACAAGTTATATTAACTTAATACAACATTGATGACAAATATTTACAAAGTGTAAAAAATGCTTTATTTTATGTCCGAATAATTGCACGTTTTTTAATCATTTATCAATTCTATTGATCTCTGTTGGCGGAGACCATCTAGGTAGGGATCCACAACTCTTATTTATGTCGCTTTTCTAGTAAAATTACTGGGGTAACGAGGCTTAACATTCTATATCTCAAGGCGATGGGCACATTGTGGTGCAGGGTATACTATCATAATTACCGCCACGATATAGGTGTAGCACTTATGATTAGATGAACGGTGAGGTAATTTAGTAATACGTCGTTTGAGTATAAGTAATAACATGTAAGTCTATGACAATATTACATAATTATTCTTTCAATTATCTATCCTCTGAAGCAATAAACATATTATTTTATAGTTTAGTTATATATATTATGTATGTTATTACTAAAAATTAAAGTTATGAATCCCACTCACGCGCCTGTTACTGCAGCAAACAGAACTAAGTGGATAATAGACGCTCTATCAAGTGTTCAACGCTAATCTTTTAACTGCATGTCTCCGACTAACACAACCAACGGATTTACAGTTGTAATTTTGCAGTTTTACTAAATCCTTTAAAATATAATATGCTTCAAAAATCCTTTTAATACTACTGTCAAGTTACACATGCAAAGATTTTTAAGTATAAAACAAAATGAACACTAATTTAAACCATATATATGTATTGAATCACAAATTTAAATAGCGTGCAAAGTTATACTATTGTGTTACTTGTATTAATGTTATTAAGAGAAAAACTTCTAAAATTTATCTTTTAGTATAATAACGGACGGTGCATTAATTTTTAGAAAATGGTAATTATTTAGTAATAACAAAAAGCGTTTATTAAGTACGTCAAATCTAGCAAGCTATGTCTAATTAGTTTCCATATATCGAGTAATATACCTGGTGTCGGCTATCGTACGGCAATGTAACTTCTACATTGTACTCTTTAACGATTTAAATGTCAAGGCCGGCGTTGAGCCTTACACCGATCGTAGCTTACGTCAAACCGATTCACCTCTAATAGTCTTATATCAGCATCTAAAATGGACGGTGTCCGATGAACGAATGTTATATATATATATAGTTGTGACATTGTCATTAGATGCTCAGCAATTGATCATATCAGCCGATATGAATATATATATATATATATATATTTACAGACGAAAACATTCTGCGTATATTGGATCTAAATGTTATATTGAGGTATATAATTTTTTATGAAAGACGTGGAGTTATGATGCATTTCCAAAGTGGCCCTATAAAGATTTACGTCGGCTGCTCCTTCTCTATGTAATAAATTTTACTACTCATCGATTTTACAATAAAATTCAACAACAAAATTAAATACTGTAGTGATACTGTTATGGATTCTGAAAAATTCTTCACTTATATTATATATAATGTTTGTCTTTATAGTTTTTTTTTTCTATATAGTACAAAAGCAAAAATATTTAAATAAATTACAAAATAGCCGCAATGATTTATTTTTTTATGACAATCAAAATATGCTCATAACTACGAGGATACAGACCTTTCTGAAGCATACACGGTCACCACACACGGTCACACATACAGATACATTGTCAATAAATACGCTACAAACTCTAACATAACCACTGTTTTGTATGTGTATGTATAATAAGGGGAAAAAAATATTATACATTATTGGCAATTTGAAATCTACAAGTTTATACAGTAGACATCCATCTGCTGATATGATCCATTGCTGAGCATCTAATGACAATGTCACAACTATATATATATAACATTCGTTCATCGGACACCGTCCATTTTAGATGCTGATATAAGACTATTAGAGGTGAATCGGTTTGACGTAAGCTACGATCGGTGTAAGGCTCAACGCCGTCCTTGACATTTAAATCGTAAAGAGTACAATGTAGAAGTTACATTGCCGTACGATAGCCGACAACAGGTATTACTCGATATATGGAAACTAACGAGACATAGCTTGCTAGATTTGAGGTATTTAATAAACGCTCTTTGTTATTACTAAATAATTACCATTTTCTAAAAATTAATATAATAACAAAAGATAAATTTTAGAATTTTTTCTTAATAACATTAATACAAGTAACACAATAGTACAACTTTTCACACCGCATAAAATTTATTTCTATGGATTGTAAAATAACTGAAATTTCTTAACTTAGTTTATTCATAACATATATAATCATTTCAAGTGAATCACAAGTAAATTCGTATTATTTCCTTTTGCTTGCATACTGAAAAATTTACTGAATTTAAGCTTTACATTAAAACTAAGAATGTAAATACATATATAATTATTGATACTATTTCATGCTTGTAGATTTGTTGGCATTGTAATTTGTGTAAGAAAAGATAAACAATAATGGAATGAATGTTATAATGGAGGCTGGAGTTATAAAGGATTAGCTTGCAAAATATCTCGACTACACAAGTAAGAAGGTAGTTGGAAGTACAGTAACAAGAAAGCATGTGTTAAGACATCAAAGAAACTGGAAAAGCGTGTCAGTACCGTGCGAAATGGAACAAGTGGGAGAGAGAGAGATATGCGGGGAAATTAATGTAGCACAGCACCTTGGAAGCTTAAATGTTACCTGAATATTCAGAAGCTAGTCAATGCATAAGCAATAGATATTTCTTATAGATTTAAAATCTTCAATTGATAGATGGATACATAAATAGTTTACTGCAGTAATCACTTATACAAATATAAAAAAAACACGACAAAACATGACTGAAAAAAAACTTATACATTAATTATTAAAAATCAACAACAATTAATAAATATTTCCATTCCGTGTGTAATGCAGTACTGCAAAGGGCGCAGGCTTAACGCACATGCCCCTATAGGGAAAACACTGATTTTCAGCTTTCACCCAGATTTCAATTGTAATAACAATCAAATTTTTTTATTCACTCCAGCGAAGAAGAACTGCAAGACGTTTAGCAGCTGACACAATAAGATAGGAAGTTTACATAACCACCACGCTGTGTTAGTTACCTTAATAGATAAGACTAAGTCTCGGGTAAAAAGACTAAGTTTTACTTGTCAATTTTTATCGAGCCAGTGTCCCTTAAACCGGAGCATAGTAATGGTTGTGTATACCATTGAAACATGATTGTAAAGTTATCGATTGGTAAGCGGTGTTGATGTGTCATGTAATACTGTAGCAGTAATTACCCGACTCAGTACAACAAATGAGTTACACATAATTTACATGTAATCTGATATATATATTAAACAATTACAATATTACACAGATTAATAATCCATATTTGGTTATTAATATTACTGCATTTTTAAAGTTATAAAATAATAACGAGAACTATGTTAGTTCAATTGGTAGAAGGCTGAAGAAATTATAGTTAATTCATGAGACAAATGCGTAATAAGACAAAATGTGTGTAGCGGGTACGTTAATGCCTATCGCGAACGCTGTTCCGGTCATTGTGTACGCGCTGAATCACTATGATGATGAGACGTTTTCTTCGCTTCGAACCCGCGGCACACGCGTCCGCATCCGGCCCGCGCGACGAGCTGATAAGCCGAGCAGCAGGACGGGGAAAAATTACGAGCGAGACGTTGAAACGAGTGGCGCCGCTTTCACTGTGCGAATTCACTTGTTATCTTTTTTAACCGTTCATAAAAAAAACAAACTAAAGTATCGTCAACTTGTTCTCTATTCACTTTGAGTATCTACGATTTTAAACTAGATTGATAAAAGCTAAGATACACGTGATATTTCAATTAGTGATGAATAAAATTGTCTATAAAAAAAAAGGAAATATTTACACGAGCAAGACTAAAACCAAAACCAAGATTGTCAAGTCTTGGTTTTGTTCTTGCTTTGCTCATCCCTAATTACAGTATATAAAATCAGTTTATTAAACAATAAAGTTAATACATTAAAATAGAGGAACTGAACAAAATGACGTCTTTCAGAAATAAGTAAAAGAGAAAACAATGTTGTTAGGAGTTTATCGGTGTTAATCTAGTTTTTCAAACGCTTTCTCCGATCTAAGCCACTAAAATGTTATAGCCGCCGAGTGCCGCTCTATCGCTATTCACTTACTTAAGCTCGATCAATCGTCTACCTGCGTAAGAGAATTGAAATCTGTACCTGAAAAAAGAAAACGACACAATTTCAAAATCTTTACTTTCTAATACGAAAGTTTGTAATATAATAATAATATTTATTATTGTAATTGAAAATAAAAATTAACAGTTTGCATTATTGTTGCTTTTAAAACAGTCTCTTCCAGAGAAATCACTGGAAATGAAGAAATAGGTCCATTTGATAAGAAAATTTAATATTAAGCATATTGATTGTGTAAGGCTTGGGGTACAAAGTTTCCTACACAACAACTCATGAGATCCAAGCCAACCTCAGTTGGTAACGGTACAACCCGTTAATCAACAAACGAGGCTCTGACTTAAACCAACTCGCATTGGGCCAGCGTGGCGCGATATGGCTCAATTCTCCCCATATGGAGTCCTACCCGATCGATGTGGGATTTTTAGGGGAGGGCTATGACCAACAATGGACATATTTCGGCTGATGATGAAAATGATATTGCTTAATATAAAATTCTTATGCAATTAGAAAATGGATGTTAAACTTTAAGGTAATGTTCTATTAAAATAAGTAAATTAATATGTACAACATAAGTTATTGCAGAAACCATTACAACATAAAAAAAATTATGTATATATATTTCATTGTTGATTATTACAATTGTCAATATTAATTGTCAATATCTATATAGTTTATCCAAAACTGAATGAATAACAACATTAATTCATACTTAAACAAAGGATTATGATAATATATCTATTCTTTCTACTTGCCTCCCACTATATGCCACCGTCGCATATTCACTTTACGATTCAACTCGATACAATGGTGATAAACATGTAATATAGTGACAGAACAACGTCTACGAGGTTAGTGACCATAATTTAACAAGTGTCAGGGGGATAGGGATCATTTTACAGAGATACTGTTTCGATATTGTATAATTTGAATAAGATGAGGAACCCTAACAATATTTTTCAATTTGGACAAATAATTGACTGGTGGTTCTCTGTTGCCTGGGACCTGCAATTCCTGTCTGTCGCCAAACAGCGGTGTGTCATAGATAATATGTATAATTATGTTCCGGTTACAAAGGCTCTGTAACTAGTGTAATTAGTTAATATCGTAACGAGACTGTGGTTTGGTACTGTGTATATTATCCTAATCGACGCCTCGTTTTTAAAAGCAGGCGCGTATCACTTTAACATCAGGTGAACATCTTTGTCAATTCTGAATTTAATTGACAATATTGTACTAAATTTATAATTTATTTATTATTGTGGTTTACTGAATGTGTTAATATGAATTTACTGACTGCCTAATAATAAATAAGAACAGTAAACGCGTAGTTTCTAATAAGCTACTGTTGACGTTTTAAAAGAGTTGTCACTTCACACATCTGTGTTTGTTTAGTTTCGTTCCCGTCGTCGGCATTAAACAGGCTGCCTTAAAAATAGACCGAGGGATAAACATTTATACTGTGTTGTTGTGATCCTAGTTAAAAGATTCATAGTGCCGAAGCGATCTACATAAATAGCGTTCGAAGAATAATTGAACAGTTTGCTTAACGCTTCGTGTTTGCCGATACAATAGACGATAGAACACACAATAGCTTTCCAGATAATAACCTTTTGCGAGGTCTATTGATTCGCGAGAAAACTTGATTAACAAGTTCACGCCGGCGCTGAAAATTGTGTTTATTTCAGAGCGACGTCGCTCGTGCATGTGTTTTTTTTTTATTCTATTGAAACGATGAAACGAGCTGTACGTTATTTCATAGTATGTGATACGCTGCCCGTGTATAACAATGCAATGTTGGTAAGGAAGATAAACACTGCACCAAATTGTGCTTGTCGCCTTATGACATACGATTTTAAGTCTTACTAACCGAATAATTTCACTACCTACACTTTCCTTCAATCCGGAATACAGTAATATGTGTCGGCAGAAATAGCAGCTGCGGTTTTATTTATCTAGACGATCTCCATAGACTTACCGCCAGTATAATCTCTAATAAATTTAAAAATAATTTACTTAAGACGATAGCTAGCCTCTGAAAATAGAAATGTTAAGAACAGAGAAAAGATATTATTATGGAAATGTCATATCAGCAACGTAGGCGGATGAATACTTGTTATGTACGTCCGGCGGTAAAAAATAAATATACTCGTAAAATGAATATAATCGGCAAGTTAATATAACTTAACAGTGATTATATAAAATGTTATACATTACGGAATTTCAACTTTGAATGTCAAGTTATTTTCATTTATACACCAAAAATAGGTTAAAAGATATTTATTTCTTCTAAAAATTCTCTTTAACGTTTATAATATTCAAATAAAATTTTACTTTGAGAAAGGAGTTTATATATAAATAAACATGGTTATGTCCTCAAGTCGACTACGACTAAAGTAAACATTATTTTTACGAGATCCTATTTTCATACGAAATAAACTTCACGTGTTTTTTTAATCTAGAGATGGTTTTTTGTTGAAATATCAAAAACTACTGAAAGCTGAAAATATTATATATGTAGTTGATATCGATCAGTGTAGACTCATCACGATATCTCTGGGACCACAAAGTCTAGAGACTTAAAATTTGATAGGAATAATAGTTTTGCCGAGTATAAGTCGCCTAAGAACGGATTTTACAAAATTCCTTCCTCAAAGGAAGTTGCGGAGGTGAAAGCAGAGGGGATCGTCTAGCATATTATAAAAACATTTAAAGCAAAATAATAACAACTTATAAGTAATTTACGTATTTCACTCCATTACAGGGTCGCTGTTAAGCGATTAAATAATCCACACATCCTGAGTCTAGTTAATTGCAGCTAATGTTTACTTGTTGCTTTGGGAACGGGATCTAATAAATAAATCGACATGACAAGGTCTTGCGGAGAAACTATAAAGTTCACTCTAATAACGGAAGTAATGTTATATTAGCATTAAGTTCAACCAAATAACATTTTATATTAAATACATTATTTCACAAAAGAAACAGCAAATTTGAATAAGAATAAAAATGAAAGCTTAATTAATACATTTTCAGGATACTTCATACCGATAGTTACCTTCGTTAAAAGCTGAAATTATAATTTAATTAAATTAATTCTGTATAATTTGAGGACTGTTACAGTATGATTAAAGTAACGATTAGAACTCTAAAAATAACTGTTAAATAACTACAGACTTATTAGGAATGAGATTTTTCAATTCTAAAATATTAATTACAATTAACTGCAGTAATAAGTACGCTCATCTTTATCATCGTAAAACATCAAGATTAACAAATCAGCAAACATATATATATAACTGAGGACTTAGTTTAAAACTACTGTGGCTACAGTTCTAACTTATTTGTAGTGCAGTAGCACGGCTCAAAGTATATAAACTAAGCTCTTTTGATCTAGAACTTTGAATAGAGCCGCTCTAAATCCGAGTAGATCTACAAGTATCTTACAATACTCTGGACAAACTCTGCCAAGTCCAGCTTCTCGTCTGTGCATTTGTTATGGCGACAATACGTCTACCGTTTCAAACTAGGACCAGACCAATATTAAAATAGTCTCCATTAACATACAATAATTAATTCGCTGTATAAGTATAAAGGGGTCGCTTTGTTTGTTATGTTTTAATAATGTTCGCTTTGCCTTCGGAATGTAGCAGTGTAGACTTTTAATTTTTCAATGTTGTTTTTGTCTACAATCTATTAACAATTTTTAATAAAAACTGTCTACGAATTTAGTATACTTTCAAGCTGTAAATAAAACTTATTAGGATACGAACTGTTTTGTATTTACTCCGATTTATAATTTTTTTTTTATTTCAAAGTCTTAAAATGGTGGTTACACTGATCAAATTATTAAATTTTTATCATTATCATCAGCCGATGGACATCCACTTCTAGAGATAGACCTCCCACAAAGATCACGTTTGTAGAAGTTTATATGGCGGTGTATCGCCAATATCTCACTACGCTGGCCAATGCGCGTTGGTGGGAGCCAGAGGCTCGCTTCTTGATTAGTACGGTGCACCACAAGCAGATGAGGTTTGCTTGGATCCCATGAGTTGTTGTTCGGAATCCCTTACACCCACTTATTATTTTTTTTATAATAGACAAAAATTTGAAACCTTATTTAAAGAAACATTACAAGAACTAAAACATTAACCCTCTCATATTATCATTTACCTAATGTAACAGGTATGCAAAAGACAGCTTACATTGTAACCGTTATCAGCATACACCGATAGCCAATCTTATATTTGAAGAATGAATATACAACATTTATTTATTTACCTAGAACCTTTATTGTAATACCTTATTTTAGGTCACAACAGGAGGACTTAATGCCTATGGGCGTTCTCTACCAGTCAACCTAGGCATTTAATGTAGATAGAATAGAACACCAATGAGCGTTCCACAGATATAAGCGAAGTTTCATTGACAAGAGTATTAACCTGATAGATAGTTCCACAGACGTCCATGTTGTGGTTGTATTGTATGAAACAAGGGTAATTTATATCTGACAACGCTCCAAAAATTGTGCAATAATTGTGACAAAGTGCCCTCGTCTTCCAGAAATTATAATAAAATGCTAGTTTTGTGCGTAGGGAAGCGTTCAACGATTGTTTCGCATGCCAACAAATAACGAAACCAACATTCTGATAGAGTACATAAAGTGCTCAATGTTTGACGTAACACAACTGGTCTTGTAATATATACGCACAGTTGTCAAAAAAATAATCAGTACAGCTATTATTTAACTTTAAAGTCTGTGAAATATAATGTGAATAAAAATAAAATTTGTCATTTTACAATTAAAACATGTCAATCACTTAAATAATCGATGTTGACTTTAAGTTTAACTGTAATGATTAACTATTAGAGATGAATTTCTTGACAAATATTTATCCGACTCACAGTGTGGTATAAAACCAATAAAGACTAGTATAAAAATGGAAATAAATATGCGACGAAATGTAGAACCCATCGCTACCATCAGATAAATTATAGTAAAAGTTTCGATGCTTCCTTCAACTTCAGTGTTGTAAACGTCGGCGATTGTAGATTGCAAATCGAACATGAGAAAATACATCCTGTTAAGATGCTCACATCGAAAGTCGACGATGTTTGAAACTACAACTTGAACAGATTTCAATCAGCCAAAATGTCCGCCATAAAAGCGAGGTCCTCGTAAAGTGAAACGACGGTGGGACGACAACCTGCAATATTGAACGGGGTCTGAGACGTAGAGCACTCGCCTTGATGAGAAGGGATCGACGTCCCTCCCAGACTACGGTCACCAATAACTGTAACGGATCTCGCCATCTGCATTGATATCCTCGGACCGGTTCTACACAACTATAAGGAGGATTATGTCGATTGAACAGAAAGCAAAAAAGTCGAATCTATCCATTTCGGATTTCAAAGAAATCTTTTTCTTTCCTTTTGACACCATTTAAAATTATCATCTCTGTCTAAAATTTTATTGTATTTAGTATATATTATTGTTAATACAATACAACAAAAACTAACAAAAAATTGTGCCTATCGTTGTTTTTAGGGTAATCTGTTAAACGGCCGAACTGATATTTAACATCACACTAACAGATTGGTTAAGATATAAACCATTCCATAGTTTATTTTTGTAAAACAAAAAACAAAGTTCCTCGCAAACAAATCAAAAAATTATGTATAAATAATGATTTTTTTTCACGATTGACGTAACGGAATGGTAAGCATATAAAATGGTTATAAATGCTTCTTTTTATCATAAAAGGCTGTACAGTATTTCGCTTTCAAAATAATCCAACGGTCGTAAACACCGTCGTTGTTCCATAAAACATTTCGAAATACGCAGCCAATGTTAGTGAAAATGAACGAATGATATTTCTTCCATGACCAGCGATTGAGCTCATTCCACCGCCAGCTCACGTTTTATATACTTCAAGATTAATAAAATTTAAGCCTTTTTATAAGTATAGCAAATGCCACTTCAGCTTCGAGGTAAATGCTCTTTATAAAAAATCTTTTGAACTACTTCTGAATTTCATTCATAAAAATGATTAATCTATGTATATAAAATAGTTTCACCTATGTAGAGATTCATCACGATATCTCTGAAACCATAAGGGCTAGACACTTGAAATTTGGTAGGAATATTCCTTTTGCCGAGTATACGTCAGCTATGAACGGATTTTACTAAAATTCCTTCTCTAAAGAGAGTTACGGGGTTGTTAGGTTCTACAAAGCGAGCGGGGAGGAGCTAATGTTAGTAAAGGTAATATGCAACTTTAAAAAAAAATAGAATGCAATGAACAGCCTCTCTCTGACAATCTCTGACAATTGGTTACTACCGAACGAAATAAAATTACATAAACAAAAAAAGTTGATAGCGGACCGAGGAATAAGTAATGCCACCGATTAAGACAAAAGTGCATAAAAAAAACTGCTCATTGCACTTCGTAGTTCCTTGTTCAAGACAAACCGACCGCTTGTTTAATAACATAGTCTATTACTATTGAATATAAATGTAAATTAAAAACATTATCGTAAATAAATACAAATGGACAAATTTAAACACTATTACGCACAAGTTGACATTCGTATATGTTACTACGTGAAATTACAGCATCGGAACAAGGGTCGAATATTAATGAACCTGGAGGTTAATTTATGGCGAAGAAACGAAGATTTAAAGGCGAGGTGTCCGACCCCTGTCAATTGGATTAACGCAAGGAACTAATCGATGGAGACAGAAATTAGTTTAATTACCCTGTACACCATTTCATTACGAATAAATTGAAAATTTAGATTACGCTATAAAGGGATGCCTTTCTTTATTGCTTCTAAACAATAAATAGATTGTACTTTGTGTTAAATACTTGTTAAAATAAAAGAAATTTTCATTTTAAAAACCACTTCAGGTTATTGTAGAAGACGATGATGACAGTGAAATGTTATTGCTTAGTTGGTTAGATAAGTAGCGTTGCAAAGCGACTAAGCAATAAGGCAGCCAATAAGAATCCATTTGTTTTCCCCGGCGATGTTTATCTGCCGTCGCAATACGTAATCAGGTTCACGACCGACTTATTGTAGACAGGCTATTGACTTTTTAAACAAACGTAGCAAATCCAGCTTCACTATGCGAGATTGTTATAAACAGAGACAATTTCATTTTTATCAACTATGGACCGATTGAACTTTTTACGTGGTGTTAAGTGACAACGATGCAGAATATGGAGAAACGTTTAGAATGCTCTCAATCATATATATTTATAGCCGGAATGCAGCAATGCTGTAATGGCTGCAAATTTACAATATACGACTCGAACCAAGCCACCATTATATATAACAGACTGGTGCTAATTAAGATAACATACACTGGAACACATTTTCTTCGTCATGAAGAGTTATTTCAAGTCTCATTATTCCAGTAATTTCACTAGCTACAGTATCCTTCAAATCGGAACACAGTAATGTATCCGGAACCGGAGCGCACTATTGTTTGGCGGAAGAAATAAGCACTGCAGTGGTACCTATTTAGACGATCTCCGGCAAAAGAGACCTACCCCCAATGACGTTTTTGTTTAAAAAATTTATAACCTTTATGTTGAAAGGTATTTATTTTGTTCCTGACATAGTTTTTTTATTTAGGCCGACTTATGTAAAGAATTGTCGTAGCGAAATGGTGGCATCAGTTTTGCGACCACAATAGATTTCGTATTGTGCGGCCGGGAAAATCACACAATACGCTTATTGGTTCAATTATAGTAAAATTACTTTGTATGGTACTATACTAATATCTGATCTAGCAAATTTCACTAATCTATAACATTTCAAATGAGTAAGTTAATCGCAACATAGTCAACATTTTTGATTCCTCTATCTAACATTTTCAGAGTTTTTGGTAAAGTTAATCAATGTGGATCTGCCTGAAAAGCTATTTTCAAAAATAAGTTATGCTTTAATAAAAATTTATTTTCACTTTTAATATATAATATGAATGGAAATGTGTTTATGATAGTTACATAATAGGTCGCATAATTAGTACATATTTATATACATACTAGTGAAGGCCCTGCAGTCAACACTATTGACTGCTGTTCTTTCTAGTTACATTAAAATCCTCTAATTATTATCAATTTTAATTGTTATGGAAATTGAATTTATCAATGATATGGACTATTTTAATTCCGTGGCAGCTTCTCTCCTTTGGCTACCACTGTTAAGCAACAAACCAACAAGCTATCGGCGACAAACTGACGCACACTTAAACTGCATATGAATAAGATGCACACACAAACGCATTTCATACACATAAATGTATAACGATATTTCCATGAAATGCATAATATTCCGGATTTTATGATAAGCAATCCATTGTCAAGCGATAATATGGTAAAGTCGATAAAGACATACCCAACATATTTCCAATTAGTATATCAGTTGAATTTTTAATAATTAAAACCAATAAATAAATTAATTTACAAAGGAATATCGTCCTTTTGCTATATTGTGTACCATTTTTAGCCTAAAACGTAGAATCGAACATAAATTTCTCCCCCGCATAATATTTTATACTTAGCGGTAAATGTTATTAATGACTACTGCCCTTGTCTGGTGGTAGCTTTCTTTATAGATCGATATACAATGAAAGAATATAAAGCATTTTGGTATTAATATATAAAAATAATTTAAGCCTATGGTAATGTTTGTTTGTTATGTTATTCATATACAATTTGATGAAAATTTTATCACTTTGGTTGTAACGTGAAATACATTTATTAGCTAGACTCCGTTAGCATTAACTTTAAGACGCCGAAAGTTGTTAGGATTTTGAAAATACAGTAGCCCATATTATACTCTTTCTTTCGTTATAAATATTGAATATTTGCTTGGATTGTGGTTTTAAATTAAACAAAACAGAACAATATTAAAGCTTACTTGCTAAGCATGTCAGTCTCAAAAGTATTCAATTAATTGAAGATCGTGTGTGTGAAGATGTTTAGAAGTATTAGACCATCACGAGGTGAGAGAAACAGATATATAGAATAAACAGCTATTCATAAATTTTAAAGTAAAACGAATTTTTTCTTAAATCCTCACTTTTAATATAAACTCTTCGACAAAAAAATTTACAAAACTTAACATACGTTTCCGTAAGCATTAAATTTTTCGTTTACCTTACAAAATATTTATTTCATTTTTAATTATTTGTAATCAACACTTAACTTTCTAATGAGGCTTTTATGTATAGGGGTAAAGTACGTACAAATAAAAAGAGCTTCTGTTAAATTAACACTGTTAAAGTTTGAAAGCTTTCCTCGGGTTGTATTTGTACAATAAGTAAGTAAAATAATAAGCTTTTTTATTTCTTACAGACAGCATAAAACTTTTAAAATTTTTATTTGCCTTGAGAACTTTGCTCCGCCTTACTTAAGAGTTTCTCATACTAACTTTCAACTCTAATTACATCAAAAAGCGGTAAAGTGTAAGCTTATTGTCCCAATGATTCCTAAACCTAAATAAATAGTAACTGGTTCAGCGATATTTTCAAGAAATGATATCTTGACAAACTTTCTCTCAATAATACTATAGAAAAAGTTGGATGAAAAACCTTTCGCAAGTAAACCAAAACTGATATCATCTCCACTCCTACAACTTAATGCAGGGTTCGGAGCTTGTATTAATTTACCAATTGTATTTTTTTGTATCCATCAATAATTGAGTAAAACAATGTACATAATATAGAAGTTGAAATAAAATCCTCCGACAAATTAGAAGTGTCCAACTCTTGCTGATGGAGTGTTTAAAATATCGGAGCAAAAGAGAGGTGTTGAAGAGTAAACAGCATCAATACTCTAGACTTGGACGCCTTACACATGGTGTTGTCTGAACCAAATTCTGGGGCAGCACGAGATAGTTTGATACGTTGTTACCACATTATAAGCACTCTTAGTTTTATTTTGTGTTGCATATTTGTTTTTGAGCCAATGGTGCTGACATATACCTAAGGGATAAAAGGTCCCCCATAAAAAGGATAAAAAACAATTATAATAAAATCAAAAAATAAATATCTTGCCGTTGACTTAAAAATGTTTAAGGTTTATATAAAAACTGTACAGTGTTCACTCTTTGAAAATCAAGTTGCTAGAATAAACAGCGCACGTTTAATATATTCATTATACTTTAAATGAATTCTGTAAACATTAACATAAACATCCGTATCCATTAGAACGAGTGGAGTTTCTTAGGTCGCAGTGCAAAGAGCGAGCTCTTTTAATTTCCTTTATAGCTCCGCCGCACACAGTACCAAAGCATTCAGTATTTAATACATTTACTTCGAAAGGAAACATAATTATAACTATTAATTAATTCAATTGCATATGCATGATAAAAATTAAGTTTAAAAAATTTTAACGACTTAATATTAAAAATGTTAAGAACAAACAAAACTTAAATTTTATATCATATACATATTTAAGTGATACGCCTGCTCTTAACAACATAGCGTCAAGTTAGGATGATATACATAGCACCACATTGTTCTCGTCGCCTAGAGACAAGATGTTGTATCTCATTACTGCAGTAATTTCATTATCTACAAGCCCTTCATACCGGTACACAGTAATATTTGAACATTATTATTAGATAGAAAAAGGCTCAGCGGTACCTACCTAATCAGTCTCCGGCAATAGAAACCAACAACCAAAACTATTATATTATGTGTTACAGCACAATAAATCTCAAGTTTTCCTCCAGTTTACGACAGCAGTACTTAATCTAACGCAGCATGTGGTTAACTGCTACATGAGCTCCGCTTTTCGGTGCACTTGCATAACCAAGCACCAAGTTTATATTGCGTCCACAAACACTATTATACTTGGGAGTACTATTAATCTCTCGACACTATCTTCTGCAAATATATCTTACTATATAATGTCCAAGAACAATATGCTTTCAGATGCTATTCTTATTCCAATGCTGTTGATTATACTGAACTCTTGATATTTTATTTTTTTTGTCTGTCTCTGTTGTCAAAAGCTATATAGGTATGTTCTTCCACAACACCTACATTTGCTATAAAGAGTAGTATTTACACATCACTCTGTGTCGATTTAAAGCTGTAGCTAGTGAAATCATTGGAGTAACAAGATGTAATGTCTTCTGAAGCTATAATGTTCATAACTAGTGCTCTTCTGTTGTGGTCAGCTAAATAATCCAACATCAAATGAATGTCTTGCTAGTCTTGTTGATTTGTAAAAAAAAATTACTGCAATGGTTTTATATAACTTCGATTCAAGGATTAAATTATAAACCTTTTAGTCTTTATTTAAAAGTTTGATCCGAAACGAACGTTGTGCAGGAAGTGAGTTGAAATATCTCAACAGCCCCTTCACCCTATTGTTGTCCTAATAGGTACTTTAGAAGGAATTTCAGGACAGGACCAACAGCTTTTTCTCTTTTTTTTTTGTTCTTTTAATGCCAAAGAATTTATGGAATATTGCAAATTTCATCGATGTATGATTATTATTGTTATTATATATATTTATATATTATTATATTATATATATTGTTATTTTTACTTTTTAACACTTTTGCCAATGTCTTGGGTGTATAATACAATAGTAAAAAGTAAGAAAAAAAAAGTCAGTATCAGCAGGGCCGCGTAGTCATAGGGCTAACTGCACCCTCTTGTCTCATCCAATTAATACTGGAGTGAACTTATTACCTAATCCTGTTCAACGCCGGATTCGACATTTGGACCAATTGCTATGGTCGGCTGCTCTGAGTAATGTAATTGCGTAAGTTCTAATAGTGGATACAATCATTACTTAGTCGATGTAGCGAATTGAGCCCATCACAATAAAAGACGTCCCTAATTTACTACATGACAACTAATTGTAAGTAGGTCATAACTACTAGTGATGTTTATCAAAAAAAAGTTACCTCTCAAAATTACATTGGTGAAGGCCTATTAACAAAAGCTGATGATGATGATGAAGTTTATGTGTTACAAAAGTTGTTTAAAAAACAATATTATTTTCACACGCGTTCCTTATGAGAATACACATAAAAATGTTGTTCGTATTGATGACACAAAATGTTAAAACGATAACAATATTTATATAATAACTTAAAATTATCTGCAAAAGCTAAAATCACAAATAAAGTAGGAGGGACCGGGATGATTTAATCCCGGAGCGAGTTCTCAGCAAAAGTAGCTCATTTTCAGTGCAATTTCACCATGAATAAAAGATTTTCTCTTTCATTGAAAGAGGAAAAGTAAAAAGCGATGTGGAATAAAGTAGTAATATTTCTCGCAGTTAAATTGACTCGAACCAAAGGCGAAGAGAAAATATTCACACCGTATAATTATTTTTTTTTCGTATTGTTTTCTTTTCAATACTCTATGTATCTACAATATTTTATTATAGTGTAACATTGGTGAAAAATATATTTAATAATGAATTTACCCATACAGAAATTATAAAATATAACATTTATACAGAAATAGGTTATAGAAAATATAAATAAACTGACGTTATAAAATTATCGTTATTTCTTTATAAAGTACAGTGCAATGTCAGCCACGATAAGATAATATGTAATTATAAAACTTATTAAACGTTTATCATTTATATGTCAACATATAGTAAGTCAACAGATAATTTAAATGAATAGAATTGATGCTATGTGAAATGCATGTAAGGATTAGATTTAAAAAAGAGCAAAATTAGTACACTAATATTAATCGAAACTAAAATGAAAATTTTAAGCCATGTTTGAACTAGTTAAAAAGCCTTTTTTTATTTAATGTAGCGACGAGACGAGCGGGCCGTTCACCTGATGGTAAGCGATGCACCTGCCCATAACAACGGGGTGCACATTGCGCTCGTCACCTTGACGAGTAGGATGTTGCGTCTCATCACTCCAATGATTTTCCTAACTACAGCGCCATTCAAACCCGAACACGTTTTTGTAAAATACCGTTTGATATCTGAAATATGAGTTGCGTTGGTTTTTTTATACTATCACGCCTTTTTTCCCAGTAGGAGTAGGCAGTAGCGAATGAACACCCACTTTTCGCCAGATGTGGTCAGATTAGGTCCCGTGTAACAGGGGGCGAGCCTGGTGCCACTTTATTGGGGCTACCACACACACAAAGATAATTTCAATGTGCGGGTTTTCTCACGATGTTCCTTCATCGTTAAGTTCATGGTAATTGTAACAATATGCACATTAGGCATTGAAAAATTGTCTAAGAAGTGCATGCGCCGGCCGGGATTAGAACCCTCGTCACCCGAATGCGAGGTCCGAGTTCATAGCCATTGAGACACCACGACCTTTGGTCTCTACCTATACGGTCTCCAATAACAGAGATCTGCCACTATAATTACTTATATATACATTACAATATTTATAGTAAGTGATCAGGTTATAAGTATAAAGAAAAATTTGCTATACATGTTAACACCTCTGGTAGAGATAAAATAACGTCTAGGGCAGCTTCAAACGGCTAGTTTAATCAAAATAGACTGCTGTAAAATGAAACGCTGGGTTTATTCAGAGCAGAACAACAAATTGTTAAGGGTAACATTGACACAGCGCCGCGCAAACAGCAGCGATATGATAAATCCCACTGAAACTGAATTTCCATTGCGAATACGACAACAAACTTACTTAATTTATTTATTTACCTTGTTTAATTTACAATACTATTACCAAAAATTTAAATTTTATTATAGACTGAAATAACATTGAATGGCATGTAAAATTTACGTTATTATGTTATCCTTATATATAAAATTAATACTGATGGTAGATCTTTATAGCCGGAGACCGTCTAGATAGGTACCACAGCAGCTCTTATGATAGACAATGATAGACAATTGTTGGCAAGAAATAGAAAATCTTCAACTTTCTTTCAATTCTATATATATATATATATAAATATATATATATATAAATATATATATATGGATAATTATCTGTCAACGTTTTAAATTAAAATTTCATTTGAAACATTTCATTGTAAAACTGTTTGTAAATTAACACATACAATCATTAAAAGATTGTTCATTTAATTAATTGAACAGTAATGAAGTATTTCAGTAAATATGCGTTTAAAAGTACCTTTTCAATCGTGTAACAAGTGCCGTGTATCTATAGCGACAGCCATTGTAAACAAAACAAGTGGCATCGTTCCATTCGTCGATCAATAACGACACATTGTACACATGAGTATAACAAAGAAATGCTGTTACAACAAATAAGAGCTGAATGTTTAACGTAACATCTACTTTTTGTCTTTAAATAAATAAGAGATTTCCACCTACGTAAACTCATCATTATATCTCTGGAACTACAAAGCTATACAGACTTGAAATTTCGTTGGAATATTCGGATAGATTTTACAAAATTCCTCCATAAAAGGGAGTTGTGAGGCTTACAGACAAAGTGGATCGGGAACAGCTAGTAGTATATATGTGCTCTATGTGATCACCATCTAATTGTTGATGTTATTGCAGCTATCAATATGCATGCTAACATACTTTGCTGTGAGTCAGTCTGATTGTGTAATGAGAAGCACAAATAGATGAAATATGTACTTCACATGACAAACAATGCATATTTCAATGAAGTCGTTAAATCAACTTAAACAAAAATTGTTTGCTTAGGCAAAGTATTTGGGTCAATCAATAAGACAACTCACGAAAATCACCATTCGACTTGCCGTGTCTGCTGATCCAACCAACCAACACGCGACGTCGATGGTTCATCATTTTTAGGGCATAAATAAATTACTGATTAACAACTCTTGTCTTATGGATATATGAGTAGCATATATCCATGAAGAGAGAGAATTAGATCAAGAAAAAGGTAACACTAATTGTAAAAAACGGCGTGTAACTAGACACTACTCTCGGAATCAAAAAATCTGCTAATTTGATTAATAAGCAGACTTATAATTTTTTTTCTAAAATCACAAAAGTAAAACTCAAAAAAATCACCAACATTATTTATATACAATATACATTTTTCTGTTTTATTGGACTTCAGATGCAAAAATTCCTTGGAAACAACTATATTAACGAAATCTTTCACAGTTAACAAACGAAGTGTTTAAAATTATGAATATAACTTTGAGTTGATTTTTTTATTTTAACGAGATTAACCTTTCCAACAACAAAAAAAATCACACAAGGGCATAATTCGTATCTTTATATTACTATTACGACTAATAGACAATGCCATCAAGGCATCAAGTCCGGCCTCTGTATCATATAAAGAGAAGTAAATAAATAAATAACAAAATCACCATAATTAAACAATCCACATAATTAACAACATAGATAAAAACACGCAACGAATTGTAAACTTTTTACTAAGTCCTATTAGTAAATGTAAATAACATTAACACACTCCCAATACATTCAAACGAGAAAAAAAATTGTGGAAGTAGGTTTTATAGCAAATATATTAAAGAATCGCTCTATTTACCTTTTTTTCGTGGTACGAAATCACATTCTTTATTGGCTGCCGAGGGGATGTCGAGATTGTGACATGTAATATTTCTCGGCGATGAATATATTCCGAAAAACTCAAGTTCAAGCAAGACAAAGGGGGATGAGTTGGGAAATTTCACGATACTACCCTCGTTATTTCGGGGAGGAATGACGCACCCTTTCAGGAACTATGCCTTAGTTTAACTATGTACAAAATGTATGTATAGGAATTGCATGATTTTATATCGTATATTCACATACGGGAGACATTCATCTCTTCGTTGTCGATATTTCGTGCATAATGACATAGCGCTTCTCTTTCTTCTTAGTTTAGAAAATAATAGAAACAGTGTGCCAGCTTCATCTAACCCTCAGGTATATACAAAATCTAGCTGTTTCCCGCCAGCTATGCTTAATGACAGAAGCAATATCTCTACCAAATTTTGAGTCATTACGTTTACGTTTGTTTTCTGTTACTTTTTCAAGGATCTAAAACAAACATCTTACTCTTAAATAGCAAGGCTGTTATTTCAAATGGAGATATTTAAAGAGAATCAAATATAAATGAAGACTGTTTCTCGTAAATCATAGACAGATTGAACATCAATCTATGTTGTTTCTTTCTCGTTATTTCTGATATCAATAATTCAATTTGCTTTGTGGCGTCAATTTCATCGTTGGGTAACTTCAAAGTAACTTTGAAATATGCAACATAAAGAAATTTCATGAATATTCCTTCTATTCAAGAAGATACTCTTATCATAACAATGACAAGCGCTGCAGAGCACGGCTTATACTGACGACACTCTGTCATTAAAATTCTACGGAACCACAAACACTCTTTTGTTTGTTATCTAAATCAGCCCCGTCAAGAATACTACCTACCCTAGTTTTTCTAGTTATAAATTGATACAAAATAAAAATCTAAGTAACAATATCATAGTTTCTTATTCCAACCGCAATTATTATCCATTGTAATGCTGATATAAAACACTTGTAAAATATTTAAGAATAGAAACTAAAAAAGTAAAGCAAAGAATAAAGTACTGGAGTGGAGAAAGAAATAATGAGTAACCTTTATACAAAGGTCGTTTTGAAAATATCGTACTCTGCGGCCGTGAAGTAAGTACTGACCCAAGGATAGGAGTACTAACTATTATAATGGTGAAACCACAAAGGACGTCGTGTGTTTTCATTGAAAACGTATTTATGATGGTCAGGCGAAGGTTATGCAAAATTAATATTTACATCTAAATCCCCGAACAAATATTTCTTGTATATTAAAATGTGTTAAAAGATTGAAAGGAATAAAGAGGAAACATTCCCTTTAACAATATATTTACACATGGCACTAGTCTTTAAAATCACTAGCTGTTCCTCGTTTGCTTTGCTGGTCGTAACACCTCCGCAACTTTCCTTTCAGAAATAATTTTATAAAATCCTATCCTATGACCTATACTCGGCAAAAGGAATATTCCTTCTACATTTGAAATCTCTAGGATTTATGGTTCCAGAGATATCGTGATGAATCTCTACATAAGTTGAAATCTTCTCTATATATATATCTTCTCTATAGATTGGTAGTTTAGAGACTAAGTACTCTACTCTAGAAATTCGTATCCCCCGTCCCCATTATCAAATTTACCCAATGACCTATTTAATTAAATTCAAAATAATATTAAAAATAACTTTGTTCATTAATAATGACATCAACATCATCAGCCGATAGACGTCCACTGCTGGACATAATAATGACATAGAAGTACTCTATATACGTAAATTAAACAGTACACAACCACGTAAATTCATTTTGTATGATAAGATACAACGTATGAATACATTTGTTTAAATAAAACACATAATGAAACATAAAATCCCTCCCAAATAATTACAACAAAATATTTTACAATGGACAAAGGGAAATATATGAAAATCTAATTATAACAGGTCTCGCTAACAGGAAGCTTCCTAGTAAGCAAATAAGCAGCAGGTGTTAATATAGTTACCACATTGGCGTCTGTTTCAGCCGCTTTTCAATGAACTTGAAACATTACTGGAGTGACGAAAACGTTTTACTCTTTATTGTTATCAACGTACCTACCACACCACTAAATGGATCCATTTTCTTATTTAACGCAGCGACGAGACAATGTGATGGTAAGTGATACAGCTACTCATAAATGGCGTTAGAATGATATACACTGCTTCACATTGTGTTCGTCGCCATGAGACATATGATGTCGAGTCGCGTTACCGCAGTGATTACACTAACTACAGAGCCCTTTAGGCCGGAACACAGTAATGATTAACTATTAGGCGGCAGAGATAGGAACTACGGGGATACCTACTCAGACTGTATCCAGATACAGAGACCTACCACCAACAAAATTCATCAAATCTCTATAATTAAAATTAATTAATTACTATTAATGAACATACTATCCTTAACCTTAAAATAAAGAACTACCAAGTTTATAGGTAAATAATTCCGATATATAAAAGTACCAACAATGCTTCGTTTAGCCATGTTTCTCTCCTTAAGGTTTACATATACACTGTTTGTAGCGTGAAGGTACTCTAAATGTAGGAAACAGTAAACTTTGTACGCTAAAGGTACCTTCGTACTACAATAGTACAGCTCAAGGCAACGATCACAATATGCCGCTTTGTAAATATCCTAACAATCGCTTCATTGTGCGGATACTATATGAATCATCTTTTACCGACCTAATATCACAACAACACGCAAATTGGTGAATATTTTGAATAGATTTAGGCGTCTAAATAAACTACGGCATATATACTTTAAAATCATACCGATTAGTTAACACAGCATTGTTTGGGTTAATGTTCTTACAATCGAGTAATCGTATACTTCCTTTGCTCCTTGATATCTCGCGTGCTGAATCTAGGGCAAGGACGTATTACTAAGGTCAGCTCGTTATTCGCTCGCTAACTTCCTATTGTACACTGCAAAAGGTTCTTTACGTTTATTTCCCTAAAGCTAAAGTAGATTAAAAAAAAGCAGATTTAAAAACAAAAGTAAGAATAAACTGCTGAACATGGAACACCGTCCAAAATCTTGATTTTATCCACTTTAACTTCATACCTTTCTTTGTCGTGTGCCGACTGGGGATACTGCAGGACGGTCTGCTGTCCCTCCATCTCGACGACGCATTGTGTCCCCAACTCTAATTCTGTAAAAAAACGAATTATGAAATATTAGTAAGTGTACAATTAATCGCTTTATTTAAATTTTCTGAAAAATCTTATCCCCAGCGCTGATATTTCAGTTGATAGTTTTTGGGATGTCATGAAATTATATGATCCTTAGAAGAACTATGTTTTTAAATAGGAAGCTGTCATAGTTTTTTTTAAAGTAGTTGATATTTTTATAATGAATAAAATTATCTTTATCTTTATATCAAGAACAAGAAAAATTTTCTGTATTGTAAATGAAACGAAGTCAATATTTCAAACTACAGATGTACCCGGAGATCATACAAAATCAAACTAAGTTGATCTAAATTTATTCAATCAACTTACAATGATGTTTTAAGGTGAATAGAAAAACATGAATAGAGGAGTCTGTCACGCCGGAAATCAAGGACGAGCAATTTGTACAGTTAGCGGCGACTCGTGAACTATGATGAAATCACAAGTTGACGCAACAACCATAAATGTAAAACTAGAAAAAAGATCGATTCATCTATATGGGTAATGTTTATGATCAATCAAACGCTCCAATGGATGGAAGCTAATGCATTGTTCACGACTATTTTGGGAGAAACCAGACTACTAATAGGTCTGATGCTGCAGACCGTTTAGGTACCATCACAGCTCCTCTTTCTGCCCCCAAACAATAGTGTGTAAACATTACTGTGTCCAGCTTTGAAGAGCGTTATAGCTAGTGTAATTACAGGGATAATGAGACACAATATTTTTTCGTTTCGAAAGATGACGAGCACTACGTTATTATGAGTAGCCGTATCACTTACCATCAGATGAACGTTCAATTCGGCTAGACGCTTAGTTAAAAAAAAAACTGTTTACATATTTTAGATCTTCCTTTAACAATGGATTATCAACGATAATGATATTCAAGAGATGCAAAGTGTGTGCTAAAGAAGAATATCTTAGCTAAAAGAACCTTTTTTATCGATAGGGAAATTCGTAATGATACCCTGCATCCGGTGAAAAAGACAGAGTAGTGTAGAATTTGTATCCACAAAACCTTCTCGTTAACCTTAGTGCTTTGCAAGAGGTCCCGAAATATTCTACAGAACACACCGGTACCTCTCTGCACTACGCCTAAGCATATCTCAAATGGGACCGTAATCCTCTACAGCATCCACTCTTTGGTGCGACAAGCATAGAAACCACCTCGTACTGGGCAATAATCACTTACTGGGCATCAAGCCCACGAACCTTAGAAATATTTTTAATCGCCTTCTACAATAGAATGGCTTTCCTTAGTACTAATATTAATTAAAGGATCTACGTCGACCAAATAGCAACCGTTTGTTTTTTCTGACATTGGATGACTCGAGTATCCATAGTCTGGATAGCCTTAATGGTCGCCGATCATCGAAAGAATATTGCACTTTTTAAAAAGAAGCTTGATATCAAACATCTATTATGGAAGATTTTAAATATCTTACTCGAAAAAACTCTGCCTATTTGATTTTTGTTACCGGTAATTGTTTGATATTCGCAGCGAGAATTACTTGAAACGAGGACTGCTGGAGCAACTCTTTATTCCGACTACAGTAAAGAATAGAATGCTGAAATGTTTGTTAAGGTTTGCTGATCTTCATTGTTATTTATTTTGAAGAAGACGCCGGTAACGTGCGAAGAACGCTTATCGTGTTATCTACGAGTACACAAGGCGTAATATCAAATAGAGGAGGGGTTTGTAACGATCCGCCGTAGAAGTATATCGAATCGATTCAGACGAGATAGCTATTACACGTAATCGAATTCATCGCGCGTCGAACGTCGAACGTAGTACATGAATATTAATTGTCGGTAATCACTTATTGCGGACTATATTCGATTACAAATACGATTTGTCGCGCGTGATCTGGATGTGGATTACTGGTGATAGGTCTATCCTGCTGGAAACCATCTAGATGATAGGTACCACTGCAGCGACTATTTTTACCCCTAATAAGTACTATGCAAACCACTAGTGTTAATACCGTTGTAGTTAGTGAAATTCCTGGGGTAATGTTGAGCTCTGTATATGTTGTCCGAACTCGCGCGATTTTATTATGAACAGGTGTATTACTCAACAGCTGGTGAACGATAATTTATTGATTCATCACGAGATCTCGAAAACTATTAAACGTAAACAATCAAAATTTGGTACAGATATTGCTTCTGCTTTTCAGACTTCTGCTAAGAATGGATTTTACAACACTCTTTTCCCAAAGGGAGTTGTGGGGGTGTTAATAACAAGAAGGCATATAAAGGGTCGGCGGTTTGCCGCCGGACATATTTGATATATATTTCAAGCCTAAATTTTAAATCGAATTCTAAATACGGCCAGGAAGGCAGGATTGGAACAGCTAGTTTTATATATATTTAAAATTTGTTTTAATGTCTACCTTAACTCGATGAACTTTTAAATTTCATAACAATGCAGCAGAATTTTAAAGGAACTACATATCATTGAGTGAAAATCTTTATCAGCAGAGGTTCCAAATTCGCAGTCACCTTTTTAGACATATATATATATACAAATCCGTGATTTTTTTTTAATGTAAAAACAGAAAAATAAGGAATTTGTGTGTATATATATATATTGTACGGAATTAAGCGACGTGACGAGCGGAAACGTTCAACTGAAGTAATTGAAACGCCCGCCCATAACGACATGGCGCTAGTTAAAATGGTATTCACTGTACCAAATTACGCTCGTCGCCTGAGACGTAAGGTGTTGAGTCTCGTTACCCCAGTAATTCCTGCAGCGCCCTGCAAACCGGAATATAGTAATGTTTACACACTACGGTTTGGCGGCAGAAATAGGAGCTGCGGTGATACCTAGTGATATACTGGAAAAATTCCATTACTTAGTAGTGAGAACGTTCACGATCGTTTGACTTGCATAACTGCGATTACGGCGACAACTGTGCAAACGCTGACTAACTCAAGATTACGTAAATATCGGTATAGTAATCACTCTATACGTGTACTATTTTTAAGCTATTCAAACACTTACACTTATAAGTGCCACGTCATCTTTAACTAATGATAAACATGTCTACTAATAGCTAAAATTCGTATAACGCACTATAAGTAAATATACAAAAGAAATATGAAGTCAAGACATTACTTACCATCAGGTAAGTAATACGCTTACCTATAAACAACCTAGCGCTAGTGTCTCACTCTCACCACATTGTCCTTGAGCCTTAAGACATAGGATGTTAAGGCGTCGTTACTGCGATAATTTCACTAGCTACAACGCCCTTTAAACCGCAACACGGTTGTTTGCACAGTATTGTCTAGCGGCAGATATGCGTTGCGGTGATACCTATCTAGACGGTCTCCGGTATAACAAACATGCAACCATTAAAAATGCTTTTATTTGCTTAAG
Organism: Ornithoptera priamus; assembly: GCA_029034505.1. NCBI lineage: Eukaryota > Metazoa > Arthropoda > Insecta > Lepidoptera > Papilionidae > Ornithoptera > Ornithoptera priamus. The sequence goes on along the minus strand of JARDWD010000527.1, from coordinate 2,753,229 downwards.
CATTTAACCATGAAGGAAAGGGTGTCTTGTATGTACACCTGCATGTACCACTTACATTTTACTATCACCCTTATATATCCATATATATCATTATCAACGGATAAACGTCTACTGCTGGACCTGGGTCTCTTCCAAAGATCTCTACAGAATGTTGTCTCTGGTAAGAGTCGCGGGAATCCGTTGGCTGCAGGCAGTACAGGACGGATCCATATATATGCTGATCCCTTAATTTGGGATAATATATAACTAGTCTAGCCATAACTACTGTTACATAAAAATTTTTCTATTTTCAGCTTTAATTATTTTGAATTTGGAACACGTATATTATTTTAAAAACTTTCGATTTTGCGCTATTTCACATATTTTTTGTGTTTATTATCAAATTACAATATGGAATGGGGTGTTAAAGAAAATAGGATTGCAGGGATCGCTTTGGACAAAGATGTGTCTGTGTGTGGTATGGATCCGTCGGTCATATTCCAGACACTTCAAAAGCTTGGTATCAGCCGTATGTTCGTACATCGTACTATCAACAGATATAACAACACTTCCTCTGTCGAAGACCAGAAAAGTTCGGGGCGGCCGCGTGCTGTTAGAACTACAAAGTCTGTTAATGCTGTTAAGGCCAACATTCGTCGAAACCCCATTAGGAAGCAAAAAATCTTATCACGATAAATGAAGATTCCCGCTAGGACTCTGTTGCGTATTATAAAACAAGACCCGAAGCTTGGTTCTTATCGTCGATATACAGGACATGCCCTAAATCAGTATTTACAATTAAAGAGAGTGGATCGATCAAAACGCCTTCTGTCGTGATACGCAGGTGAAAGACAGAAAGATCCTCTTTATAGATGAAAAACGTTCATGATTGAAGAACACTACAATAAGAAAAATTATAAAGTATACGCTCATAGTTCTAAAGAAGCTGCTCAAGTGGTCGGAAAGGTACAACGTGGTCATCACCCTGCGTCAGTGATGGTGTGGTGGGGCCTGTCTTATCAAGGAATCAAAAAAACAAAATTTTCGTGAAAAAGAAGTGAAAACAGCCAAAGTCTATCAAGATACAGTTATAGATCATGTTGTGAAACCTCTCAGCAAATACACTTTTTAAAAATATACCGTGGACTTTCCAGCAGGACTCTGCACCTGGTCACCTACCAACACCAACTACCCAAGCCTGGCTTGAAACCAACGTTCCATACTTTATAAGAGCTAAAGACTAGAGCTCATCTAGCCCAGACCTCGACCCTTTAGACTTCAAATTATGGTCAGTTTTAGAGCACATGAACTGCTGCTGCTCTTAACGACACGGCGACATTGAGTCTCTTAGAAAATCTTTGGAACAACCAATGGCGGTGGTATAAATTTCCCATGGAAACAGTGCGTAAATCCGTAGATTCGTAACCAAACACATTAAAGGCCTGTATAAAAACCAAAGGTGTCCATTTCGAATAGAATATTTTTTGCTGAGACTAATAAATATGTAGGTGTAAGTTTTAATAATATTACATTACTTTATAAAAAAATGCATTTTCATTTGTAATAGAACTTATGGCCGGATTATATACAACAATCTGACAGTATATGTAAATGTATGTAAGAATTCCCGCACAAGAACATACAGGATCCAAGCCAACCGCACCTGCTCGTGGTGCACCCTGCCAATCAACAATGCTCTGACTTCCTCTAACCTGCCTTGGGCCAGTATGGCGAGAAATGGCCCAAATTTACAAATCCCTATCCGATTGTTGTGAGAATTTTCGGGGAAGGCCTATTTCCAACAGTGGACTTCTATCGGATGATGATAATGACTGCATTTTATGTGTTACTTTGTTGACCTTAATATATAATATATATATTTATAAACTGCAATGAAATTCTTTGATGATTTGATCTATTTAGCATCGCCGGCCAAAGACTAGAGTTTAAAACAACGAACCTATAGTTGTATTAGGCGTGTAAATTAAATGGTTTTACACTTGCTTAATAAAAAAAAAATCGTTCGATAAAAACCGCTTCGCGTGCGCGCAGGTTGGAAGCGGTGAGTCAACTCGAGGCCGAGCGGTGCGTCTGCGCGATTCTCTCTCTCTAATCCGGTTCCACAACACTAATATAGTACTCTAGTTAGTCTTTTGCTGGACTAACGGAATTAATTTGGCCAGACGTCTGTACCGCCGAGCATAATCAACTATTTTTCCTGTAACATTTTTTTTCCGTTATGTTTTTATTCAACGAAGCTACGAGACGATCTAGACGTTTTCTGATGGTAATTAATATGCACCACATGGGATTGGTCGCTTTGAGACGTAAGATATTAATTCTCGTTACCCTAATAATATCACTAGCAACAGCTCCCGTCAAAATGGACAACGGTAATCGTTGCCCACTACGTACTATGACGGTCTCCGGCATGAGAGACCTACCGACAGTTATTGTATGAATGGTTCTTATAGATGTACCAAAATCTTTTGATAAATTTCATGTGATGGAAATGTTTACATTTTCTTTTGTCATAGTTAGTGCCAGATTAACCAATCAGACCAAAATTAATAAATTGTTTATATTTACGTACTTATGATTAATACGCTCCTTTTGATGTAAGCCATAATATTGAAAATGCATTAATTGCAAAATATCTAAAAAGTTTGATAATAAAATAACATCACGTGAATAATTTTTAAAATAAAAACTGATCACAGAGAATGAACTTAGTTTGTGTAGTTGAATAAAGTTTTAAGTAAAATATGTTGTACATTAGACAGAGACGGAAAAAAACAGTGAAAAGACTTTTTCTCAAACAAAGGACAGTGGTCTCAAAGTTAAAGTAACTGTACAAACATAACGTGGATGGAATAGCAAATTTTCATTTCGAAACATGAGCAGAGTATTTAATTTAAAGATGAAGAATATTAATGGAAAAACTACTTGTGAATAAATTACACAATATGGATACAACTCGAGCTATATAAAAATGTTGTTATAAGTAACACAAGAAACTAATTTATTTACAATGTGTACATGATAAATGATAATCAAATTGAAGAAAAACCTGAAAAGATTATTATAGCTTTTTGTTCCATAATGATAATATATAGATATGATATTTACAACTCTAAACCTAGGTTCTCAGTAATTCAGTTTTGTAGTCTCATGCTATCAAGAATAAGACAAAGGTAGCCCCTACCTGTAGAAGCAGACAGCTAGTGTTTTTTTGTTCCAACTTTTGATAGTGATAGAAGGGAAATAGTAAATGCAAGGTCTTAGTATTTTATGGTAGCACTGCGAGGATACCAGGAAAACTTGTATACCTGGTGCAGATATGACAAAGTGCAGGCGCAGGCAGTACTTGTAATCTACAAAAGATCTTAAAGCACCTCATAGTGTAACAAAGGTGAAAATTATAGAATATACATTATAGTATAAACAACAATAGCTAAAATTATAAACCGTAAAACCCTCTCAGGTTTGTCCCCCTGGATTAAACAAGCAGATAAATCCTTTTTGGTTTCACCCAATGTTCACAATAATAAATATAATACTTGATAAAGACCAAAGCCTTTATTCATTAGCCACCAACGGCTCTACTTTTATTAAGAGGTTTACAATTTATATCATTAATAAATTCCAGTAACTATAGTACATGAATTTAAACAAATATTATATGTAATACATAATTAATAATACAAAAAAGAGCTCTAAATGACTAAATATGAGCCATTAAACATTACTTAAGTATTGTTTAAAAACAAGTTTATGATTGGAACAATAACATTTATATTTTGAATAAATAACATTCTCATTTTTCTCCTATAACACAATTTTTACTAACATTTTCAATTTCATTATGAACCTTGTTTAATCAAAAACGAAATTTAAAGTATTATAACAACGATCCCTCATTCAATACTTTAATAATTTCTTACTATAGGAAGGGAGTGTTGTACACTTTATTAAACTTCAACTCCTACACAATAATTTCCATCTTCTTAAAGTGGATTATCTTTATTGGTATAAGTACAAATCATTAATATATGATCGATAATTTTACTAAGATAGTTTAGTTATTAATTAGAAAAATTATGAAAATCCCATGACTTTTATTTTTGGTTTGTTTAGTAAAAAATTATCTACAAAGTTTTATTTTATACGAACTAAATTACTTTATATTTTCCAGTGTAGAAATAAATTTATTAAAAGAGTAAAAGCACGCATAAAGTGTAGTCACCTGTGCGATTGTAGATTTCTTTATTTATTACCAATGCAAAACCAGCTTACCTCGCCTATTGAAGGGTCGAACCCGAACAGCGACCTTTATCTTGTCTGATGCCATTATCACACTTAATATACACAGATATATTTAAAACACAACACTTTACACATTAAAGTTAAATAAATTATTGCACATATTCACCCATATTCTAAAACAACTAAATTCATTATTTCACGTTCTATTCACGACGGTCCCGAGTTGACACTGTTCGCCATATTGTTTTTTACGCTGGTATAGAGTTGGGACGCAATGTTTCATTTGCGCTTGATAATATCTGATTGTAATTACGGTTATTGAAATTTCGTAATCTGTTATTAGTTATCACTGAAAGTAAAGAATTTAATTTTCAATAGAATCTAGTTAATTATTAAATAAATTGATCAACATTTAAATGGTTTTCGAAAATACACAAGTAATGTTTGTTTAACAATAAATATGTACAAAAAGTGTAATAAAAAAAATAGTATAAATAAAAGTAAATATTAATTACCAGGGGACAAATTTTTTTTCGTTACACTAATTTTCTTCTGCGTTTTTCGTAAATTTATCTTTCTCTGTAGAAAGTGTCAAATTATTGTTTATTTATTGACAAATGACAAGTCATGATACTTGATTGCGACTCGTATTGCTGATTGCAGATACCTACATACATTCAGTTTATTTTGGTAGATACTAAATATATTTCTTCTTTAACTTTTTCTTTACTCTTCGTTAGTATTTATTATGTAGTTCTGGTTTTAGCAGCGAAGACAAATGGCTGCGGATCCACTATTTGGATGGGATTTAACTTTTAAGACTGTTGAAAAGGATCTCAAACGCAAATCTGATGTCTTAATAGCTTTTATACATTGGAATTTGACAAAACGGGGTTTTCGAAGTATTGGAATTGGGGATGAGGTAATTTGCAACAAAATATGCGACATAAGCAATGATTTAAATTGTAATATAAAAAAATATGTAAATTATATTTTTTATTTCCAGCGAACGCTAACTGGTGATGAAGAAAAAACCGAACTTCTACCCAATGGATGGAATGATAAGGACAACTATACTTTAAGATATGTTTTGAATGATAAACTGTATATTCTACACGGACTTAATACTAATGGAAATCTTATAATCAACTTACTGGTATGCTTAGCTTATGTTGTTTGGGAATAAAAAAATATTATTTTGGGTAAAGGTCTATTCATATATTCATCATATTTTATAATTTTTGTAAAATATGCTATCCCATGCCTAGTTTCATTATTATTGATGTATCAATTATAATAACATAATGTGTTAGTACAATTTTTAACTACTTTTGTTAAGGTAATGTCATCTTTGTCATGTATTATAATTTATGGACTATTACTACACAATATGCTTATTGTACACAGAGATCGGAAGATTTAGCTGTATCTAACCTAGCTGTCAATATTGAAGATTCAGTACAGGCAATGAGTGGAAACATAAACAAGTTAATGCCTAGCCACAAAGATCTCATGTTTAATATAAAAAGAGATCTTATTGATATTATTACTCAAACACCTACTACATCTGCTCAAACTCAAACAACAAGAGGTTAGTATTACTTTCCTTTACTTAAAATAAACCTTATAAAGTGACCTATTAGATGGTTGGTTCAAGATTGTATAATTCCAATGTTAATAAGTGAAAAGACAATGTTCCAACCACAAAATGGACTACTTAAGACAAGAGCTAAATTATATAATATTTTAGTTAATTGTGTTATCTTTTGTTAAAATTATTTATTTTTCAGATAATCCAAGTGACAGAAGGCTGGACAGTGATCCTTTACGTATTCCTCCTCGTCCATTGCCATGTGTCAATCCAGAACACAGAGACTTATGGTAAATTAGTATTGCCTTGATTTATACATTTTGGAACAAGACATTTAAGCTAGTGAATAAATTTAAAGTACCTTAATTATGCACAAAAACAACACTACAACAAACTAAAAGTTATACACTTACACATATTGACATACTTGCATATAAATAGTAATGGTACAAATGTGTAATGTATGTACTGATGTTGAAAGTTACTGTTGGTAGGTTTTTTTGTCAGTAAGCCTCCAGGTAAGTTCCACTGTTCAATCTATTTGTGCAGCCAAATGGTAGTGTGCAACATTATTGTGTTCAAGTTTGAAGAATATTGTAGCTAATGAAGTTAATGTGATGTTTCATGTCCCACATGGTGATAATGCAATGTTTATCTTAGCTAGCAATATATTGTGTTAAATAGACATCTATTACCATTTGAAAAATGTTACCTCAGTCCTCAGAAAAATGTCACGCTAAATTCATTATTGTTTGGAAAAAATGAACTTTAAGATAAATCTTGAATTCCTATTTCAAGAATTCTGAATTTGAAATCATGAATTCTCCATGCTATTTTAATGCTTTCAAATAAAAATCTGGCCTTATGGTATAAGAAAATTCTATTACAGGGAATTGCCTCCTGCTCAGCAACCTGTCGGGAGATCAGATCTGGATCCATTTGCCCCTGGTGGTGGTGGAATGATCTTCAACCCATTTGGACCTCGTCGTGAAGTTGAAAATCCCGGATTAGGTATTCCAGGAGGCCTTCCAAGGTAAGTTACTTTTTTAATGTTTAATTTAAACGACAAATGTGTTCTAAATTACATTGTTGCATTACCATTATTGTTTTATCCATTTTTGTTCGGTGTTTGCAATGTAGTCGATAAATCATAATATCAGATTAATCATGATTAATAAAAAAATATTAATATCCATGTATCATAATCATTATTTGCTATTTGTTATACCATATTAATTTATGATACAGCACACCCTTTAAATATTTTATGCAAATTAATAATAATTTAAAGTAAATCATCATCATAATTATAAAAGATATCAACTACTGAACATAGGCAATTAGAAGAAATGATTAGTGTTAATACATCAGTTTGTGATTTATAAAGTAAGATTTAATCACATCTTTTTGTCGCAATTATTTTCTGTAATTTGTTTATATGAGGTTTTTAAAATAAACGCAAACACTTGTGGGTCAATGCATGCATAACCTGGATATATTATTGTTATGTAATAATTATTGTTGTAAAATTTTATAACATTAACAAATAACATTTTGACAGAGGAGCTGTTCCACCAGGCGCTCGATTCGACCCCTTTGCGCCTCCCGGTGCAGGCCCGATGCCTGGTCGTAGACCAGCACCACCTGACGCTGATCATCTGCCGCCTCCTGGTTTCAATGACAACATGTTCATGTAATAACGTGTAATTCCATTGTATGAAAATAATAAAGCTGTTGCGTTATGTATGTGTTTTTACTTTTTAATCTGACCTTGACATTTTTAGACGTAAAATTAATAATAATAAACACTATGTTTAATAGTGTGTATTATTTTCATTCTAAATCAACAGAGAGAGAAAATCATGTGAACCTTTCATTATGTTATTGGTACATATGACATTAAATAAAATTTCATGTTGCATGTTGGGAAAGTATTAGGAAATATGGAATATATTATTATATAGAGTTTAATACAAGCAATTAATTATTCAAAGAAGTAGAATAAACAAAAACTAAAACTACTAAGATAATAATATCGTCATTATAATCAAAATAATTAAATTACATTTTGGTGCCTTATTTTAGCACGAAATTCACCAAAAACAATATCAATTTTTAGAGAACTTTTCATTAACCTCTTAAAATGTAATTAATTATTGCTGCTAATATAATATATTCAAAAGTTTTAATATTTTTACGCAGACTTCAATGCTTTAGTTTTATTTTAAATCAATTACAATTTTAAACACATTAAAATCTTATTACAAGATCTGATAATTTTAACGGTAGGTATACAACTAATCTTTTTTTGTGTATTATTATAAGCTTTCTCTTTTTTTAAAAAAAAAAACTGAACTGCGATTAGAGATTTGATTTTAAGAATGGCAACATTGAAAAATAATTTCATTGATGGCAAGATACTTTGTCAGTTTGGCAATTTTTTTGTGCGAAGCACACGTTTTCCGCGTGTGTAGTGAATTTTTCTAGCTGTTCACGGCTGCATCCGCTTAATTTTTATTCAATGTGTATGGCTGTGGAGGTGAGTAACTTTCTGTCTCATAATATAATTTTAACGGTATAAGTTGTTAAAACCGTTTAATGAAGGTCGAACCTCCCATTTTTAGTACGTCACCATGCAGGCGTTCAATGGATTATCTTTTTTGTAGGGTAATATTAATTTTAACTTATATTACATTTAGAATGTTGAATCCGTATTTGTAATGTAGTCGTGCCAATACTGTTATAGTTCGTTGAAAATGTTTAGACGATCTCACAGGGTTATGTCCACGATTACTTTTTATGAGTATGAAATTTAATCACGTATCTAGTATTGTCTTACTTTGTAATATATCACTGTAATAACGTTTGCTAAAAATGAAATCATATGTAAAATTTTTAAGGTTACACAAAATCTGTTGATTGCCATAAAAATGCAATAAATAGTGTTTGTATTAAAAATAAACCATATTTCTTGTTAAAGCCAAATTTTTACACTTACAATATTTAATAATATAAAGAAATCATTTTTCTGTATATAGCTCATTATAGATAAAGAATATATTTATATATTAATAATCTTATATTTAATCACATAATATAACTAACTTTATAATGCACCTGGCTCTATTAAATTAAATTAATTAACAAGGAAATATTCATTGCATGATATCTAAAATTTTAGTTTATGTAGGTAGAAGTATAAAAACTATATTTTGAGAGAGGGAGTTGTAAGTAAAGAGAATGAATACAAAAGAAGGATTAGAACCCTATACTTGAACCTTTTGTCTTCTTTATTACTTAGGGACAGGTTTATATATTGGTATTACTATTGTATTGTTACTTTGCTTTGTAATGTGAATAATAAGATTTATATTTTATTCCTACCTTGCTTTTTAATATTTAATACATTGTTGTATTGTAAAATAACTTTCAAAAAATGTAAAAGGCAGAATGGTAAGTTTTTGTTTTTAATTACTTAAAACTTTCAAGGTAATACATTTTTATTATTGACAGGACTGTGATATTTAAATTACAAACTTGCTATAAATAGCTTTTCTGAGATTGAGTTTGTTTTCATCTGGCTTGGTGAGCTTTTTGTATTAAAAAGTTTGTCAATGAAAGACTATGTTATCACTTATGCAAAATAAATATGAGTGCAACAAATACCCACATTTCAGAAAATATTATTATTAACTTAGTAAATGATGATGAAATAAATATTCCTTACTCCTTAAGTTGTATTTATCATGTCTAAGGATTTTAACAATCTCCATGCATTAGTTTTGTCCTTTCGTCAACAATTTCCTTAGAAATTGATATTTTTGTTGAAATAAGCAACAAGATAAGAGGGACATTCTTCTGATGGCGATTGCCTGCCCCTAATCATATGATGCTAGTTATGATGTATCCTGCATCACATTGAGCTTGGTGCCTGAGAAATAAGATGTTGATTCTCATTACTCAGTAAATACACTAGCTACAACACTCTTCAAACCGAATTGCAGTAATAATTTTATAATACTGTTTGGAGGCAGATACAGGTGCTGAAGTGATGCACACCTAGATGGTCTCCGACAATAGAGTTCTGGCACCAGTAATTTATATATAAGTACTAAATATACTGTTAGTTTATTAGTTCATAACAAAATGAAGTTCACTTAAATTTTCCAATTATTGCATCACAAAACAGGATTTTACATTCAATACTCAGTAAGTTATTATTGTTTTAATAATTTTTGATTATATTTATAATATTACATTAACCTGATAAAAATTGAATTTCTCTTGGAGAAAAGGAAGAGTATGAGATGTTTTCTTTTCTTCTATTTATTAATACAATAAAATATAAAATCGCGTTGCAGTGAAATATACTTTATTTTTGAAAAAATCTAAGTATCCACATAGAATGTCATTTAATAAGAGTTCTTTTGTTTTACACATATCATAATTGGTTTGCTCTTTTAGACACAAATAAAATTTTCATTGATTTTCGTAGTATTCAAAACCTATATTCAAATCTGTAAAATAATGTCTACAGACCGAGCAGCACATATGAGAAATCAAACACATTAGTGGTGCTGAAAATTTTCCTTAATAATTTCAGTGTTCTTTATAGCGGTGAGATTAAAATGTCATAAAATATTTGGGAAAAGTCAAGTCACAATACATATGGAAATTTTTTTCAACAGATTAAAAAAGATTAATCATTTTTTGATTGAATTATATCTGATTATCTATCTAATGGTAGATATTTTTTACACAATATAACAAGGTGATGGATATTGGAAGCATGTTCATATGTATTATGCGGGTTAGCAGCCGATATGGGCATAACCAAAACACCAAACTGCCTGGTCCTGTGATAGCATGTTTTAGTTTCCTTCAATTTTTGTCACCGTCTTAATATTTTTGTATCTATTTTTTTTTATTCAACTGGGGGATGAGATATGCGAGACGTTCACCTGATGGTAAGTGATACACGTGCTCATAATAACGTGGTGCTAGTTAGGGTGATATACACAGAACGACAATGTGCTCGTCGCCTTAAAACATAAAATACAACGCCCTTCAAACCGGAACACCACTATTTGGCAAAAGGAGCTGCAAAGGTGCCTACTTAGACGGTAGCTAGTTGTAGAGATCTACCATCAGGTTAACTTTGTTTCGGTGCGGGACATAAATACATATTTCACACCGAAGTAGTGATTGACGTCATTCGATAGCACAAATGCGAGGAATAATCTTACGCTTTATTCCATGAAATTGCATGCGGCGTGGACATGCACGTGTTGTATTGTGACGTCACTATTGCATAACGACATTTTATCAGAACAGAACACGTAAAAAGAACTGATTAGTTTTGCGTCTATTAGATGAAACCAATGACGTGTGATTTCTATTTCAGACTTTTTACTAGCGATATGTCTCTATTGCTGGAGATCATCTAGATAGGTACCAACACAGCGTCTATTTCTTCTGCCAAACAGTAGTGGGTTTCGGATTGAAGGGAGCTGTGGCTAGGGTAATTACTAGGGTAAGACTCGACGTCTTATGTCTCAAGCGACAAGCGCATTATAGTGCAATATATTCATCCTAACTAGTGCCACGTTATGGTCGGTCATATCACCATCATGTGAACGTCCCGATCGTCTTCGTCGCTCACTTGTATAAAAAAAAGCCATTTTCAAATACACAGGAAAATCTATATTGCGTCAATGGATAGCCATTTTGTATAATTTTTCAAGGCTTCGGCAACGGTTCCTGTTAAGTGCGTATATAACGATTGTTAGAAGAATATGTGCTAAATATAGTTAACTTTCGTCACTGTATCGATGTCGGAACGCATTCGGTTATTTTACACCTATTGTTTGAAACTAGTATTACAAAGAGTAGTTAAACTACATTTCTTTCATTTATGTTATCATTATTGCTAAAGAACCCTTGATATTACTCATATCGATATTTTTTGGTGTAACCATCGCCCTTACAGCGAAAATGACTTTGAAATGCAGGCTAGTCTGTTCGGCTCAATGTTTCTCTCTATCGATTGATATATATATAAAGGAGTAAAATTCACAAATAATTTGTGAATATTCATTTTTTTTTATAGCTCAATACGATTTTTTTTGCAGTGTTCGGTCGCACAAAAAAAAATTTGTTCTGTAGTATTATCAATATATCGATATAATCAAACAATTACTAGTAAAATTGAAACGGAATTAATAATTTTATTATCTGATTTATTACCGTGTGAAATAAATCTTATTTTTTATATAAAATTAGGCAAAGTTATTTCCAATTCATTTAGATACGAGTTTAGTTAAAGTCTCGTCAAAATCTACCGAGCAGTTCCGAAGAACACTCCACGAACAAACAGGTAGGTATTCATAAAATTGTTTTTTTTTTTTATAAAAGTAAAAAAAAATATTTTTATACAACAAACACTTGAATTATTTATTAATTATGAGATACATTAGAATGCGTTAAATATTTCGTTCAGTATATAGTTGTGGTTATATTAATTCTGGATTTTCTGGATGTTGGGGGCGTAGACTCGGCCTTGGCTGGCGTATTGACCCGACTCAGGCGCAGGCCCGTTAACCCGAACACGCGCGAACCAACTCGAACGTTCACGAAACGGAGCAAACGATATCGAAGCTACCACCCCAATAAATAGTTAGTTGATTGATGACACAATGTCCTCGTAATGGCGTCATCGTTCACAAACGCTGTATTAAATGAACTGTTTAATTTGCATTGATAACTAATCGAACGTTTGCCAATGGAACAATAGTTATCAAACATTCAGTTACTGGCTAACTATAACTGTGTTCTTGCGCTGTAGTAATTCCCCTTGGTAGCTGAAGAATTTTTTCTGTTCTACGAAGTGACGAGACAAACCAAACTTTTATTTGATGGTAAGCAATATACATAATATCAGCTCATAATAACGTGGCGCTAAGTAGAAGAATATACTATACACAGCTCCACCATTATGCTCGTCACCTTGATACATATGTTAAGTCTCGCTATCCCAGTGATTTCAAACCAGAACACAGCAATGTTTGCACTGTACTATTTGGCGGCTAACATAGGAGTTGTGGTGGTACCTACTTACAGAGTCTCCGAATAGTAACTGAAATAGACTAAAAGCTTAATTATTAGATGCGATAGACTATAATTATATTAACATAGCATCTAAAACATTCGAACAATTTTCGGGAGCGGTTGAAAGGCGTCCTTAACCGCGGGGGCTGCATGCGATCGAACGGCGGCGTTGAAAAAAAAAAACCTTGGTTTAGACGGCAAGGGCTCGCGGTCGTTGCTCCAGGCACTTCGGAGACGGGGTTCGAAGGGGCGACGATCTCAGTTCTACTCCGACCATGTGTGATTAATGAACTCTGGTTGGAAGTCATTACCATCGGGATACATTTAAAAAAAAATCTGTACACAGGAAGCGGTTAAAGTAATTTCATCACAGAATATTTAAGAAAAACTTTAGTATGTTGTCTGGATACACCGGATTTTTTTTTTATTCGACGAAGTGACGACACGAACAAGACGTTTAGCTAGTGAGGATGATATACACAGCACCACATTGCGCACGTCGTCTGAGACGTAAAATGTTGAGTCTCGTTACTCCAGTAATTTCACTTGTTACAGCGCCGTTTATACCGTAACATAGTAATGTTTGCACATTACTGTTTGCCGGCAGAAATTGGTATGGTGGTATCTACCTTTACGGTCTCCAGCAGCTACCGTTAGTATATAATACGTATACTGTTTTTATACTGATGTTTACAGTACTGTAATAAACACTTGCGGCTTTATTTATCACTGTGTGATAACTAGAAGATATTGCCATAGTTAAAATTCGTTTTAGACTATAACCAACAAATCGTACTTAAATAATCTTTTGAAGGAATATTCCATAAGTGGTTCCGTACTGTACGGTAGGTCTCTGCTGTCGCGGACCGTGTTGTTAGGTACCAATGCAGTGCCTGTCTCTGCTGTCAAACTGTACTGTGGGAATATTACTGTGTTCCGGTTCGAAGGGCGCTGTAGGTAGTGTGGTTACTCAGAATAGCAAGACTTGCATCTTATGTCTCGGGCGACACGTGCAATGTGGTGCAGTATATATCATCTCGTAACTAGCGCCACGTTATGAACAGGCGTATCACTCACTACGTCGCTTAATTGAATAAACAAAAGTTGATATTTTGTACACGTTTTGTATTAACATCGGACTGTAACTATAAATAATATAAATACGTATCGAATTTTGTTTTGATTAACGTTCGCGTGGTTCAAGTTTTACTTTCTTTGTAAGTAAAAGTTGGAAGTCACATTGAAAGTTCAGTTTGAAATTGTACCATACAAACGTGTATCGTGAAGTTTGTTTCGCAAGAAAGAAGCTCTAAAAATAGAGGGTATTTTTCTCTCATTGCGTGAACTCCAATATTTATTTTCAGCAGCGTATAAAAGGGGAACGAGTGACGTAGGGTAGTATGGCAATTTATGTGTTATGTTTGAAAACATTTCAAAATTGTAACGAATTTCTTTAAAATATCATATGTTTGTATTATCCCATTGTTTGATATTTGATAACATCAAGATTTCTTTAAGAGATTGTCACTTTTGTAAAGATTACCGTTAATCTTTTTTTTGTCGTTGTTTAAGAAATCCAAAGTTCAATAATCCCCCCTATAACACGGTATATTAGAACCGCGTTATAGTATCTTATAACGCGTTTGGACAATTGATACATATTTATCTTTTTTCATTAAAAGGGGTTTATATAGAATATTAAGGAAAAACTATATTATGAACGAAACACGTGCAATTTCTTAAAATCAAATGTTTCTTTTATATTACGGAGCAACGATACGATCACCTGATGGTAAGTGATGCGCCAGCCCATAACGTGGCACTGGTTGGAATAGTATGCACAGCGTCACATTGCGCTAGTCGACTTGAGACGTAAGAGATTGAGTCTGAGAAGTAGAAGCAGGGATGGTACTTGCCTAGGTCTTTGGTAACAGAGACTTACTACTGTGTTAAGAACATTTTAAATCAAACATATAAATAAATATATATATATATATATATATGTATCAAGCTTTTAGCTTTCAAATCATTTTCATCATGAGAAATTTAACGCGGCGACCACACACAAATTAGTGTTATACATTACTCGTATGATAGGATTACTATATGTGCTAATATTGCAATAATATTACGTTTTTTTTTATATATTTAATTTGTTGTAAGCGCATATTCATCTATGTCTGATATATTACACCACAGTTTAAAATTGTTTATCCATAGTTTGTATAGGCGTTAATACGTCATCGGAACTCGTTAATAATAATCCTGATAAGATGATAAGTGGAACGATTTCGCGGTATTGCTTTTATCTAGTTTTTTTTTTTCGATGATAAATGCACTTGATGAAATTATCGCTTTACACTGATTTTTCACGTAGTGTTAATAAAAGTAAAAGAAAACCGATATTAAATGTGGATTTCTGTTAAATCTCGATTTAAAACGATACAACTTTATTGTTTGCAATAACAACGTTATGAAACAACTTCCTAAGAGTTAATAGCTTACTGATACTGTACTAATGCGTGATTCTGACGTCAATGTGGTATACTGCGGTGGTACTATATTACCGAATCTCCAGTAGACTAGTAAATTTATCCCCTTCTATCCCTTATCACAAAAGTCAAGGGCGTCTGTAAATCACTCGGCACATTTAGGTTGCTATTAACTTGTCTGTTAGCTTATATTAAAATTATCCTTCTCCAAATATAATTTGATCTCTTGATAAACCAGTTGGAGAGATGGTGATCTACTGAACTCAAATAAGCGTTTAGTACACAGTTGTTCTATTATTACAATATGTTACAAGATCATAACCTTGAAATTGGTTGTAGTTTGAAAAGATAAAAAGCTTCAATTGCGAGAGAAGTACAACATTATGACGATTTTGAGTTAAAGCTTTGACATTTAGATGCAAAAGGTCCGGTAAATGTTACAATTGAGACCCTGTTTCTGCTGATACTAACAAATTGATCGATCAAAACGTTACCGTTTTAATATCTTTTTTTTATCACCTTTTCCGTATTTTTATTTTATCTGACGATGCTTCACAACAAGCGAAACGTTCACCAGATGTTGTAGTGATACGTCTGTCCAATATGTACGCGGCGCTAGATATACACAGCACCACATTGTGCTCGTTGCCTTGAGACATAAGATGTAATTTCGTAATAATTTTACTAGCCACAACGCCCTTCAGGCCGAAACAATGTTTGCACACTACTTTTTATTTACGAAAATATGCGCTTGTTACCTCGCTGTTAGCTCGCTGGCCTAATGGTTAGAGCGTGCGGCCTTCAATCCGAAGGTCGCGGGTTCGAATCTCGGCATGTACCAATGACTTTAATATTTAAGTTATGTACATTTGTGAATTTTAGTAACAACAGCGAAATACAAATGTGAAAAAAAAAAAAAAAAAAAAAAAAGTCCCTAAAGATTCCCAAAAAGAGGGTTGATGTCAGGCAGGCGGCCGATCGTAAAAAAGTTTAGCCAAAACTATTTACAACATGTTCGGTAATGAAGAACATGTTGTGCCGACCCTACATAAAGTGGGACCAGGGCAGGAGAAAGAAGAAGATGCGCTTGTTACCTTGCTGGACGGTCTCCGGCAAGAGACCTACCACCAGTAATTATTAACGTAACGTACTTTGCGATGGAGATCATGGTTAATAGAAGTATAATACTTTGCAGCGTTTTTACGATTCCAGTTCGATTCACATCAAAATGTTACAGAGGATATACACTCTATTGTTAGTGTCCTTCAATTTCACTAGCCACTACGCCCTTCAGACTGAAAGCAACAATGTTTGTACAGTGCTGTATGGCGGCAGAAATAGGTCCTTAGGCGTTACCTTCCTAGATGGTTTCCGGCAAGAGACCTACCACCAGTAATTCTTAATGTAACGTACTTAGCGATGGAGACCATGGTTAATAGAAGTATAATAGTTTGCAGCGTTTTCAAGATTCCACATTCGATTCACATCAAAATGTTACAGAGGATATACACTTTATTGTTAGTTTGTCCTTCAATTAATAAACAGTTGGAAACTAATTAATGAGTCAATCACACTGTTTTTGCTTGCTGGCAGATGTAGTAGACAGCTCGGAAGGCTTTTGTTTCAGTGGAATTCAATTAGTAAATAGGTTAGTCGTTGCCTTACTTACAGAGCAGGTAAAGCGGGTCAGCGAGGCGCGCCCCGCGCTGGTATCCGGGTCACGGAGCCGGGGCGTACTCCACGGCCAGGATACCGTATAGTCTCCGACGCGGGCGTGCAATTTAAAAATGAACTAACGCAATTTTTCTATTACCCACCAACTAGATCGTTTCAAACTGCCACTATCATGACTTCCATATACAAATTACATACAATTACTTCATCCGGTGACATTATATTCAGTTACTGTATATACAGTATGTTTTTTTTAGTTTAAACAAAAATAGTATTATATTGATTTTAACAAAAAAAAAACTCAATTTTTATATCAAACGTTATTAATGCTATAATATATATATTTAAACGATTGTTCTGAACCTTTATAACACTTGACTTCACCGTTTATATTTGTTAAAATTGTAAACGTTACAAAAATTAAAACATAAGGGTATAAATGTGGTTATCTGTCATAATTGTAAATATCTGTATAATGCACTATTAGTATTTATTTGCTTGTAGAAATGCTAAACAAACCCTGGCTCCTCAGTAACACTGCGCCATAATTATACATGTAGTTCATAAATTTCGTTTATAGTCGGATCTGACATTAATTCGTATATTTCCCAGTAATTATGAATGTATTATAACATTGTATATATATCTTAATCAAAGCTTGCAATATATTTATCCAGACAAGCGTATGCGTAAACAACACTTGGACTAGAAGCTTATGGTTTATGGTTATATACTTACTGCGGGAGATGACTCGGCTTCTTATAAAAGTTTTGTTTATATGTTATTCCAAATAACATCGTCCTTGAGAAGGAGTTAATAACATCCCCACCTCCCTACACTCGCGTGTCGTAAAAGGCAACTAAGGTGGGAATAGGCAAAGGGTAGCTGCTTCCTTAAATTACATTGGAGTTACACAGGCTACTGGTGGTTAGTCTCTAGTGGCTCAGTGGGCTGTAGCTAGTGAACTTACTTGGGTAACGAGCCTTAACATCTTAAGGCCATAAGCGCAAAGAGGTGCTGTACATCGTGACTGAACTCACGTTGTTATAAGCAGGCGTATCACTTATCAGGTGATCGTCTTTCTCGTCTCGTAGCATCGTTGAATAAAAAAACTTCTAACCCAAATTTCAACAGGCTTATATTTAGAATTGCACATTATTGATCTGATACCACGTTGATGATGAAGAAAACCAAAGCAATCGTTGTATAAATCATTTGATTTTAAAAATTAATGATCTACGAAAAAATGCCATACTAACGTTCGACGCGGTCCTATTTTTAGAACCTATTAGTCTAGCTACTGACGTCACTCACAGGTTGCGTCACGGCCGTGACGTCACTACGTTTGGGTATTTATCTGTCTGGTATATCTGTCTCGCTCGTGTCGTCTGCATTCCGATCTATAACGATACCTCTGCAGGTATGGCAGATATCTCGCTCGTTTTCCACGCGATTAGTATTGCAATTTTTTTTATGCTATTTTATCATCATACTATGCGCGGCCTCGATGGCATCGTAACCTACTTATTAGTCATTTGTGGCGATGATAAATTACTTTCATATAGGTCAAGTGTTTAAAGCAGACGCTTATAATTGAGGATCTAGCTATGTCGCATAAGCAATTTGTTCATATTATATGTACTTTTAAAATGACACATTCTATAATACTTTTAAGTTTAAATAAGTAAATTTTTTAAAAACATTCGCGATTGTTTTATAATTTACTTAATACTACTAAGAGATGTAGTATAAAAAAAGACTTTAAAAAACGTACTAAACTATTTTGTCAGCCGTTTTAATATTTTCGTTTTATATTTCTTAATTCTCATCAGCAGCCTGGCGACTCGGATATTGTAGTGTCTGAAGTCAAAGGTCTCCAACTCGTGCGTGTTGCCGGTGTTTGACATACAGAATCGAGACGTGGCCCCTTACTGTCGGTCTTATAAAAAGGCACAAAGTCACCCAAAGGGCAATGGCTATGCTTGAAGTTTCTCTGTACGATCGATCGGAAATGTGGAGATCCGCAAAAGAACTAAGGTCACCGACATAGCCCAAAAGATCTGTAGCTTAAGTGGCAGTGGACCGGAGACATTATTGGAGGGACCGACGGCCAATGGGGCAGTAAGGTCCTCGTGTGATGCCTGTGTACCGATAAGACGTAGTGTTAGGAGGCCTCCCACAAGCTGGACCGACGCTCTGGTGAGATTCATGGGAACCCACTGGATGCGAGCAATTCGAGACCGATCGATGTGGAGATCTTTGGGTAGGGCTTTGTCCAACAGTGGGCGTCTATCGGCTGATGATAATAGTTTCTAAATTTACTATGCGGAAACTTTCTTCTGTGTTATAGCTACAAATTTTTGGCTTAGATTCGCTTTCGTACGTTTCTGAAGATAGTAAGTGCTCGATGGATGTTAAGTGCACGTTACGATTTAACGTTTCATATCGTTGTGAAATATCCCACACGGCGCCATCTGTATTACTCATAGTCATATAAACAACTAAATGGTAATAAATCTTTCAGTTTTAATCATATATATATCACCATACATATATAGTAGCGCATGGTCCAAATACGTTTCTGTGAAGATATGATATAGACGTTAAAGTAACGTAACTGTTTCATCTGAATATGTTTTGTTTACCTTCTTAGAAAGTATTAGTTAATTATCTGTAACTTTCAGTTTTCATTAAACAATTCCGGTGGTAGGTATCTGTTATCAGCACACCGTCTAGTGTAATTACCGCCGCAGGTCTCATTTCTGCCGTGAAACAGTATGTATGCAAAGATTACTGTGTATCGGTTTAAACGGGGCTGTGGCTAATGAAATTACTGGAGTAACGACTAAACATCTATGTCTCAAGGCGACGAGCACAGCGTGATTTAAAGTACGTCGTTTCAACCAGCGCCACGTACTTATCACTGGACGAACACCTCATTCGTTTCCTCGTTTAGTAATAAAAAAAAATCTGTAATAAAACTATACAAATGTTAAATTTATATTAAGGTAGCAGACGGTTTCAATAAAATCGCGTGTCGTCGCGATTTCGTTTGATTCGCTGAACTTTCGGAATGCTTATTTATAGTTGGCGTACACGTGGTAGGTTACTTATTTTGGTTGGTACAATTTTGAGTTTTAATGCAATGTAGATAGGGTGGAAATGTAGGGGTTGCAAGAGACGCAGGCGGAGTCGATGACCGAGTATTGATCCAGACAATGTGGGTCGTGACCCCGTTTCCCGTTGCACCACGGACGGGGTGGGAGGATGTTGCAACGGTCACCTTCACGCCCCAGACATAAATGCCAGTCCAGGGGCAAGGATAAAAGCTGCGATTTTATTTCAAGGCTGTAGTACACTGGAAACATTTTAATGAAAGTACCTCAATATAAATGTCTCGTAATTACAAAATATTATTATATTAATTTAATACTTTACACGTGTAGCCTATTAAATTTTTTTTAACAAGGTTTATCTAATTCCAGACACCGCAATAATAACTGAACTAAAACCTTTACAAAACTATTTAAGGTCGTATAGTTTTATAACATTTATGAAGTAAGAAAATAAGACATTAAATGAATCGTTTAAATGTTAAACATTCAAGCAATTTGCCTTTCGTTAAGAATAAGTTTCCAGGTTTCCTTGAAATTTGTGATAACAATAAACGTAGTAAAAGGCCGTAACTGGTACCGATAACATTAAACAGGCGGTATAACCTCTACCTGCGAACTTCACATAATAATATCGATTTTCGGTAAAGCAGGTAGGCAAATCCTCCTTTCCGTGTTTCAAATTTGATACTCACGTTCCGGTATTAGATGTTCATATTGTTGTATCCTTAATAAATGAAAGGTATGAATAATTCATTGTAACCTAATAACGGAACCTCCGCATTAATTTCGATAAATGAAAAGGATTCATCTACACTACCACTCAAGTTAAAAAAAAAACAACAACAAGCATATTGGTGTTTTAATGATGTATAATTTTTCTAGACGTGCTTTTTACCACCTTGGCTATATCTCCGTTTACTACTTATTAGTTTTAGGTTTCTCCTGCCGGAAAACGTACAGGTTGCAACAACAGTCGTGTGCCGATTTAAAGGGTGCTGTAACTAGTGAAATTACTGAGATAACGAGACGTAAAATCTTGTCTCAAGGCGACGAACGTAATATGATGTTGTGTATATCATCCTAACTAGCACCACGTTATTACAAGCAGACGTATCGCTCGTTCCCCGAGACCGTAGATTTTAAATTTAAGGAAATCTCGTGGTCATACATAGTGTAATAGCACCCGTTATAACTTTATACTTGATTTTTTTTTTAATAATTCTTACAGATTTTGAATATATTAATTTACAGGTGTCTAAAACTAAGTATTATAACGGCGTGGTACATTCGCATAGAAGTCGTGAAAGTTGATTCGCGAGCCCTCCCCCCACAACCGTTACAGCACACCCCTCCCCGGTGCCACAAAAGGATCGCATTAGACCCACTTTCACCAATCTATCTTATATTCAAATGATTATTAATTCCCATTTATAAGTTTTTAAAATGGATTATGAAAATTTATTATATTTTACAATATAAAGGCTTAGTGCGCCATATGGCACTAATGTTAATAAATATGGCAATCCAAATTCAACCGGTCGTTGCAGAGAGCTAATGATCTACAAACCTGTGACAATTTTTCTTCTACGTAGCGACGAGACCAATGAGACGTTCACCTGATGGTAAGTGATACGCTTACTCGTATCAATGTGGCGCCACTTAGGATGATATACATTGCACAGCAGTGTGCTCGTCGCCTTAAGGCATAAAATATTAAGTCTTAACCCCAGTAATTTCATTAGCTACAAAGCCCTTAGAACCGAAAGACAATAATGTTTGCAAACTACTGTTTGGCTACAGGAATAGGAGCTGCAGTGGTACCTACCTAGACAGTCTTCAGCAACAGAGACGAATGGACAAATACAATTACAAATGAGTGATACTCATGTAAAAATTATAACACTAGAAAATCCAACATCATTGATCGATAGACATCCACTGCTGGACAAGAGCTTTTCAAAAAGATCTCCATACATATTAATTAACGTCTTTACTTTCCATGAACTTGAGACTAAATAAATTTCTATTTTACATTACGCTGAAGGGTTAACATGTCAAGGGTGCTCCTTTCCATCTGATATTAAGTTATAATGAGATCAAAGATGATGCAGTTATTTCGCCTAGACTAATCTATTTTGACGGCGTGAACTTAACAATTCTGTTGTGACAACAGATGTACTATTAAAAGGTTTAAAATACCATTCACTTATACATGGTCTACATCCATAAGTGGTCACGTCCCGGATGTGATGTAAACTCCCTAAAAGATTTGTAAATAATTTTGTTGAACTTGTGACTTACCCGTTATCGATAGCCACTTATCGGCTACCTGACGTATATACATATCAAAATCGTCTGCGATATTCTAGAAGTAACACTGCCGCGAAGTATTTTCGTCTCGTTGCTAGGTGATTAATTTGGGACTGGCCTTGGGAGCGAGTCGATTCATGTGAACACGGCTAGAAGAGGTTAAATGCTGTTTCATGTCGTGGAAATTGTCGCTGGTTTTACAGTATTTTTAATTATTGAGAATATTTTTTTAAAAATTATATTAAAATAAACGACCCTATAAATATTCTCACTGATAGTACTTTCTCATAGAGTCAAGGTCATTAGTTCACAACACTTGCCAAGTACGGGTTAGTGGATGACGTCTGAAAAGTTGTTCATGGAACAATATTTTTTGTTTAACGAAACGATGCGACGACGGTTGGGATGATATATACTATACAAAATAGCGCTCGACACTTTCAGACAAGATGTTAATTCTCGTTCTACCTGTCATCTCATTAGCCACGACGCCCTTCAAACACAAACTAATATGTGCACAATGTTGTTAAACGGTAGAAGAGCTGAGGCGGTACCTACCTCGATGGTTTTCTTTATGGCAAACATAGGACCGCTTCTTTTCATTGTTTTTTTTTTGTTAGAAACTCAATTTGGAAATTTCGCTTACCCTGTTAATAGTTAAGTAGAGCTTATTAATACCAGAGCATTGGTTGAACGCGGGTTGTATAACAACAACAATGTTTATGAAGGCTGGCGGTGTGGTCGCTTTGTTTGTTATGGTTGCTTCCGGCTGGCAGTCACGTGTGTGCGCGGTGTGTGCTACGTTACTATTAAACAAACACGACCATATCTTGCATAAACCGGTAGAGAGCTGCTAAAATTGATTTTCCTTCCGTTGTACTCTAACGAGCGCTGTAACTGGAGAAATTACTCCAGCAATCGGAATTAACAATATGTCGCAAAGCTAATATGGTAGTGTGGTGCGATACAAATCACTTGGCCGACTGTAATGATCAAAACGAATATCCTGCTCATGCTTTCAATTATATGTGTAAATACATCAAAACTATATTGTAAATTAGATTTTTTCTCGATTAAGGACAACAATGAAGTTTTCCAAGTAACCATGATCCCACCTGATGTTAAGTGGTAATGTGGATGTTGTAAGGACCTCCAGTTTCCTCACAGCTGTCATAGCTTTGGACTCGATGAACTGTCCATAGTATAGTTGTACTTTAAACTAAAATTATTTTTGCCGTACATATGAACATTGTTATTAAGCGTGTTTAAAAATTGACAATGTGATGGTTATAAAGAGGTTGCAGTTAATAATAGGTAGCCCACTAACACAGTTATGTGGGGGGCGTGTAAAAATAGCCCGTCGCGGCCCCGCCTCCACGTCGATAAGCGGCTGCTGGAGTTTTGAAGACAACTCGAACGTACTGGAGCGCCTTCTCGGCCTCGAGTGTTTGCTCTAGTGTGAAAGCTCTGGCAAACGATCCATAAGGGTAAAAGGTAGTTATTACTCTGTACATACTATATAACATATATGCTCTTATTTTTGCTGGATCGGAAAATACCCGCTTTGCCAGCAGTAACGTTAGTGATGCTGGGTGGAGATTGTGCGTGAATAGTTGTAGCCTCCTTTTATGTAACTGTTATGGTACAAAACGAGGTTGCTGAGCGGGATCGGAGAGGACAGATCCCGTTCGGAGACAAAACCGTCGTGAAGCTAACGCGCTATGTCACGGCTTAACGCTCAATGGCGTTCCTCTACTTTAAGGCGGCTTCGGGGTCGCGGGCTTATAAGGATAGGGGTCCGTATTGCCCTCACAATTACTCCGAAATTAACGCGAGGGTGTTGTGGACTGCATACAATAGTCTCTGGAACCGGCAAGCATAACTATTCTAGCATAGTGTTAAAGAGGCGACGGTTGTCGACGAAGATCCCGCGTTCTCCCCAAACGCTGCAGAATTCTTTTTTGAGTAAAAATTTTCATATAACTCTGCTTCCCCCCAGAAGACAAGGTACCATAAACCAAGAAAAAAATGCTCTTATTACGTTAACGCTAAAAAAAAATTTTGAATATTTTATTTTCTTTTTTTTAACTCTATATTACGCCGCCAACACGTTTCGAGGTCAATACCACGTTCGTCTACCCATATTGTTTTATTAGAATTGTAAAACGGCAATAATTTATTAGAGTACATGTTATATAAACAATTTTACTGATTTCAATTAAAAACTAAAACACTTAAAAATATAAAAATTGACAATATAGAGGGAAGATAAAGTATGTACTATCCAATTTTATTTTACACAAAATCTGTTGGCGTTATCGTTTTCGTCTAAATAGGACATGATATATTTATACTAGACAGAATATACTTCTAGATTAGTATAATGTATCATCGTTGACATCCCCGTTTACCATCAAACGTGGTCGTGATTAAACGCTACACTATGTTAGAAATATAAAAATTTTAATCCTCATTAATTAGATATTAATATATATATATATAGTCTCCGGTTTGAAGTGTCTTACAATGTATTGTAGAAGTGTGTTTGCTGGTTTTATAAAACATAAGTTTTTTTGTAAGAACAAACACGACTACTATCGTTCTAGATTTTTATATAAAGGTACTAAGTTAATAGCAGATTATAAAATAGAAATATAAAAAATTGTTCGGAGTGTCTGCTGTCTCACAGTTTAAATATTAAAGTCGACATACTAGATAAGTTAAATTTAATGGCGCATAATTAGTCTAAAGATAATTTCACATTACCGTAGAAAGGGTGCGGAATAATAAAAATTCAAACATGGTGTCACGGCTTCGTCAGTGAGTCACCGGAGGCGGATACGAAACTTGATCCCACAAGGATCGTTGCACTCCTTATAGCATCACGTTTGCTTTAATAACCGTGGAACACCGCTTTGAATGTATAAGGTAGTCGCTGTGTGTGTGTGTACGTGTAAATGTTGTTTCAGCGAGTCTAAATATTAAAATAAAACCAATACAGGAAGGAAAATAAAAGCTTTTTATTTCCTTGATACATTAAATGAACTATTTCATATCGTAATGGCACTGTACCACTTAAATGCTCTCTACCATATCTAGTCTTTAATAGTCGCAATTATATTTACGTACCTCATAAGTGGACCACAGAGTAACAGAAGCACCGTATATATTTTTTTTAATTAAAGATTCGGTTACAACTGAAGCCGTGGAGTGCCGTGCTTATACTGCACTGAGCGAAACCGTATACTTCATACAGAAATATGCGCGTCAGTCATCATTAGCTTAAAACCGCAACCTGTAGAGTACTTAACTAAAGTACTCTCAAAGTACAACTAGATATTTTTGGAAGTATTATATTTTTGGTAAACAGTCATATATTTATACGCTGAACATGAAATTCTTCACAACTCGATACGTTAAGTAATTTTAATACAGTTTAAGAAATATATATCTTCAGACGCTGCTGCACTACTTACCTTTTTCTGTACATCGGATGTTCAAGCTAGAAACGGAGTTCAGGTGAAACAGGTAATAGACAAATGTTTGGTGTGGGCGGGTTGTGTATATGATCTACGACAACAAAACGAGATTTTGTATAATGTTACTTGTCTATATTACAACCGATTGTTTTTTCTCATGTAGTAAATATAAAACTTCAAAGGAAAAACTACATAATTTTCTTATACAATTATTATAGGAGAAAATAATGTAAAGTTACAATTTGTTATATCTAGAAGATGTATATCTGAAAACGCATCAATATTGCTTATCCTTAGATAAAAAAAAATATATTTAACTATGAAACTTGTTGCGCTATGAAAACAAAGTATTGGATACTAGCTGCCCGAGTGAATGTAGAAATTCTAAATTGTTTTTCGCCCACGCCCCGTCAACGTGGTCTCCTACCCGTTTGTCCTATTTAATTTCAATCGCAACAGAAACACCCGTGTGGGTGGGTGGGTCTAAATATAACCGCTTAATCGGTTTCAAGACTTGACTATCACGTGTGATTAGGGAAGGATGCGGATCACGTGTGATTAGGGGAAGGGGCTTTTTAAGAGATCCGCAACCGTTCAACGTTGACTTATTTTTTATTTATCTATCATTTAGGTTGCCTTCTTTGTGCAGGGGATAGTACAAACCCTAACGTACACTTTTCAGACTTGGCATGAGTTTTGGAGTCATGATATTCGAAGGATCGGGCTCGTTATCATTCACAGAACTAGGATTACCTATGAGGGACTTCTTAATGCAATTTTCACGATGAACTATCTTATTTAAGCACTAAAAGATTGATCTCGTTGGCTCATAAGGATTTTAGTAGTAGTTAAAAAAAAACACATGACACTCCGCCGAACTGCTTTGCAGTGTATATTTGACCTCTGTTAATATTTGACCGCCCACGATGACACTATGTTTAGTCTAACAGCGGCCGTAACAACGTCATTAGCTTAATGAAAAGTGTGAGCCGTATCACAAGATTAGAATATCATTAGTACGTATGCCACGCAGAACGCACTTATCACCAGTAGGATGTGAGTTTACTCAGTTATTATTTATACTAATTTGTTTGTTGATATACAATATTCTTCATTATTCTTCTCAAACTGTCATCTTTCGATGGTCGACATTCAGTATGACATGATAACCTGCACGTCGACGCCGCGACTCTGCAAAACGGTCAGGTACTCTTTACAATTCATCGTAACGCTATTCGTATTCGAGCTATTTATTAACTATAACTTTATGAAAAAAAGGTTAAAAAAATATTTCAATAATAAAATTTTAGGAAAACTGACTCTGGTAAAGTATTTTATGATAAATCTTGCGGCAAGCGAAGTCGCTGAATTTCACAAAAGCAGCAATTTTTTTTAGTATTTTGGGAAGTTTATTTTTCTCGCGTTTGGTTTGGTTTGGTTATTTCATTGACGTAAAGTTGGCAACCCTGGGCGCGGTGACGCCAGCGCCGGGCCCATCGGCGTGACGTTGGTACGAAGCGGTGCGCCGCCGCCGGCCTGCCCGCTCGCCCGCCAGTCTCTGCGCGCCCGCGGCACGGACAGTGTCGACCCGCTGCGATGTAAACGCCTAACCCTGCTCTACTGTCAACGACGACAGCTATTGCTGCGCGAAATCCCCGTACCGTTGTGTCTCAAGATAACTACCTCCTAACACGTACAAAAAGTGATATCACCCCCGATATTTCGGATAAACGTAAGTGATGTTTCTGTGTCAGCACTAACCTCCAGTGGCGCCGCGTGTAGTAGAGGCCGAAAACCTTACACGGCTCGTGTGACGAAACTCCTACGAAAGTAGAACAGAGACTCCGGGAACGTAAACTTACTAACCTACTGTTTCTTGAATATGGTAAATATATGCGACTAGAAGGTATTGGTGCAATTTTTGAACGTTGAATTTGCTCAGTAGTTTTTTTGCACTGGAAGATTTAAATCATTACCACAGGATCGACGCAAGCAACAAGTGTCCTGATTACAACGCGGCAAACAAACCGACGCTTGCCGATCTCTCTTCGCCACTTACCCGGTCTATCTTATCAACTAGAAACATTATTTCCCGACACATTGTAGAAAGCAACCTAGATAGATGCGTATAAAAAACATAAGATTTATTTTTTTAGTTCGTTTTAAATACCCACAGTTCTAGTAGTTCGTAGCAGTATACGCTTGGGCCACTAACATTAAGAGCTTGCTCGTTGCACGGCCGTCATTTCTTTTTATAGAGCAAAATAACTCCACTGGGTGGGCGATTGTGCCGATGTGAATGTGTGACCTGGTGAGCTTTAATTGTTAAGCTTTTGCACTTAGTTCAATTAGTACCCACACAAGGGACAATTACCATCAGACTTTTAGGTGTGGTGTAAGTCTACTACAATTAACACAAAGTACCAATTATCTTGAGCGTAATGTTGATGACTATACATTATTATTATTTTTTTATAAAACTCGAATATTACAACTTGATCTTGTTTAACGTTCGTGTCTTATTACACTGTATAGCTTTTATGTAAATTAATTTCGCACTGTCTGGCTTCCTCTACTGACGTTATGTCATTGCCAATGTCATTATTTCACGGTCGGTCTTTATTAACGATTATCTCTTAAACAACAACTTATTCTGTTTAAATATAATTTTAATATACATCATTATTTACTATGCGCAAACATCCGAACACATTCTTTGTTCCCCGCATAGAAACGGAGGCGTCTTTGTTCTGTACGTTAATGAAAAAAAAAACCGTTTATACATAGCATTGATGGAATTGTTGTGGTGTTATGTAAAAATAAGTAAAAGAAGTAAATATAACTTTGTGATTGTTTTACGTGTTAATTGTTAGATGCACTAGATAAAGATTTGTGTACGGTATGGTATTTCTACATTAATGTAGCTCAATGATTCTGACACTCAAACTTTACTTTACACTTAAGTATTATTCTAGAAATAATACTTACGTAGTATAATATTTCATGTTTTTCATACTTATTATGTTCGTCTAATATGATGTGTATTGTATATAGAACATAGTTACAACTCAGCTGGATGGCGGCATCCAAGGCGTGTCTAGACTAGATCAAGAGCAGTCCTGTGTAATGTGATCGTTAATTTAATTCAGTAATAGTGTCTAGTTGGGAATATCGACAGTTCTATAGAACAAAGTTATACTACATAAATTTATATTGTTATTTACCTTTAATTGAGTATAGTATAAATCAATGTTATAGATAATGTACTTCTAAATACAAGTAGTAGAGATATTTGTATGAAAACAAAATAATATTTCGGTCTATTTTAATTTGCTCGACATACATATGGTACAGTTTTAGTTTATGAAATATCGCATAGCGTCGCCGTGTCACTCTTGTCTCAGTTAACTGAAGCTCGGCTAAAACTAATATTAATCTCTTTGTAAGCTAAAAATTCTACTGTAATTTAAGTAAAGCGTAAACTTTCCGTAGAATTTTTTTTTTTGTGTTGAAAATGATAACGGAGCAGTGCTAAGTTGTGAAGCGATGATAGCTGCGAGTGGGATGGAATTCCGTGTTATATTACACATGGATACGTTAGATTAACCCTCGCTGAGCTTCAGCTTCAAGTGCTCTTCAACTAGTGAAGGTTGGCGATAAGCGTGGTACGGTCTTTTCTGTCACTTGAGGAAAGACATGTGCCATAATGTCTATGAAGTCGCACTTGATCACCACAGCGGTAAATCATGAAACTCATTCTATGTAAACGAAAGCTCCGAGTCTTGCGAAAAAAATTCAACGAAATATTTCGTAATTACTGAAATCGTATTTGCGAGTATATCTATACTATTCATGGAAAGAAATACACCAATAAATCTTTCAAATGCGAACCAAATAATAATGGTTTATTGAAAGGTGACACAAAAAGGTTCGGGTATGCTTTTGAATGATTTTTACTTATCATTCGGTAAATGGAAAAGGAATTTATATTACACGTCATTTAACAAGATCTTTTGAATTTGTTTCACTACTACCTTCTAGACTAAATATCATTGTTATCTGTTCCTTTGTGTTCTAGTCGTTAAACTTAAAGCAGGTAGAGAGTAATAGAAAAATATAGTTGTAGTTGTAATGCGAATTTGGATTATCACGTTCAAATATCAATAGCGAAGGAGTCGTGCGCAGGCGCCGTGTACAATTCGTTAACGTGTCTCAAGTGTAAATTTTCATTTTATAAATAGATCACTAAATTGTGTAAATGTTACTGATTTACGACCTTGCGATATACGTAGCATTTGATGTAACAAAGCACAAAAAAAAATGTTTTGTCAGGTACACTAGTTCTCCAGTAAATTGAGCAGTGATGTCAAGATGTCCAAATTTTTACTAATACGAGTAATATTATTTAGTTATTATTACTGTCGAATAATTTTATAAAATGTCTTATACTAAGTTAATAACTTCCCTTATCTATATTTTATTGATTTATTACTTGTTAAAAATTTGCGTCTCGCCTTGAGAAGGCCTTTTTAAGTTATCGTTAGCCATTTAGATAACTTAGTTTTCTAAAATTTCCAACGAAAGTTTAGGGTAGATAATGAAAATTTATTAATACGCGATTGAAAGTTTAAGACGGTATATATTTTCGTTTTAATTTTCAAATAATTTATCGTGTATATGAATTGTTTAAATGAAATGCAAGAATACCTAACGTGTTTGAAGCGCGCGATTGTTGCTGCAATGCAAAAAATCTCCGGTGTTATCTCGAGGAAATTGACCTTCGTAATAAAAACACGTCAGTTGTGATTCAAACGATCTGCCGCGACCGCTGATCACTGTGTCAATCTATTTCATGTTATCGTTATCGCATTAACTTAATCCCATAAATGACGTAGGTTTCTGATGCATGAACGACATTATAGTTTTTAGTTCAAAATCTTTATATATATATATATACCATATTTACTTGCTCGAGTTTCCGTTGGTACTATGAAACCAGCAGAACGATGTCTTGTCGCTTCCTAAATAATATATTATGTTGATTTATTGGTTATATAGTCATCGAACACTAATGTCTTGCTGTTAGGGCTCTGTTGCCGGAAACCGTCTAGGTAGGAACCACGGTAGCGCTTATTTTTGCCTCCAAATAATTACATGACAGTACCGTGAAATCATTACTGTGTTCCGGTTTAAAGTGGTGCTGTAGCCAGGGAAATCACTGCGGTAAGGAGGTTACACATCTTTCTCAAGGCGACGAACACAATGTTAGATTGTGTATAACACCCTATCTAGCACCACGTTATTATGGGTAGGTGTATCACTTACCACCAGGTAAACATCCCGCTCGTCTCGTCGCTTCATTGAATAAAAGAAGGCATTAAAACAATTTTTATGAAATATTTTCCATGGTCTGTCTACAACAGTTAATTGTTAAGAACACAGAAGAGAGGAAATTAAAAAGATGCTAAATAATTCTAAAAAAAAGGCATCTTATAAAAGTAACAATAGTAGAATTATATTCCGAAGTAGCACGCTAATGTCAAGGAAACCAGTTGCTTCCTAGAAACATTATATTGGTAGCGAGAGTGCTCGTCACATTGTCGGACTGACCTTGCGTCCGTTTCCTTAATCGCATCTATGTACTACCAGGTAATCATATTTCCTGACATGCAATTTGATGATTGAAGGAAGAATGTTAAACTTTATAGTTAATACTATAAAGGTAGTTACAAAACATTTGCTATATAAATTAATAAAGTAAATTGTTATTACTCGTAATTTTTTTTATTACATCAGGCAAATCAGACGTTCATCTGACGGTAAGTATTACGCTTGTTTACAACAACGTGGCGCTTGTTAAGATAACATACACTAGCACGTGTCCGTCCCCATGATCCATAAGCTATTAAATCTCAATACTGAAGTAATTTCACTAGCTAGAACGCCCTTCAAATCGGAACACAGTTATGTTTCATAAATTATTGCTTAAAAATATGTAAAACAGTAAACAATAAAAATAAAGATAAGTAAATATTAATTTATATATAAGGACAATAATATACTTCGTATTTCTGGGAATATTAGATAGCATAAGTTTAGACATAATGTGAAAAAAAAAGGAAATAATGTTAGAACAATGTAAATAGTCAATAGTAGTGAATATGTTGTAAATAATAGGATAAGGTAAAGCCCTGAATAATATCATCAGGGAAAATTGGAAATAAATAAATAAAAAAAACAGTAATGTTCGCACTACTGTTTAGCGTAGACGGTTTCTGCACTGAGATGTACCACCAGGAGTATATCCCATCATTCCACGTTAGTCTCAGGAAAACAAGAAGTATTTACCTAGTTTGACTTGGCGGACGTTATTCGATGCACCGCGAGGTGGTAATATAATAAAATCAATAGCATAATGCAATCAATTGCATAGCGGAATACGAATCAAGGACTTTGCAGCGTCTCTCAGTGTCCTCGGCGAATAGTTAAGTTTTCCTTATTGATCCGCTTTATTACAGAGATGATAGTAGGTATCGCATTGTAACTGATACCTTGGTTTATCCATCATACCTATCAATGTTTGGGTGCGTCTTACATATTATATATATCTTTTAGATCGTATGTTCAAATTTTCCATTGAAATACGGTTGTAAATCACCTTAAAACAGAAGTAAAACCATAAAGGAAATGGGCTACTGTTAATGACTAATAATAATTAGCAATTTGTTTATCTAAAAAAAAACTTAAGTCCTTGTATGTAAGATTAAAACAACAAAAATAGATACATTATACAAAAAAGTTCTAGGACTCAGTACATTGGCTCTGGTGCCAAGTTCTGGTACTTTGCCCTGGCCTGACATTATTGAAACACGTGAACACTTAATTGTATAAATGCTTCATTAAGTTACGGAAACAGTTCATTATCACTTAATTATATTGTCTTTCTCTATTATAAGTAAGTAGGTAATTGTTTTGCCGATTTTATATTGACGATGACTTGTGAACAACGGACAAACCGTCAAATGATTTGGCGTCTTTTCTATAAACATTTAGACGGGCACGTGGCCGTAGCCTGTGCCCGGCGATACGTCCATTCAATCAGCAGTGTCTGCCCATAACAAGCCGCTGCCAGCGCTATTGATAGACCAATAACATCCGCGCTGACGTCCGAATGCCCTTGCAGCAACGTTTATAAAACCGTGTGAAAATATTTTCAATTCATCCTTTGTTATCGATGTCGTCATACGTCCAGTGCGCTGATGATGTCCACTTGTATCGTTCGGTTGAAAGTTAATGCACCTACTCGATGTTTCTGTATCGTTTGTACTTAATGTACGTTCATGCATCTCAAAGTTGGCATATCCTCCGGATAAATGTTCCACACGATCCATTCAGCTGTGGTATATATGTAAATCGAGAAGCTGCAACTGCATGCTCTACAATTTAGCGCGCGGATACCGGATCCCTAAGCCCCGAGTCCAATGAAGCCGTAGTAGTTGTCAAAAAAAAAAATGCTAAACTAAATTTAGCGAGCCCCGAGCTCGATGAATTTTGCAAAAGTGGTCAAAGACTAATAACTTAACCATCGTTGGAAAGAGGGCCTACGAAAGCAATGATGTGAACTAAAATAGATAGATCACTTTTATTGTACGTGCAGTGTAGTTTAATATATAGGTGTTAGATTAATGTATTCATAATTAAGGCAGCAAGTCCAAGGAGTCCAATGATCTTTTGAATCGAATTTCAGATTTAAATATAACTTTAGTAGCAATGGCTTCCATGGAGACTTATAAATGAAAACTTTTAACCCATTATGTGTAGCCCCACTGTTCATTATTATGGATCACGAAATTAATTATATTCCCCCGAGTCATTAATTTGAATTGGCTAGACAGCATCGAAGCAGACGTTACTTTAATTTTGAACGTCTGCATTGTTGCATGTGTAGTATACGGTAGTCTGGGAGTTTATCGACCGTCTCGACTAGTCTAGCCGCGATTTGGACAATCTTCTGCTCCCCAGACTCTGCCCCATCGAACGCGGCCCAATCTGCCTCGGGCACATTCCATTTATTTTGTTCTCTCCACACGGCCTACTTTATTGATCCTGTTTGTATTGATATATATTTGATGCAATAAAATCTTAGAAACAACATATCATTACATGTTGGGAACACTTAGGTATAAACTGCATCTAAATCTTAAATATTACTGTTTAAGAATCATTTTAAAATTGAATGCACGGTTTCTTGTAACTCGCAGAAAACTAAATTTAAATCTGATAGCTTTCAACATCTCGGCCGACGAATGAAAATCTTCCATATCCCCACTAAGACTGCAGATAATATATCTCAATGAGTAAAAGGGGAAAGATGGGAACATTCACAGACTAACATTCCTCTTGGCTTCGTACCAAGTCTGCTTTTCGTCCTCCTTAAAAATCTCAACAAAAATAAATATATCGGCAAGATGTGCGCGAGAAATATCAGGCCGCTAATTGCGACGGCGTTTCGTATAGCCGCTTCGCTTTTTTATCAGCTTATTGGAGAGAAATGTGTAAATGTAAACATGACGCGTTTGCGGGACGGGACGGGACGTCGCTGATGCCGTTGCCAAGAACTGTTGCGCCGTCCCGCGAGTCGGCAGCGCGACGCTCCCGTACATTGTCGCGACTCCATACTCCAAACAAGTCGGTTTAAGATGCCCAGGTTTTGCCTGGCAAATCATTTATGTCATCTAGTGCTACTCGCTTTGTTCACCGTAATACCTTTGATACTGGACGCGTGTCGCGATGTGCATCTCGTTAGGAGTGTGATTATAAGTGTATAATACCCCGTTAATATAATCTACGCAGTGTAAACATTATAAGGAATTATTAACTCCTATTCTCTATTCATTAAATCCTTATTGATCGTACGTAATAATTGTGGTATTATTTTATTGTATTCAAGTTGAAAATATAGTTAATAATAGATTATAGGCGGTGGTTAATTTTGTTGTGTATTGTTCCAGCTGGGCATTTCTTCTGTGGCGACATTGATGGAGTTCCGCTTGGACAGCGCGGAGTACTGCCAGGCTCAACACAAATAAATTGCGGGTGTGTCGTGCGAGAGGGAACGCAGCGTGCCACCAACTGAACCCATGCTGCCGGGAGCGTGCGCAAACATCCAACCCGCATACTATATGTTGTTCACCCACCCACAGGTAAGCATCAAATTGTATATAGTTATATGTTTGTTTTTTTTAACATTAACACAAACACTCGAAGCGGTTACATAGTCACGCTGGAGCTTTTGTTACAATCTAATAACTAATTTAAATTTATTGGTAATAATTCTCTCTTGGATCCTTACGCCTATTTTTATCCGTAATATATAGTGTAAATATTACTACTGTAAGGCGATGTGGCTAGAAAATATACTTCAAAAACCAGAAGTCACGTAATGTCTTATCCGAATGTGTTAGACGTGTCATCTATTGTCGTGTGAATAAAAACTTGACAATATTTGCGAAGCACTATCTAATTCGTAATATCTTAAGTATTTCACTTTTTTGTCTTTTACTGTATTTAGTTAATACATTTCTACGAATGAGTTGTTATCTGAGGCCATTGGTCGTAATCGTTCAAGGATCACGCTAAGATAACAATCGGAGAATTCACTTTCTTTGTCCGCATAAGTACTCGCAGACTAAAATCCTCCAGTCCTCAAACTTATCTGATCCCTGACCAAGTGAATGTATGTACAAGATGTGTAACGAACATGTACGGCCACTTCATGTGACCACTGCGGGTTCGCACTTATCATAATGCACACAACGACAGTGCTGTTGCCTCATGTTTACACGTTATCGCATAATTGTGTACCGACAGGAACGATGCGAACAGTCTAATGACTGACGCGCTGCTGGCACTGGACCTGCAGTCCGCTCACACCTCCCCAACGGAACACTGGCTCCCGTGACCGAAGCTACTCTAACGAAATATCTATTTTTATAAATTTTTAACACCTCACTAGTCTCCCCCGTCACTCTGGCGCACGTTGATATGTTAATGTTGTCCCCCATTAATAATCCAATTGCTTTGAATATTTTTTCAAAATTACTACAACTCTGCATATAATTCTCTTTCAGCTACCTTAATTTCCGATCACGGGCCGCTTTTTCAAGCACATCACCGACTTGACCGGAGTTGAAGCGGAGAAATAATAGAAAACACAACTTATGTTACGCGGTTAATTCCCTATTTCGTCTCCCCATTCTGAAACTTTGTTTGTCCGTCTTCGAATGTGCTCGAGCGTTTGAAGGCGACATCCATGCGGGTGGTTTTCGTTATTTAATTGGACCCTTTTTAAAGAAAAACCACGAAACTGCTGTGTGTTGTGTGGAAATAGAGTGACAATTTGCCTGTTAGACTCTGACGGGTAACTGCGCGTCCTGACGCGTGTGAAGTGAAGCAACCACCTAGGTGTGAGAGACGTATCATCGGCCATTTGGAGAGAGATAAAGTGGTCACCATGAAGCAAAAGGACATCAGACCGGCGCCCTCGCTCATCGAGTATAAGAACATGCGCTTCCTTATCACCGACCGCCCATCGGACGTCACCATCCAATCCTACCTACAGGTAATGCATTATAATGTTTTACCTTATCATTCAATGCTATTTATTAATAAATAGTAAAGAAACTTAACAAAATCCATATTTTTTCCAGTTTCTATTCCGTATGTTTTTTTTTTAATTTTATTGCTCGTAATTATTGCTACAGGATATGATGCATTAGTCTATGTTCTGTGTAATATAGTAATTGTATTTTATTTTTAAAGGGTAATGAACAAAAAAATATCTGAAATAATGAATTCGGATGGTGTGGTTTACATACAAACAAAAATATTTATTACATAGAGTATTTAACGAGAAACAGCATTTACATGCCGGGGATCTTTAACGGACCCTGCGCAAAAGCTCCGCCTTAATACCCCGCTGTGAGCGAGCATTGTTAATGCTGAACAATGGAGGAAATATTCAGGACAATAAATTTCCTAGCGATTAATCGTGCCGCGCCTCACGAATCGAACCCGTGTGTGTGCGTCTTTCACGATTTATCGTACGACACGGACGGGCCGTGAACAATCGCTCAAATGTCACTCGGAAACGTTTCCAAAGCCCTTGCACACGTCAAGTGTACTCGCAAAACAATAGCACCAATCTATACTGACAGTGCTTAGGACTTAAAGGATTTAGCACAAGGTTTACGGGATACCCTCCGCTTAGACGGAACAGCGCTTGATATCCATAGTCTATATACAAATATGTTTTCATTTTGTACTAACAAGGCTTTATAATTTTCTCTAAATCATCATGCCCGATTTGTTCAAACCAACAAATTATTATGGGCCCTATATATACATAAACCTAGTCCTGTCTAAAACTTTTAAAGCCGAACTTAATAGTTAAAAATCTGTAAGGATCGTCGAAGTTTTAAGATATTTATAAAGTACTCTTTAAGATAAGTCCAGTGTATTTTAAAAAAAAATCCTTGAGACTTAACAAGCGATCCATGTTGGAACTGTGTATTTTGATGGTGAGATTCCTTAGTGCAGCCAATCATTGCAAACTTTAAATAATGTGTTAAGAATTTTTTAACTATACCAAGTAGTAGTACTAAAACATTGCAAGTTTAATTATCGTTTTTCAATACCAATTCCTCCATCAACTAGTATTATGAACTACACAATTCACAATAATTTTTTTTTTACTATATTGTAAAGTAGAAAGTCGAAACAGATGTATTAATCGTAGTGGTCACCGGTAAAGACGTATGTATTGATGCGAGAAATCTAATCATCTAGACATCATTCGTTTATCTTTAATAAGATAATATTTAAATCTTAGGTAGTAAAAATAAAAGATTGCATTATAGAAATTCAAATATTCTGAGTTACTTTTTCCACGTCCACATCCTATCATAAAATCCTACTTCTTGGAAGATATAACAATAATTAATTTGGTGCTGTTTTAGCACCATGAACTGTTTTCCTATTTGTTTTATTGAAAAATGTAACCTTTGTGTTTTTTTGCAATTCGTAATTTTTTTGTCCTAAGGACCTTTTGAAATATTTAAAAAAATTAAATTTTGCAATAAATAAATGACCAAAAAGGGCTATCTCTCTAATTTGTTGTGTTAACATTTGATCAGCAAACATTTTGTGTTGTATATAGGAGCTGCGCAAGCACAACGTGTGCACGGTGGTGCGCGTGTGCGAGCCGAGCTACGACACGTCGCCGTTGCGTGCGGAGGGCATCGAGGTGCGCGACCTGGCCTACGATGACGGCACCTTCCCGCCGGCCAACGTCGTCGACGATTGGTTCGAGATACTGCGCGACAAGTAAATATACACAGCTCTTACTACAATAGAACACAACACCTTTATTTGTCGAGGGGGAACTCTTCAAAAGATACCCTGCTTCTGAGGGTAAAGACAGGGTTATGTGGGATTTATACCCAATGGAACCCCATCAGCGGTCAACTTTAGTGCCTTATACGAGGCACCGGGATATCCTACGGAACACACCGGTGCCTCTGCACTACGTCTAAACACATGTGGGGAGTGGCGTAATGACCTCGCAACCCTCTCTTTGCTACGACAAGCAACACACCACCTCGTACGTATCGATCATCCAGAACTCAGTCGCCTTTTACGACAGGGCTTACCTTAGTCCTATTCTTGATAGTCCTCTGCAATTAAAGAGCAGACCAGGATACGATTCAGGAACCTCGTTGTGTAGAGTATTGTACATAATATTTCTAATCAACTACTTCACTGCGATGCCATACTTAAGATATCTCTTACGTGTCATTATAAGAACGAACTGCATATTCGGAAGATTGAGTCAATATTTTTTTTTATTAAACGAAGCGACAAGACGAGCGGCACATTCACTTGATGATAAGTGATACACCCGTCCATAACAACTTGGCGCTCGATAAGCATATCAAGACAACGTTGTATATCACTTGGTAGTTCTTTTTTTTTTGCTCATCTCTTACTGGGCTCGCGACCCGAGGTCTACGACCCAATCGTTAGCTAATAGACTATTTATTTTACCCTACTACAAGGTTAACTATGACATGGAGTAGCCGCGTCGTGTATTAATTTACCTTTTTAAAAATTACAATGAGTGCATATGTAATGATGTGGGTAATGGTTGTCAGAGCGCAGAACAAGCCGGACGCGGCGGTGGCGGTGCACTGCGTGGCGGGCCTGGGCCGCGCGCCCGTCATGGTGGCGATCGCGCTCATCGAGCTCGGCATGAAGTACGAGGAGGCAGTCGAGACCATACGAGAGTAAGTTGGTTTACCTCTAAATATGATGACCAGGGGTGTGAGAGATTTCGTGTACGCTATGTACACTACCCGAAATCTGTTTTTCCCAAAAAAAATTAGATATTTTTAGGAAGCTATGGTATACAGTGCTTATTTGCGTATAGGAAGCGCACGTGCCTTTGTATATGATAGTCCTTTGGAGATTGGTTCTGCTCCACATTCAGACTCTCACTCCCGCATTCATCTTAAATAATAGTTAAAAAAAAACTTGTTGTACAATATTAGATATTTAATTTGCGTTTTGCTTTTAGCCAACGTCGCGGCGCCATCAACGCGAAGCAGCTGTCCTATTTGGAGAAGTACAGGCCCAAGTCGAGGCTCAAGAAGAACGGGCACAAGAATTCGTGCTGCGTGCAGTAGACCGTCCGCGCCCGCGTCCGTATACAGCGAATGTAGCTCTGCTTTCACACACACACTAACACGGGGGAAGCACACAACTGTAACTAGTATATAAAAATGTACCACGTCGCCCCTATATCGAGTTTATTAATTTCGTTCCGTAACGACAGCGTCATAAATGCCCCCCCACACCCCAACCACCAACCACCAACAACCACTACTCCAACCAGGAATCCAGTGTCGACCGGCTCTCTCTGAAATTCAATCGGGATTCTCATTGTAACGTGATGAGGAACCGGCCCCGTACTGTGCGGTAGTCGAACATGTTCACAGGGGTGAGGGCCATAGCTTGTGTTCACCGCCGGCGCACACCCGACATCATAATAAGAAAAACAATAACCATAATAAATACGATAACAGCCTCGCGTACCTCTCTCTCTACCTTAATTTTTTGTTTATTTTTGTATTATTATTCCTTTGTGTGTTGACATTATGGTAACCTTGATTCTTAATATTATATATTTATATATCTATTACTATCATTTATAAATCATTATTATTAATAAAATGAGACATAATAGGCATTGAAATGATTTTGTGTTTACTTACGACTTCATTACATTTCTTCTGACGGTGAATATGTTTTGTGCTTTTGTGAAAAAAAAATATATATATAAATAAACTTAGATATTGTTTTTTTGAAATGCTGTGTATAGGTGATTTTACAAACCTTCAACTGTACGATGTGTTTGTGCGCATACGCCGAACCGTCAGCGTCGAACTGACGGTTAACTTGACTCAATAAATGTTCCGACGAGAAATAGCTCTTTGATATTATTTTTCTATTTCTAATTTTTATGAAGATTATCGAAGTATATAATTGATTGTGTAACCACGGAACTGTCACTTTCAAAAATAAAAAAAAAAATATTTATAAGCAGAGACCGATGTTTCATTCCATTTATTAATTTCAAACTTTCTTTTAAAATTTGATACTAACCTTGGAAAAAAACAATAATGAACATAACACGACAAAGCATTCAATGCAACACTGGTGGTAGATCTTTGTTGCTCGAGACTAACTAGGTAGTAACCACCGCAGCTTGTTTCTACTGTTAAACTGTAGTGTGCATTGTAATGAGGTAACGAGACTCGACATCTTGTCTTCAGGCGATGAGCACGATGTGGTGCAGTGTATATCACCCTAATCCACACCACGTCATGAGCAGGCGTTTCTTATTGTAAAGTGAACGTACCACTTGTCTCACCGCTTCGTGGATTAAAAATATATGATGCTGGTTAAGTTTGTATACAACAGCTTTACTTATTACTTATCTTAAGACTACATTATAAATGTCATTTTGGTGATAATCTCTCTAGGTACACCTTCAAATCGATACACAGTAATATTTACTCACTAGTATTTGATTGCAGAAAATATGCGCCGTCATGTTACCTATTATATTGTGAAACCGCGTTTCACTTCCATATTAAAATAGCAACTCCGCGCATTGTTTACGTGGCTATTTGTGTAACGTGTAATGACCTCAAAAGTACATCGGCGTACCGGCGCAGTAATAAACTATCTATTTTTGGTAACCACCAAGGTATACGAGGTGAGCAACGTTCAGTGCCAACTTGTACTTGTTACTACATATCCTGTTTACGAGACCTACTCTATAGATATTTGCGACTTTTTATTTAGTATTGCGTTTATTACTTATTTTCAATTGGTGGTAGGTCTCCGTCACCGGAGAGCGTTTTGGTATGTACACCACCACGCCCTTTTCTGCCTCCAGACAGTAAACATTACTTTGTTCCGGTTTGAAAGGCGCTTTAACTACTGTTAATAACTGGGATAAAGAGACTTAACATTTTATGTTTTAAAGCGACGAGCGCAATGTATAACATCCTGACTGGTGCCACATTGTTATGGGCAAGCGTATCACTTACAATCAAGTGAAAGTCTTGCTCGTCTCGTCCGAATAAAAAAAACATAAATACGTTAGCCTCTATTTACGAGTTATTAATTTACCGACAGTTGAAGGTTCTAACCATGCGGTTCGTGTATTGTCATAAATAATTGGTAACAATACATAAAGTTTTTTCTTATTCCACTAAGACATGAGACGATAAGTGATATGCTTTCCCATAATAATATGACATTAGGATTAATACACTGCTGGAGGAGGGTTAATCTTCCCTAGAACGTGTTTAGGACTGGAATATACTGAAGTCTATCTGCATCCGCACAGGATGACATAACCTTGAATTTCACTAGGAGTAGGGTATCTATAGAAGAGTTCACCCCCAAGTAATAAGAATAGATAAATATACTGCACCACATTGTGCTCGTCGTTACACGTACTTATATTGTACCTCCTGTCACACGCGCAGTCGCTGTATCTATGCAAGTGCACACAGGACGACTTGAACTATTTATACTACAGTAATTTTATTAACTACAACGCCCTTCAAACCGGAACAGAGTAAAATTAGCACACTAGTTTGACGGGACAAACGTCGCTGCAGCGGTACCTACATAGGCGGTATCCTGCAACACAGACCTTTCACCATTAAAAATTTATGGGTTACTGCGACTATTAGTAATAATGCCATCATTATTGTATTTCTTTTAATATGTACCATTACTCGCGTTTAAAGGTTAAAAATAAAAACTAACCATTAGTAATAAGAAAGTGTTTAATAATATTAAAAACGTTATTTTCTCATTAACAATAAAGTTACAAATATAACAAAGTGGCAGTTATATAATTCCGTGTAAGTGCAATGAAATCACTTTAACTACGTATATATTAAAATTTAAGACGGTAACACTGTAAAGTTTAATTATAGTATAATATATATTAATTAAAGTACGGTTTAATTTCAATTGTTCGAATCGGTTTTTTATAGAAATTACAAATTTCCAAACACCAGCAAACATAAACCACTACAAATATGTATTTATATATCTAGTAATAGATGAATGTAGTGTATACATACTTTGTAAAAGAACAAGTTCACGCTGACATTATTTACTTAATTACTCTTGACGGTAAGCAGTAGCGTTTTCCGGTTTATATGACGGACCAAAATATTCAAACGAAAGTTATCGGCTATATATCCGTTTCCATTCATTATTATCATATCTATATAAAAAAAATCACAACAGGTTCATAACCAGATGCGGGCCACAGGTGGTACATGCAACCCTAATTGCACAGATATGTGCGAGCCACCAGTGATACTCCCACATCATATTGCTGACGTGAGTCACCGACACACTCCGCCTGATGAAGCAGACCAGGAGTCACCGGTGGATGCGTGTCAATTGATAAATGTAATATTGAGTATTAATTTTATATTCTTAAAAAAAACTACTTTATTGCATAATAATTGTGCACGTATTTACTATTTATCATCTATGCTTATTCACTATTAAATTGTAACAACACTAGATATATTTAAAAGTTTTAAAACAACTACTTAATATCAATTGTGATTGTGTAAATATTCTAAGATATTCGATGTTTAAAAATGTGGTAAACAAAAGAATTATAACTATGGTAATAATAAAGTATTGATAGAAAATGTTTACAACACTCGGAAACTAATGTAAAACAAAATACTCTATCAGATTGAATAATTTTTTTTCCAAATTTAGTGAAAAAATAGAGTAGAACGTTCACCTGTTGTTAAGTGAACAGGTGAGCTTAGGTTCAATATGGCACCGGTTGCATGTACAATACTATATTCCCTCATCAGAGTTTTACTACAACATCCATCAAACATGCGAGCTGTATTATTTTTAAACCTGCCTTAAGCTATTTGACAGTAGGCAGGCTCTGGTGGTGGTGTATAGAGCGAGCTATTTCTTGGGGATGTACTGATGCTTCCTGCCCC
Organism: Ornithoptera priamus; assembly: GCA_029034505.1. Classification (NCBI taxonomy): domain Eukaryota; kingdom Metazoa; phylum Arthropoda; class Insecta; order Lepidoptera; family Papilionidae; genus Ornithoptera; species Ornithoptera priamus. The sequence goes on along the minus strand of JARDWD010000527.1, from coordinate 2,709,588 downwards.
CGTAGCGCACCACGAATGCGTTCACATCGAACTTCCGTTTGCAACCGTCGTAGTTCATGTACCTAATCTTGCCGAACACCGCCCGCTCGGCCCAGCCTTGGTCGTGGATTCCACAGATCGACCACATGCAACCTGAAAATATATTAACACGAAATATATAGAAGTTGTTATACATATTATCTACATAAATAATATTTTTTATTTCCATTGCTGGAGATTTGAGCGTACTCCCGTAATTAGAGTCATGTCCTTTTCTTGGAACATGCTGCTTTCTTCATGGTGTGTGGCCTGTTTAGGATTTAATTCATCATCAGTCGTTAGAAGTCCACTGCTAGACATAAGCCTTACCAAAGATCATTATAATATACATGTAATTGTACATAGATTTTTTTATATATATTTTATAGAAATATTTAACACAAACCAACATATCCATTTGGATCCCTGCCGTCTATGCTGTAGTGGTCGTTCAAATATATCGCGTACTTGAGCGCCTCCTCCGGGCTCGGCGTCCACTCGAGGATCTTCTTGCACCAGTACATGCGGAGGAAGCCGTGCATTTTACCTTCCTTCACCAGTTGCAGTTGAGCGGAGTTCCACAACTCGTCGTGTGTTTCCGCTTTTGACAGCTGCTCCAATGTGTAAATATGTGTCCTCTTGTCTTTTCTGAAACATTAACCTTTTTTTTTTTTTTTATTTGGTAAAGCGGCATGATGAGCAAGTTTTTCACCTGATGCTGTCATAATATATTGGCACTAATTAGGATGATATATACAGTAAGACATTGTGCTCGATGCCTTGAGATGTGTTGCTAAGATTTGTTACTCCAGTTAATTCACTAGACACCACACATTTAAAACTTAACAATAACATTTGCACACAGTAGTTTTGCAGGAGACACAGTCTCCGGCAACAGAGACTTACCACCAGTAAAAATAAATTTTATTTTTCGGAGTTAATTTTAGAACTTGGTTAAGGTGCTTACATAAAACTGTAACCTTTATAAATATTAAAAGGGATTCTGATCTTCGTCAGCGAACCTGTGGTCTTCCAGAGTCTTCTGCGCCCAGTTGCTAGCTCCTTTAATGCTATCATAATGTTCACAGTAGTAGCAGAAGTTATCAGCTAGTTCACGGCGCACAATCACCTCCTCCAAGTATGCATTCACACTTTCCGTATACTGCTTCTTATAGTTCTGTACACAGAGTGCAACCCTCTGAACTGATATTTGACCTGGAATTAATGTATTATAAATATAGAGCATTTTCTTGGGAACTGAGCTTTAACTCCACTTTCACGGTGAGGAACTAATATTTTTTGCTAAAGATCATGTTAAATTGATGTCAACTGTTAGCACCTAGTATTGAATATTAAAGTACTATTTATATATAATAATAATTAACAGCCTATTTAATGGCCCCATTGATAACACTGGATGCAATTTGCATTAACTATTACTACTTTGTATGTTTATTTATGAGATCTATAGTAATTACCAAAGTGATACCATGGTGACAAATTGCTGAGTGCATCTTGAGTGGGGTCATTCCGTTTGGTGGCAAATATTTTTAACCTCTTTTCCAGAAAGCTTTTCATTGTCTTCACAGCTTCATCATATCCAGGACTGGCCCACTCTACTGGACCCACTGTCTTGTCTGCATCTCGACTCACAATAGCTTCATCCCAATCTATAGGCTATAAATTGTTGTAAAACATAGACACAAAGACATTTACACAAATTTAGTTTTCACTATTACATCAATATGGTCCGTTGTTATTTTGTACATAAATAATAAGGGTTACTTTTATTTATAGAACTTACCTCAGGATCAAAATTACTTTTGTATGGATGCTTTATTACTGGTGGAAACTCAGTGAGGTACTCATCAAGCTTGGAGTTTATTTTATTTCTTATAGTCCTCGCCGAGTACTCCTGTTTATCAGAAGCTATCCAACAAGGAACCACATTGTGAGCATCCACCTGAACATGTCAAAAATTTGATATTTAATTTTTATTACAATTACAATCCTTTATTAACATGTTTAATGCCAACTCGGTGATCAGGGATTAACACTAAACTTTTCATTCTCTTTTCACTCACTACTCTCTCACTCAGAGTCTAAACTGATAGAAGTTACAAAATATTAGTGTAGTTCCAAGTAGTAGGTGGTCTACTGTAACTTTATTTCTGACAAAAGCTATTTTATTTAACCCTAAATAAATTAGATAAAAAAAATAAAAGTACCTGGATAAACGGTATATCCTTTTTAAATTTCTTTTTGGCACCCTCAAGCCAGCTCATTGGTGTCCTAAGGGGGTTGAAGTCACAGACTACTGCACCAATGTTATGATCAATTATCCACTGGGGCAGGGCATCAGCACCACTTCCTTCCAAAAGGTGAAATGAAATATTTAATTTCTTACATTCTGCTGCAACTTTTTCTAGACCTGTAAATATTTTTACATCTATTTAAGACATGTGACAACAATTAGCATTTCATATGAAATATAGTTCATTATATTATTATAATATAACTTTTACTACATTAAACCCAAGCAAAGACAACAAAAATTATTTTAAAGAATACTTAGTGATTAGAGAACTGGTATAATACTTTCCGAATAACTTCATCGTATGGTCTGCTTTATTACCTTTAATCAAAAAATGAAATTGTCTGACAGAAGCATCTAAATATTTCGCAATCAAACAAAAACACACATGCAGGGGTACTTGATTCTTAAGTGCAAGTTTTTGCGCGAATAAAAATGCCCAGTTATCTTGAACTCTGCTGTCTCTCGACATCCAATACACAATACCCTCGCAATAGTCAGGAACTAGTTGTTCTTGTGATATGATACGCACTCGCTTTTTATTGAAATCAAACTTCATGATAGATTCGGCTGTATCTTCCCGCTTCTTGTGTATTTCATTCATAAAATCTGTAAGATTAGTTTTGTGTGCAGTGGTTGATATTGCGGACGATAATTTTATTTTCTTTGCCGCAGAGGCCATTTTTGTAACGTTAAATAATAAATTAAAGTGTATAATTTTCATATATGTGTCATTTCACGCGATACACAAACGTGTTATAAACAGTAATTCAACTTAATATTAACTAATATTTTACGCGCGGTTTATAACGAATTTAAAATAGATCCTTTGTCACTAACGTCAACTTGACTTTGACTCTGAGTGTGAACACATTTCAAATTATATTTTATTAACATATTTTTTAAAATAGCTTTGAGTTATTTTAAATGAAGAATAGAAGAGTTTTACATAAAAACATTCCTCACTCAAAACAGTAAATTAGTCAAATGCAGAGACATTACGCGGATACACAAAACAGGAAGAACGGACAGAACGTATCGAAATGAACATTAGTGCTGCTCATAGGCAATTAATACATGACGGTAAAAAATATTGCTTTCCGGTTAAATAAATGGTGGTAGGTTATTGCTGCCGAAGACCGTCTAAATAGGTATTCCCGCAGCGTCTATTTCTGCTGACAAACAATAGTGTGCAAACATTACTGTTCTACATTCACAACTGTATCGACTCAAACCGTATATTGATATAAAAGTTTGACTTTTCGGAAAACGGCTTATCCGATTTTGGTAAAAGTTTTTTATTCGAAAGACATATTTTTTTTCATAACATATCAATTTTCAAATAAACAATGACAAAACTTTGTAAACAAATACGTAAACATAAGCATTACAGAAGTAGCTCGTTGCGGTGCCCACGAGTTTCGGGATAAAATCAGGTGTAAAAGCTCACAAGAGCCATATTTTTTATCAGTACTTGTCAGACGTTAACTGGTACACATAAGGTACATATACGGAGCACCGGCTAAAGTTGTAGCTTTGTTGCAAGCGGACCATAATCAACGGCAAGTCATTCGTGAACTTAACATGAGCCAATCAGCTGTTTCACGGGTATACAGAAGGTTTCAAGAGACTGGTGGCTTCATTCGGAGACCAAAAACAACAGACACTGGAGCACGTCTGAGACGAACGATCGCTTCATTGTCTTAACTTCGTTGAGAAATCGTCATTTCACGGGCGTTGATGTGCAACAGTAGCTCAGATAGTTTTGAGGAGTGGCTGTAAGTCAGTGGACAATTAGAAGATCCCTGAAGAAAGCCAATTTAACTCTAAAGGCCAGCCAGAGGCCCGAAACTGACCGCAGCTCACCGTCTAGCCTGACTTCAATTTGCTCGTAAACACCTCAATTCAACTATTGATCAAAGGAGCTCCATCGTGTTCATTGACGAGAGGAGAATGTGTCTCCATGGCAACGACTGAATAGGCCGAGTATACAGGCGTCCAGGGGAACGGTTCTCGCAATGCTGTTTTGCAGAAATAGTATCATATGACGGAGGTTCAGTCATGATGTGGGCTGGAATATCATACGAAGGGAACACCGAGCTTATTTTCGTGCCTGGTGGCGGTCGGAGAGGGGGTCTGACAGTTCAAAAGTACGTGAAAAACATTCTCCTCGATCATGTTGTACCTTTATGCAGGGTGCATAGAAGAAGATCTTGTATTGATGCATGATAATGCTTGATGCCATACAGCAAGTGTTACTCGCCAGTTTCTTGAAGAGGTGGAAATTGAGTTGATGATGTGGCCAGCTCTGTCCTGACCTGAACCCCATTGAGCATATATGGGATGAGCTCAAACGGAAGGTTAGAGCTAGAGATATGGCTCCTTCAAGCTCAAAACTGCGCTAGAGGAAGAATGGAATATGATACCTCAAGATTTTATGAAAAATTGATAAAGTTTATGAATAATCGCATGCAAGCCGTTATAAAAGTAAGGGGAGGAAATACAAAGTATTGATGATTTTAACTTTCTTTACTTTATAGAAAAATAAATTTTGTCATCGTTATGTTGTCTTTTTAATTTTTCTTAATTTTTTATGTATTTCTGTCAAAATTTAATTTCATCAATAAATACTTAATAGATTTTTCTCCTTAGGATGTCATTTTTTAGAGAAAAGATAAGTTTTATAAACAAAAAAAAAAACTAAGAAAATCGGATAAGCCATTTTCTGAAAAGACCTTTTGTACTAATTTACGGCTTGAGTTAAATTAGTTGCACGCGAGTGTAGTTTAAAGAATGCTGTAACAGGTATAATTACTACCAGACTAAACGTCTTATGTCTAAGGCAACGAGCACAATTTAGTGCAGTGTATACCATTCTAACTAGCACCACGTTGTTGTGTTGTATAAAAAATTATTTTTCACAAAATAAATGAAATTCGCTTAATAACAATATTGTTTAATAAATTCGCAAAAAGAGGATCCAATTAAAAGATTTTCACAAATTAAAATAGAAGAAAATGTTAACTTAGCACATCAGAAACGATCTCGGTCTCGGAAATGGAGAAATACATATTTCTCAAATCTTCACTACAAGGGTGGTAACCAGTTCTATCTATATTTAATTTCATGCAATCGTATGTACAAAAAGAAACGCTTTGACATAAAGTGCATAAAATATTATCATCGTTGAGAGGCATAAAACATTCGAAGCAAACGTCGTATTTTATGTCCTGAAAAAAAAAATATTTAAATACATTAATGAAAAATCCATAGATATTTATACATTTATACTTACGGCATCTTTCATTAATTCTGCTGTGTTGTAATAATTCAATTGTATTGATAAATTATTAGTATTATATTTTCGAAGAATAATGTTAGCTTCCTTTTCCACAATATTTCTTTCATTAGCAGACACTTTCAAATCAACAGAATTTTTGTTAATATATTGGCAGCAATAAAGTACTATACAAAGCATATGTCTTAACACTATTTTGTCGTATGGTTTTTTAATAGTTGTGTTTATGTTTGTCCAAACTTCCAATAATGTTTCAGGCGTAAGCCACAAACTAAAGTTGGTAGTATTTTTAATTTGTTTCAGTATTATATTCCAATGTCGATGTTTATATCTAAAATGTAATTATTTTAATTAGTTCTTTAGTAATATCATGAAGGCAAGACAAAAATAAATAGATATATTTAATGAAATGTTTATGTTGACAATATTTCTCATAAAAACTGAACCCCCAATAAAGAGTAAAAAAAAATGGTATATCACCATTGCATTTAAAATTACCAATTCACAAAATAACTACGGAACGTGTGATTTATTGTATGGCACATATATGAAATATTATACTTGTTTATTGTTATAATCAATTCTTCAACAAATTTAACATGTAGCCAACGAATGTATATAAGTCTAGCCCAATCAGCTACTAATTGTAATGCCTGTTTATATTCTTCGATGTCCCCGGCAATTGTTTTCTGCTTAGTATTTTTATCGTCAGTGGATTTACCATTCTTCTTTCCCTTGCTATCACTTTTTCCTGTTGTAAAAGAGAAATAATTAATAACTATAAGAAAATGACATACAATATTTTTTTATAAATGAGATACGAAATTTGCAACCCGGTGTCCACGCACGCATGATGTTATTAAGGCCTAGCACTGTTCTGGTATAATATAATAATATAAATTTGCAAAATATTTTATACTTACAATGATAAATGAAAAATTAAATCTATAATTTTGACATTAGTTACAGGAAAGACATTTGGGCCACCGTTGCAGATTTCTACCACCGAACAAAATATTACTGAAGACCGATTTTAAAGGCGCCCGAGCTAGTAAAATTACTATGAAAATTAGCAAATGGTATCATAAGGCTATGAACACAACTTCTCATTGATACCATGGCACCAAAAACAAGGGTTGTACATATAGTCTATTTATCTCATGGTAAGTATCTTGCTAACTTCGTTAAGTCTAGTATAAAATCTAAATTCCAAACGGGAAAAAACGCTCTAACCAAGTTTAAATACGAGTATGAAAGGCTTGTTGATTTGCCAGATATACTTGTTAATAATGACTTGTTAATAATGAGATATATTCTACACTTAGTTATTGTTTAAGAAATTATCAATAGTATGATTATTAGTTACCCGTAGTACTTTTATTAACGTCTGTGCCATTATATCCTTCAGCAAATCTTTTTGCAAACACAAAAATGTTTTCAAACATCTCTTCCTCATTTTGACAAGATTTTAAAGGGTTAGCACCGTAAAATAATAATCTTGTTAACTTAAAAAAATAATTATGGTGTATCTCTGAACACAACAATTATGTCACAAGTAGAATCTGGTAATCATGCACTACATCCAACATCGACGTATACAGTTGTTCATAGTCAATCTACAGTGGTCATTATTAATATCTTGATTAATAGGTGTTGTTATATCAAAAATGTTACCCAAAACTTTTTTAAATTTTGTGACTTTTAAGTTTATACAAAGTTTTTTCTCACATTTTTGAATAATTAAATTTACTTACAATCTCATTACGTTGAGTGCTCTCAAAAGTTTTAAAAAAGGGAAGTGTGAACATCTTCGATAATATGGTCTGATTAGATTGATTGATTATCGCATTGAGATTTACTTTCGGATGAATAATGAATGCATTGAATAAATTGAATCCCTTGGTCGTTGCTATGTCTAAAGCTGAACGCCCACAGAATTGCGTTACAGGATTACAATTATAGGTCAATAGAAGATCCAGCAACAAGCAGAACAGCTGTATAAGAAAATTTAAATTATGTAAATGATTAAAGTTGGAATGTATTATAATTTGTGACTGAAATCACATAAACTACATCTATACTTGTTTCATAATATAGTGATGAAATCTAGAATAGAAATTTAAGTACATAACAAATTGTGTACATATAAATTGACATACGAAAAAAAAAATATTTTGACATTATAAATTGAAAACAAATACACCTGTTCCTCCGCTTCGCTTATGGCAGTTTTTAAAAATAAAGCATGGAGAAGAGTTGGTCCTTCCAACAAGGACTCAGTAGAATTACGGGGATTGTGTGGTAAACGATGATTTGCGTCGGCTCCACTTTCTAGTAGCACTTGTATAACATCCAAATTATCTGTTGATAACGGATATGAAACGGCTATGTCTAACGGCGAATAGCCTAAAACCTATAACAAATAACTTATTGGAGATTCAATTAAGCAACCAAAAAATAATAGGAAAATGTGTAAAGTCTAGACTTACATGTGAATAACACTCATTTACATTTGCACCGTGCTCAATTAACTGTTTAACTAGATTACAGTTTTGGGACACCACTGCCATAAATAAGGCAGGTTGTGGACATCGCACACATGTTGGATCCGCTCCGTTAGATAATAACTGGACAATAGTCGTTAAAATTTTTTCACAGCTGTAATTATTGATGACTGTTAAAAGATATCAATTTTATCATGCAGAAGTTTGTAATGTCTTCCTTACTTATCGAGACGATTTTTTTCTGCCAGATTTATTGAATCTGTATTATCTTTGCTTTGCCGCTGTACCTCGTTTATAAACTTTACAGGTTCGTTTTTCGGTGCTTCCGTTGCCCCTTTTTTAACATTTTTTTCTGTGGCTTTTTTCTGCTCTTCTATTTCGATGTCTAATAATTCATTAGTAATGTCTGTAACTTCAAAGATGTAGGAAATAGGAATACCGGCACTTGGTGTTAAGTATAGGTCAGTAACATTAATTGTGTATTCTTCTAAGATATCAGAAAATAAATCAACACTTTTATTTATTTCTTCATTTCCGCTAACATAACTTTGATCTTGAGGTTTTTCCGTATTGCTTGTTATAGTCGCTTTGGTTAGTTGCGTTTTTAAAGATGTAAAAGATTTTATTTTTTGGGTCGTTTGAGATTTAATAACTTTACTTGGATTTTTCGTGAGACTGTTCGTTGCTTTCGTCGGAGACAAAATATCTCTTCCCAAATTCCATTCCAACACGTTTTCTAATGAAGCTAACAGAAAAGAAAGACACATGATTTTTTATGTGCTTGTTTTAAAATAGCCAATGTAAATGTTAAAAGTAAACTTACAACTCCGTGGCAAATTTGTTTCCGGTATCAAAGCTTGTACATATTCGCTCATCGTAATCTCTTTAGAAACGCACATGAACCGTATTAGTGCTATACTAAGTGCAGTGCAACAAGAATCATTATAATTATTAATGTTAGCTCCTGCCTCCACAAGAAAATGTATTAGTTCTGTGTTATCGCCGCACTGTCGGGAGACGGCCGAGTAAACTTTCACACAGATATTCGAATAAATAGAACAGTTTCTAAAGTGTTAACTTACCGTAGCATACATCAATACACTGTTACCCAGCATGTCCGTCAAATCAGGATGAAGATTCTCTTCGTTTATAAGTTGAACAACAGTGGCCTCTTGTCCCAAATAACTAGCCATTAACAGGCTTCTACAAGTTACCATTTAAACATTAACATTTCACCATTACCATCATAAGAAATGTCTCCATATGATCAATTTTGTACTAAACCTGCAATCTAGTTCGTGCTTGGCCGGTGCTTTTAACTTTTTTCTAGAATCCGACAAAATATTTGATAGATTTAGCCTGGTTACTAATCGTTGATTTTCATGAAGAAAGGAATGCTTCATCATATTTTTTATAATTTCATTGTTACTCCATGCGAAGTAAATTTTTCTTTCCTCAGTCTCTTCAACTGTTTCGGGAATCTATCGACATTCTTATATTATATTTTTATTTTATAGTCACTATTTGACAACATTTCCGCCTAAAGTTATGTTCTTTCAGATGGCAAAACACCCACTTATTCTACGTAGACTACTTAAAGGGTTCACTAAGTTGCAATAAACCCAGCAAAAGAATGTTTCTTTTATTTATTGTTGTTTAAACCCCAATTGGCCGCCGATCTGTCGGCCGGCCCAGATATCGTTGGAAGGATGCCGTGGAGCACGAGCTACGCGAGCTTCAGGCAGTGGACTGGCAAGAGGCAGTGCGAACCAGACAACGCTGGCGCTCTTTTGTGTCGCAGGTCTAGACTCATTCTGGGTAACTGCGCCAGCGGAGTAAGTATATTTGTAGTTAATTTTTTTTCAATATTTGGGAAAATATAATATTAGAGCATATAAATTTTAATTTAAATTTATTTTAAAAATAAAAAATTGTAATAATTGTGTTTTAAGTTATTTGAGAATTAATATTGCAAAGCACAAAATTCAAACCTGATCTTGTTCCATTAAGACTTGAATTTTATTTGACCCATAGTACTTTTCCTCGAACAATTGCAAAGGGAATACAAAGCTTGTTTTGTCTGTGCAATTTCTTGGGTAGAGTTTATGCCAATTCTTTGCCGCAGATTGTGGATCAGATCCGTATTGATTAAGCAGATCTATAGCAGTATTTTTACCGACCTATAAATTCATATCAACTTAAGTTATGAATTTAAAAAGATATATGTTTTAAAGCCGTACGTTTCTTCAGTAAATCCTTTATTATATTAGTTGCGAATTTATGCGATATGTATATTCTCACTTTTTAAGAATCTAATTTTTTTCTATAATGTTTGCCGACAAAATGTTTTCATCATTCTTCATGTCAAGAACGGTTAGTATTGTAATTACGTTTAAAATTGATAAAGTATATGTTTAGCAACAAAAATATTCAGAAATGATGATTATTAATAGAAGTCTTTAATGATTTTAATTTAATAAATAGACTTACGCTTTTAGTAGATACCATCATCAAAGTTCTTTGCATATCAACGCAATTTTGGCCGGTGCTAGTGGTCATCAGGTTCAAAATCAAATTATACGTAGGTGGTATCCATGCTAGTCTAATTAACTGGTCGCCGAGCCAAAGGCCGACATTTTGTCGAATGTCTAAGTACGATTCTATTCCAGGACCCCAACGTAGATTGGAATAAAACAAGCCCTAGGAGATTGCTTACATAAGAAACAAGGTTTATGCTAATTTTAACTAAAATATATTTTGAAAGGGGTTTGAAAAGTTATTTAGTAAGATTACGGCGATGATAATTTGAAGATTTTAAGGTCTAATAGAATTCTGACTTTCTCATACTTAATTAATTTCACGAGAATCATAGAATAATTCAATAGATTTAGATTTTTAATCTACCCATGTTTACTTTTGGAATTGTTCGTGAATCTTTTACTCACATCAAAAACGCGTCCGTCAGAATACGACATTGTACCGTAACCGTGCATCTGATTGCAGTAAAAGTGACCCTCGTAAGTTCTGGAGTCGCCTTCATGATCGACATAACGCCAATAATATTCTCCCTCCCCGTGCATTGTATTTCTCAAGAATTGACCCGAGTACCTCTCCAACGACTACAATAAAAAAGGATCTCTTTTGACAATGGATCACATGTCGACAATACATATCATGTGAAGTTAAGTGAGAATGCCGATGATAGGCCAGCATAATTGCTTATCCTGGTCCCTTCTGTTCTTACGAGTACAGAAGAATTTATTGTCCTTGTAGTAGATTTACTATGTGAGAGTGATAGAAATACATTCCCTAAATACAGGAAATATTCATAGTTCGGGAATTATAGACCACGATAAATCTGTACAAAGCTGTAACATACATAAGGATAATAAATAAACAAAAGATCATCTTGGTAAACACTAGAATTATTTCCGTTGAAAAACATAACTACACTACATTATATGGGTTCGGGTTAAAGATCGCTGTAGCTAGTAAAATTATAGGTGTATACGACTTTACGCGATCATCATCACGTTAAGCAAGATACATTATTCCTATGCAAACTTATTTGGCGTACTAATTTTTATAGCGGGTCAGTCATCAGCCGATAGACCTCCACTGCTGGACACAAGTCTCCATCAAAGATTTCCACATCGATAAGTCCTGCGCTGCCCGCATCAAATACTTGCCACGACCATCAACAGCATGGCATTCGGTAACGCCGAACACTAAAAGAATATTTGGGCCATTTCCCACCTCCCAATGCGGGTTGGTGGGAGCCAGAACCTTGTTTATTGATTAGCAGGGTATACCACGCGCAGGTGAGATTGGCCTGAGTCACGTGAATTTTTAGATTCTTGATAATCTCAGCGCTGCAAGCTATGCGACTGTTACAGCTTATCTGTCACTGGGCACGTGGACCCGGATCCACGGCCTGTTCCGCCTGTTTCATGTGAATTGTTGTACAGGGCCTCTTATATATCCCTAGATACCCCTTGATAGCGGTTGACCGACGACAAAGAAGTTGGAACACTACAGCACTACATAGTCGCGAATGACAACAACAGAAGTCATATAAAATAAATTAGGATAACATAAATTAATTATATATGGAAATTTTTATACTTCTGGTTCTTGTTCGATTTTTTAAGAGACCGAGTGCAATATAATGTCACTCTTAACTGGTGAACATCTACATATATCTTTATCGAAAGAAACACTCATTGAAACATGTATATAATAAATTATATATAAAAAAATAAACCTTCGCTCCTGACCAATGGTTTTCACCGATTTCATTTCTCCTGTTTTCTGTATCCCTTTCGCCGATGTAATACTGTTGGTATGGCCAAGATTTATCTATGGTAGTACCGCAGCAATGTTGCGACATGGAGAACTATGAACGGTTACATGTTTTTATAAATCATAACAAACGTTTTTATGTTTACAGCAATTCGAATGACATTACTGTTGTAACTGACAATTGAATTTGAGTGACGTGTAATACTCGTACGATGTAACGTATAAAAAATATTTAAATTCTATAAGACATTGTATAATTATGTATATCATCATCATCAGCCGATAGACGTCTACTGCTTTTTTATATTACATACATATTTATAATAATTCCCCCTGCGTGTTTTGAGTCAGAGCTCATTTTTAAACTTTTTCATTACTATCATCGATTTTATTTGTTTATTAAAACATTTTCATCATTAATTCCTCTCGTATTACATACTCAGTTCATCTTTCATACTTCTTTTCTACTCTCATTCTCTATTCCAATTCCTTCTTTCATACCTCTCGCAAGTGAAGACAGTCGCCTTTTAAGGGAATCTGAAAATCATGAATAAGCACCCCTGTAGTTTTCAATCTCTTCATCTTCTTTTTTGTCTTTATTTTAATAATTTCTCCCTTTTTTATTTTTTATTTACATTTCCGGTTTATACTTTTGGAACCTTTTTTTTGTCTTAGTCTATAGCCTGTTTTATTTTCACAATTTTATCTACTCTAGTTTGTCTCGTTTCTTTTAATAACATCGGCTATTGTTATTTTACAATATTTTAAAAATATTTGCCTACTTTCGTCTTCACTCATCAGAGAGGCAATAGCTTCCTTGCTGAGCTATCTTCCTAGCTCCAGTTCGTAACACATTCTCTGTCTCCCGTACAAGGGACAGGAGGTTACTATCTGCACCACGGTCTGGTCAATCTCCTGACTTTGAACCTGTACTGACACTCGGAGAATCGGCCGTACTCCGTGAACATAGACGTCCACGTCCGACGTGCTGGACATAGGCCTTCCCCAGAGATCTCCACGAAGGAGGGGTGGGGGGTGAGAGGAGTTGGGACTTAGCCCACTACTGGCCCAGTTTGGCGGGTTGGTGAGTAATTATGTATATACTTTTCCTGAAATCACTGTAAACAACGGGTAACCTTCATCTTTTGTTACCTATTATATATACATAAACCAATCAAGTAAAAATAAAGGCTGATGAAGAACTCATCTCTGAAGAAGTCACAACAGTTCGTCTCTATATAGATAATGCGTACAGGACTTTGTAAATATTTATCGATATTAATTTTGATTGACAGAAATTTTAAGGATATATATAACATTATTCACCAATTATAAGAAAATTGTTTTATTAAACACATTGAATTTAATTACAATATGAAATAAAAATGTATAAAAACATTTATGTTGTCTTTGTAGGTTCTCGAAAGTTCCAATAGTTTATAGACAATTCAATCGTAGACAACTGGACTTAGCTCTCTCAAAATAAGTATATTCCTGTAAGAAATAATAATTATTATAAGACCTATGTCCAACAGTGGATGTCTATCGGTTGAAATGATGATGATGATGTTGTATATTATACCAACATCAATAAGATAAAGTAACAGTAAGAGTTTTAATTTATTCTTAATAATATTATTTCAAAAGCTTGCCGGTTTTACTTATTTTCATTTAGTTTGCAATTAAGTTAAAATGCCTCCTAAAAAGTAACTAATCGCTTGCTTAGTAACACGGAAGTCGCTGGTTCGATTCCGAGGAGTGTGATCGGAGTTAAGGTTTTCTCGAATTTTTGTGATTAACTACCACCTTCACATTGCAAATCTGGTCCTATAACAACAATGCGACGTTCTGGCTGTCAGTGTATAAGAGCCAGAATATTCTAGGCGAGTACGCTTTACCATCTATGTTAGTATCATTATGTCTTCTTTGTCATTTGTCACCATGAGAAATTAATCTCTAATTTTAACCAATTAACAAAAAATTAGTTAACATTTAAAAGTAAGTTTACCATCAAGAAGGTAGCAGCTAGTAGAAGAGCTTTGTGTTTTGGTTGCACCGCTGTATCGGGAAATACTAGTGTAGTTGCGAAGTTAACCAATTCTCGATCCCATCCGTGGGATATCTTACCCACTTCTCGCAAAGAGTCACCTGATAATATCTGAAATCATTCGTAACAAATATTTATAATAAATATGAAGTACTCGCAAACCGATTTGTTAAATATGTTTTTGATAAGGAACAGTCTTTCATTATGAGTTCCTTGTGGATCTGCAGAAAGAATTTCTCTGAAGCTTTTGTCGCCGTTCTGTAGAGATCTACAGAGAAATTTGATGGGTATGGATACAAGATGTAATCAAAGTAATGTTTATGGTCGTGAGGATGGTAAACTGAAAAAAAAAATGTTCGCAAAGTCGACGCCGTATATGGTAATTTAAGGAACCTTTAATACATAACACAAGTAGAATAATATGAAAATGCTTCCGCTAACATATTCCGTCATAAAGTAACTTAGAAAAAAATTTAAATAATCTTTTATAAAAAATTATTAAATTTATTGTTCAACATATATAATCTTTACTTTGGTTTTAGTTTTAGGATTTAAATATATCAAGAGTGGATATCACAAAAGGATCAATTTCCTAAAATATTTATTCTGTAATATTTTTTCGCTAAATAGTGGTATTTTCGTTAAAATATATCCCAAAGATACCTTAAACTCTGATAGTATGAGGGCACTCCTCCTGAGGGAAGCTGGACCTTCAATAACGAAGAGTACGTTATCGTTAGCGTCCCTCACGAGGAAGAATGGTACCATCCACGTCCACTGCTGATGTATGCGACCCACGTAGTTACCGGGTGGTGTTACCACTGTCATCTCCTTAAACGAAACAAACAACATTGTGAATTCAGGAGCATATTATGAAAATAATGAACACAAGTTTACTACCATATATGGCAGTGTGATAAAACGTTGGAAAATGAAATAAAAGGTTTATGAGACTTATAATCAAAGTTTTCTGGGCGAGTACGATTCACCATTTATAACCTCATTATGAGCTAATACTACGTCAAGTTTAGGTCAAATGTAAGTTTAGTTAAAGATCGCCAAAACTTTGCTTCTTTTCATTCTATTTTATGCATCAGATTAATGGAGACTGGAATTAAAGTTATAAATAATTTTTTTTGTGTTAGCGTTAAATATTTTGAATTAATTCCAAAAGAAAGTTAAGTTTCGAAACGCAACGGTCAATTGACTCTAAACATCTTTGCATGACTGTTGCATCAATTAGAATTAAATTGAAATTATATTGCAGAAACTTACTTGCAGCCTACAAGGAAATAGACATGAAGCACCAGCCAGTCGCCTCTTCAGTACCATAGCCTCCTGCCTTGTGTTATCATGCAAATGCATTGTAAAAGATCGGCCCGTACCACATAGACACCTCTGTGTAGACGTGGACACTTCGCTAGCGAAATACAGGGCTTCGCCGTTTGGCACTTTGATAATGTAACGATTTTCCGAATCGATTTTAGATGTAACTGCAAATTATATTACGACAATAAACATGCTGCGAATAGATTGTAAAAAAAATGACAATTTGCTAATAATTTAGCACTTAGTACTGAAGTACAGTTTTACTGTGTTAACTTCATATTTTTTTATTCACAGGTTTCGAAATTTTAAGTTCTATTCTAACAAGAAACAATCATCACAATCGGATTAGTCTTGTGTATGTGTATTATGTTAAAAAATTTGTACGCGACAATTTACTATCGGTTAATAGTTAAAACAAATGATACTTTATATCAATATAAATATTTTATATTATTGACTCACGGTCATTCAACTCGACAGTTTGCTGTATTAGGAGGCTCGAAGTGCCGATGAGGAAATCCAGACCGTGCATGGGAATAAAATGGCCACCACTTCGTGTATGCCAGTTCATGGTGGAAACGGGCAACTCGGCGCGTCCATTTTCTGAAATAACATAACGGGTGAACAATGGTCATTAACTGCATTTAAAATTCATTAAAAGAGGCACTGCTGCCCATTACAACACTAGTCCTATGTACCAGGGACATCTTCCTTCCACACTAACTGTACTTCAAATGCACTTCTCTGTGTTTGACGCCCTCTTCGTGTTTATTTAGTAAACTTAGGGGTTCAAAACCCTTTTTATGCTGATGTTATAAAGATTGATTACTGTACCTTGTACCTGTGGTTGTACGCTAATGACGAGATCAGGTCTTAAATTATTTCCGCTATCTGCAAAATAAGATAGGAATTGAAATCTATACCGACAAAGAATATTTTTTTTCGTATACTCAGTAGAATGTTTTGATTTGGTATGTTATATATTTATATTTATTAAATATGTTTGTTGATAATGTTGCCATATAATATATTATAGGAAGAAGAAGAAATAAAATATATCAACTTGCGTTATATTTATTAACATTATAATATATTAGGATAAACTCACGAATTCCCTAGAATAAATAATCTTCTTGGTAAGTTTCTTATCTTTTGCTTAAGCATTTCTTTTTGTTGTTGTTTATAATAACGAGCACATATTACCGGTTTTAGGGACTTTGTAACTTGTGTAATAACAGAGGCAACGAGAATTGATATCTTACCGCGATAAGCGCAAAATTGGTGTTGTTATAACATCCTACATAGGACAGAATTATTAAAAAATATTTAAAACTAGACTCATCTTAAAAATATTTTCTTTTAAAAGAACTTTGTTTCTTTCGTCAATCAAAGTATGTTGTAGAATATTCTATCGACACAGAACTATTTTCAGTCTGTTCTTGCTTCGATAAGTGCATTCGTTGATTTAATAGTTAATTGCAGTAACATGATCACAAATATATTTATTAGTGACAGATTTTTCATGATCAAAACCCACAGCTGCCACCGCATCAATGTGTTCTCTCAATATAAGCGTAGATATAGTTCCGGTTTGACTGGTGCATGTTATGTTATGTTTAAGATAACGATACTTGCCATTTAGTACACAAGTAAAGGATATAAACCTACTTTTTTTCTGTTGTGGTTATTATTTTGACTTCCATCTTGCTTCACTTGTGGTTTTATGTTAAACAAAAAACTTTATAACGGTTCTGAAAATTTTCGCACAAAGAAATTTAAATTTCATCATTGAAAGATAACCTCATGTTCCATTTACCTTCTGTAGCTGCAGGGTTGTCGGTTCCTTCGCGATTTCGGTCCTGGTTGTTTGGCGGTGCCATAGCAAATTTGTGTATACTTCACACACTGTTGAAGTTGAATTTTATTGATCCTTTTTTGGTTTGTTAACACATTAACGGAATGTTTTATCGTCGACTGCGTGTTGTGCACTTCACCGGTTATCAGTGTTTGTAGATAAATCTGAATTATCAGTGTAGCACAACTATTGACGTTGTAAACGATATCATACTTCGATTTTTTATCATATAAACTTTTTAAAATCTCCGATTTCGATTCTGATGTCTTTAAATTAAACACAACAATATTCGTAATCTTAAAATATCTAAAATTAATTATTATAAATATAATATCTGCATCATATTCACACCTGCTTTGATCAAATATGTGTCTGTATTTGAAACGATGAAAATAACTTTAAAGTTTATGCAAATACGAATAATTCATTAACAGAGGTTTTGACCATAACATGAAAGAATCGTTATTTTCATTAATATATAATTAAAACTTATATTCTCTATACTAATGAACAAAGGACAATGAAACAACGTTTAATGTAAACCATTTATATCAGTGTAATATTATATTCTTGAATATTTTACGAATAAATTGTTAACATTTATGTAAGATTAATAATCCTAATTCCCAATAATTTAGAATATTTAATAATTAATGTCAAAAATAATTACAATTAGAAATTAATAAAGGTTTTTAGATAAAACGAAATTCCTTGGTAAAGTCGCATAGATAACAATTTTTTTTGAACGGAAGACATAAGAAATATAGACCTCACAATATATAATGATAGACGTCTTGTCTAATAGTGACAACGCAGCCACACGAAAGCGAAACGTTATTATTGTCCTAGTAAAGTCTAAAGTGCTGCACTAGTGCTAAATTGTGCTAGATTATCCCTCTGTAATGATAAATCTTACTCAGTATTTGGATTTTATCACAATTAAAGATCATTAGAAAAGTGTCGTCAGTTGTTCTTGAGATTATTTATTAACGAGAGTTCACAATAATATTCCGTTTACTTTTCCAAAGTTTAAAGTTTAAGTTTTATATGAATGTTACACTTAATGATGTTAATGCGTAATGTTATTGAAACGATGTAAACAAATGCTGTATTATATGTTTATTTAAGTAAATAACGTTAGGTTTACGTCTATAATGGCATAAACCAGGGATAACCTCCCATTTCAGTTTATGTAATACTGCTAGACGATATTAGACACAGTAAGAAACGTATTTAGCATAAAAGTTTCTTATAACGCGCAGTACAAGTTTTTTTTTATTACATTCAACAACGAAAGCGTATTTTTTCGCATACATATAATAATTATTATTCCTAGCTCGAGAATAACTGAGATCATTAATGTTCAGACTCCATTCGTGTCTATGGCTGGTTAGACACGGACGGATGTTTTCAAAAACGTTTTGATATATTATAAATAATGTATTTATACGTCTTAGTGTCAGGTAACTTTTACTAAGAGTACAGCTATCGTAAAAATTTTTCAAGTAATATTTTTTCATAATGCTTATAAGCTAACATAAACGTGACATCGCAAGTTAAGAAATCGAACCTGAAACCGTTAGGTTTTTGAAAACATTATCATTTCGTTCCGGCATAATTCTAAAACAGAATGCGTTTTCGAGTCTGTCGAAGTTCTTTATCGGATGTCTACCGCTGGAGAGCTCTTTGCCAACCGATATTTAGTTTCAACGTAGCTGCCAAGCAAGGGCTGGCTTCACACTCTCCGTCCAACTCGTCAGCAAGGTTGTCGTGTAGTTCCCGAAGAGCCATCAACGCCGACCGCGCTGCACGTTGGCAACTCATATCTCCCTCACACGTTGTGTCAGCTTCCGACAGAAAAACTAAATCACAGGTCGTCG
The DNA here is from genome assembly GCA_029034505.1 of Ornithoptera priamus. Taxonomy (NCBI): domain Eukaryota; kingdom Metazoa; phylum Arthropoda; class Insecta; order Lepidoptera; family Papilionidae; genus Ornithoptera; species Ornithoptera priamus. The sequence goes on along the minus strand of JARDWD010000527.1, from coordinate 2,690,041 downwards.
GTGGTGCTTCACCCTAAAATAAAAAGGAAATTAGGCGAGGAAATCACAATGTTTTCTTTAAAAAAAATTTTTTTTTAAATATTTGTCAAATCTTACGCATAAGTAGCATATTTGATGAAGGCTGCAGTGAGGAAGAAAGAGTTGTCCACGATCACCAGCCAACAAATCGACACCTCTGCATCTCTGGATAATTTTAGCAAGAACTGGGCATGGTCCCGTGGAGCCTACTGTAAAAATTCTAACATTAATATCTATACTAACATCACAACATGATGCGTATTCCATATCAGTTTAAGAGCATTGAACATTGTCGTATATGTATTATTCAATTACCATTTGTCATCACAGGTGATCGGTGTCTTCCACTGCCCCCCATGTAGCCTTCAGAAAGCTGTTCTTCGATTTTTCCATTTAAATAATGGCCTGCTCCTTGTTCATCTTCAAAGTCGTCTAGTTTATCATCGACTTTGAGGTAATTAGATATATCGTTAATCGTTGGAATAGCTTTTTCTTTCTTTACAGCCACCCTTTTAGTCTTTAAATCTTCATTATCGATTGATAGTTTCATGTTAATAGCTTTTTGCGTTTGCAAACTTTGTTTAAATTCTTTCAGAGCTTTTCTCATTTTCTCTAAACTATATGCTGCAGCCAAACGGGATAGTAACTTTTCCTTCATTTCTTGTTCTTCTTTTGAATCTAATTTCTCGCCGACGTTAGAATAGTGTAGAGCTTCATCGACAATTAATCCTTCCATATTTTTCAATTTCTTGTCAATGTTATCTAATTTGGAATCATTTTCAGAAGCACTGTTTCGTTTGTTATCATTACGATTAGCAATTGATTGAGCGCGATTTATCTGAATTTCTGTTTCTTCATTTGGCTTTGGCTGTATAAGATTTCTTTTTACGTTAATATGTTTGCGGAAAGAGTTTACGGGGTATATGACTTCTTTGTTAAAAGTGTCAAAATACTGTTTTCTCAGTCTATCTTGGTTACGATCGCTAATAAATGAAACTGATTTCTTTGGCCTTTTATCAATTCCAAAATAGTCGGACCAATCTATGGACTTCTTTTTAATTGTTAAAGGTTTTTCATAGTCATGGTGATGTTCATGATTATGTTCATGATCATTTTCGTGTATATAACCATCAGGATGATTATGATTATGCGCATGGTGGTGGTCATGGTTGGAGTCAAGATGATCATGTTCAAAGTGATTTTCAATCTTTTCACCAGACAACCCAGGGTGATGAATTGCGCCGTGTTTCGCGTGACTGTCATCATTAATATTTGTGATATTATGTTGTTGAGTATCATTGTGGTTTAAAATAGTAAGATTAGGTGGTTTCATTTCATGTGAAGTATCATCGTTATCGCTACTTCTTTTTACTGGAGATTTAATTAGCTCCGAATCTCCAAATATTTTTGATAACTCCATTAAAACCTTGGGATCAGTTCCCGTGCTACTTCTAAATGTTTTAGGTATCTCACGTTTGCTTTGATCGGGTGAAAACCGCTTTTGTTGAGAGTTAAAATATGGGCCACTGCTTCGTTTAGTAACTGGAAAACGTTTCTCAATACCGTCATATGGATATTGATCTTCATCTAAAATATCTGTCAAACTCTCATCATCTATTGGTTGAAAAGCTATTGTATATTCTTCTCTCATGTCATCTTTATCATTGTCAGATAATTGATATGCATTATACTTCCGATCATTATTCCTATCGCGGTTGCTATTCTCGTCATAATTTAACATTCTACGTTCTTCTTCCAAATTAGAGCTGCGTTTCTTTTTAAATGCTATTGGCCCCCAGTTATCGGAATATCTTTTTTTAACAATCTTTTCTTTATACAACTTGACAACACCTTGTGGCGCATCTGCATTATCCACGGGTAGTTTGTTGTCATTGTGCTTGTATTTTGACCATAACTGACCTAATAGTAAAGCATATTCAGCGTCACTTTCCGCACGCTCTTGCATATTGTTTTTGTCTTCAGCTTCATTATTATCAATGAACAAATTACGAAGTACATCATTGTCAGAATGTTGGATCCTTTCACGGAAGGCAGATTCTTTTTTTGATGAGTAATCAGGAGAGTCGTTATGTATGTTTTTCTTTTTGATCACTTTATATTCATATGCTCTTTCTGGTAGCAAATCTTCAGCTAAAAGTTTTAGAAAGTATTTTGGAGTAGAGTCATCGTCGGGGTCTTCTACATCTATGGTGTAGTCGTTTTCTGTAATTATAATTAAACCCTAAGAATAAATTACTTCTTTTCGAAATGGCTAGTAATTGGTTTAATAAAAAAAGATGAAGTAAACAATATGAAATTAATTTGAGAAAACTATTTTATTAAGAGTAAATGCGCGTTTATACGGGTTCTTGTGGATTAAGAGTCAATTAACGGACCTGGGTATGCATGCGGGGGTAAAAATTCGTAAATATCTTCATAGTCTGCTTGTGAAGCTACAGCTCCGTGATCGCGTCCCCTTTGTCGCCGCTGGAGTGCCTCCAGAGCGCCTCGCAGAGAGGAGCCTCGTGGCCCGCGTTCGGCATACGCACATGCGCAAGCGCTCGCGAGTACGAGTAGCACCCACGCCCACTGTATTCTCATCGTGTTGTATCTACAAATCATGTATATATACTTTTATTTTTTATCCACAATTAATATTACCAATTTTACCAACGTAACAGTGTTATTTGTAAATAATTCGAACAAAACTGTAAAGATTCTCTGCTCATTTATGTTCCGCTTTTAAGTGATTCGTCGCAGGTGTTAAGTTTTAATTAAAAAATGTAATGGCTAGAAACTTTATACGTCTGAAACTTAAAGCACCATAGAAATGTTTACAAGCCGTTCGTTAATGTTTACAGTAAATAATACGTTTAAATACTAATAATGATTATAGTATAATCTAATGAAATAGAAATAAACCTAAATAGCTATTTAGTTCAAAGTTAGCACCTTCATAAAAATAAACGTAGCCACGCTTTTCTAAATTAGTAGAAAAAAATTATAGTAATAATACATCAAGTCTTAGAATAATGATCGATGGGTTGGTATTCCGTCCAAGCCAAGTTCAAGCGGTACCGCAATAAGTATTCTGCAAGAGTGGTGGTAAAATAAAGAAACGTTCTTTTAAGTTAACACCGGATATTAAATGGTTTTACGACTTGCTGTTAGAAGTACTATTAGTTTTATCTTTCCTCCAATAACGGCAGAAGGGAGGGTCTCAACGTATCTTTACTAAAACAGCGTTGCTTTTAAACATATGTAGATGGAAAAATTAAACTATTTATTAAAAGATAATGTTAATATTTGACAGTTGTAAATCGAAGTATAAAATGGACAATAAATTACAATATTCAATGATTTTTGTACATATCTTTTTCTTAATAAGCATAAATATATATTAACAGTTCATGTTTTTGAGAAGATGGGATAGTTATTAATACAACTAAATTTTCGGTTCTCTTTGGACAAGAAAATCGTAAAAACCTTAATATTAGTAGCTTTTCAAAGGGCTATCTATTTAAATATTATGTTATGTGATAGAAAATAAAAAAAACGATAGCTGGAAACACAGCTATTTCGGTTTTTGTCAGAATAGGTACATGAAAAAAAAAACGAGCACTAAGCGGTGAAAAGCGTACTTGACACCCTCTCTATCGTACGAAAGGCTTTCTCATTGTGTGCACTGAGCTGTATTTCGCTTTTAGTGCTTCATGAATGAGGCGTGAATGGTAAAAGAAGGTTTTTATTGTTTTTTTTATCGTTCTATCGTACTTATCTGTACATATGTAAAAAATATTACATATAAAAAGTAATACAGTTCCTGTTTAACAGGCAGACGCCGTAGATTATAGTTACTGTATTTTGAGTTCAACTTTATTTAGATGTAATAGGAATATCAACCAAAACAAAACACTTTCTTATTTTTGTGTTTCTATTAACCTCAGAAACTAAGACACAAGCTCAGATGATAAAGCCGCTTACAATAGGCCTCATGAATGTTGCCCAAATGATTACGGCAAGAGTAAAGTCGCATAAAATGTTCGTGTGTATAAAGCAAACAAACGAACGAATACATAGATGTTCAAAATATATTGTTTAGACAACTATTCTTGGTATGAAGTTCTATTAATATTCTTTAACCTCTGTTGCTTACCAGATGCAGCGTAAAAGCAGTCTATTTATATCTTGTAAGCTTCGTAGATAGTTTTGTAGATGAAAAGCTTTTGATTACCCTCTTGAACTGCGATCAACGCGTGGGCGAAGGTTGCTTATATAATATAAATATAGTTCTAGAAGTCAGTTTCAATATTTACTAGAAAATTGTTCTATAACATTTATTATTTAACAAAAATTTAGGAAAGGCAATTAAATACAATAAAATAACTTATGTTTTAATTTGAAAATACCTTATAAAGTCTTATGTTTCATTATTATTTAAATCACTTAAAACTTAGTAATTTGTTATATTAACAGTGGATTTATTCATTCCGCAAAGTAGGAAAAGTAAAGAGAAAGAAAAGGAAAAAGTATCGATACGTATCAGGTTACCCACTTAAGATATTACTTAAAGGATTATTACGAAATTAAAGAAATAAAAAAGTTAACCAATTTGATCACTTTCTGCAAATCTGCTCTTACTCCAGTTAATAACTATGTCACAAGCAGGCGTTTAGTAATGACTGAAACAATAAGGGTCTAAACTACCATTCAGCATGTTCCTTAACCACAAAGTTGGTGCTAAAATTATTGCCCTATAAAACGACTCACTTACCTCCAATTATTTAGATAAAAAATAAGTTTTAGTTTATAATCGTTTGTTTGATAGAGAACTTTGTAATACTAGTAAGATAGTGGACAAGTTTCTCATCAACGAGTTTACAGCAGCTATTGTTTCAACTGAAAACTATTAATCTTATTACCTATATGTATATAAAATAATTTTACTTAATTCTCTCTTCTAGTAGATGGCTAATCCTTTGAAAATTTTTTTGTAACAATTCCATGTATAATACACTGGGTATATCAAAGTATTTAATCATTCTTTGGTTAAAGTTATGTTTTAAGTATTTAATTACTAACGGTTTAAAAAGTCGTCTAATAGCTTTTTTACATACGTATAAAATATATTATTGTCTAATACTGTGATATACGACAGTGTTTGTTAAAGTTATATCCTCATCAAGCTATTATGGTCAGGTCACTGTACTTGATATGTCCTCTAGTATCGATTGGTATCATACGTTGTAAGGTCTACGGAGTTTCATGTCGTTGTGTTATTTCTTAATGATTTTTTTAACAGTTTAACATCGCTGCCATCGATTCTGGTGTTTAGTTGTTATACGGTTTTTGTCACTGGTTTCTAATGGATTTTAATTGGAGTAAAAATATGGTAAAAATTTGTATATTAATCTATAAACCGTTTAATACGCTCACGGACTGTGTACAATTTGAGAGAGAACTGAACCATCGGTTGTATACGTCAGTGTTAACGTCTCTAAAAGCTCTTTTCATGTTGTCAAAAACTTGATTTAAACAGTAGAAACTAAGAGTAATTTAGGTAGCAGAAATTGAACAATTAATCTATTAACTATATTTTAGGTTCTATGCTTACAATGAATGTGGCGTCAGTGCAGACGCACTTTAATATCTGTTGAGCAAAGATGATGTCAAATTAAAAGGTAAATATGAAACCTGGTTGTATTGCTTTTTATATTTTCACATTACAGAAAAGAGAGAAGAGCTTATTTAGCTAAAAATTAAAATACACAAAAATAACGACTTATTAAATCTTTCGGTATTATAATTATATTCAAGTTCAACCCTTATCGTGATATATTTATACAGGAGCCTTTGTCCTTCTCGGATATGATATCAGACACAATTACAAATATCTCACTCTATAAATTATTAAATTGAATAGAGATTTATTGATTTTTGATTACAAATACTAATCTCTACGATCGTACATAAGTTAGTACTTAAAGAGATATTAGATTACGTAGACAACGGGAACTAAACTAAAATAACTTAATTCCGTTATAATAGGATAATTAAATATTATGCGAATTATTAAAGAGATTTTCATTTATAAAAGAAATTTTCATATTAATGAATAATTAATATGAAAATTCAATAAAATAATGAGAAAGTCAGTATGATGCTTTGTTCATTGCAAACCAAATTACTGGGCTAGATAAATAATCTTTTCTGGAAATATAGGTCATAATTTGATTCCATCCTTTACCTCCGATATAGTACAATACAATATCTATAATGTGTTTTTAACTTCAGTAATTTAATAACGAAATAGAAACCGATCAAAAGATTGATATGTATGCTTACCTTTAACGCATTTATCACGGAGACACTGAACAAAACACAGTATTGAAGTGATTGCCAACCGCTCGCTCCGATGCCTGGACAACAACTGCGAATCCAGTGAGCAAAGGTTGCGCGAAGTGCGCCGCGCACGGGGGCGCCCGACGGTGGGGTTCCGCCGGGGAGGTTTCAGCCTGCCCGCCACGGAACCTGGTATGAATGATAAGGTTGGATGTATCGGGGTGTGCTGAAGATGGCGAGGGGGAGGGGTTATATAACGTTCAGGATCGATACCGCGGGCGGTGGAGAAACTAAGGTATTGTCCACGCCGGTTACCCCATTGTTTTATTGTGATACTGTTCAGGCTCACTATACTTTATTGCATTTGCATTGCTGACCCGACACGAGACCGTCGTGTGCGCGACCCAACAATGTATGGGTGATACATTGTACTTAAAGCATTTCATGCCTTTAATATTAACAATATATCATTTGGTAAATTCTTCGATTGAATTACTAAAGGAATCTTTTAGTCTGTTTGTAAGTATTGTATATTCTTAAATTGTTCATCTAGGTATTTCTGTGAGGAGATCAAAAATGCTAGTGAACTAATTAATTTATGAAGCAAACGAGAGATGCGGCGATGATGACGATGCCTCATAATAATGTAGCCCATACTCATGGTATTACTCTATTAATATTAGAAGATGAACTGTATTAAATAAATAAACATTAATGAGAATACGTCCAGTATTGAATAAATGGAAAATTCCAATTACTGTAATACTTGTGAAAGTTATTAAAGATATCGTAAGTTTAATATTTTAACCTTTAAGTAATACCAATATTTAAAACTTGAAAGTAGTGTCTTCGTTATGAATATAAACTATTGTAAGATGTTTTATTTTCTTTATCATCAACTCAGTATCATATGATGTTTGGTAACAATGAGGTCGAAAATGGTGAGGCGTGCTTACCCAGAAAACTTTGATCTCAAGCTGTCGTCAGCTGGAATCAGTAATGAATTATAGCCACAGATTCACAATCTGAGAATGGTGACTAGCTATGTAAGTCCGAAAAAACGCCACCACCACCTCAACCTTACATGTTACCTAACCTTCATTTAGGTTTTTCTTTACCGAAACAAAAATTTACAATAAGGTAGTAAATATTTCGAATTAAAAAAAAACATTCTTTTCCAAAATATAAAGTTAAACAATTAGTAATAGTTAAATATGTAAAATTTCGTTGGTATCTAAAATTCTTTGCTGACTTCAGCTTGGTATTAAATACTGCTTAAAATGCATTTTTTTTGTGGAGAAATTCTCCATCGGATATAGATACGCTTCTGCTGCAGAGAAAACTGAAGAATTTTATTGGACTCTTAATGGCGAAAACCCCACGGTGTCCCTTTCAAAACGGTCAGAACTATGGGAAAGCTTGCGCATACGTCCGCAGTCTAAACAGCATTGACATTGCAGGATGACGTCTTAGAGTGGAATTGGAGTTCCACCTGACACCTTTCATTATCACATAGAAGCGCTGTACGCGCCACCTCGAGGCCTTTGATATACGGCAATGAGTGACTTCCGAACCCGCCGACGTGGCCTCCGTTATGGGTATTGGCGATTATTGTGTATCGTCCTCCAACGTTCTGGTCTCTGGATATGAATGGGGAACAGAGAGGTTCTTTTTTTCTCCTCTCCGCAACCTCCCTTTGCTTACATAACTTATTCGTAATAGGTATCACTCTACGCCTACTTCGTTTGCTGTGAAGTTTATGAATTTAAATTTTTTAAGTCAAAAATTCCTATAAATTTTATAAGTCTAAAAGAGGGTAATAATAAGCATGACCGGAAGTAAGGTAAAATTGACAAAAGATAGTGATATGATTTTTGGTCGCTATATTAAACGAACGATAATGTTAGACAGCAAGGTTACTTAATAGATAATAATGTAGCATGTTTACTGCATGTGCAATGATAATTATGATTAATAAAACCACGCTTTTAGTAAAAGAAATAGATAATAAAATAATACTTAACTTCACGGTTAAATTCTTAGCGTGCCTGTAGATTTAGAACTAGTAATTTAATACATATAGTGTAGAAACTACATAAACAACAGGCGTTATGGATTGGTATCGCAGTTATTGATACGTTATACAAACGTCTATTAGATATGAAGAATGGAATAAACAACAAAATACGATTCACTACAAAAGGACGAAGACGCAGTTTCCAAAGCAGAAAAAAAATTGCTTTCATATAAAAAAAAAGGTTTAAAAGTTCACACTATAGTATGTAATCATTAAAGTAAAACTATTTCAGTTATGAGAGAAAAATTTACAAAATGAAATATCGAAAATTTTGAAGTAAGGAAAGGCGGTCTTTCATACTGTTCCTCTCTTTATAGTGGTGATACGGCTTAGTAGTGGAGGACTAGTCACTCGTGTTAAAGCGAAAAGGAACCTACACGGTCCTCCGTGCTGCAGGTCTAGAATGAGAAAGAAATTTTTAATAGGATCAAGCCCTCTACTTTGTACTGGTAAGCTGTGGGGTGGGATTAAGGTGATCAAGGCTCTGTTCATACAGAAGAGCTAAAAGTTATAGTACAGGTGGTACTGCGATTATCACACACGCAAAAGGGTACCCGTGGATCTTTCATAAGGAGGTGAAGATGGAACACTGAACGAGAGAATTACAACGAGAGCTACATGACACGATACTAGCGTTAGTGGTCACTAGGTAGGGCTGGCGGTGTAGTGCACCTAGTGCGTGGGGTTCCTTAGAAGATACCGCATTCATAAAGTATATTTAAGCCTTAGCGATTAAAACATTTATCGTTGTAGCATTGAAAGCGATAAATCCACATTTTGCTCTGATTAAAACATTATCATTTTGCGAATACAACACTGTTTGATATAAATTCCTTGTGCCGGTGGTCAATTCGCGCAGTTCTATAAGGCTCCATGATGCAGAGCGTTCTTCTTCTTTTATCTGTGGGCATCGCTGCAGTAGCAGGTAAGATTCTACTGCTCTTAATTAGTGCCTTAATGTCACAATTCTGTTTAAGTATTTTTTTTGTACAAAGTATAACTTAAACCAAGCTTTAAAAATATAGTAATGAATGAATGTTAGCAAAATTATAAGGTATATGCCTATGTCCAGCAGTGGATGTCTACTGGCTGATGATATATATATATATATTTATTTGTAGAAAATAAATAGTTTCAATAATTTTTCAAAATACCAGGTAAACCAGGGTTCGTAAAGACTTAAAGGAGTAATAATGGCCGTGCCACTACAACAAGCCTGGAATGGACGATTTAATGATATAAGGAATAACTGAAAAGTATTTGCAAATTTAATCAGCTTTGATAAGTGATTATGATTTATTAAACAAAAACGTTATCGCCTTTATTATTCTTTTTGAATATTATTCATTTGAAAAAAGACTTATTACAGGAGTAATTTTGGAAACTCAATAAACTATTTATTTAGTAAAATTTAACTCTTTTGGCTCAGTAACTGCTGACTGGGATAATAAAAGATGCTTTCAATTTGACTCCGCATTTGTAACCGATTTGTATTTGATGAGAATTGTCACTGAAATGTAAATTAAAATTGTGTCAATAATTATTTTATCATTTCAGCTGCTCCAAGAAATCCTCATAGGATCATCGGCGGCAACGTCACCGACATCGAGAAGTATCCATTCAGCGCTTCGCTTATGTACACAATCGACGATGTCGTCTACAGCCATTTTTGCGGTGGAACTATAATAAACCGTCAATCAGTGCTCACCGCTGCTCATTGCATCTCGTAAGTGAACATAAGGGTGGTGATTCTCCGTGCGTCTAGTCGTCCGGTGGTGAAAAGGGGATGGAGGAATTATATCGTGTAATTCCATCGCACACTCTCCAAAATCTGGTGATAGATCTCTGTTGCTGGATATCTTCTAGATGGGTACCACTGCAACGTCTATTTCTGCTGCCAAACAGTAGTGTGCAAACATTACTGTGTTCCGGTTTGAAGGGCACTGCAGTTAATGTAATTACTGGGGTAACGACACTCAACATTTTGTCCCAAGCGACGAATGCAATGTGGTGCAGTGCATACAGTACATGCTTTACTAGCGCCACTTTGTTATGGGCGGGCGTAACACTTATCATCACGTGAACGTCCCGCTCGTCTCCGCCTTTGTTATTTAAAGAAAGAATCCTATAGTACACCGCGATAGTGGCCATACGGCGACTCTGTTCAAGTTTGTCAAGCCTAGTCGTGAGAAGTTCTTGATCACCAACAAGCCACTTTGCTCGCCTCTTCACCGAGTCTAGAGCCGCTATATAACACTGATGCTGATTATCATCACTAGCCAACAACCACGGATCCGAGGTGCACAACTATTAGTTGAGAACGTTACTGCTCCATCGGCAGTCAGTACTTCGAGCCAATGTGCCACGCCCATTGATAATTAAGTCTAGGAATTATTTGTGCTAGTACTAGTATTATTATGGGGTTGAATTAGAGATCAATCACATGATGTGATATTAAGGATAAAAAGAGTGAATACTTTAGCTATTAAAATTATTATCGGATGACGTCATATTGACAGATTGATAATATTTATTATTATATACAATTGGTCAGTATAGCGGGTTTCTAAAAACCCTTTTAATCCATTTCCAAAGACAATCACTAGTGTGATCTTAGAATTGAACCTATTTCTTTACAAAGCAAACGCTTAACTGTATACTGGTACCTTTCGGATGCAGTAGTTCAATATGTGGGTAATTATGGTATTCATCCATTAATAAAGTACTTTATCAGGTTACTAAAAATAAATTAGAAAAACCATTCTTTTATCGTAATATTTATGCACGAAAACTTTACTTTCCTTTTGAATATTTAGACATAATTTTATGCTGAAACAATAACGATATTTCAAATTCAACGCGTTTTTAGCAACAGTAACAGGTATAAAGATTACGATAACGTCTTCTCGTATCAACTGAAATAAATCCAATGATTCTTTGTTATCGGATGAATTCAATGTAATTATTTCTATATAATATCTTATAAAACCAATATAATTTTAAGTAGAACCGTTATACTTTCGGTTAAAAAAAATTACGATGAAAATATTCTGCGGATACGGTGATGTGATGTAAGGTATAAACTGCCTCCGTGGCGAAATGGCTGATCGCTTGCCTAGTAACTCCGATCCGTGGTTCGATTACAGGACAACATGTTAGATCACCCTCATATTGTAAATCTATCGCTATAACAGCATTAGCGTGTTCCACCTGTTAACATATGAGAGCCGAGGTGTTCTTAGCGAATACACTTTACCATTTACATCCTAATTATCATTTAATAGTATAAAATGGTATTACATAAAAATAGTATTCGGTCAGAGAATATTTGCCTCCGTAAACTTATGCCTTGTAAAACGGAAGTCTCTTTTCGATTCTGTAACTCCATGTTATATTCGATTGGAATATTGGTATATTTGTCAATTTTTAACTCTCAGGAATATTCTTGGCGAGAATATCGTCTTGCAGCTCCTTCTCACTTTACATCGTGTGAATGTAAAGTTTAACAAAAGTGTGTACCTCTGAAAACAGACCTGAACAGTTATGAAACAACGAAGTTTGTCGTAGAAATAAGAAAAGAAAATAATATAAGCGTCATTATTCCCTTTCAGTGGAGACTTACCAAGAAAATGGCGTACTCGCGTCGGTTCTTCTTTCATAAACAGCGGGGGTCAGATCCACGAGTCCGCGTTGCTTATCTCTCATCCTCTATACGATGAGACCACTAATCAGAACGACGTGGCTATTATACGCACCTTGGTCAACTTTGCTCTAGACGGCGTAGCTAAAGCGGGAAGTCTATCTGGGGTGAACTACCAGATCCGCGATAATGAAGTCGTGTGGGCTGTAGGATGGGGAGTTACTGAGGTGAGCAACAGATCATTCATGTAGACATAAAGATGTTCTGTCTTATCGAAACTAATTTCTATTGCTTTTCTTTTTGTCTCTCTTTCTAAACGCTATCCCCTACAGAAGTTGGGGATGATACTTCTAAATAATTATTTTATGGTAATTCATAGTAGGAACTATTATAGCTGCCAAGAAATGAATATGACGATGCTTTAATGTTACGGACAGGCACATTGCTAACCACCAAGTGGAGGTCCTGCACAAAGGCACTTAGTCTTCATTAATATACAGTTCGATAAATTAGTCTATTAATTTCGCTAAGTATAAGATCTTGTTAATTTTCACTTAAATCACTCTGACCGCTATAGATGAACTCAATTCTTATACAACGAATTCAACTCTACTGACAGTATTTTCCAATTAATAAAAATATATTAAGCTAATTATTAGTAATTTATACTCACAAGCACTTAGGCATCTCGCCGATTGCGATATTAAGAATAATGTACTAATTTCTTTCATTGAAATTTTAGCCCGATGGATTTCTATCTCAGCAGTTGCGCGACGTCCAGATCTGGACCATAAACCAGGACGTGTGCAGAAACAGATACGTAAACGAGAGTCGCAATATCACCGACGACATGCTCTGCACCGGATGGTTGGATGTCGGTGGACGCGACCAGTGCACGGGAGACTCCGGCGGGCCCCTTATCCACAACAACGTTGTAGTGGGCGTGTGCTCTTGGGGATATCCCGATTGTGGTCACCCGAAATACCCCGGTGTCAACATTCGTGTCTCCAGCCACATCACATGGATACAATTAAATGCTTAAAATTTACGTTTAATATAAAATTATTATGTAACAACAAAATCAATTGCTTACACGTTTTTTTTCATGTAACTAATCTACTACTAATAGTCACGAAGCAAGGAGACGAGCGGGACTTTCATCTGATGGTAAGTGATACGCCCGCCCATAATAATCTGGCGCTAATTAGGATGTAACACACTGTATCAAGATATTAAGTCTCGTTACTCCAGTAATTTTACTAGCTACAACGCCATTTTTATCGGGACATAGTAATGTTTGGACAGTACTGTTTGGCGACAGAAATAGGCATTGCGGTAGTACCTACTTAAACGGTTTCCGGCAACAGAGACCTACCACCAGTATATATACAACAATAATAATAAAATACGATCTTTATAAACAATTATAAAATTTGCTCTTCGAAGAGGATCAAGGTAACTTTTACAGACTATATACTGTTGCTGTGGAAATGAATGGAGAACTAGTTTTATAGTGGTACGTCTCCGCCGGAGACTGTCTAGACAGGTAGCAAAACCGCCTGTGAACAGGTTTCCACCTTGTGGTGGCGATGGAGTTCAGTAGTTGCGGCTTTGGTGTGGTTGTGGTCACCCACGATGAGGCTAATAAGAACCTATCCGGCCGGCTCGAAGCGTAATGCTATCCCGAGCCGGCCGTTCCAGGGCAACTATACGAGATCTTCTCGAATGTGTGCCCAGGGGCACTTCTGTTCTTCGCAGGCACGGTAGAGTCGCAGAAGGAGAAGAGTTTCGGTATTGCATTTCACCGCTCTTTATTGTCCACTGTCGTATAACTATTGTTGGCGGCGGCCAAGACCAGATTCTTCGCTTCTGGGCGACGGATTCCGAGGGGTCCGTCCGATCGCGGATGTGTGCTAAAGTGTTTCTGTGGCACCGCCGTAAAGCGGCGAAGGTTGACATCGTGGGGGATTTGGTCGGTGCAAGTCTGACATAACCTGCCCCTGCCCACGCGAAAGCATTTCCACGTAAAACAAGAAAAAGGTAGGTTTCACCGCAGCGCCTATTTCTGTTGCCAAACAGAATGATCTGTGCGAAAACATTACTGTGCTCCGGTTCGAAGGGCGCTGGAGGTAGTGTAATTGTTAGGGTTACGAGACAGCAAGGCGACAAGCGCAATGTAGTCCAATTCTATCTATGTATTAATTTAGTACCAGTCTACAAACTGAACACCAACCTAAAATAGATATTTCAATGGATTATTAGATATTTATTACAAGAGACTTACATTCAGCAGTGGACGTCCATCGATTGAAACGATAATGATTAGGTAGGCATTGATGGAAACTTCGTGAGGATAAAGGAGGGTTTACAAAGTTTGAATAATGTCTTCGTATATAACAAGTTAAGCGCCCAGTCACCATTCCTAGATCAATAAGCCGTCATAGTAAAGGTTATATTGCTCTACATCATATCGTATTCTTAGTTTTTTTCGTTTAGTATGATTTCATATATATAAAATTGCTCATAAATTATCGTAGCTGTAACTAAATATATCACGATCATTCACATTCCTTCATCTTCATTTTCACGTTCACAAGATTATTTCCACTTTACATCTGCATGCAAAAGAATAAACCGCCAGCAAAGAATATTACGTTGTAATCAATTTTTTTTTATTATGGTGTTTAAAAATTATCATTATCTCCAGTTAGTACGATAACTTGTTATAAAAAAAAAATGTCGGACTTATAAAAGATATATTATTTACAACTTGGAGTACGAGGATAATCTAGGCAGTGAGTAGATTAAACATTATTGGCTTAGACTGAAGCTTGAAAGTCCATTAAGAAGACATTTTCTTTAGAGTACAGTTAATAAAAGCTTTTCTATTTATTTTCAATTAACGTTTGAAATCATGCGAAAACACTTTTTAGTAATTTTTTAAATATATTATTAAAATAAAAAGCAAAGAAGAACAAAGTGGTTCTTACGAAGTAAGGAATCTAATATTAAAATTTGAAGAATGATAGCTACAGTCTGTTAAGGGTTTTAGCGAAATTTCTTTTATAATATTTCGTTGAAACATCGTTAGTAAGTTGTAAGCTCTCCAAGCTCATTTATTACAGCACGCACTTGCGGCAACTTGTTACAATACCTCTCGCATTGTTTCCACTTGATAATTTTTGCACAAATAAATTTTATTGTTTTATATTTATTGTGTTAAATCCATTTTTAGCTCACCTCTAAATGGCAATTTTGGAGATCTCGTGTTTGGTCAATGAATCTCTAGTCGTCGTCGTCATCGTCATCATCTCTCATCGTCATCGTCGTCGTCGTCGTCGCCGTCGTCGTCGTCGTCGTCGTCGTGGTCGTCGTCATCGTGGTTGTCGTGGGCGATCATTACAACCCTATTTTCTTTAACACACCATTCCATATTGTAATTTGATAATGAACACGAAAAAATATGTGAAATAGCGCAAAATCGAAAGAAGTTTTTAAAATAATGTACGTATTCCAAATTCAAAATAACTAAGAAAAAGTTTTTATGTACCAGTATTTATGGCCAGACTAGTTATATACATATAAATGAGCACAATAATTATAAGTAATATGTTACGTAAAAGTCGAAGCGTTCGTTCACGCATGTGCGTAATTCGCATTAACCCCGATCGATAGTTTTTACTCTGCGTCTATTAAATAGAGCATATGTAGATATTATAGTATTAGTTGCTTTTACTATAAAATTTATATATATATATATACTAAAAATAAGTTTTCTTTTTTCGTCAATCGCGTGAAAACTAGTGAATGTATCGACATGACAATGTGACCATTCGACGCGGAATGATTTGTAGATCGTTATAGGTTATTTATTTTTACAATTTCATAGATGCTTCATCATCAGCCGATAGACGTCCACTGATGGGCATAAGCCTCCATATCGATCGGTCCTGAGCTCTCCCCATCCAGCGGCTTCTCGCGATTTTCAACAGTCATCACGGCTTTAGGTACCGCCGAGCGCTGGGAGCCGTAGCTTGTAGGGGTTCAAATGTGGGGATTGAAATTTTGATGCTTCAATATTTTATTCTTAATTAACTTTTAAAAACATTTTCATATCGAATTATAATTGCGGTTGCTAGGGGAAGTAGTTTGCAGTCTAATTTTATGTTATGGCCAGCAAAGCGGGCAGAGAACAGCTAGTAAAAGATATATATTCAAGTCTCAACTTTCTATTACAGCTAAGACCCTTTCCAACCCTGTCAAAGTTCGCGTCGTTGTGTGCGTACATTAATCTAGTCGACGTTTCAGCTAGAATATCGCGGCCTGGTTTATCACATGAGCCCGTTATATCCTCGTTACCATAACAGATTTCCGCTTGAAGGATCGCTCCCGACGAACCGACGGCTGCGATCAATCTTGTTATATATCGACGCCTTTGTTTTATTCGCGTTTTACGTTTACTTGATGTACTTGTGTGAATTATTTTATCATTTGAACATTAGGAGTGAAAAATTTTTTTCATGTTACCTATTACATCTTAACAATGATCTTCACAAATTTCATGTTGAGTATGAAAATGAGACAGTTGATGACAAAACTCTGCTAGTCAAGATTCTTTTTTTATTCGACCAAGCGACGTGACGAACGAGACGTTCACCTGGTGGTAAGTGATACGCCTGCCTAAAAACAAAATGGCGCTAATTACGGTCATATACACAGCATTACATTATGCTACTCGTTTTGAATCATAGCATGTTAAGTCACGCTACTGCAGTAATTTCACTTATTAATCTGGAAGACAGTAATGTTTCTCCACTACTATTTGGCTGCAGAAATAATAGCTGCGATAACTAGACGGTCGTCAGCAACAGACATCTACCATTGGTTAGATTTTACATTTATGGTGGCTGATTAATATTGAGCGTCCACCATTTTTGTTCTCCGGAATTGAGCTCAGGGACTTTTTTATTATAAGGCGGTTAGCCACTGAGACAAGGTTACACGGAGGCTGTAAAGCACCGTTTTCAATGCACTGGACCTTGAGTTGTACCCATACAATTGATTGAAAATATACTCAGCAATTGATAAATTGTTTTTTAAAAGTATTTTAATAATTCATCCCTTTGTCCTTATAAAAGCACTGCAATAAATATTTCTTATTTGCGTAGTGAAGATGAAACATGAAACATTTACAATTCCATCAGAGGAGTGCCGTTCTGTTTCCATATAAATATGGAAATAAAGCAACGACCAAGTATATTACCATAGTTCGAAAACGGATATTTGGACGATATAAACAGGAAACCTGACGCATAAATAGTTAGTGTAAAACCTTTTTTATATACTTTAATTATAATAGTTCTTAAGTTCGTTATAGAATGTCTTCTGCTTTAATACTTAATGTCGAGGATTAAGAAAGTTATATCAATGATGTTAGATCTCTGAGACTTCCGTCGTTTTACAATATTAAACCTATTCACAATTGAAACAAGAACTTTGATGAGACAATAAAAAAATATGGTTTTCTATTATATATTAAGTTTAAAACATCTTTATATATGCTATGCTAGATAAACTTTATTTTAGATACTAGATACAATGAAAGTAAGCTAAGTAAGATTTAATACCGTTATCACTTTTACACTATACCGGTATAAATTTATTCTAAGATATTTTCCCAATCACAACCATAGACAAATATCAGTCTGGGTATCTGGTTATCGCAAATGGTTCTATTTTATACAGTTAAGCAACGAGACGAGCGGGACGTTCACCTGATTGAAAGTGATACGCCCGCCCATAGCAACGTAGCGCCAGTTAAGATGATATATACTGCAATCACATTACGCTTGTCGCCTGTGACATAAAATGTTAAGACTTGTTACCCTAGTTATTAAAGTAGCTACAACGCCCTTCGATTCGGAACACAGTAATGTTTTCACTGTACTGTTTGGCGGTCGAAATAGGCGCTGCGGTGGTACTTACCTAGACACAGTCACTTCCTCCTAGTAA
Organism: Ornithoptera priamus; assembly: GCA_029034505.1. Taxonomy (NCBI): domain Eukaryota; kingdom Metazoa; phylum Arthropoda; class Insecta; order Lepidoptera; family Papilionidae; genus Ornithoptera; species Ornithoptera priamus. The sequence goes on along the minus strand of JARDWD010000527.1, from coordinate 2,671,952 downwards.
GTATTTTTTCTAATATTCTACAATAGAGAATAAACGGCAGGGGAAGTTTAAATAAAAAAAACAATTTTATTTAATAGATTCTATTCATTACGCGTACAAAAAAAGTCGATATCGACAATTTCGAATTGGTTCTCGAAAAAAAAAAATGCGGCGATCCGCTTCCCTGATATGCGTATATAACAAATAGGTATACAAAATAAATTACATTACAAGTAAGTGTAAAATTAGACTTATAATATCAATGGCATATTCTATTAACGTATGTGGTTAATACATCGCCTCACAAATATCGAGCAGCTACAAACTACGTTACATATAAAACATTAGTTAACTAATACAAAAAAAAAAGAACTAAAAACTCCAATTCTCCGATACAGAAGTAATTTTAAACGAAATATCAAATTATTTCTATCACACGGAGCTCCATCGGCTCAATAGAAGTAAGCATTAAAGTTTAATAAGAACTTAATTCGATGATATAGTTAACTTGAAACGAGATGTCTTAGAAAAGCACGAAACCATTAAAAGAATATTTTATAGAGAGATGAATAATTGAAGGTTTCTAGCGATGGCACTTTTTGACTAACAAACAAATATCACTATACAAATGTGTAAAGCGGAAGTTTGAAGGCAAGAGATGAGATTATAGACGTATGAAGTATTTTAAACGGTCAGCGGAGCTACAGCTCATCGTCGGGTTCTTCCGCATCGGCCAGCTTAATAAGACCTACGAAACTCTTCTCGGGCTGCATGATGGAGTGTCTGTCGCCGCCGGTGTTCCTCACGGCGAGCCTGTCGCCGGCGCGGAGGAATAGAGCGGCGGCAGAGAAGCAGGAGTTGGGCATATCCATGGCATCGATGGACTGCGATGATTGGGCGCACTGAAGCAGTGTGTCGCGCCCTTCCCTAGCGGAGTTAGTACGGTGCAGAACCCACGATATAATGTCATGGCGGTCCAGATAGTAAATCTACGAAACAAAACAATATACTTTATTAATAAAACATACAGATAGTTTGTACAGTATAGATAACAACATCCACACCGTCACCTGATGGTAAGTGATACGCCTGCTCATAACAAAGTGGCGCTACTCAGAATAATGTATACTCCATTACATTGCGCTCGCCTGAGACGTAAGATGTTGAGTCTCGTTACTTCAGTAATTACACTAACTACAGCGCCTTTCAAACCGGAACACAGTAATGTTTGCATATTACTGTTTCGCAGCAGAAATAGGAGTTGCGGTGATACCTACCGAGACGATCTCCAGCAACAGAGTAGATCTCTGTTACCACTAGTCTTTCCTCTTAGCATATCGTACATATTACCATTGCAAATCTAATGATCTCTGTGTTCAGCAGCAGATATCACTGGACTGAATTAAATTCAACATATACTACTATCCACCAACCCGCACTGGGCTAGCGTGGTAGACTAAGGGCTAATTCCTCTCAATGAACTCTTCGATGTGGAGATCTATGAAGGAGGCCTATGTCCAGCAGTGGTCGTCTATCGGCTGAGGATCATATCCTACTACCTCGATTTAATATAATAAATTTTATTTGGTAAACTGTGTTCCCAAAAGCCCTTCCAAGATCTTCACAATCAGCTGGCAAACGAAAATCTAAATAGGATAAGGTCTTCCCTCAAGGTGGTACTATAGCATACTACTACGAGTAATTTCATACTTCACAGTTTACGCCTTTTGCCTGTCTTTTCCAAGTTACTTTACATAGTCTACGGATGGCATTTGTGGGTCTGGACTACATTCCTTTTGTTTAATAAACTTTTTATTTTCCTTTTCTCATTCTCGCCTTTTATCCTCTTTTTCTATTGTACCGTTATCATCTTCCATTCCTTTTCTCTCACCTATGCTCTATCCTAATTCTTTCATTCTTCCCCTTAAATAAGTTGAGGTACACACTTTTTATTTACTTTTGTGGTAGGTCTCTGTTGCCAGCGACCGTCTAGGAAGTCACCACCGCAGCGCCTATTTCTACCGCCTAACAGTAGTATGCAAATATTATAGTGTTCCGGTTTTTAAGGCGCTGTAGCTAGTGTAATTACTGGGGTAACGAAATGTCGTTGAATGCAACAATTTATGTTTTAAGGCGACGAGCGCAATGTAGTGCAGTGTATACTATTTTAACCAGCGCGAAGCCAATGGGCTGGCGTATCAGTTACCATCAGGTGAACGTTTCGCTCGTCTCGTTGCTTAATGGAATAAAAAAAAGTTAAAGCGATCACACTTACTTGTACATAGACGAGGTATACGCCCGAATGGTGAACGTGTACATGTCCGCTGCGGGTCAGAGTGGGGCGCGGGTGTGGGGAAGCCAGGGTCCACGGCGCCGGGTACCACACGTCGTGCGGGGCTCCGTGTGAAACTCGCACCAATCCGTTGCCTATCAGAAAATAATCATTTTATTAACACTATTAACTGTCCGAATAGGCTTAAATATTTTTCTTCTAAATCCGAAACTCTTGACGTGGTTAATATCATCATCCTTTACTAGAGCAGCCTTACTAGTTAATAGTATTGAGTTAAACTGTGTGAACCTAAACATGACAATCCAAATTATTTGTGAAAGAACAGGTGATCTTTTAGTTTACAACCTCTAGTTTACACTTAGCTCCAGCTTTTATTTCGGATAGCACATAAACTTTGAGGATCCTGTGCTTCCTACCAATACCAATGTCACATACTGTGAAGCGAATAAAATTTCAATAATGTCACCTTTGTAATTGTCGTGGAGACCGACGTTCAGATGAGAGGTGTTCCCGTGGAAGTGAGCAGCAATGAACGGTCTCCTCCGCCCTTCCTAAAACCAAAGATCAAGTCAAGGTCAAATCTTAAATGAAAATACCTTCGCAAAGGAACGATAAACATAAAAAAAATATTTATCTAATTTGTTAAATATATAAATGCATAAATGAAGTGGAAAATGTAAAATTGGCATGTGGCAATGGGCAATGGGAAAATGGAAAACGGAGTACAGAAAAAGTAAAAAAGGAAAACAGAAGCAAATGGCAAATGAAAGGAGAAAGGGGAGGGGAAATGGGAGAGGGAGAAGGAGATGGAAAATGGATGATGGACAATGGGCGACTTGAAAACGAGAACCGGGACACGGGAAGGAACTGGGAACCGGGAAATGGGAACCTGGGAACCTGGAACTGGAAACCTGGAACCGAGAACCGGAAACCGGGAGACAGGAAAAAGAAAACCGAAAATCGAAAATAGAATTTCGTAGATCTTAATTAAACTTTTATATGCATTTTCATTTCGAATTACTTATGCAGTTGCTATAGTAACGTTGGCTATAGAAAGTCATTTGCGGTCTAATTTTATATTACGGCCGGAGAATAGTTAGTATATGTATATAGGAAATATCCAAAGACTCATGAAATCATGAAGAGATTTCGTTAACTGTCAAACGTTGAAGATTCAAAATTTGGTGGAGAGATATTTCTTCTGCCATTTAGAGGTCAAGGATTTTACAAAATACTTTCCCCAAAGAGAGTTGCGGAGGTGTTAATAACGGGAAAGGACCCGAGGGCGAGAATGTTTCTGACAAAATTTCAAGTTAAAATTTAATTCTATAATCTCTTTTATGTCGAGAAAAACAGGCGGGGAGCAGCTGGTATGATTCAGAAATCTGTTATATTATAAACTTGGCGCCTACATAAATTCAAGTTACTTGTAATCAGCAACATAGATTTACATAGACACAATTTTATATATTTCTTATTATCTACCTCATCGTCACTGTTCCTGGCGGTCCTCGTCACCGTGTGAAGCGCTATTTTTCCTGCCACTGACGAGTCAGTGGTTGACGCGAACTTTTTACTTTTTCGTCTGTAACAAATTATAATAATATTATAAATTAATGTTATTGCACAATATTCTAGTTCTCTTTTTCGTGATAATGAAAAAGAGAATTATTTTATTACTATTATGAACGACAGTAGACGTATATCGGCTGATGATGATGATGATGATTATGATTATGAACGAAAATCTTATATGAAATGTTCCACCCATACATTATAAGGTCATATTGTATTACATAACAGCAATAAGATGTCCATCGACGTCTTTGTGAAGATCGCAGAGAATCAGATGCAGGCGATAGTGGATCATTATCATCATGTTAATAACAAACACTTGAACTTTCTCATTTTAATAAATTTCTCCAGTCACTCCAGCTTTAAACTCTTTTTCTAATAAAACCTTTTTATTAAAATAAACTCCCGATTTCACAAAAACATTAAAAAGTAAGATTAAGTTTCATAAGTAATGTATCAAAGCAAATATCTAAGATAATAATTTAATTAATAGGATATTATTAAATAGAATAAAAACCTATATTAAATAGAATAAGAAAACATATTTCCATGCAGATTTAATCTTTGGACATTTATCTCTCATAACCAGCGGAGAAAGAATTAATAAATGAAACTTCGTTACTAAGTGAAATTTGAAAGCGTAATAAATTACTATCAAAATATTATCATCATCACCATCAACAGCTGATAGACATCCACTGCTGGATATACTCAAAGATTCTCACATCGATCGGATAGGGATTCATATGGGGGATTTGGGCCATTTCCTACCAGGCTGGCCCAATGCGGGTTGGTGTTAGCCAGAGCCTCGTTTGTTGATTCTCAAGCTGCAACACGAGCAGGTGAAGTTGGCTTTGATCCCGTGAGTTGTTGGGCGGGAATCCTTCCCCCCCCCTATCCCTTATACTACCGAAATATAAACTGACGTTTGATATAATCGTGAAAAATTCAGTTTTAACACAGCAGTGTTTCTATGATGACTCTTTTTGACGTTTTTAATGCGTTAAATTCTATAATAAAAGCAATATAAATATCAATTATATATATATATATAAATTTAAAAATCAGATTCTCTATTTATTACAATCACAAACATTTATTTAAAAAAAAATGTTCTCCGTCTTGTGTTAGTTAAACGAGACGCTGGACGCTGTCAACTTATCTCCATTGACTTTCTTAATTTGTTCTTAGTATACTTATTAATAATAAATGAGCATCCTTTATATGAGTGGATAAAAAAAGAAAATTTTCGATTTCCGGTCATACCGGAAATCAGGAATATATCGCTTCACTAAACATAATATGAAATAGTCTTGTTTAAAAGTTTCTAACTTAAATCAGTAAAATTTATGGCAACATTTTTTTACTAAGTAGTTATAAGTCGTAACGACTTCTGTGTAAATTTTCTTTAGCAATTACTTCAGAGGGAAGATATCTCGACATTTTATTATGATGTTATAACTTCGTAGATAAATTATTTTTATACATGTACGAGGATGAGCAATGACATGAATTTTGTAACTTTAACGATAGTATTTATCAAAAAAATTGCATTGGTGATAAATATAAATCAGAATGGTGGAATTGTTATAAAATAATTTTTTACCGTTGTATACATAAAGTTGATTAATAACTATGGAAAGATTTAGAGATACTTCTCTGAAAATTATCTCATAAAAAGTTGGATTTTATATTAAAACATCAATAGAAATTTAGAATATTGCTATTTTTATTTAAATATAAATCCATCTTTTGAATTATAACATGAATACAATATTGAATACGTTATTTCTGTCGCGACACGAATAAACTCGCTCGAACGAAAGATTGCAGATTGCTTTCATTCAACTCGAACCTAATTACATTTGTAACTCACTCCTATTCATGCCAACGGTACTTTATTCCACTCAACCTTTAACCTCAGAGTTAATTCTAAAGTTAAAGGTTATAGAATCGGCTTTTAAATAGATTTTTACCAAGACTAGCAATGTTAGAATTTATGTCCACTAGCTATAACTACAACAAAGAAATATTTTTCTGTAGTACGTTTTTGTTAAGGTTATTTATTGATATTTCACATTTTCCTTTTGTGTGGAATTTCATCTTTGGATACATTTGCTATTAGACAGAATTATGTTCGAGTCTTACTAGTAAAAAACCTCATAACGTAGCTCTTAACTTGATGATCAGGAACTAAGGAAACACATTTAAACACTACCTAGCTTTAATTAGAGCTAGAGTAAGATATAACAGTGATGACGTATACGCAGTAAATGTTTGTAAACTACTCGAATTAGGTAAAATAACTAATTTAATATTTTAAGAATAATCTTAAATTATATTAAAATATCCCTTCTACAAATTTTTCGAATTTTCTTTCTTAATAAAGCAACGTATTAATTAATATAAATGACTCCAATTGCGAGAAATTTGAAACTTCATACATCCAATTTGTAGGTAAATTAAAAGAAAAAACTGCTGTCCTTTCCTATTGTTTGTTTTGTTTTGGTTGGTGGTGGAGATATACTACCCCGTGTGCCACATCAGTATAAATAAATATTACGATCATTAAAATAAAAACTCATTTCCTTTTGCATAATAGTAAAATATGGATATGTTGAATATAACATACAGTAAATAACACAGAGTTCGCGTTTCGCGTATGAAGTATATTTCAAACAGTACATGGTAATGTATATATGATGAAACTGTTGACTAAATGACACGTGGAAACTAGACACTTGTGGTCGCATACCAAGGACACTAGAACTCAACCTATGCGTTTAATTAAATATATTTAATCAGGACAAATACATAAGTTGTTCGCGGCTTGTTTATGGTTATACAATAATAAATTCATCCGACAAGTTCGACATTTGCGAGCTTTTCACATGAGGAAAAAACGTTGTCTGGAGTTGAGTTGAGAAGGTGACTTGTAATCGATATAATTGAAAAATTGTTGGAGGATCCGGGCCGAGTGCCGGATGCGGGATGGATACACATTGGCTTGAGACACAAAGTGGTTTGTTTTGGTGACCGTCAGTAATTTTATTACTTACTTCTCTGGCGCTGCGACTCAAAATGAGTCTTGGCCTCCGAAACAAGAGAGCGTTAGTGTCCAGCACTGCCTCTTGCCAGTCCACAGCTTGAAGCTCGTGTAGGTCGTGCTCTACGGCATCCTTCCAGTGGTATTTGGACCGGCCGAGAGTTTGACGCCCAATCAGGGTACCGAGAACCGCCTTTTTGGCTCTACGATCGTCTCCCATCCTTAGCAAGTGACCCATCCAGCGTAGTCCGTGGGCTTTGACTTCCCCTATGATATTCGGCTCGGCAACCAGCCTATCGACTTCGATATTGTGTCGGACTCGCTATCTATCGTCCTCTCTCTGGGTCGAGCCAGGTCCAGGTCTCAGAACCGTACATCAGGATTGGTCTTATCACCGTCCTGTATATACAAATTTCGGTCTTTCTGCTTAGAAGCTTGGATATCAGCACCTTGTGGAGAGCGGCACTACAACGGAGGGCATTTTGAACCCGGATATCGATTTCTTCTTCCCGTGTGTTTGTGTTCGTGACATCTCCCACGCATAGATATTCGCGCCTTTATCTTGTTTTTATCACGCTTTATGTGAAGATATTTCGTTTTATAATGATTAATCTTGAGCCCAACTCTGGAAGCTTCGGACGCAAGAACTTGAACGGCATACTCCACTTCCTCTTTACTTTCCCCCAGGAGAGCCACATCGTCAACATAGCCAATCACCCTATGTTGACTATTCAATCGTACGTCTATGTCTAACGTTAAGACTTTTCTTATGACATACTCCAGTGTGAAATTAAACAACATAGGGGGCAGTGCGCCTCCGTTCTTTAGTCCGGTAACTACATCAAACTCCTCGGTGACTTCGTCTCCAACTCTACATCATGTTCTACTTACTTTGGTGGCCGCCTTAATTATGGAAATGAGTTTCGGTGGTATACCAAAGTGCGTGTGCGTGTAATGATCCTCTGCCAATGCTATCGTAAGCTTTATGAATAGCGAATGGATGCTCTGTGCGTACTCACATTTGTTTTCCATGAGCTCCTTTAGGAGGAAAATCTGGTCTATGGTACTCAGATTTCGTCAGAACCCACACTGATAATCGCCGATAATTTGTTGCGCGTATGGTTCCAGTCTATCTAGCAGTACGTAAGAAAGTACCCTGTCGGTAGTTTGAGCACGTTTTCTTGCTATCCCTTTTTACTATGACTTACTGACTTATTGAAGAGGTAGTGACTAGAAGCAAGATAATTCATTACCCACTTGACTCTTTAAACACCTTTAAATACAATCAATATCTTGCTTATTATGTATTATGTTTATTCTTAATGAAAAAAAACAGTTACAGAACGCAGAGGATAAACGAATAACTTATTGTAGAACTCAAAACCGAGAATATTTATTTGAAAAAAAATTGGTGATTGTAAAAAAGTAATGAATCTCCAGAAGCTATAAAGATGTGAATATCTAATCGTTGCTCAAGTAGAGCTCAGCGACATATTAAAATCTAGAAACATTCAGATGAGAGATTGACAATGAAGACCCATTAAAAAAATATATTAAACCAAGCTTGAAATCTTAGATTGTTAAATACTAAGGCTTTCCTTATTATTAGATCAATTATTTACTAGAAGTTAAAGAAAATAAGCGATAATCTTTTTCCTGTCTTTCAAAGTATTTTTAACGAGAAATTCTATCCCGTAAGAAATCCTTGGTGAGGCAGTGATTTTACTTGGCTTTAGAAGGCTATAATTAGTGTTTATTGGTAAAATATAATTTCTTGTACTATATTTGAATCGAATGTGAAAGAAAAATTCTCTTATTTACTATTTTCTCCAAACCATTTTCATATTAAATTCGGACATTTTAGTAGTAAATATTACAAAGTCTTTGAGCACATGATGAGATCGAGAAGAGTTATAAATTAGTATTTTAGGGAATATCTCACCTTTCTTCTGCTTTGGAAATGATCTTCGAAGTGGGTAGTTCGGCGATGGCGTCAATAGTAGAGTCTGAGAATACACTGCGTTTCACTCTAACTTCCTCAATGGTTTTCTTTGACGGTTTCGGCAATGTCGGCAACTCTATATTAAAGATAAATAGTATAATAATTGTTCATAAATAACAAAATTCACAGGTTTTTGCGGTCAGCCGTATATTATAGTTATCCAAAGATGTGCTAAAGAAAAAAAAACATTATTAACATCACTCACCATTCTCCGGTATTTCTGGATTTTCGTTGAGCAAGCGCTTCACCTCCGTGATGTTCAACGGAAAGGCTTTATCCTGGTCCATTTGCACAACAGCGTCGGTAAAGTCTTCGGGCTTCAAGCGAACCATGTTCGTTGTGCCAATCTAAATTCCACAAAAAAGAAAACATGTAATTAACAAAATCTTCTCAATCAAAAACTGCTGTACTTATTGTCTCCTCTTCAAGTACAAGTAACTTTAACTTGATATATAATTAAAACAGATATTTAATTTGCTCACGTTTCAAACAAGTTACTTAACGGTGTAAGTAATTTGACCATTAACAGGTTTAAATTTCTTGTGAAACGAATCCTCTGTAAAACTAAATATTATTGTTTAAATATTACTTTATACAGTAATCTCTATATATAATAGTACGATGATAACAAAATCAACCCCTTTTGTTAATTATTTCTTGTCAGTTCTTCTCCGAGTCGAGAGCTTTATGAACAAAATTTTAACTCTTTTCGAAGTAATTAAAAGGATGAGTTAGTAAAAACTGGGAGATGATACTAAAATGTAAATGAACCTTGGGGAAAAAAAGGTTCTCAAAGAGCAAGCGACTTAATTATATTTTTTTTAACAAAAATATCTTTGACTAATTTAAAGATGAAAAACAAATTTTACAATTAAACTTTATTTATCCCATCATTATTTACTTTAGTCTATAGCTGTAGATCATCTAAACTCGTTATTATTCTCAGCAGCACCTATTTCCTCCATAATAGTAGTGTACTACGTTGGGAGTGATAAAATTATGAGGTACTGAGACTTAATATCTCATATTTTAAAATATAAACACAATACTGATGTAGTGTGTTTCATTCTAACTAAAGCCACATTGTTATCATCAATTTCCTTCAGCACTACGCTGCAACTTACGTACACGTAACGAGATAACCGCACGAGTTTCATCACAATTCAATCTGTTCCTAGTTATTGAACAGTCGCAACAGAAGTCAGCTGTTCTAGATTCTATTCCGGGTTTCGATTATATCAGTTAAATTTACCTCAGTCACATGCTTAACTACGTCTCTCAGTAATACGTTTGACATTGGATGAAATACGATGTTGGCTAATTTTGGCCATGACAAACGTTCAATCTATTCTGAAGAGGAAGGTTTAAGAGTTGTTTTTACTATTTTCGTCAGTTCTTAGAAAAATATTTACTTAATAAGAATTACAGACTGAGAAAAATTGTATAAGCAAAGCTATTTCCATTCTTGTACTTAGTTTAATAGAATTATTGGTAAACTTAATTCTTGTACTTTGGTCTACGAAATTAATTTATCTAAAAAGTTCTGTAATTTTAGAATGGAATTATAGTAACTCCTATTAATTCTAGATGTTTAAGAGGGTTTTCAGATTACCGAAGTTTTGATGGTGAGGATCCTTATATTATAATCTATCCTCAAGAGAACAACAAATATGTTTCATTTTTTGGTATTTGCCGTTGCACAACGAGTGTGGCAAGTTTCCAAAAAGTAAAGGCTAAGTTTACTCTGAAAAAGCACCAGCGCATTTGTAGGCAATCGTGGAGCTGGTAAAGTTTTAATGGGTAAAAACCCTATTTGACTCGCATCGTTTCTCTTCAGAAGTAGGACATATTTCGAAAATCTCTTTCGGATATAAATAGTATAAAATCTTCAACAAAAACGATAAACTAAGAAACTGTTTGCATTAATGTTGATGAAATATTTATATGAACTAATAACTCTTACCTTTGGCCCCTGTTTGTAGTAGTCTGGATACCAATCTCCACTTTCAGCGTCTTCATCGTCGTACATATCCTCATCGTCAGCCATCTGAGCCTCATCTTCTAATACAGTTAATCCGTGTAATTTATTCAGTGATGGGTAACTTGGCTTATCTTTCTCTGCTTCTTTGACATCTTCAACGACATTTCTATCAGTAGCTACTGTTATATCTTCTACTAGGTTTCCATCTTGATCCTCGTCTGCGTATATCTAAAAGAAAAGTAATGGGTTATAAATTTAATACATTATCGTAAAAATTCATGTTATTTAGGGTTTTTTATACTTCATTCATCGCATCAATATTTTTTGTTAACAGAAATTGAATGACTCAAAAAATATTATTATGTACTGTGGTCATTCATAACTCCTTTGAGTCATTTAACAAAATATTAGTCACTAGTTAAATTCAGTTATTAGTTTTTAACCATATAAATGAATTATATTAGTTACGTAGGTTGCTATGCACAGTTTTATATAATTATAGTTTATTTTTTATCAAATAGTCCCAATATATTTATTCGCAATATATTCTATGTGAACTACGATAACATAGATCGTTACAATAACTGCTGGTTTTTCCTGAAGTTGTTACTTATTTACTTTTTACTTTTTAGTCTAGGCTACTTATTTACTTTTTACTTTATTACTTTTTAGTCTTATTTGTTCGTACGTGTAGAAGGTATGTCAGTGATTACGATATATTGAACCGTCTCACAAACGAATGAAAATGTTTATTATTCCATCGAAACACCAAAACATAATGGAATCCATAACAATCTACGCTAGGTCGAGGATTATATAAAATTGATAATAGGCTTCATCCTTTCATATTATGCGCGATCACGAATTCGCAATATCGCAGGTAAACAAATTATATTCAACCCTCTCACTGAATAGTACACAGAAACAAATTAGAGTTATACCTGAAATGTTTTATACAAAGGCATTGAGTGTTTATAATTATTTAACAGCAGATGTAGTCTATTTTATTAACGTGTATACATAAACTACATTTAATAGAGGAAAAAATCATCGTTCTATAAAAAATGTGGAAACATATCAGAATAGACTACGTTATGTATGTAAAGACATCATAAATTGGAAGTGCAGTAATAAAACTAATGCTAACGGGGAAATACATTGTTTGAGGTTCTATATAAGTTATCAATCGACGATCATGATTTCCTATGTATGTGGAGAGAATATTATTTAAGATTGTGGAGAAAAAATGTCAATCAAATCAATAACGTTTGATCGTCAACCACGTCGAGGTACATGTACAAAATTATCCGATAGATACATGTTTTTTTGTTTATTTAAGCAATAGATAGCTTAAAAATAATGGCTGGACAAGGAGACGATATTTTAAATCTCGACTACAGTCTTTGTTACTTATGACTCTTTGTAACTAGCAGACTCTTGAAGGCCCAGCTCAACTTGTCACTTAGTAATAAAAAGAAACGCTTCTATTGTAATATATTTATAAATGTCCAATAATAATGCCAATTTATAAATTCTAGACCATTCAAGACTCATAATTTTCGCGAAATTCAAACAATATATTATTCTGATGTACAAGCGCGCACACTTGCGAAGATAAATTTGTGGAAGCCTTTTTATTAACTTAGACAGTTCCTTTACTTATTTGACATGCCCTCCGGCAACTCTTGGAAGTAATCCAAATTCACCTAAATTGTTAAACATTTATCTCAGATATAAACCATTGTAACCTTTTGTAATTTCCAAGAAATTATGACAAATTTTTCCTTCAATTTGCACTAAGTACAAATTGTAATCATAAAACACAGCTCAAGGCAATCTATTACAAGGAAAAAAAAGTTTTGTGTTAAATTGAAATTATTCATTAAACTTGTCTTGTTTTGATTAATTTGTGTTTATAGTATCCATCTTTCGTTATTTCACCGACCACCATGAACAGCGACTTGTTTTCATAGAGTTCACCACCAGCTAGCCGTGCTAAATAATTGCTTTTATAACCTTCAACCGATTTCCTGTCAATAAATAAAATAAATTACAGTTACCCATTCTATAATATATCGGTAAGATAAAAATTTTGATCACTTCTATTAGCTCTCGATTAAAGTATTTCCGTTTCTCTTAAATTATTTAGAAGTAACCATTAAGTGCTCTCCTCATAAATAACTATGTAAAAAAATAATATATCGAGTTGCAAACGGTTTCCGAATGGGGTTTAAAAAAATAGGTGATCATATTTCCCTGTCACATTTGACTGACATGCAATTTCATTCCTTTTTGGCTCTTTATACTGCACTCTTGTCTTGTCATACACGTGTGAGTTATAATTAATATTGCAAAGTTAAAAGTACATTAAAGTAAAAAAGATACTGCACATTTTGCAAATACGGAAGGGATACTATTCTTGTATTTATCGTCAATGCCCAAAAACATTATTTTTCAAATTAAAACTATAAATCGTCTTAAAATCCGCTACAGCTTCACAATGGGTGAAATGGGAACTTACACATCGACTGTTTATCGACGTAAAAGAACTGTGGATGTGTCGAAATGAGCTGTATAAATACGTAAATGTTTCAACCGAATATAACTCAACTAAACTCACGTCCATTAATACGTTTTATTTGCTTTTAATGCTCTCGAGATATAAGAATACAAAATAGTTTCGACTCCCAATAGTTCAACTGTGAGTTTCTTTTTATTTTCAGTTATAAACGGAAATAGAACGGGTATGTTGAACGAAACGTATCATATCTTTTGTCTGTTCTTTGTTATATTTTATTTACCATCTCTCTGTTACATAAAAATGTTTTTAGTGACCGTAAAATATTACATTTTATATATAAATATTACTTCATTGATTTTGAATAAGCTATAAATTGAGATACAAACTAAAACTTAGCAATAATGGCTTAATACTTATTTCTTTATAAAATGCTTAACCTATATTGAAAAACAAAACTAAAGTAGGAGTCAGTTTGTATAGAAAGACGTCATATACACATTACGTACATAATAAGCATATAACGTGTATATATTTTATGTACCTATTTACAGCATTATTTTTATCGTACACATTTTATCTCATTTTTTTTTAATTTACCTTTGACGCACCTACCTCATAACATCTTTGCATTACAAAGGTAAACTGGAAGATAATGCCAACGGCATTAATTCCACCTTTACATATCTATAAATAAAAACAATACTTGTTGTCATAGCGCAGTGTTTAAGCACTTGCTTTGTAAGACTGGTCTTTGGTTCGATTCTAGAGTTTCTTCGAAACCTGCCTAAATCTGCTGCTATAACGCCTAAATATAACAGCGTTGTTGTGTTGTGTGTGTATTGTGACTTAACACCGTGTGAAATTAAGATCAAGTGTTGGGTTAGTAGATTAAAAAAATAAATGTATGTCGATTATATTTATATCGTTGAATGCGGCCCAGATCGTCAGCCGGTAAATCAGTGTTTACTGCCCGCGACTCTTTGTTTTTTCGGGCCACTGCGATCGCGTTCAATGAACTTAGATCAAAATATTTATATTACTTTATGCCGAATACGTAACCAGCGACAGCGTGACCCGTTTAAATTCGCGAAAACAAGTTGTAATGTTCGGGTCGCTCGGGCCACCATTGGAGCTGGTGTGGCGGGGTTGAAACTACTAAAGTGGATTGGAAGCAATTTGCTGGTCGTTAAGCCCAGGCGACCTGGAAACGTTATTAAGCGCGTGCCATCAGACCGGTTGTAATTGAATGGGAATACGAGCTAGGTACGTTTTTAATCTTCGTTTATTTTCGCTGTTAAACATCAGCGAAACTCGACAATGAAGTATAAATTCTCAATGCATTCGTAACGATACTTTTATTAAAGGAGACTGCAATTAAAAAAGTAATGCATATATCGCATTGCATTATATATGAAGCGGAATAATGTTCATTTGTTCTTAAGTATTACGTGCTGTCCATTACAATATCGTTTTATTTATAATCTATAAGCCAATTGCCCCGGTCACCTTGAGAGACAAGATACCTAGTAGTTACATACATATTAACCACATAACCTATCCAATGAAACTCGGTAGTGCTCTATCTCTTTGGAGGTAGAAATAGATGGTTACGACGGCGTCTATACAAAATAGATATATTATAGACAAACATATTAGTCTGATTTTCCTTCCAGTAACATCACAAACCATAGCAACCTTTAAACGGAAACACGATTAGTATGGCACGCAACGGATTGATGACAGAAACAGGTGTACTTAAACCGTCTTCGTCAGAAAATCTACGGCACTTGAAGTAGATAGATACAAAAGTTCTTTATTAGAAAATGAAGGAGAATTACTGGGAATAGTACATCTGTATAAAAGTAGGTATACTATTTATTGATTGGAATATTGCTTTGCAGAACTCTTCCACGCTATTCGACCTTTTGTACTGTACTCCCACACGTCGTCTGACGCACGCTTACACTTTGTGGAAAAGAATATCGGAACTGGCGTTTGAGGACAAATTCATTATTTCTTCGCAACTGAAACAAAACTTTGCTCTCATATTTATCTTTAAACCTATTCCAGCTGAACCTTGATGAGTGTAATAATATGCTGTAACCATGACAATGTTATACTCGTGATTTGTAGATAATTTACATTAAATTGTATAAGCCTTATCCGCTAACCTACACTTAGCCAGTGGAAATCTCAACAATAGTAACATTTAGTGAGCTGTTCGTATAATATAATTTTATTTATCTGAAAATGCAACGAGACGTTCACCTACTGGTATCTGATACGCTCGCTCTAACAATCTGACGCTAGTTACGATCATAAACACTGCACCATATTGTGCTCGTCGCATTGAGACAAGATTAATGTTTTAAGTCTAGTTACTCCAGTAATTTCACTAGACACAGAGCCCTTTAAATCGGAACTGAGTGATCTGTGCACAGTACGAATTGGCAGCAGAAACAGGAGTTGCGGAGGTACCTGCCTAGACGGTGTCTGTAGACTAGACTTACATAGACCAGTCATTATACCAGTAGAAGTATACTTTACGTCAATATTCTAAATCTGGAGATTTCGGCAAGTAGTGTTAATCGCAACCTTTTAAAAGATGTGCTATTGATTATTTAGACTGGCAAATATCTTACTGTAAGGTAAACTACTGTAAATATTTCCAGATGTTTCTCGCTGGGGCGGCGCCAATGCATCACGAGTTTTTAAAGAGCTGAAATATATCAAACATGGATGTGTGCCAGATATTTACACCATACTAAATATTAACAACATATAAATTGCAATAAGATCATTTTTTAATTCAACAAACAGTTAAAGCACATTGTGTTGAAGCAGCCATAATAGACAGGCCAGGATTCAGGTATTATCGCTTTATGTAAGTTTAATACTTACCAAGATCTGATGAAAAGTTGATAGCATTCTCTTGATTGATATTAAAAACGTTTTTTTTCTTTCTCTATTTTCATGTTGGCTGGTTAAGTATATAATGGTAATTGTTCCGCTATTTCAATTTATATGTTATCTACTAATATAAGCATCTCCAATTGAGGTTAATTCCCGTACACCCTACGCTTGGTATGCGGGTTGGCGAGCGCAATATGATCGCAAAGGTCACGGGAAAAGCTGCCTCCATTTTGCTGGAGATGACCCGCATTACTCGCGTTTCACCATATACATAGATTAGAGTGGTGGTACATTATAACCAATCTTAAACACCCTCTTTGAGTCTTGAAGTATTTTTCGCTGATTCTAACTAATCATTAACTTTGTCTTAAAACTCTTCCTCTTGTAGAACAAAAAGATTTTTCATATCAACCCTCAAAACTTTACACTTTTAATATTTCATACGAACATAATTTTTAAATACACAAACGGATAATTATTTTAAAATCATTATAATGACATTGAAAATGTATACATATATCTAATCAATTTATATGTAACGATTTATATTAATATAAGAAATTCCATTGTTCTTAACAAGAAAAAAAATATCATACAATAACGCTGGCGCAAAGACAAGGTCGGAAACGAATGTATTTTATTACTTAGTAATAAATATTGGAAGAAACAATTTACTACAAAATAATAAATGTTTCGTGCCTAGTACTCGTGAGTAGGCATCATACGTCAAAATTTATGGCATATCGTAAATTATTACCTGTTAATGGACGCCTACAGTTATAAATCAAATGTTATGAATTTTTGGTAGAGAACTTTCTATTGTAAGATGTGCACGCTCATTCCAACATTCGCTATCGCTATTTGATTCGATACCTTATAACCTGAAGAGTTTAGTCTACAGTAACCTGCGAAATTACAGTGGTAACACTTCATTGAATGAGAACATTCTAGTTACCCCATCGCTATAGGCAAACGTTCAATCATAATATTGCGATATTACAATATCATGTCACTGTCATCTATATATATAAGGAATTTCAACTCTGTACAGACTCATCATGATACCTCTGGAACTATAAGACCTAAAGACTTGAAATTTGGTAGGAATATACCTTTTATTGTGTACAGGTCAGCTAAGAATGGATTTTACGAAATGTTATCTCCAATAAGGATTGTTAATAACAACAGTATAGCGAGTGTAACGAGAACAGTTATATAGAGTAGAGAGTAGTTAAATATTATTGTAAAGTATAGTAGTACAGTTTTCAGTTGAAAACAGATAATTATTAAAATTCATAAGAAGTATTTATTCATCCGCATATCTTACGAAGAGATCGAGGAGGCGTGCGTCTCATATCTAAATGACTAAGAGGACGTATTTCATATTGGCGCAACTCCGAAGTCTGAACACGTCTCCGGCAGACGGTCCCTTCATTCCTCAAAAGCGAATATTTCATCGAGATATTTCTGAATGGGAAACGGAATACATGCGCTTTAATCGATACAGTAATTAAAATTCATTTCATTTCATCGAAGACTTGTTAAAAAAAACATGTTTTATGTAGAAAGGTGCATGAAGACTTACATGTATCTACGGAAGTCCTTCGATTGAGTTGGTGACGATTCGATGATACAATAAAACATTTAAATGTTTATAATACAGAAAATATAATTATAAACATATTATGTTTATGTGTTGCCATATAAAAATAAACTAATTGATCTTGATTTTTTACTATATTAAGTATTTGAAAATAAAAACTATACGATAATTTTAAACGAAGCATACATAGAATAAATTGTATATAACATTTACTTCATTATAGAATTTCAAGTTAATCAAAACTAAAAGTTAGAATTTACAAAATAAAAAAATCTTCGTATTAAATAGATTTTATCTATAATGCCCACTTGACATTAATATGACACGTTATAAAGCGAACATAAGACCATGAACGGTGAAGAGTGAGCGCCCAGACTACTCTGCTTCTCATATGTTGACAGCCGGAACACAAAGCTGTTATAGCAGCTGATTTTCAATACGATTGTAGCTAACCAGGAGGGTTTTGAAATAATCCTGCCACCTGCCGAACTCCTCAATGTGTAACCCCAAAACATCAAATAAGGTATTTAAAAAAATAGACAATCTGTTATCACTATCTTATATGACTTGATACTCCATTACTTCTTCATAAAATTTTATGTTCAATATTTAACAAAGAAATTGTAGAAAATTTTTGTCGCTTATTTAATGAAAATAGGCTTTAGGGAGGCAGTAATTAAAGGCAGTAATTAATCCATTCACAACAATATCACTCTCTATTGACTGTCGCCGGATAGAGGAGCCGACGGATATAATCAAATTACAGCTTCTATACTCGGCTCTTATTTGTTTCAGAGCTGCGTAAACTTCAAGGCTTTCATACTCCACCGCAGCGGCTGAGCGAGCCTTTGATGTCGTCAACAGCCTCTTAAACAGTTCGTGTAGCAGTTAATTAACCGTATGAAACACAATTATCTATAATTAAATTACAGCACCGCGACGATGTTAGACTTTATAATATTAATATTTTCTCTACCGTGATCGAGAAATGAATAAACCTGTGTTATAGTTTGTACACAATGATTTTAGTTCAACTAAATCTTTCATATTTCTGTTTTTATATTATACGTTAGGATTTTACTGTGGTGAATATAAAAGGGCATATTATATTTCGATTCTATTGGAACACCTTAACAATAGATCTATGTATTGTTAAAGAGTACATCTAGTAAAAGTTCGTAAACATGTTTACGAACTTTGACAATAATCTCTATTATATATACATATATTATATCATATTACAAGAAATGTAGGTTGATATTACAACCTAACATATGAAAAGTTTGTAACTGTTCTATTAATTTTAATATACGTAAATTTTAATCGCTAAGTATCCTTTACTTTGAATCAACCATTTTCACCGGTCACTGTTATTAAATCTGTTGTAAGACACTAAGTCACTATCACTTCATTACTATATACCGATTTAAAAGTTCTTCATTATCATCATCATCAGCCGATTGACGTCTACATCTGGACATAGGCCTCCCCCATAGATCATTAAAATACCTAGTAAAATTAAAAGAATAACATAACTTATCATCTCGCATTTAAAAGTCCTGCACAATAACTCACGGGACCCTGTGCACCTTGTTAATCGACAAACAAGGCTCTGGCTCCCACCAAACCGTATTGGACCAGCGTGGTGAGAAATGGCCCAAATCCTACATATGAATCCTTATGCGACCGTGTGGGAATCTTTGGGAGAGGCCTACGTCCGAGGATGTCTATCGGCTGACGATGATGATTTAAAAGCAATGCGATGCTCTGTATATTATCTTAACTACTGTCACATTGCTTGCTATACAGGCTGTATTATTATAATCAGATGAACTTCCTGTTTACTATACGGAATAAAGAAATAAACGCTATTTCCTTTATTCACACTAACATGGTAGCAAATTATATACGGCGGACGACTTTCCAGGAGTTAACTGTATTTATCGAAATGCATTGTATTTCATTTAACTTGTCTATATAGTTAACCGTAGTGAGTCAATGCATGAATAAACTATGTTATCAACCGTAACAGGGAGTTACACTTTCGGTTAATTACCGGAAATGACGTATTCTTAGAAGACCGAAAAACCGCAGCCAGATGACTGCCTCGCTTAAATAGAGCGAGTAAACATAATTATGACTAATAAGCATTTAATATAAATGTTTGATTATTTAATGTTTTCTATGAAACGAATTTAGAGAAAAAATTATTACTTCTGTTGTAACGAAAGTTCTAAGTATCAAATTAACTATATCCTGTCAATGTGTAAATAAAGAGATATTATTTTTGAAATTCATCTTCAGATCTCTTTCTCTTTTTTTAAATTAACAGCTTTTAATTTTTTACATTTAACGGCCTAGCACTTTACCTAAATTTTACGTAATTTTATATGAATTAAGCTCAGTTAAACTTGGTTAAGTGTGGCGACGGAGTCAAACCAAGATCTTCCACGTAACTTACAAAGCAGTTGGTAGCTCCGCCACGGAGATAGTTATGACTAAAACTACTGGAACTAATTAAAAAAATAATATTTTGTTACCCGCAAAAGTATAATTTGGACACGACAAAGGATTTTTGATTCCGCCAACAAATATATAAACATTCATAAACCAATAAACAAACATCGCAAACACCTTGGTACGAAGTTGCCCGATATTGCCCACTCGCCCACCCGCCCACTCTAAGTACACTCGATGACATTTTAACGGGCACTCACGAGCCTTGTTAAGGTATTACAAAACAAAAATAAGTTGTAAACAAAGTTAACAGCTTTTACTGATGTAGAGAATAAGTTGAACTTTCTTGTACTTAACCTCGCTATAAAGTTATTTCACTTTTAAATTGATTTTCATTTTACTTTATTTTGTACAAATAATTTAGATTAGTTATTAGTAATAATTGTATATAACTACTAATTTGATGAAGCGGTTACCCCTTTGTCTTCTCATAAGCTCCCGGCTCGATTGTCGAACTCTGTTGTGTTTTTGGTTTCATCACATCACATCATCAGCCAATAGACATCCACTGCTGGACTTACGACTCCCCCAATATGGGGGATTTAGACCATTTCCCACCACGCTGGCCCAATGCGATTTGGTAGGATCCAAAGCCTAGTTTGTTGATTAGTAAGATGCACCACGAGCGGGTGAGGTGGACTTGAGTCCGATAAGTTGTTGTACGCGATCCCATACACCCCTTTTTGTTTTGTGGTTAAGGCATTTTAAACTAAATAGTTACTACTCTCATATCGTAATTATACCGGAATAATATGGCTTTGTTCCGGTTTTTGGCATATTAAAGATAGGGGATTCCTAATGAAAGCATTTTATGATCTGTCTCGTTGTTACCATCATACAAAACTGTGGATAATGTAATTATAAAATCATAAGGAACTCGAAAAACATGTAATTAATAACAGTATAATATTTAACCGCTTGCCGGAAGCTAATAATGATGACAACAACATTTAAAAGGTTTTTTTATTTGTGATTTTTGTTACTCGTAATCGCTTTGCAAAATTTTGTTAATAGATTTCGCTAATGGTTTGATCAAATAATTACATTCACTCTATAACTACTTCTTCTTCTACTGGTACGGTTGTATGGCTATGGAACTGCTTTTTAAAAGTATTAGATCTTTATGTATTAAAACACCGTTAGTAAATAATAAAATCAATGATCTATTTCACTTAAGTTAATTTAAACTATTACTGAAAGAGCATATCGAATGCTACATTTCTATATACGGGACTATATATGTAAATTAATTACTGTAAACAGTATCAACAAAGTAAATCAGATAGATAAATTTCTTTATTTGATGCACTGTAAAACTGCATATATTTTTTTAACACTATTAACAATTATGTTAAAATACATACTACAAATTCTTGCTAATGTGTCTACTGCATTTGATCTCAATTTATGTCCTGGAAATACAGTACATATGCGAATATCTACAAGTACGTAGTAGTACAGTATATAAGTCTGAACATAGGTAGATTTGCTGGCTCAAAACGCTTTCCTGGAAATACAATAACAAATCAAAATATACTCCATAAACACCCACCATGTTAGATATCACAGAGGAATAGCTGACGTACCGACGCCACTGGCTTTTAGTATTGAATTACTTCGAGTTATATAAACAAAATCTAAACGTAAACAATATTACTCATTCCGGTGCCGCTCTACCTGGGATCTAGTGAATAAACGGACCCTCGACTGGTGATGTGACGAGCGTGATACCGGCTACTGCGTACTAAGTACGTGATGCGAAATTTTTACTGAATTTTATTCAGCCTATACGGTTAAAATGGATTTAACAGGTCATAATGCCAATACGGAGTTACATCTTATTCTGATCCATCGTTACTAAATAACAAGGTTAATAATATTGTAGTATCATAGCAACTGAAACTTAATTAATAGGTTTAGGATAGACCTCTTTTCCTACCTCTAGCGATAAGAATTTTGTTATAATGCTCTAAAGAGAGAAATAAAGCAAATGGAAATTATATAATACTAAAATCTATACGTTGACCCTTATCGTCTCAGAAGAAGGCACAGATCCAATACGACATTGGGAAAGTAAATTCAAATCAGCTATTCAATTATTTGAACTTATTTCTGGGTTCTTTCTCTAAAGAGGACTCGTTAGCGACACAAATACTAAAGTAGGGAAAATAAATTGAGACATTAATATTGATAAAGTTTATGCTAAGAAGTAACAAGTATCAATAATAGTAAAGTTATAAATTATCATATTGTTCGGTTAGTCTACAGTAACATCACTAAAAGAAAAGTGTTAAAGTAAGCCGTTCTCCGGTTACAACTGCGTCCGCTTTAAGCAACCCGCCATATCCATTACTCACGGGCGTGCTTTGTTAATCTCAATGCGTTTAAGAATAATAAAGTTTTATGAAAGTAGTTAAGTTCAAATAACTTTAAGTATAGCCATATATTTATCTTGAATATAAACTATAATCGTAAAACTGTTGCACGCTATTCTGAAGCGGCGGTAGTACGCGATTATTTCCTTTTGAAACTCGTTATTACGAGTATATCCCGTTCAGGTGTATTTCGCATCGTGACGCAAATCAAGGGGGCACCAGGCAAAACTGTGTAACCCAGTTATTGTACAGAAATAGCACAGACGCATTCGCGGAATGTCAGAATCGTGTGCTGAGCACCTATCGGACGATATCGCTTATAGGGCAACACTCTGCCGTGAATTTATTATATGCTAACAGATTATCAACTTCATAAGTTTTAAATTTAAATTTTAAGATCTGTATCTCTTACAAACTCTTCTCTGCTGAAGAAAAATGTCTAAAGGTTTAAGACCCCATTATATCATAAATTTGTCGGAAAGGTTTGACAGGAATGGAATATTAAAAGTATCCATTCCTTTCGTTGTTTACTGGCGGTAGATGTCTGTTGCAAGAGACCATGTAGATAGGTCATTTCTGCCGCCAAACAATAGTGGGCAAACATTACTGTATCCGGTTTGAATAACGCTGTTGCTAGTGAAATTACTGGGATAATGAGACTATGTTTTATGTCTCAAGGCGACGAACACAATGTGGTGCAGTGTATATTATCGTAACTAGCGCCACGTTGTTATGGACGGGCGTGTCACTTACCACCAAGTGAAAGTCCCGTTCATCTCGTCGCTTCGAGGAATAAAAAAAAATTATTTTTTTTAAAGCAGTAAGAAATTCTTACTAGTAGGTTCGTCACTCAAAACTATATAAGTAGAAAGTAACGCAATACCTAGTGTTACCGAAAAAACTATGTTTTGTATGCGAAGTTCTACAAAAATTATATCTACCTTGATAGCATAAATTATAATTAATCAAACCCTAATAACACAAAGCTAACCTTTACAAAGAGGTTAATTCAGTTATTACTGAAACGCATACTAACTGTTGTATTCGTTTTATTGATATTCATGTAATCTTAATAATTATTAACATTTTTAATAGGTATATCTATGTACCAGTAGTTAACAGGATGGACCGGTATGTTGAAGGTGCTTTTATAAACGTTAACACGATATTTTAAAAAGATTGTGTAATAAAAATACAAAGATCAATTTAAAGAACATATATTTCTTCCAAATATACAACGAATCAAATACATCTTTATAAATTAGGATTAATACATGACGTAAATTTAGGTCGTCGCTGTAATATGAACGGGTTTGTGAGTTTCCTATTCGTTGTTCCTAGGAGTAAATCATTCGTGGACTGGCTTAATTCGCTCTGATTAATGCGGATAGAGCGATGCACACTGCAATTAACGTTCGGTGAGCTCAGTGGCCTATTCCTGGAAGTGGCAATTGTAAATGTCATGTATGCGTTATATGACAGCGCTTTGATCGTACGGAACAATGGTCAGTTCATACTTCTCCTTGATCGGATCTATAAAGGATATGAGTAAATGGAACGAAAATAAACTATCTCGCCATTTGAGAAGTGTTTATGATAACCCAGTAACTCCTCACGATTATCTCGTTTAATAGCTACAAAAGTAAATAAGAATTTTAGGTACGATACGTTTTTAATACGATTTTTGGAGAATCTACCTCACTACTACGACCCACATAACTTACAAATAGTTGATAAGTATGAAATAGGAGCATGACTTAAAAATGTATGAATGTGGTATGTACCTGCATTTTATGCTTAGAATGTGTTAGAATTATGGAAATTTAAAATCTTTAATTCTCGAAAGGACTTAGGAAAGTGGGTTATTTTATTGAGATGGATCAATGACCTTACAGGAATGGTCGAAAGCGGTTACACGCGAAAAGCTGACAACTGCATTTGGTGAAAGGTAAGTCCGATGACGATCATAAGGAAAGTCATTATTAAAACTATAATATTAATAATCCACTCACATAAGCAAATATTTCTTTGTATATTATACAAATTAAATATCAAAAATGTAGTAATGTGGTGTATATACTACAATTCAATGCTGATGAACCTGTATTTTTTAAATATCCAGACCAGCGTCAACTATGATCTCACTTGACGATAAGAACAGATATAGTGTAGGAATTTATGGTTTTTAAATTATATTTACAAACATTACTAATGCAGTAAACTAATAGTTAGAAATTTATAAAATTATTTCAACCCTTTAAGAGCAATGATGCTACAACTACTTTAAACTTGTGAGACTCCTCTTTAACATTTATGTACCCGTTCTTAGTAAGTTCATATGAATCATTCGTATAAAAGGAAACTATTGATTCATTATTTTATAATAAATACAATTAAAAAATTATATTTACGACCACATAAAGCAATGAAGTGGAAGCTGCTTTTTGGTTTAGCACACTTTTGTAAGCGCGATACACTTTCTCTTCCTTTCCACGACGAATGGTAAATTATTCAGGATTATGCAAGTTTTTTGAAAGTAGTACAAAGTTATTGCTACTAACGTCACGAAAAAATATTAGCATATTTTTCTCGTATAATATACAAATGAAGAAATTTTTATGTAGCCTGAAATGTAAAGATTGGTTATAGTCCAGGATTTTACCTGTATAAGTTTATATAATCTAAAAGCTCATCCATCCACACCTAATTACATCAAAGTCTTCATTAATTCGTTTTAATGAAAACGAAATTGAATTTTGTCAAGATCTTACCCTCCGTTATCCGTTCAAAGCTGTACAAGATTGAAATAAGACTACAGGAAAAAAACCTTTGTTAATTTACATTATTAATTAAACAAGAAAATTATTAGTTGTTTAGATGAAATTTACATAATGACGAATACAGAGACTAATAACTACAAATTTAACTTTCAGGTTTATCTTAGGAAGAGGGAACGTTTGTCAAAGCAAGTATTTAACCAAAACTAATGTTTAACTAAAGAACTATTGAGTTTACCACTGTTTGTGATACGGTTAACATTCATTTATATATTAACTGCATCTGTATCATAGTGGTTTTGCACATGACTATTCCTACAGAGGTCTCTGTAACGTTTCTGAAAGTGCATGTTTCTAAGGTTTGTTAATGGTGGGGGTTTCCATGCTTTTCTTCTTATTGTAAATCTCTCGCTATAACTACACTGTTCTAGGTGTCAACAAAACCTGAGTGTCCTGGGCGATCGCCCTTCACCTTTCACGTTCTTGTTGCCAATTAACACTAAGGGTATATAAATAATAATGTTTGGGCATTTCACTATTTTTCTCTGTTTAAATTTTCTCACCAAAAAATGCTTTAATATTTTTATAAGAGGAAATTATTAGATGAGAGTGAAAGATCGTTGGTAACGATGTCTACTAGATAGGTCACCGTTGGTATCAACGTAGATAAGAAAAAAATATTTGATATGCGGGCACGGGTCAACGTTCAATTTTATTAACAGTGGGTGCCCACTTCTGCTAAACCCATTGTAGTGTAATTCAGTATCGTAACACCAGGCTTCTGTTACAATCATCCGGTCACGAACTCATTTTGTCATCTAAATGACGTCTTACCTTCCTTGTTAGGTAATCTTGTACATTTCCATCTAGTAACCAGATTTGATAAATTGAGATAATGTATAAGAGGACATTTATTGGTATCAAGAGGAAGATCTTAGAAAGATATTTGCTTTATGGACGAAAGTCATAATTATTTCTATTGATAAGCATGGGTTCCCGCGCAACAACTCTTGGGATCCAAACCAATCTCACTTACTCGTGGTACACCCTGCTAATCAACAAACGTTGCTCTGGCTCACACCAACTCGCATTGGGTCAGCGCGGTGGGAAATGGCTCCAATTCCCCCATATGAATCCCTACCCGATCGATGTGGGAATATTTGGGAGAGACCTAGTCCAGCGGTGGATTGCTATCAGCTGATGGTGAAGTAACTCTTAGTGGTAGACATTCTTCGATTACAAAGGTCCTCTACATTTCTCTTCACTGCATCTGAGTACGACTCAGGAAAGACGAAAGAAATCTACAGCCCTCTGGTTATACTATAAGAAATTTATAACTCACTTAAAACCTGTAAATCCAAATTAAGTAAGCTAACCTAAGCTTACTACAAGAACTATTTAATCTAAATAAAAACTTCGTCTTGCAATTTATGATCACATATCATTGATTCATTTAATGATATTTAATCTTAATTATATGTATCTTTCATTTATTAATGATGTTTAATGTTCTGAGAAAATCTGCGTTTGAAATGTGGGTTGGAGAGATGATTAGCTGGACAAAAAGTAACACGAACAAACCTTTGAAGATGGTAGAGAATACTACTCGTATAGAATGTCACACCTGATACGGCAAAAAATATTCAGCTATTAAAATACATAGAGAATCATCAATATTGCTGATGCCTTAGACTCGACGCAGGTTTCTGGTTTTAAAAGGAAATTAAATGCAAATGTTTCTAAAATATTGAAATTATATTCTAATATAATTTTTTTCTTTCTGCTTCTTATCTCATTAGTATTTCCAATAAAGAATACGAAATAGATAACGCAACTAAAGTTCGATGAAATTTACTGTTTTTTGTTATGATCGGCATCACGTTCCACTCTATTGAAACAGTCGAGCAACAACTGCTCGAAATTCCAAGACTACAAGGACGTTGCCAAGTGTCATCGCTCTGCAGTCATGCATCGACACTAATAAAAGACGCAATATATTGGTTCCCGAAAAGATTATCTAATACACTTATTAAGCACAGATGAAGTAGTGTATAAATATTACTGTTTTCCATTTTGATGGAGGCTGATAAAATTACTGAAATTTAATATATACCTGAAAGAGACAAACAGTGTCTTCATTCGAAATCAGGCAAACATTTTTCTGTCGTCACTTTACCGTATAAACCGCCCCCAAAGCCAGTCCAAAACAACGTAGCGCTAGCTAAGATGGTATACCCTCCATCACATCACTCTCGTCGCCTTGAGACGTAAATTGTTGTCTCGTTACCCCAGTAATATCACTAGCTGCAGCGCCTTTCACTCCGGAACACAGTAATGTCGGACGGTCGATCTCCGATAACACAGACGTACCACCAATACACCACACTAAAACTACACTTAAAACTTAAGCATTCATTAAACTTCTACTGTCTATTCAATATATCTACCATAAATAAAATACGAGGGTGTGTTATTTAGTAACATGATATAAATACTAATTTGTTATTTACCTGAAAATATAAACATAAATACCGCATATATATATTTTAGGCTAATATTTGCATCAATTAATATTCCCTTAATTGACTCATTCATTGTTTATATAAATTTCTTTAATATTGTATTTTGATTGGAATAAATAGATAATTCTCTGAATGAGACATCCGCCATTAATATTATCCAAAGTATCGTTACGTAAACATGAAATACGTCTGTTAATATTTATCACGCGGATACTAGGTCCGCGAGCGGTGAGTGCGATGAAGCTGCTATTATTATCAAAGTAACTAGCGGCGTAAATTTCATTAAAAAAAAAACCTTTGTTAATTATATGAAAAGCGATATTCATATTAACCAAGCCCGAATTAATGGCCGTGCAATAAGCTTTATACAATAAAGCTTTCATCGGATCGTGAGAAGTTAAACACGCCGTGAAACGGATACGCGGATAAGTATCATTAATTTTTAATAGCTCGTCGCCAACCACTCGCGATCATTATGATCATTACACTACAAACGTAGCTATGGCATGAATAATTAATATACATTTAATATATACAAGCCCTTGTATATTTTTAATCGTCTTCTAAACTGACATGTTATGACGCTCGATATTTACGGCGTGAGTGCAAACAAATTTGTTATTTAACGGTTGCATATCTTCATAATAGTTATAATTATCAGTAATGTATCAGTATTAATAATCATTTTTAACTAACACTTCAAACGGGGCATCAAAGATGTAAGGTATGCGAAACGTAAGGAAGAAGACCGGCATCGTCAGTGTTGGGCTACTGTTCCATATGGCTGCCAAGCTCCAGTTATGAAGAGGCACTTTAAGAAGAAGAAGAAATATTATATTATATATTTATTTCTTTTACATTATAATAGAATAAATTTAAAAATATACAGCTGCGTTTACTCGGTTGTTTAGTGATATGCTATGATAAAGATTACATCTTTAAATTAACATAATGCGTACCTGAACAGTCCACTGACTGGACAAACTGGGACTTAAAGCCTGCTCTAACAACGGGGCAGTCGAGTGGGGATTAGCAGATGTTGCACATCCACGAAGGCAAATGATGAAATGAAATGCATATTCATAGATAATAGGGCTTACTGAGGATCGAACCTGCATTTTCTAGAGTTGTATACTACTTTATAGGGTCGTCGCAATAATCATCTACGCTGTCATAGCTACCCTTATGTTTGTTAATTTAAAGTAATGTCATAATATTGGTGCCTTTTATTACACTACAATAAAATATAATCCTTCATCATCATCATTATTGTCAGACGATAGACGTCCACTGCTGGACATAGGCGTCGCTCAAAGATTCCCACACTATCCAAATATACTCCTTTAAGACACGAAATATACAGAAATAGGTAAAGTTTATAACCTTTTCTTAATAACATAAAAATATCATTAAAAAAAACATTACAATAATGCATATTGTTTATATAAATTGAAAAAATTATTACAAATTCTATAAACTGGGGATAGGTGACTATTACCAGGGGCCGTCCAGATAAGGACCACCGCAAGGACTATTTCTGCGATGGTGTGCAATCGTTACTATGTTCTAGACTAAAGGGCGCTGTAGCTAGTGTAATTACGGTGGTAACGAGACTCAACATCTTGTGTTTTTTTACATGTCGAACACAATGTGTTGCAGTATAGGTCATTCCAAGCAGCGTCACGGTGTTACGCGCAGGCGAACCATTTATCATCCCTAGCGTCTCACTCGTCTAGTCGCTTAATTGAATAAGAAACAACCCTAATAACTTCACATTTAATTGCTTAAGTCAAAGCGTATAACAAATTAAGGCAGGAGTAAATAAAACGATGGGGGAAGGAGTTCCGCCTAACATCATACCGAGCCCAAGTCCACCTCACCTGCACGCACTGGGACCGCGTGATGGCATTAAGACCCAATTCCGACTCAATGAGGATCCTTGAGAGAGACCTATGCCCAGCAGTGGGCGTTATCCGCCTGATAATAAGAAATGAAAGGAAGTAAAGGAAGATAAAATGCACTATCGTCCCGCTTTAAACGTTGAGATTGCACAACACGAGTCGATAGATCGCTAGGTGGTCACCAATAAAATCCCGTGTAACAAATATAGAGCCGTTTCAAAGTTTCCAAGCGTTGTTTGGACTGTGGCCAATTCCACTGACGCCTCTATTGTGAATTCTTAGCGCGAAAGCGTACAGCGGTTTAATTATAAAATATGGACGGCATAGTCCAGAAACACCTTTATAGGTTATGACGAATGTGCATGAATATTTTGCCTGCTAATCCTGTTTATAATCGACGCAAGGTGACAGATGCCAACCCTAATGTGGTAGTTGTTTTATAAATAATTCTAATCTATAACTCGGCGCAATGCACAGTCCTATTATTCACTGATGGTTGATCTGCCTTGTCGGAGACCGTCGAGATCCGCCAAACAGTGCAGACTTTAGCGCCTCGTCGCAGACAGGCACTTACCATTAAATGAATTTCCGGCTCATGTCGTCGGGTCGTTGATTAAAAAAAATACCAACAAAAGACCTTTGCTCCTCTTGGTGGTTTAAGTAGCAAAACCCGGTATAAAAAGATCAACAATTCATCATTATTATCATCTCCACATGTCCTCATCGTGGATGTCCGAGTTAATGATATACTATTATCTACAAGCATCGCCAAATGTATACATTACTAATAGCCATTCCGTTAGTGTTTGCTATGAAATGATAACAGTTTACGTAAAATATCCATCAGCGCGAAATTTACATTGTACGATAAATATTGTTAAGAAACAAACAATATGATATTAACAAATAACAATATGACTATAAATATATAATATCATCACTATCTTTCATATGGCATAGAGATGATGCCTCGGTCAATTATGTGTATGACGTAAGTCCTTAATAAGTATTATTAATGCAAAATAAATATAACTGGCAATACACACAATAAAACGTTTTCAAATGAAATTAAAAATATATATTTTTTTCTAATCCTATTATAATACTCCATTCCACGAAGCTATCCTATAGATTTTAGCTCTTGAAAGAATGTCAATAACGATAACATAAACACTGGTTGATTTTAGACCTTCTCATTCCTGGGAGACATTCATAACCATAATTAGCCAAGCAATCACACTTTAGCAGGTGATGGATAACTTTCATAAATATGGTGATTTCTTTCACGGGGACCTCAAGATGAATGTGAGCAACGAAGGATCGATCTGCGAGGGGAGCTTTGATGGAGGTCTACGTTCAGCAATGGACGTCTATCTGCTGATAATAATGATGAATCTCATGCTCAGCCGGAAACGAATCCTTGCCTTTTCCTTTATATACCTACTTGTATATCTATGAAAGTCAATATTTAATTTTTTTAAGCAACATTGAACTTGAACAATTGAAATTACTGTTGGTAGGTCTCCGTCGGCGGAGACCGTCTAGGTCCACTACCACGCAGCGCCTATTTCTACCGCCAAACAGTAGTGTGCAAACATTACTGAGGTCCGGTTTAAAGAGGTTTGTAGCTAGTGAAATTACTGGGTTACGAGACTTAACATCCTGCCTCAAGGCGACGGGCGCAATTTAGCGCTATGTATACCATCCTAACTAGCGCCACGTTATTATGGGCAGGCGTAACACTTACCATCAGGTGAACGTCCCACCAGTCTCGTCACTTCGATGATTACAAAAATATTCTTACATGATCGGATTTTATAAATTATTTCACGTTTATGTACCTCGTACCCGTCATAGCCTATTTACCAAATAAGCCGAAACCTCAGAGCGTTTCAAAAGCAAACTTGTTTCAATTATATTAACTAAATAAGGGCCGGGTATATTAATGTTGTTATTTAACTTAATTAATGTTTGTGTATAATATGCGGTTAATTCGAAACATTGGTAACGTTACACGTAATTACTGAAAGAGCACTCCGCCTTTGAAAGAAAACACAAAGGAAGTTTACTTAAGGATAAAAATGTCCATAATAGCGGTATCACATTCCTTTTATCTTTCACAAAAGACTTTATGACGTTAATACACTTTTATCCACAGATAATGTAGTGTAGTGTATCTATCTATATATAAAAAAAAATTGTCTGTTTCATCATCAGCCGATAAAAGTCAGCTGCTAGACATATGCCTCCTCCAAAGATCTTCGCGTTTGTAAGAGTTCATCTGGGCCATTTAGTTGGTGGCAGCCAGAGCCTCGTTTGTTGATTAGCAAGTTGCACCACGAAGAAGGTTGGCTTATACGCTTAGGTCACGGAAGAGAGATATGCGCGCAAACGAGTTGTGGGGGCGATCCTGCCGGTTTTTGATTCCTGGATGCAACGACGCTGAGGAAGCCTCACCTACAGACTTAGACAGATATTTACCGGGCACGGGCGCTTCGGCGATGATCTGTGTGAGATTGGAGATGAAGCAACGGCGAATTGCTTTCGCTGTGGAGGAAGAGAGCAGGATTCCGCATCGCACAAGCTCGCGGTTTGCCTGGCGTGGGAACTAAAGCTTCGGATCATAATAAATCGAATCGGACGGAACTTCTCCTTGCCATCAATCGTGTCGACGATTCTAGGAGGCATCATTGCATGGAGTGCCGTAGCTTCCTTTTGTGAAACTGCTATGGTACAAAAGGAAGCTGCCGAGCGAGATCGAGAAAGAACACATCCCGCTCGGAGACGAAGCAATCTTGGCGTTAACGCGCGTCGACACGTCGCACCGGTGAATGGTGTTCCCCTACCTTAATGGGATCATTGGCGGTCAGGATGTGGGTTCTCATCGCCTTCCAAACGACCCTGAGAACGACAATGGCTAGACGTGGTCTCCTGTTATTAAAGTACTCACGAGGTTGGTAAGGTCTGCATAAACAGACCCCGGGACGGGCTATCCCAGCATAGCGTTAACGAGGCCGCGGTTGTGTTCCGAACGGGGATCCCCTAAGTTCTCCAAACGACGAAGTTGACCACCAAGGGGGTTTTAGTGGTTATAAATCTCCACATAACCCTGACTTCCCCCTTGAAGACAGAGTATATTTTCGAAAATTTGGCCCCGAAACTAAAAAAAAAATCCCGTGAGTTGTGCGGGACCCTTTACATCTCGTAATGTTTGATTATAGCATTAACATTATAGTTTTGTTGTTTAATGTATATGAATATTTAAATTATACTGAATCTAATGCCAAAAATACTTGAATTTTTTGATCGTCTTTTTTGTGTCGGTTAACCTCCGAAAGAGCTGGGATAATTAAGTCGGAATTTTTGTGGAAATGAAGCTTTGTTTGTTTCAAACTTAGACACCGTCATATAATATCTATCGAACTTAATCCAAATTCGGAAAAAAGTTTGAAGAGTTTTACTTCTCTTCGTGCGGAACCCCAACTTTTTTCTATTGTTAATCCCCTACATCCAGCTAAAATCGCCTTGGCCGTTTTAGGATTACCAGGAACAAATAGTCATAAAATTCTTAAGCATATTCAACAGTCGGTTTAGATTTTTTTTAAAAGTATAAGATAAGGGCATTAGTAGTTGACCATGTACTAGTAGTCGACCGTTTTATATAAAATTTAAAATAATAAGTATTGTGTTTATTGTAGCTAATAAAAAATACATTTGTAAGTAACTACTGCCAATTATTAGCAATACTTGATCTGAAGGTTGTAATGATTTCCTTTAAGTACCCACCGATATTATTAAATTTAAATGTACGTGGCCAACAACAATTTATATGTAGCATTGCTCTTAAGTGGTCAATTACTGGTGCCCTTACCTTAATCTGAATTAGGCAAAAATTGTTATTTATCCGTAAGTATCTTATCCTATCTATCCTTTCATTCTTTTAACGTTTGTATGATTCAATCATCGGAGAAACCCGCATCTGTAACACTTGGTCAATTCGATTTGGTCGATGATACAAACAATACATAAATCAATAATGGAGAGAACGGACACCCACTTTATATTATCGGTACATTGAATAGACAGTCGAAATTTAACGAATGATCAGCTTAAAGTGATAACTTTAGTATAATGTATTGGTGGTAGGTCTCTGTTGCCGGAGACCGTTTAGGTAAGTAATATACAAACATTACTTTGTTCCGGTTAAAGCGGCGCTGTAACTAGTCAAATTACTGGAGTAACGAGACAACATTCTATGACTGAAGGCGACGAGCACAATGTAGTTAGTACATCATCGTAACTAGCCTCAAATTGCTATGGACAAGAGTATTTCTTATCATCAGATGAACGTCTTGCTCGTCGCTTCGTCAAATTAAAAAAAAAAACATAATTCAGTTTATAGGGCAGTCGAATTCGTCTTGATGAACTCGAACTTGCGATGAAGGATAATATCTTTCAAGAATGACACTGTCGTGAACATATGACAGCGTGGTGACTATCTCTATATGAGAGAAGAAATCTTCCGCCAATCGGTCCTGTACTGCTCACGTTATGAGGAACCTACCAGCACTGTGGTCTTACAGTCTTATGATTGTAATCTTATTTCCGCTTGGTCTTTTAAAGAATGTACTCTCTTCATTAACAATTAATAGCATCCCTAAACCTTCTAGGTTACCTTAGTACTTGAAAAGTAAAGAGATTTAATAATTCTGAATAAAACTGTCTCGTGTCTTGATCTACATTTATCAGTAACTAGTCTATTTACATTAATCTATGATAAAGTCTGCTTATTTGAGGACATCAGTCTGTTTTGATGTCGGTCTCCATGTTACAGCAACAAACATTTGTGTAATACATTTTTTTACAAGATTAACTCATTTATTGTATAACTACTATGTAGCTAAGTAAACTACTAATAGCCTTTAAACTATTAGGTAATAATCTATTCCTGTAAACCGTGTAAGTAAAAACCACCTATTTATTATCTGATGATGTTTGGTTCTCTTATCTTTTCCGGCTTTTAAGGCTTCATCAAATTGAAGGTAGCACGTCAGAGTCCATTTCTGTATCCAAATAATAATATAGAAATATTACTAAGTTCTATTATGAAAAGCGTTGTAGCTAGTAAACTTACTCTGGTAAATATCTTACGTTTTAAGACGATGAGCACAATGTGACTGGTGGTAGCTCTGTGTTGCTGAAGATCGTCTAGGTATGGTAACAGGACTCAACAATCAATTCAACTTATATCTCAAGGCGACGAGCAAAATGTGATGCAGTGTATACCAACCTAAGTAGCGTCACGTTGTTATGGGCGTATCACTTACCATCAGGTGAACGTCCGCTTCGTCTCCTCCCTTAGTTGAATTAAAAATAATAGTAAACTTCATCGCAGATAAAAGCTAAATTGAATTAAAACTACTAACGATTTTTTTTCGTATTTAAAAAACAAACCGAAAAAAAAATCTTTTAATTTTTTTTTGTATAAATGTATACGTTGAAAATAACTCTAGTTTGTGTTGTATACCTGAATTTTTGTATTGATGAGACCAGCCCGTCTATTGTTTGTACAAGACCTTGGAGAATTGAATACAACTACAACGTCGTACGTATTATCAATAGGAAGTTGTTTCTAACCTACCTTTTTTCCAAACCAGGTACAACCACGAACAAGCTCATCTCTTTTAAATCAGGAAGTATCATTAAGATATTTAGGATAACAATGAAAATTATCAATATGGTCTATATTGTATATTGTTATTACCAACTGTTTTCATTTTGATTTATAATAATTTAACTCTAGACTGTAATTCTCCACGATTTTTGGTGACAAGGTGACTATAATCCATGCACGCCAAGAATACTTTGGTTGTCATATGTACAGCTGTTAATCCAGAAATAATACTGCAGCAGCTGATCGATGATATGAGGCTTTCGAACTGGCAGACTGCGTCAATAGTCAACTAAACGTTATCAGTATCAGAGGTCTTTAGATATTTGTGTAATATTTTTGCAGCAAAAAATAATACCACAAACATATAGCGCTATGTTTAGAAATTACGTAATGAGAGATTTCGTCGGTAACCGGCGTGGTGGGGAGGTGCGAGAGAGGGGGTCGAGGTTCGTTTTTGTTTACATTTGTAACTGGTTTGCTGTGCGAACCAAACCTGTTCTAACCTCGGCCATTTCGACCCCACGCTTTGTGAGACCCTATCTGCCGGTCAATCGTTTGTTATTTAACCAAATGACCCGTTCAACGTCAGTTTTGGGGAGATAAGGGTCGTTTAACTAAACGTATAATGTTTCTATTAAGGACACCCACAATATTTCTGAACATCTTTAAGCACTTAAGCAATGGATTCTTCTATAAACCACCCGTGTGTTAGATGAGTTAAAATATACCCACCGCCTTGCTCTAGCAAATAATAAATTGCCAGTGGTCGTTACCACCGAGCTCCTGTGGAGGCTTATTATGTGCATTAATATATACTAATTATAATTCTATATTGCATAATAATACTGTTTTCATCAAATTAATTACAACAAAAAAACCAGAAGGACAACAATTTAAAACATCAACGCCAGGTGTAATCTAAATTATCTTTTATATGTATCATATACTAATTTGAAATCATAAAAATCACTATTGTTGAATACTATATATATAAAGAAAGCACTCTTTAGGAGCCTAGATTTTTTAGGTTGCCAACCTCATGACTAAAAACTAATTAACAACGGTACGAAATCACTATCGGCGTATAAACCCATCGTTAAATTATCATACATAACGAATGTTTATGAAACTATTGGTTTTTTTTATTTGCTTGGAAAACATTTTTTACATTGTTTTCCGTCACCAATGAACAAATCACAAATTAAATAATCCATAGAAATATTTTCCGAAAAGAAAATTTACAAGGATAAAACTAGGAGTACCATTTCATTGACAAGAATTATTATATTCTTTACAATTATTTAAGAACAAAGGAGATTCGAAGATACGTATCGGTATAAAAAAAAGGATTGTTGGCTATGGAAAATATTCTCAAATGGAGTTGATCAGCCCCTAATCCACTAAGACGGTATAAAAAATAGATTATATATATCTGATCGTTATTACTTAGAATGACCACATTTTAAGCGCTTTCTTGAAGAAGATATTAAAACGACTATAGATATTTAACTAACATATGATTAATAAATAACTAGACAAACCAAAAATCTAAATGCATGTAATATATGAATTAATTCGCGAAACGGCATTTCCTGAAATACCTAAGCTTACGTAATAATTAAAACTATTAATAGTTTCGCAACACCCATCAAGTTAATAGCACAATGTATGTTTAACAAGAGGACGACATTCAGCTCAATTGAATATAATTACTGTGCTGCTGCTAGCTGTATTGGAACCTTGGCCGAGGCTGAGACGTTATCTAACAATAATTACTTATGATATTACGTAAAATGCGCCCCGGCACGCGATCCGAACACGCCGGTTGAACCAGTGGCAATACCAGGGTCTAATCTTGTTCTCGGCGTGTGTCATCAAGTCTGTTTACATTCGCATTAACGCCGCATACTTCTCAAATTCTCTATCGAGAACACTAAACGGTCTTCTGCTTTTAATCTTTTAGTTTTATATAAAGTTAATTATAAGATGTTAAGGTTTTACAGCTTAAACATTGTATTCTATGTGAAGCACCTAGTAATATTCCTGACATAGGTCATCGATAACGTAAACAACTTTATTATCAATACAATGTTTTACACGTGTCGTTCGTATCTATTTCAAATGCGAGAAGACGTCAGGGAGATGTATACAAGTGGGTATACTCACCGTGTCCTCTAAAAGTCGATTATTCGATAGCTTCTGATTAAGGGACATCACATTTGCCGACATCGCAATCATGTTGGCTGTGAGCTGATCGACTTCGGCGCGAAGATGCGCGAGCTGCACCTCCCGGACCAAAGTAAGCACCAGCAACCACACAGCCAACACTCCGATTGACACTCCAAGGAGGACACACTTTCTTCGCCTCTTGCTGTTCTTCTCCGTCTTATCTTGGTATTGTCGCTCGAAGTCACCGCCGACCAAGTTCTTCGTCAAGTCTTTGGCGTCCTTCAACGCGTCAGCTTTGGTATACATTGTTTCAGGTATTAATGCACTATTTTCCATAACAATCCGGGCACTGCACTTGCAAAATTTTACAAGGCGATCGACAACTAATTATTGTTTATCGCGCCCCATTATCAGATTCGTGGAAATTCGGATCGAGGGGAGCTCGTTAAGGACAGAAAGCGTGATGCACGTGGTGAGAGGCGCACGGTAGACGGAGATACGCGCGTGGCCCGAGGCGGTCTGCAAACAAGTGCGGAGCGGAGCGCGCTCGCGACCTGCGCCCGCGCACTTCTTGCACTCTCCTCCTAACGACACCACACTATTAGTGCATGCAGTGGCAGATTAGGCTCACCGGCTTCTAAATTATTAACACCTTACTGTTTCCAGTCTAAATGATAAAAATCTTACATTTTAGTGGCTTAAATCACATATCAAACTTATTATGAAAAAATATTAGTAGGAAATATTAAAAAATTACAGACACAGTGATTACAATAATATTTTGCTATGAAATCAACAATTTCAAACTCGTACTTTTTACGTACCAACAAGTATTTTTAAGAAGAATTATACAAATTACTCTACTGTTATCATAAGTACTTTACGGGTCAGAATCGAACTGACAACCCAACAAACGTTCTGAATAAACTTAGCAAATTATACAATAAGCGTTAAGCAGGGTCAATTTTCTTTTTAATTGC
This sequence comes from Ornithoptera priamus, assembly GCA_029034505.1. Lineage (NCBI taxonomy): Eukaryota > Metazoa > Arthropoda > Insecta > Lepidoptera > Papilionidae > Ornithoptera > Ornithoptera priamus. The sequence goes on along the minus strand of JARDWD010000527.1, from coordinate 2,633,124 downwards.
ATCACTGGAGATGTCAATGATGTGAATATTAGAGACATTATATTATATAAAAAAAAAGTAATCGGCAAATAAATAAATTAACTTCGCATGTAGTTTCGCTAATGCACTGACATGTTGCCATTGACTTTGACCTTGAGTTGGTTTTGCTGCCGAAGAGCAACGACTTGAATAGTTATTTATTAAAATAGCTATGAGGTTAAGGCGTGGTTTACGAGCGATTTTATTACTCACACTCTAAAATTAAAATAATACTAAAATAAAAGTAGGTTGGTTTAAAATTTTAGATTTTAAAACAATATATATACAGAAATTATCAGATTATTTAATTTATATTTCAACAAGGTTAACATATTGTCAAATACGGCAAAACATGGGTGATGTGGTGTGTGATAGGGTTGGAATATGGATCCACCCCTATCACACAAAATATTTCTTTCATATATTGTTTGTGAAAATTTAACAAGTATTTTAAATGTAGTACTGAAATATTACATGAATGATATAATAAAAGTTGTTTATTTTAGTTTGTTGATGAATACCATTTTTCAGACTGAAGACATTTTTTAAGATATTTAAACTAGCTTTCCTCTGCCCGCTTTGCTAGTCGTAAAACCCCGGGAACTCCCTTTGGGGAAGGAATTTTGTAAAAATCCATTCTCAGCTGACCTATACTTGGTAACAATGATATCCTTAACAAATTTCAAGTAACTAGGTCTTATGGTTTCAGAGATGAGATGAGTATTTACACAGGTAGAAATCTATATACATAGTTAAATATATCAATAAGAAACGAATATCTACTGTAATAAGTTTGTCTGTGAACATTAAATGTTAGTAGACATATAAAAACACTTAATTGACATTCCTTTTCTTCTATGACGCAAGCATCGGGTCCAAAGATCGCTTCATTGCGTTTCTAGGACGGATGTGCCGCGCCAGCTCGTCCACGTAAGGCTCCCAAGTTTTCTATTAGATTTTCTAGGATACATAAAAATTGCAAAATGGTTTTAACCCGTATAAATATTAACGACTTCCAAATTGACTACCCTTAATTCCAATCTTCAATCATCATAAGCCGATAGGCGTTAACTGCTAAACCTCCTTCAAAAATTCCCACAACGGGTAGAGATTCATATGGGTGGATTTGGGCCCATCAACCCGCATTGGTCCACCTAGCTGGCCCAATGCGGGTTGATAGGAGCTACAGCCTCATTTGTTGGTAAGCAGGGTGCACCACGAGCAAATGACGTTGGTTTAGAACCCGTACGGTGTTGTGCGGGAATCTTTAAACCCCAATCTTTAGTAAAAAGATTTATTATGATGGTAACTGATTGATTGAATGTGTGATTTACTGATGGTAGGTTTCTGTTGCCGGAGACCATCTAGATACCACCGCAGCGCCTATTTCTGCCGGCAGTGAGTAATGTGCAAACATTACCATTTTCCTGTTTTAAAGGAGTCGTCGCTAATGAAATCACCTGATGTATCGAGACTTAATGTCTTATTTCTCAAGAAGACGACCATAAAGTGGAGCAGTGTATTTGATCCTAAATAGCCTAACATTGATATCGGCAGGTGTATCATTTACCATCAAGTGAATGTCTCGCTCGTCTCTTTGATTCTCTTACATTTAACACATATACGTTATTATTGAAATTCCTATCTTCATACCTTTATAACGTTGGAGTTAATCCTAATAAATAAGGATACTGTTTTAAATAGCATTTAGACTTTATTGGATGTTTAGTACGTACTGGGGCAGTGTCCAGTTAAATCTAGTAACTTAAGTATGAAACTTCTATTATTGTGTTACCATAAAATTGACCTTAATAAAAATGTTGCTGTATCTCGCAGACATTAATATACAATATATACATAAACAGCCGTTAGAAGTCCACTGCTGAACATAGGCCTCTCCCAAAGTTTCCCAAGTCGATGAGATAGGGATTCATGTGGGGGATTTGAGCCATTTTCCACCACGCTGGCCCAATGCGGGTTAGTGGGAGCCAGAGCCTCGTTTGTTGATTAGGAGGATGCACTATGAGCAGATGTAGTTGGTTGGGATCCAATGAATTCTTGTGTGGGAACCCTTACATCTCTACAATACATACACTCTGATATTGAACAACTTGTAGCGACCGGTAGTTCAGAGAACATTTTACAATAGAAAAAAAATCCTTCTATAAATAAATACAACTGTGGTTACCTTAATCAAAGTAAAAAAACATTGAATTCGATATTCCTTGCGGATTAAAGATTGTCTTACATACTTATATGTTTCACGTGCTGTGTTGACGTGTAATATGTTTCATGGCGTCGTATGAAGAACAAAGTCCATGCAACATTCTGTCAAGTTGCATTTTGTAACGTATTCCTTTGAAAAATTTATAAAATGCAATTTGGCAGAATGTTGCGTGGACTTTGTACTTCATACGACGCCATGAAATGTATAACATGTCTTTACATATTACGTGACACTGTATCTACACTTGTTGCTGATTACGTAACACACATTATTTTGCATTAGAAAAGAGGTTATATTTAAAGGTATAGCAAATTTAGGTTATTTATTATCGAGGAAGACATCGTCTTGCGCATAATAGTATAAAAAAAGATTTATTAGCCTGTTATAAGTAGATTGTATAAATAACTGCTATTAAAAATAAATATAATAACTCTGTGAAATACTCTATGTAATTTTGTTTTAGGTTATATGTATATTCATAAATTAAAGTTATATATATATATTAAATTAAATTAGGTTTTCTTTGTTTACCAATCACCTGAGAACTAGTGAATGTAGTGACGTGAACATAAGGATACGGCGCGGAATGATTTGTGGATGGTTATAGGATTTGCTTTTTGAATTTCATAGATTTTTGATTATTTTATGTCTACTTAACTTTTATAAACATATCGTGTTTATACGGTTGCTATAGTAATGGTTGCTAAAGAAAGTCATTCGCGATAACCGTTGCTCTCAAAGAATATTTATATAAACCGGACGGAGAACAGCTAGTATGTATATACATCTATATATGTATACTTGTATATTTTTATTATTTATTAATATTTCTTTTTTTGTAATTAACTGATGGGTAAAAGAAGAGAAGGTTAAGAGAAGTTACTTTAAAAAAATCACTTTCGTCGTTTTATTTAGTACTTTATGATGTTGTTTAGTGTTCGTGGATTAAGACGGCGACATCTATCGGTACAATTTTTATATGATAATGAGAGAAATGAAATTTATCACATTCTTGGTGCCGAATAATGTGAAAAATTTTACTTGTCTATTTATATTGTACTATACCAAAAAAATATGATCTAGGTACCTACCTAGATCATATTTTTTTGTCGGCTGCACTGATAGGTATCAGGCAAGACTACTATGCAATCATTACTGTGTTCCGAATTGAAGTGAGTTATAGCTAGTGAAATTACCGGGGTAACGGGACACATCGCTCGAAGGACTGACGGTCGATGGAGTAGCAAGATACTCGAATGGCGATCACACACCGATAGACACAGTGTTGGCAGGCTTCCTACTGGGTGATCCACGGTCTAGTGAAGGTCGTGGGAAGTGCAGGACCGATCGATGAGGCGATCTTTGGGGGAGGCCTATGTCCAGCCGTAGACGACTGTCGCTTGATGATGACGAACGAGACTTAACATCCTGTCTCGGCGGCGATCGTCACACGGTGTTGTATATACCATCCTAACTAGCGCCTCGTTGTTAAGGACGTGCGTGTCACTTACTATCAGGTGAACGTCCCGTTCATATCGTCATCATATTAAATAAAAATATATATATATATATATATACAATATTGATATATTAATGCAATATGCGTTTCAAGCATCCACGAAACTTCAGCGTAACGTGTAAATATAAATACACTGTGCAATGTTTATGTTTTGTTCTGAATAATAAATTAGTATTAAGAAAGCCTGATTTCATACGATTTATAAGAAAGATCAAACATAACCAAGTGCTCGTTTGTTTTGATTACACTCGTGTTTGAAAACAGCGAGAGGTTATTTTAATAAAGTAATTCTTAACCTTAAAGCTAAGTAGTTAACATTATTGTTTATTTAGAAATGTTCTATAGCAAAGTTTTTGATGATTGTATGATATAACAAGAGACAAACTTTGAAGTAACCTATTAATTTACTGGTGGTAGGTCTCTGTTGCTCCCCCCCCCCTCCCCTCATCTCCCAAGACGTTCCCACCTTATCGTGACAGTGGAGCTCAGTAGCCATGACTTGGTCAGAATCAAAGAGACTATCTAAGTAGGTACCACCACAATTTGAAGGATGACCTCTCACTTCTTGGCTTTATCAAAGCTATGGTCAGTAGTTAGGGGTGGAAGAACGCCGGGGCGGCCTTCTGCGAGGAAGTAATGGTGCAGAGAGGCAGTGGGAAATAAACACCCATCTCTCATTCCACAGACAGAGAGCAGCACCAAAGAAGAATGTTGCAAGCCTTGCAACCCCCGTAACAGAAACCATGGTGGCAGATTCAGGGGTATCTGTTCACCAAATATGAAAGTTCTCGAGTTGGTACGTCCGGTACTTCCACCTAATACTTTTAAAAGGGGTGGAGATGAGTAGCTCCACCCCGGGATCTGGTCTCATCAAGGCCTCTTGCCTTCGGAACCACGGTGGTGTGCGAAAGCATTCCCGTGATTCCGGCCAAATGCGCTGAGTGAGATACCGTGGACTTTGAGCCAGTAAGATTCCAGCATAACTCTTCTGTTGCCCTCACAGCAAAAGGGTAACCCATGCAGGATTTTGCCACGAAAAAAAATAGGTATCACTGCAGTGCCTAATGCGGCCGCTACATAATACTGTGCAAACATTACCGTGTTCCGGTTTCAAGGTCGACATAGCTACTAAAATTACTGGAGAAACGATATTTATGTCTCAAGGCGACGATCACAATGCGGTGCTTTCCTAGCATCTTAACTAGCGCCACGTTGTTATGGGCATTGGTCACGCTTAACAACAGGTGACCGTCCCGCTCGTCTCTTCGGTTCGTTTTATAAAAAAATTAATTTACAATTTAAATTTAACTAAATTAATGATTAGGCGTGGCACCATACCAGCATTCTTAACATAAAACGAAACGAAAAGCTGCTCATTTATCATTGGATAGGTTATGTTGAAAAAACCTACAATCACGCTCGCAGTCACAAAAGGAATTTCTTATTCATATAAATAATTCATAAACTGCTAAAAGTTCGGACATTTTCAAACATATAAATAATTACAAAGATAAAATGTAGAAAATATTTTTTTTTACATTTAATAAAACGAGGAGACGAGTGAAACGTTCACATCATGCTAAGTGATACGTCTGCCCATAACAGCGTGGCGTCAATTAGAATGATATAGACTGGAACAAATTATGCTCCTCGCCTTAAGAAATAAGATGTTACCCCAGTAATTTCACAAGCTCCGACGCCCTTCAAACCATGAACCAATTTACGCACTAACACTTCATAATTGCCTTTTCTCTCGATAACATCAAAAACAAAATAAATAAACACTGCGAGCGCAAAATGGTGCAGTAAATAACATTTGAACTAGTGACACGTTGTTATGTCCCTTAAATATATTATATATGAAAATAAAAAAATTCATATCTTTTTCTCGTAATTGCTGCCTTGCTGCTTAGGATAGGCAAATTTTGATAACAATCTACCTTTTTTTTATTTAGCGAAGCGCGATGAGACGAGCGGAACATTCACCTCGTAATACCGCCTACCTATAACAATGTGGCGCTAATTAGATTTATTTATACTGCACCATATCGTGCACCTCGCTTTAGGATGTTAAGTCCCATCACCCCAGTAATTTCACTAGTTACAACTACTTCTAATCCCAAACACAGTTTGTTTGCACACTACTGTTTGGCGGCAGAAATAAGAGCTGCGGTAGTACTTACCTAGAAAATCTTCAGCTGACTACCAGTAAGATTTCAACCCCAGATAGAGTGCTTTCTTTTTCTAGCAACACTTTTCTATCGGCTAATCTCCATCGATTTTATTTGTTTCTAAGATATTTTGCCATTTACTTTTCCTCCAGTTTACCATAAAACATATAGACTAACAGAACATTTCAACTTACGAGTATGATATTGACTCTTCGTTAGAATGTCCATGGTAAAATAAAAAAATTGTTTATTCTTCCATCGTTTGCCGTATCAAGATTCCAATCGTAGATATATATATAGGTAAATACAAAATTTCTTTAACTTCGTACTCTAGTTAAGTACTGTTTATTTCTGTCTCTTGTCTGCATTTGTCTGCATCGTTTTATTGCATAGATCCCATTGTTACCTCGTTATTAAGCGAACTCTTTTTTATTATTATCGTAAAAGAGCAAATATACCTTAAGAGTAATCTTATGTTCAAGAATATTCAGTTTTTCCTTAATTTTTTGTTATAAATAAAAATTATGAACACATCTTCAGTGTTTTACGTTTTTCTGATTTAAATCGGACCTTTAATTGTGAGTACATATAGAAAATAAATTAAATCTTCTCTTTCCTTTGGTAAATTTTACGCAATTCAGAGTTATCGATTTCATGCTATATCGATGAAGAATGTTTTAACAAAACAATTAATTATATAACGCCTGCAAGATGTTAATGAGCAATAAATTATGGTTAAGAAATATTGCTGCACGAAACAGTAAGCAATATTTTTATAACGCCTGGCATAAAAGAAATGCAATTATGTTCGTTTTAAAAACTATGCAGTATTGATTATGAGATTTAAAAATATTTCGTTTATCTCAAAATTACACCAATTTTATTTTACTTTCTACTGCGATAATCGAAAAGAAAATAACAGACGTATAATTCAAATAAATCAGTATTCAAATAAATCACAAAGCTTTGATTAACTTTTCTTAAAAATTGGAAACATTTATTTAAAACATTGCAATATATACAATTGTACTAACAGTAAATACAATCTTGTGTTTATAGTACACCTTGAAATAGACTAAGTTTCTTCAGTAAAACTTTTTTTTTAACAATGGGTTAAAAATAACATCATCAACCGATAGATGTCCACTGCTGAACATAGGCGTCCTTCAAAGATCTCCACATTGACAGGTCCTGCGCTGCCCGCATCCAGCGGCTTTCCGGGACCTTCAATCGATTGTAAGAGTTCATATGGACCCCACCAAGCTGGCCCAATGCGGGTTAGTGGGAGGCAGAGCCTCGTTTGTTGACGAACAGGTGAGGTTGGCTTGGGTCCATAAATGAACTCCAATACTGAAAATAAAATGTTTGCATTTAGTGATTTGAAGGCTGAGGCATTACAAACTGTTCTAGTTATTTTATTTTATTACCTACTCTTATTACTCTATACTAACATCTAACTATCTCTAACTACTAACATTGTGATTAGTTAAAACTGATTTAGGCAAATTACTCTATGCGGATATACTCATATATAAATAATTATTTGAGGTTTATTAGTTGATTAGTACTATACTATTACTGATTGTAAACGGAAAAGTTCATCATTTTTATTTGTAAAATTAAGTTTTGATACCCAAAATTATATTGACCCAATGTCTTTATTAACTTAAACCATTACCAAGCAGTGGCCGTCTACCCACTAATGATCATGAATCTTGAACATAATAATAAACAAAATAACAGGATATTTTACTGATCAATTAAATAATGTAAGTGAAATAATATTAAATTTAAGTATTTTCTGCTCGCAGTAGCTAGTTAAATTCATCATCTATTCTTCTTAACTTACAAATGCGAAAAAAAAATTGCTATCAGTAAACAAGTAAGATAAGAACACTGACTAGATTGCTCTCATTTTTCTGAAAGTTAAAGACTTTTTTACTCCACTATCTTGACTAGTTAGAGCTTGTGATGCTAGTGAAGGTAAAAATAGGCGTCGTTGTGGTTAAAGACTAACACTATAAATACCATACTACTTTTTTTCTACTTTCGCTTACAATAACCTACAGCAATTTCTGAAACCGAAGACATCATAAAAGCGTAACAGCCCTCAGAGTAACGTTACGACGCCACGTTTTAAAAACCACCTATAAATATTTAAAATCAATATGAGACGAAAAAAATATATTTTTCATACACACCATATTATATGGTTGCAAAATTTTTAAGATATCTTTGCTTTCAGGAGCTGCTGCAGGTTATTGTAATGGCAGGTATCACTAATATTAATGAAGTATCTACAAAGTTAAATAATTGCAGTATTCAAAACACCAATAATTATAATCATTTGTTTTTTAACATAATATGGTTTTTAACGCACAAAGGAGAGCTTGATAATTATGTTTTGCTGTATTTAGAAAATAATATTACAAATCATCTTCATATTGTAATCCTTATATATATACGCTTAAAAGAACATAAATGTACAAAACGAGTTAATTAAAAGTATTAAAAGAATTATTACCTATAATAAATAACAGTTTTTTCACAGCATTAATTATTAATACATCTTATAATGAACTAGAGACAGGACAATCTATAACAAACAAAATATTAATCCGACCACAAGCAACCATATTAATGCGTTAACCTGATATAATGATCACGCCGGGTTTAAAGCACCATGAATATCAAATAACTATCGAACAGATATAACCAATTACAAAAATCACTTAATGATAAAGCTATAACTTATGCTTGAAAGGCTTTTAATATTCCCGCAAGTAACAACTAAAACAATCAGACTATTACTTTTTTCTAACAAACCGGTGGGACTTCGCTCAACTGTCCAATACTTAACAGCTTAATTATTTTTTTTAATTGAAAGTCGAGCGGGACGTTCATCTGATGTTAAGTGATACGTCCTCCCATAACAAAGCGCTACTAAGGATGGTATATGCTGCACCACATTGCCGCATCACCGCCTGAAAGAGGATGTGAAGATGTTATGCGTCATTACCTCAGTAATTACACCAGCTACAGCGGCCTTCAATCCGAAACACAGTAACGTTCGCACAGTACTGTTTGTGTACATAAATAGATGCTGCGGTGGTACCTACCCAAATGGTCTCTGGCAACAGACTTGGAGACCCACCACTAGTAAAGTTAAAAAGAATCTTTATTAACTGAAACTTGTAATATTTAAATCGTTTTGATTAACAAAAATATTCGATGGCAAAACGTTAACAAAATGTTATGTTTTTTTTATTTCAGCAATAAACACCTACCATAAATGTAATAAGTAGTTATCTAAAAAAATTTAAATATCATATATATATATACAAATAGGATATATACAAACTAGGAATGTTCCTAGTTTCATAAATCTATTTTCCAAGTCTGTGTGCTATATTATGCCAATGCTGGTGACTACTTAACCTCAAATATTTTTCTGCTATTAATTAACCTAATGTCTATATATTAAATGTAATGATTTGTCCTAAGATAGACTAAAATAAAAAAAGAAATTTCTGCATTGTCGGGTGCAATTGAAACTTGAACGAAACGGCTCAAACAATAGGAAATTTCTAGATACGTTTCCAAGAGCCGTCGACAGACAGCGCGGCACCATGCGCGCAAACAACTTTATCGTTTCCGCGATACGTTCGAACAAAACATCTAACAGCGAAATGTTTTTCACGACCGTTCGCTTTAAAAAGAAAATTAACTTTGCAACGATATATACTAACGTAATCAATTGCAGTTCAAACGTATAGTTTTACAACAGAACCGCTTATCGAACGGCAAACCTGGTTGATAGCCGCAAATGTTAAATTTGCAGGTAACGCACAACAGTCAATGAAGTTACGCTGCGCGTGAGTCATTTAACGTGGAACGAGCCTCGAATTACATACACCTAGGTGTCTTGTTTGTGGTGCACGTGGTAGAAACACCACACGATCCTCAACACCGCTTCCTTACAAATAACATTAAAATATTACAGTAGGTTATTTGAGAGCGGCAGTTAATTCGTACGTCGGCGCAGTCTGTAATAGTGACTAATATTTTGAATGTAAATAGGCCAGTGGAACACACAAAACTGTATTTGTAATCAAGTGCAGGTAGATTAGGTTTCAACAAGTTGACAAAATATTCATTGTTTTAATGTTTAAACATTGCTTTATTTAATTTTGTAATACTAGTTACAGAGACGACACACAGAGTCATAACTCGATTCATGACGATGACAGCGCTGCAAGCCATTCGACTATTACAGCTTATCTAACGTTGGGCGCGTGGACCTGGATCCACGGCCTGTTACAGAGTCATAACGTTAAAAGTCTTTGTGGTAATAACTATTACTATATCGCATAGAATAATTTTCTGTTAGAATAAAATTTATGTAAAATAAATTATTTTTACATAAACTAACACATTATTGTTCTTTAAGAACGTAAAAAGTCTGCTTCTTTTTCTTGTGCCCCTCTAACTAATGAAGATTGGACACCAGTTTTGCGAATCCATTCCTGTCGCGCGCTAGGGGGATCAGCTGCGCGACGCTCTTGATCTTGGTCCACTCCTTGATGTCATCCAGTTATGCCTTGTTCCTGCAACCGATATTTCTTTTTCCTGCTACTTTTCCCATTATTCTTATATGTGGAAGACTTTATTTAGAATTTCGAACTACATGTCCTAGATATGCTATCTTCCACTTTTTGACGTAATCGTTAAAGTTTTTATTCTTATTCTAGTAATTTCAAAACATTTTTATAATATATCAAAGATAAACTAGATCTGTGATCTTTTTTTTGTTGCTGCACACTTTGAACGATTTCAAAGTTTGGCGACACATTAAGAAAAAGATAAGTTTAAAAATTATTTACTTACCTATAACACACTGTAAAATAGTTTATGATAATAATTTAAAATGTGCTAAATAAAGTAAAATGTTCTAGAGAAATAAAAATACGTTTATTAAGCGATTAATCACTAGTTATGAATTAATATGAATTTGTGTTTGTTGCCCATTGGGGAGTCTCATTGTTCAGATAGATCGTCGACTTCATCAGGTCGGTCGAAAGTGATAGGATGCGAAAAGCTGAGGACCGCATTACGTGGCAGACATTGGGGATAGGCCTATATCCAGCAGTGGATAAACAATGGCTGATAATAATGATAGTAATAAGATACTTTTAATGCGAAATTTGGGCATCATGTTTCTTGATAATTTTATTTATATCTGGGCCTAAACATGATGATGCTACTCTCATATCGTATTCTACGTTTAAAAATTGTGATCGTTGTTTAGTTTTAATGTTAGTTAATCCTGAAAATGCGAATTCACGAAAAACGAAAATTATATTAATATGTTTGAAGCTTTTTTGGTTCTCATTGAACAATCGCATCTAATGTTAATCAGAAATGAATTAACTGATTCTTCTAAACTAAATATTTTAAAATAAAATTTCGATTATTGCAGAGCAAAATGAGTTCTTCCTCTTCGTTCAAAGTTAAGTTAAATACAGAAGTATTCGTTATGAGAAATGGATTACGAACACAATAAAATTTCTTTATATCTAATCTTGAGAAGTAATAATAATTCTCTCCTCTAATGCTGTCAAATGGATTGAAATATCTATTCCTGTTAAAAGTATTTATCTTTTTAAATCATGTAATTTAATAATATTAACATTAATACATATCAAAAATTTGGCGGCACAGTTTTAAAACTTTGTAGCAAACAAAAATGCCGCGGCTCATAGGTTGAGAATCACTGAACTACCAGTAGATGTAATTATCCCTTTCTATTTTATTATAACAAAATAGTTTGTATATTAACAATAAAAATAAAATACCCTCGTAAGAAACTAGAAGAGTTTTGTAACTTGTCTGTACGTTTAATAGTAGTGCCACATACTCAAAGATATACTATTATAAGACTTATAAAATTCTTTCTTTTGTATGGGAATAAAGGATAAAGACACAAGATGAGGTACATATTACCAGCAATTCGCTTTGTTTAAGAGTGTAAATTAGACATTACATCGGGTCGTCGAACCGAATTGAGGATTTTGCTTCTTGGGTCTGAGGGTTAAAACATTCACAGCAATGAGGAAAACGAAACACATTAGCGTGTGATAATTTCGTGGTTTTATTGACCTCATCTGTATTTTACTTCCTCATTTCAAACAAGTATTACACATCTTATAAACAAATATTATATTTGCATTCCAAAACTATATGTAATAAAGATTTATGCAAATCAACTGAAAAAAAACGTTTTTTTTTCAGTTGATTTGTAAATTTTTTTCAAATACCACTTTCTCACTTCTTCGCGGTTATCTGTATAGATACATTTCGATAAGTCAGCGTTGGAATTACAGGATATGATTGCTTCATCTCCGTTTTATGATCGGAAAACAATGCGAACGACGAGTCTCCAACCTTACGTTATAAATATCCTCAGTTTTAAATCCTTGTTGATAAGAATAGCAAAGGTGTGGAAGAAATTGCCAGCAACAGTTTTGTCGCCGGTAACTAAACGATATCCGGCAACAGAAGGCCTATCACCAAACCTTTTTTCATTAAAACTGAATTGAACATGTTTAATATTAAAGGTATTACTGTCCTAAAGATTTAATATTTTGATCTGTGCGTATATATATCCGTAAATATTAGACATCAACACTAAAAAATTTGTAGAGATATTGCTTCTGTCATTTACAGGTCAGCTATGAAAGGATGGAGCAAAACTCCATCTCCAAAGCTAGTTCCGATAGTGTTACGGTCAGCATAGGGGGAGGAGAATAGCTAGTCCATTAATTGCATTTCCGCAATAAATCTTTCACAAGTTTGATGTATAACAGTATAGTAGTAACGTAACGCCCGCTTCTTTACAAGGGGCTGGTCATTACATCAGTTATAACATTTATAATCTCATATGGAATACTGTTCCATCAACATAGCTGTAATGCTCAAGAACTGTGACTGTCCCCAGACTATGGTTACCATCACGTGACCTGCTTTTTTGATACAATTAAGCAACGAGCCGAGCAGGACGTTTGCATGATGATAAGTAATACGCCTGCCCATAACAACAGGGCGCAAGTTAAGATAACATATACTGCACCATATTCTGCTCGTCGCCCGAGACATAAATGTTGAATCTCATTACCCCAGTAATTACACTAGTTACAACACCCTTCAAACCGTGACACAATCATGTTTAGACACTATTGTTTAGCGGCAGATATAGAAACTGCGGTGGTACTTACCCAGACGGTCTCTGTCAACAGAGACCTACCATCAGTTCTTGCCTACCCTCCATTGTAAATTAACATATAAACTGACGCATGTCGACAAAGACATAATATTGACTTATGCTTAAATAACATTGAACATCGTTATTATATACTTGGTAAATATTTCACGGACAAACTCATTATTTTTATTAAACATATATTTATATATGCAGGGTGGCGCAAAAGTAATCCTCCTATCAGAAAATGCTATAAATTTTGCGATTGGCCCCTAATGTCAGTTCTGTTTTGACATTTGTGTAGTAAACACATGCGAAATACACGTTAATAAACAATGTTACGCTACACTGCTCCAGAACGCGGAATATTGGTGACTATTTATTTGACCAATAATCGGTCGGTGACTTTGGCACAACGTGAATTTCGTCGCAGATTTCCTGGCCGTCCAACGCCTACTGGTGAAACACTGCGACGTTTAGCCGCTCGCCTCGAAGAGACTGGCACAACACGAGATGCTGCCAGGCGTGGCAGAACCCGGAGTAGCCGTTCTGCAGAGAATATTGCTGCTGTAGCCGAGGATGTCATGGAAGCGCCGTCGACATCGACCAGACGACGTGCCACGCAAATGGGTATCAGTCGACGGTCTTTACAGCGAATTTTGGTACAAGATTTGAAGATGTTTCCGTACAAAGTCCAGATGGTGCATCAGCTGTTAGCTGCTGACCGCCAATCGCATCTAACATACGCCCAAGCCATCCCTAATCACCACCAAGAGGAAGATGATTTTTCATCAAAAATAATCATGAGTGATGAGGCCCATTTCCATCTTAGCGGGTACGTAAATAAGCAAAATTTACGTGTAACTGTGAAAATCCGCGTGTAACGCACGAAGAGCCATTACACCCGCTCAAAGTCACTGTATGGTGTGCTGTTTTCGCTGGAGGAGTCATCGGACCTTTTTTCTTTGAAGACGTCGCGGGCCAAACGGTTACTGTGAATGGTGAGCGCTACAGAGCAATCAACGAGTTCTTTTTGCCGCAACTTGATGAATTGGGATTGGAAAACATGTGGTTCCAACAAGAAGGTGCAACGGCACACACTGCACGTGCCACAACCGATTTGCTGAAGGATGTATTTCCCGGGCGCCTAATCTCCCGTTTTGGCGATTTGGACCGGCCAGCAAGATCGCCTGATTTGACCGCTGCAGACTTCTTTTTGTGGGGCTTTTTGAAGTCGCGGGTTTATGTCAACAAACCTCAGACTCTTGCAGCTCTTAAAGACAATATCCGTCAAGAATGTGAGGACCTATCACCGGAAGTTTTGGCCATAGTGATGGAAAATGCCATAAAAAGGGCTCAAATAACAATCAACTGTGACGGTGGCCATTTACATAACATCATATTCTCGACTTGATGTAAAAAAATTAAAACACCAAATAAAAATAATCCACAAGAAGAATCAAAGTTTTTCAATTTTGTTTTAAATTACAGCCAAAAAACATCGGAAGGTTATTTTTGCGCCATTTTTACAATACCACCTCTAGTTCATGCACACCAGGTTCGTTAACGTAAAGCACTTAACTCCCTGAACACAGGGTGGTAATACACAACTTGCATCATATATACGCCATTAGTAGTTTATTAATTCCTCCTTAGTTACCAAAAATAATAAACCCATAATTCTTAACTCTTTAGTTAATACCGTCAGTTAAAAAGAATAGTTGTGGATCGAATTAGTTTTCTCAACCTGATCACTATTCAGTTTGAAGAGGGCACCTAATGATTATTAATTCGTCTATCGTTACCAAAAATAATAGACCAGTAACTCTTGACTCTTTGGTTAATCATCATCACCATCAGCCGGTGGGCGTCCACTGCTGGACATAGACCTCCCCCAAAGATCTCCACATCGATCGTCGCCACGTTGCTCGCATCTAATCACATCACTCTTAGGTTAATACCATCAGTTAAAAAGAATAGTTGAGGAACGAATCAGTTTTCTCAATGTGATCACCAAACTTCACTTTGAAGAGGGCACCTAATGATGATTAATTCCTCTTTAGTTACTAATTGATATGTAAACGAAATAAATAATCAGCTATTTAATTAACGTAACAATATTATTAAACTGAACTTGATCGAATTTTGTTTACTTTACTATAAATAGTTCTTAAAAAAATATTAGGAATATGATAAATTTAAATAGACAAAGGATGTAATCACTTTCAATGTATAATTTTGTGTTATTATGTTTTAATGTAATAGTTATTGAGGCATTACATGCAAAGAAATGTTAACACTCGACAAGTAGATTAAAGAATTGAAGAAGCTTGAAGACCGCATACTCATGATACCCTAACCCTCAAATAACAGTAAAAACACAATAGCAAAGCGAATTCGATAATTCTTCATAGAATAGATAAAGAAACAAGTGTTCATTACAGTAATAACGACACCGACCACGTGTATTATAATAATTCCCGAATATACAGCACATATGTATCAAAATGTATGTCCCGATATCGGTTCAAGGCTGTTTTATTTAGTTCACGATAACTAGATTAACAACATCGCCATATATTTGACTAATATCCGATTTCGACCCCAATTATAATAGGTTTTCACGTTTCTAATAGCAACAGATCAAATTATCTGTAACTCGTTTCTTTATAAGGAGAATGATTCAAAAAACAAATTAAAGAATAATGATTTTAAAAATACGAGACACGTTCAATCCCCATAAAGTATTGTTTTCCTGTAAATAAAAAAAAAACAAGTCACGAGAAATCTGCAATGTTCCAGGAACATCAGCTTCCGTGGAAAAGTGATATTCACCAACCCGCACTTCATAAGTACAATGAACTTGACTTTGTACTCGTGAAAGAGGCCCTAAGTTCAATTTGTATTTTTTTTTGTAATAACTGCATTGAAAACAAAATAAATGAGACCTAATACAGTTATTTATCTTATAAGTAATTCAGAAGATAAGTTGCTTTTGAAGTAGTAATGTTTTTAATTTTTTTTTAAGGAAGTATAGCATAGATGTCTACTGACTTTAATATTTCGAAATATAAATAAAAACCATAAATATTAACATACACATTTATAATATTTTTTAAATATATATATTTATAAACATTTCTTTAAGATTTTTTTAATGATTCATTAAGTGAAATTTTGAATATAAATATATTATATCTCTCTTTAAATCTGGTTGTTATAGAAAAGGCACTGCCTGTTGCAAGACAGAGTAAGCTAAAGCAGGAGACAAAGATACCACTATCAGAGTAATATAAAATATTTTTAATAAAGATTTTTGAATCGGAATTTGCATGAGAAACACTAAGAGATAAACTTATTTAGGCAGTAATAAACATGAAGAATTGGAGATATTCATCTAGAAAGCAAGCGATTCTACATCATAATAGAAAAAAGTACAGAGAATCAAATCCAAATAATTACTTTACATGTCGAACCAAAGGTCATTGGGACAAAAAAATAAATAAACAATTTGCCTAAACAACAAAGTTGATCTAAGTAAGCTTCTGCAACATATACAGAATAGATATACGCAGTTACACTTAGCCCAGAAAACCTCAGCGACCTAGATATCCCAAAAAAAATCTAGCTCGTATTACAGTGCAAGGTGAGCTAATTAACCGCGAATCATATAAACAAGAACTAACGTACTAAAGTTTCTTATTACCCTCGTTTACTATTGTTTACTTCAATGTACAATAATATCGAGAGGATGGAAAGTTTGTTAGTTTGTTTATAAAGTAAATCCTTTATCCGAGCAAAACTGAAAACATTATTTCAAGGTAAAGAGATCATAATAGATGATATTGATTATTTACGTACTACGCTACTATAATTTTGGACATAAAATTTATAATCTTAAGCGCCATACTAAGATTCACAATCGCTTTAAGCTTGCACAATACACATCATATAAGATAATCCTTCTGCAACACTAGTAGTTTCATCTCGAATGTGTCGATTTAAAGATGCCAGAGAAACTCTACAAGCAACTGGGTATCATTTTACATACTAAAACTCGCTGAATTGTTAAAGTTAAATGTCGTCCGCTAATCAACGAGGAAATGTTCCAAATATAACGTACACACGCCAGCAAACGGTCGCCGTGAACTTTTGATCGATTTTCGACCATGTTCAGCGGCCTTAACGACCGTAGTGGTACACGTACAACGGAATAGTAGTGCACAACTTGTGAGGAGCTTTGTAATATAGTAAACGCGACGTAGAATAATAGTACATTGCGTAATTTGTTTCAATACAAAACAGCCTCCTAATAGAAAAATTTGCTTCTTAACAAAATTCTGATTGTTTGTTTCTCTCATTTGTTTTGTTTGTATTAAACATAAGTAAGATGCAGTTTTAAGCACAAACTGTGCTATGTCAAGGTAAAATTGTGATTTATTATGTTGCGGTAGGTCCTAAAAACGGACTGCGTAATAATAATCGCTATGTAATTTTTTTCGGAAATATATATATTTTTTTTTATCCTAAGAAGCGATGAGACTAGGAAGATTTTTACTTGATGGTAATGGATATAGTCCTGCCCATAACATGACACTAATTAGAATTGTATGCTCTACCACATTGTACTTGTCACCTGGAGATAAGATGTTAAGACTGATTACCCCAGTAACTTCACTAGCTACAATGAACTTCAAACTGCAACACAGTAATGTTTGGCAGCAGATACAATCGCTGCGGTGGTCAGCCTACCTAGACGGTCTCCGCCAACAAAAACCTAACACTAGTAAATGATTCAAAATATTAATTTATATCTTAACGGCACAGATCGATTTTTTTTTCAAATAATAGACACCTCTCAACTTTTTTCTTTAGATATCGCGGAGCAAAATCATAGCAATAATACTTCTATTTTGGAGAGATAACAGTTTTGTATACGGTATTGCCCTCAGGAAACCTTTCAGTGGTCATCCTCAACAGTAAAATGCGTTGCAGAATCTTCATGCGGAGTATGTTCGTAACCTTTCATTCGTAAAACCTTCCCCAAAGCCCTCGCGCATTTGTACTACCGTTACATTTTGTTTATTATAAAAAGGAGAAATCATAGCAAAAGCTTAAAATTGACTTACGTATGACTGACTGTGCGTATCAGTTAATGATCTTCACGATTATTATTGTTTTATTTCTTAGAAGAAAACCATTAAATGAAAAAATATTAACATAACTAGGTTTATTAAACTGAAAACCTTATTATATAAAATCACTAAACAGTGGGAGCTGTTTGGATTTAAGTTTGCCGAAAACATATGAATTTCTTTTTATTATTATCTACGTAACTAACACCACTATTTCTTTATCTTCAGGGGGGAAATCTCTGAAAAAATTCTCTGCCTTATGTGGAGATTTTGACCCACTAAAACCCCTTCGGTGGTCACCTTTGGCGTTTGGACCTCGCGGGACAACTGCGGTCTCGTTATCGCTATGCAGGAATAGTCCGTCCCGGGATCTACTTTATGTAGACCCTACTAACACCACCAAGCCCAACCCAATCCCCAATCCCACATGTGGCTAAGTAATCGAATCGGGGATCTCAGTATTACTTGTATAAACTAATTGACATGTTTACTCATTCCAGTCCCTTGTCTATGCAATGAAAACGAAAGATTCAAACAGGGCAAGACCGTGCTCTGTAGAACACATTACAGGAGATATATGTCCAGCAGTGGACGTCCATGGGTTGAAACGATAATAATGATGAAAATAATCATAAAACACCTCCTCTCCACCTCTTAATCACCTGGGCAACGGATCCCCCGAATCCGTCACCCAGAGGCCTTGCGAGCCAAGAGAGAAAACTCTCTGGACTCCTTGCAGCGGATCTGATCTGGGGCTCCGTCGCAAACCGTTATCCGGCTGGTTACACGACCGGAGGATAGAGAGAGCGGCGAAACGCAATACCGACACTCACCGCCTTCCGTAAATGCACCTTCACTGGGAAGGGCAGTATAAACCTGCCCCCGCAGGGCCACCACGGGCCCTATGCCTCGGGCCGATCGGGTAGGTTCCTCTTAGCTTCACCGTGGGTGATCAAGCCACGGCTATTGTGTCCCACCGCCACGGCAAGTAGGGAACCCGTTCGAGGGGCGGTTGTCCCTACCTAGACGAACACAGACAAGAGAAATCTATCGCACAGTGAGTTTAATTGGTATTTAATTATTTCGAACACAGTAATTAAATATAACTAACACCACCAATTTTTTTTTAATTCAATTAGGCGACTAGACGAGCGGGACGTTTACCTGATGATAATTGATACGCCGGCCTATCCTAAGTAGCACCAGGTTATTGTACAAGTTAGGATGATAGTATATTGCACTACATTGCGCTCATCATTTGAGACGTAAGATGTTGAATCTCGTTACCCCAGTGACTGAACTAGATACAGCGCCATTCAATCCGGAACACAGTAATGTTTGTACGCTACTCTTTGAAGGCAGAAATAAGCTCTGCGGTGGTACCTAACTAGACGGTCTCCAGCAATAGATACCCACTACAAAGTAAAATGTGTTATAATGTAAACCTAAATAATTTGTCTTTTGATATGTACTTTCTTTTCTTAGAATTGTATGTTAACTTACACTTGCACCGTGGGAAATAAACATTAATACCTGCACTTTTATCTAATAAATGTCATCGTCATCATTAAAGGAAATACTGAGCCTGCGTCAAAATATCCGATAACATTTCGTCTAGATCATTGAGGACGCTCATTTCTAGGAACTTATCTTACTGTTTCGCGATACGAGACAGTGTAAATAACTGTATCGTACATTCATAACCGAGCCCCCTTCCATTAAGGTTAACCGTTAAAAATCCTTCGTACTCGTGACCCTGTTCCGCTGCTGTCTTTGTATCTCTAAAAACGTGTAACTACTTAGTAATGCTTCGTCACCACCTAATAGATGTGAGATCAAAATGTAATAAAATAAAAACAGCTTAATAACTGAAAATAGCATTTCGTAATATGGTAACTAACCATGCAGATTAAAAAAAAACCCTAACCTAACTATTCCAAAGCCACAACTAATGTGGTACCTAATTTTACGAAGGAACGTAGTTGTAAAATTTTTTTTTAGATGAAGAATCACAAAAATCGAATTGTGAAACATATTGTTAACTCACAAAAAAGTTTGTCTCGAAATATAAACCACCTTTTAACGTATTATTAAAAATAAAATTATAAATTGTGGTCATCTCAACTCGCTATAAGCGTATGTATTACCATTAAAAAACTTCCTGTTCTTCTTATCGGTCCACCGAAAATAAAAATTTACATTCCTCTACACGGTATTCGATTCGTCGAATAAAATATTAAAAAAAACCAATACGACGACGTACGATGACGTGCTTCTTGTTGTCTTTGATATGCTGAAGCAAAAGACAATATTACTTTTATTGTTATACAGATTAAATAATAAAACAGTCACACATTTTTCTTTTTTTTTTTAAAGGAAATCCAAAATGGTTGTAAGCAAAAAATTATTCCATTACGCGCACGTGCAGAATGAATTGCTCTTAACTCATAGTGAGGTTAGTTGTGAATGGGGTGACCGTGTATTTAATTTGTTTTTAAACAAATGTTTAAATTCCATAATATTGTTTTTATCTTGTATATTTTCTTTCATTTCAATTTAAACAGGCGATGTCAGTGATTTCTTATGTCGGCGGCCATGACTTATTTTGAAGTGCAATATCAATAAGTATTTCAATGACTCTGTATTTAGGGACATTTATATTTTTACCAATTACCACATCTATATTTAAACAGTTTGTATTCAATACATTTCTATTATAAGATTATTATTATGGAATGAAAGTTATGGTCACCAATTACAGCGTTGTAAGGAGAAGCGTCAAAGTCGCATAATTTTAGCATACGGCATCCTCGAGTTCGTTCAACCTCTTTCCGCATTATTTCGTGTACTGTTACCTCGTTACAAGTGCAACTTTAATTTTAGCAATTGAATTCTTTGTGTGAACTTTAGAGTAAGAAAAAGTATATTCTTTTTTCGTAAACCTCAAAAATGTATCTTGTTATAAAATTGCTTCGATCACACAAACTACAAATATTGCTGCAACTCGTACGGCTCTACCATAGAAGGTACAACTATCACAAATAAGTCCAAATAGTGTATATTTTATACAAATATAATCAAATAAAATGCAAAATATCTTTTCTTTTTATCACTAAGCCACTTCAAAAAAGCTTCTTTTCAGCATATGTAGGTTAAGGCATCACGAGGACGTTGCCGACTCTAATAATATCTTAGGTTACAAAATTGTTATAAACACACATTATTATTTATAATGTAGTCTAAAAATAAAAAAAATATAACCAACAGACTTCAATTGATAATATCATAGCGAGCATGAGTTGTTTACTATCATGCGTATGATATGTTGCGTAACAATTGATCACAAGACATACATGTACCACAGTGACCTGCGCGAGGAATGTCATGAATTGGCTTTCACGGTAAAGAATGCATTGCTCTGGTCACATCCGCCAATTTCGCAGAAACCGGCGATTTAGCAATATGCGTTTTATTTCCGCTTTGAAATTTATTAAAGGATTTTATTTTAGGTTTACTTTTACCTTTTTTAAGACATTTCTCTTGCTCTCATTTCCTGATAAAATTATCGACACTGCCAAAAGGAAAAATTTATGTCACTGGGACGTACTCAACATAAAACTGTAATAGTATAAAACTGCGTGACTACCCAGTACCTAACCACATTATAACATGAAGGTCCTTGGTTCGATTTTGGAACCTGGAGTGGTTAACTTTGGATTGTTATATTTTTATTTCTACCTTTCTAGTTCTCTTCATTTTATAAATCTGTCGATATAACAACATTACTAGTTTTCGGCTGTATCTATGTCATAAATTGAGAACAAGTGGTAACAGTGAAAAAAACATGTAGGTACAAAAATGACTCACTAACCATTTTCTTTTCACATAAATCAATATTCGCATTGACAAAAACTTACTAAAATCATTCAATTAACTACAAAGAAAAAGTATTCTATATATATTAAAGAACACTATATATTATAAAGAAAAAAGAACTTTAAAAACCAGTATATGAATAAATTAAGGTTTCGGCATAGATGTATTTATCATTTCCGTGGCTCTATGTAGAGATTGACCCAAATTTAAACATTGACTTAACGGTTACTTTGTCTGACTGCCACCGGTAAAAGGCTTACTCATGTATCTCGCAAAAACGAGACCGTCCCCCAAAAAAAACTTTTACCCTAACATGTTCAACTATTAATATAATTCAATTATTTTATATGGAGCCATATTTCCTATTTAATTCAAAGCATTCTAAGCTATGCTTTACATCATTATTTTTAAATCTTAAAATATTCTGTAACTATATGTCATTGAAATTCTCTTCAACATCGGCCAAACTTTCGGACATTAATAAAAAAAAAGAAAGTCAAAAATTTTTGAGTTAAACGAACGGGATGTTTACTTGAAAGTAACACATTAGCCTACCTACATAACAATGTGGTGATAATTAAGATAATATACACTGCATCAATGGTACTGAACTGAATATGGTTTCAAAAAATTCCATCTCAATTCTCATTGCTAATAATTTATCATTAGAAGCGTAGTCTCAATTTTTTAACACGGAAGAGAAAGCGTGATCACATTCATCATTACCCAGGTTTATAAATTATGTACTATAATATATATCTATTTTATATTTATTACGAATCAATACTAATGTAACTAAACCACCTTGAAGTGTAAAACAAACAAGAGTTACATCAGTAAACTATAAACAAACAACTTTTAAATTATATACTTTAGTACGCAGTGGACGTCTATCAGATGATGATGATGATGACTTAAGTATTTTTGCGAGACTGTCACTGTGTGTCTGTTAGTGGGGCAACGATGTCAAACTAAGTTATTTATAGAAATCACTGGAAGGAAAAAAAGATGAAATTTTGCTTTATGTCAACAGACTGTAATGTCTTTCTTAGGTGCAAGGTGCAGTGGAAATGACCAAGGGCTTTCAGAAGGTCGTGCTGTTCCATTCTTGAGCATAGCTTCGAGTTCATGCTTGGCAATTTTTAGCTTATCCGGTGCGAGACGTCTAGGCGCACAAGCCACGGGGGGTCCTGATGTTGTCCGAATGTGGTGGACAATGTTATGGGTACTCATGAGTTGCGTACCGGATGGACGTGTAATCACAGGATAGTGCCAGAGTATGTTCAAGTACTGAGAATCGCCAATCACTGCTTTCACTGAAGTTATAGAGTTTGATGATAGTACGGGTGAGGCTGCTGCTGAGAGAGATGTGTTGTTGTTTACAAGGCGTTGATTACGGCAGTCAACTACAAGATTATAAAACATAAAAAGTCAATGCCTATTATTACCTTCGTGACGTCTGCCACAATAAATCGCCAGCTATAATCTCGACGAAGACCAAGGTTAAGATCCAGGTGCACTTAACCATAAGTTGCAACTGGTGTACCATTTGCTGCAAACAATTGGTGATCGGTGCTTGGTCGTCGATCGCGGAGTGAAGATCGAGGGAAGACGCAGACATCGCTTCCTGTATCAATGAGAACATGCGTCTTCGTTCTGCAGTTTGTGACGAACAGGCGCCCAGGTTTATTAAGGCAGTCGTTGGCCGCCATTATTAACCACCTGGAAAGTTTCCCTGATTGAAGTTGCAAGGTTTAATCCATTTTTGCGCATTGGTTCCGAACTTATGATGATACCAGCATGTTGCAAATTTGCGATGGTTTGAATGAGACCTGCTATTGTTGTGCTGTTGATTTCCCGCTCTCCTGGGTCTTGATTTTGGTCTACTAAAACGACCGCTTGCAGCGAGGGCTTGTACTTGCTGAGTCAACTCATTAATTTATTGGGCCATCTTATCTAACGTAGAACCCGACGGAAGTTGTGCTGCCGCAACTTGAGGGTTTTTTGGCACAATATCCTGTACGCGGTCGGCTAAGTCTGCAAGCGCTTGTAGGTTACTACTTAATGGAGAAGCGATAACAGTTTGTATACTACTCGGCAAGCGACTGGACCAGATAGTTTTAAGAAAATCATCTGGCACATTGGGACTTGCGAGATGTTGTAGATGACGAAGAAATTGTGAGGGTCGACGGTCACCAAGCTCTTCATGCATCAGTAGTTGCTTAACCTTTTTTTCTCGAGATGCGGATAATCGCTTGATAAGCTCGTACTTCAGTTTTTGATATTTGTCTTCAGTGGAAGGTGAAATTATTATATATTTGATTTCGGCTGCAAATCTAGGTTCTAATGTCGAAATGACGTAAAAGAATTTTGTTTCGTCACTTTTTATATTAGATAATGAAAAATTACCTTCTAGATGTGCAAACCAAATAGCAGGCTCTTCTGGCCAAAACGATGGCGGTCGAACTCCGATTCGATATGGATCCGAATGTGCAGGTTGCATTTTTTCTTCGACTACTGCAGTAAACGTTGGTCCACTATCTTTGCCCGATGTGTTCGCCATTTCGAAATTATATGATGGGCAAGTACTTTCCTTATAGTATTAAGTTTCTGGTTGTAAACGTAATAATTTTTTATGTTGTTACAATGGGGTCACCAGTGTCGGTCAGTGGGGCAACGACGTCAAACTAAGTTATTTATAGAAATCACTAGGAGAAATAAAGATGAAATTTTGCTATATGTTGTACGGTAAATCGTTATCGCAACAAAGGAAACAATAGATCTGTAGGAATCTGCGTACAATTGTCAGTTATTTTATTACTCCCTTTTTCTGACAGATCTACTTCAATTTTGTGTACACTTTTAAAAATCGAGACCGAATATTTACTATTATAAATAAATAAAGTATAGAACCTCTTTACTACACCATGATCGCTACAAGACTATAAATGTTAAGCAAGCTTTCATCAATTTTAGTGAATGAAAACTAAGTTTATTAACAATTGTAGATTTAATAATTTTAATATGTTCTTCGTATCATCGAGTCTCACATCACGCGGAACTTTAAACTGTTTTAAAAAAAAATTCAACAAATCTTCTTACTTCGCTTTTAATATTCACTTACCTACGTGCTTATTAATTTAATGACGTATATGTTTTGATTTAGTAGAACGCGACTACCAAATATGTTAAAGGTGATACCTTTATCTTGTTACAGATCTCACTATACAGGGTTAGTGGGTTATAACGCATTACGTAACTATGTTGCTGTTATAGAAAGGATACAATTACTAAAGCTAGCTTTAAAAATAAGACAAATTATGACGAGAAATATATCTCTTGTGTTATATAGATCAAAAATTTGAGTGGTGAAAAGGACAGATGAAAGAACAGTGCATGTAACAATAATCATCATTATCATCAGCCGATAGACGTCCACTACTTGATGTAGACCTCCCTCAAAGATCGCCACATCGATCGGTCCTGCACTGCCCGCATTCAGCGGCTTCCCGCAACCATCACCAGATCGTCAGTCAGTCATGACCTCCGGTACCGTCAGGCACTAGTAGCCGTCGTTTGTAGAAGTTCATATGGCGACATTTGGCCAGAGCCTCGTTTATTGATTAACACAGTGCACCATGAGCAGGTCAGGTTGACTTTTGTCCCGTGCGTTGTTGTACGTAACCCCTCACACTCATATATCAATAATGCTAATATCAAATTGGATAGGTGATATATTAAGATTGGATAAAAAATTAATATATGATATGAGTACATAACACGACACACATGAAACATAAGCAGTATGTGGCCCAAACCATACGGATAGTACGGGCACACAAGACAAAAAGAAGAAAGTCATGCTGCTAAAAGATTAATAAATACGTAATTAAATGAGCGAAAGAGTGGATAAAGATTAAAGAAGAGTGGGCAGAATAGCCGAAGTAATATTGCGCCCATCTCGCATGAAGTAGGTACAGATCAGAGAGATGACGAATTACAATATACAGTAGTATTTTTTGCGAATTTATATTTCATAACGCATTATCTTTTCAATAGTAACAGTCTTGTTATAGTATGTCCGTGTTCATCGACGCTTCTTACTTGTACCTTAACCAGTAAATACGGCGAGCATGGGCAAAGTTAGTTCAGAAGCAACTTTAATTCCATTAACAGCATTTTAAAGATAGCCTTCCTTTGTTCCGATGAGCATTGTAATTACGTTTTATCATAACAAAGCAAACGACAAAGACTTCAAATTTATCAATCACATCGATTATTCGGTTTAAAACGTTGCATATTTTAAACATGGCCGTCGTATGAACAGTCACGCGGTGATTCACGTGAGCTCCAATTTTTCAGCTTATTTTCATACCGTAGTATGAACACGACTCATTAAGTTTTCCGCGTAATGGAAAAATGCAATTATCAACAAGCAGTAGGTCAAACGAATATGGGACACTTTTGCCTGAGAACTTTTGTGTTGAATTATATTTTCTTGAACGCGTAGGGGTCTAACTTAGGGTTAACTATACATACAAAGAGACTAGAATAAGTACGAGTGGTTGTGGCTTACTCAAGGTTTTGTTTTTAAATTAAACTTAACTAAAGGTCACTTTAATTCAAGGAGGTTTGGAGACTGTTTTCTAAACTAGTATAGCAAATGAAATGTGTACCAGACGAGCTAAAAATACTCAACAATTCCTGGGGTAGGATATCGCTCAGTTATTTCTCATCGCTGTAGGCATGACTTTAATGTTCTATTTTAAGTATCCACACGAAATATTTTTGTAAGTTATTGTCCTAAATATTTTTTTATCAATATATGATTTTTTTATGAACGGTTGACACATTTAGAAAAACCATAATAATATTATAAGAAATATTATTAAAAAAATATTTAAAAATAATTCATCAATTAAAGGAGTCTTGTTAATTTATTCTTAACTGTTTTCAAATTTCGGTCAACAACAACAAAAAAGCTTTGGTCTGATATTGTAACGATTTTAATTAATTTCCTTTAAAAATCACAAAAACATTAACAATACAGAATCATTATTTCTTTCTCTGATGATCTAAGAATGTATAATAACTTAGATCTTAGTATTTTAATACTTACCGCACGATTGGAATCTCATCCTAAATCTGGAAGCGTTCTACGTTTGGCACGCGTTTGCGAATAGAACCCTTCATGTTATATTTTCGTACTCCTTAAGATGAAGCGATTCTTCCTAAATTATAAGTATAAATGTGTTGGCAAATTTTGTTTCACAAATAAGTTTCATAGAACGATAAAAAATATGACGTGCTTATGCTACTTCAGTAATTAAATAATATAAAAAATACTTGACTAGAAAACATACCGAGTGGCAAAATAATTTAATGATCATTAAAAACACGAATGACATTTATTAAAAAAACCTTATTAATATTAACTATATTTTTTTCGTAAGTATTCTTTGACTTTAGGGACCATGTTAAAACACTGACAACAAATGTTCTTTTCTACGTGGTAAATATTACATGGAAATATCTTAAGATTATTTTAAGGTATCTCCATGCAATATCTACTATAAATTAATTATTTTTATTTATTAATTAATTATTATATAATATAATAACAAAAGATTTAAAAGAATCTGGAAATCAAATATAATTTTTTGTGGAAAATAAAAAAACCTTAACGACACTTAATAAAGCAAGGAATAGAAGCAGCTGGCCGGTAGTAGTATATTCATAAGCACTGCATCTGTTTTGGAATTTGCTCGTAGTTGGTTCACGCACCCGGCATTGCGAACGTATATTTAAAATCATTTGAGACACAACGGCGTTTCTTCTTTCAATTATTTACGATTAAGTTCTTTTCTCTCTGGCGTAGCTACCTGTGCAAACTTACGGTCCGTAAGAACTGCTTTACATTTAGCAGGTAAAAAATTACTAAGACGTTTATTATTTGTAAATTCTGTCTACAAGTAGATATTTATTCCACCAAATCTTAGTCTCGTGATGATCGCCTAAATTCTTATACGTAAGATTAACTATTATACTGTTACACTTTGACTCGCTATAATAATATTTTCTCCGATGGTAAATTACGTTAAAAAAATAACGGTAATCAAACATTTTGTCTTTTTCAAAGATTTGCAAAATTCTTTAAAAAAATATTTTAATTTAAAATATATCTTTAATTTATTATTATAAATTTTTTCCTTTCATTAATTAAATCCATTTAAATTTTATTTTTCTTTAATAATAAATATCATTAGCACATTCAATATCAATGGTATATTCTACGTTATTAAAAAAATAAAACTGCTTTTTTAAAAAAAAAAAATTAAATATAGGTACAATAATAATATTAATTTGCTTATTGAGTAAATGGAGTGACAGTTTAATTTGTCATCAATCGAAAATTTGCTTACGATTGCTATTTTAGCCTATGAAAGACAATAAAAGGTCGATTAGTACTGTGATGCGCGTTACATTCATTGTTAAAAGTTAGAGCGTACACTACAAACAATTGGTGACGTGCAGTGCGTATGTACATTTCGTTCTCGGCAGACCGTTCCCTCTCAGTTTGAATTTGGCGCGGCGACAAACAGTTCAGCAGCGAACGGCTTAGCCGTAGGAGCGCGCCAGAGTCGGCCGTCAGACGCGAACGCACGAATTGAATGTTTTGCTTCTTTTATTTACATTTTTATTTGTTTTCGTGCATCCAAACCGGTTTTAAGAACATTAAACCTTAAATAAACTTTAAATGTTGAATTAAATAGTGTATTGTTTAGTTGTAATTTTATAGTGCGGCAAATTATTTTTGGTATGTAACAGTGCCGTGGTTTTTTCGTTATCAACCCCGCGGTTATCGAGTGCTCCGTGCGAACTTTTAATAAGCTCTACTTCCTTTGTTTAGGGACGGCGTCGCCTACGCTTACATTTTGCATAAACAGTAGTAGTCCGTAACAGTAGTATTTTTGTAAACTTAATAATGGATGCAGATAGGAAAATAAACTTGTGCGAAGGAGTTCCTTTAAATTCAACAGGTGCGGCGAATATTTTTTTGAATACTAGTAAAGATAGAAAAATTAATGATGGAACTGTTATACATTTAAAAACAGGTGACTACAGTATTGTATTTTTCTTCATTCTTATACTTTCATAAAAATTTTTGGCTTATTTATTTATTTCACTTTATTTTGTAGAAAAACCATCGGACGTTGGCGTGCATATAAACACGACATTATCTATAGCGTCTTCCAAGAAAATAAAGCTTTTGTTCATATTCAACTTCTTATTAAGTGTTATATGTATGATAATAAGTTGTTCAGTGGCATTTTACTACTGGAATGAAATGATATCCATGAGAAAACAAATAGAGCTCGTACGTGAACAATTTTTGATCCAGAATTTCAAAGATGGTGTCGTCGTACAGGACAAACCTGTGTACAGTGCACTTGTATCAAGGTCAAAACCTCAAGTGAGTTTGGACAGCCGAGAGCCACGATCAAACTTTGCTAAGGAAGACATATCACCAAATGCCCGACGCTATTATGTAGAAGACCTTGGGGAGGACATGTTGCTAGTTGATTCCAGCAAGAAGGATTTGAGACAAGATAAGTCTCCTGTATATGCTCTGCCAGCATTCCAGAAAGGTAAATATTATTCTAGAGAACTTAAAAATTATTTTTATTTTTGTGATGAGTTTATAATGTTACATTTTATTATTTTAGAACCACTTGTCGTCCACTTCAATGGTGCTTTGAGAGAGATTAACCTAGGATCACAATGTGAGTGTCTCAAAAATATCAAAATAAAAAACTATTATACAGTATATACTTTGTAAAAACTAATTAATTTGCATAATTACAAACTGCTTTTATTATATATTTACATGAGAAGTAATGTTATATACAGTAGTTTTTAATTCAATACTAGAATTGAACAGCTCTGAGTAATAATAGAAAATGATATAAAACATTAATACTATAACAATAAATATTTTTTTATTATAATAAATATGCAATCAAATAAATACTGTATTGATATATATATAAATACCACATTAGTTTATTTGTATAAACTGAGCAATTATTAACATATCACAGTCACACTGTTCTCAGCACAACAAATATGTGATTAACATGATAATTTATGTGCGTACCACAGGATGTCTAAGTCCTAGTTGTTTGCATTGTTTAACTGTTAACTCGGTTATTTAAATCAGCACTTTATGTCCTCCACACAAAGTTCTAATTGAAATAAACATAAAATTAGTAACTTATACTAACATACTTGATAGTTGATTAAAGTTAAACGAAGGCTTGGATGGAAATTAATCTGTTCATCGTAAATGAAGAAGCCAGACAGTGTTGTGTTAATCTCTTTACTGTTTATAGCAACAAGCACATTCCATAATATACAAGTATATTAAAATAAAGTTCATGAATTTTTAATTAATTTAATATTAAAAGTCTTTTTTAATATATTTCACATAGCCTAATAATATTTTTTGTTAATTATAATTAGTGTGGTAAACATTATTTTAAATTATGTTGTCCTGGGATTGAAATTGGTTGTATTTATATAGCAAGGTCTAGCCTAATATTTAAGTCTAGGTATATATAACACAAATAAATGAAACTAATAATATAACATAAAAAGTATTCCCATGGTCATAACCTGGCACATTTTATTAATACATAGTTTATATAATAATAGAAGAGGTCATTATATTCTGAACATTTAGGAATATCTTTCAATCAGATAGTAAGATTGTAACAACCTCTGAATCCAGCAAGAATTTAACACATTTGAGGAGTTCAATACTAGATATAAATTTAGTTAAAAAATTATTGTACAACTACTACATATAAAAACCCGAGTTATTTTCGTAATATATAAGAATATCTTAACAAAGATTAAGGTTAAACCAACATTATAAAACTTATCTGGTCTAGATTATTTTCTAGACTCTTTGTACTCTTAACTAATCAATATCATTATAGTAAACAATTTAACAGTGTTAAGTATTTTCGTCATAGACGCTAATAGCCCAATGATCTGAAGTTTTTAAACCGATGCCTCAGGTTCAAAATCGTCGACTGTCGAGAGGACTGCCTTTTGTACTTGGCCGAAATTTATTTGGACTAGTTATGATAATCATTACAGATTTTTTAAAAAAAATGCGGACGAAGAGTACACTCATAAATAAGTACAGTTAGTTCCCTAGAACTGCCAATTTTGTGGGGTTATAGGTTCATCATCTTGGCGGAAAGAAACAGTATACGTGAGTGGCTCCAATTGATTAACCTGATAAAGATTCTTGTTTAGGAGTCGACACTCGTCAGACTCTCAGAGAACTTTCAGCGCCAATATTTTGAATATGTTAGATAAGATAAATCCGTAGACTATGGGCTTTAGTTTTAATCATTTTTATTCAGGAGGAAATCTTTGAAAGATACCCTGCTTCTGAGGCAGAGAAGGTTATATTGGTTTTGTACGTACTAAAACCAAGTTTGTGTTCATCTTCAGTCCCTTTCGAAGCCCAGGGATATCTTACGGAACATATCGGTGACTTTCGCACAAAGTCTAAGCACGTTTTAGGAAGGCTGTGATCCTCTCCTGCAGCCACGCTTTGCTAACAAGTACAATATCACCAAGGTTTGCTTTGTAGGCAATGTGGGCCGCCGCCTTCAAAGCCCGCGCACTCTAACACTCTTTAATCGCCTCAGGCAGTGTTTAGTAATATTCTTAATAGCCCAAGACTACAGGACAGGATAGTTACCATGAAATAAACTCCCAGCTCTTCTCGTCGCTTCGTCAAATAAAAAAAATTGAATATAGACAACTTTACTGATAGTAGGTCTCTGTTACGGGAGACTATCTCTAGGTAGTTCACAGCTTCTACTTCTGCCGCCAAACGTTAGTGTGCAAATATTACTGTTTTCCAGTTTAACTGGTTGAAAAAATCAAATTAACCTCTGTTTCAATAGCAAGAAGCTAATATTAGTTCTTAGTCCTCAAGGATAACAACGTGTCTATATCGTTCCTTATCGCATATATGCACAGATGTCTGTCTACAGGCAACGAAGGTCGCTTTACTGGATCTCCGTAATAAGTGTACTATTATTACACCAATAATAGTTCCAATCGTGATCAATACCGAGTAGTACACTTAGTTTTTAATATTTAATACTATGTATTGCGTATTCATTGACGATAGTATTATGACGCCTCTATTGTCTCAAAGAAACAAAGAATTGTTTGACTTATATGAGTCAGAACATTTATTCCACTAGTAGGGGCATTACTACATTCCTTGCATTTAATAATTATTTATGGTGCACGTACTTACTCCATGGCAACTGTTCAATTCAATTGTATATCAGATTTCCCTTGATACGATATTTATTTAAAGGTTTCAATTATAAACTTGCGAAAGTCTATTTTTCAAATTTTTATTTTACGTACAAAGCACCATTTTTTTACATTTAAAATTAAAGATATTTTTGTATGAATCTAATCGATCCAAGAAGGCATTAAAATCAGGCCAAAATTTTCCTACCATTTAAATACATGCGAATAGGACATACAATTAAAAATAAAAACCATAATGTCAGTGACTTAACATTTAGAACTCGTTTTTATATTGAAAATCGGGGTGAAAACGGATAGAAATCTATAGTTGGGATCGATTACCGACAGGTGTATACTTCCCGAGACATATCGAGAGAAAAAAAAAGTCGAACTCGAACCACCTTTACCGTACACAAAAACACTATTTTTACCTGAAATCATTGTATTTAGATTTTTCGATCGAAATTTCTGTACATCTAAAAATCACAGATGTGTTCATATTAAATTATATTATCCTGAACACACTTTTTTATGACATTTAATGGCTGTAGTTAATGATAAAAAATACTTTTAAAAAAATAATACAGTTAGGTATGTACTAGAATGATATCTTAACAAATGACTATATAATTTATTGCCGTATCAGCTAATAATTCATGTGTTTAAATAATATGAAAAACTATTTAATACTCTAATATTTATTTATTTAAAAAAATTATATAATTTATATAGGGTGGTACTGCATGGTGTACCAACCTCCAAATTATAAAATCGTAACACTTTAGCTTTACGATATTACACAATGCGCATTCCATTTTTAAATCGTAGCTGTCAAAATTTATAGCGCGATTAAAATAAAAGATGGCGTCATAGTGACTAAAATATTTTTATACAATAAAGTAATTATAAAAGTATTATTAATATTAAACTAATGTTAAAGTTTTGTTTATAATATTACAAGTGTCCACTTTAAAAATGATATCAATAATTGTGTCCAAGAAAAGGCAATTATATAGTTCGTTGTGTCGAGTGCACGGTCGAGTCATTTCTTTAGCAGCTCAACTAATCTCTATGGCTGCAATTACAAAATTATAGGATTACGTTAACGACTTCCGTCTGTATAGTAATTAATGTTAAATTATGTTGAAGTATTTATATAAACCGTACTGTAATAAACACAGATTAAATGTTTGTATATAATACTGGATGAATTTATGACATTGTATCTGTTAAGCTAAACAATCTCATAACTATTAAAGGGAATGGCCACTGTTACAAACTTTAATCCGGATGTACTCCACAAAACGGTTATGCATATACTTAAATAAAAATTACTACAATTTATAATTTGTGTTGAAATTTAGAAAATATGTTAGTGGAAAATAAGATTATTGACTTCTGCATCTTCCGATGAATACAGAAATTTTAATAACAAAGCAATAATAGTGTATGAAAGAATTAGCGAGTATTTTAGAATGTTATAAGTACTATTAAGGCGGAAAGAAAAAAATAATAAAGAAAATAAAGTCGAATTCATTAAGATCGTAACGTAAGACATCATCATCATTACCAGCCGACAGACGTCCAATACTGAACTTAGGCCTCCCTCAATGATCTCCACATCGATTATGTATGATCACGTAAGACATGTTTAATAAAAAACTTGTTAAAATAATCGTACAAACATTAGTAAATATTCATTGCGACCGGATGGACGGTATGGCGATTTATTTAGATTAGGGGATGCCCCGAATAGTGTTTTAACAAAAACACTCATAAATTTATGTTTATTATAAGTATTAATTGCTATTATCATATAACTTAAAAAGTTAGATCATTTAAACGAATAATATATATTACTGTGAACATAGTATTTTCTTAAATATCTCTATTGTTAAAATTATTTATTATAAATGATATATATATATACTATCTATTTCTTTACAGCTATAGTCGGGCCGTGGTTGCGCGATGTGGAGATTTCATCCAAAGGCAGCGAAAACAAAATAGAACTTAACACCAATTATTTCACGATTAAAGAAAGCGGACTCTATTTAATTTATACTCAGGTAAGACAAATATTAATTTTCCTTATTTCTTATCTATTGTATCTGAAGTACCATTTACATATCGCCACTGAAAAACATAAAAATGAGGTTGACCTATGCAAATGATATTACAAACAACAAATGTATTAAATTATGCATTCATAAAACAGGAATGAAATGGCGTCAAGTTTGTGTTACCTTCTAGATAAATGCTACTGTAGCAGCTTCATGAATTTCTTCCGCCGTACAGTAACATTCATTATTTACTATATTCCGGTTTATAGGTCGCTGCAGACAATAAAATTCTTTGTGTTGTAAAACTCAACATATTACATCTCCTATCGTCGTTCGCGTACTAGTGCGGTGTAAACATCTTAACTAGCACCTTATTGTAATGAACATATTACTAACCACCAGGCGACTACTCCTATTAAACTCGATAAGAATCTTTACTAAACTATTTCTGAATTAAATGAGAAACATAATTAGTATATTTCTATTTCTCACTGATATAACTCTAAGATACAAGTTACAGTTAGTGTGCTATAGTGTCGAAAACCCGTGACTAAGAATTAAGGAAATTAGTATTGTCGTCATAGTGACGACAAGTGTGCCATTTAATAATTGCTCTAAATCTTATAGTCACACCATTTGAGCTATCCACTCCTTAACAAACAACTTTGTTTCATCATATAACAATACAAGCTAGAAATCCTGATGAAACCGGGTCTTTTTCTCCTTCGATGTACGGCTTCGATATATTCAAACCGTCCCCTAGGTGCTGCAGCGATTCAGGGAGTCGCTGATAACCACTGGCATAGTGGGCCATGATTAACTGTAAAGGAGTGTTGACAGTTTAAAAAAAAAAAGGAAAATTTAGAAAAATTCATTTATCTCCTTACTGTTAAAACTTTTAATTTTTATTTAAAAAACATACTGGGCATTTTTAATTCATTTTACGAAAATATTAAAAACATACATATACACATCTAATATTTATTGGTATTAAAATTAAAAAAAATATAATCTCGAAGGGACGCTAAGTTTTTTTTTTTACTGGGACGGTGGGACAAAAAAGTTTGAGAACCACTGGATTATTTAAAAAAAAAAATTGAGTTATTTATTTAAAATCAAAACGATCATATAAATACGTGTAATTAAATAAAAATGTTAAATAATATAGAGTACACGGTGCCGTGTAATCGGCTCCCCCTCACACGGCTTCTTCTGTGTTTAACGTATTAATAGATTTAAATCTGTATCGTACAGGTTGTATATCTGACGCACGCGCCTAACTGTTACTTCGTGTGGGCGCGACAGCCGGCGCAGGAGCCGCGCCAGCTGAGCACATGCGCAACGGGCGACGACTCCAGCACCCGATCCCTGGACAAGTCCCAGATCTCCTGCGCAACGCAGACCCTCGCGCGCCTCTACAAAGGCGACACCGTCAACATGGCGCAGAGGGAACATAACAGGACGCTCTGGCTGCGTCCCGGGTACACTTACTTCGGTTTCATCAAAATTAGTTCCTAAATATGGCTGTGAAATTAATGATCTGTGTTGCAATCGAAAGAAGGCCTTACAGTGTATGTTCTAAATTTGAATATTTTACATTGTTTAGCAACAACAGCATTGCCGCGTTCTGGCTATCAACATGATAGCTAGATTATTCCAGGCGAAGTCGTGTTACTATCCGCGGACGTGTGAGTAGCCCCATAGACAATAAACATAAATTGTCTATGCCTCAACATGGAGTAACACTGCCGACAGTGCTAACACACATAATGCAGTGTAGATAGTGCCATATTTGATTCGTAACTTTAACATCGGATACATCACAAGCATTGTGTACTTATTTTGAATGTATTATTATTATTATTATTCAGTTACATTAATATCGAATAATGAATAATTTTTTTGAATTTCTAATAATTCAATTTTGAATTGAGCCATTTCTAAAGTGATAAGTAATTTGTTAAGAGAGAATTAGTATATATTTGACTTATATAGTTTTGCTCAAAAGCATTTATTATACATTCACTTTCTTTTTTAGAGTATGTGTTTACTTTAAGAGGATTTATGTTATCTCAATTTTTTAAGTTACTTTAATTTTGCTTTATCTTAAATACAAGTCAATATAGATTTATAGTCATTTAGATACTGTTGTACAGTATTTACACATAATGGTGCTGATTGTTGATTCATTTGGAATAACCTTAAGTAATGAAGCCTACCGGAAGTCATAGTCAAAATGTAGATTTTTAAGTTAACAATTTCTTTATTTTAATGTATGGGGTAATATCTGTCTTCCAGTGCTGGTAGTGTGTTAAAGTTATTATTAAATTGATCTTTATATATGTATACATATATACTTTAGACATTAATTTAATTCAGAGATGTGTACAACTATATTAATTATGATTCTATAACTACTCCTCCATCTTTAGTTTAAATTTTGAAGAGTTGTACTTCTTTAAATTTAAATAATAAAGTCATTGTTTGTTAATAAAATTGGCTTTTAAGTCAGACACTTTTGTACCGTAGCTCAGCTTCATGGTTTTAATAGATACACAATGCTACTTATTAGGTATAATTTTTTTTTTTTATCGTAAGCAATTTGTAATATTTATTTTGTAATCGTATTGATTTTGTTACCGACATTTTTCCCACTGGACCGGGACTATGTATGTTAAGAATTTGTAACAAATATTTTTGGTACTTGTCATACTCACTCATTTATTCATTGTGCGCAGAAATATTTTGAAACATTTTGATATGTGAAAGATTAGTGTTAGTTTTTAGTAAACTACCTTCCATCTTATTTTACATTTATGCGGAGTGCTTATTTGTAACTATAATCTAATCTCGTTCGTGAATGTCATCTCATGACAAATTCGAAATGACGTTGTTGACACGATCCTAATAGCAAGATTTGTTGTACATAAAGTGTAAAGCCCTGCGTCGAAATATTTTTATATAAAATAATTCTAAAGGGTGTTTTTAATATTGGACCGTTAATAAAAACATTCGGAAATGGACATATTAATAACTCGATTGTTTTATGTAAATAATACTTATCGGCAATTACTACCGTCCGTCAATAAAGTGCCTTAAAAACTTATATTAAATTGTTTTTTTCTTAGAGATCCTTTATTTCACAACATTACAGAAATATTTATGCAGAACTAGAGACTGTGTTCTATAATAAATTACATTTAAGGATTAAAATGATTCAGCAACTATATTACAGTAGATATCAAGAAATAAATACTTCAGTTGCCCACTTTGTTACAAACGTGCAGTGTACTATTTTTAAAGGTTCTTCGCATTATGCTGTCGTATATTTTCACTTGCATGGCTTGAGATTACTTTGCATGTACAATTACCAACTGCAAAACTGATGTAATGAAATCTTTGTAATTTATTATGTTTTAAACATGTACATGTGACATCTGCTTCAATAATAACCTTTTACTTCTCTTAGAATATCAATACCAACTGCATAGATTTGAAAACTAATACTGATTTGAGGAAATGCTTTCGTATTTGTTATAATTTACAGTATGATACGTTAAGTAAATTAATGTTTCATTTAATAAAATATTTATATATTTATTAAAAACTTTATTTGCACACACAAAAAGCGGACTTAATGCCTAATGGCATTCTCTGCCACTTTACTCTAGGATTGAGCAGAGAGTAAAAGTATGAGAGCAGTATTATGCGAGTGTAAAAATATCTGTTTTCAACATCAATTGAAAATTTGAATTAAAGATATACTTTTCAGTTCGTTTTCTTTTAAAAATTATACTACGTTAAAATTATTTATGACATTCACTTTTAAAATAACAAAATGTTGAATAAAGAAGGAGCTTGAAGTTCGAAGCCTTTTTGTCATATCTTACGCAGAAAAAAATATCTGTCAATATCCTACATAACCTTTGTAAACGAAAACAACCAATAAAAAAACTTCGTTTTTATGAAAAAATAAAATTAACTTTAATAATAAATTACGTTCAACTTTAAAAGAAAAATGTTAACACGGTATTCTGTCTTTCTTCTCTTTTTAAAAGTGTTATTTTATTTGTATTATTATAATTCTTCACTGTGATTTTAGGCTTAGATTCAAACGAGATATTAAAGTATTTGTGAGATGTTTGTCAGAAAAACCTCCGGAAGAGGATAAAAAATTACCAACAAAGGAAGCCAACGATGATAAGACACAAAATAAAAACCCAAAATCTATATCCCAAACCGAGAAAATTCAAGCTCTATTGAAAAGCATGACATCCGCACAAAAAATTAGCGAAAGCGAATATAAGGCAAAGTTTACTACTGCTCCAGAAATACCAAGAAAACGAAAACAAAAAAGTGACGAGATCGAAAGGAAAAGCCAAAAAATAGGTATTGATCATAAAAAATGGAATATCTTTGAAATACATGTAGTTTACTGTTTAATAAAAATACAAATTTTAATTCCATATATATTTTTAGATAATAATAAAGGAAGGCAAATGAAATTAAACCTTAGCTTATATCTAATTTCATAATGTTTCAGAAGAGAATCTTACTAAAGCGGCAGGAGAGGTTGCACAAGCAATTGGTGGAGATGTTAAGCAAACAGAAGCAGAATTATTATCAAAGGTTCTTGGAAAAATTAACCAGACCTCAACAAATTTAAGGTATACTTAGTATATTAATATGTATAACAATATATATTAAAAATAAAAGTATTTACTTTTAAAAGTTTTTTACAACAATATTTATAAATATCTAGTTGTTACATTTAGTAACTATGTCTATTAAATTAATGAATGTTATAATAATAAAAATTGTGTATATGAATGACATACAGAAAAGACTTGATAAATATATTCATGTATATGACATATTATAATTTCTCCTACATTATTGTATTACCTTTTTAATTTTATTATTTAATGTACTTGAAACTTTTATAGTAAAATATGAAGTTTTTTTTTTGTAGCGACTTATTAGTAGGTATGAAGGTGGATCGATCAAGTGATCATGATGATATTCTGAGTAGAGAAACTAGAGGTCAACAAGTAAAGAGACTTGTGGACAAATCCCGAATGGAAAGAATCACAACAAGGAACCATCAGCGAAAAGATAGAACGGATGTAAAGAAAGATGTTAAGGGCAGGTAATTTTTTTCTCTTTGTCTGCATGAAAGTCCTGAGTACTGAGACTAAAAATATCTTGTAAACGTGGACATATTGTTATTGTATAACACAACACAAAACAAATTGTGTATAAAAGATTACACTTAGTACAAGTATTCTCCTAATAACAAGTGATTTGTACATAACTATATTTATAATGATATGCACAGCACCACCTTGTTGCTGTTGCTTTGTAACCAATGATGTTAAGTCCGGTTACATCCCTAATATTTGAATATTTCTATTTAGTACCAGATGAAAGCTGCTGTGGTACAGCCTTAGCAGTCTTTAGCAGCACATACTTTTTTCTATCGGGAGAAATCTCTTAAAGATATCCTGCTTCTGACATGAAGAACAGGTTATAAGAAATTCGTAGCCACCAAAACCATGTTTGATGGTTATCATCAGTGCTTTGTGGTAGGCTCCAAAATTTCCTATGGAACATTGCTCTTGTTACTCCTTGCACTACACCTAGGCACATTCCAGAGAAGACTATCACCATTCTCGGGACCCTCTCATTGCTTCAATGAATTTGTCACTCTCTCAGTGTTGTTATTCACCCAGTGCTCACTTAGTTGGCAATTAAGGTCTCAAATTCAAAGCCCACAAACATGAAAACTTACAATCACTTTCAATTACAAACGGGGTTTACCTTAGTCTTACTCTTAATAACCCGAGACTACAGAACAATCTGCAACACAGACCTACCACTAATAAAGTTACCGTTTTGTATTTAAAATTTCAATTTAAATTTTCAGTTTACCTCAACCTACAATTGTTGATATATTCAGTGGAAAACCATTGGGTATTTTCAAATCTACGGAACCTAATTATGGCACTAAGCTCAAAATGTGGGAGAATCTTAGCCAGAGGGAGTTAACATTGGCTACTTTGCAGCCTCCGTCAAATTACTTCCAGAAAATGATACAGTGGACTGAGCAGGGCAAGGTTTGGAAATTTCCAATTAATAATGAACAAGGTTAGTTGTTTTTAGTACATACAGTGATTATATGGTTTACCAAGGATAAGTCAGGGTTGTGTAAAGATTTTCTCTCATTAAACTTAATCATTAACAATTCTTAATATTTAAAGAGATAACAACATCTGTTATAGCTTATCTTGGAGACTTCTCAAAATACTTTGGCTGGAGACAATCACCAGCCACAGATCTCCTCAAGGTTGTTTTGACGGCAATATAAAATCCACACAGTAATCACTCTCAACATAGTAACATTCAGCTTCATATAGCCATAACCCAACCACCTTTAATCTAGAATTATTAAAAGGAGATCAAGTGATATGTGATAATGATCATGACATATAAATAGTTCTTGAGAGGTTGGAGACTGGTTATAAGCATCAGAGGAGTCGTTATACAAAAAACCATAACAGGGTTCAGATATGAAGGGTATTATAGCTAATGAAACTATGAGTCTCAAGACAAGTACAATTTGGTGCTGTTATTTTAATCCAGAGTAGCGCTATATTGTTACGGGTAGATATCACTTATTATCAAGTGAACATCCTGCTCATCTCATAGCATCATCAAATAAAGATATATTCTGTGATTTATTAATCATACATTTATTTAAAGACAATTAATTATTCATGTCTTGATAAATTTTCAATGTTGAATGAATATCACATCACACTTTAGGTCTTGAGGAAGAAGAAGATGTTCACTTCTCGGAGCACGTATTCCTCGACTCTCACCTCGAGGAGTGGTGCCCACCTCGTGGACCTATTCGCCACTTCATGGAGTTAGTGTGCGTGGGCCTTTCAAAGAATCCGTTCTATACTGCACAGGAGAAAAAGGATCACATAATGTGGTACAAGGAATACTTCGAGTCGAAGAAGGATGTTCTAACTGAAGTGGGCGCTTGGGATGTGAAGCCGGCAGATAAGCAACCATCTGTTTGAAGAATGTTGTAGTGTAATTGTTTGAAAATAAAATTAAAAATTAATGAATATAGGATTTTTGTATTTTATTTTAATATCTTAAAGTGCTATTTGCAGAAGGTCTCCGATTCTAGATAATAGAGTTGATGGTCTTTTCATGCTACTATTAAAAATTCTTTAGTCGGGACAACCACCAACTCAAACTTTAATTTTTCCAATGATGCTGCAATGGTTCATGCTTTATAATCTTTTTCTTATATTGGAATAATACATAACCTCAACTTTATGTGATATTGAGTGACAATGGAGCCGTAAGTGACGCTGTTATGACAGCTAATTTATAACAGGCTGGTTCGAAATAATCCTATCACCAGTTATAATCCATATATGATCCTGAAATCGAAGAGAGAGACCTGCATGTCACAAGACAAGCGATTAACCTCACAAAGAAAACTTGACTCTTTATTATGTATAGTTTACTAATTTCCTCATAGGATCCAAGCCGACCTCACCCGCTCGTGCTGCATCTTGCTAATCAACAAACGAGGCTCTGACTCCCACCAACTGGCATTATGTCAGCAAGGTGGGAAATGGCCCGCATCCTCCATATAAAGCCACTGGATGCGGGCAGCGCAGCACCTATCGATGTGCAGGTCTTTGGGGAAGGCCTATGTCCAGCAGTGGACGTCTATCAGCTGATGATGAAGAAGATAGTTGTTTCATTTATATAAAATCAGTAACAGTTCCTCGCTTTTGTTGGCTCTAACACTCGCGCAACTCTTGTGGAAGGAAGTTTGTAAAACCCATTCATAACTGACCTCTAAACGGTAGAAGTAATATCCCTACCAAAATTTAAGTGTTTCTACGTCTCATAGTTTTGGAGATTTTATGATGAATCAATACTCTGGATATCATATGTAAATAATGATTTTATATATACATATACAAAATTATCACTTGCACGGGGAAAATGTACGATAATATTTAGAAAAAATTAGGATTGGAAATAAAACTATAATAATCATATTACTTCACTTTATTGCACCTAAAAAAAAGTACACTTCGTTGCTATTCGATGTTTATTCATCCTATTACCGTACCAGTTTACTTGCTAGTCGAGTAAGTTATTTTGTTAACCGATTAAATATTAATAACTAACGTTTTAGTTACTGCGTTCTTACAAATTTGTCCGCGTATATCGATTACGTATTAAAAAAAAATTTAAGAAAATGTACACAATAAGATTATCTCCGAAAAACAAACGGAACTTGTACAAAGTTGTTTACAAAAAAAAAAAAACAATCGTTACTTATTCATAGAACAGGAAATACTTATTAAATATAACTACCCAAACGTATTCAACGTACCACGAGGGAGGAACACATTACATCTAAGTACATACTCTTATATCATACGTCGTATACTTTAAAAGCCTCGAAAAAAAGTTGAAAAAAAAAAGAAAACCGGAAGTACGAGTAAAATGTATTCATTTAAAAAAATCATCACATTTTGTACAAAAATCGTTTTTGAATGTATTTACATGTTTCTAGAGTGGGATGTAAACAAACAGTTGTATTGTTAAAGTTAAATATAGTGTTTTTTAGGTTATATTTTTTTTTATATAGAAATGAAGCGATCGTTAGGCAGTGGTTCATTATATAATTTTAACAATAAAAGAAATGATTAATCATTGCAATGTTATTGCAGTGCATTGAGTATTGCGCAATTAGGCAATTATGAAAATAAAATAACTGAGAAATAGCAAGGCTGAAATAGCTCTGCAACGCCATCATCCCAACTCTTAGACGTCCACCGGTGGACATAAAACCGTCCGACTTTACATACCACAAAATTCATGACCAAAGTATAGCGGATCGTGGGTGTAAGGGGTTCCGGCTAGCATGTTACGGAACCCAAATCAACCTCACCTGCACGCGGTGCACCTTCTTGATCAGAGGAGGCTCTGACAACCCATCAAGCGGCACTGGGCCAGCGTGGTGGGGTAAAGCCTAGTTCCCCTCAATTAGTTTTCTGGAGATCCTCGAGAGGCCTATATTCATCAGTGGGCGTAATCTGGCTGTTAACATAGTATAG
Source organism: Ornithoptera priamus (assembly GCA_029034505.1). Lineage (NCBI taxonomy): Eukaryota > Metazoa > Arthropoda > Insecta > Lepidoptera > Papilionidae > Ornithoptera > Ornithoptera priamus. Next base: position 2,589,343 of record JARDWD010000527.1, on the reverse strand, counting down.
GTAAACCGGAAACAAACTAAACGAATACAGCTGTCCTCGAGCAACGCCGTTTATTTGTGCGCAGGAATAAAGAGTTCCAAATTTAATTTGCATTAACCTCCATTAGTACAATTTAAATTTGGAATATGACGCAGTTCTTTATCATTATGACATATCTGTCAAGATTTTTTTGTAATGTTAATTGATGAGATTTTATTTACTTTTTAAGAAATGTCTATATCGAAAACTGTTAAAAAAAATTCTTTTGCGTCACCCATGCACTGATATATTTTTTTTTAAATTAAACATTACTTTCTATTCCGTTCAACTGTTGAAACGATGACATTTTCCCGCGTAACTCAAGTGAGACATTCTACAACATTGACAATTTACAAATTAACGATAAACCAGTGGAATGCTTACGACGGAAATACAAGGCCCCTTAATAATAAACGTTTTAATTAATGATTTATTATTCTAACTTAAATCCGTATTGTCTAATTATAATTGAACTCGTTAAAACCCGAAAACGTTCACGCAATAGATTGGAAGACGAAAGGGGAAGAAACAATTTATTAACGATTTCATCGCTTAGTAATGGACACTTTGTAGATAGCGCGACGCATTGAACCGGAAACGGAACGACTATTGCGAAATTATTCTCAATTTTAATAATATGAATAAACTTGTGATTTTCTATTACAAATCATTTTAATATTTTCGTGTAACATTGGATTTTTCGTTAAACATATTTATCTCATTATCAACTTCAGTTTGTATTACATCGGCTACGTATGATAATAATTAAATAAAAAGTAAGTGACAGCTCGGCCAGTATGCAGTGTATTGAACGGGGTTCGATCCCCGTCGAGCTTAATGTCCCTATGATGAGAAAACACCTTGAAGAAACCGGCGTGTTCTGAACATGGTGACCAACCACCACGTCGTACTTGGCTAACGTAATTGATAAATAAGCAAGAATCTCTTTATGTCCGAACGCCTAAAGTCCCAACAGTGAGAATATTAAGTGGGCTGATTATAAGTTTACTCTTAGTGAATTATTTGCATATAATTATTTCCTTACTTTCAAATACTTAAAAATTATCGCTACCGGAAACAACTTGTTGTAATATTTTCATAAACAGTATTATGCGAAAGTGTTCGTGTATTGAAAAACTATGAGACATTTCTTAACTCGTCCTCAGAAGGGCACCTAATCCCATAGTTACAGATTTCCCAAAAAATAAAAGGAATTGGAGTAAGATCATCTAACAGTATATATATCAAAGGTAAATGTTATGAAAACTGCTAATTGTTTTTTTTTAATTTACCTGACAAATGTATGGAACTATTGTTTTAAGAAGCAAAGCTCAAATATGTATAGAATTAAAGATGATAGATAAAGATAGTGTTATATGTACTAATAAATTTAGTATATGGTCATTGTGATCAAATACACTAAATCTAGAAGACTGTGGTCATTTTGACCATTTTTAAAGATATTTTTATCTATTTCGTAAGAGGAACCAACGAGAGCTTGATGAATTAAATTTAATTTCACTATAAAGTATGCATGGAGAGGTTCTTGATTTGCTTGATAGAAACTGTTAAGAGATCAACTCAAGATAAATCAACTCTTGGATGAACTGGAAGTAAGTTGATGAGGAATATTGGTAATTACTTAAATTTTAGATGTATTGACCTATGAATTAGAAGTACCATTAACATTAGTTATTTAGCAAAGAGTCAGGCTTCGCATAGTAAATTTGGACAACGATGTGATTGCAACAGAAACGCGCATGGTGTGTGAACAGTTTTAAAATTCTGGTTGCTGTTGGAGGCGAGTCGCCTGAGGAGCGGCGGCTCCATGGACGGCTGGGTGTGACGCTGGGCGGCAGCCAATTACATCACCTGAAGCATACAAAAATTTTAATTTTATAGCCATATCGAATTATTCATTTTATAGCCAAGTTGGAGACCATCACCTACCAAACCTAACTATGCAAATATTATAACCATTCTGGTTTGAAGGGTGCTGATGCTAATGATTACTGTGGTAATGAGATTTAACATCTTGAATACTATCGCAGTGTATCGGCCATCATACTGTCACATTTGTGGGTAAAACTATTTTTTACCAGCATGGCTGAATTTCAGTTCCACACATGAGAGCCAAGAATACTGGGCGAACACCATGGACTATCTTCGATGACATTGTCACTTGTAATTGAGGTGAAATTTAACCTTTGTAGGTGAATAATAGAAATCACCTGCAGTATCTGGCTGGCCTCGAAGGCGGTGCCGGGCAGCAGCACGATCGGCGCGGCGACGCGGCCGGCCTCCACGCACACCATGTTCGGGAACTCGTCGTCGCCGAAGTCCGGGATCTCTTTCGCGTACTCCGCCCACGGGTTCCAGATCACTGCAAAGTTTTTTTTGTTTTTAAGAATTCGTTACAAAGAAAAGCTAGAAAACAGCTTATTATCTCTATGCTGCCTCTTTATTAAATTCTATCAGTAAAATTCAGAAAGTAGAAAAATCTAGATTATAATTGGTGAAGCCATGTTGGAAAACATAACATTCTTTTATCTATGGTAATGAAAGTAAAGCTGACCAGTGTCCGGGAAGTTGTACTTCTGTATCCTCATCTTGCGCCCGCTCACTACGTTTGTGATGATGTGCTCCTGCATGGTGTTCTGGTAGATGCGGTCCGTCCACTCGTTTATGGTTACCACCTCACGCGTTTCCTGGTAAACGGCGCCTTCGCGCGTCTGCACATAGATAAAAAAGATATTTAATTTATTATAAATAGTAATAAAAGACTTTACCATGAGGTCATCATCAGCAGTAGACCTTTGTAAATACTTCCAACTACCACTATTTTATATTACTTTCGAACGAATATCTTGTCACCTTGTCTATGAACATGCATCCGTGCATGCCAGTGATCTGGCACCGCCTCACGTCCGGCACCTTGAAGTAAGTGTGCAGCAGCAGCTGGCAGCTGAACGTGAGCTCCTTGCTCGGGTTGTACACGCCGATGTTGAAGTGCAACTCCTTCTCGCGCAGGATCAGCCTGTACGTCAGCCTGAACCTATAGGGTGTGGAAGTGAGTTATTTTTTTTTTCATTAGCTTTACTTATGTTATGTTTGGTAGATTAAAAGATGTCTTTCACTGACCTAATGAGATATTTTTCTGTACCTTAGGGATCAAGTGGTGTAACGGGTTCCGCACAACAACTCACGGGACCCAAGCCAACTTCACCTACTGGTGGGTGCACCGTGCTAATCGACAAGCGAGGGTCTGGCTCCAATTAACCCGCATTGTGCCAGCGTGGGGGGAAATGGCCCAAATCCCTCCATACGAATCCCTAGCTGTTATGGAGATCTTTGGGGAGGCTTAGAAGATATAAATGAAACACTACTGCTGGTAGGTCTCTATTGCCGGAGACCATTTAGGTTGGTACTAACGCAGCCTCTACTTCGTTTGCTAAACAATAGTATGCAAGCTATACTGTGTTCTGATTTAAAGGGCGTTGTAGCTAGTGAAATTACTGGGGTAAAGAGACTTCATCACCAAGCGACGAGCACGATGTGGTGTTGTGTATATCATCTTATCTCCTACAATCAGATGAAAATCTTGTTCGTTTCGTTGTATCGTGTATTAAAAAAAAAACGATAGGTAAAAATTTATGGTACTGACTGAAAGTGCCACATGGAGCGCGTGAAGTCATCGTCCATGAGGCTGAAGATCGCCTCCACGTCGCCGCTGGGCAGCCGCTCCGGCATCTTCTCGACGTGCCAGCGGGCCACGCGCGCGAATCCATGCTGAGGACCGAAGGCCCACTGGCCGAACTGAGCTGCAACACACGAAATACGTATACATAACTGACATAACTGGAAACCAGATAAAAGTTAAAACCAATTCTTCTTCATTTGACGAAGGTATGAGACAAAGAAGACATTCACCTGATAGTAAATGATACACCTGTCCATAACAACGTTTAGCTAGTTAAGATGATATACACAGCACCACATTGTACTCGTCGCTTTGAGACATGATATTAAGCCTCGTTACCCTAGTAATTACACGCAGTGTATACCATCTCAACTAGCGCCATATTGTTATAGCCAAGCGTATCCCTTACCATCAGGTGAACACTTCGCTCATCTCGTCACATTTTGTTTGTCGTCTTAAGACGTTAGATATAATTTTTTTTATTTCATTAAGCGACAAGACGAGTGGGTCGTTCACCTGATAATAAGTGACACGCCTGGCTATAATATCGCGGCGCTAGTAAGAGGGGTGTATATACTGCAACCGCATTGCGCTCGTCGCCTTGAAACATAAGACATAGAGCCTCGCCACCTCTGTAATTACACTAGCTACAGCGCCCTTGAAACCGGAACACAATAATGTTTGTTCAGTACTGTTTGGCGGCAATAGGCGCTGCTGTTGTACCCACCTAGACGGTTTTCGGCAACAAAGACCGGTAAATCTCGGTTTCGGTCTCGGTCGGATTTAACTGGTGGTAACCAGTTAAATCTAGCAAACTTAGTACCAATTTAAGAATTCACTTAAATTTTTATTTCCTTAGTCCTATGTCAATACTTTTTGGTGTTTTACAACTGCATTAGATATCAGTATCAGTACTGTAATTATTCCTACTCCTACCCTTTTCCCAGCCATGTGGGGTTGGCACAGTATGTACTTCTCTTCCAAATCTCATTACTTCAATAAAAAAACTTAAACATCGCTTAAAAGTTTTTGATACTTGAGATATATAAAAATATTATAAATATATACTTACGAAAAACAAACGGAATTCCTCCCCGTATTGCCCTTTTGCCGTCGAAGACAGCTTGTTTACTGCAAAAAAAAAAAAAACTATATAATATAATTGAAAAAAAAAATACTCGATGATTGTACGGTGATTATAGTTTATAACTCTCTTTTTCGGTAGAGATCAATATCGGATGTTTGTTAACAACTTTATATATATATTTGGATAGTAAATTACCCAGTGCTAGTTCATCATCATCATCGTCAGCCGATGAACGTTCATTGCTGGACATAGGCCTCCCCTCAAAATTCCCAAACGATCGGATAGGGATTCATATGGTCTGATATAAACTCCGATCGGTCTGCGGCAACAAAGATCTGCCACCAATGTGGTAATAATCCTCGGCCTATAGAAATCCACTGCTGGACATAGTCCACCCTCAAAGATCTCCACATCGATCAGTACTGCGCTGCCCGTATCCAACGGTTTTCCACGACCTTCACGCAGTCGGCATGGCTTCCGGTACCGCCGGGTACCGTAGTTATATCTAATTTTTTTTTCATTCGTTAACCGTTGTTTTTTCTTATATGATAGTTATAACAATATGGTTAATTTCATTAGGTGGAGAATTTTTTAAAATCCAAAGGATTTTTGTTTATATATATATATATATATATATATAACAAGTTGCTTAATTACGTCTGGTGGTAGGTCTATTGCCGAAGATCATCTAAGATAACATCGCAACTCCTATTCACGCCGATAGACATTAGTGCGCGAACATTAATATTTTCCGGTTTGAAGCGCGCTATAGTTAATGAAAAATAAAGTAATGGGACTTATCATCTCACGTCTCAAAGCGACGAGCACAATGTGATGCTGTGTGTATCATCCTAACCAACACCACATTGTATGATTTATTGTAAGGTGAACGTTTCGATCTTACCGTCGCTACATCGAATAAAAAAATACCCTACTATATGTTTTACACTGCATGTATATATATATATATATATATATATATCTATATGATAGCATAATGCATTATCATAGAATGAAAAGAGATAAAGATATACAAACAAATGTTATCCGAAGTGCATTAAAGCTGTATCTAGATGCGTGGCTAATGTCCACGTCTCGATGCAAATCGCTGTTACGATGAGATAAATTTATTACGTATGAATGCAAATGATATGTGGCTAATGGTTAGTACACTTTTTTTTAAAACAATCTCATATATGGCAGATCCAGTCGGTGTGAGAAGTCCACTAGTGCCCAATAGGACAAGTTCAAATACACAACAGGTCTTTATAGTATGAAAGATATATTGTTACTTTTTTCGTACTCCGACTAGTATTTACGCTGTTTTTTATTTGATTAAACGACTAGACGAGCAAGACGTTCACCTGATAGTAAGTGCCCGCCTATAACAATGTGGTTAGTTATGACTGAGTGACTCATGATATACAGAGTGAAAGGTAATAGGTGTAAAAGATCTGGAGGGGCTAAAGTATAGTTCGTATCCTATCTATCTATGTTTGGAATACCCCATACAAAAACAATGCTTCTGGAGATTGATTTTTTAAAAATTTTTCAATAAATTCGCGATCTTCTAGGAACAATTTGATGATTTTATATCTCACTTATTTCTACACAAATTTTGATGTAACAATTATTGTTTAATCATTGTTTTATTAAAATAAATCAATAATCATCATTTAAGGGCTAAAACTTTTAAATTGAGTTCTTTGAAAGTCGTAAGAGTAAAAAATAAGGCGTCACACTTACATATTTTTTTAATCTAAAAATAAAATTTTATTTATGTAAAATACATATAAAGCACACAAATAAGTACCTGATTTCAATGCCTATCCGACAAGGTATAAGAAAGTACAGTTTCTAAAATTTTGAAAAAAAAACACTTGTAATAATACCAAATACTATGAAATATCAAACTGTAGACTCATAAAAGTAGACGTCGCGTCGGCCCTTAATTTGACCCTTTTGTTTTTGTTGTAACACGTGCGAGCTTATTGTTGTCGATTTAGATATCGAGTTCAGAATAAAAGTTTAAAGTAACAATTAATTTAAATTTTGCTCAAACTGACGGCCACGGTTCCTGATACAAGCACGAAGCCTTTTTCTTAAGTCGGATCGAGTGACTCGCCCTGTGAGCTGTTCTCTTATTTTGTCAGCAGCGACGATGATGCGTGACTTTAAATCTTCTAACGAGTTAATTGGTGTTGTGTACACTAAAGATTTCATGCGACTCCATAAGTAGTATTCGCAAGGTGTTAAATCAGGACACCTTGCGGGCCACGGTGTTGGTCCGCCTCGGCGAGATCCATCGCTGAGGGAAAGTAGTGTCTAACCACTGTCTTACGCCGAGACGAAAATGGGCGGGACAACCGTCATGCTGGAACACCATTTCTCTTCTGGTTTCCAATAGTATATCCTCCAGATAATTAAAAAAATACTTTCGAAGAAAATCTTCGTATGTCTCTCTCGATTTAAATTGTTTGGGAAAGAATACTGGGCCTATCAAGTAAGTATGTATTATGCCCATCCATACGTTTACGGAGAATCTTCGCTAATGAGCTCCTTCTCTAATCACGTGGGGATTTTCACCTCGCAGAGCCCAATAATGACTATTATGAAATTTTGTTGTGCCGTCTCTATCAAACTTCGATTCATAAGTCCACAATATTTTGGTGAGAAAATTATTATTTTCTAAGTCTGCATGCAACATAAAACGGCAGAAGCATAACCTCCTTGCAGAGTCTCCTTTCTCCAGGACCTGGACCGGTGGATAATGGTAGGGATAGAGCCTTGCCGTATGCACAGTAAACCACACTTTGAATTGTGTTAAACCCAGCAATCTTGCCACGACCCTGGTTGACGTAGTTGGGTCTATAACAAAATGGTCTATGATTCCTTCTTCCTCTTCAGTATCGTAGATGCGTGGCCTACCTGCGTCATGTCACCTCTCTTGAACGCTGCCAGTTTCCCTGACGCGTTGATACACCGTAGCAAAGACTATGACTTGGTAGGTGACGATTAGGAAAACGTAGCTGATATTCTCTTCTTCCTTGTAAAGAATTTCCATCACTAAATTCATAACAATAGAAAATGTCAGCGTATTCTTCATTACCATAATCCGCCATTGAAATTAAATTTATTTGGTATGGATAAGAAAAATTATTCTGAATTAAGAAGACAACGTTAACGTACGTCCGACCACAAAAGTAGTTAAATTTTAACTGTCGTACTGACTCATTACCTAAAAATGACATTGCACGTGTTTGACAATGAACTCAATATCTAAACCGACAACAATAAGCCCGCACGTGTTACAACAAAAACAAAAGGGTCAAATTAAGGGCCGGCGCGGCGTATACATTTATGAGTCTCTACAGTTTGATATTTCATGATACTTTGTTTTATTACAAGTGTTTTCTTTTTATAAATTTTAGAAACTTTGTACTTTCTTATACCTTGTCGGATAGGTATTGAAATCAGGTACATATTTATCTGCTTTATACGTATTTTTATAAATGAAATTTTATTTTAAGATTAAATAAAAATTTAAGTATGACGCCTTTTTACTATCACGATTTTCATCGAACGTAATTTAAAACTTTTAGCCTCTAAGGGACGAATGTTAATTTAATTTAATAAAACAATGCTTAAACAATAATTATTACATTAAAATTTGTTTAGAAATAAGTAAGAAATAAAATCATCGAATTTTTCCTGGAAAATCGGATATTTTTGGAAAAATATTTAAAAAATTAATAACTCGAGAACAATTGTTTTTGGATGGGCTATTCCATACATAGATAGATAGGATATGAGCTATACTTTAGCCCCTCCAGATTTTTTACATCTATTACCTTTCACCCTGTATATATTAAGTTTTATTACTACAGTAGTTTCACTAGCTACAACGCCTTTTGAACCGGAACGGAGTAATGTCTGGGCAGTACTGTTAGACGGCAAAGATAAGTGCTGTAACCTATACGATTTCAAGCAACAGAGACTCACCACTTATCTTATATAGGATAACCCTTACCACAGAATAGGTCGGGGGTCTTTTCGCATATAATTTATAAAAATCTGTATTAATATCTTAGGTTATATTATCTGTTTCTGGCTGGTTTAATGACACCAAAAAGGTTACATTTAAAAAAAAAGAAATAAATTAATAAAATGTTGTTTACTACAACTTTTTAATTGTTTCTCTCAAAATGAATGAAAATAGTAAAATTTTATTACAGAAAATAAAAAAAAATACTCGAATAATCACAAAAAAAAATTCTGAGGTTTATGGAACTAATAAGGTGTCAATAAGAGAAGCATATAGTTGGTCAAAAGTTGCACCACGCTCAGGTCGCCCTGTCACTGATTAAACTGACGCCGTTTTTGAAAAAGTGGATCGTAAGATCGTCTTATTACGACATAGCTGAAGACCTGGTACCATCTAACAATGTTAATCTCATTGAAAATAGTTCGAAAATTGGAAGTCACGCATAAGCTCACTCCAAATTTCTATATAAACGGGGTTATATCAGTAACTACAGGATGGTAAAAGGTCATCAAGTAAAATGGCGTACATAGACTATACATAAATGTAAAAATTAGAAAAGTATTTTTATATAACATTAGAAGAAACCTCCCCTCACTCTAAAATGTGAACTTAAATTGATTATTAAATATCTTCTTCATGTTTCCATAAAGACAGAATCACTTTACACATAACTTACGCACTGTTGATCTTCTGATCTAAGCAGGACATTAACGCCTGTAGGTTTATTTATGAGAACTAACATATCCAAGCGAAATCTATAAAATTAACATCAACCTTCGAACAGGTCGCGACTGAAACGGCTCGATTCGAGCACATGCAGGCAGGCCGGGCAGGCAGCTTAACTTTCCAGCCACGTTTGAAACAAGATCAATTTTAGCGGTTGCATTCCGCAGCGGCCGGGGTACGGTGCAAAAAGCACCCTTATATTATAAATGCATCAGTGGACAGGTCGGACGGTGCAAAAACCGGCGGCCGAGCAACCGACGTATAAATTATTTATACCATTTTTAGCATTTCGGAGCTGGTGGACGCGACTGACGGGCGCGCGGAGGCGACGGCTGCATCATCGCGGTGTCAACGGCGACAACATACTATATCCCATACATTCACCGAACGAACGATAAACTTGTTCAAATTAATGACTAATTTAATTCTTCAGTAATTTAGAAAATGATAGTATAAATAAAAAAAAGAAGGTAAAATACTTATCGTCCGTATCAAACGTTTTTAAAATTTTTATTTTATTCACCGAAGAACTTGATGGTAAGTGGATACGCCCGCCCATAACAACGTGGCGTTAGTTATAATAATACACTGCACCAGGTTGCGCTCATCGCCTTAAGACATAGGACGTTGATTCTCGTTACCACAGTACTTTCACTGCCTATAGGGCCCTTGAAATCGTAACACAGTTATGTTTGTCGCCTGCAATTGGGAGCTGCGATGGTACTTGCCCAGACGGTCTCCCGCAACAGAAACCTACCACCAGTAACCATACATATTCCTCACATACTTAAATAGTTATAATTTTTAAACAATTTAAAATTTGTGTTAGAGACACATTTCAAAATTGATATATGGGACATCTTGGAGATCTTTGGGGGAGGCCTATGTCCAGCAGTAGACGTCTATCGGCAGATGATGATGATATGGGACATTTTTTTTATAGGAAGGGTGGGCAAATTAGCGAATAGTTCAGCTGATGGAAAGTGGTCACTCACGCCCATTGACAGTCGCAACAGCAGACGGGTTGTGGCTTTCATTTAATGGAACATTAATGGTGATGTAATAAAAAACGAAATTTTATTTCAAAAATATTGTCATCGTCAGCCGATAGACGTCCACAGCTGGACATAGGCCTCGCCCAAAGATCCCCACGTCAGTCCTACGCTGCCGTCGGTTGTAGGGGTTCATATGAGTGCACTTCGTCGATATCCCACCATGTTGGCCCAATGCGGCTTGGTGAGAGATAGAGCTGCGTTTGTTTATTAGCAGGATGTTGCACAAGCAGGTCTCATGAGCTGTTGTACGGGACCCCTTACACCCCTTCAAAATGTCTAAAAATATCTACTATGGATTAAAAATGGCTCAATTTCACATGATGTAAAAAGGCAATGAAGACGTAGATTGTGAAGCCTGCAACGCTGGCATAGTGACTGATTTCCTTCATGAGGGTGGTAATTACTACCGAACAAACTTGAAATATGGCTCTGGTATGGAACTCGGAAACTCCGTTATACAAAACCGTTGCGCCACATTTCATTTGAGTTCTCACGGGACCCAAGCCAACCTCATCTGCTGATGGTGCATTCTGCTAATCAATAAACGAGGCTCTGGCTTCCACCAACCCGTATTGGGCGAGCATGGTGAGAAATGGTCTAAATCCTCCCTAAATGAAACTCTACAAACGATGACCCCTAGTGCCTGACGGTTTTGTGGGAAACGCAGGATCAATCGATGTGGAGATCTTTGAAGGAAGTCCAGCAGATGAAGGTCTATCGACTGACAATGATGGTGATGATGATGATGATGATGTTTGATTTCATAACATATTTAAGTTTACATTATGCACCAATTCGTACACGAAATTTATGTGCATAACGAAAACAGTTCAAATACAAAACGACAGATATAAATGCAAATGAATACGGAGTGTTGCAATAAATAAATCGATTTACTCCCACACCCCTTTTAGGATGCAATACTGAACCACGTAGAATGGACAATTTCCTTGCGATCTCACTGAGAAATGCAGCCAGTTAGTGGCATTATTAATGGGCTAATTAAACCTGAAATAGTGGAGGTTCAAACTGTTGAACACGTAACTACTAATGGTATTACTTTTAGCAAGTGTATAAATATGGTTCTAAAATTAAACATGACATAACTACTAGAAATATCCTTATTGGACGAAGCGACGAAACTAGCGAGACGTTCACCTGATAGTATGTAATAATCAGAATGATATACACTGCACCACATTGTAGTAATTTTCTTGAGACATGCTAAGTCACGTTACAGGTACAAGATCCTTCAACAAAACAAAACTATTTGGCTGCAGGAATAGGAACTGCAGTAGTATCTATTTAGATGTCCTCCGGCAACAGAGACCTGCCTACCACTTTTATGTATAATAAAATAACTATTAAGTTATGGTACAGTAAAATATTGTTTTTTTTATGGTTACTTTATATATTCATTATTAACATAAGCTTGAGATACGTCTTCTTCTACTGGAAAGCGACAGACGTTTTAAATGACGTCATAAGTTTTAGGATATAGCTTGATGCAGACTCACCAATTTGGATTATACATGACTGTTAGAAAACAAATTAATATAAGAATTAATTACTGGATGACGTGAATAATGCGCGGCGTTTTAAACTGCCAATAGAACGGTCGGATTCTGCGAAAAAGGGAGAGGAGGGAACTAGATAAAGTTTTAATTAGAGATTCCGGATGGAATTCCTCCATGAGTCGTCTCTCTGGTCCGATACATTCCCGCTTCGGCATCGGTCGAGTTTTTATCAGCCCGCAAACCCGTTCCACTCCACCACTGGGTGCCTCCCTGCTCTGACCAACGACCATGGTAAATACAGCGACGCCGTTCGAATCTTGCTTTCTCTGAATTTCGCAGAAGCATGTGAAATTTTTAATTATTCAGTTAAGCTGACACTGAACACCATCTAGCGTAATTATCAAATCTATTTCCTTGTGAAATAATCTTAATTGTTAAACCATAAACAAGCGTATTGAATCAGTTCAACGGCATATTTTAAAAAAAATATATAATTATAAAGCTATAAATAGAATCGCCTGTTTTAAAGTACATAAATCAACATAAACTCCACATACTAGAGACCTGATTGATTGCCGCCTTATTAATTTACGACGGGCATGTTCACAGACAAGTTTTTTTTTCGTAATCTCATAACATGGATTTCAATCAGCAAACAAAATAATTTATGGGTTCATGCGAGAGTATGGAGAGCGACGCGTATGGGCGAATATAATATAATTGGAAAATTAAAAAAAAAAAATCGTTACAAATAGTGTCTTGGTACGGCTCCCATAGTCATTGTTCTCGGCTTTCTTGAGCGTTACTGCGAAGAGATATTTCTCAACATTGTTGTCATAATTCTCGTGTGATGTTCGATCGAATCGGGTTCAGCTCCTACTGATCCCTCAATACAATATTTACGGTTTTTTTTTTAACCAAGCGACGAAACGAGAGAGACGTTCTGTTAATGGTAAATGATACGCCTGCTCATAACAATGTGGCGTTAGTTATGATGATATACACTGTAGAACATTGTTCTCGTAGCCTTGAGGACATATAATGATAAGTCTCGTAACCCCAGGGGTTACACTGGCTACAACTTCCTTTAAACCGTAACACAGTAATGTTTGCACACTGTTGTTTAGCGGCAGAAATAGGCGCTGCAGTGGTACCTACATAGACAGTCTTCGGTAACAGAAACCTACTAATAGTAGAAACTACTACTAGTAAATTGATGGTTAACAATGGTTTCTGAAAGAAATAGAAATTAAAAAATATAACAATATAAGTATCTTCCATATTACGATTGCTATTCACTAATGGAGTGGATTAATAGCTTGAACTCTGTCCTTGTGTGAAAAGGCCACGAATCCCAGCAGTGGGAGCGTTGATTCATAATCATGCCTCTTTATTATATTTGAACAATTTAAGTGAAGCATCAAGTATGTATTATTGCGCTATTCTTGCACCTACCTACAATATCTCATGCCTCCGAAAGTTGATAAAGCTATTACAGTATTAAACCCTACCCTAATTATGTACCGGAAGAATATATAAATAGTTATATTACATAAATCTAAATTTAAATATACTAATTTCAACATACTCTTTTCAACCCAAAAAAGAAGACATGAATGCTGTCCACTTTCTAAATAATTATAGGTAAGGTAGCACCAAATTGTATCTGGTTGATAACCCCTTCCATTGGAGTGGGTTAGAAGCAGAAATCATTAAGAAAATTCAAAAAATGTTAGGTATAGATTTTATAATATACTGTGGGTACATGTTAGAATATTATTATGTATGGCCCGCGGAAATACCATGTTTCTGACAGTTTCCAAGTTGAGAATGCTATGAAAACCGAGGATCGCGAATGATAATAATTGGTGACAGATGTCACTAAAGCATAAACGAACTTCACCTTCAGCAATTGATAAAAACTACTAATATATTGATTGGAATACGCTTAACATGTAATGAGATAAAATAACTATGTTAGCTATTAAAGGTATCTCATTAGCATTTCGAATTAACATTTAATACCTTAATTAAAATTAATAGTACTTTTAATATATAAAAAAAAAACAAACAAAGACATTTTCTTCACCAGCAATGTTTTAAAATAAAAGGTTTTACGACCATACCTCTCCACTTGTATCGGACTCGAACTACAGTAATAAGACATACCGGGATAAATTGTAAGCCTACTGTACTACTGAACGATAAGATCCACAGTAATTACTCGAGATGTAATGAATAGAGCGAAGCTATGACCATGAATGGTATTTCATTAGCATAAACCGGTACGTACCGATAATGGTCCTTATATACTTTGAGTAGCGCGTCGATAAAAATGTGATACTAATCAACCGGTTAATTATAACCATTTTACATGCAAACTTGTGGACGCTGATCATAAGCTCCTCAGGTTGTCTTATTACCTGGTCCCACTTAAATTGCCAAGTAAATGAACCTATAACTTAGATGTTATGCTTATAACACCCTTTTGGCGTTATTAATAAGCAGCTTGTTTACTTTAATATCGGATGCATAATTTCTTCCTCAATTCATATTAGATAAGGTCCTTTAATGTCGAATGTATACGGCTCTATAAATATCCGTAAATTATAATAGTAATGTTTAAACAGAAATTATTAAGATATAACCAAAATAAAATTTTTCTATAGTCAATTTTGTCTTAGAAGCGACTTCGAAGTAAACTCGAATGAATAATCATAAAAATGTAGGAAATTCTCAACTTATATTAACATACGCAATATATATCTATTTTATTAAACATATCTGATAATTTTTTTTTGTAATATGGCTTCCGTTGTTTTATATTGATCCGACTAAAAACCGAGTGAGACATACCGACAAAAAAAAACATCGAAATAGATAAAACTTTAAGAACTATACATAAATAATAAAAAAAACTTTAGGAGTATATTTTGAATATAACTAACTCTTACTGTGTTTTAGTTTAAAGGGGGTGTTAGCTAGTGAAATTACTGGGGGTAACGAGACTCGACTTGTCTCAAGGAAGCAGTGCAGCGGTGCTGTGTATAATATCCTAACTAGCACCACATTTATTTATTTATTTATGCATACAGAAACTACAATGAAAATATAACATACATAGAAATAAGTGTAAAGTCACTTCTACTTATTCCAATATGGAATTTCTCCCAGTAGGCTTGTGGTTGGGAGATTTGATTAAAGTTACAGTGCACCTGGTGCACTCTGTTAATACTATAGAACAAAACTTATAAACTAAATACCATCTAGAATAGATTATAATTAAAAAGAGAAAAAAAAAACAAATAAATTAAAATTTATAGGTGTCAGGGTAGCGCAAAGTAATGTTCCTCTATCGCGCTTTTTAAATAGTGGCAGTGTCCTAATCTCGGGAATTGCCGGAGGAAGTGCATCCCAGAGACTAACTGCGTGTATAGCGAAAGAGTGAGAATATGATTCGGAACTGTAGGACGGAAATTTGAGGATTCTTATGTTAGATCTACTTTCTACATTGGATGAGTGAACAAAGGAGAATCCAACTCGCAAATACAATGGATATGACGGATTATGTAGGATG
The DNA here is from genome assembly GCA_029034505.1 of Ornithoptera priamus. Taxonomy (NCBI): domain Eukaryota; kingdom Metazoa; phylum Arthropoda; class Insecta; order Lepidoptera; family Papilionidae; genus Ornithoptera; species Ornithoptera priamus. The sequence continues at coordinate 2,573,618 of JARDWD010000527.1, read as the reverse complement.
TTGTGGAGGAAATAGAGTGTCTTCCCGCGAAGACGGATTGGGGGCCACATGAGCCGCTTCCGATACGTAAAAAGTCTTCAAACTTTTTGAGTCCAAAAACATAACGAATACACAAGTTTTGCAAGCGTTCAAGTTTGTTTAGTTGCCCCTCAGTTGCATCCATAAAGCAAATGTCAGCGTAGTCCAGGATCGGCAGAATAGGAGATAGTACGAGTAAAGTTTTGGTATTTATTGGCAAAAAACTCTGGACACATTTTAAAGAATGCATGCTGTAATTATTTTTTTATTTAAGTTAGAAATATGCGCTGTCCATGACATCTTGGAATCCACATTGTTATGGCCTCATCACTTATCAACAGGTGAACGTCCCGTTCGTCTCGTCCGTTCGTTGTATAAAAAAAAAACCACACACACTAACCAAACGTTATTATCATCAGCCGATAGATATCCATTGGGCATAGGTTTGCCTCAAAGATGTCCATGGCAAGCGTTTTCGTGCTGTCAGCTTCTTATAGCTACCTTCATCAAATCATCGGTCCACGTTGGGAAGCGCTTACCAGCACTACGACTTTTAAATTATGTCAATGACCTTAGTTTTCCTATAGACCTTCTCATTTCCGATTCTAACGCGTGTAGAAACTTCGAGTATAGCCTTGTACTTAAAGCGATTTTGAGTCTCTCTTATAAGTATTTAACAATATTTTATTCGATCTCCAATAAAACAATAAACTCTGTAATTTTTTTTTTATAATCCAAATGCTTTATAAAAGGTGATTATTTTAAATGCAGTAAAACTCATTTGAGCTACGGAGCCTTCGAGCTCTGGAGCATTAAAGGTCGCATGGAAAGACACTGAGGGGAATTGCAAATTACTTATTATTGTTCACTTTTAATCGGCACTATGGTAAATGGTTCATAATTCGATGCGTGAAACTCTGATGATTATTTTTCTGAAGAATAGAGCTGGTTCCTTAAGAATTAAAAAAAAAACACCCGTAAGAACTACGGGATAAAATCTATCGCCTCCGTGGCTTAATGGTTAATTAAAGGCCACAAATTTTGGTTTGAATGGTGGTATATGATTTTCCGACTAGCTTTTTCTCCTGGCTCTATTCAAATTGGCAATGACTGAAATTATTTCGAGCAAACTTGTAGCGATGTAGGAAATTAGTATTTATTTTAAATGTTTGTGAAACAAAAATCGATTTGATTGCATAAAACGAAACCCTAGTCGATGTCGCCGAAGTCCATTTCAGCCGGATTATGAAAACCGGCATAAATGTAAACAGAGTAGTTAACGATGGCAACACTTAACGAGATATAGATTAACCTTTTTTATACATAAAGTCCGAGTGAAATATTTACTGTTGTAATTATTAGGTTCATACATATGAAATTAGCGTTTTATTCTGCAGATAAAAGTGGGTAGCCACTTTGATCTGAAATATCTCCTCTTTGGATAAGAATTCCAAATACAAATTTATAAATTCATTTTGCTGGTACATTTGAGTTTTGAAAACAGCTATTAATTTGTTTTTTCCTCATTGTTTTTTTCTTTGGAGTCGCTTATTACAGCACAATGCAAAATATGAAATATCGATATATTTACGAGTACGAGTTCTACCGTGGCACCAGTGCTGCAGAAACAGCTCGAAGGATTAAACATGTGTACGGCGCTGGTGTCGCAAAAGAAAACACAGTACGATTCTGGTGTCAATGTTTTCGTTCTGGAAATTTCGACCTTCAGAACCAACCCCGTGGACGGCCGGAGACCAAAGTGGAAAATGAAGAATTAAAAGCTATTGTAAAAGCGGATCCATCACAAAGCACTTCAGAGATAGCTGCAGGCTTCGGGGTAAGTGACAAAACTGGATTAATCCACTTGGAGCAAATCGGGAAAGTACAAAAACTAGAACGATGGGTACCTCATGAATTGAGTGAATCGAACTTGCGAACACGCGTCGACACTACTGCTGCTGTGTTACTTTGCTCAGCCGACACAATAATGAAGGGATTTTAAATCGAATCATGACTTGTGATGAAAAGTGGATACTGTACGATAATCAGAAGCGCTCGTCGCAATGGCTGAACCCTGGAGACACAGCCAAATCCTGCCCTAAACGAAAATTGATTCAGAAAAAGTTGTTGCGAGTGTTTGATTATGGAGGATATCTATTATCAGTACCTGCAATCCATGAAGGAAGAACTAGCTGCTAGACAACTGAGATTGGTCAATCGCTCTAGGTCACTGCTGCTTCACGACAACGCAAGACCACCACCACACACTGCACAACAAACAACCACTAAGTTAGATGAGCTACAATTGGAATGTCTGCGACATCCACCGTACTCCTCGGACCTTGCCTCAACAGATTCCCATTTTTTCCGGAATTTGGACACCTTCTTACAAGGAAAAAAATTCAACTCCGATGCTGTAGTCCAAATCGCCTTCAAAGTGTTCATTGATTCTGGCCCCCCTGTTTTTTTTAGTAAAGGTATCAATGAACTACCTATGAGATTGCAAATGTGCATACTTTGATTAATTAAATATATTTTACCACAAAAAAAATTACTTTATATTCCACCCGTAGAAAACGCCAATTTCATATGTAAGGACCTAATTTATAATGATTTTCGTTGTAATTATTATATACATATATTAACAAACAAACAAAGTAATGAGAATGAACGTGGATGGGTTGTGTGAAAGATGACAAGTGTAAGAAGAGTGGGAATTCAGATATGACGGCTGAAAAATATGGAAGAGAAGTGTATACTGTGTCGACCCCACATAGCTGGGAAAGGGGTAGGAGGAAGAAGAAGACAAACTAACAAACGGAGATACCTTATTAGAATAGTTTTGCAAAAACTAAATCGAGATCTGAAATTCAACCAATTCAATTATCCTGTTTATCCTACAATAGTAGAAGTGCTGATTAGGATTATAAACACTACACTAGAATTTGCTCGTCGCCTTTTAGACAGATGTCAAGTTTCTTTACTCAAGTAATTTCACTAGCGACAACACAATTGAAACGGGAACACGATAATGTTTATAGAACTACTGCGAAGTCCAACCAGATAATTTTTCTCATTCGCAGATGAATGAGGAAATTTGTTGCTATTAAGAAGACTTGTTTTAAAGAAAACTTTTTTTAAGACAACAAATTATTATAACAAATTTGTTTATTTTAGTGTTTATTATTAATGAATTTCAATAAAATCCCGTCACTGTGCATTTGTACTTAATTCTTTAATGCTCGAGTCGAATTAACTATTAAGTAACCTTGCAACTGTTGCCCAATTGAGCAATGGTAAGAACCTTGACGGATTGTTTGTAAGTTATGCTGAAGAAATGGCAGTTAGTAAATCTCTACAAAAATCTTCTCAACTTTAAGAATGTTCGGCGAATAACTCACACCAGTGGTCCACTGCTAAAAGATTTAACAATTAAAAATTGTTATATTTGTTGTACAAAAAGACATTTCAAGCTTGATCTTTCAATATTTTTAAAGATTGTTTTGGTTAAAGTAGATTCAGCTAGTTTCATAGAAAAAGTCGATAATTTTACTTTTGGTAATGTACTCACACTAAAAGAAAATTTGCCAAAAGATTAACATATCTACTTTGCTTTACCTCCAAAGAGCAGTATACAAAGATATCTATGTGCGGTTTGAAGAGTTGTAGCTAATGAAATTGATGAGGTGACTAGACTTTATGCGTTGCTTTAAGACGACGAGCACAACGAGATGCATTGTTTATCATCTTAACTAGCGCTACTGTTATGGGCTTTGTTTTGCCAGTTTTATAGATTCATGATGATAAAAAAATGTAAAACTTATATATCAACGGAACATTGGAAATCGAATTTTATAATAACATTAGTTCTTGAAATAAATCCATTTGAGCAGCAACGAGGCGGTTAAAGTTTCAATATCGTGATCACAAATTCATACATTTTTATCAATATAGCGGAAATTGTATTCCATAACCTAAATATAATGAAGAGCAAAGTTTTTTCGTAGAAGGTCAGGAATAGGCCAACCTTCAAGCTTGCATCATGGCCGAGTATTGAAAGTGAGACCGGAACAAGCGTAGGCTGCCCGACAACACGGCACACGAGTTTTGTAATAACTATTCTCTATTATATAATAAATATAATAATGTAACACATTATGGAAAAACTTAATACGCTTTCCTAAGTGCCATGAAGATTCTTTGGCACAGCAGAAAATCACATGTGAAAGTGGAGGAGAGGAAAATAATACATCAATATTCTTAAAGAAAAAATTTCATCATTATTAGATGTATAAATCATTTGTATCTTATTATACACGTTGTGATAATATATTTTAATATAATATTATCCACTAATGCTTGACAATTTCACCTAATGGTGAGGGCGGATGACTGGATCACTAGTTCCTAACGAGGACGGTATCGTCTCCTAATGGGCGCTAGACGATCAGAAGAAACACCATTATGGAGCTCCCTCTCTCCCTCTCAGTATTTATTTTTAAACCATGATTATTGATAGATAATAGACATATATATAAAATAATATTTAATTATTACATCAGATGGGGCGGTACTTTTTTTTATAATAAAGTTAGTTTGTAAAAGGTTGAGATTCTATGGTCTACATGGTAGTGTCTATTCACTTTTTTCTTATAGTTTCCTGTGACACTTTACAGTGTCATAAAGAGTTGTTTTAATGTAATATTATGATGATACATTAAACATTTTTAATAAATACAAAAGTATAAGAATTTACTCTAACAATATAATTACATGAAACGTTGTGGTGTTGTAATAATTTATCTTTGGGTAAAACAAACGTCGACCGCCGCAACTTCAAGCCGGACAAAGCGACACGTATAAAAAAATAAGGCAACATTAATTGTCCGAATGCAAATTCAAACGGGGACAGATACAAACAGCCCGGCGGGCTGTCTGGCCGCAGCTCGCCCCCTCACCTCGCCGACAGGGGTCAGCACGGTTGCAAATAGCCGCAGATGCGAGGGACAGCCGATTAATAAGACGGCAGCTCCGCCCCTGAAGCTACCGTCCGCCACGGGCACACCGACCGCAGCGACTTGCAAACATGGTCACCACGGTTTCGAAATACTTATTATTATAATTTTTTATACATTTATTTATTTTATATAATACCTGGAGAAAAAATGTAAGAGGACCGTTGATAGGTCTCTGTTGCAGGAAACCGTCAGGGTAATTACCACCGCAACGCCTATTTCATTTGTCAAACGGTAGTGTGAGCGATAGTGAAATTACTGAGGGAACAGGACCCAACTTTTTATGTCTCAAGTGACGAGCACAATGTGGGGCTATGTATATAATCCTAACTAGCGCTACATTATGGGCAGGTGTATCGCTTACCATCAGGTGAACGTCCTGCTCGTCTCGTCACTTCGTTGAATAAACAGGACTTTTTTTTTGTTCAACAAACCGATGAAGCTTGCTCTTAACAATTTGGAACCACATTATGCTCGTCTCCTTAAAACAGGATATTCAGTCTCTAGATCCCAATAATTTTACACGCTACAGATTCCTTCAAACCAGCGCACAGTAATGTATATACACTATTATTTGGCGAAAGAAATAGGTATAGTCGAACTAAACGAAATAAAATTTCTTATATGGTCATATTAAAGTGAAAAAGTAACTAATACAGTTTTGGTAAGAGTCCTGTGAAGGAAAACATCATGGAGAAAATGACATGTTCCAAGAACAACAGCTTTCGTTGACATTTGATATCAGCCAACGTCTACTTGATCTACATGCTGGAAATGGTCTTAACTCTAATTATGGTAGTAGCTTCCGAGTCCCATTAGTAGGAATATAAAAAGGGTAGTAGGAAAAATATTTTATACCCCTCATTCTATATCTTTTTACATACAGTTTATTTACATTGAACAAAAGGTAAATTAAAAAAAATTCAAAATTAAAGTGTCTAATCTCAAGCAGATACAGACATCTTAGTGTTATATATATATTATATGTTTTATGTGTTTTACCAATATTGTTTAAGTCAGTAGTTATCACCTACCACAGCATCTCATCTCACCGAAGGTTGGCTGGTAGAGAATGCCAACAGGCATTAAGCCTGCATTTTGTGTACCTCGCTGTGAGGTTTTACAATAATGAAAAAAAGGGATGAATTTAAATGTGAGAAAAATGATTACATACAATACACATATTAATATTCTTTTGTTATATCACATAAGTGTAAAATATAAGATACATTACTTATTTTTAAAACTTTATTATTAAGTATACAGAAAGTAATGCTGATAGTAGGTTCAAACTTTTTGCTGAAGTGAGATATCTTTGGTGTGATATTAAAACATATACAATATAAAAATTCACGATATTAACAGTGATAGTTAACGTAATATTAAATAAAGTGATCACTTCATCATAGACATTTCTTGTTTGTCCTATAAACTAATAAAATAATGGAGACACTACACCGTGCGGTGATTTAACAAACACCCTGCGTTAAGCAGATAAGCCGATTACACGATATAACTTAGACAAATGCCTAACAATTTAGTGTACTAATTTATCTTCAAATAGTAAATTTATATTTTATTAAATAAAAATGATAAATAGTCAATGTCTATTTGTGGCAGTGAAATTAAGAGTAGCGCTGGTGGTAGAATTTTGTTGCCAGAGATCGTCTTGGTAGGTACCACCGCAGCTCCCTATTTCTGCCGGCAACAGTATTGTGTAAACATCACAGTATTCCGGTTTGAAGGGCGCTGCAGCTAGTCAAATTACTGGGGTAACACTAAGTAGTGTTAGTAGACATAGATGTTAAGTAACATCTATGTCTAAAAGAAACAGTATAATATTCAAACAAGGATATCATTTACTGTTCGTAGATCCCTATTATCACGAGGCAATCTGATCTATTTCCTCCGTCAATGAATAATGTGGAAGCAACACGGTGTTCTGGTTTGAAGGATGCTATAGCTAGAAATTATTGGAATAATAAAAAACACAACATCTTATGTATTAAGGCGACGAGTACAATATAGTTCTGTGTCGCATCCTAACTAGCGCCATGATGTAATGGGCAAGCGCATCGCTTACGATCAGATGATTGTCCGGCTCCTCTAGTCAGTTGGGAGAATAAAAAAAAAATTACCCCCTCCCAAATATTAGTTGCATTCATGGTGTCGGATCTCGCGCCTTTTTTGGTGCTCTCAAGTGTAAAGCGCTGCGTCACCTTTGTCAGCTGTACACGAGCTGTTTGATACATTATACACCAGCGACCGTGTATGGCAAGACTTACTCTGATGACGGCATATATATAGGAGTCGAAATTAAACTTTTCTATTTATATAAATATTAATATAGTATCACGATTGCATTTGAACACTGCAATGTAGTAATCAATGTACTACTGGCATTTATTCAAAATAAAGCCGAAGTATCTCTTGACCGGATTTGCAGGTGATGATTTTCGGAAGAGGGAATGGTGACAGTCTAAGAACTACTAAATGGAAAACTATATCGACGACATAACTCTCCCGAAGAATACTGATACTTCTACTGACTACAAGATACTTCATGGCGAGTGATCTACCGAAACTTCCCCTTATTACCTTTGACTATAAAGAAGCGATTAAATTATTAAATAAAATCTATCTGATATATTTAGAGATTCATTGACGCACCACAAGATCTCCGAAACTATGAGACTTAAACACTCATAATTTGGAAAAGATATTGCTTCTGTCATTTAGAGGTCAGGTAAGAGTGGATCTTATAATGTTCCTTCCCCAGGGGAATTGTGTGGGTGTTAAGAATGGGAAGAGGCTCTGGTGGCGGCGGATTGCCGGGCAAGAACATTTGTAACAAATTTAAACTCTAAATATCAAATCACTATATATCAAATACGGAAATAAATCAGGATTATAATTATTTATAATATATACATAAGACTATAAATAATACAAATGTATAAAAATAATATGATATATAATAATATGATAGTACCGTGATTCTCGTAACATTGGAGATGAAGTAGAGTTAATTTTTTAAACCTGTAAGATTCTGGCTTGCTAATCTTCTGGAAGCTGGTTCCAGAACCTTGTACAGTAAACGAGGCGTTATAACTTGAAGTATGATAAGCAGATATGATGAGGAAAGATGTTGCTATCGTAGCATCACCTCTCCACATTAGAAGTTCGAAAGCGTTCATGAATTTAAGCGTGATAAAAAGTTAAACACTAAAAAGAAATATTTTAGTTATTATATAACACTTCTTCAGGTCTTAGTGATTTGACTTCAGGTTTGAGTGCAAATTGCGAGAAGCAGCTGGATGCGAGCTGCGCAGAATCGATCGATGTGTAGATCATTGAGGGAGGCTTGTCTAGCAGTGGACATCTGTCGATTGATAATGCTGATGGTGATGAAATATAAATTTAAGTGATCGTAAAATCGTTAGCCAAAGTATTCTACATATATATGTTAAATTATACTACTATCATGTAGGATTACATATTCGTTTATGTAAATATGATCTGTGTTATAGTAGTGAAATATTAATAGGTAGACCCAACGCGACCATATATGGTAGAGTTTATTCTAAAGCTATGAATCATATGTGTTACTAGAGCTCAAGTGCGATTCGCCTAAATTAAAATCGATTATACGCTCATAATGAATCGATCGTGACATTATAGAACGAAAATCGATGTAATCATAATAATATGCGTAGGATGGGTTATTCGCTGTCGAATTCATTTCTGATGTTATCAAGTGAGGTGCATTAAGATGTATAAGTGTACAGTGATGCTGTATTTCATTTGTAAACGAAATTTTGATCTTTCATTATGAGACTTAAGTTTTCCCATAATCAAAAACAATCACTCATCCCCTAACTATACCATCTATTACTTTAAGGCATCATTGAAACAACAAAAACCATTTAATGGTTTTTCAAGTGATTTCTAAGACAATATTCAATAATTAAGTAATGTGAAAACAAAAATAAATTTACCATGGCACTATTCGTTTATAATGTTGTTAAAATTTTTAACCTTAATTAATAAATATTTAGTCATGTCGTCTCACACATCTTCTAGTAACTTTTCGAACTTCATACATAATGATCACAAAAAACTATGAGTCATACCTAAGTACATCTCGTTGTGTAATGTATAAATCTAATATGTAAGGATAATATTACTATCGTTAAAACATGACAACTCAAATCCGCATACAAGATAGATTTCATGGAGTCTGCGGTCTTCATAAATATATTCGTACATTAATTAATCGCTGTGAAGTAGGTACGAGAGCATTATTATTAACAACCTCCGCCGAACCTAAGGTCAAATGTAAAACGAAATATTCACATTTAAAATTATAAAGATGCTTTAATTATAATAAATCGTATAGCCGAATGATAATTACGAATGTCGGTACAGACGGCGGATGATAAATCATAACGCTGGCGAACGGCGAACATAATTTTACTGAATCAACGGCTGAGCAATCAGGCAGTCATTATTGAGTGGGTGCTTAGATTGCTAAATTGGTTGTAGATGTGGGTAAGGTTCGATCCTTCTAATATTTCATCGCAGCTGTTCACCGTGGAACAATCGATGTCTTGGGTGTCAACGAGGCAACGAAAAAAAAAACAAACCCGTAACATGTGTACCGCACTAACCGGAGCACGTGTTGTACAGTTTCCGACTCTTCCACTTTACCGTGGTGTAAATGTAGCGGCATGATATTAACGCTTCATGCTCGGCGGTGATTATTAAGATGCCGGTGGTACGTGGAGCGTTTAAATCAAGATTTATCAGGGTAGTGGAAACTTGTGATAATATTATGACGGTTGCGGCGCGGGCTCCGCTATTCAACGGAGTCAATGGCGTGTGACCGGCGGCCGCGGAGAGGTCGCCGTGCGCTGGGTGACGCCGACATTCTTTAAACACGTCTTGTTCCATTTGTCGCACAGCAGCCGGCTCCGTCAGCCGATTGAGGCACAAGAGCGCGCGCGCATCAACAATAAAACGCAATCGGTTCCGCTCCAAGCGCCGTGAACTTTCCCGATAACTTCTTGGAACGCGCAACTAGCTGAAGATGGAAACAATCAATTCGCACCTAATGGCGCGATAAACCCGTTTTCAGTGGCCGCTGATCCGTGAAGGCGGGCATAATGTGAGCCCCGCATCCGTTGACGCGCGTCGACGATCGATGGGGGGCAATCTCGCGGTCATCCTCTCCGGAGCTTTGTTTGCATCGGGAGCGGCATAAAATTATCCGGGCATTAGCGGGCCGTCGGAGAAGGGCGGGGTAACGGGGCGACGGGGCTGCGGGGAGGGAGGCAGCTCCGGGACCATTTGTCATCGGCGGGAGGGGGAGGGAGGCGGAAGAAAGTGCCGGCGACTCGGGGCTGCAGACGCGGCCACAAAAACAAGACTCCGAGAGCAGGGGCGGGCCGTGGCACCACAGCGCCATCGCGCCTTTCTTCACTATAACCACGCTTGTGTTGTAAATAATAAAACGTTTTAATGTTTGTTTATACTAAGTAACACTTTAGAATTTAATTAAATTTATCATATATTAATTCCCCCATCGATTACACAAAAACTACCCCCATCACTCTATCGCGATATATAAACAAAAGTTAATCGTTGGTAGTTCTCATTAAATCATTCTCTCCGTCTTTAGCGTCGTCCGAAGGGTTTTGAAGTGCAAAATCTTTTCAAAAATCTTATAGGGTATAAATTCCCTGGCTTAAAAGGGTCAAACGTTCGTCTCGCCGACCGCCCGGGGTAGAAAGGCATCGCAAAAACCTCACAGAGCAAACTATGTTTAATATTAGAACAGAAGGCGTGCGATTTTTTGCTTAGAAAATGTATAAGGGCGTGCGTCAGTATAAAATAATTAATACATATATCTTCTTGTGTATACATTATTTACAAACACTCCAAAATAATCTTTTATTTGCAATTATTAATATAAAAGAATAATACTTAGTAGAAATGGTTGTTTTACTACGACATGCAAACTACTAACAATAGTAGTGTTCATTATTATCAGTTTATATTATAAGAGTATATCCAAAATTTCATACCGTTAATATTCATTATACCGTTTAAAATCTTGATTTTAATGTCATTTAAAAATAATAGAGAAAAAAACATACAAAAGACATTTTTTTTCAATGGTAATATACGTACGTACACGAAATGGATAACGAAAACTATGTTATGGTTAAATATATTGAAAAATGTAGTTCCGTGATAAGTGATCACGACCCTTGCAGATACCCTCGCAAACCAGATGTTCCGGTCACGGATCGTATTCTTTAAATGCGACCATAGTTACCCTAGTTTGTCCCTTTTGGGGTATAAATTTGTATATATCACATGCGGTCCCGTGACCAATGTACTTTCGTGTTTTCAAAATCTCCAAATTTCTGTCGCATGACCAAATATATTACACAGTTGGTATCGCAGGATAATAACTACATGATATAGTAATTATCATTTTGATCATTACAATTATAAAAAAATATTATAAATTATCATACATACATACAGACTGTGAACAGCAAGTTTTGCAGTAACAGACATGGAGCTAATGACTCTTTCATTTAACTGAACGAATTCACTGAATAAGTAAAAAGTAAAAGAAAACTTTTAAAAGCGCAATATCCATGAACTTTGCGAAAGCAAAATGTCTAAGCATTAAGAAAGTGAAACATAAATAGCAGACTAAATTAATTATACTAAATATGGCGTTGATTTATGGCAACATAAAGTTTAACCGTAACGAATTATGTCGACAAAAGGTATGAAATTTCCATTATACACACACACATATATATATTATTAACATATATTTTTAATTAGTACTGGTAGTAGATATACTGCCGGAGACCATTTAGGTAAATACCATCGCAGCTCATATTTCCGCCGCCAAACACTAGTGGACGAATATTGCTTCCGGTAGTTAGTGAAATTACTTATGGATTAAACATATTTCAAGGCGACGAGCACTGTGATGCAGTGTATACCATCCTAATCAGCACCACGTTATGAGCAGATTTACCACCAAGTGAAGGTCTCGCTCGTCTCGTCGCATCATAGAACAAATATACTTTAATATAAAAATGTACTGATAAACTCTCTGTAATAGAATAACGATTACTCATAGTATAAGTTAAAGATAGTTAAAAAAAATTTTTTCTTTGTATTTGTGATCGATTTTATTTTATTTATGTGTAATTAATTTTAGTTATTTTATGTGAAAAATTTTTAGACTTCGAAAAGGATATATAATGCCTATTAACATCAGTTGTAGTTAACGTGTTTAACAAAAAATGACGAAGCAATAAAAGCAAACGTTTATATGTGTATATATATATATATATTTATATATTTGCATGTATATAAAAGCGACGGTTTGTCGGTATATCTATGTGGCGAATAGAATCATTAGCGGCAGTCGGTCGTTTGTTAGGGCCGTTCGCAAAGCCGAGACAGGTTTTTGTCTCCTCTCCAAATTGCATCCGCACAATACGTGCGCCTCTAAATTGATTTCGAATTAATTGTGATAGAAGAGGTTACTAAATCATTTTCTTTTTTGGCCAAGTGACGAGACCAGCGAGACGTTCACCTGATGGTGAGTGATACGCCCGTCTATAGCAACGTGGCGCAAGTTAGGATAATATACAGCACCACATTGTGCTCGTCGCTTTAGACATGAGATTATAAACTATGTTACCAAAGGAATTTCACTAACTACAACCAGCTTCAAACCGGAACAGAGAAATGTTTGCAGACTACTGTTTAGCTGTAGAAATAGCAGATGCGGTATTACCACCAATTATCTAAAAAATATATCTGTTGGTAGATGACGATTCAAACTACCTCTACTTCACTAGTGTTCAGTCTGTTGTCAGAGGATATATATATTACTGTCTCCGTAGCTCAGTGTCTTAGTGCTATCATTGTAACATGGACGTTGGATTACGAAAGCATATGATGTGGAATATAGATGGCGGTAGGATTTTTGAATCCGTCTGGTTTCATTCCCACATTAGTTACAACAGCATGGAAATGTACCGGCTGACGAAATGTGAGAGTCAAAATAATACATTCAAGATCAACGTCAATTAAAGTTCTACATAAAAAAAAATATTTTGGTGAATCTCGTGCACGATTAAACAAGCATAATTCCAGTAAGATAAAATATGAAAAAATTACAAATTCACTTGACTAAAGATTAAGAAATAAAAGTTATTAAAAATGTTAAACAGTTAACACAATTCGTCTGTAGAAATGATTGTATTAAAGGAAATCCTTGTTGAAGAATAAATACAATAATATTCTTCTAAAGGAACGTACCACGCTGATCGCCAACCTTCACTAGTTGGAGAGGCACTTTAAGAAGAAGAAACAAACGTAAATATAATATGTAATTTACGTCAATTCGCGAATTAGTATACAATAGTGAAATAAATGCAGAGGTTTCGTTTGTTAGATAATGATCACATTTAGTTATAAACTGAAATTCAAGTAGAAACTACGTAGTGACCTTGGGTAGAATAAACAGTCGGTATTATAATCTTCAACCTCGATACAATCTCATCCCAATGATGGATAAGGAATAACAATGATTTTGGATTTCCGCTATTTTTAAATAAAGTCTTTTGAAGTCTAATTTGCTCAATAAATTTATGTTACCTTAAAATTTCTGATTAAAATATCAGAACTGGTCGATGTGCGGAGTAATAAGTTCCGGTATGTTCTACTAGCTGTTCCTCGCCCGCTTTGCTGGTTTTATACCCCTGTAACTCCCTTTGCAAAGGAATTTTGTAAGATCTGTTCTTAGGTGACCTACACATAGCCAAAGGAATATTCTTACCAAATTTGAAGTCTCCAGGCCTTAAGATTCAAGAGACATCGTCATGAATCTCTACATAGGTTAAAATCTCTTATATACATGAGATAGATTTCAAACCTTCGCTTTGGTACAGAAACTTAAAATGAACGATTAGTCAGAAAAAGATACTAATCATCATCATCAAGCAAATCGCGGGAACACTAAGAGTTACGTTTTCGTCAGATAATTAATTTCGAATGAATCGCTAACGTCATAATTTGGAAACACGAAACGAGCATCATTCGTTTGCCATTATGATAATAGCACCATTCAGTGTAAGACGCTGCCAAGTGGGAGCCCCAAAATCACCAAGCTAACCACCGTCTCATTAGCGGAAGCCTGCGTGACGGACGCGGATACGGTCATGGTCGACTATCGTAATTTTTTTTTTCTTTCTTAAATAACTACGGACGAGGTGACTTATAATTAAAATAGCAACAATAATGCTCGCCGTTTCTAAGGCGAATATTAGGTTTAACAAGGTTATCTATCTATGCAGCTTTTCGAGTATGATTAACTGAAACGATGGATTTGCTGCAGTCATAATGACCAATGGAGTAGTGAGTAGAATTTTTTATTTTATTTATTAGACGAAACGACGAGATATTCGGGTGTTGGCGATACGCCTACCCATAACAACGTTTCGCTAGTTAGGAATACATTACACCACATTGTGCTCGTCGCCTTGAGTGCGTTACCCGAGTAATATCACTATCTACAACGCCCTTAAAACCACAGAACGCCTTTAAGAGCAGTATAATGTTTGGCGGCAGAAATAGGAGCTGCGGTGATATCTATCTAGACGGTATCCGGAAACAGAGACTTACCACCAGAGTGGTATGTTTAAACAAACTTAAGCGAAGTGTTCTATGACCAGATAGAACGCTGTCTATCACAGGGGCTGATAACAATTGGAATTAAAGATTACATCGCCGCTTATTATCTATCAGGTGGGATGATAGTCAAGCTTTACTCTATATAAGAAATAAATACGAACAAATGGCATACCGGCATTCCTTGTTCTAAGCCTACGTTCAGTAATGGACTGAAGTAACTACAACATTCACTGCTTAAATACGACAACGATCACCTCATGTCAAAGCTATTCCCATGGCGTGTTCGTTTCTTCACTGCATCTTTTAAAAAGAATTGGTGATAAATCACACGTTATGGTCGTGGTGATAGACGTAAACGATAAATGATTGATATGCTTAACATCGCAATAATCACTATGTTAGCGGTCTAAAAGAGAAATTACAAATAAATTATATTAATGTCATAATTAGAATTATATAAAACTATCATCTTTTTCTTATTTGAAAAATTAACAAATATTTCAGTAAAACATATTGAATGATAGAATGGTGTTTAACGATTAGTGACTTATTGTTACTCTCAGACATCTTTACTTGGAGCACCGAATCTGAATAATGAATATGCCAATGCAATGTATAATTTATGTTAATTTAATAACCAGCACAATGTAATTACATAGTGTCAAAGTTGAATTAATAAGAGAATACTAATTGATAATTTCAAATGTTTCAAACATGTTTTTTGAATTCTCTGACTACATACAATATAATACATTGGTGTAATACATCAATCAAATGAAGAATAAATTATTCATATTGTTTACTTTTTTCATAATTTTATAATAGATGCCTGTCACATTTCACATTGCAATGAAAGAGTTTTTTTTTTTTTACATAGATTGTGAAATGAATACTAGGACAGGAGGAGAGGCAATATATCAACTTATTTGTACTATTTTATTGTAAATAATTTTAATGAGAAAAATTTAAACTAGTTATTTTTATTATTTCATGTGATAATTTATTGGAAAATAATACATTTCTATTCATCCTAGTAATAATTTAAGCTTTAGTAAAATAGGTAAAAAAATGTGGCTAAATATTGGAAAAACTCATCAAAAAAATTAAAAATATTTTTTACAATCGAACATATTTAGTGTAATACCAAAGACGTTATTTAGAATGCTAATTTCTCCAGTAGCGAGAAACCTCTAAAAAACTTACCTTACAAATAATTGCTCTTGATTGTTCACACGCCATGATACTACTGTGGCACCTGAAAATAAATATATTTATCATATAGAATAATGCTGGCAGCCTTCTACATTTAGTACATTTATACTATAACACTCTTTTTAAACCTATGAAAATATATCTACAGCATGAAATACATAATGGAGCTTTTACCTTTTCTTACATTTGTTACAATTTTCATACCATATTTAAAAAAATTCTACTAACATCAGACTTTTATACATATTGTTATTAATAGGTTTACTACAAATAGTAATTATAAATCGCCATTAAAACAGTTATTCGCAGATTAATGTATAAAAAGCAAAACTATTAGGCAAAACTAAGATTCAAACTCATGTGTTCCCAAATGCAAGTCCAAAAACTCAGGACTTATTCCATATTAATAGATGCGTTACTTTAAGTAATATGTTTTAACCATTGATTTTAATTATATAGTTTGAACATAAACTAAGTAATTTGTGTCTATTAAAACACATGGAAATATAATTACATATTAATGTTGTTAGACAACTTATGAATGTTTTTTTGTCAGTACATCAAATACCAACTTACAATTTAGAATCAAGTATCTACAGTTTACTTCCTACAATCCAATAGCCAAGGTCATATCGCCGCCGACTACTTATTCTATTCAAAAAGAAAAAAACTTGTAACTGTTCGAATTAAACACAGGATAATAGGGTACATAGAACAAATTTGTATTTAATTAAAAACAATATAACTATCACCATTTGATTAAAATTGTTTCAGACCTATAGTAAGAAATATTTAAAAAGTTCCGCGCGTACTTAAAAAAAATACTAACAAAAACTTTCACAGGTTAGACGGCGGTTTATATTACTTTAAGATAATAAAGAAGTTTTTGGGGCAAAAAATAATAAAAATGAATACAGTAAGCTTATTTTCAAATTTTACTCACCGAAAAGATTTACGGTACAAGTTGTATTATTGCCTCTGTCGAGAACGACAACACTTGTCGCTGCCATTTTCCGTTTGACAGCGAAGCCAACTGCCAATGCCAAGCCAGAATAGTTCTATTCAGGGATGTCAGCTTCATAAAGTGATTGAGTTGCAAATAAAAAAAAATTACCGGTTTTTAAAATAGTTATTTCTTTCTTATATTCTTATTGACAAATGAAAATTATAAAATATTTCATTAAACTGACTGTATTTTACAAAATTACTTTCCTGTTATAAATAGATCACTTGTTGGATTTATATCACTTTTAATTTACGAACGCATCCAAAATTAACCAATCAAAAACGGCCACCGCTGTGCCGGCTAATGTCAAGTTCAGCATATACGTGTATTTTTCCGGTCCTTGTCCTCTTGCTTAGCTTCACTTCATAGACTTGAATTAACGCACGTTAGTCGCCGGAGAATAAGGTCTTCACAAAATGTTGGGCTCCATTAAATTTATTTTAGTATTAAGTATAGTTTATTTATGCGAAGCTGCTGAAGAAGATGTTTTAGATCTCACAGATTCGGACTTTTCTTCAGTAATAGCCCAATATGATACCGCACTCGTCATGTTTTACGCACCTTGGTAAGTTTCTCATATTATGCCTTTTATAATCTTATTAATTCCAATTATACTTGTAATTTTTAACACGTCTAATTCATTTAGGTGCGGACATTGCAAAAGACTTAAACCTGAATATGCATTATCGGCCGGCATATTAAAAGATGACGATACTCCAGTAATGCTTGCCAAAGTGGATTGTACCGAAGGAGGAAAGAGCACCTGTGAAAAGTTCTCTGTGTCTGGCTACCCCACACTGAAGATATTCCGAAAAGGAGAACTTTCACAAGAATACAATGGCCCTAGAGAGTCTAGTATGTACCAAGCTTATAAAAATATTCAAATAGTTATTTAGCTAAATTATGAATTAAATTTGATTCATCTCATGTGTACCTCAAACCTAAGTTATATATGAAAAATGTTGTATTTTCTGTTTTATAATTAGGATTTTTTATTACTCTACTAATAAAACTAATGACATATACTAATTGTTGATAAGTAATAAGAAATATTTTTATAGATGGAATTGTCAAATACATGCGTGCACAAGTTGGCCCCAGTTCAAAGGACCTGCTTTCAATTACTGATTATGAAGCTTTCATTCTAAAGGATGATGTAATTGTAGTAGGATTCTTTGAAAAGGAAACAGATCTTAAAGGAGAGTTCCTTAAGACAGCTGACAAAATGCGTGAGGAAGTTACTTTTGGTCACTCTTCAGCAAAGGAAGTTCTGGAAAAATCTGGATTCAAGTAAGTGTCAATACTTCATATTTTCTTTTAATGGTAGTCTAATGGATAGATGATAAATATGGTACATGTAATTAATTAATTAAATCTCAAATTTAAATAAGTATTTCAATTGTTTATACAATATAATTTTATTGTATAATAATTATTATCTAATATTACATCTTTAACCTTGAAAGTTATATTATTCCAACTATGCAAACGGTAAATATTTTAATAAATACCATCCACACAAACATTCTTAAAGTAATTAAAAAATGTTTGTATTCCATGATAAGTAAATTAAGTACATTGTTTTCATAACACTGCCATAACATTATAAATTAAAATTTGATTCATTAGTTTGTACAAGTGCTACTGTATTGTTTAGAAACTAAATATTTCATTTAATAGTATTTAATTAGGAAACTAATCATGGTGCTTTTATTTGGCTAAATGATAACAGTTTTAGCTGTTGATGCAGAGTATATAATAATTAAAAACTGACAAGCCTTATTAACACCATTGCTTTAATTTGCCCCATACTCGAATCACATGATTTTACTTTCATAGTTTTTAAATGACAACAAAAAAATTTTGTGAAAGTCAAATTGAGTAATCGAGTATGGTGCAAATAGATGACAACTGTATTTCATTTAGTAAGAGCATATATCTCAAAATTAAATACTTAATTTGATACACTGTATATCAGATAAATTATGCATCAGATTTCTTCCATAATTATGTATATTCCATAGCTTAGTATGAAAAATAATGAGCTTAAGCGTATAAGCACCACACATGAAAAGTGTCTATGAAACTTTTGTCCTATACTCATATATCAATTACTAATGAGATACAAAATAATCAGAAGGGTAATTTTAAAACATAATAAGGAAGATTATGATTTTCAATTGGTTACTAGATTTTCAGAATAATAATACTTGATATACCAAGTAAGTGCCTCATATTAACTTCATTATAAGTTCAGTACTATGGTTTGAGAGAGAATTGACCATGTACTGAACAATTGCAGCTGTTCCGTTTACTGTACTCACAATGAATATTATTGTTTTAAATATTACAATAATATCAAGGAAGCATTGTAATGTAAAAGAGATTTTTATTTAAATTAGTCTTTACAGGGAAGAATAAATATGCTTTTGCAATTCCTGTGTCATATCACTGATGACTTCACTACAGAACATTAGGTAGAATAGTGGAGTGCAAATATATTAAGTAAAATAACCACAATTACTTAAATAATTTTTTCAACTAAACTCATGTGTGATTGTATAAAATATCTTTGTCGTAGATTCATTCTTAAAGCATTTGAACTTGGAGAAACAGTATATTTAGACTTGACAAAGATTACTTTGCTAGTACATCTATAGTCCCTTATGAATGTTACATATCAAAAATTAATCTTAAGTATAATTGGTAATCTTTCTGGGAATTTATTGTTTATGAGAAAATTTTCAAATCAGACTAAAATATCTTTATTAGATTACATTTACCGCTGAACTGGGCACTAAAAATGATAAAAAATTGTATATTAACATCTATAATTAGATAAAGGTAGATAAAGAAACAAATTTAAAGCCATGTACTTCTTTTAGTGTCATTTATGCCAACATCATAAACCTTTATAAATGTTTCTCTATACTAGTATATGTAGTGGTAACTGAATATTAACACCAAACACAATTTAACAAGTAAACTACAAGTTTAGCAGAATCTACATTTGATTACAAGGTCATCACCATTAGACAATCATGATGTTAAGTCTCTACAGTAGTTACATCAGTAATTTCACCACAGCACCCTTCATATGGGTACACAGTAATGTTCAGACATTCTGTTTGTTGGCTGAAATGAGAGCTGCAGTGGTACATAATTAGATAGATAATCTCCGGCAATGAAGACCTAATACTAGACTAATTTTGTCTTAACTATTTATTAATATTTACATATTAATAAAATAAAAATTTAGATATCAAGCTATAGAGAGAAAGTGATAGTAGTGTAAAGGTTAGCAACACAGCTGAAACTCTTCTGCAACTGTTTGTCCCTTTGCTCACCCTTCCTGTAACAAAAAAATTCTAAAACCACCCACTTTTGCAACTTGGCAGGATTTTCTAGTTGAATTTTCCTACCTTTTTTTTATTTCTTTCAAATTATCCCTGATGTTATTATTCAAGGCTTTACCTTGTCCTATCTATTATTTACACCTTTTTCTCCAACATTATCTTGGGTAGACTTTCCTTCCTCAAATTAATTAAACTAGTAATAAATTTATGAAGTATTTACCATTTACTGTTTACGGCCTGCGATACTTCGGTCCTAACAGGTATTTGTAGCTCCAATAAAAAAGAAACTTTTGTACCCCTTTTAAAAAATCTACAATTTTTTTTGTGGATATATAAATTGTATGAAAAAATGTAATCAACTTACATATTACCGGAACACCTTCGGATACGCTTTATTAACTTTCGAATGTATTACCATAACTTAATTATACACTTGATTATACTTAACACGTTTAAGCCTCAGTGTTTCATAATATTTAGTATTGTAATTGATTTATTAATTATAAAGTAAAATAGAGGATCTCCAACACTTGCTGATGGAGTGTTCAAAATATCAGAGCAAAAAAGGTGCTGATGAGTAAATATAACATCGATACTTTGGACTTGGGCGCCTTACACATGGTGTTGTGTGAAGCAAAGGCTGGGGCAGCATGAGATATGTTTGATATGTTGTAACTACAGTATTAGCACCCTAAGGGTTTTTTTTATGTTGTCTTTTTATTGAGCCAATGAGGCTGACATATCCCTAAGAGATAAACATCCCCCCCCCCCCCAAAAAAAAAGAAAAAAGTACTGCAATTATATGAATGTCCATGAATTTTAACTAGTGATAGGTCTCTGTTACCAGTAGCCCTCTAAGTAGGTACTACCGCAACGACTATTTCTGCGCCAAACAAACGTGCAAACTTTACTGTCGTCCGGTTTGAAAGGCGTGGTAGTGTAATTATTGTGGTATTGAGACTCCTCAATATTTTATGTATTGGGTAAAGTGCGCAATGTGGTATAATACATATCATCCTAACTACCGCCACGTTGCGGGCGGGCTTATCACTTACCATCAGGTGAACGATCCGCTCGTCTCGTCGCTTAATTAAATAAAAATGGTAGTCAATCATCATCGTCAGCCGTCCGCTGCAGAACATCAGCCTCTCCCAAAGATCTCCACAATATTTTATCATAATCTAAATTCCTTAAACACTAGGACCGTTCGCTGTTGGAGATCTTAGGGTGTAGGTCTATGACCAACAGTGGGCTTTTATCGGCTGATATTTATGATGATGAAAGGTCCTTAAGTCATTGACTTATTGGTCCAACGAGATTGTTAAATGCTACACAAAATACATAAAACGAAGCTTTGCTTATCGCTCGATAGGCGATTTAGCTTAACAACACATGGCACATGATAAGATGTTTACACAACAACACATTGCGCTTGCCGCCTTTAGACATATATGATGTACTTGCTTCAGCAGTACATGTACTAAAATTGGAACCATACCGAGAAGATTAGCGTAGCCCCTGCGCAAAGATGACGCAAAACCGTGAAGCGTTCCACATGTTTTAAGCCCTGTAGTCTCGGGCTAGTAAGAATAGGACTAAAGTAAGTCCTGCCTGTCATAGAAGGTGATTAAAAGGGTCTAGGATTTTCGCGGGACTTGAGGGTATGGGCAGTTAATTCTCAATAAGCGATCCTGCGTAGCTCAGCGATTGTGCCTAGGAGAGTTTGGTCCTTCAGATACCTTAACACAAAATGTAGAGTGGCTTCTCTGAATGCACTGATGCAGACCACCGAGAGGGTTTCAATGAGTAAGAATCTCTCGTAACCTTGACTTTCCCCCCAGAAGCAAGGTACTTTTCAAAACCAAAAACAAAGACATGATAATTATCTTTTTCTTAGTAATGTTTGGACGCTTAGCTTGCATTGATCATTTTGAGAGAACTTCAAAATGCTGATTACCACACGCGTATGGAAAAATAAAGCATTGAGGTTATGTGCTACCACAGTAGAGATTTGTACAAGTTAAATTGTGTATATTTGGTTATTTTTTTAAATATACACAGTAGTATATTTCGTACTTCTAAAAGTGTAGGTTAAAGCAAAATAATTGTATATCAGCGGTCATCAAAGTTTTAGGACCACACACCTTTATAATTTATATCTCGCAAACCACTAATAGAATTTTTTAAGTATTGAGTCAATATATATATACATATATATATATATATATATATGTATACTGATTGTTCGCCAATCACATGAAAACTAGTGAACATATCGACATGGTAACATGAGCATTCGACGTCTCATGATTTGTAGACAGTTGTAGGCTATGTTATTTTTTGAATTTCCCATATCCTTTATTGTTTTATTTCTATTTAACTATCATAAACATTTTCAATTTGTTTTATTTATGCGGTTGCTATAGTAACGGTTGCTATAGAAAGTCCTATTTGCGGTTGCGGTTGCTCTGGGGGAATATTTCAGATCAATTTTAGTCTCATCTTTATATTGGGGCTATTAAAGCGGGCCGAGAACAGCTAGTATGTATGTTTATACATATATATATATATCTTCTACGTCGGTATCACTCTTGGCAGAGTGGTCGCGGCCATAACACTATATATACTTAATTGTGTACAAAGAACACATAAAATATCCCTAGTTCATAAAAATAAATCATCACTATGTTGACCGCTGGTTTATATTAAGATTTATTTTAAACTAGCAAAGTCATTCGCCCCTTAAAGTGTTAAGAGCGACCCTTTAAATTTAGGGGACCGGTCATCGGCCCCTTAACCCACCACCAACGTTAAGTGACAGTTATTATTTGGTAGAATATCCTTGCTAAATATTGATAGCTTTGAGGAATGTGAACCATTTATTATAATTTTAGACGACCTCGTATTTTAGGTGGAAGATCAAAAGGTTTTGAATAGTATGATGGTGGAAGAGACTGTTATCATTAGATACAGGTAAAAGAGTGGTAAAAACTGTCACTCACTCAAGGTCTAGTTATTGGGTATCTCAGGGCCGTGAGAAAGAATATAAGTTAAGGTATGACCTTAGGCGTCTCTTACAGTAAGAGTTTAATTTTTTTTGAGTGACTATGTGTAGCTGGTGAACACAGGTCTTTATATATATATTTAATATCTTTATTCTTGTGAAACTTTTGTTGCAATGGATTCTCTTGCCAACAGGGACAATGTCGTGCTCTACCGTCCGAAACGCCTTCAGAACAAGTTTGAAGATTCCTCCGTTGTATACAAAGGCGACATCGACATGTACTCGCTCAAGGCTTTCATCAAGGAGAACTAGTAAGTATATTGTGTATTATAAAGATTTTTTTTTTACCTACAATTCTCCATTTGATATTAAGCAATGAGATTGTGGATGGTGATGTAGCAAACTTATCAAAATGTGGAACCAAAGACTTTCAAGTTACAAAGCCAAGTTCTTTCCCGCTGGTCCACGACGTGAGACAAGTCGAAGTTGGACCAGATTAATTTTTTTTGTTCTTGCCCTGTTTATTCTGATACAAATCAGAGCTTCGGTGTATACTATTAATTATTAAAGTTGTTAGCAATATCATATATAAATTTTACTACTACTTTACTCTTTTATATACTTTTATTTTTATTTAACTTTTTTAACTTGCGTACACGACATAATTCGAGCGGCCTTGTATTCTATAATATTTCACACTCGAATATAATTGAAAATACATACTAGCAATTATTATTTCTGTTGTAGAAGTATAAATAAAATTTTTTATTAAAAAAAATATTTTTATTGAATTAATAAATAGATTTGCGTTTGAGTACGCTATAAAAAAAGGCTTTCATTAATTTTGTATTTATTGTAAATTTTTAACAAACTAATATTATCTTGTGTTTTGTTGCATAAAAAAATTGCCTTTTTAAAAAAAAATCAATGGGTTAAGGCAGCAGTCGCCAAACATTCGGACCTCACGAACCAGTATATAATTTAAATCCCGCGGACCACTTATAGGATTTTTTATGTTTTAAATATATTTATTAAAAATAGTGATTTAGTGAGACAGAACTAAAAAATTTAATATAAAAAAACGCAAAACTTTTTTTTCTTGGACAATTTTTTCATTTAAATGAGTGCGGTTAGGGGTTAATCTATAAAGTACCCTTCACTAACAAAATTTTCTTGTCTCTAAATATATTACCAATAATGTTCATACTTCAAAAGCAAGCGAAAGTTAACTTAAATCATTCAAAGACTATAATTGTTGTTCAAATGTTTACAAACAATTAAAAAACAATTTGTTTTTGCTGATTGTTTACTAATAAGAGATTTCACAAAAAATTGTTTCATAAACACTATTGTTGTTATGAAATTTACATGAAACTGTTTACAGGATGTTTTACAGCGGTTTTTCTTTAAATAAATGTCCTAAACGATGAAACTTTTTTTTGTTTAACCATACCTTTGTATCTTACAGCCACGGTTTAGTAGGTGTACGTCAAAAGGATAACATTCAGGACTTCACTAACCCACTGGTCGTGGTATACTACGATGTCGACTACGTCAAGAACCCTAAAGGAACCAACTATTGGAGGAACCGTGTGTTGAAGGTATGTACGTTTTGTTTTATTTAAGAAACGAGTGAAACATCCATCTGATGCTGCCAATAACAAAATGGGAATACTTAGAATGATATACACGGCACCTCATTGTGCTCATCGCCTTAAGGCGTAAGATGTTAAATCTCGTTACCTCGGTAATTTCACTAGCTTCAACGCCTTTCAAACCGGAACAATGTAACGTTTGTACACTTGTTTCTCGACAGAAATAGAAGCTGTGGTAGTACCTACCATCAGTGATTTTATGCTACAACTTAATTCATCACAATGGACGACCACTGCTGGACATTATTCTACATTTACTAAGCATCAGTCTAGTCCACCTCCAGCAGCAGCGCCCAGCGCTTTTAATGGCGAACATAACTAAAACGATGACTCACTCTCACAAATTATACAGGTGGCGAAGGAGATTACGGAAGTGAACTTCGCTATCAGCGACAAGGACGATTTCACACACGAGCTGAACGAGTACGGCATCGACTTCGTGAAGGGTGACAAGCCTGTTGCGGCCGGACGGGATGTCGATGGCAACAAATTTGTAATGAGCGCCGAGTTCAGGTAAATATATCTGCCCCTATCGCGCTGTAGTTGACAGATTAGTAACAGAAGTCCCCCTTTCGATTTTACATTTAAACTGCAAATCTTTCAGCTATATCATTAACTTGCCACTGACTGATGAGCTGGTAACAATTTTTATATATCACCAAATTTGGCTCATCATCTTCACTTATTATATTAATCTCTTTACTCCAAACTGCAATAAGTTAGGTGTCTAAGTGGTGTACACAAATCAAATGTCTTCATCCATGTAATCCAAGTATTCATATTATCAGAATTGTTATATGATTGTGTAATTCGTGAAACTCTCATAAAAGAAAATTTACAAGAAATATTCTCGTATATTTTTAATTTTATCGTATATTCTTGTGATACGTGTAGAAGTGTTTCACTTATCCTTAATGACTGTCATAATAACTCCTTATCCGGGTTTGCAGTAACGATTAGCTATGGAGATGAGAATACACAGATAAAAGACTATTGATAAATGTTCAACAACTTAAATGCAAAAAAAACATATCCAACATCTTTGGCCTTATAAATCTATGGTTTGATTTCATGTGATTTAATTGGTGATAGTATTTTGGAACCCGCCTGAGTAGCCTACAAGTTTCACAATGTTAATTTCCTGTTAAAGAAGCAAAAACATTCGAATTGCGATTTGGTTGTTCCTTTGTACTAATACTTACAATAGTGTTTAATTTTTTTTTTTTGTTTAATGACTGTCAATATTTCTACACAGCTTATTCTTTATTATCAATGTCTTTAATTATTAATAACTTAATCCATTCAAGGTCATTTAAAAAAAGACTTGACATGTTATGTCATTGATACATGTCATTTTAAATTAAAATATGTGATATTCTATTACCATAATATTTAAAAAGTAAAAAGTCCATCACCCTATACTAAAGCACTCCTGATTCATTACTTTCCATCTGGTATTATAACAAATACTACCTTTCCTACAAAAATAATGTGCGTGCTAATTAACTATTATTTTTTGCAGTATTGAGAACTTGATCGCCTTCACTAAGGACCTGGTGGACGGTAAGCTGGAGCCTTTCATCAAATCTGAACCACTGCCTGAGAACAATGATGGACCAGTTAAGGTAGCAGTTGGCAAGAACTTCAAGGAGCTGGTCTCGGATAGTGGAAGGGATGCACTTGTGGAATTCTATGCTCCTTGGTGTGGACATTGCCAGAAACTCGCTCCCGTTTGGGATGAGCTTGGTGAAAAGGTAATCACAATAAAAACAAAATCTACATTTAACTATTTAATTACCCTTATTTATTTAAAAATATTGTGATGGTAACAATATATAATTCTTTAAAAATTTTCTTTATTTCATCATCAACTGATAGACATCCACTGCTGGACTTTTGTTTCCTCAATGCAGGCGGGCATATCTCCAATGATTTCCTGTGACTTTAAACAGACCGTACATCCAACACTTTTTTTATTATATTATTATTGTCACTATCACGTTAACATCCATCTACCTACTATTAGCTCGTAGAGATTGTAATTTTAATAATTATATTTTAAAATTGGTAAATTTTTTGTGCAAAAGTTTTTTATAATATAATATGAAATGTGTTTAATTTATTATTTTTTTTTGCAATAGCTCAAAAATGAAGATGTTGACATAGTCAAGATTGATGCAACTGCCAATGACTGGCCCAAGTCCATGTTTGATGTGTCAGGATTCCCAACAATCTTCTGGAAGCCTAAGGACACAAATAAGAAACCTGTCAGATATAATGTATGTAGTTCAAGTTTTATTACATAAACTCATTTAAATTATGATATTGAATTGCTATGATTATATATACCATATAATCAACTAGGTACTGTTCAATATAGGAAGAATTTCTTTTACCGTGTGTACTGGTGGTAAGTCTTGTGCTCCTATTTCTGTTGGCAAACAGTAGCTTGAAAATATTACCATTTTCGAATTTGAATGTTATTGTTCCTAGAGAAATTCCTCAGGTAAATAAATTTAACCTCTTATGTGAGAACAATGTGGCCCTGTATATATTATTCTAATAGTACCTTGTTATAGACAGGGTATCAATTACAATGAAGTAAACACGAGAAAAAAAAGATAAAAACAATCTGTATTTAAAAAACTTTTCTATTTCATATTGTGTTAAGGCATTAATTGTTAACATTGTTTATTTTCAGGGTGGGCGCACATTAGAAGACTTCCTCAAATACGTATCAGAGCACTCCAGCAGCGAGCTCAAAGGCTGGGATAGAAAGGGTGTTGCCAAGAAGGATGAGTTGTAGGCGAACAATGTTGTGATGTAAAACTTTCCACGTAAGATCTGCGAGTGAATGTATATGTGTGAGGAGTGCCTGAAATCATTGTCAATAGATATCAGCTCATTTGTTTTCACAAGACGGCCAAGTGGAAAAATTATAGCTCACCCCATTTTCAGAGTAGCAACATAGTTTCTTGTATTAAAGAACAATGATTATACAAATATATGTGTACCTCGAATAATACTTATTTTTATATGTCTGGCTAATGAAGTCATAAGTTCTGGTTTAAACAAATGAGACATATCTATCCGATTTGTCTAAATACAGTAATAATAAATGCATTTCTTATATTTGTCTGTGGAATATTGAAATAAACTTAGAAATATTTATACATGTTATTTTATTTACTAAATCTTGGAAAGTACCTTATCTTTTATGAATTACCTTTTGTAACAAACTGCTTTATACCTATTGCCCAATTGGTTTTAAGCGGTTAGTTGGAAGTAATTTCTTCTGTCAAACTGAATGTTTAATGAGATTCCTTAAATATAAATATAAGTGCCATCCTGCTGGATGTGTACAATGTGGGACTGCTTATTGTGGAGATCCTTAGGAGAGGCCTATGTCATGCAGTGGATGTCTATAGGCTGATCATGATATAAGTATATAAAAAACAGTATATAAATATCGCATATGCCTATAGGATATAGGATAGAAACTAGATATCCATAATCTGACTTCATTCAGAACACATTTTATAAATAACAACATGCATATATACAAATAGTATTAAAAACCATTTATGTATGGTTTATTATAAGTTGTCCTCCTTCCACTTTTCTATCCAAGCAATAATAGTTGCTACGTTTTCAAAAAGTTGATCCTGTGTGTTATTCTGAAGTTCTTTTATAATTTCTGGCTTGTACGAATTTTGTGCTTCTTCTAATAGTACCTCGAAAATTTCACATTGTATGTTATCTTCCAACTTCTTGCCTGAGTAACCTCTGAAATCACATTTTACAATTTAATATATTAATACCACCAATGGCTACAGATCACCTACATTAAAGATATGTAAACATTTTTTGAGTTGAAATGTTACAAGATAACTTCTGATCTAAAACTTTTATGCTTTTGACCTTAATCTAAAATTATAGTTACACAAAGTTCTGTGCAATCAAACTTTGATCACATCCAGGCTATAGATTTCCACAGAAATTTCAATTGATCCATGCATTATCTGTGGACCTATGCATATCTCTCACTAATATTTTACATAATTAACATGAATTTTGTTATTTATTTATTACATTGATATCTGTAAACAATAAACCAACCAACCTTGCTGCAAGTCTATCAAACAGAGTAGTATTATTTGTTCTGATAACAAATACACCATCAAACCAGCGTTCAGGGAAAAATTCACTGCCATGATAGTCTACAATGTTTCCACCTTTAGCCATCATACCTTCCATTACATCCAATAACTGCAATACATAAATTCTCATTATAATTTGTACTGATAATAAATTATGATATTAAATTATTATTTAACTTTACCTTGTCATCGTTTAATACTGGACACTGATAATCGGAATCAAATTCATCTAAACAATTGTATTCTTCTGCAAGTTTTGAAACTTCCCTCCAAGAAAATTTTGTTTTTTCTGATAGCATTTTACATATTGTAGATTTTCCTACACCAGGTGTGCCTAAAATTTGTAAAAGAAAATTATGAAGTATAAAATAACTCTGTAAATAAATGTTATTACACAAATAAAGGCTACAAGCAAATGAACATATTCCTTTAAAATTCTATTGCAATGAATTCACTACTATTAAAATTGTGACAAAATAATTTGACAAATATTTTTAACCAAATAGAGTACTAAATTTGCAAGAATATATTTTAAATAGGTACTGTCTCCTCAAATACAATCTACAGTTCCTATATTTCATATAGCTAATTCACAAAATATAAACAACTAACCTGTAATTAAAATATTGGGCAAAGATCTTGGAAATCCTGATATGTTCATTTTTATTTATATCGACTCTATAATGACGATATTTTACTAATAGGTTATAATCTGGAGTATCACATAGAATTTTTTTTTATAAATTACGAGTTTTTAATAATAAGTACTATTATTCCCCTTTGATCTACACTGACAAACTTCTTTAACGTGAACAGCCATAAACTTTTTGCCAAATAATCTACTTAATTTATATAATTTTATTAATTCTAAGCACTGAATTTTCTTGTCTTATTATAAAAATAGTATATAAAAAAATTTTATTGCTAAATATTTATGGAATTTTAAATAATTTTTTATAAATGCTCATCATTTTAGAATAAATAAAAAAAAATATTGAGATTTATTTTATTCTCATAGTTCGTGACATGAGCTGTAGCTCATCAGCATCATCAAAACAATAAGTGGTTCTACTTAGTATCCTAAATACATTTTTTATTGCACAGAACAGCTAACGAACTGTTGTAAATGTTATTTTCAACATATTTTTCAAGTACCAATATGTGTAAGCAATTATGTTGTAATATTCATATGTTATAGTATTATTGCTTATAAATAATACAGAATAGTATCAGGTAATCCTGATACTATTCTACTCAACTGAATTATAAATATACTGAAATAATTCTTAATTTAAGATCTTTTCTTTAATATAGGGACGTATATTTTATCTGTTTTCTTTTAGTTATTACGTCACACTTATGGCTGTTCAGTTGTTACTTTTGGGTTTGGTTATATTTCTCCGAAATTAAAATCGCTTTAGATAAATTAGTTAACAATGAAAATATGATGAAATTGACATAATGAGAATATATAGACCTCGAGGAATAACAAAAGGGCAAATAGTGTTAGTTACTATTTTGGGAGTCTTCGGTGGCGTTTACATTTGGAAACCTCTATTAGTTAAATATATTACTCAAAACAAAAGTGTTGAAAATAATTCTGCTTCGGAATAAAGTTAAAACTATGGGTGTTATAAGTAGATGGATCCAACATTCATCTGCAACTACTAAAGTGCTTATGCTTATATCAATTGCGACCGGCGGTTACGCTATTCACAAATATTGGTATACACCTTACGCAAGACGACAAAGGCGCTTACGAGCCGAGGAATGGGCAAATATGTTAATAGAACAAGAAGAAAAAATCAAGGAAAATGTGCAAGAACGATAATGTTCACTTTTTGTAAATAAAAACTGTTCACTTAGTTTTAGTAAACATATGTTATAAATTTAAGTGTTGTTTTTATTTCTCTAATATCGCAAGTGTAGCGAAATTTTTATACCGCTGTGATATTTTACATATCACGCCTGGTGTGGATCTGGAATTTTAATTGAACCCCTTAAATCTTACGAAAATATTGAACTTCTAAAAGGTTTTTAAATTTGAGGTCTTTTATAGATGATTTAATTTAAAAGGGAAATAAAGTCGGTGAGTAATAGGCTCGTACTCGAAAAATAATCGAATACAAGTAAACTTTTTGTTATACTATACAATTTTCCATCTTTAAATCGCGAGCTTTGAAATTTTTTTATTGTTAAATACTTAAAATTATTTTGTAATCGGTTTGTTTGCTTGATATTTAAAAAAAGTTCTTACCAGTTACAATAAGAAACAATGAGCGAAAAAATATTATTTATCATTATAATAATTATTAACTCGACATTGCGACTGCTGCAAATGGGGAACAGTCCGCCCGTGATCACGATTGAATGCGATAAATTCCCTAAAATTCAGGCTTATTGACTAATTGAAAAGATAATAACCATTTTATAATGTTAATTTTATTAAATTCGTAATCAGGGATTTTAGTAAACAAATTTATATGGCATTTTTATTAAATTATTATAAATAACTGTTTAGTACAAAATTGACGTAGTTAAACAGGCAACTCTATAAAAGTATTGATGAGAATGTGTTAACGTGTCTAGTGTTTACAAAAGAAGAGGTCATGAGCGTTCAAGATCGTAACCTTAGAGAAGGAATAAAATAATCATTTCATCTTGAAATCTATGAAAATATATCATATTCCATTGTATTTAATTTATACAGATTTTTTTAGAAATGTCATCGAAGGAAAATAAGTATTAATTGTAACATAAATTATTGCTTGACCTTATGGTAAGAGGCTATATTGACTAGGCACTAGTCTAGAAGCCTATTGACTTCTCTTAAAGATCCCAATTTTATTTATTTTAAGGGTATTTACAACATAGTTTGTATAAACATGTAAGCTCACTTTAATTTGACGGTGGAAAATGGTTTAGCTATGTTTTCGATAAAAACAGCAAAGGAGTGGAATAACTTATCGGAAACATTGTTCCCGTTCAAATACGACGTGGATTACTTCAAAAGAAGAATCATTAAGATGTATTTAAGCAAGTTTGTTTCTAAATAAAAATAATATTTTTCCACAAATAAAGCGACGAACAGAAATTTTTAACATATGCAAAAATAACTCATTTCTAAGATTTGGTTTAATATTTAATATTTTTACGGAATCATCTACAGGGCGAAAACAGAATCAGCTAAATCGTAAATGAATTAATTTCCTTATGATTAAAATCTTTCACAAAAGACAAATCAAAATTGAAACACTCCATGAAAAAAAAATTACAACGAAATAGGATCCTCATCATAACGGTCGATATGATGTACCAAATTCAAGAATATAAATATATAATAGGTCTATATTAATAAACTTAGATCAATAATATACTTAACGAGACCATATTGCAGCGAATTCGGTATCAACGAATTAATAATAGACAAATAAATTATAATCCTAATTATACTACTGGAATACGTACATATTCCTCCCTATTATATTTCCTCATCCATAATTAATTCTTCTGTTTCACATTAAAGGGTTCCAATAAAAGACATCCTTGATTTAATACGTATCGGACAACGCCGTCCAATATTTAGAGCGCACCTGGGCAGGCAGTGCTTTGAACCGACTTTTCTTCAGTTCATTTAAATGGGTCACAAACGGAGATTTTAGTGCAGGTCATTGACATCTGCATAGTTTCAAATGAAAAAGGTTTAGGAAAACAAACTTTTGTTAAGTTATAAGATTCCTATTATAAGTTTATAAGTTTAGATAAAATTTTAAAATATAATCTTTTGTAATAGTTACATAATGATAATAATACTATAATGATGATAGGTACCACCGCAGCACCTATTTCTACCGCCAAACAGTAGTGTGTAAACATTACCGTGTTCCGAATTGAAGGACGCCAAAGTTAGTGAAATTACTAGGGTAACGAGATTTAACATCTTATGTCTCAAGGCGACGAACGCAATATGATGCTGTGTGCAACATCTTAACTAGTATCACTTTTTTATATTCAGGCGTAACACTTACCATCAGGTGAACGGCCCGCTCGGCTCGACGCTTAGTATGAATTTTTTTTTTAAAAAGTGGGTTATAAGTAATTTAAAGCGAATGACTTCTGATCTATATTTATACCTGTGTTACAGAAATCGATATCCACTCTTAATATTTGGCATAAATAATTTTTTTCAAAAAAAACATTAAAAAGATTTTTTTATCATTGTTGTTTAATTATAATTTTATTTTATTCAATTAAGCGACGAGACGATAGGACGTTCAGCTGATGGTAAATGATACGTCTGCCCATAACAACGTAGTTAAGATGGTGTACACTACACCACATTGCGTTAGTTGCCTGAGACATAAGACGGTGATAGTAATTTCACTAGCTACAGCGCCTTTTAAACCGGAACACAGTAATGTTTGTACAATGATATTTGTCGGCCGCAAAGAGCACTGCGGTGGTAGCTACCTAGGCGGCTTCCGGCAACAGAGACCTATGACCAGTAATTATCTAATAATTGGTTATTTTGTACTTACGTAATGACTAATCAATATCTCGATCTTATCTCAGTAAAGTATGCAGTAATATGAACACCCTTAACATCTTTTAAGCTTGTAAAAGTCCACCACCACCAGTCAACTCTCTCTCTCTCAACAAATACATTTATAGAAATACCTACTTCTTGTCTAATTAATACTGTCTTCGCGATGAACATGATTTTAAAAATAAAACAAAATTACAACAAGAACATTTTAAACATGATGATCAGCGTTTTAAAAAAAATAATAATTAAACATTAATTCAACCTCACATTTATTTTTGATTTTATTCTAGTAATATATAAATACTTTTTATATGCAGATTTATTTGAAAGTATTATTAAAAAAACAATTCAATTGTCAGTTTTCTTGTATGTTTTTCTTTAATGGTGTAATTATCAAATCACCGAATAAAAATAAATCACCTTCTTCTTCGTTGTCACACTCTTGGCATGGTCGTGGTTATTATGCACACCAGATATCAAAGAGCCTATCTCTTCCATCGTCATTTTCTCATTTTCTTCGGGCACATCACACGCCGTTGTTATGCAAGGAAAGGTGGAAGGCATAAAATCGCGCGGTAGAACTTGAATGCGCTTGACCGGAGAAGTAAAATGTATTAGGTGCTCCAGTACACGAAAACGCCACAAAAGCGAAGAATGGCGAGATCTTATAAAGTGTGCCACCAATTAAAATAAATACAGAGAGAAATTTAAAACGTCGATTGGATAGTCTTTCAACATTTATGGTATGTTTACTCATAATAGTAGTTTTATTTATTAATTTTAAAAACAAACAACGAGACGAGCGGGACATTCACCTAATGGTAAGTGATAGGCCCGCCCATAACGTAGCGCTAACTAGGATGTTATATACTGCTCTACAATGCGCTCGTCATCTAAGACAAGCTGTCCAGTCTCGACGGGTTCGCGGGAATCCGTTGTCTGCGCGACAGCAGGAGGCCGAGGAAGAGGCGCGCTGCATGTTCCGGCGTGCCCCTACCTCGTGAGGAAGGGTTCAACCCACCTTCCCGAGGTGGGGCTGCGCAAGCGGCCAGCGCCGGCGGGGTCGCGAATGGTTCGACAGCGTTCCCGTAACCCCACCATCAAGCGACAAGTTGGAACATCGTGGGGGTTTTAGTCGGTGCAAGTCCGACATTACCTGTCCTTTCCCCCGCGAGGATGGGTATGCGCAGGCATTTCCCCCACGTTCCTCCCCTCTCCCAAAAAAAAACCCAGTAATTACACTACACATGGCGCCCTTCAAACCCGACTACAGTACCGTTTGTACGCTGCAATAGGCGGCGAGGTAGTAGAATAGATCTAGACTGTCTCCGATAGACACCTACCAGACCAGACAATAGAGACCTACCACTAGTACTAGCAGTATTGTCTTGCAGAAAGCATTGTACAAGGTGAGAGATAATAGATGTAAAAAATCTGGAGGTGCTAAAGTATAGCTCGTATCCTATCTATCTATGTATGGAATTCCTCATACAAAATCAAAGGTCTGTTTAAATATTTTTCAAAAAATTTGCGATTTTCGAGGAAAAATTCGATGATTTTATTTCTTACTTATTTTTACATGTTTATGTGTGTATTATTTTACATTTTTATGTAATAATTACTCTTTAATGATTGTTTTATTAAATTAAATTAATTATTATCACTTAGAGGCTAAAACATTTATATTAGGTTCTTTAAAAGTCGTGACAGTAAAAAATAAAGCGTCATACTTACATTTTTATTTAATCTTAAAATAAAATTTTATTTTTAAAAAATGCGTATAGGGCACAAAAATAAGTACCTGACTTCAATACCTTGGCGACAAGAAAGTACAAATTTCTAAAATTTAGCAAAAAACATTTCTAATAAAACCAAGTACCATGGAATATGTACTGACTATGTATGACTGTAGAGACTCGGAAAAGTATACGCCGCGCTGGCCCTTAATAAGTCCACAATATTTTGGTGAGAAAATTATTTTCTAAGTCTGCATGCACCATAAAACGGCAGAAGTCTAACCTCCTTGCAGTCTCTTTCCTGCAGGGCCTGGATCGGTGTATAATGGTAGTCAAATGAAGGGCCGGCGCGGCGTCTACTTTTATGTCTCTACAGTTTGATATTTCATGATACTTGGTTTTTTTACAAGTGTTTTTTTTTCAAGATTTTATAATACAGCTTTCTTATACCTTGTCAGATAGGTGTTAAAGTCAGATACTTATTCATGTGCTTTTAAATAAAATGTTATTTTAAGATTAAAAAAAATGTTAGTATGACGCTTTATTTTTTACTATCACGACTTTCAAAGTACCTAATTTAAAAGTATTAGCCTCTAAGTGATGATTATTAATTTAATTTAATAAAACAATGATTAAACAATAGTTATTACATAAAAATTTGTATAGAAATAAAATTATCGGTTTTTTCTAGCAAATCGGGAATTTCTTGAAAAATATTCAATAACTCCAGAAGCATTGTTTTTGGATGGGGTATTCCATACATAGATAGATAGGATACGAACTATACTTTAGCCCCTCCAGATATTGACCTACCTATTACCTTTCGCCCTGTATATATTAGTATTAACAAATTAATTAATGCAAAGAAGGCTGTATTTATCTAACACCTTCAAAGAGGATCTCTTTAAGAGTTCTCAAGGTGGATCATACAAATCTGGCAAAATTCCTGGAAAACGTGCACCTGGTAGAAATGGTTTGACCAGGCTCAAATAACATCAGTTAAAAAGAATAGCCGAGGATCGAATTGGTTTTCCCAATCTGATCGCCAAATTTCTGTTCGAAGGGGCACCTAATGATGATGATTAGCTAATTCTATGTGTCAAGTATGGATCTTTAATACATGAATAAGTAGGTTGCAAAAGGATAAGGAACGCAGGATAAACATTAGGAAGGTAGATTTATATAATCGTTAATGGTCTAAAAAAATGGTGCAATTGATTAATACAATGCTGATATTATTTTGGTGTTTAAAATGAAACGATGGAAATCAAGAATGAATGATGAATGAATGGTGGAAATCAAGAATGAATGAATCAAGAATGTTTAAAATGAAAGTCGCATCTTCAAAAATAAAACCATAAATTACTGGAGGCTACCTTTATTCTATGAATTTACACATCAGTTGCAGGTGTAACAAAATAGTACAGATATATGTATAAACTTATAAATTATAATATAATGTTACAGTATAAGCCTTGTAAAAAATTATAGAAAAGGAATGAGTTTGTAGCCCTTTTTTTCCTTCGGAACACCTTTCGGTGAATGAAGTATCGCAGCAGTATAAAGAATTGTGCTGTTAACAGCGCTAGCTACTTTTTGCCCTTGGTGGCCTTTTCGGCAGCTTTGGTCACTTTGCCACCAGCACCCTCCTTGAAGTTAACAGCCTTGATGACGCCGACGGCGACGGTCTGCCTCATGTCGCGCACGGCGAAACGACCGAGAGGGGGGAATTCTTGGAATGATTCCACGCACAAAGGCTTGGAAGGCACGAGGTTGACAATGGCAGCATCACCGGATTTGATGGATCTGGGGTTTTCTTCAGTGGATTTACCAGTACGACGGTCGACCTTTTCCTTAATTTCGGCGAATTTACAGGCGATGTGAGCTGTGTGGCAATCCAATACAGGTGTGTAGCCATTGGAGATTTGACCAGGGTGATTGAGGACAATGACCTGTGCAGTGAAGTCTGATGCTCCCTTGGGCGGGTTGTTCTTAGAGTCACCAGCGACGTAACCACGACGCAATTCCTTAACGGAGACGTTCTTAACGTTGAAACCAACATTGTCACCAGGGACAGCTTCCTGGAGAGCTTCGTGGTGCATCTCAACAGACTTCACTTCAGTGGTGATATTGGCAGGGGCAAAGACGACAATGGTACCAGGCTTCAGGACACCAGTTTCAACTCTGCCTACGGGCACTGTACCAATACCGCCGATTTTGTATACATCCTGAAGGGGCAGACGGAGAGGCTTGTCGGTGGGACGAGCTGGGGGTAGGATGGCATCCAAAGCCTCAATGAGGCATTTGCCCTCAGCCTTACCTTCCTTGCGCTCAACATTCCATCCCTTGAACCAAGGCATTTTGGTAGATGGCTCCAGCATGTTGTCTCCGTGCCAGCCAGAAATGGGTACGAAAGCCACAGCAGCAGGGTTGTAACCAATCTTCTTGATGTATGAAGATACTTCCTTCTTGATTTCTTCGAAACGAGGCTCGCTGTATGGTGGTTCGGTGGAATCCATTTTGTTGACTCCTACAATTAGCTGCTTGACACCGAGTGTAAAGGCAAGAAGAGCGTGTTCACGGGTCTGGCCGTTCTTTGAGATACCCGCTTCGAACTCACCAGTACCGGCGGCGACTATGAGCACAGCACAATCGGCCTGAGAAGTTCCAGTAATCATGTTTTTGATGAAATCTCTGTGTCCGGGAGCGTCAATGATGGTGACATAGTATTTGCTCGTTTCGAATTTCCACAAAGCGATATCAATGGTGATACCACGCTCACGCTCAGCCTTCAGTTTGTCCAACACCCAGGCGTACTTGAAGGAACCTTTGCCCATTTCCTGGGCTTCCTTCTCGAACTTCTCGATGGTACGTTTATCGATACCACCACATTTGTAAATTAAGTGGCCGGTGGTGGTGGACTTGCCGGAGTCGACGTGTCCAATGACGACGATGTTAATGTGAATCTTTTCCTTGCCCATTTTTGGTTAGTCTAAAACAAAAGAAATAAAATAATTTAAATAAGGAATCGGCAAAAAGGATTCTTGATGCACAATTACAAGGTCAACCTCATGTGCAGATACGCGGCCGGCAATATGGCGGCCGCATGGCCGCCTCGCCCTATCTTGACATTACACTTTAAATGTCTACCATTATGATAGAAACTCAAAAAAGTATTATTATGCGAAAATAAAAATGATCATATTAAAATATTTCATTCCCTTAATTATAAAAAAGAAAGTCAAAACAGAAAACAACGTGAATCACAACCACGTGGTAACATGTGCCGGTGCCTTAGAAAGTATGACGCGTAAGCAATAGAGTTACAAAGATTTAAAAACTAGTCTAATAATCGAATACTAATATAATCAAACTTAAAAAAAAAACAAGGAATTCACAAAGATCTAACAGACAATAAGATATGAAATAATAAATATTTCTTTAATATATTGATTTAAACTAATTACAAGAAACGAGTATTTAAAATAGAATCAACTACTATGTTTTCTACCGGTACCATATTTAAGTAATAATTATATACTAACACAATAAATTAAAAAAAATTAATCACTTGAAATATCACAGCACAAGAACTCCTCTTCAAACACTCACCACGGATTACAGACAGCGTGTAATATCCGAGAAAGACTCCAACAGAATGAACGAGAAATGGATTTTGTTCACACTGGAATATAAGAAACGGAGTCACGTCCGGTAGCTTGTGTGGCAATATGAAAACAAAAAAGTTAACAATTAAGTCCCATTGAAAATATTTAATTTTCTTTTTATGAAAAGAGTTATAATGAATCATTTATTATATAATATCAGTAAAAACTATATTGTATTAATAATGATTACACGACAAATAAAAGTTATAAATATATTATTTTAGATTTAGGAGACAAACAATTGATTTTAATTTTAAATCTAATTCCTAAAATTTCACTAAATGTTTTATTTATTTATTTTTTATTTATTGTACTTCTCAATCGATTACGTGTTCGCAAAAATAAACTTCGTATAGTTAAATAGATGATTTTTATTGAATGCAAGAGCTTTTTTTTAATTTCACTTAGTATTACTTTACAGCGAAGCCTGGGGCAGTAAAATTATTTTGGAACTAAAACACGCCAATCCTATTTATTTATGGTGACAGATATAAAATATGGTGCTGATAGATATTGGGTTCGAAATATTTCAAAGAGCATGCGTTTTTACATCGCTAACCATATCATCACTAAATATTATAGGGTTTCGAATTTAAGCTTTAATACATGGAATTAAAAAAATTACGTCTTGTGGAAACGTTGTCTTACAGGTCTGTTTTGTTTCTTGTGGCACTGCAAATAATTATAGTCGTAACATGTGATAAAATAAAAATAGTTTAGATTTTTTTAGGAAACTAGGATGTAATAATGTGTCATTAGTTTTTAGTAGCATTTGTTTACAAATATTTCATATTTTTAATATATACGATAATTTATTTAAAAGATTTCGTTATCACTTGCTATTTATACCATTTTGTTAAATATTTTTGTTTCTGGTTGTAATGCTTAACGATTGCGTCATTTCTGGTATAGGGCTGAAAATGTTGCGCTCAGAAATAAAGAATTGTGAAACATTGAGCAATTTATATTTATTTTGTGTTTCTGATATATACATTATTATAAAAAAAATTTATCCTTTAAATTTATTGTAGATACTGATTGTATAGTTTGTAAAGTAACGATTTAATAAAAACAATCTGCAAGTCAGATTTATGTCAATAACTAAAAAACTATGGTAAAATATCTGGGAAATTATATTGTAAAACTTGTATTCAACATTCCGAAATATAATGTTTTCATGGAAATTTTAGAAATTGTTCGGAATTATAATCTATGGCCAAAATGTTCCTTACACGCACCCATCAAACTCAAGAAAATCAAATATTACAAAATAATATTAATCCTTATGTCAAACTCATTTAATAGAAAGATTTAATTTATTAAAATTTTTATCTTCAATGAAAAA
Source organism: Ornithoptera priamus (assembly GCA_029034505.1). Taxonomy (NCBI): domain Eukaryota; kingdom Metazoa; phylum Arthropoda; class Insecta; order Lepidoptera; family Papilionidae; genus Ornithoptera; species Ornithoptera priamus. The sequence goes on along the minus strand of JARDWD010000527.1, from coordinate 2,533,159 downwards.
TGTCACATTGATCAATTATTACTGATTATTACAACGGAGATATACTTTGACATTATGTTTAAAAGTCGTGGTGATAGTAATATTGTTTATAAATGTACTGTCCGCTTATTAGAAGATACGGAAATATTAGAATGTGAATTTCATGTAAGTGTAATTTTAAAGTACAATACTCATTTGTATTTGTTTTATAGAAGGAAATTTAAATTGAGTAAATAATGCTTTGCATATAATTAAAGTAGAAATTGAACTGTTATCAGATATTGTATTTTAACTTTTTTTGTAAGTAGATATGGTATATAATTTAATACTTTTACAATTCAATTATTAAGTATTATAAGACAGAAAAATATACAACAATTGATATATTTTCAGCCTAGTTACAAAGGGAAATTTTTATTAGAACATGTATGCCAGCAATTGAACTTGACTGAAACTGACTATTTTGGGCTTCGATATGTCGATTCAGCTGGGCAAAGGGTGAGTATTCTGCCAAGTAATAATATGTTAAATTTAAATATGTTGAATATACTACTACTAACTATATATATATTGTAAATGAAATAGAATAATTAAGTGATTTCATGTTAGGCAACTGTTATTACCTAAGTATATATATGTTTACACTTAATGTTTAGTTAGAGTGATTTTGCAAAAATCGTTATTTATTAAATGTAAAATAAATTTTTGTAATAAATTATAATCTGTAAATGTTTGCACATGCTCTGATTGCTGTACTTATATGTTTAGTTTGTATCATACAAAACATATATAAATAATGATGCACAAGCATCACAAAATATTCATACAAGTTTTTAATGATAATTCGTGACTATGATTAAATCATATTTTATACTTCTTAACTGATACTTAGTTACCAATAGCTCATGTATCTAATTGTGAATATATTTTTATAATACATAAATATAACTAATAGGTGTTTGCATTTATGAGAAAAATTTCATATATAATTTTTGCACCAAATAGTAATCTTTCTGTTACATTAAAATCTTTTTATCTTCAAAATTTACATAAAAAATTTGTTATTTCAGCACTGGCTTCATATGGCTAAGTTAATATTGAAACAAGTAAAAGGTAAATTCATCTTTTTAATAATAACCTACGTTATAACTAGATCTCATTGTAAAGGATGCTTGTGTAATTGTTTAGTAATGATTGAAAATTGAATTTTATTCACTATAAATGTTAACAAATACAATGTATAGACATTAACAAACATCTAAAGTAGGTCTTTGTTTTGACACTGTACTACATTGTGGTGTTCATCATTCATCAACTTGCTAAAATGTACACTAAAGTTTGTTAGTAAAAATGGCAGTTTGTCTAGTATGTAATGATAAAACAATAATTTGCAGATGCCTCACCAATCCTGTTCAGCTTTCGTGTGAAGTTCTATCCACCTAATCCATTGCTGCTTAAAGAGGATGTCACCAGGTTTCAAATATATCTGCAGTTGAAACGGGATCTTTTACATGGACGTCTGTACTGCACATCTAATGAAGCAGCTATGCTGGGTGCTTTAATCATTCAAAGTATGTAATCTGGATTTAAGTTTTATGTTATTTAGCATTTTCTATGTATGTATACAATAATTGTAATAAATGAATTTGTCTTTGCATTTACTGTTTAAATTGATTGTTAATTAATGGAAACTAGAAAAAACTAAACTTTTCTATTACCGGTAATTAACTGGTTCGAAATTAATCTTTCCTATTTTCTGTCTGGTATCTTTGAAAGTCATTTAATTTTTATAGGAATTTGTCTAATGTTAAAAAAATCATCAAAATTAGAGAAGTCCGCAAAAGTTATATATGTGGTTCGCGATAATGTAAGAAAAAGTATGCTCATTATCAATTAAAAATTATTAATGATTTTATTTTGCGAAATATAATATTTATGCATTTAGCAGCCAGGGTTTGATTCTATGTAAAGGGTGCATTATAATAATAACAATTACTACTGAGAGTCATTGTATTAATTTTAAAATTAATCTATTTTATGAACATGAAGTATAAGGACACTTTAAATTTCAGTCGAGCTCGGCGACTACGACCCAAATATCCACGTTGGCAATTATGTTACGGAGATGCGTTTACTGCTCAGACAAACTGACGCGATTGAGGCTAGGATACAGGTAAGCTAATTTGAATCAAAATTTTTGTAAATTGCTATTTAGTCGGAAATACAGATGTTACCGGAGAATTTACCTAGTCTTTGCCAACCACCATTAACTATAAAAGATCTTAAAATTGTAATGAAAAGTGCTTTTTAGTACTAACATGTACCTTAAAGATAACATATTTTTTTATTCATTTACATCAAGGTAGAACCCTACAACCATCCAAACTCCACTTACATAGACCTGGTAATGAACCAGGGGTGTTAATGTCATTTGTATATCAAATAAAGTTACTTTCAGGAATTACATAGAGATCCAGTAGAGGGTACACCATGCGGTACAGGAGGTGTTAAAGGTCTGTCCACACAGGAGGCTGAAAGGACCTTCCTGAAGATTGCCTGCCAGCTTGACACATATGGTGTTGATCCTCATCCCGTTAAGGTGATATAGCAAACCAATGTAATAAAATAAATTAATCAAAAAGTTTAGTCAAAATAATATAATAGTCATAAATATAATAATACTTAAAAAAATGATTTAGGCGTCATTGAAGATTTTAAAAAATATGCAACACTCTCAATTTTCCTATTACTGGGATGGTAAGACATTTTTTTCATCATGCTGGCCAAATACAGGTTGGTGGATGCTACATCTTCATAGAAACTGTTGTTCTTACAACTTCTTGGTTTCAATACTACTTTTCCATCAGCAGGGATTGAACCCGCACTTGTAGCGCTTATTGAGTTTATATATCTGATTGGTTAATGTCAGCTCTATTTTTTTGGGCATTTTTTTTTTATTTAGAGAGAGACAAGGATATTTTAGTTTTAAATCTATTTTGATCTTTAGACCTTTCACGGAGGCTTATATCTTGTTATCAACTAATGATAATGATGATAACTGTATTTTGAATACTAAAAATTTTTTAAAATCATCATCTATGAATTTTATAAACAGCTCGAAAAAAAATTAAATAACTGAAATCAATTTGTTTTACAGGATCATAGAGGTAATCAGTTATACCTTGGAATTAATCACGGCGGCATCCTGACCTTTCAGGGCAGCAGGAAGACACACCACTTCAAGTGGTCGGAGGTTCACAAGATTAACTTTGAAGGACGAATGTTTATTGTTCATCTTAACTATCCAGAAGTAAGTCATTGCGTTATATCGCTGCCGGCGGATAAATGTCTAGATACCCAGATGCCCATGCACAGGATAGTTATCAACCTTATGTTGTTAACATCCACAGATTGAGAATAAAAAAGTTTTCTCCTTGTTCTTGATAACAACAGCAAAGGAGTGGAACAACTTGCCAGAACAAAGAGAGAATAGGCTGTTACTAGGTAGGTCACAGACTACATCATCAATTCACACACCAGGTGGCATCATTATGTCGAAACCAAAACTTCTTTCAAATGGCAACATAGTTGGCTTTCCCTGGTATTATAGCTGAAGCTGAAATCTGTATCTTACTGTGTACCCATCACCTTAGTTTACTTTAAAAAAAAAACATTTTATTACTATGAAGTTCCTGTTATCTAACATCACAATTATCGTTTCTTAGTGAGTTTTATTATATTTATTTTAATGTAGTCGTTTTCTATTTAAACTTGAACAATTTATTTTTCAGAAAAAGCATACTGTAGGTTTCAAATGCCCCAGTGGAGCCGCGTGCCGGCACGTGTGGTGCTGCGCCATAGAACAGATGTTGTTTTTTACGTGAGTTTTTTTTTTGCAAAGAACTGCTATCTTACAAACGAAACTCAGAACTTTGCTATGCCGGTAAATTTATAATATGTGGATCGTAACCAGCCAGCAGATTATCAAAGTTCCACCAAATATTGCTCTAGCATTGAACCACGAATCTCTGTGTTATATATCAAGGCATTATTTCCAGCGCCATGAAGACAGTATAATACCTTTGCCGTAATTAAAAAAAAAAAATAGTTCTGCTGCTGCTAAATGATTAGTCTTAAAATTAAGAGGTGTTTTGTTAATTCGGTTTACAGACTACCCTCGTCATCAGATGCGTGCGTGTACTCGGGTGGCGGGCTCTTCTCGTGGGGTACAAAATTTAAATATGTGGGAAGGACTGAACGGGAGATACTAGAGCGGGACGGTCTCCTAGCGCCCCGGAACCATCAGGTTATATATAGAATAATTACCAGTTGGTTGGTCTTTATCAATCAACCAAGTTTAAGTAGTGATGGAATGTCACTCTCATCCTTTTGCTCTTATCTCAGATGTGTGGGGTCGGCACAGTACGTACTTCTCCTCCATGTCTCTCTATCAGCTGTCATATCTGAATTCACTCTTTTCTCATACATGTCATCTTTCACACAATCCATCCACACTTTCTTCGGTCTTCCTCTACCCTTATAGCGATGGAATGTCACCGTCGCTGTTTAATTGTGCCGTCTAGTATGAGGAGAGATGTAACTAATGAAATAATCCTCTCTTCAATTCGTCAAAATGGGATCGAATCTTTCCAATTTAGTATGTTAACAATAAAATGATTGATTTGTAATATTATTCACAATTACCAAAAAAAAAAAAATTTTCAGGCAATTCAGGCTGTGTAGTGCGTAGTCTTCAATATGACTGAGCAGTGTGTGCACGAGTTATATGAGACAGAGTCCTATTTTATATAAAACGTTTTCATTCATGTTATAGGAGGAAGGATCAAGTGGTGGTGGTAAGAGGAAAGCATCGAGCGTGCCCGCCACGCCGTCCACTCCCATGACAGGAGATTTTGGTATGAATAATTTTACTCAATCTAATTTGAATTCGGGCTCTTGTCTGATATATCAGTCTATTGGTATTCCGTCTATACTATTCTAAATTTAGGTAGGGTCTCTCGTGCTAGAGGTCGCCGAGGTAGGTTATCCTAGACTATCTTCATCACCAGCAGTGTCAAGTTATTTGGCCAGTCATCATCATTAATAGCTTTTTTAGATCACTACTTCTCCAATGTCTTACAATAAATGTGGTTCTCAGCTTTTACCATACACCCTCTTTAGATGGTTTTTATGGAATTCTTGGATAATTCTGAAGTAAGGGCGTCACATGTCCCTACATCCTGTACTATCTATGAATTAGACTAATTACTATCTTAAGATTCAAAGTTATGAACAGTATGGTGTTAAATTAACATCCTAATTGCTTCATCATCAGCTAATGACAGAAAACAAAATGTAACTAGTTGGGCACATTTGTTATTGCAGGCTACAGCAGTCTCCCGCGTTCTACGCACAGCGCGCCGCTGGAGGAGAGCGGGGTGAACGGCGTGCCGGAAGGCGAGGTTTGCGATGGCGGCTGCCTCCTCAGCGGTGCCGCCGTGGACATCGCGCTCGCATGCTGCGACAAGCCTCCAGGTATTGCTACAAATAGAACGGACATGCGAACTTGACTGATATAATTCTGAACTTCCCATACATATATTAATAATGTTTTTTTTTTTTTACAAACCACGAATGAACTAACGTAAAACCATCTAATTTCTGGTTTAGGTTTAACTTTGAGTTCTGTGCTGATAATTTTGGTAGACATTTAGGCCCCATGGCTTATGTTCTTATTTACATTTTTTTTTCTTTATAGCTGTGTGTCCAGAGTACGGTGGGCGGGATCCGTTCGAGCACTCGTCAACAGAGTCTGCCGCGACACACGGCACGCACGCAACTCACGCCACCCACGCGTCCCACGCAACCCACACGGAAGAGTGGTCGCGGCCGGCTCTGCAACCACCGCCTCGCCCCTTCAGCTTGTTCCGCGCGTTCGTACCCTCCTTTTTATTCGTGTGGCTGTCGCTGGCTCTCACAGCCCTCCTGCTCTTCGAGACCGACTGGCCTCCTCTCCGACCTCTTAAACGTAAGCCAGAGATTATCTCCCTCCGGCATCACTACTACACTCCACTCAAAGAATACTTAAAAAGGAAAGTGGTGGAACTTTTTTGATTTTATTATAGATTTATTGTAACTGCAAAAGAATATTATACAATACTATATATTTATTGTATATGTATATTGTCAAAATCATTTAGCAGATCTGAATAATTTGTCTGACGTTGAAGACTAATTACTCGAAATAATTAACTACAGTATAATTTTCTCAATTTATCACCATAACTTCTGTTATTGTAAGTTCATTGGGACGTTAAGGTAGCTGCTTCCATTGTGGAGTGGCTGAATGCTTGCCTTAACATATTAAGGTCTGTGGTTCTATTCTAGGGCCACTGTTACGGCTGTCAACCAATGAGGGCTTTACTGTTCTGAGCGCTTGCTTCATTTTTTTCAGCCTCATTGTAATTTAACACCATGTGATATTGAGATCCAAGTGTTAGCACAACAAAGCCCAGAGTATCTGGGTATCTTATCACACTTTCCCTAGCTGTCTCATCAGATCTACATTTGTATATATTCCAATAACCACCACAGCTCTGAAGATGCCAATATAATGAAGCCAAAAGTTAGTGAAACGCATTCTGAAACATTTTGACGAGAAACATTTTTTTTCTCCGTACGTTATAGAAGTTGATCAAGTGAATAAAGTTTTGTATGTTAGTATATTTCTATGTTTGTAAGACGTCACAATATTATTGCCCGTGCGCACAAATTCCGCTTAAGCAATATTAGCTTTACTTTAACTTTGCTTATAAAGCACTGACATTGTTTTTTTTTTTTTATAATATCTCCACAACTGAGTAACAACATTCCATCAAACTTTATATGTAGCATTAACTGGATTGACTGTTTGCATATATGTTTAGCATCTGTTCAATCCTTGAGGAGAGAGTCCTTGTAACAGAAGGCCCCGAGCACCAGCATTGAGGATATCAGCGGCTTAAAAAATCAGTTCATTGTTAATGTGACTAAGAGGAAAAGTGTATTAGTGAGTCATGAGGCTTTTAGCATTAATTAGTTATGTTCCACTTAAGGAGCTCATGTTATTTTTTTTAAGTATTTATGATAATATATTTTATTTAAATATTCGTTGTAAGTTCTCATATAATTTATGTTCAATATATTTTTATTTCACTAAATGTGACATTCCTCATAAATTTTGCATTTATTTTTTTATTAGTACTTAAAACGTTTAAGATATCACATTAAAATAATGTTGCAATAATTAATAAAAAAAATTTTGTTATATATTTGTTATGAATACAAATTTAAAACGAAACAAGAATCTCTCGATATAGTTAGTTTTGCACAAATTAATTTAGTGATGCTAGGGGTGAGTTAGTTTTTAAGCGTGTATATACACAGCCATTGAAAATAGTCAATTACAGTCGTTATAATTTTGTAGTTATTAATTGTAGTTTTTTCATTATTTTGCCTAGGTTTATACGCCTCTTGCATATTCACAAAATTGAGCAACAATACATATAGTACAATGTTTTTTTTAATAACAATGTTTAATATAAATTTATAAGCGCTTTTCGTCAAATTAAATAAATGTATATTCATTTACTTCATTATAAGTTTAGCGATATTGCGTTAATTGTTTAATTAGGATAACTTGCTATTATCCTTACAACAAAAACTGTAATATTTCTAATTAATTTAATTTGTACTTGTTTTCGCGTATGCTGAAGTATACCTTACAAATTTTCATTGATATATCACGAACAATAAATTTACTTAAAGAATTCAGCAATAATGATATAATATCTTTACACGGCGAGTCACCATTCTTATGTTGTGAACATCCTCAGTTTTCAAACAAGGAGGTTCAGCTCCTCGTTTTACATAAGAACAACAAAGGAGTGGAACAATTTCTGGCGTCAGTGTTCCCGTCCGAATAGGACGCGAGTGTCTTCAAGAAAAGAGTGAATATGCTATACTAGATTAGTGCGGCCTTATCATCACAGATCACATCACCACTTAACATCAGGTAGAATCGCTGTCAATCGCTGACTTTGTCCATATAAAGAAAAACATTAAATTGACCTTAAATAATTAGGGGCGTTATTATAACAATAAATTGATATAAAACAATAGCAGCAAGATATTAAAATTAATTCTTTTAAAATGCGAGATATTTTCGCGACGCTGCCATATTTTTTTTTACGATGTTTGCGCTGCAAGTTTTATTGACGATTGCAGCTTCATCGGACTCTATGCTCGCGGACCTGATCTCCGCGAGCTAAGAGCTGCCATATAGAAGTTTTACCCCATATTTATATGTTATTACAAAAGTAGTTTGTTTACTAGTTTAAAATAAAAATTTTTTTGATGTGTCAAACTTTTCTATTTGATCTTTCGTTCTGCACGATGTGATTAAAATGTCAGATTAATATAAATGTACTTAGTATTTATATTATCTGTTTATGCATCACAGGTTTAATTCGCATTTATGTTTTGTGTTTTTGATATTTTTCATTACAATTGTTTTTTTTTATATATGATTTATAAGTACAATCTGTTATTTATTTATTTTTTTATACTACCGTTATAAGCTTGTTACTTTCATAACCTATCTAGTCATTACACTTATTGCTTACTAAGGGTGCTTAATTTTTTCAATTTAACAATAATAGTATTATTTGTTTAAATTAAAAACGGAAGTTGTATACCGCGTCCTGTTAACATACTAACGGCTTTTGTTTGAACTTGAAAGTTTAACGGACCAAAATGTTGTAGTGTGTGAATTTGTATTTTTGTAAGCAAAGCTTTAGTCCCTTTGTATTCCAGACAGATCTAGGCTAACACTGTGATTCTGAATAATTTAGCCAGGTCTTTATAAATCATTGTTGAAGGAGGTTGAATATCCTTACCAACAAATATCGCCTCTACTGTAGTTTGTTGTGTATTTCAGAATATTGAGAATTTTCGTTTAACGATAGTGCATATATTTAATGTAATATATTTATCTCTTTAGACAACCGTTTCTAATAAATACTATAATTATGAAATGACGAGTATAAATTGGACGATTTTCACCATTGTTATCAAATGCTTTTAAAGGACAGATTAAAATAATTTTTTTTTAACCATATTTGAGTTATTTTATACACTTCATAAATCCGTCGAGTGAATGCCCCAACCAATTCAATATAACTAACGCTAACAGGTCAGTGGTCGGCACTCGTCATCCAAAATAAACAAAGTCCTGGTTTGCTTATAGACCTAGTTTAAATTTGTTTTCGTTAAGTATAATACATTTAAAAAAACAACTAGATTAAAAGTGAATATTATAGTTTGTCTCAACCATGGCTTAGTTTAATTAAAATTAAATAATACTTGTATCATAATCAAATAAAGAAAACGTTATTAAAAAAAGTTTATGTAATAGGTATTCTCCGAAAAATCACAAAGTATACTTTTTAATTAAAAAAAAAAATACCTTCTCGTATAAAATATATTAATAATAATATTTTGCATCTGTACTATATGGTTTTTGTGGGTATCATTCAAAAGGTCAAAAAGCCGCATTTTCCGACCCCTGACCTGCGCAACTGATTTATCTTACATTGAACTTTTAATTATCGTTCGCTCCGTCCATTGGCGTCTCTATTCAAAATTTCCAGGTCTTAATTCTTGTCCAAAATTACAATTAAAATGTTTAGTAGTGATTTTTGCAAGCGTAATCCATATCTCCTTCTTTAATCATTTATATTTCATCACTTTAAAAACATCCCTGCACACATTGTGTCCAATATATATATATATACAATATCGCTGTTATGGTTTGCATTTGTATATTTAAAATGTCCATTGTGTAACTTGAGATGAATTTTAACTTAATGTGCCGAGTTTGTCTAGAGGCGATACAATTTAAGATTTCTAGGTAAACATAGATTTATTGTAATGTTTTCTAGATTTATATGTAAAAGTCTCATATTAATTAAATCTTCATAGCAGACATGTTCACCGCGATGTTTAGATTAAGGGTCCCGAATATTGTGCGCCATTATCAGTTTGAGTGTTAAATGATGTTTAAACGGATATAGAACTGATAATGTTTAAGTGTGGACGCGCGGGGCTCACACGTCGTTGCTTCGTTACGCTTTATCATGGCCTCTGCGGCGATGACGTCATCAAACTACATTAGATAACAGTGAACTACATGTACCGCTTCAAATGTTAAGTTTCCAAAAATTTGTAAACTTAAATTTAACAGCAAAATTGTAATAAACAATGCGAAATAGATATTTGTTTGTTTGACGAAACGTATTCAAGGTTCACCCGAAGGTAAGAGATACGATACCCATAACATTGTGACAAAAGTTAGGGTGACATACACTTCTCCATAATGATCATTAAGGCTCGTTAGCCCAGGAATCGATTTTGATCTGGAAAATTGCAAGATTTATACACTGCTGTTTGCGCGGCAATAATGTGCTGCAATGATACTCCCTATCCAGTCGGTCTCCGGCAGTCGAGACCTACAATTTAGTCGTTTTAATAAAACATCACAAAGTCAGGTGTTTAATTAAAAGGGGTGTAAGGAAACCCGCTCAACTCACGGGAACCAAGTCAACCCCACCTGCTCGTGGTGCACCCTGTTAATAAACGAGGCTTTGGCTCTCACCAACCAGCATTGGGCCAGCGTGGTAGAAAATGGGCCCAATTCACGTCATATCAACCCCCGCAAACATGAAGGTCTTTGGACGAAGCCATGTCCAGCAGCGGACGTCTATCGGCTGACGACGATGAATAAAACACCAAGTAATTTTGTTTTAAATTTTATTATTCTATGAATATAATAAGCAACAAACAAAATAACAACGTAAAATGAACATATGTAGTGCGCTACATACATCTCTACATAAACACTGTAATGATTCGATTGAAGCATTTGCGGTAATTTTTTTTTCCTCTTCCAAATCACAAAACAGAAGTGCATTCGATTGCCTCCATTGTGTTGGGAGGGGGGGGGGATTTGTCGTTAAATATGGCACTCGTTTTAAACAATGAGGTATTAACTAGGAAACGAGTCTTCGATTAGTAAAAAGCAACTTTGGTCTCGTATATAAAGATGTATCATCAGTACACAAACGCATTGTTCCACCGTCACTCCGTACAGGCGGTGGAATGCATTTCATTGAGGATGCCTTACAAGCGAAGCGAAGAATATCAGTTACAGTGTTTTCGGATACAGACCAGTAAATAAACACAATATTCAATAAAAAAAAAATAATGAATTGGTTATAAGTTCAGATTCACCTCGCTGTCACTTAAAACGATTGTTTGAGCTTTTAAAAAATAAATGAATTCCATATCCACCCTTACAATGTATGTAGTAACTTAAAGATACAGCGTAATACAGTATAGCGTATGAACGGCCGGGTTAGTACCTAACCTATAAATGATTATTGTCCATTATTAAAGGAAGCGGGTTCAGTCGACGATTGATATCTGGGCGAAGCCGACGAGACCCTTTTCGTCCAGCGGCTCCGAGGGGTCGGCGGATTCCAGGCGGAAGGTGAGGGTGCGCGGCGGAGCGGTGCCGGCGGGTGGGAACAGGTTCGCGTCGACCAGCTGCTGCAGTTGCGAGGCGATCGCGCCCGCGTCGCACGCCGCGACCAGCCCGGCGCCCACCAGTTCTGTGGCGATGCCGTCAGCAGAATCTTTCCCCGGCGCGAACTCAAACCTGATGTCGTTGAGCTCCTTCTGCGAGTTACGCATACGCAGCACCAAGTCTATTTGGGGCGCTTCTTCGGCGTCGACCGAGCCGATAGTGAAGCCGGCGCTGGGCTCGCCCTCGCTCTCGCTGTCGGAGGAGTCGGCGCGCGGGAGCTGGTTCATCGGTCGGTCGCGCCCGCTCTCCCCCTCTTCGTCCTCGTCTTCCTCCTCGCTCTCCCACACCCACTCGCCAGTCTCCATTCGGTGCAGGCGGCCGGATGCGCCGGGCTGACGTTTGCTCGCCTTGTGCACTCGCGTCTCCATGCTGGGTCCGATGGTTACCAATGTCTGCACTAGATATTTCCGATCTTTGGCCTTTTTGAAGAATGAATGTTTGAGCAGCTCGGTGGCGGAAGGTCGTTTAGTCGGATCCTTTTGAAGACATTCCGATATCATTTTCCTAAAGGTTTTCCCATACGCCTTGTACTGGTCCTTCTCCTCTGCACCTGTGTCCAGTGTGGGCGGATCATTTTGCAATGTCAGCATTAACACTTTCATAGGCGGATATTTGTGGTACGGTGCTGTACCGGTGGCCATTTCAATGGCCGTGATGCCGAAGGACCAGATGTCGGCTTTGAAATCGTAACCGTGGTTCTGTTCCATAACCTCCGGGGCCATCCAACAAGGAGTTCCGACAAACGTGTGCCTCACCTTCTGACGGGACAGATCTCTTCCGGTGGCCAACCAGGCCGATACACCGAAATCGGCGATTTGAACCGTCCCATCGTCGCCGAGCAGTATGTTCCCAGCCTTTATGTCTCTGTGTATTTGTCCATTCTGATGGAAATATTCGAGACCCCTCAAGACTTCCTTCAGGACGGTCGCAATAGTCGCCTCATCAAACACGCCGTGCTTGCAATTGGAAATCCTCATTTTATGTTTTATGATGTCGAGCAAACTGCCACCTTCCAGAAGTCTGAGTACTAGCCACAATTCCTCCTTCACCACAAAGCTCGTGTAATAGGTAACAACGTTTTCGTGGTTGCAACTGGACATGGCCTGTATCTCCTTGAGGAGTTCGTCCATGGAAGTGTTCCACTTTTCTAAGTTGATCCGTTTTATTGCGCACTTCTCGCTGCGCGGTTGGCAGTACGCGGCGTGCACCACGGCGGTGGCGCCGACGCCAATAACCTCGAGGAGTTCATAATCATCCTGACTGTTAGGCCAAGTGTGACCGGTGCCCGCCATTTTATTTATACTCTTTATTCAAAGGTTAAATCTTAAAAGCTTTTAATTCTATTATGTATCACTAGCATCCGTAGTATCCGAGAAATTTTTTATGTGGCAGATAAATAATCACCAGTTAAATAGTACCGAAGGAAATGGTAATATCACATTGTTCAAAATGAGTTGGTTCCTAGGATGGTGATTTTTGATTACAATTTCCGTTTTCGATTCGGTGATTTCAATTCTATGAAGTGTTTGATTATTTCCTCTTAACTTCAATATACTCTGATCCTTCTTAAGAGTAGTGTTACTATTGAAATCTACTTTTTTTGGGTAAAGGTAATCACCTGAAATAATTGAAAGTCTATCAAATTTAAATGATATAAGTTTTAGTCATACAATACGAAGCGGAGATTGCAGAGACCAGCTGAAATTTTTTAATTTTATTACGATGGCCCACAAAGCATCACATTATGATAGACATAGCACAAACCATATTATACAGGATACTACAGGACCAGCAGAACTATGAAGTAGTAAAATTATGTGTCATGAGTATGTAATTGGGCGCTATTAGTGTACTAGAAACTGTGAATAAATTACATTCAACAAAGATTTAATAATAGAGGCTACAGGAACAACCATTAATTGATATATGGATGTCCTAGAAGCAATTTCTCCTTTTTTTGCAGGTGGCACATGTAAATATAATAATTACCTGGAAATAATATAATCAAGCCATCTCTGGCCTGAATGTATGTAGGGTATATTAGATCTGTTTGTCGTGAGCTTCTCTCCTTGGCAAATTTTACAAGTTCATTTATATCAGGCAAATTACTCAATCTGATGATTTCATATGCTTGTGGCGGGTAAAGAAGTAACTCTGACTTTCTAGAGCTTTCTAATATCTCCAGTGGGGATAACCTCTGTAATACATTAAATTACTTTTAGGCAAATAATGTGTTTAGATATAATGATGTTTAAAAATATCTGATTACTTAATTGATAATGTGCAGTCTCTGGATGATTATAATGATATAAAAAACAATCCAATACCAAATGCAGATAAATTATGGGAGACAGTACATACCTTCACATCTACTACTTCGGTGTTTCTACAAATATTCAAAGGACTTGATTCTAAAGCTGTGATAAAGAAGGCGGTGTCAAATCTTTTAGGTTGGCTTGGTGGCGTTAGCCAATTGCTCCAATAGTGCAGAGACCATATATCTGGGTAGCACTTAAACTCTTTACAAAGAGTTAATAAATCTGCGGAATTTTTGCTCACCTACAAAGCAGTTTCGATAAACATAAAGTAAAATAAAAAAAAATCTTGCAAAAAAATTACTAAACAGAAGGTAAAGTACTGCAAAAAGAAATTAAAATAAAAATTACCTAAGCTCTAATTAAATTTAAGATATAAGAAGTAAACAAAAAAAATACTACATAAGAAACAGAATAATAGTTAAATAATAGAACAAGAAATAATTTAGGTCAAATATAAATTGTTGTGAACATGGTGGCGATGGTTAATTTTAAAGCATTGACCTCTAATAAATTTCGCATAACTAGAAAGCAAAATTCAAAACTTAGGATTGCTATATATGCTTGTACAGTTTAGCAGCGTACCCGTTCTTGCCAGTACTTCAGATCAGCATCTGCCAACAGGGTGGCCCATGAATTAGATCTTTCAGTTTTATGGTCACGTCTACAGATAAGGAGGCCAAGTTCTTCGAAAGTCTCCCGAATTGCTGTAATCCTCAAGGCTACATGCCTAGTAATGTAGAATTTAATGTTAATATCATTATGAATATATCCATTTATATTATTTTTTCATTCATGAACACAGACACAGATCATTTAAATATTCACTTCTTTGAAGTTGCCTATATACATCTTTAAAAGGAATGTTATAGTAAAGATGCCAATATTATGAAAATTTTTTTTTCAAGGCATTTATTATTTATTTGAAGAGATACTGTTCATTGAAATTTCATAATAAAACCAATAAATTAATTATAATAGGACTATCAAACAAAATTTGGGTTTGTAATTTCAAAGGCAGGATATCAACCTGATAAAACATCTTTCTCTAGCAATTAGTCCTTAGTTTAGATATTTATACAGCAATAATATTTTCAGTATCATAAAATACAGGATCGGTAATTTTTGTGTATTTGTCATGATTTCTACACAAATTTCACAGGTTTCCACTTCTTTTTTTATATTGAAGTTTGAGCCAATAGCTTTTTTGACAACCAAACCAGCTCAATCAGACTCAGGGCTCGCAGATCTGGTATCCACAAGCTAAATAGGTTTTCACCATTGCATAACTATAATGTAGTCTGTATCCATTTTATCAGTATTCAAAGTTCACTTCTACCACCAAAGTTAATAGTACTTAAATTTGCAATTTTCCTGAGTTCTCTTAAGCAAATTAACGATTCTTTACTTGCAGAAAAGGTAATTTTATTGAACTGAAATTGAATTAAGTTACGTGAAAACTAATTAAGTTTAAAATCATATACGTTTTTATATAGTAATATGAGATTTAAACATTGAAACAACATTTACCATGAAGAGAATGAATTTACATGTTAAAAAAAATAAACAATACTGAAAGATGACGCAAATTATATATTTAAATAAACACAATATGCAAACTAACTGATACTGAATAATTAAGTCAATAGCATATTGTGAGACCAACATGAACAAATAGTGTAAACACTATTATTTGATTATATTGGTGTGAATGAGTGCTTAAATGTTAAAACAATGTTTTTACCTTTGTACAGGATTATTTTGAAACAAAGATGTCGGTGAATCGTCTAATTGATGAAAACTTTCAAAATCGCTTTGAGTAAAACCAAAAGTGCTGAGGTGTTCAAACCACCGATCGTCACCGTCGGCGTCCTCGCAAACGCCGCCCGGGAACACCGCACTATTCGCAAATGACGCGTTATGCGTCCGAGTCTGTAACAAGATGTCGTAGTTACAATTATCTATTCCTAATTTTCCAGATATAACGTTATGGTGTCTTTTGGTAGCGACTATTAAAGTGGCGGAATCACGCCAACATTTTTCTATTGCTCTTTTCATCATTGCAGAAAACTAACTCGCTATAATAACAAACTGCAAATGAGTAAAGTACAAGGTCGAAATTTACGTACTCTGTCGAAATAAATATTCACACTATCTTAGATGAATAATGAGTTAATTTTTTAAAGATGGTTTTTATGAACCCACTGTACAGAATATGTAAAAATAGCTTAGAATAAAACTGACAATCACTTAAAATCTGTTTTACATATTTAACGATGCGTTCGTATATTGAATATAACAGTTACTTAAAAAAGAATCAGGTAGGTACTAATATGAGTTTAATTGTTTTCATTTAATATATTTTCTATAATTTAAATAAATATTATTACTTAGTTAATAAATACACACCATAACATGTTTCATATTTTGATTAGAGTATCTTTTAATTGTAACAGTTTGTTATATTATTTTCAATTCTGGTAAATAAACGGGACAAAAATTAAAACATCTGATTTTAATCGATACGAACAATTTAATATCTATGTTCGTTTCACTCCAATTCGAGGTCAATAACGTTATCTTTTTCTTTGACATTAACTTATATATTGATAGTATTGAAGTGCAGCATTTTTTCAATTATTAGGCTGTAAATAAGCTGCATAAACAATAAGTGTTTTCTTTTGCTTTTATGTTCTGTGAATCTTTCAGTTTATTTGCTAAAGACTGAAAGAACACCATGAAATGAAGTGCGCCTTCGTATGGTAACATAACATATTAGAAAACACCTGAAATTGCGTCCTACCCTTCAGTTTTTTGTGAGTTTTGTACATTTACGTGTGCTCGGTGAAATTTTTTGTAATGGCTCCATATGTCAAAACTATTAGTCATTGACACTCCGTAAATTACAAATGTAGAGCTTTTATTTTCATTAATCAATCAGTCAATCTACAAATTTAACGCCTAGAATGATCAAGTGTACCATTTTTTATCTAGATTTATATTTCGTGGGATTACATTCAATTATTTCGTTTTAAAAATGTTTTTTTAAACAGATATTTCGAATGTTTAGTTATCATAATTGTTGCACAGGTTTTCCAAGGGTGAAAACTCATAGTTGGCCAAAATAAAAAGATAACACTGGCAGTCTGCATCGTAAATGAACCATTATTCACCTTTAGTTATATTAGCTTATAATCTATAATAATATATTACTATACAAATATATACATATTAATATTAAGAAGTAGTAATGTGTAACATATTTTATTCTCTACCATCGTTATTGTCCCCTCCAACGGGTTCTCGCCTTGTCGTGGCGGAGGGGCTTAGTAACCGTGGCGTCCAACCCCTCCAACGGGTTCTCGCCTTGTCGTGGCGGAGGGGCTTAGTAACCGTGGCGCCCAACACGGTGAAGCCAAGTGGAACCCATCCGGCCGGCCCGCGGCGAAGGGCTGGCCGAAGCGGCTGTTTCCGGTTCGAGCACCGGTTGGGATAATTGGAGCTCACCGGAGCGGCCGGGGGCCGCAGGGGCGGCTGTGTGCTGCCCCAGCAGCCGGCTGCAGGGGCGGTTTAATACCGCCCCTCGCAGCCGAGGTGGGGTCGCGGAGGGAGTACCCTCTGCGGCCAACCGGTGTCGCACCGGCGATGCGGCGGCGGTGGGGCCGCGGGGGAAGAGGAGTTTCGGTATCGCGATGCGCCGTTCTGCCTATCCTCCGCGGCCGTTAACAGGTAGCGGCGGGCCTAACATCTCTCCGCGGCGGGGAGCCGGGAGAGGTTCTTTCCCGTGGCTCCCATGGCCTCTGGGCGACAGGTTCGGGGGAACCGGTCGCCCGCACACGCATGAGGTCGAGGAGGGGGCGCGCTGCATGTTCCGGCGCGCCCTGGGAGGGTTCATCCCTCCACCCGAGGAGGGGCCCCGTAAGCGGCCAGCGCCGGCAGGGTCGCGGTTGTGTGCGTACACGCGTTCCCGTGACCCTGCCATCATGGCGATGAGGAGGAACATCGTGGGGGTTTTAGTCGGTGCAAGTCCGACATAACTCGTCCTTGCCCCTGCGAGGACGAGTATGCGTAGGCATTTCCCCCACGTTAAACAAAAAAAAAAAAAAAAAAAAAACCGTGGCGTCCAACACGGTGAATCCATGTGGAACCCATCCGGCCGGCCCGCGGCGAAGGCCTGGCCGAAGCGGCCGCTTCCGGTTCGAGCACCGGTTGGGATAACTGGAGCTCACCGGAGCGGCCGGGGGCCGCAAGGGCGGCTGTGTGCTGCCCCAGCGGCCGGCTGCAGGGGCGGTTTCATACCGGCCTGCGCAGCCGAGGTGGGGTCGCGGAGGGAGTACCCTCTGCGGCCAACCGGTGTCGCACCGGCGATGCGGCGGCGGTGGGGCCGCGGGGGAAGAGGAGTTTCGGTATTGCGATGCGCCGTTCTCCCTATCCTCCGCGGCCGTTAACAGGTAGCGGCGGGCCTAACATCTTTCCGCCGCGGGGAGCCAGGAGAGGTTTTCTCCCGTGGCTCCCATGGCCTCTGGGCGACAGGTTCGGGGGAACCGGCCGCCCGCACACGCATGAGGTCGAGGAGGGGGCGCGCTGCATGTTTCGGCGCGTCCTGGGAGGGTTCATCCCTCCCCCCGAGGTGGGGCCGCGCAAGCGGCCAGCGCCGGCAGGGTCGCGGTTGTGTGCGTACCCGCGTTCCCGTGACCCTGCCATCATGGCGATGAGGAGGAACATCGTGGGGGTTTTAGTCGGTGCAAGTCCGACATAACTCGTCCTTGCTCCCGCGAGGACGAGTATGCGTAGGCATTTCCCCCATGTAAAACAAAAAAAAAAAATGTAAGGGGACCGCTTCCGAAAACGAAGACAGGCGATAGTATTAACACCTAGTAATGACACCTTTGATGATAGGACGGATAAAATCGATACTGATAAAAAAAATCATAATTTTAAAACGATTTATTAGTATTATTTATGCTCCATCATGTTAGTACAGCTAAATGAAATGATAGTTTCATAAAAATACATTAGTTTATTAAAAAAAAAACTGGCAATGAAACACAAAATAAAAAAAATTGCTGAAGCTTGGATCAACGAACGCCCGGGCGCGCAATAAATGCTCCGTGGCCCTATGAAATAAGGTTCAAATTGAAACCAAATACATCTCGAGTTCCCAGTGCGCCCGTACGTTCGTTGCTCCGATTATATATACAGGGTGAAAGGTAATAGGTGTAAAAGATCTGGAGGGCTAAAGTATAGCTCGTATCCTATCTATCTATGTATGGAATACCCCATCCAAAAACAATGGTACTAGAGTTATTAATTTTTTTAATATTTTCTAAAGACTTCGCGACTTTCTAGGGAAAAATTTGATGATTTTATTTCTTATTTATTTGTACACAAATTTTAATGCAACAATTATTGTTTAATCATTGTTTTATTAAATTAAATTAATAATCATCACTAAGAGGCTAAAACTTTTAAATTAGGTTTTTTGAAAGTTGTGCCAGTTAAAAATAAGGCGTTGTTATACTTACATTATTATTTAATCATAAAACAAAATTTTATTTTTAAAAAATACGTATTAAGTTTATTAATAAGTACCTGCATTAAATACCTTTCCGACAAGTTATAAGAAAGTACATAAAGTTTCATAAAAAAAATATTTGTAATAAAACCAAGTACCATGAAACATAGGATACGAACTATACTTTAGCTTCTCCAGATCTTTCACACCTATTACCTTGCATATATATATATAAGAATTGGTATGCACTGTTGATCTCAAAGAGAGAAGCTTTGTGTGAAAGAAAACGTTTCGTAGACATATGATATTAACCACCCCATACTTGGTCAGAGTGGCCGGTCAAAGAATTAATTCTCTTTTTTTGAGTGAAGGCATTGAAATACAGCAGTGGGAACATAAAAGCTGTTAATTTAAAGCATAGATGTTATTTGCTGTGAGCGCGCAACAAGTGCGGCGCAGAGGGGAAAGCGGGAGCAATTCATTGATCACGGTGCCTGTTGCACGACCCATAGGTCCGACTTTTCCCTCTTCATCCTACTGTTTATTCTAATATTAAGCTTATTTTAGGCTAATCGGGCAACACTTATGTCCAAATTTCTACTCGGAATGTATAGCTCGCTTCACGTTTTAAGTATTTCATACAATAATCAATCAATGCTTAAATATTTCATACAAGAACCTCATCAATTGTTATAACGCGATCTTTTTAGGACTTTAAGAACCCAAAATCTTAACTGCTTTAAAACCATAAACAGCTGCAGATTTATAAATAATTTAACATTTTTCTTTATGCGTTAATACTTTAGAAAATTTATGATTTCACTTAATACTAATACAAAAAAAATATTTAATTTAAGTCATTTTTATAAAGGGCCTAAAAGGAAGTGTTATAGATTTTAGTGAACGTAAACAAGAAAAAAATGTCTTTCGTAATATTTTTTTGTATCAAAATACGATTTATTAATTTGACATAAATGGATATAAAGAGAATTTTTTAATAGTTATTAAAAATTTGCTCGGTACGATGATGAATCATCATTTTACCGTATTCAAAAAACAGTGATGCGGATATATATTGCTCACAGACACATACAACTCACAAGCTCGGTTTGAGGTTTTTCAAGCTTTAGTATAATGAAATGATTGTTGAAAATTATTATTAGAAGAAATGTGATTTAACTGCTTATTTCAACCCTTATCCTTTATTTACGTCTCGTTACACATACACATTAATTAGTTTTAATGAGTATATGTTCTATTAATTTAAAATCATTGTTGAGTTTGTAACAAAATGTCTACTGAATGTTTTTAACTTTTAACCTCGATAACAATTTGGGTGCCTGAATTGGGGGTGAATGTTCCGATTGGATGCGCGCAGTTTACCGAATTACGTTCGTTAACTTAATTTCTTACTTATACAAGTTTAAAAACTAACTATATATTTATTGCTTAATTATATAATATTTATTTGACAATGACTATAATAACGGAAATCTTTGACACGAATAATAAATTCCTAAAGTCATAAATTCCATTGTGAGTCATGTTCTCGTAAAATTTGTCAGTGATTTGACTTTGTTAAAGTACTTGCTTTGGAGGTCCCTGGTTGTCCTTAATGGTCCCCGCTTCGATCCGGATTCACATGTTATAGAGTTTGGATGATAATACAATTTTTTCGTATCCGCCTGGCTAACTATCTACTCTCTTACTCGAGTTGTAAATCAGTCGTTATAATAGCGTTGCTCTGTTTTAGCTATTAAAATATGAAGTTAGAGTATTATTCCCGAGCCAGTTTCACCGTCCACGACCATATTGTCACTAAACACCATGTTTGGTTGAGGTCATCATCATCAGCCGATAGACGTATAGGTTGAGTTGAATACCTTTGAAATTATAAAGACCACTTCATTGTCAGAATCTTTGAAGAATCTTAATTGTTATACATTTTGAAGAAGTATCATTAAAAGTATTTATATTTGTAGAATATAAATATTGTTGGAATCGTTTTGGTTCTCGTTGGAAATCGCAAGTGTCGGTTTGCATAAAATTGATTTCCACGTGACCTAGCACCAGGTGGCAAGTGTTGCTGAAACTTCCGCTTCGTGAATTGTGCACGCAGTTTAAAATATACATTTCGACTAGGTTTCGATATTTTCAGGTTAAAACGAAAATATATTTGAATGCGAAAGCAGTTATTGAGTTATGAATAATATTATATTAATATTACATTTAAGTATGTTATAAATATACTTCTACTGCTTATTTTTGAATGGATTATCTGCTTAGACTAACATCAGTAAAGTTTGTGTATAAATCTGTACATCGTGACGTTATAAAGAATCTCTTTGTCTCATTGCCTGTAGAGCCTAACATCTTTGGCATTCTCTTATAATAATTTAACAAATAATAGAATTGAATGTGTATGTACCAGCTATTCCCCGCCCGCATTGCTGGCAGTAATATACGCCCGGCGGTAACCCGTCGCTTCTCGAGCCCCTATCCCTTATTAACATCCACGCAATTTCCTTTAGGGAAGAAATTTTGTAAAATCCATTTTTAGTTGACCTCTAAATGGCAGAAATAAAATCTCTACCGAACCTTGAATGTTTACTTGTAATAGTTTCGGAGTTCTCGTGATGAGTCAATGAATCTTTGGATATCTCCTATACATATGTATTTTCATATACATATATGTAATGAAAATAGGTTTTGTTTGATCGCTAAATCACGTGAAAACTAAAAGTTAAATCGGCTACATGGGAACATGACTATTCGACGAGGAATGATTTGAGGATAGGATTTTTTTGAAAGTATGGTGATCCTGAAGAAATATTTCAAGCGAATTTCAAGCCTAATTTTACATTACGATCAGTTAAGCAGGCTGAAAACTGTTAGATGTATATAAATATATGTACTTGTGTTTATAGTTAAATACCTTTGGTGGTGGGAGATATTGTCATAGATATGTTTAGTATTAAGAGAATTTCGTGCCCGGAAACAGATTACAATTTTATCAAAAGATATGTAATTGTTGTGAAATAAAAAAAAAGATATTTTGACGTTACAGTAATGTTAAAATATTGCGACATATTAAAGTGTTTGTCCAAACGAAAATAAAGCCCCTTTAAGTCCACGTCATTTAAACTGTTGTGAATAATGAATCGTAAATTCGTAAATACGCCGTGTTCGCAATGAATTTTCGTATTTCCACCCTTTTTATCTGAGTTAAACATTGATTTTTGTACTGTAAAAAAATGATCAAATTTTTTTTTTATAAGAAAAGTAATAAAGGGCAAAGTTAAGTATAACTATGGCGAGTATACAACTAAGGGCAAAGGTTACGCAGCCAAGCAGTAATGTGCTAAAGTTACTTTATTTAAATACTGTAGTGATAACTGGTGGTAGGTCTCTGTTGTCGGAGACCATCTAAGTAGGTACCACATCAGGGCCTATTGCAGCCGACAAACTACTGTGCAGACATTACTGGGTTTCGGTTTGAAGGGCGCTGTAGTTAGTGAAATTACTGGGGTAACGAATCTGAACATGACTTGTATCAAGGCGACGAGCATAATGTGGTGCTGTGTACACTATTCTAACTAGCGCCATGGTGTCATATGGTGGCGTATCACTTACCATCAGACGAATGTCTCGCTCGTATTTTCGCTGCACAGAATAAAAAAAACCAGAATAATACTGAGGTAAGAAACTGTATATCTTAAGTTTCAAGATAACATGCTTAATTTGCTTTAGTGTAGATATCCTAAAAAGTCTCTATATTATTTAAAGATTTTATAAATAAAAATATTCAACAGAGTTCGTTCATGGGTTGAGATGATGTCGAAATGACCAGATTAAAACCAAAATAAAAATAAAGTGTTGCAATCAAATATAGGTTGTGTAAATCTAGGTTTTATATAGATTAATTATAATTACTATTGGAGCCGTAAAGGACTTAATCCTATTAAAGAAACGGAAATTTACTGAGCCGTCGTTTGCAGATAAGTTCTACGCTCGATCTCTTCATTAGGAAACCATACAGTTAATCGTATCGGTTGCATTGTCGGCCATCTTTAACTTTAGATTTTTATATAATTTCTATTATTACTATATTTTTATTCTATGGAACGATAGAACAAGCGGGTCCTTTACCTGATGCTAAGTCACACCCCTGCCTATAACAACGTGGCGCTAGTTAGGATGACATACACAGCACAATGTGTTTGTCGCTTTGAGACATTGAATGTAGTCTTGATACCACAGTAATTACACTAGCTACAGCGCCTTACAAACCGGAAAACAGTAATGTTTGCACATTACTGTTATTAGTATTCTAATTTAAAACGACAAAACTATATTTTTATTATCCTTCAACCCAGCTGTGTTGTATAAAATTCATCTTCTACCCCTATTTGTTTTAGTTTACAAACGCGAATCGGTTAGGTACTATTGTATTTTAGATTGGAAACGTTTTCAGCGATTTATTATAACACGTTATACGTTATTATTATATTCTGAGAATATTTATTAAAAATATAAAAGTATTCTGGTAGATACAGATTCTAGTAAATACATACAGCATTTACTAGTGGTTGGTCTGTTGCCGGAAATCGTCGAGATAGGTAACTACTGCAGCGCTTATTGTACCCATCAAACAGTAAGGTGCAAACATTACTAGGTCGTAGTTTAAAGAGCGCTGTATCAAGTGTAATTACTGGGGTAACGAGACTCAACATCTTACGTCTCTGGCGATGTGCGCAGTGTGGTGCAGTGTTTAACATCTTAACGAGAGCCACGTAAAAGAAATCGCAAGACCGTGTTTTGTGAAACATTACAAGAGATCTATGTCCAGCAGTGGACGTCCATTGGTTGAAATGATGATGATGAGCGCCACGTTGTCATGGACAGGTGTATGACTTATCATCAGGTTAACGCCTTGCTCGTCGTCCTATCGCTTAAATGAATAAAAAAAACTTTAATATATTAGCGTGTTTAATACTGTTAAGAAGATGAGAGTTACGCATTCAACCCAAGTGGGTTTGTGAATCTCTACGGTTTTATATCGGCCACAACTTGTGGTCTCGGAATGGATCTAGAAACTCCTGTGTTACCCTCTGCACCATTTTTTTATTCATTTAAGCGACGAGATGAACGGGGCGTTTACCCGATGTTAAATGATACTTCTGCCCAAAACAACGTGGCACTAGTTAGGATGATATACACAGCACCTCATTCTGCTCATCGCTTTGAGACATGAGTTGAGTCCTTATACTCCAGTATTTTCATTAGCTAAAACGCCTTAAAATGGGATCACAGTACTGTCTGTCGGCTACAATAGGCGCTGCGATGGTACCTTTTTTTTTCTGTGGGGAAATCCTTCATTGGATACCCTTCCGCTGTCGGGGCAACAGAAGAGTTATGCCGGACTCTTACCGGCTAAAACCCCACGGCTTCTCACTCATCGCATTTGGCCGAAACCACGGGAACGCTTTCGCACACTACCGTGGTTCCGATAGCGAGAGGCCTTGATAAGACCAGATCCACATCTATTGCTCTTTACCCCCTATACAGGTATTAGGCGGAAGTATCGCACGCACCACCTCGAGGCCTTTCATGTTTGGTGATCAGATTTCCTCCGAATCCGTCCACCATGGCGTCTGTTATGGGGGTTGGAAGGCTGCGGTGGTACCTACCTGCACGGTCTCCGGCAACAGAACCCCACCATCAGCGATAAACGTTAAATGTTGAAGAAACTTGTTAGCGACTATGTCATGTTGATGTTATAATAATAGTCTCGTTAGAAGTGGTACCGCAGTATTCTCTACAGAGGTGAGTAAAAGTTTAATAAAAACTTTTCGAAACTATGCACTACAATACTGCTAACTTTATGAATGCATAATAAACTCTGTGCACTTATTATTTTCTACTGTGTATTTATTATTAGAAGTTAGTAACAATCGTTATTTAATTTTCAACTTAATCTATCTTGGTAATGTGTTTCCACGACGACTCTTCGACTATAAAATTAGAAAAGAGAAATGTAACAGTTCTAAGATTTTACCTTATTCTAACTAAAATTTGTCTGTTTGGGAAAATTATTCCGTAATTCAGTCGGTCTCTTTGTACATTGCAAGTTTCCGACTACAAAGTAATTTTATATCTAGCAAATGTGCGTCAGTTAAAGGAGCTAAACTCCATTTGCTAGATATACAATTACTTTGTAGTCAGGAGGAGGAGTTAGTTAGGAGCAGGAGAGAGTTTAGGAGAAATGAAGCTCACAGATGTGTTTTATTCCACTTCTATTACAGTAATATTTTAATTACATTAAAAATATAACAGACGAAATAAAAAGGCAAAGTACATGCGCATAAGGTTTTATTACTGGTGGTAGGTTTATGTTGCCTGGGGCAGTCTAGGTGAGTACCACCGCAGTGACTATTTTTGCCCCCCAACTATAGTGCGTTCCAGTTTGAAGGGCCCTGTAGCAAGTAAAGTTACTAGGGTAAAGATAATAACTTATGTCTCAATGATACGAGCGCAATGTGGTACAGCGTATATCATCCTAATTAGCACTACGTTATTGAGGGTAAGCGTAGTAAAATGATTTACCATCGAGTGAACGTCTTGCTCGTGTCGCCGAATAAAAAAAAAGAAAGTAATTTGTTAAGTTCTAGATTTTAACTTGTTTTGTAAACCAAAACTTTCGCTTGGAGAACTTTTAGTTCGCAGTAACGTTATAAGTTTCTCGGTTATTTTTTTTTCACAAGGTTCGTTAATTATTAATGAAATCTACGACTGAAGAAGCTAGTAAGTTTCCTTTATGCGTCTCCTTCTTCACTTAGCTTTGCTATGTGATGGTGACTTCGCTAAATCTTAATATTTTGTTATAGTGTCTAATACTGCAATATATTATATATGTTTGATAACAAACAAAATTAAAGGAATCCAATCTTTTTTTATCTCTAGTTGTAGAGCGCTACGGTATGTGATTCAATTAGCACCTTTTGCTTATGTATTACTTACTCTTATTTATCGTATTATTATAATAAATGAGATAGGTAAATAATATACAGGATACAGATGTTTTTTTTATAATAAATAGGATAAGCTCCCGGTCACGATCTGTACATAAATTATACTCGTGATCTAGAAAATAGGATAGATTATGTTGAACAAAGAAAATACCAGGCTGTGTTTCCTTCCGTACCACTGATTGCTGTCACCTGTCGACCTGAGAGATGCGGCGCCCACATTTATCATACTTTATTCGACACATCTAGAATGAGGCTCTACGAATAAGATGAATAATGGAATATTAGATCTAGTTGTTTAAAAGAGATTGCAATGTCGTACTATATTAAAAATAGAATAATAACACAACAAGCACTGTTCTCTTTCGAGACCAGGCGTTAAATGATCTTAAGTCAAGTATTATTTACTTACACCAGCTTAACAGTTGATAACTTCAGATGGTGACTCCACGACAATGAGACGGAGATGGTAAAACGTGCGAACAACGCTCAGAATACTCCGGCTCTTCTATTTCCACAGCCAGAATACAGCACTGCTGTTATAGCGGTAAATTTATAACCTCTTTTGTTCTATGAAGCAACGAGACGTTTGCCTGATGGTAACTGATGCCTGACTAGGCCTAATAGGCCGCGAGCCCAATATCAGATATGGTGTACAAGTCAAAATAACGGACAAGTGCTGCAAATCATTAGAGAATAGGATGACGATAACAATGTGGTGCTATCGAAAAAATATATAGATATAAAGATTAAGAACCAGAGGAAGATGAGGAGTTCAATAAAGAAGAGATAAATAAATATAACACGAGCAACAACAAATGCAGAAAAATAAACAAGAACTCGGACTATAGTAGACTAGCTACAACGCCCTTTAAAGTAAGGAACAGTACATGCGGCTGGGACCTACTTGGACATCCTGCAATAGAGACCCCTCACCAATGGTAAATTAGAGTGAGGGTGATTTGATGAATAACTTCACATAACGGGGCTTCTTGGCAATCGAACCAGAGGCATTCCTGTAGGTTAGCTGCTCCAATTGGGACTTGGATTTAAAATGTTAGCTGAATATGTATTAAAACCTTTTATTTATATAGCGAGTATCACTGAAAATTTGTTTATTCTACTTGTTTAAAGCTAAACAGTTTCTTTTTCACACAATTAAGCGACAAGTAGAGCGTGAAGTTCACCTGATGATAAGTGATACGCTCGCCTATAACAACGTAGCGCTTGTTATACACTGCACGTCATTGCGGTGCTCGTTTGAGACAAGATGTCGAGTTTCATTATACAAGTAATTATACTAGATATGACGTTCCTTAAACACAGTAACATTTGCACATAACTGTTTTGCGACAGATCTCCGGCAACAGAGTTCTACCACCGGTGGTATGCCACCACAGTGCCACGAAGGTACGCCAAGACAAAGTATTACTGTTTGTGATATGAACAGTGTACGGGTCTTTGTTTAAAACTTATTTATTAAAACTACACCACTTATATAAAAAACAAAATGTCAATACGTTTGCTTATTCATGTAATATAAGTTACACAAGCATAAATAACAAATAATGTAGAAAGATCAACGAAAGCGAGTATATAATAAAAAAAAGCCTTTGCCCACTACGTACAAAGGGTGAGTTTAAAGAGAAATATGCGGACTCTAATTAAAAAGTTGCTTGTATGACCGCTGACCGAAATAAGGCAAAAAATTTGGCGTAAGTATAAAAGCGCTTTTATATTAAACCAGTTCTAATTCTCTTGTAGTAGAAAAAGCGTTAGTTTTAAAGGATGTAGTACTTTTATGAAAATATAACCAAAAAATAATAATTCAGTGTGATTACACACGCGGTAGAAGAGAAACTGTATCCTGGTTAATTTGTAAGAGAATGAGATTGATTGTGTAGGTGGTAGAGAGCTCTGTAATCTCGGGCTAGTAAGAATAT
This sequence comes from Ornithoptera priamus, assembly GCA_029034505.1. Taxonomy (NCBI): domain Eukaryota; kingdom Metazoa; phylum Arthropoda; class Insecta; order Lepidoptera; family Papilionidae; genus Ornithoptera; species Ornithoptera priamus. The sequence continues at coordinate 2,504,696 of JARDWD010000527.1, read as the reverse complement.
GGATAAGGTAAGCCCTGCCTGTCGTCGAAGGCGACAAAAAGGGTCCAGAAGTTCGCGGGTCTTAAGCCCAAACATCTTTACTGTCATAAATCCCCCTAGATTTGGACCATTTCCCACTACGCTGACCCAATGCGGGTTGCTAGGAGCCAGAGCCTCGTTTGTTAATTTGCGGGTACCACGAGCTAGTGGGGTGGGCTTGGGTCGCGTGAGTTGTTATTGGGAATGGGAAATCGAGTAATTTGTATTGTTTAATCGATTTAACTGATTGAAAGAATTTTATATTTCTATGAGTTCAGTGGTGTTAAGATACGTTGAAGCTAGTGATTATAACCTCAATAAGTACATTATTGATGCTGGAAATAATCGATCGTATGGAGATAATTTATTTTACTTAAATAATTTATTCAGGTATAGGCATAGAGATTTTTATTGTAATGCTAAGTGCCCAAGGCTTACGAAACTAAAGGAACCAAACAAAATCAAAGTGTACTTTTTCAGGGTAACTCGCAAAGAATATAAGTATTCAATGTAGTTTATTGTTTTGAAGAAAATTTGTCCGACTGTCTCCAAAGTACACATTGAAAACGATATTTGTGAACGCTATAAATATTTCATGATACTCCATACCAACAAACGGGTCGATTTTATGTTTACCAACTTAAAATGAACTGCTGCGGGTTATTCATTAAAACTTTTTATAATCTGTGCGAAGCGTATACTCCATTTAAAATTCGTATTCAAATTATTAATATAACTGTTTATAAATTCATTAATCTACATTTTGGCTGCGTGATGGATAAATAGCCTTGATTATTATCATTGTGAGAAAAGTTTGCGAGTTTCAGTAGTGGGAACGTTAAGACAGCTTTTTATATACGTACGGGACTCTATAGATATCTTCAAACAGAACTTTTATCGATTTTCTTTAAATTTACTATAGTTTTTACTTAAGTAGTAAGAAAGGTATATTTACCATAAATTTATAGTAATTACCGTTTTTTGCGCTATTTTGAAATACAGATAGATACGTTAGTAAAAAAAGAATCAAGCTTAATCAGAGATCTTATGGAAAAATTTTAAAACGCCGAGTTGTGTATATAATCATTGCGATGGAAACTATATAATTTTTCAATATTGAAACGTTAGTGATAGCACGATTTAAAAGCCCCTAAAAGTTCTGAGCCCTTTCTAAATCCAAACAGAGCATCGCTTCGATAAACAAACCCTTAAACCGAATCCAATCAGGCTTAGAGTATTACAACAACAAGACGGACTTAATTTAAATACTTAATTTAACTGTACGATAAACTCATTCTGAAGCTTTTTGTTGTTTAAGCGATGCGGGGTAAAATTGAATAAAATAATGTTTTCCATTCACAGTTCATTCAATCCTCTGTGAGAGCGGAAATTAACAGGTACAAATATAACATGACAGTTTACAGTTAGTCCTTTAGAGACAGATATGTTTTATGTTTAGTGTCTTTTGTAGTCTTAATAGGAAATGGGAATTGATATGAAGGGATATGATAAGACAATATTTATATTTACTTGACAGTGAGCCTATAATAACTAGGCGCTAGGTAACATTTTTATACAACACCATTGTTCTTCGACTTGAAACTTAAAGTGATATACAAGATTTCTACATTCAAGTAATTTCACCAGTTTCAGAATTCTTCATACGGATACACAAAAGTATCTAAACGAAGTCAGAGTCTAAACAAGACTTGTCTTCAAACAGAAAGTTTACAAAAGAGACGTTATATAACTTTATCAGGTATATATAATAAATATAGATAACTTATGAGATTATTAGACATAAAGGTGATCTGTTTATATCTTACCATGCTTCAGATACTAAAACTTCACCATACTCTTAGATAGCGAAGGAAAACGTCGTGAGGAAAGCGACACGTTCCATGAACAACAGCTTTAGAGAACATTTGATATCCACCAACATCCACTTGACCATAACGACAGATAAATAATCTTAATTCTTTTCTTGTGAGAATATGTGCCCAGTCCCAGTAGTAGGAATGTTAAAAGAGCTTATTAATTTACTTAATATATAGAAGGTATCCATAGAAAACTCCTTTTAAAGACAGGTATTGTTTTATATAATCTATCATATAATCAACAAATCATATAACAATCTATCATATAAACAATCATCTAAAATAAACAGTTCAAAATCGAACAAATTTTCTATAGGAGATATCTTTTACCTTTTATTTCTTTAAGGACATAAGCTTGGATCGAAAGATCCCTATTAAGGAATTGAATTTTCAATACAATACGTCCAAAGTGGCTTGCTTACTTGCGCGTGGTTTGAATTTGCTTATTGGTATAATTTTGGTGTAGACTAAATTAATTTGATTTAGAGTATGGCAAATTATAACCGTATTTATTTACCATTGTATAATTATTTCGAGTATTCTAGAATGATACCTAATAAGGCATTCATTTAGTACTTCACTTTTACAATATATATCTACAGAAAGCGAATAAACGAAAGTTTGTTATGGTTAATAGTTCAACAATTTTGGGCTTTTTATGAGCAGATCATAAAGATTTGTGTATAATAAAATTATTAGAAAGATATAGATGAAATAATTTCATTTAAAGACCAAATTAAATAGATTTTGTTTAAGTAATAACTTTGATGTTTTAATAATATATTATTATTTACAACTCAACTTACTTAATATATTTATACTATAGTATTGTAAAGAGACAGTTATTAATTTAAGGATAGTTAAAAATTAATTAAAAGTTACTAAATAACCAAAGCAGGCTTATTTTATATAATAATACTATGAAAGGAGTAGTTTTATTTTGCTGATAGGCTTAGCCATAACAATGAGGTAACCTCACAATATAAGATATCAGATCTCTTAACCTTAATATTTACACAAGGTGGAATGACTAAAGGAATAACACAATGTTTGCATACCATTGCTTGTCAGCAGAAGTAGACGCTGGGGAGCAGCATACTTGGTGTAGAATCCGAGTTCGATCGTCAGTAAGTAAAAAGTAGTTTTTATATATATTCATATATGAATTGTATATACTGATTTTACGATCAATTTGAAAGGAAACCAATTTCAAATACGATCCACTAAATGGAATATAAACTTCGTATATACCTTTCAAACTATTCCTCTGTATCGTGAAAATGTATTTTAGTTTTAATTTGGTATTGAATCGGCTTTGAAAGAATTTATTATTAAAGCGATGCTATAGTGAAATTGTTTGAATGAAAATCCGTTTTTCAGTGATTTTGAAATTGCGTTAAATATATACTATAATAATAGGTATAAATATTGTACTCGTATTGTAATTAATAATAAAACCTTTTTTATTTAAAGGGCAAAAGCGTAGCTTGGAAGTATAATAGAACCTCATGACATACGATTTGATGCTAATTGAGGTCAATCCCTACTGATCTTGAGCTTCCAACGACAGTGGCTTACTAACAGGTAAATCGACTTACATGTAAGTCTTAAAGTAATCCTATCTTATGTATTGATTTCTCTTATGTTAAAAAGCAGTAGATTACAAAGTAATGGAATATGTCTAAACGTATACTCTATCTATGACCAAATAGAATATATTGGAATGGGAAGCAGGTGCATCAAAAAGAGTGCATTAGTCATTGAAAAAGATATTTTTTATTTAACGTACTGGTAAACGTTAAAAACATTATTCATATCAAAAGCGCGCTGTAGCTGGTAAAATTACCAAGAGTAATGAGACTTACCAGCTAAGGCCACATACCATTTGTGCGTTTAGCAGCTGAATGAGGGTAGCACAAGATCGATCGGTGTGATCTCTGGGGGAGGTACATGTCTAGCAGTGAAACTCTGTCGGCTGATGATGAACCTCCTGGAGTGGAACTTAGACGATGATGCAAAATAACCTCCCGATTTTGGTAACATTTCAAAATAGGTATCGAAAGAAGTAGATGTAACAGTAGAAGACCGGAATATCTCAGTAGACATTAGATCTACTACGAAGGTAGAAGCCATTCAAAATAATAATAACCAATTTAATGGACGATGGATTGGACAAATGATAAAAGATCAGATCAAAATTTATTAAACTCATAAAGTGATGGCAATCACGTAATGGGAAAAGAAGAACAGATGAGATGAGTTAAAAGATAGATGGATGATATCAAAAGGTTATTGGAGACATTTTGGGAAAGAATAATAAATCTCGAGATGAATTGAAAAAGCTAGAAGAGGCATTTGTGTCACAAGGAACACTGATCAAACTAGTAAAGAACATAAAAGATGTATATATATCTTGAAATACTGCTTAATAAATATAATAATAACTTATACATCTTTACGCCTTTATTGAAATATGTTTGGAAATACTTAAAATAAAGTTTAATAATAAAATATAGCAAGTCGTTATGCTTGTAATATATAAAAGTTGTGTATCTGTGACGCGGGTAAATGTATGATAAATGTGTGGAGACTCACCTCGCAGCTTGTACCCTGGAAAGGTTTTTAATAACAATAACCGGTGATATATTGTACCCCTTTTCCATGCCTCTGATGTAAAGGCGAGGCGTTGTACATGATAGTCGAATCAATCTTCATAACATATTTAAGAAAAAAAAAACATATGTTCCTTTTTGGTTAACATTGAAAGAATAAGAGAATGTCAAGTTACTTTGATGGTCTTTGTTAAGTGTTTAGCTAAAGGCTAAGTCTTACAGTGGCGTATATTTTTAGGTTATTTGGAAATTGATATTAGATTGTGTATATCATCATCATCAGCCGATAGACGTCCACTGCTGAATGTAAGCCTCCTCCAAAGATCTCCACATCGATCGATCCTGCGCTACCCGGATTTCGGCGCCTTGCTAATGTCCGTCACAGCAAGCATAGCCTTCGGTACCGCCGGATATCAGAGGCTGCTCGTGTCTAGGGGTTCATATGGAGAGGTTTGGCCCGTTTCTCACCGCGCTGGCTGAATGCGGGTTGGTGGGAGCCAGAGCCTCGTTTGTTGATTAGCAGTATGCACCACGAGCAGGTGAGATTGGCCTGGGTCCCGTGAGTTGTTGTACGGGACCTCGTTACATCCCTCGTGTATGATATATAATGCAATATATAGGAGGAAGTAAAAAAAACAAGTTGTTAGCAAGATTGATGTGTAAAGCAATAAAAATATTTACAGGGGCGGAAGTCAGCGTTGTATGACTATTTGCATACAGTGTATTCTTATTTTTAAAGTATATTTTCTTTAAATAATCCCGTTACCGGTAATTATTGAAAATATTGACGCTTTCGATGGTCAGTAATATATAGCCCATTAAAGTGTCCTTGACGCTGAGACCTTAGATGGTAAGTGTCGCTACTTTTGGTAATTTTACAAGGTACAGCGCTCTTCTAATATGAAAACATGTTTTTTAATGTTTAGCGATGGAAATATGAATTACGTTATCTATTTAGACAGTGTTCGACAATACAGTCTTATCACCAATATGATGCTGTCCTTCCATTCATTATTAAGATGTATTATCATACTTTAATCTTTGAACTTATATGACCTTCTATTCTGTTATCTGTAAGGTGTGTCATGAGGAAGACTTTTGTACTGTCAATGTTTATTACTAATTATGTCGTAAAACATGTCAAAACTTTTTTAAGAAATTGCCAAAGGAAGATAGTTTTTTTTTATATACAGTTAGGGTAATAACAAGGCATGGAAATTGATGATGAATGATGAATATTTATTATTACTTTCAGCCTTTTGGTGTATAGTAAATAATGTTTTATAACTTACTGTTCTATGTTATATTTGTGTAAAAACCTTAAATGATTACATCTTTTGTGGGTAACACTGATCTTTCAATTACCGCCGCCTTAGTTCACAATTACAGCGCGTCGAATGCCGCTTAGCTGAAACGCGCTGAAATTTCAATTTCCAACGTTGAATGCTCGCATCCTCGCGTTAATGAAGCTCATATTGTCTATCAGAGCATTGCTTTATATTGTATTAGATGAATATTAAAACTATTAATTAATATTTCAGTTTAACGCTTCTAGTACATGGGATACACTACAACTGCCATAAACGACTCGCTCCAAGCGAATGAATAATCAGTGTTAAAACTTTTTCTGTCAAAAATGGTGATGGATAGGTGTCGCTATGACAATATATAAATAGCTGTAAAAATAACAGATATATAAACCATAAAACAAGCATCTTTTCGGCTAAACAGTTAGTTCTATTGAATGACAACTACTAGTTGGTTGGACCAGTCGGTTAGTTGGTCACAGTAATAAGCACTAACACTTTCTTGCTTGGTAAACAATCAGTCTATTGATTATCTTCTCAGGATATGGATGTTTCCTGTTGAATAAGGGCCTCTTCAATTCAGTAATAATTGTTTTACCCATCATGGATAACATGAAATGCGGCGAGTGAAGTAAGTTGGTAGATATTAGAGAAAAATCTACTGCTTTTTTCCAGAAATTGTTTCTTCTAGACGTATTTTATGATACTCCGAGGATTGAATTGGAAATACTCTAATACAACTCGTGCAGTCCATATTGTGAACTTAATGATTGTCCTCACTTTGGTAAAGTTTAAATCTTAATCTTCAAAATAGAAACAAGACGTGTACTTAACAAACATTGATTGAATCGTTTTATTCGAATGTCTAAGCCGTTAAGTTTATGGCCTCTCTTGCTAAGCTGTTACGTCGTTTGAATTATGTATAGTGCCACGTTTTAAAGGTACTCCTGAAGCTCTTATGTTATCTAAAATACCTTTATACTCTACTATATGTATGCCTTTTTATAATTGCAAGCTATGTAGCGAACACAGTACAATAGCAGCGCTGTGTTCCGGCCGTCAAGTCAGAGCTGAGCTGTACTTATTTAATTTTCTAGACGTCAAGGTCTGCTGTGGGAGTAAAAAGAGTTATATCAGTTTGATAGATATAAATAGTGGTATAAACCGTCTCTTACACAGAATATGATATAAAAATGGTATTTTAAAAACGTTGATATTTTATAACAAGCGAATTAAGTGGTAAGTAACAGTTTCCAGTGAAATATTGCATAAGCGGATTGCACTTGCTTTTGAAGAGCGCTACAGAGAAATGAAATGCTTGCGAAATATAACATTAAATGTTTTGAATTACTGTGCTTCAAATTAATGTACTTTAATCAGTACAAAATATTTTTATCTCTTTTAATCTATATAGAAACACATTTAAATGGCTACCTCATCTCCGTCGTGGATGGTGAAGCTTGTTCATTCAGAATAATCTATGTCTCATATGTCAAAATATTATAGCCGATGATTTACTAAATGGGGGAAGGTTTGAAAAGACAATAATTCTATTTACACTGCACAATATTTTTTCCTAGTAGTGAGAGGAACCAAAACATGTTTTTACTCATTAGACAAAGGAGACAGTTAAAAGTTGAAGATTTTTAAAATTGTTGTGGTTGTTGTTTGTTCAGTACTCTGCCGGACAGAGATAACTTGGGACTTATCTGATAATAATATTGAATTAAAGAATATTTTCCATTCACTATATGGCGAGGCAAATTGATAAACTCCCTGCGAAACTGTTACTAACATTTATATCCTGAAAAGCTGTGCCCGACGCTGTAAAAGTTTTATCTGACTAGTCAACAAACATATCATCTAAATATTTAAGACCATTTAGTATTTAGAGATAAAGTTTCCAAAGGAGTCAATTGTATGTCTGACGTTTTATTTCATATAGTTGAAATAGTGTTATAACTTTTGTTTGAAAAGGTTTCATTTAGATTTAATATCTAAAATGAGTTAGCAGAATGAGATTAGAAATGAAATCCTGGAGCAAAATGGGTTGCTGGAAAATCGTAAACTAGATGCAACATATTGCTGGGAGTGTAAAATTATATTACACAAAGCGAATGTCTGAATGTAATAAGTCCACACTTATTTAACATATATAATTTACTATAGTGTAAACGTGATGAAGTTTTAATATGTTGGAAATATTATGATGTAGTACTGGAACATATAATAAAAAGATTTCTTATACAGACAAATTTTGATAACTTTTGTTATCTTTCAAAGTTTAAAATGAAAAGATTTTGTGATTTAACATTACTAACATACAAATACTATCACCTTTACTAAATTAATATGAACTGATAGTCTGAAAAAAGCATTTATTTGTTTATTTGACTTAGAACGTTTACTTGCGGCGGTATACGTACAGTCATGTCTCAATTATAATTTACATCATCATCATCTCAACTGATGGGTATCCACTGTTGGTCATAGGTGTTATATATTATATTTCAACAAAATCTAAAGGACTTAATCTGTATGAGTCCAGTGGAAAGGATTATATACACTAGCCGAAACTATTTATAAAAAGGTGTAATTTTCTTATAACTTATATATATATATATATATATATATATATATATATATATTTATCTTTAAAATATTTACATTGCGTAAAAGAAATTCTGTTTCATATTGAAAGTTATTAGTAATTAATCTCGTCGCATCTGTTTGGTATCTCTAACCGGATATCCCGTCGCAGTCCAATTAAGCGTTCCCAGCGTCTCCGTCTCCACTCCGCTGTCTCAGTGCAGATTAATTCCCACTCAGTCTAGAGGAATCCTAATGTACATATTGATGCACCGTTCAATAACTTGAGGTAGCTCGCACGTTATTCGTGCAGCTTAAGTTATTCATTAAATATACACTTCGTTTTTACGATGCTGATAAAGCATAATAAAATTTACGGAGATTAAATATGAACACGATAATATTATACACGATATGCTTACGTGTAAATATCTTAATTTATCAACGTCTCTTGAGTACAGACTTTGTAAATATGAGATTTTTATAAGATAACAAACCCATCGGTTGAAATTATGATGATAATGATATCCGTACAAAATGCGAATTGTTAGTTACTTATTGAATTCTTGTCAATATGTGTTAATATCACCTTGTTGTTGTACAGTTCGGAACGGCTTACAGGCACATAAAACAACTCTTACAGTAAAAACTGTAATACTTATATAAGAGTATAAGAATTAAAAATAAATCCAAAATTAAGCACAACCTAATACTTTACCCCTTATCGAGTAATGAAGTCTTAGAATAATCCATGTTATCTCGTGAATGATCTATTAGTTAGTTCCTTGAGAAATATGCTCGATAATTACTCGAAGTGATTGCAGCACAAGTTAAATCGAACTTTGAGCATATATTAGTTGAAAATTATCAGAGCAGATGATAATAATAGCAATAATGAATTTATGGAGAAAACTTTATTCTGCTGAGGCAACTTAGGTAATGCGGTTAGTGTTACTTAAGCCGGTCGTAACGATAACGCTGCGCTGAACGAGTACCCATAAAAGTAGCGCAAAGCAAAACTTAAGAGATAAAGAATGATATTAAGAGTTTCTTCAGACAGCCCATTTTGATGATAGAATAAAAAACGGAAGTCCTTTTTAAATTTCTACCAAATTAACTATAAATATATTAAAAAAAATCTTTAGTTTCGTTTACAAGCAAATATCATTGTAAGTGTAAAACGTTCCAAGTAACAAACGTTCCTCTGAAGAAACTTCCAATCTGAAACGATGTTAGTTAACATTTAAACTTTAACATTCAGTGCTTTTAAACCAATTAGTTTTTAGTCTATTACTTGAAGTTAATTTTAAGCTTTGATTTTGGGTAGTCAAATTGTTGTTGCGATTTTGTAAGATTAGTATTGTTAAAAGAAGAAATATAAACACAAAAATTTTGTAGAAATGGGAAAATGTTCAAACACTGCAGAATTTGATGAGAAAGTATAATAAAGATATTTATACATCGTATTATATAATTGCCATAAGAATATTTTGTGAACTCTCAACAATATATAATATACGAAAATAAAATATATGTGATATAAAGAGATGCTGGGGTGCTTTGTATTCAAGAAATTAATATTTGTAGAAATTCAGTATTCTAATAATGTTTTGGTATATAGCTTTAATATATTTAATAAATAGACTATATACATAGAAAATTAATAATTAGTATAGTAATTTCAGATTACTATGCTAATGTCTATTTATTAAATTTAAATTTGCAAAATAACAAACGTCTTTAGACAATATTAATGAATCTCCTTTAGTTGAAAGATGTTTAGTTAATAGAGTTTGATAATAAGGTATTTAAAGTCGCCGCAATTTAATTATGTTTGTGTAATGAAGGGTGATGGGTGTCTTAGGGGGTTGTAACGAATATTACTTTACATTAAAATTGACGAAGTAACTTTCACACAAATAATGTCATACATAAAATAATGTACAATGTCTTCTTCTCCTCCTCTCTTAATATTTCTGCTGACATACAATAATGTGTGCAGGTTTGAAAGGCGTTGTAGATAGTGAAGTTACTCGGGTAACGACACTGTAAGTCTAATGACTTAAAGCGGCGAGCATAATGTGATGCTGTGTATATTATCCTCATTGGCGTTATATGGTTATGAGCAGGCATATCACTTACCATCAAGTGAACGTCTTGCTCGTCTCGTCTTCGTGAATAGAATAAATCTGTTTTAATTCCACAATGTTAAATAACAACAATATAGACAACGCTGAAGTATGTCATACTATAGTTGTGACTGTAATATATTGACATCTGTAATACAGGAAAGCTTCACATACATATACTTCATCTTTCTTTAATGTATATATGTTTTTACGTACGTATGTTTGTTTAAATGTAATGTTTTTATATATATATATATACGAGCAGTAAGTTTAAATAGTAAATTTTAAGAGAAAATCCTTTAGTTTCGTTTATATCCAAATATCTTTGCTAGTGTAAAACATTCCAAGTAACAAACGTTCCTCTGAAGAAACTTCCAAACTGGGACGATGTTAGTTAACACGTAAACTTTAACATTCAGTGCTTTTAAACCAATTAGGTTTTGGTCTATTACTTGTAGTTAATTTCAAGTGTTGATTTTGAGTAATTAAATTGTTGTTACGACTTTGTAAGATTAGTATTGTTTAGAGAAGAAATATAAACACAAAAATTTAAAGTCAGTGTCAAGTATATACGTATACTTGACACATTTTCATATATTCTATTTAATCATGTTCATTTGCAGATTGTCTGATAGAAGTCGCTTCAAGCTTTTACTATACTAATTATATTTATGTTTCTTAGCCAGTATGTTAATAAAGTATAGATAAATAAACTTAGAAATCGTAGTGTCCGGATTGTAATTGAAACTGTACCTTTGATATTCAATTGGCAGAAGTGTGGTAACGACGTCATTATTTTTGTGCGCAGCTCTTGAAGCGATAATACAATAAAAACGTAGGCAAACGTAAAAAAGCGAATGCGGCAAGGTTGTCGTTGCTTTTTATTTCCCAGCTGGTAATGAAATAAAACTTTCCTCGTTGGAATAAAACAAATATCTTTCCCTCGACTTATTTTTCTAGCCGCGTAAGCTTTATGAATCTGTACGTACGTGTGTACACTTCCACTGTACGATTTTGTGTATACAATTTAGCATATTTGAATTTAGTTATTTATAAAAGGGGATGCTAGTGTTCCCGCACAACAGCTCACCGGTCCCAATCCAATCTCACCTGCTCGTGGTGCACCCTGTTAATCAATAAACGAGGCTCTGACTTTAACCAACCCGAATTGGGCCAGAGTCGTGGAAAATTACCTAAATCCCCGCAAATGAATTCCTACAAACAACGGTCCTGGTGGTCGGCTGGTCGCGGGAAGTCGCTGGGGGCAGTGCAGGATCGATCGATATGGGAATCTTTGAGGGATCTCTATGTCCAGCAGTGGATGTGTGTCGGCTGACGATGATGATTAATAAAAGAGCTTAGATTTGAGTAGCTAAAACTTAGGGTAGTTAAAATCAAGTAGCAAAAAAAATCGACCTATATTATGAAATTATTTATTGACAGTGGTTATATGGTTTCTGTTGCCGGAAATAGTCTAGGTGGGTATCACCGTAGCGCCTATTTCTCTTGTCAAACAGTAATGTGCAAAAATTACTGTATTCCGGTTTGAAGGGCGCTGTAGCTAGTGTAATTACTGGGGTAACGAGACTCAACATCTTGTCTCAGGCGACGAGCGCAATGTGATGCAGTGATGATCATCTAAAATAGCGCCACGTTGTTATGAGCAGGTGTATCAGTTACCATCAGGTGAACGTTCCGTTCGTCTTGTCGTTTAATTACTTAAAAAAATACTATGAAGTGAATCATAATGTATGGACTTTTACATTACACACATTAGGTTTCTCACATTAATTAACACTACAGGGTTATAGTTGTATATAACTAAAAACTAGATCGCTAGATTTATAAGTTTTAATGAGATTGGATGTGAATGATAATAGTTTTCCTTTAACTCAATAACACTAGTGCTTTATCATCCCACTTGATGGTAATTTCAGATTTAGTCTGTGTTGATAAAAAATACTTGTTGACTAGAAGTCTATCGCTTAAAGACGTATATTTGTACGTAAACAATGACGCCGGAAGACTGTTTGTATTCTTTGTTGTTCTCATTATGAATGGAAAAGTGAAAAGTTTTATCTTACCGCGCGGAATATCGACAACAAAAGGATAATAATTCCAACCGCAAAAGAACAACGGAAAAAGCTTTAGGTGTAACACTTAGTGGCTGAGACAGTCTATCCAGTCTAGTACTTATTTGTTTTAGGTCGTGGACTATGGAAATAGAAGTTAATTAGTGTTAGCGCACCGTAAATGAATAATTGATATATTATCAATAAAAATTTTCATCATCATCATCATCAGTATTAGATAGATGTTATAGGGCTCCACCAAACAACTCTACAGTAACACCGTAGTACAGTAGCAGCATCTCGCGATCTTCACAAAAGATTCGATAAAAATAAGGTCATTGTTATTATTTATATTGTGTAACATATTTTATATAATAATTATAAAATATAGTAATAGGCTTAAACGTTAACAATTTATGTAGATAATAAAGTTACATTGATTAAGATACTTGTACAAAATTAGTTAATGAATGTTACGCCATTATCTGAAAACATGTACTCTGTATTACGCAAAATGTTACAAGTTCATACGTAATCATATTTATTATTTATAATAAATAATCAAGAATAACTGCACGAGGACAAAGTTTTATAACTTACATTACTTATTTTTATTAAGTAATTTTTGTTACGTTAAAATTTTTTGTCATGTTACTCTACGAGTATAAACAAATAATGAAGTTTTATTTTGCACTACACCTATTTCTACTGAGTGATGTTTTTAGTTATAAATATCCAAAAATGTTGATAAAACGGAAGAAAGTTATTCGTTACTTGGCTAAGGCAGACGTACACCATAGGATTTTAGATGGTAAAGTCATGAACAAACCTTTCGTCGGCCCAACTACGGAGTATTCAATATAAGATTTCCCCATGACAAATTATTGAGCATGTATGGGGTGCGTTTTTTAAAAGTGCTAAGGAAGGCCTGACTTTTTCTTGGGATTTATATACCATAACTTAAAGAGACACCGTTGAGTTCTGTAGATCCTGAATTCTCTTCCAATTCAGTGAAGGAGACCACTTAGACGGTTTAAGGACGTGTAATTCCCACAAAGCCGTGAATTCTCTCCAAACACAGGCTATATTCTGAACATTCCTCCCAGCTAAAATAAAGGAATTCCCCGCTAAAAAATGGTCTCAAACTATACATAAACACAATTGTTATATATATATAACAGATTTTTGATTATACTTCTATTATTTGATTTAATACAACACGCAGATCTCTGTGGGATTCAATCGAAAACGTGAGACGGTTTTATTATTTTCAATATTCTTTACAATTGGTATACATGACGCTATATGTTCAGTGAAAAGCTGATATATGTTAAAAAATACTGTTATATATATATATTTTAGTCGTAAGAGAGAATAAAATTTATTCTAATCGTTTTGACAAAATCTATGAAATAAAATTGGAGCTGTAGGAATCGGAAGGAAAAGATTTCGATGCATTTAGCTGTAAGTGCTATTATTATCTAACAATGAGCTAATAATATACTCCGATTTCACATTATGTTCAGTGACAAGTGCGATGGTTAAGCTTGCTCGTCCGGAACACTTCGTCTCTCATGTTTGAGTATTGGCATAAAGAAATCCTGTTACGGCAGTAAATTTAAAATATGATTGTTGTAATTACCAACATAAACATATTAGTTAACTTTTTATTCGTTCGTTGTCCTAGATCGTATAGTAAAGTACCGCACCACTTACTTTTGTGTTATTGTAGTGTACATATATAATTAACGCCATATTATTATAGAAAATTACTTAGTATAAGATGGAGCTTTTGCTATTCTTGCTGCAGCAATAAAAAAAAATAGCAAAAATCTTTTCTCATAACTCTGAGCGTGATGTTGTTCTGTGTAAGAATTAACAATGTTTAAACGAACGTACTACTTTTATTTAGGTATACTATGACGGTATGTAGTATAAAAAAAAATCAGTATTTTCATCAAAAAAAAGTTTTATAAAAAAAAGCCGATTTCGCTTTTAAACTGCAGAAAAAGAAATGAGAAGCGGAAAAGAGAGTATATTGTGCGGCACCGCGATCGTACCGCCGGATTAATAAAGCCAGTTACTGGCTTTTACTTCGCGTTTGTGTTTAATTTTCAAGCTTATTACGGATAGTGGTTTCAGGTTGCTTTCAGGAAATACGAGTTTTTTAAATCGCCCACTTGCAGCATTGAAACTCCTTCATTATACTTTACCGTTCTTGTAATGAAGCAACACTTTTCAGTAAGGTATAATGTCTGACGCGTGTTGACTATAATAGTGAATTATCTCTATACACAAATTAAGGAACCAGCCCTGTGTTTTTTATACAATTATGTTATCATTACTAATGTTTTTCTTATTTTCAATAGGTGCTTTTCAGATGTTGTTAAATCTTATTACATTAACAGCAATTGTTCTTTCTTAACAATACCGCTCCTTTATATCGCATTTCATGGAACTATTTAACATGCCGAGCTTGTACTTACATGTTTGATTCATCTCAATTTATATTTAATGTATGTATTTACGTAATATAATACACTAAATTTTCCAAGAACATTTTGGATTTAATTAATGTTTCAGATACCCTTTACTATACGTCGCTAACGGCATTATAACATATCGTAAACCAAAAGAGGTACACGAGCATATTCTCGTACTTCGCTTGATGCTTTCAAACAATCACCCATTACTTTGATGGAGGTGGACAGCTTTTATAAGATGATGCAGAAGATTTATCAGTGGAAAGGAAACAATTATCGGAACACATGCTTTTGGAGTGAATCTACATTAACCTATAGTCAACAATAAATTTATAATACTAAATTGTTGAGATTAACTAATTGGTCGTGTCGCGGTGTAAAGACTCCTGTATAAAAACTCAAGGGACCCAAGCCAACTTTACCTGCTCGTGGTATGCCCTGCTAATGAAAAAACGAGGCTCTGGCTTCCATCAACCCGCATTGGGCTAGCGTGGGGAGAAAAGGCCCACATGCCCCTGACATGAACCTCTACAAACGAAGATCAATCGATGTGGAAATTTTTCGGGGAGGCCTATGTTCAGCAAGTGGATGTCTAACGGCTGATGATGATGATAATTAGATTGTTATTGTCAATTTGTTAGTAAAGTTTTTTCGTTAGGATAGTAGGGTCTTCATACCGGTAGTTGTAGTGCTAGTAGACCTACGATTTCAGATTAAATGTGGTGGGATCACTGTGAACTTATTCTTTCTTATTTTCCTGCTAATAATTTTATATTGTCTTATACTTAGTCAGTTATTGGGTAAGTAATGGATCAACGATAACCTTTTTAACAGTCGATTGAGGTAGTTTAACGATTGTTAGTTAAAAGCATTGTTACGAGCGTTTCAGTTTAACTGGCGACGTCACGATCATCAAATTGACTGCATTACAAATGCAAACTACCGCATAAAACGCCATTAACGCGCAGTTTTAACAACTTAACTCCGTTCTACCAGTTCATAACTTTTAGTTCAGAGTTCATATCACGGGTAGAGTTTAAAAAAAAACATTACAAAACACCTACCATTTTGATGGAATTGATTCCGATATCATTACTTAAACATGTGTTATAATTATATTAAACATATTAATTATAATGAATTTGTTGCTTCATTTATACCGATTAATAACCAAAGATTCATCTGGTTGTAATTCATCGGCTCATAAAATTGTATTGCCAGTTAAAGTTAATATACTGCATCATATTTTGCTCGTTGACTTGAAAGCTCCCATTAATTGCATTAGCGACAGCGCTTCTCAAATTGGGATAAAGTAATATTTGCACACTACAACTTTGCCAACGAATTAAGTGTTAAACTAGAACCTAAGAAAAAAAACTCATCGCTTCACTGAGGAAAAGTACAGTAAGTTTTCTTCTTATCCTAAATCGAGACGGACACTTAACTTGAGAACAAGCGACGAAGTGTAAATGAAATATGATCATGTCAAATTAAGTTTTCTTAGTACAGCTTCTTATTACTACCTAATGATAAATGGCAATAGAAAGGATGAACACCATACAACTAGTAAGCACAAGTAAGTAGTAGTTTGTTTTATACAGACAGTATATTTTACATGTTTCATTTTCATTCCATCATTTCTGTTTATCAATAATCAACGTTCAACATAGATTGTCATTAAAATTTGAGGAAACAGTTGTAACAATATACACATATATATATATCATCAGCAGATCATCACATAGACTTCCACTGCTGAACATAGGCCTCTCCCAAAGAGATCCACAGCGATCTGTTCACAATCAGCATGACCTCCAGTACCGCCAGGCACTAGAGGTCGTTGTTTATAAGGATTTATATATAAATATGAGGTATATTCACCAATGTAAAGATTCATCACGATATCTCTGGAACAATAAGGCCTAGAGACTTGATATTTGGTAGGAATATTACTTTTACCAAGTATAGGTCACCTAACAACGGATTTCACAAAATACCTTCCCCAAAGAGAGTTGCGGGGATGTCATAAATAACAAAGCGGGCGGGGAAGAGCTAGTAACCTTTATAAGAGTGCATACAGTACAATCTAAGTTATAAGTTATAGCACTGTAATAAATAATAAAGTTAAACTGTGAATAAAATAATATCAACGAAACTCACATTTTTGAGGGTTTCTACCAATATTCCATTTGAAAATGAAATTGGAAAAAAAACTGTGATGTGATATTTATTTGTGAAACTAGAAATGTTTTTCAGTCCGTAAATAAAATCCTGCCGGTCGGGATGGCAAATTGGAGAGGAAATCCCTGCAACATGAATGCAGCCAGTCACTCACAAATCCATTTCATTTAAACGGATACGAACGTTACTTAGTTGCTTCGTTAGCATGCTTAGTCATTTGGTATTTAATTGAAAGAGCTGATGTTGTAACTTATCTTCACCGTAAGGAAACTGCCATTAGAACAAAAAAATTAAGAATAGTTATCAAAAAGAATTCGATATAATATTAATAGGTCTTTGTCGCTTCTGGTGGTAGGTCTCTGTTACCGGTAACCATCTAGGTAGGTACACAACGACAGCATCTATTTCTGCCGCCAAACAGTACAGTGGAAACATTACTGTGTTCCGGTTTGAAGAGAGCGTGTAGCTAGTAAAATTATTGCATTAATTAGACTTTAATCTTATGTCTCAAAGCAACGGGGTGCAGTGTATATCATCCTAACTAGTGCCACCTTGTTATGGGCAGGTGTATAACTTACTATCAGGTGATCGCCTCGCTCGTCTCGTCGCTTTGTTGAATAAAAGAAAGGAAATATTTTCAGCACATTTCCGTAAATGTTTTTTTTTTAAATTTTAGAAACTTTATTTACTTTCTTATACCTTGTCGGATTGGTATTGAAGTCAGGTACTTATTTATGTACTTTATATGTATTTTGTATAAATAAAATTTTATTTAAAGATTAAATAAAAATGTAAGTTTGACGCCTTATTTTTTACTGATAACGACTTTCAAAGATCCTAATTTAAAAGTTTTAGCCTTTAAGTGATGATTATTTATTATTTAATTTGATAAAACAATGATTAAACAATAATTATTACATTAAGTTTTTTTTAAAAATAAGTAAGAAATAAAATCATCGAATTTTTTCCTAGAAAATCGGGATTTTTTGAAAAATATTCAAAAAATGAATAACTCCAGAAGCATTGTTTTTGTATGGGGTATTCCATATATAGATAGATAGGATACGAGCTATACTTTAGCCCTTCCAGATATTTTACACATATTACCTTTATTAAAAAATGAAATGCTTAAGTAATCTTCAAATGCTTAAATGTAAGTAATATAAAACAATTTCTTTTCATTACCATAGAATTTACTGTGGTTTTGTACGGATGTAATAAATACAATCCTGAATAAATAATAAAACGTTCATGCCTGTTAGTACAGTAGCGGAGTCGGGTAACGACGGGTGGACGTAATCCTTATTGGAGAATACGAGACGTTTAGTAGCAAGACCCTGGTGGAGTAAGCTTCTGAAGTCTGACACGAACTTTCCAACTATCCAACACTAATGACCTTATCAGACGGTCCAGCCACGTCGCTATAAATTTATTAACGAAGATTGATTAACTGAGCTGTACTTTGGCGAGTCAAATTGTGGATTCAGCCATTCCATGCTTCTACAGAAGCGTTTAATGATAATTTAGTTTGGTAATTGTACCCCTGACATTCTAAATTCGTCATAATATTTTTTTTTGTTACTTTTTACAGAGCTTTGTTTTCCTAAATGAGTCTCACAAAAATTAAAAAAAAGCTCCATTCGTAGGGAAACAAGAAAATTGGATGTTTAATCTGTTAAATTCTTTCTAAGCTTCTTATTTTGTTATAAAGAGAATATCTCAAAGTTCCACATCATCACTAGCCGATAGAAGTCCATTGGTGGATATAGGCCTCCTTCCATGATTCCTACATTGATCGGGTAGGGATTCGTATTGGGGGATTTGGACCATTTCCTACCACCTTGGCCTAATGCGGGTTGGCAGTGGTTTGTCTCACAATTATCATATAAAAAGATAAATTTTAAGTTTCTTACCTATTACTGTTGATACTTATATATAATACTATATGATGACAGCCGTCGAGATATGATTTAAATATAGTGTAGTATAGTTTAAAGAATTTTGATATGTTTAAATAAAAACTGTGTCTAACAGTAGACGTCTATCGGCTGATGATGAAATGAGAAGTATGTTCAGTTAATACAATTTGTAGCGCTTCATATAAATGTATATTGCTTTGCAAAAATATAGAGAATTCGTGTTAATTCCGCAACAACATAACTTATTTTCATAATTAAGTTATGTTTCACTTTAAATTTCTTTCATATTCACATTTGGATTGTGTATGCTTCGTCATCATCATCAGCCGATAGACGTCCACTGCTGGACATTGGCCTCCTCCAAAGATTCTCACATCAATCGAGTAGAGATTCATATGGCGGATTTGGGTTATTCCCCACCACGCTACCCCGATGCGGGTTGGTGGGAGCCCGAGCTTTGTTTGTTGATTAGCAGGGTGCACCAGGAGCAGGTGTTGTTGACTAGGATATTATGAGATACATTTTTTTACTATCTTTATTAGGTAAACCGTTGATTTAAAGTTTATGTGAAGATATTTGTATAAAGTTGAAGGTTATGAAGCATCTAGTCCAGAATGCTTTATATATTCACAGTTGTATAAAGAATTGTAAAATCGTTTGAACGTCAAAAAATACGTATTGCATTATTACAAAGCAACAAATTCGTACAGCGCTTTTTAAAAATAAACAAAGGGGCTAACGGAGCTGGTTGGAGTGTATCCAACTTGTTTGTTGTCATAAAACTTGGAGCGTGAGAAATTTGCCAGCGCCCGGCGATGCACTCGTAAACCTGCCGTTAGAAGATTTATAGACAAAGGCATTCAGTGAGCTGCATAGTCACTGCGGACACGCTCAATATAACTTTTTTTTTGGTGTGTGTCATGTAGGAATCTTCGAAAATAACTCTCTTTTCATGGACAAATCCTACATGACATATTCGACCGCTGCGAGGCTAACAGAAGTTATCATCATGAAATACAAACTGAAGTTTGGCTGTCGAATTAAGATGGAAGAGTTATGCTGGACTCCAACCAGTTAAAACTCTACTATACGCTCTCTTAAAACGATTTGGAAGGAATTACAAAAATGTTTTTGCATACTTCCGCAGTACCAATGGCTTGATTCTTATCAGGGCTACATTCTACAGCTGAAGCTCACCATTCATCACGTAAAAGGGTTTTATGAAGATTTTTGCCTACACGTGAAAGGCGCTAGCGTTTCGAAAAGGTCACAAGTTGTCCGTCGGAACGAAAAGTACAGTATTTCATAAGCTCTGCTTGGATAGTCTGATACCGCTTCATCATCATCATCATTACCAGTCGACAGACGTCCACTGCTGGATATAGGCCTCCCCCAAAGATCTCCACATCGATCGATCCTGCACAGCCCGCTTCTAGCTGCTTCCCGCAACCTTCACCATATTATCGGACCACCTGGTCGATTCCGCTTACAAGGCTCCATTTACCATAACGGTCTTACGAAAGGAGGCTATAGCTCTTCAAGTTGAATTTCCGACATCCATTCTAGCATCATTGACACAACTTCGGCCAAGGGAAGATTCCGGCTGATCTGATTTACCCGGTTCCAATGATCGATTTATATGCAGAGCAAATCTTTAGAGTTTGGAATGATGAACCCTGATCCAAAATTCTAAATAAAGATCTGGATTAAATATATTATGTAATGCAATCAGGTATGATAGTCTTAAAGAGGTTTTCAAGTTTTACTTTATTTTAATGTTTTAGCATTGCTTACAAAAAAGGAGGCGATGAAGATGATGATGATGATGATATTTATTGATGATAATTAAAAAAAAAAATTCTAGGTGAAACGCGATTTCATATTATCTAGTTTAACTGTTTAAAAAGGTGGTATTAAAACAACTTAAAAAAACTAGAACAAAATGCAAAATGAGGACACAAATTACCACAGATTCATTTTTTTTTTAATATGGAGCACAGTAATTGAACGTGTAACTTGAGATCTATAGTTAGACCTCTTTAATACTTAAACACATCATGAGGTATTTAAGTGCAAAAAGCGGTATCACGCCAAGCAAATGAGGTGGAATATAAAACGGTCATTACTAGTAATTGGTTGTTAGTTTTTAGCAAGTCGGTAATTTGTTTTGATGAACGGAAAGATGTCGTCTAATTAGTTAAAATATTTAACGAATGATAATTAGCTTTTTTCCACATATTGACCATTTGATTTTCGATAGTTTTATAAAGTGTTCAGGTAACATTACAGTGCTTAATTCTGTCGCAAACAACAGTCTGCAATCGTTACTGTTGTCCGGTTTGAAGGGTGTTGTAGTTAGTGAAATAACTGGGGGTTACGAGAGTTAACATTACATTACTAGCCATACGTCTCTATTGCCGGAGACTGTCCGGGCAGGTAGTGACCAAAAATTACTGTGTTCCGGATCAAAGGGAGCTGTAGCTAGTAAAATTGCTGGGGTAACAAGACTCAATATCTTGTTTTAAGGCGATGAGCGCAATGTGGTGCAGTGCTTAACAGTTCAAACCATAAAATTTCTTAATGACCACTACTTTATTATGGGTTGACGTATCACTCAGTATCAGGTGGACGTCCTGCTTATCGCGTCGCGAAAAAAAACATGTTTCAAAGCGATGAGCACAACACGGCGTGATCTATAGTATTCTAACCAGCGCCACACTGTTACGGATCATCACTTATCATCAAATGATAATCTTGCTTGTTTGGGCCAGTAAATAAAGTACACACTCCTTTATATTCTCCTCCTCCTCCTCTTTGCTAATATTCCCTTTGGTTAATATTTTAACTTGGGCCAATTTCAGAAGTAATTCGTGTATAGTTAAAAGATTCCTTTTTCATCTATTATTACTTATTGAGGTCCAAGTTAGAGGTACTGAGCATTAAAGTTATGTTTTTTTAGGACAAAATTAATTATTAGTTTTTTTTTTGTCGTTTAGTTAGGTCTTTGGTTTTTTGTTTTTTTACTTTTTAAAAGGCAATGTCTTTTCTAAGTTGCTTATTAGAACGTAACTATATTAACTAAACACACAAACAATAGGAGTAAGGTAAGCCTTGCCTGTTGACTACTAAAAGGGTTTTTAGGGTCCTACGCTTTGACGGTGGGGACCCTCATTGTCTAATAAGTGAGCCTGGGATGAACGACAAGTACAGGTAGTGCCAAAGTGCTAGTGGTACCAAAGCGAGGGTGCCGAGGAAGGGGGCCACAGTCCTCCTTGGGACACGCTTTAGGCGTAGTGCCGGGTGACGGTGCATAGGATAGGACTTTCCCCAACTTACTAAGAATGACTATCGAAGGAGTTGTTCACCAAAGTGGGTAAAAATACTACAAAATCTTGTCTTTTCCCCAAAAGCAGGTTATCTTTTTAGATTCTCCCCCGTTATTATATTATAAAGCTAAGTGTATTGTCGTTATCTTTTATATACCAGTTTTATATCATTTATTTTTCAATATGCAAACGAAAATATTAAGTATAATAAATTTAGTGCTCAAATAAAAAATCCGGTCCCTATCAGGGGAAACATCGAATTGAAAAATAAATAAAAAAAAAATCTACTCGCGTTTACCAGGTATTGAAATGGAGTCTTTACATCGACGGAGGCATTTGCCTCTTAAGTACGTAATTGAACTCATCGGCGTGTTAGATCCTCCTCAATTTCCCTCCGATAGGTTAATTTACGATTTAATTCCGCGTGCTTTTAACTGAACAGTTTATTCGATTTCTCACGGTTAAACTAATACACGTCGAACTCGCAATGAGGCGGTTCAATAATTAAGTTATACTTAAGTATAATTTTATAATAGCTCACAATTGTACAATTTTAGTCTTATTTATACCATGAAATAATAGTGTGCTATTCTCAAAACTAATTAAGAATTATATACAGTTATTTGTGTTCCGCTTTGAAGGGTACAAGAGCTTTTGAATTTGGAAAGTAAGGGGAGAATGGAACTAAGATCTTATCCTACCCTATTCGTATTATCAACTTCGCCTGCACGCGTTATATGGTGGCGTGGTATTACTGACAATGAGGCTCTGGTGGCCGAGCAAATGACGGGATAACCATTTACCTGTCTGGGTAATTGGTAGCAAGAGGCTAAAACGACCTTGGGATTGAAATAAACATTAAAAGGCTTTAATCCACAGGGGGATATTACTGCATAACGAATTCCTAAGAAAGTCATCATGAACGTGTTGTGAATCTTGCCACCAACACCTGTAATGATGACCATAACCACTGTCAAGAACGATACCGACGAAGAAGAAGAATAATTTTTTAAATTACTGGGGTAGCGAGCATAATGCGATGCCGTTTATACCATCCTATTTAGTACCACGTTTGTTATAGGTAAGCGTAGACCATCAGATGAATGTCCTGCTCGTTTCATCATCTCCTATACAAAAAAAAAAAATATATATTATTTATAATGTAAAAAGAAACCAAATGCAATCTATTAAAAAATTTGAATGTAAACCTAAATTACTGCTGAATAAAAAAGAAAAAAATTATCAAAGAAAGCTTTTCTACAACCTATCGTTTAAAGAAACAAAAGGACTGATAAAATACCACACACGTACGCGAATTTGCGCACACGCACGCTCACATACGCGAGCAAACATACACTTGGGTACACACGCACGCACATGCGTACTAGATACCACCGCAGCGAATATTTTTGCCGCCAAACAGTACTGTGCGAACATTACTGCGGTAACGAGACAACATCATGTGCCAAGGCGACGAGAATACTGTGGTGCATTGTATAACCTATTGATTACCGCCACATTGTTAAGGGCGGGGATATCACTTACCATCAGATGATTGTGCCGCTTGTCTCGTCGCTTTATGTAAAAAAAAACGTATATGTGTCTTGAAATACAAACTGTGCTTGGAGATTTGAGCAATATCATAAGTTATAAAAATATTAC
Source organism: Ornithoptera priamus (assembly GCA_029034505.1). Taxonomy (NCBI): domain Eukaryota; kingdom Metazoa; phylum Arthropoda; class Insecta; order Lepidoptera; family Papilionidae; genus Ornithoptera; species Ornithoptera priamus. The sequence continues at coordinate 2,480,521 of JARDWD010000527.1, read as the reverse complement.
TGAAAATAACAGGACAAGGTGTAACGTTGGTGTTTAATTGTCGCCGCTTCGGTGGCGAGGAGTGGAGGGGCGAGGGTGGTGGCTCGGCTCTCGTTCAAATTCCAATTTCCCAGTTGGATGCGATCTTTAATGGGCACCTCGTTTAATAAACGTTCATTGCTTTGTTAATCATAACAACATTTTGCATTTCATGTCTTCAAAGGCAATTTATATTTGTAATACGTAAAATTACGTGATATTTGTGGAGTCTCTCACACTGGAGACCGTCTAGATAAATACCGCAACTGTTTTCCGGTTAAAAATTGCGTTCAAGCTTGTGAAATTACTGGGGTAATAAGGATTTATACTAGTGGTCGGTCTCCCTTGCCGGTGACCGTCTAGGTAAGTATCATAGCAGCGCTTATTTCTGCTGACAAACAGCAGTGGGCAAACATTACTGTGTTCCAGTTTGAAAGGCGCTGAAGCTAGTAAAATTACTGGAGTAACAAGAGTCAACATATAATGTCTTAGACGACGAGCGCAATGTGGTGCAGAATGTATCACTCTAACTAGCGCTATGATGCTACGGGCAGGCGTATCAATTATCATCAAGTGAAAGTCCCTGTCGTCTCCTCGTTTAATTGAATAAAAGAAAATTATCATGTCAAAGCGACCAGCAATATTGGTGCAGTGTATATTTACATTACAGTTTACTAATAGTGGATCTCCGTTTCTGGAGACTGGATAAGTACCACCACAACTGATGTTTCTGACGCCTAACTAAGGTGTACAAACAAGACCGTGTTCCAGTTTGAACGGCGCTGATGTAGTTAAATTACTGGAGTAACTAGAATTATTTAATGTCACAAGGCGACGAGCACAATGTTGGGTTGTATATACCCACCCTAATTAGCGCCACTTTGTTATGGGCGGGCGTATCACTTACAATCAGCTGGACAACCCGTTAGATCTTGCCACATCCTTGGATTAAAAAAGGCACAGGTGCCACATTAGCTAAAGTTTACTTTGTAATATGAAGGTCCCTGGTCTGATACCGGGGCCACCTGTTGTGGAGTTAGGTCGGCGGTAGGGTTTTCTCTGATATTGTAAATCTGCTGAAAGTTCAGAGCCAGAATTCTGAGCAGATACACTTCATTAAGCGCAACTTCATGTTAAATGTAGTTCAAGTGTTAGTTCATTCATAATATAATTTAAAAAAATATATTTTAGAAGTTAACGATAATAATTTTAAATATTCTTCAACCCCTTTTAAACAGCTATTTCTGAACGCGGTGAATAAATTTATTTTTTTAATTGAAGAGGTGAGGCACTTAAGCCATTTTAATTAATTTTTTTTAATTTGTGGGTTTAGGACGACCAAAGTGGTAGCTGAACTACATCTAACTGGTTTGTATTAAACTAACAATGTAATTTTAAATTATATTATTACTTGCTGGAACAGGTAAAGGTATTACAGTAAAAATATTAGATAATCATAAACTTAATATTATAAAAGTTATTTTATAAGGTATGAAATATTAGGTTTAATAGACTTGAGGCAATAACTTAAGTGTTATTAAACCAAAAAATTTTATCTTTAAATCATATCCTGTATCATATGTTATACTATATTAATATCTAATACCGGCTGTTGCTCATAAGTAATACCAAATGAAGATTTTTATAGGGTGTAAGAGGTTTTGTCCAACATTTAACAGAGTCCAAGTCAACCTCACCTGCACGCGGTGCACCCTGCTGAATAACAGACGAGACTCTGACCAGCCACTAACCCGCACTGGTCCAGCGTGGTGGGTTACAGCTCAATTCCGTTCAATGAACTCCATCAATGATGTGGAGATCTTTCGGGAGGCCTACGTTCAGCGGTGGACGTCTATTGGCTGATTAAGATGAACATGTCTATAAAAGTTAATTGGATATAAAATGATAATAAGTTTATGAAACTCAAGAACTAAACGACCTATAACCATCTACAAATTATTCCGCGTCGTATGCTCAAGTTCCCGTGTTGATACGTTCACTAGTTTTCAGGTGATTGGCGAACTATAGATTACCTCAAGATCTTAGGTAATATTATATGTGAGATATTAAACAAAACAAAAGATATTTTTTCTTTCAAGAAAGTAAGAAGTAAATTAAAGTAAGTTAGTACTTGAATGTATATATTTATAATTTTCAAGTCTACTTTCTGACTTGCTATACTTTTTCTTTATCTTTACTTAATAAGTTATTTCAATATCAATGTAACATCATGAATAATATTTTTTTTTTTAAGTTTCGTTAATATTTTTAACATTATTAAAACATTAGTTATCATTACTTTCACGATATCTGTAAAATAACAGCATTTTCGTGGATATAAAATATTAGTTGATTTTCGTTATATTTATATAATAAACTAATTAGTATTCTATCAGTTAACCTAAGTTATATAGTTAATTTAAAATTATATATATTAATAACAGAAATTGCAAGAACATATATTCTATTCATTGTTTGTATGTTTGTGAAGTATTAAACTTATACATATACATGTATTGTTTTTAAAGCTAATTGGCTTAAAGTCGGTCAACGGAAAGTTTTCGCATCAGCTACCTTCAGTTTAGTTGGAGATTTATGGCGGCTCTTTCCGTCCAATCTGTCTACATCAGCCATGTCACTACGTCAACACAATGGAATATAGAGGTTGAAGATTATGATCGTTTAGAATGTCTGACTTGAAAATTTAAAATGCTTTTGTTTTTTCGTTTAACGTAACGTATACATCTACTGATAACAAAGTGGTGTTCATTAGGATGGTAAACACAACACCACATGACGCTCGCCGCCTTGAAAGATATGATGTTAAGTCGCATTACCCCAATAGCTACATTAGCTACAGCGCCTTCCAAATCAAAACACGATAATATTTGCAGACTACTACGGCGAGAATTAAGAGCTGCGGTGGAACTTACCTCGACGGGCTTCAACAATAGAGACCTACCCATCAGCGAATGTATGTAATGAAAGTATACTGAATTAAAGGCATTGAAATTAAACAAGTCACACAAGAAAACGATGCTACAATGCTGTCTTTTTTCAGGCCCTCCTCTCTCCAGAAATAAACGCAAAGGACAGTCTTCACTTCGGAAAAAGAGTGGAGGAATGAAAGTAGGAATAGAATGTAGAGCGATAGAGAAGAGAAGTATATAAGATAAGTAGAGAGCGAAAGAAGATAAGAATGAAAGATAGGAAATTGGAAATTAGAGATGAGAATAATATAAGATGGTAAATGTAAATAGTAAATGAGGGCGTTGACCCACAACACGCAGAGGTAAACAATTAAAAAAAAGTCATACATTGTGGTGTCTTTCTTATAAGAATGGACCAATGATCTACTATAAAAACCTTGTATTATATATATTTTTATTATTTAACACAGAGTACACTTAACTCATGGCAACATATGATATATAGAGAATACTATACAAACATATGTAACCGCGCCCGCAATTAGATGTAGCACTGCTACACATCTGCTGCCATTATCATGCCATAGGTTATGCCATTGAATATTAATGCCTTCATGTGTACGACCATATGTCTCCAATTAAGACATATACCTATATGGTTGAAGGTGGCCATAATGTCTATTCGTTGCATATATACATAGTTTCACCTTCATCAGTTCGTGGTAGCCCTTTGTCTTGATATAGACAATGATGATCTAATTATAAAAATGATTTTGTTGGAAAATTAATTGTGTAGTCTTAAAAATTAAGTTTTCGTTTGTATATCAAGCTGTTCCCTGCTCGCTTTGCTGGCGTAACACCCCTGCGACTCATTTTGGGGAAGGAATTTTGTAAAATCTCTTAGCTGACCTGTACTCGGTAAAAGAAATATTCCTACCAAATTTCACGCCTCCAGGCCTTACGGTTCTAGAGATATCATAATGAGTCTCTATATAGACGGAAATCTAACAGAGAAAACTCTCTCAACTCCCTGCGGAGGATCTCGTCTTGGGCTCCGTCGCCAACCGTTATATTGCCAAGAAGGGCAGGGAGAGCAGCCAAACGCAATACCGACACACCTGTTCACACGCGGTCCTATCGCAGCCGGATCAGCAGTGTGGCACCGCTTAGTCGCGGAGGATAGGGAGAGTAGCGAACTGAAATACAGACACTCCTCTCACTCCGCGATTCCACCGCGGCTGCGGAGGATAGTACAAGTCTGCTCCCGCAACCCACCGGCACACATCCAAGGTGAACTTATGGAGCTCAACTGGAGCGGCCACCTCGGGCCAAACTGCGTAGGTTCCACTTCGCTTCACCGTGGATGACCAAGTCATGGCAACTGACCCGAGCTACTGAGGGTATTAAATGATACTCCGGTCTGACTGAAGAACTCTTCAAAGCTATAAATATTATATTGCACTGGTGGTAGGTTTCTATACTTTGAGACTATCTAGGTAGGTATCATCGCGGCGTCTATTGCAACCGACAAACAGCAGTTTGCAAACATTACTATGTTCCGGTTTGAATGATGTTGCAGCTATTAGAATTACTGGGGAAACAAGACTCAACATCTTTTGTCTTAAAGCAACGAGCACAATGTAGTGAAGTGTATAACATCCTAACAAACGGCACATTAACTGGCATATCACTTACTATCAGGTGAACTTCCGTTTGTCTGTTAAATAAAAAAAAGATATCATTACTGTTATTTTTACTTTATAACGTATATTATAGTAAGAAACAATTTTTTCTTGAGAAATTATAATATTTGTATAATGTAACTATTTCGATAATAAATCAGATAAGATAGTTAATGATTAATCTAGGTAAATTATTCGATACACTTTATATCACGTGTATACGGTAGTAAGCATGTCCAGAGGGATTGAATAATAACGGATGTGTTGTGGGGATTTAACTATTAATAAAACAATTTAACACCCTCTCTCCATTATACTACACGACGACATGTAACATTACCACAAACGGCGGTGATTCTCCAAATTATTTTTTTTATTACATATAGTAACATTACTATTTTTTTAACCTTGTAATAAAATAATTAAACCGAAGAATTGGTGATAAAAGATAAAATCTACGTATTTATAAGTTTCATACATTACATCAATTATATTATTTTATTGGATAAAAATCTTTGACTTCTCGCTAGACCTTGTTCCATTTACTTGCTGTCGTCCCTCCTGGTCGTTCTTCTAAATCTATCTCTATTTTGTATCACAGCTTCTATCAATTTGTTATTCTTTAGATCTTTATTGATCATTATCAATAAAGTAGTCGGGGGTCTCCCAGGGCCTCTCTTTTTAGTTTCGAGATACTACTACCCTAACAATATGCGTTGTAGCGCAGGCGTCTCTCTACAATTTTCTCTTGAACCGGTTTTACTTTAAAGGAACCTCTGACAGTTATGTTCATCTATGGTAACTCCTCGTATTTCTGCCACATGCATTAAAGAGCAAAGACTCTTAAAAAGCTTTCTTTACTTTGTATAAAAATCTTTGACTCTCCTCTTGTAAATGATCCGGTTGCCAAATAGTGGAAAAATTAGAGTGATATTTATTTATTTATTGATTCATATTCAGTAATTTATTAGAAACAGATAAAATCTAATTCAAACCGGTTCTGGTTGATAATTTGATATTGTATTGACCTATTTCGGCACACAACGGTGTCCTCTCTACTGTACTTAATTAAAATTCATTGCTTGGAAGCTTAGAGACGCGGATGGTAAATATATTCGAATAAATGAATACGAATACATCCAGTCACTTCATATTAATGTACAAATACAAAAGTGAAAATTCCTTTTACAATAAATATACACAATTTTTATTTGGCCTAAATATACTACATATTATATATATTATGAAAATTGTTACCTTTTTTAAAACAATACGACAAAATGATCCTGTTATGATTATTACCATAAGCTTACGCGTATTTCATTTATTGTTTTTATTTATTTATTATAACACTAATACAATATCAAATCGAACAGAAATAATATACTTTTTTTTGAGTATTTTAAAATTTAAAGAGTAGATCCCATAGATGTTTTTAAAAAAGATTTCGACTCTCCGGATGCGGAGGAAATAATAAAATGATTGATTTTGTATTTGTTAATTTTGGATTTTAATAACGAAAATACTCTTCAGAGACGAGTCAGAACTTTCCAATCGCCACTTTAATCAAGATGTGTCGTAAACGGAGACTTGGGAGGGCATTATTCCAGGGAAAAAGTAGCTGGTTGCCCAGAAACACGAGCAGAAAAGAAGGATATATTTAGAAGTGGATAAAGACTAACTAAACACAAATTTGGTTGGTAATCAAATAAAAAAATAACAATTTGGGTATATTATTTTTGTTGTGAATATAATAAAATCATTTATCCAGTGTGCAGAAATGATTCTATTCACGAGTAAACTGAAAAAGAAAATAGTGTGAAAAGTTGTGTCCGACATGCAGCGGTAAGCATATTGTTCTTTTTCTACTATCCTCCGTCCGACATGAAAGGGATGCAGGTAAGGGACACATCGGTACCGTTCGTTCTACTCCATCCATCCGGCACGGGTGTCTTCCGGCCTCCATCCCCCATCCCGCTTCATAACAGCCGGCCGGGTCGTAGGGGTGCGGGGCGTGCGCCTGGGGTTGCCAAATACACACTCGCCCATTATCCACAGGGTAACTGTCATAATGGAGCCGATTGTATTCCATGGTTATTGGCGGTAACCTTAAAAAGGTTATCGTGACATGAAATTAATGTTTTAATTGTGGAACATCCGGTTTTAATAACGTTTACAAATGTTACCTAAAACGAGAGGAGTTTCTGGATAGCATTTTCTGAATTAGAACTGTAATAATAAATATTATTATGAAGTGGTAGACAATCCTATAATAGCAACGGATAATAGTCAATTTATTGATACTGCTTCATCAAGTCATATAGAAAGGGACAAAAGAAAATCACAGCATCTGTCATTTTCTTTTGTTCAAATTACATACATCAATTATTTTTGTAACCATACTTATTGAACGATTATGGAGACATTAAACCCACTAAAGATAAATAGTAATAGACTACATATGTTTTCCAGTTTTCCATATATCAAATGAATATTCATATGCAAAATGGAAAGGATCCGTTGAGTTCTAGAGTTATGACCTATATCCGTCCTTATGCTAGGCAAGGTCTCAAAAAGAGCGATATAATTGATATATGGATATTGAGGTTCAAGGCGTGTGGCGGTAAATGTGTTTAGGAAACACATAAAATTTATTTATTTCTATATTTAGGACGATTTATAGTTTAACTTACATATTTCCACTTTTATAATATCTTAAATGTAGCAATTTTTGTCTAAATTTTTGCATATTTTTTTAACTCTTTTCATAGGTGATTCTCCTAGTGGGAACATTCGTACCTACCCATAAACACCGCAGAAAACGTATTGTGTACGCGTAGCTAGAGGCACATGTCAATAAAATCTGTGATCTATTTGTATTTCGTCGTCACCTATCTCCGTGATTCCAATCGTGGTGTGATAAGAATCAATTCGTCTGTGCGTGTATAAAGAGGCTGGTATATTTATAGTCGTGCCGGGGTATTGCGTACATTAGGGTGGCAACACCCATGGATAGAGCGGGCGCGGCTGTGCCGGGAGTTTCTCGGCTCAGTCCGCGTCGGGCGGCACGCTGTGTCGTCGCGTTGTTTGGTCCTGCGAACGGCCCCAGGTACGCTCGCAACACGCGCCACCCTGTTGCGCACTGCACTACAATGTTTATGTCCAAATGCTTCACTTGTCTATGACTCGTTTCAGCTTCGTTCACGCCTTTGTGTTCTTTTCGGCGGGCTATTAGAGGCGATTTTACTTCTTTTTTTTTTCGCTTCGTCTATCCTCTTTGTATTCAGTTTTTCTTACCGGCCTGTACTATTAATAGTTTTTATTGTCCTTCAATTACATTTTATTAACAATAAAATTTTAATTAATTACAAAAAAATAACCGTTTCGAATATTTGAGCTAGAGATTATTTTAAATTAATATATTTTTTAAAAACCGGTTATTTCATTTTCGCTTTCTTTGTCCTGAAATAAAATTAAGAACACATTTGTTTAATTATTTATTTTTTAAAAGTCAAAATTCGATTTACAAATCGGTACGCATTGTCAACAAATTAATTTTATTTAAACGCGTAGTTTTTTTTAAATATTATATCTATTATAATTAAGAGATATGTAATTTCTGAATACTAGGAATAAAATAATCACATTAATCGTTTCTAATATTTAGAAAAGATTTACAATACCAAGATACATAAAAGTTGTCGTTTGTAAATTATAGTTTCAGTAGAGTTCTTGAGTGGTACAAAAGAAACATTGAAGAAAGGGTTAGGTCATATATATAGTAACTAAAAATAGCCGACCATAGATTATCAATCTACGTCATTATCTATGCGGCAAATAAAGGTCTACAAACATTTCGCGTTGCAGTAGTTATCCGTACTTGTTTAACAAAGTTGCTGCTTTGAGTCTAGAACGATTAAATAAATGTTTGTGTAAATTTACTACGTACAAAAGAAAAATAAGAAAGAGATCTTCTTTGTTTTACGTGTTTAACTAGAACTTGTTTTTTCAACAGTTTTTATCTTTCACCTTTTAGTACAAAAGGAGATTTGTATAATCTATCTTACTTTTTCATAAATGATTTTATAAGAAAAACCGCAACTAGCCACCATCATAAATTGTTTAATACATTCTTAAATTGTATTACACTGATGACTAAAATGTATTTATAATTAAACAAAAAAATACTGTGAAAGTTTTTTGCTATTGAAATTTTATAGTTGTCGTAGCCAATATATTATATTTATTACGATAAACCGATATATTTATGTTTCAAATATTTAAAAACACAATTCATATTTCTATTTAACGACAGTAAATTTTTTAAGTTTATAACTACGCTTTTATTGAATACCGACATATTTCCAAAGCTTACTACTTCTTTGTTCCGTTTTTATAAGAAGTAGGTTGGAGATGAAAAACTAATTATTAGTACTAAAGGCATTGAGAAAATTTGTTTCGACTATACACAGTTACACTCTGATATCCTTTTCCGGTAAAAATATTTGATTACGATAAATAATACATGCAATAGATTTTCAATAGAAGTATCATTTAATAACAGACATCAAAGTTTTTTTTGTTCAATGATACATAGTTTAAATGTCAATTGTCGATTAACGTATGGCTATAATTAATAAATGTTTCTGTATTCTTTATCATACTTTTTTATTATTACCTATTTTTAGATTAATGAGTTATAGAGTGTTTTTAAAATTATAATCCTGTTAATTTTATCGCTTTGTTTTGAGATTTTAACAATCTTTATAGCAAACTATTTATTACATAAAATTGATAAAATAAATATTTTTTGATGGTAGATCTTTATAGCCAGAGACCGTCAAGGTTAGTACCATCGCAACGCCTATTTCTACCACCAAGCAGTAGTGTGCAAACATTGTTGTATTCCGGTTAGAAGAGCGTTGAAGCTAGTGTAATTACTGAGATAAAAAGACTTAACATCTTATTTCTCAAAGCGAAGAGTGCAATGTAGTGCAGTGTATACCATTCTAACTTACACAAGGTTATTATGGGCAGGCCTATTACTTACCATCAGGTGATAGTTTTGTTCGTTTCGTCACTTCGTGGAATATAAAAACTTATGTCTAAACTTTGTTTTTATCTTACGTTATACACTTTTTATCTAAATGTTTCTTTTGTCCTACATAAAGTTTATTCTTCCGCGCATATTATTTTATGATGGACGTCTAATTCAGTTAGCCTTTAGTTTTCTATCTTGCTACATAAAACAACTTCTTAGATAAACTTTCCTCTTATAACACGTGTAGAAATTTTATTGTAAATGTTATACCTTACGTTTTTTATTTTACAGATAAAATATAATGCCTTTTCGTATTAGTTATATTTGAGAACTCGTTAGTAGCAATAAATTAACAAAAATATCATATTCTAACTTTATCTAATTATCGCATTATTAGTACAACAAAATTATAATATTTTGTTTTACAAATATATAATATATACATATTTCAATCATGATAATACCAATCAACAAAAGAATATTTTTAGCAACTATGCAAATTATAACAAATCTTTACATTTTTCTTTGGAATGTTTTTGCTAGAAATAAATTTTATTCATGAGATGGGTCTAAGTAAAACTGTGTCTAACTTCAAGTCTAATAGATTCTACAGGTTGTAGGATTTTTTGTCGCTCATTTAGGTATTATGATTTCTTGATATATTTGTTGGCAGCGGCCCTTAGAAGTTTGCATAACAGCTTTTCTTCTTTTTAAGAATTTTCTATGAAAGACCTTTACGGGAGTGAGATTTAATGTTTTCAATTTTTTTTATTACATAGGCAAAGTTAATAAAAATAATCTAAAGTTTATGTGCTGAATTTATAAAGGTCTAAATATAATTTGCATGAAACCATTTTCAAAGATGAGAGCGACTTTGACTCGTTATTGACGTGTATATTTCCTATTTACTCTGTGGCATGTCGCGGTGTTTGACAATTGTCAATTAAAGGCGCGAAACGTAAACTCATTTCATTTTCCATTAAAATGCTAAACGTACATCAAGGTATCACGAGCATTCGTTGCTCATACTTTACATAAATTTTAAAATATATTTCTTTTTTTATTTTCATGACAGTTTTAAGTAGTGCTATAATAACCTTTTGTGAAGGTAATATGTATATTTGTATATACCGAAGTAACTCGGTAATATAATTTCATTATTAAAAAGCTACATTAAATTCTTGTATGTTAATTAATTATATATACCGGGAAGAAAGCAATAGAATAAACTAAATATTTTTTTGAAGATTGAAAGTCTAGTTTTTTAAATAATTTCTTTAGCATTTTGTCTTATATGTATTTATTGCTATACAACAAAAAGAATTGTTTTGAACTATTAGAAGTCATTATTATTATTATTACAAATAATATCAGTTATTATTATAACCCATCATTCATTAATTAATAACAATTAATAATTTTATCATAGATTAGTGCTACATATCAGCCAAGCCTACAAAAACTATAGGAGCAAGATTGACTTTGACTGATTGAGATGACTATAGGAGAAGCCTTGTTATAGGTTGCAAAAAAATTTATATATTACCATAATAGGTAACAAATCAAAACATTGAATACGACAAAAATTTTACATAACAATAAAATATATTTACTGAATTTAATCTTACTGCCTTCAGTATTGTAATTGAGTTAGGAACAGCTATCCAATTAACAAGTAACGTAATAATGGCCTTCAAGAATTGTTTTCGTACAATTTAGTTAAACAGATTTAACAAGCTTGACGAGTGTTATGAAAGAGACGTAAAAAAAGTCAAATTACAAACGAAATAAAAATATTCCTTATTCTCTTATATAATAAAATATAATTGCTACATCAAAAGCAACTAGACAAACAAGATGCGAGTGGTAAGATACACGTTTAGTACTTGACGTAATATTAAACAGGTCTTGCCTATGTACCTTTTGTAATGGCTACATAATTAAACACTACATTTAGTATTTTTATATTGCTAGTTAAAGGGATAGCAAAATGCGAATCTCCAATCGCACGGTGTCCTTTGAATATTTTTTAAATCAATCACTATGGATTGACTTTTGTATAAATAAGTATCAATAACTCGATTTAGTTATTTTTTTTAGCTTACGATGAAGTAGTTGTACGAATTAATTGCTATAAAGGAACCGCTTGATTCCTTTACACTAGTGCAATTATGTTATAATAAATCAAGTCATAATAATAACCTCATAATAACTTAAACAAGGAGGTGGTTAAAATATTTGTAATGAACTTAAAACTAATCATTACATAAAATTATTTTAAGTAATACTTTGAAAATAAAAAAAGATCGGTGAATATATTCTTAGCATATACATTGCTAAGAATTTATATTTGTAAATTAAGATCAAGTAATAACTATTCATCGGATTAATTAATCTTGATTGTACATACTAGTAAGTTCTCCTATCTAAACACTTCATTTATTCTTAACATCCTATGGCCCCAAGATGAGGCAAAAAACATCCACAGTGATTCTCCGTCGCATTCAGTCTTGGGCTCCACCCTTAATCTCCTCCCACGTCTTCCCCATCGTCTTCACCTCGTCTGCTACTGTGCGGCGTCACGTCTGTCTAGAGCGACCGCGCCTGCGTTTTCCTTGCAGATTCCAATCAAGCACCTGCTTGGGAATATGGAATCTCTTGGTAGATTATGGCTAATTCACTTCCATTTGCGATGCCTGACTTGTAAATCGATTGGAGATTCGCGGCAGAGCTCCAGGAGATCTTCATTGGAGATTGTCTCGGGTCAGTGAATACAGAGAATTCAGCAAAGACAGTGGTTAACGAAGACCTGGAGCCAATGCTAGATGATCTTGATGACCTTTCACATCTCAGCTATATAGCAGTACGGATTTAACGTTATATGCACTTAAATACTTTAAATTAAAAAAAGTCGTAAGCAATCATTTGAAGCTTTAAAGAATGAAAGCGTCTTAAGCTCTTCGTGTCAAATGTTTTTTATTCGGTTAAACTTTTAAAAAGCTTTCATAAAACTTCAGTTAAATGTCCTAGATTTAGTTTAGGCGTTTTGAAGTATTTAGTAGTTTTTTATTTGTATTATTGTTAGTTCATTAGTCGTTATTATTTCTTGTCGTTAACAATTCAGTGTAAAAGCTACGTTTATGGCAAAAGTTTTATAACTAATAAAGATTACTTGAAAGTAAATAGTATGTTTAATAAAAACATCGTATTTAATATTTTTTTCTTGTTTTGCTAGTAACCATAAACCCATGTATCTTCTTATTCTTATGCAGCTTAAGCGTGTGTCGGTTTGTCGCCGATAGCTTATTGGTTTCTTGTGTAACAGTGCTAGACAATGGAGTGGCAACAGAAGTGTGTGTCAGTTTGTCGCCGATAGCTTATTGGTTTCTTGTGTAACAGTGCCAGACAATGGAGTGGCAGCTTAAGTGTGTGTCAGTTTGTCGCCGATAGCTTATTGGTTTCTTGTGTAACAGTGCCAGACAATGGAGTGGCAGCTATAAGTGTGTGTCAGTTTGTCGCCGATAGCTTATTGGTTTCTTGTGTAACAGTGCCAGACAATGGAGTGGCAATATAAGTGTGTGTCAGTTTGTCGCCGATAGCTTATTGGTTTCTTGTGTAACAGTGCCAGACAATGGAGTGGCAGCTTAAGTGTGTGTCAGTTTGTCGCCGATAGCTTATTGGTTTCTTGTGTAACAGTGCCAGACAATGGAGTGGCAACATAAGTGTGTGTCAGTTTGTCGCCGATAGCTTATTGGTTTGTTGCGTAACAGTGCCAGCTCATGAAGTGAAGTTGGCACGCAATTCAAATAGTCTATATACATTGATACAATGCATGTAACTATCATTGCTAAATTAAATTTCCATAACAATTAAAATTGATAATAATTAGAACATTTCCATGTAACCAGAACAGCAGTCAATTCTGTTGACTGCCGGGCTTTGATTAGTAAATAATATAATAGTCTATGAAAGTCAATACATTAGTTGTATAGACAGTTATTAAATAATTTCTTTAACTTTACGCAGAACTATTATTAACATCATTATATTTGTTTGTGTTATTTTAATAATTCATGTATTCATTTCAAACTGTTGTCTGTTGAACTTATTTGCTAATGGTTACAGTGAAAGTAATAATTCTAAAATGTTTTGATTTTAGTATAGTTTTAAACCACGCGAAGACTAGAACTGGTGGTAGATTTCTGTTACCAGAACAGTCTAGGTGGGTATCACCGGAGGTCCTATTTCAGCTGTGTTCCTGTTTGAAAGGTGCTGTGGCTAGTGTAATTATTGGTGTAGCAAAGCTTAATATCTTATGTCTCAAGGCGACGAGAGCAATGTGGTGCTGTGAATACTAGCTTAACTAGCGCCACGTTGTTATGGACGGGCGTGTCACTTACCATTAGATGAACGTGCTGCCCGTCTTGTCGCTTAATTCCATAAAAAAAATAATGGTGGAAATATTATAAACCGTTTATTTTGTATTTAAATAATGTATATGTTTACTAAAATTATGTAGAATAAAACATGAGCAACTTCTTTTGTTACAGGGTTTCCAAAGAATAAAAAGCTACGAATTTCCTACGCATATTATTAAAGGTAAGTTCAGTGATATACTTTAGGGTTTAGGGTTTTTTCTAATATATAAAATTATAAGATTGCCATTATCGATATTTTACCACTTTTCCTTGTTCGTGACTTATAAAGTTTATTAACCTTTTCGCAACAAATAATATAAAATAGCTATATATAAGCGTTTTAGGCCAAAGAGTAGTATATAATTAACTAATTGGTAGGTCTATGTGCTGGAGTTCGTCTACGTGGCTTCATCGCAACGGCTAATGGAGTAGTGTGCAAACATTACTTTGCTCCGGTATGAAGGGTGCTATTAAAATTGATAAACCAGATTTCTCCAACGCGTACAATTATTATTATTAATTTATGTGATACGTATAAAAGATATTGTTTAGGTTCCTCTCGATGTGTTAATTGTAATAAATATTACAAAATTAACAAATACGATTGATATTAAAATCGTTTTAATTTAACAGAAGTATCAGAAGAAATATTATTTAACTAGTAGCTTAATACACATTAATAAAACACTATAAGTTATAACAATGTAAAGTAATTTAATAAATGGTTAAAAATAGTCGCTGTAAGCCGGTTATCTTAGCGCCTGATCTGACGTCATAGCAATGACTATGACGTCACAACAAAGCTTTCTTTACACTAACACAAAAACTAGACAATCGAGTATATTTACGCACTTTTATATAACATTTGCTATAATCAATATTACTCAAATATTTAGTCAATTTATCAGTCCACATATGTGGGAGTCTTCATGAGAAGAATGAATATGTTTATAAAGAGCTTTACAACTTATACTTACATTTACTTAAATTTAGGTTGGTTCACAGTCAAGCGCTAGTCTGTATATATTAGGGTCTAAGCCCTTATCTGTATAGATAACCGGTGCTATATAAAATACTATAACAGACATCGGCGATCTGTAACCTTATAGTTATATGGTGTGGGTAACTTAAGATTTTTTTTTGTAATTTCTTTTGGTTCATGGTGACAAATAAAAAATTAATAAAATACTAAGCACACTGCAACGAAGAATTAGACTTTAAGATACAGTAAACATACTTCGATACGGTGTTAAGACATGCGTCTCCTCATTACCCCAAAGTGATGTATAGCATTAGAATGGTTGGGGTTGTAAATAATTGAATAAACATATAGTGTTATTATTATTTAGATGAAGTTCATTAGCGTGCAATTGGAATGTTGTTCAACGAGGAACGCAAAATTACTGAGAACGCTTCAAGTACATTGGATTAATTAATGTTACGTGAGTCAGTTGAGAGTACACCCCTCCGAACTGTGCTTTTAATGATCCTCGCATCTGTTTGTTTATTATATTTAACGTGTACATAGATTTATATATCTTTATTACCGTCATAGATATTAAAGTTAAATTAAACTAGGAATTAGGCACGAAATACGGGTGGTAAGGTGACTAATAGGGTCTAGGAGTTTCGCGGAGCTTCAGAGTGGGGGCCCTTATGCGCTCAACAAGCGAACCTGCGTTGCACAGCATATGGCTCAGCAATGGTGCCTACGAGAGTTAGGCTTCTCCTCAGAATCTAATAGAGTGTAACAGAAAGTGTAGAGGGGCACCGGTGCGTTCTATAAGAAATCAGGGAGCCTCTTCGAATGCACTGATGCAGACCACCGAGGGGGTTTTAGTGAGTAAGAATTTCACATAACCCTTCTTTCCCCACAGAAGTAAGGTATCTTTCTAAGATTTCCTCGAAACCAAAAAAAGACTGCTTGCTGGAGACCGTTTATTTAGGGATCACCGCAGCTCCTAATGAAGCCGATAAACATGTAGCGTGCAAACATTATTGTGTTCCGGTTTGAATTGAGTTGTAGCTAGTTTAATTACTGGGGTAACGAGACTCAACATCTTATTTCTCAGGCAAGGAGGCGGCTCGTTGTTATGGGTAAGCGTTTCGCCGCTTGGTTAAATAAGAAAAAACTGTTTCAGTATTTTCTACGTACAAATGATATGTATTGTTCCAGGTTCACATTTTCTGCGGATGTCTTAAAAGGTAAGCTAATTTCATCTTAATCTAGACATTAAAATAGATTTTTTTTTCAACTGAAACAGAATTTTAGAAATTCGACAATTCGTAGTGGCAAAAGACAATTTTAATAGAAATTCTTGTTGAAGCATTTTCTCGAATTCTCTCAGAGATATTTCGAAACGCGAAGTTAGAGTGCTTTACATAAGTGATAACTTTGTTTTACAAAAAGAAATATGTCTACTTTCATCTATTTTGTATTTTTATTTTAGTGAAGTTTTCTGAGTATCATCGTTGGTAACAAATAATTTAGTACACTTCAAAGCTTGTATAAATATTAATGCTTTAAAAATTAATCAAGTTTGAAGATGCTATGTTAAATGTATAATTAACTTAATTGTAATTATCATCAGACAAGGATAACTCCACTACCCGACATTGCCCTCACCTAAAATCTCCACACCGACCTTTATCAGACCATCTTTCCATCTCATGGAGAGCCTTCCAGCATTACCTCTATCGTTTTTATTTACAATTAAAACATAATTAGAAATGATTGATAATATCAAAATAGGTCTTTCGAGGATATGATTGACTGAAGAAGAATGTCTTGAGGTATTGTCTTCCTTATTGTTTACCTTTTTCTTTCCTTTCATATTCTCTTTACTCTAAAAAAAAGTATAAATAGATAACACTCGAATAAGTGTTAAAGTAAAAGTCTTGATTTAGAGTTAGGTTTTAACTTTGAATAAAAAAGTAATCTAGTATCGATCTACCGGATTACGTTTGTAGTGGTTGAAACTTGATCGGTTTCTTTCTGGACGATTCTATTACCAATTTATTTATAATATTTGATACTTCAATATATAATGTATTTAATTTTAATACTATTGGCATTGCAAATAAACATATATATGTTAGGTCCTTACATATGAAATTTGCGTTTTGTACGGGAGGAATATAAAGTAATTTTTTTTTGTGAAATATATTTAATTAATCAAAGTATGCACCGTTGACCAATCTCGGTTGTTTAGCAGCTAGGTGTTCCTTCATGGTCTGCAGTTGCTTATAATAGATATCTGACGTAATCGTTTGGTCAGGTTTTAGAAAGCTATAGTGAACGACACCGGCGCTAGTGCACCAAACACTGACAAGTAACTTTTTCTGAGTCAATTTTCGTTTAGGGCAGGATTTGGCTGGTCTCCAGGGTTCAGCTATTACGACTAGCGCTTCCGATTATCGTACAGTATCCACTTTTCATCACAAGTAATGATTCGATTTAAAATCCCTTCATTACTGTGTCGGCTGAGCAAAGTAACACAGCAGCAGCAGCCGACGCGTGTTCGCAAGTTCGATTCACTCAATTCATGAAGTACCCATTGTTCTAGTTTTTTACTTTCCCGATTTGCTTCATGTGGATTAATACAGTTTTGTCACTTACCCCGAAGCCTGCAGCTATCATTGAAGGTCGAAATTCCCAGAACGAAAACGTTGAAACTAAAAACGTACCGTGCTTTCATTTGAGACACCAGCGCCGTACACATCATTAATCCTTCGAGCTGTTTCTGCAGTACTGGTGCCACGGTAGAACTCGTCCACGTAAATATACCGATATTTCATGTTTTCCATTGTGCTGTAATAAGCGACGCCAAAGAAAAAAATAATGAGGAAAAAACAAATGAATGACTGTTTTCAAACCTCAAATGTACCAGCTAAATGAATTTATCAATTTGAATTTGGAATTCTTAACCAAAGAGGAGATATTTCAAAGTGGTCAGTACGACGAAATGTTAGTTTCATATGAAAGGACCTAATATATATATTGGTAGGTACCACCGCAGTGCTTATATCTGCTATCAAGCAGTACTGTACGGATATTACTGTGTTCCAGTTTGAAGCGCGCTGTAGCTGGTGTAATTACTGAGGTAACTAGATTCAAAATTTTATGTCTCAGGCAACGAGCGCAATATGGTGCTATATATACCATCCTAACTAGCGCCACGTTATTGTGGGAAGGCGTATCATTTGCCATCAGGTAATCGTCCTGCTCGTCTCATCGCTTAATTGTATATAAAAAAAAAGCCAGTAATTTATCAATACATTGCTTCTATTACCATTGTTCAACAACAGATTATTATGAAAACTTAATACATTTCCATTGATTTGAATATATAAAGCTTTATTACAATTTTTGTTTTCGGACGATAAAAAAGGGAATAATGGCGAGAACCGCTTTTATTATAACGAATGGATTTTGTGTTTTTTCGTTTTATCCAATAACAATGTTAATTGCATCGTTTTAATACCTTTACAAAATTGTTCATCGGAAATCTATATAGATGTAATGATAACGGGTTTTCTTTGTTCGCCAATCACGTGAATACGAGTGAAAGACCAAGTAACAGATTAAAATACACTTAGAAATTATAAATACTTACATTTACAAGTTCTAATTTACTTTATTTTACTACTTATTTTCTTGAAAGAAAGAAAAGTTTTAATTTTTTGTTTATTACCTAAGATCTTGAGGTAATCTATAGTTCGCCAATCACGTGAAAACTAGTGAAAGTATTGATACGATAATATGTGCATCCGACGCGGAATGATTTGTAGATGATTATAGGCGATTTCATAGATCCTTCATTATTTTATTTCTAATTAATTATTATTAATATTTTCATTTGGTATTATTTATGCGGTTGCTATAGTAACGGTTGGTATAGAAAGATATTTACGGTTGCGGTAGCTTTCGGGGAATATTTCATGTCTAATTTTATATTACGGCCAGGGGTTACATATACGGGTATTCCGAGTTACGTCTAATTTGACATTGTTGCTTAGATAATAGAATAATAGCTTATGTTGAAGAAAGACGGAGTTATGCTCCACAGGTTTCCAACTAGAAAGTTTTTTTTTTTAATCTACGCAGCGATGAGACGAGTGAGACGTTCACCTGATGATAAATGATACGCCGGCCCATAACAACGTGGCGCTAGTCAGGATGATATCAACTTGAGATATAAGATGTGAAGTCTCGTTCCTCCATTGTAGAAAAGTTATAGGGAAAGTGATAGATTTAATGTCAAAACAAGACTGTATTAGAAATAGTGGGAAGGAAATAGAGAAGAGAAGTAAATGTAGTTAGAAAGTAGTTAAAAACATAAAATGTAAGGAATGTAAATCTAGTCGGAATCATAGAGAAAGAAAGAAATAAAATTGTAATATAATGGAAAGAACTGTAATAGAATAAGAGATGTGGTGAATGATGAGAGGCGATGAGTAGTAGGGAAATAAGAGTAAACGGAAAAGAATGATAGAAAATGTGATGGAGAAAAGAGGAAAGGAATGAACGAAAATGTGACAGAAAAAAGTGAGAACTGAGATGGAAAAAAAAATAATGAAGAACAAAATTAAAAAACTATTAAAAATGCCCTACCCTACAAAGCAGAGGAATATTGTCTGAAAAAAAAAGTCTCGTTCCTTCACTAATTTCACTAAGTACAGCGCCTTTTAAACCGGACCACAGTAATGTTTGTACAGTACTGTTTTTCGGCTGCGATGGACGCTGCGGTGATAGCTATGTAGACGGTCTCCAGCAACAGAGCCCCAACACCAGTAAACTTTAGTGTATAAGTTTTTATTACTGTCTAAAAGGAAATAAAGGTTTTATCCGAAACCTAAAACCGCCATTAATATAACTGTACATTTAACTCATAGCTTTTCCTCTTCATATCGAAGATATGTATCACGGGATTGTGGCAAAAAATGAGAGCAACTTTCGTCTTTATACTTTCTTGAAAGCTTATTCATGTTTATATGTACTGGGAATAAATCATAGAGAATCTTTTTTTTTTCTTTTTCATTGCTCTATAATTTGTTACTATTTCGGTTTGAAGGACGCTGTCGCTAGTGAAGATACAAAGGAAATTACAGGCAGCGAGCACCATGTGGTGCTGTGTATAACATAATAAACGCCACATTGTTTTGAAAAGGCGTATAACTTACCATCAGGTAAACGTCCCGCTCATCTTGAATAAAAAAAACACTGAATATGTTAATAACAATGATTAAAAACGAATTTTGATTAGTGCTTAATACAACTCTTTTTTTTTTGTTATAAACAGTTTTTCTTTTGAAATTTCACTACCTAAAGGGGTGAGTTGACGGCCTAAGGGCTCTTATTATGTTCGTAGTATAAGGGGAAATGACGGTATCGATTACCGTACAGACAAACGGCCCTCACGTAACCACTTATCGGAAAACTCTCGCCCGCTGTACTGTTTGTTTGTATTTGTTTCACCATTCAGGTTAATGAAACGGTCAACGTAATGGCAAGTTAACCGTACCGTTGCATTTTAATGCTATTACTCTATTTCAAGTTAACCTGGTTCACTCTCTCAGTGGTGGTAGGTCTCTGTTGCTGGAGACCGTCTGGGTAGGTACAAACGTCATCTCTGTAGTCTCGGGTTAATAAGAATAGGACTAAGGTATTTCCTACCTATCGTACAAGGCGACTAATAGGATCCTCAGGTTCGTGAGCCTTGAGGGTGGGGGTCCTCAAAGCTCAATAACCGAGCCTTAGTAGCGTGTCAAATGGATGGTGGTCTTGTATTTTCCGTAGCGAGCGTGGGTGGTAAAATGGGCTTTGCTCTTCTATGGGATATTTTACCCAGAGTCGCTACCGGTGCGTTCCGTAGGAGATGCCGGAGCTTCTTTTAATGCACTGATGAACACCGCCGAAGGGGTTTTCAGGTAGAAGCACCACATAACCTAGTCTTCCGCTCAGAAGCAAGGTATCTTTAGAAGATTTCCCGAGCGATAAAAAAAGGTAGGTACAACCATAGCGCCTATTTCTGCCGCCTAACAGTGTTGTGTTAATATTACTACTTCGGTTTGAAGGGTAGTGAACTGTAGCTAGTGAAATTATTGGCGTAACGAGATCCAACATCATATGATTTAGATGACGAGCGTAATGTGATGTGTTGTACATAATTCTAACCAGCGTTACATTGTTATGGGCATGCGTATTACTTACCATCAGGTTAGCGTCTTAAAAAAAAATTATAGAGAAGTTTTCAAATGAATTGTATAATCGCTAAATCTCTGGTTGCCGGAGACTGTTCAGGTAGGTACCACCGCTTTGCCCCATAATCTCGAGTTATTAAGGATAGGACTATGGTAAGCCCTGTCTGTCGTGGAAGGCGATTGAAAGGGTTTTCTGGTCCGTGGCTTTTGAAGGTGGTACCCTTCATTGCTCACTGAGTGAGTCCAGGGTGAATGACAAGTACGGGGTGGTAATTGGAATGTGATTTAGGCGTGGTGGAGAGAAGCACCAGTGCATTCTGTAGGAGATCCTTGGACCCCGCAACGTATTGAAGATGACCTCAGATAGGGTTTCAGTGGGTAAAACTCCCAAATAACAAAGACCTTCCTCCAATTACAAAAAAAAGGTTAGTAGCATCGCATCTCCTACTTCGTCCGCCAAAGATTAGTCTGCAAACATTACTGTGTTTTGGTTTGAAGGGCGTCATAGGTAATAAAATAACTGGGTTAATGAGACTGAACATATTATTCAAGCGACTAGCTCATATATATATCATTTATCATCCTAACTAGCGTTACCTTGCATTGGCAAGCCGTATCACTTAAGTTTAGGTGATATTATTGAATCATTCTTCAATTGAAAATTTATATTAAAATAAATTAAATCTCTGGAACTTACAAAAATTTTAGACCCCTACAATCGGGAAGTGGGAGAGGTTGTTTCTGTTAATTTGTATTGTAGCTTTGCGCTAAGAATTTACAATAACACCTCCGGTAAAGTTACAGGAAGTTGTTAAGGCCCATTCATAGAGAAACTCTTGCGGCTTTTCAATAATAGTCGGTAAGAGTTGAACGCGCCAACTTGTTAGCAACTTGTCTGTTTGTTTAAACGGCCGAGGGAAATTGTGTTCGTTTGCAGTGTACAATTGTATTGTTCAAACGATATTAGCTGATGAACGCGACCTTTGATGAATTTCTTAAAAAGGACATATAGACAAAAACAATATATTTCAAATGCAACAATTTTTAATTTTTTTTTTATACAATTAAGCGATAAGATGGGCGCGACATTCAACTGATTGCAAGTGATAACCTTGTTCATAACAATGAGACTGACGCTGGTTAGGATATCATTGCATAATATTGTGCTCGTCGCTTGAGATAGAAGATGTCGAGTCTCGTATTCTTAGTATACTAGCTACAGCGCCCTTCAAACTGGAATTCGGTCATGTTAACACTGTACTATTTAGCGGCAGAAATAGACGCTGCGGTGGTACCTAGATGGTCTCTGGCAACGGAGATTAACCATCAGTAAATAGTTATTAACACAAATAAAATTACATAAATATCTATATAACATACTATTAATTAAAGTTTATTAAATTGTATCTTTATTAATAAGTATATATGATATTTTTTAGTGTACTATCAGTTCACGGCTCGCTTTGCTGGCCGTAATATACAAATAGACTTGAGATTTGTCTGAAATATTCCTTGAGAGCAACCTCAACCGCAAATGACTTTATGTGGCAACCGTTACTATAGCAACCGCATAAATAATATCAAATAAAAATGTTTATAAAAATCAATTAAAAATAAAATAATGAATGTTCTATGAAACTCAAAAAATAACTAGCCTATAACTACCATCTGCAACTTATTCCGTATTAACAGTTCATGTTCTCATATCGATATGTTCACTGGTTTTCACGTGACTGTCGGACAAATATAACCTATTTTTATTATATATATATACATACATATTAAAAATTAAAAGAATTTGTGGTTTAACGAATATTATAAGCTTAATAAGTGCTATCTGTTTCTAACCTTTATAAACTTAATATGGAATCATGGTTTGAAATAAAGATTAGTTAATTAATTTGTTTAACTCTATCTATATCAAAAATCTGTATTAAGTTCCTTTTAATTATTTCATCTTTAATGCTATAAGTAGTATTTTAAAATAGTTATCACTTTTATCACATTAACCTACAATAAAGACAAAAGGGACCTCATGTACTTACGCTGTTATTAACAATACAATACCCTTCATTATAGACAGAAATGAGGCCTGCGATGTTGGAGGTCTTTAATTAAGGTTTTTTTTTTCCCGAGTGTCCTCGATAAATTAAACGTGAACTAAAGAGGAATATTTGTCTTGATATATTATATAAACACTTATAATTTTCTTGATCGAAGTAGATCTTGACACAAGATAAATTATAAATCACTGGCGCAGAAAATTGTAATGACAATAAATAGGAATTCATTAAAAGGTCCAAAATGTTCCATATTTTTCCACCCCTAGTCTTCGTTTTAGTTAAGTATTTATTGGAACCAAATTTAGGTTATACTGTCTCCAACAAAAAAATAAAGAATAATCAAAATGGCAAAAAGTTTCTACAGTAATTACCGGATGTAAATTAATCTTTCCTGTTTTCCCAACATTGGAGGGTTTCTTCAATTCTTTTCCCAAATTTATGCGCCAACTTTGAGACATTCTCACTTAAAACGGACCACGCTGTAAAAAGTTGTCTAGTCATACATTAAGGAGGACATTGCGAAGAAATAAGACGCATGGAATAAAGGATCTTCTTCCTTTATTTGGCTAGGAATTAAAATCAAATTTAACACCTTCCACTTCAGACTGAAACAACGGGCTATTTTATATCTTCTTAAAGTGCCTCTTCAACTAGTGAAGGTTGGTGATGAGCGTGGTATAATCCTTTCTGTCTCTGGTTCGGCGGAACTATTCCGACGCCTGAGATATGCCAGTCTATTCCCTGATGTTCCTCAACCATGACTTTTTCCACCTCACCTTTGGTTTCCATAAACTTTACCCATTATAATTAACTGCAGAAGATCATGTAGCTGATGACGGAGTAAATGACCGAGGTAGGAATTTTTACATTCCTTAACCGTAACCATAAGGTTATGTTTTTGTCCAGTTCGTTGAAGAACACTGTCATTGGTCAAACCCTGAGTCCAGCTAATAGACAACATGCATCTATATCTCCACATCTCAAAAGCTGTTATATATAGCTATTATTATGATATTTTATATATGATTTCTATATCGGCAAAGTGTTGAGACGAGAGGATATTAGTAGGACATTCACCACTACCGCATCACTACATTGCGGTCGTCCTTTGGAGACATATACTAAGCTCATTACCTCTGCAATATCACAGTCTGCACAGTGCTGTATGTCAGCCGTAATCTATCTAGACGGTGTCCGTTGCCGAAGACCTAGCTAGGTATTCTTAAAAAATATCCAGATAGATATTATTTAAGGAATGCTGACACTATTTATCTTTAAACAATACTTTATTACTTTTATCATTATATTCCTTATAGCTTTGCGTCAGTATAATTGAAATATCTTGAAAGGACAAAAGCTTTGATAAAAAAACTTTGTCTCCCCCTTTTAATTAAAATTCGATGCCCATTGAATTTGAGGACTATTGGGACATTAATGATTATTTCATTATGATTCTCCTACAAAATACATTCAAGTAACATTTTCTTGTATTTGTGATTTTTTTTTAAAATTATTTTATGAAAACTAATCTACTCGTTGTATTGAATGTACTGAAAAAGAGTTTCATATATATATATATATATATATTTATTTAATTATAAACGCGAACTTTTCACTATAAAATATACAAAGATAACATAAAATATAATAAAGTTTTTTTTTACCTTTTGTATAAAGTAATATCATCTTCATTTCATCCTACTGCTTATCGATGCACCGTGCAGTAAATAGAGCTCTGAGATAAAATTGAGATATATATTAATTGAACATCTTCACAGTTTTTCATTCATTCTTATACTTATCTGATATATTTAGATATCATTACCTTTTTATATGTGTATTTCGAAAACTGTGTATAAAATGAATATTGAAAGAAGTAACGTTAATCTGTTAAAATTATGATACTCTATTTGTTGGTTAGATGAATACTGTTCTCAGGTTCTCGCATTCACCCACTGAAAGAAGCTGAGGATCGCATTTGGTGGAAGACATTGGGGAAGGCCTATATCCAGCAGTGGACAAACAAACTGATAATGATGATGATGATGATGATGATAAATGTTGTTAAACTCGAAGTTATTATATATACATATGGGGACAGGTCGATTAATTGGAGACGGTGACGTCTACATTGGACATAAAATATGCAGCACACGATATAGTCATATATTAGGTCATTACATATGTAATTAGCGTTTTGTCGTACTGACCGCTTTGATCAGAAATATCTTCTCTTTAGTTAAGAATTCCAAATTCAAATTTATAAATTCATTTAGCTGCTACATTTGAGGTTTGAAAACAGTCATTCATTTATTTTTTCCTCATTATTTTTTTGGCGTCTTATTACCGCACAATGGAAAACATGATATATCGGGATGTTTATGAGTAGGAGTTCCACCGTGGCACCAGTGCTGCAGAAACAGCTCGAAGGATTAATGATGTGTACGGCTCTGGTGTCGCAAAGGAAAGCACGGTACGTTTTTGGATTCAACGTTTTTGTTCTAGAAATTTTGCCCTTCATAACCAAGCCCGTGGACGGCCGGAGACCAAAGTGGAAAATGAAGAATTAAAGGCTATTGTGGAAACGGATCCATCACGGAGCACTTCAGAGATAGCTGCAGGCGTCGAGGTAAGTGACAAAACTGTATTAATCAACATGAAGCAAATCGGGAAAGTAAAAAAACTTGAACGATGGATACCTTCATGAGTTGAGTGAATGGAACTTGCAAACACGCGTCGACTGCTGCTGCTGTGTTACTTTGCTCAGCCGACACAATAATGAAGGGATTTTAAATCCCCTGATAAAAAGTGAATACTGTACGATAATCGGAAACCGCTCGTTGCAATGGCTGAACCCTGGAGACTCAGCCAAATCCTGCCCTATAAGAAAATTTACTTAAAAAAAGTTACTACCGTTCTCCCCGGATCTTACCCCTAACAGATTACCATTTTTTCCGGATTTTGGACAACTTTTCAGAAGGAAAAAAATTCAACTCGGATGCGGCTGACCAAACCGCCTTCAAAGAGTTTATTGATTCTAACCTCCCTGGTTTAGTAAAGGTATCAATGAATTGCCTATGAGATGGCTAAAGTGCATAGAAAAACATTGGTGCATACTTTTTTTTTAATCTCTTTTTGTGGGTTCGGGGCTTTTGTCCCTTGGGGATATGTCAGCTCCATTGGCTCAAAAAAAGACAACACAACAAAATAAAAAACTTAGGGTACTAATACTGTGGTTACAAAATATCAAACAAATCTTGAGCAGCCCCAGAATTTTGATTCACACTAATTTTGATTCGATTGTGTAAGGTGCCTAAGTCCAAAGTATTGATATTATGTTTACATATGAACTCCTCTCTTGCTCTGATATTTTAGACACTCCATCAGCAAGTGTTGGACATCCCGGTATATACTTTGATTAATTAAATATATTTTACAAAAAAAAATTACTTTATATTCCACCCGTACAAAACGCTACTTTCATATGTAAGGACCTAATATTATAAGTACCTTTTTTTTTTTTTGTTTACGGGGGAAATCTTCGAAAGATACCCTGCTTCTGGGGGGAAATTAGGGTTATGTGAGATTTTTACTCACTAAAACCCCCTCGGTGCTCTGCATCAGTGCATTCGGAGAGGCTCCGGGATTTCGTATAGAACGCATTTGTGTTAACACATCTCTGAGGAGGGGCTTAATCCTCCTAGGCTGTCCCACACAGATTCGCATGTTGAGCGATAAGGGCCCCCACCCTCAAGGCCTGCGAAACTCCCAGGCCGTTTTAGTCGCCTTCTACGACAGGCAGGGCTTACCTTAGTCCTATTCTCACTAGCCCGAGACTACAGGGCTAATATTATAAGTATCTAAACGTAACTGTAATAATTTCACATTAGATTAAGTGTTCTGACGTAAAATAATATTTTCCAATGGCTCCATAATGAGAAGTCCATTACGAGGTCATTTAACAAAGGCGATTTTGATTGATTGACAGAGTTTTTGTGTAACTGAAGGATATCGTTTTATTTGGGACTTCATAGAACTATGAAAAACGAAATGACGGTTCCTTAAAGTGCTCCTGGCTATTACTACTTTATCTAGATTTTATCAAAATACTCACAAATTAGTTGTCTTTTAATAGACGTAACAAGTTGAGTAAGATAGATCAGATGACAAGTAATATGATTGTCTACGTACGAAGGCATACACTGCACCATGTTATGCCTGATTTCTTCTCCAACATTAGATGCTTATTGGTAGCATTAAAGTATATTATCAAATTATAATACACAACAAGTCTAGTCTTACCCTAGTAATTACATTAGCTATAGTAATCTGCGGTAGTACCTATCTAGACTCCGAAAACAACTATAACTTTTTAATTTTTCGAATGATTAAAAAAAAATGCAAGCTACTGTAATTCAGTTTCCAAGGTGATCGTGCCAGTTATACGTTTGGAAGAAGTGTGGGTTCGAGTCTCGTTGTACTTGAGCTTCCGGTGAAGGTCAACATCACGAGGACATGACAGCTTTCTGGTACATGTGTAATCCAGCAAGCCGCTAGTTTGGTAATTTGACTAGTGAAGTGTATCTACCTCTATCGATGATCTTGATTTGTGAGATAGGGTTTAGAGTCCCAATTGTGGGACTGTTAAAAGAGCTGTTTATTATTATCGATAATTGTATGTAAATTCCCAACTTAATTGTTTTAAGTGATTATAAAAATAATTTTGTTTAATTATTGTTAATATTCATGTAATCTTAATATCACTGATGATCTCTATTGATGGAAACCGTCTAAGTATACCACCGCAGCTCTTGTATCTGCCACTAACCTGTAGTTTGGAAATATTACTGTGTTCCCGATTGAAGGGAGTTGTAGCTAATGTAATTACTGTAGTAACGAGACAACATCCTACATCTCAAGGCGACGAGCATAGTGTAGTGTACTATGCTAACTAGCGCAGCATATCACTTACCATCAGATGACCATTCGGCCCGTTTCATCGTTTCGTTGAATAAAAAAAAATATAATAACATAACGCCGTCGGAATATCGCTGTTAAATTGTTAAACCAATTTTCTGATGGCGAATAAACTAAAGATGGCATCGTATCCACCTTTACGGCGTGCTCTTGCTGGGGGATGTTCAAATGAAATATTTTACGGTGGGCTTACGCAGTTCAATTCCGGCTCACTCCAGCAGGGGCGTTAAATTGTCGTAAATGTCGCCGAGACTTGTGTACTCCTTACCATGATTAATAATTTTGGATATACGACACTTAGATGCAGGTAAATCAGCAGCATATTAACTTCCTGTGCTATTTTCTATAAATACCACTGCAATCTATATCAACAAAGCTTCAAACAACAGAACAACGTGGAGTTGGATAGGATGGTAAACACTGCACCACATTGTGCTTGTTTCCTTGAGACATATTAATTTACGTCTTATTACCTCAGTAATTTTCACTAGCTACAGCGCCCCTTAAACTGAAGCACAGTAATATATGCACATTACTGTTTGTCGACAGAAATATTCACTGCGGTTGTATCTAACTAGGTGACCCTCGACAGCAGAGACCTAAAACCAATAAAGTACTACGCAACTAAAATTGTATAAACAGTAAATCGAATATCGTGTTCCGGTTTGAAGGGCGTTAGTATAGTGAAATTACTGAGGTAATGGGACGCAACATCTTACGTCTCAAACCGACGGTCACAGTGTGCTGTGTATCATTCTAACTAGCGCTATATTGTTATGGGCGGGCGTATCACTTATTTTCAAGTGGATAGCTCTCTCATCTCGTTTCGTAGAATAAAAAAAATTACAATGTAACTTTGTAATTGCATAATAATACATCATTATCAGAGTGTAGATGTTCACAGCTGGATATAGGCCTCCCCCAAAAATCTCCATCGATCGCTCTAGCGTTGATCGCATCTAGTGGGTTCCCGCGATTTTCACCAGGTCATCAGTTCACCATGTGGGAGGCCTCCCAACACTACGAGTACCGGTACGCGGACGTCACTTGAGGACCTTACTGCGTCATCGGCCGTCGGTCCTTCGAGCAATGTGCCCTGCCCACTGCCACTTGAAGGCAGCAATTTTTGAACTATATCGGTGACTGTAGTTCTTCTGCGAGTCTCCACGTTTCCGATTTGATCACACAGAGAAACACCGAGCATAGCTCTCTCCATTGCCTTTTGGGTGACTTTGAGCCTTCGACATAATAAGACTCTTCCCCAAAAATACGTGTCCTTTGTCTTCACCTGCATATCTATACATACTACGTTTCAGTCAACATAAACTTATTACTAGTAAATATATAAACGTTTATTACCACCTAAAACGATATATAGTAAATTTCTAGTTAATTTATTCCATTTATGTATTTCGGAGCTCCTTTCCGCATATAAATTGGAGTATTTTGGATGTAATGACTCCATGTCGTGCCGTGTTCAAACAAAAACCTTACTACGAACATGTGATGAGTAAATCTATCCAGTGAAAGTCATTTCATCAAGTTAATGTTTGCTTAAGTAGGTTTTTTTTTTAAATAAAAACTTAATGAATTCGATAATAGATCATAAGGGAATGATAGTGAATATATTTTAGGGCGTCATCTTAAAATTTTACATTCCTATCTCTGTAGTTGTTAATAACTAGCTGTGCTACATACGAATTGCTAGCCGTAACACCCCCGCAAATTAGGGGTAGTCATTTTATAAAATCTATTCTTAGCTGAACTCTAAATGTTAGAAGCAGTATTTCTACCAAGTTTCGAGTTTTTACGTCTAATAGTTTCGAAGATATGGTGATGAGTCAATAAATCTCTAGATATCTCGTACATATATATATGAATTTGTTAGAATAGATAATTCAAGTTTACTAAGTAACTCATTAAGTTGATGTTATTAAAAAAACGTAATGATTTCTTATAATAAACATTTGATAAAATTACATTTTACGGATTTGATGGCGTTTAGTTGTTTTATTCATTTTACTATCTCGATGTTTCGTTTTCTGTGCAGCATCCATGGCAGTAATAACTTATTAAAAAATCTCTTAATTAACTTAACGGTGTCATTAAGTAAAACGAGCATATACATGTGCAATTATCGCAGTTCAATCGATTTGAATTTAAAAAACCTTATTTAATATTTAAAGTTTTTAGGCTTTAAAGAAATTGTGTTTGTTCGATAATATAATATAAGGGTGTCCTAAAAATAGTACAGAACGAAATCTAGAACTAGACGGCCTGGACATTCATCTAATGGTAAATCAATAACATAGACATAACATTGTATGTTTATTATATATATATATAATTAAACAATAAAATATTAAACTAAAACTGTATTAACTATACCAATTATAAAATAATCTTTACGGATGCTGGCTGTGAAGGTTAAGCTTAATTTCCACCGTATGCAGGCAGTAGGTTCAACCCCTATCGTCATTTTTATTATTCATGACAGTTAGTGGCTCGTTTAGATGTCAACTAACCGAGGTTCTATTGGTTCATGTTAATTAACCCGTTAAATGTTCAAAATTAATACTGTTCGTTTTACGTATTTCTCTGGATCGCGCCGTACTAAGTAAAGCAGTTTCGCAAATAACATATTAACAGTTATTAGCAGTTTTGTTTAACAATAAACAAAACTGCTAATAACTGTTAATATAATATAACTTTAGTATATGAGTTAAAGTTCTATTCGGTGACATTAATCAATTGACTAAAGCCTCTGTATAAAAATAAAATTTGGTCGTACAAACATTTTATCTGTTACTGTGGGAATAGGAGAGATTGATTATAGGTACAATATTTTCATTCGCTACAGGGTTAGTTTTTTTTTTTGTTAAAAAGGTATAATAAATGATCTGTATCGGTTGTACGTTACATATAAGAGTTCCAATACGGTATTACTGCCTATAAACACAATCTTATATATTCTCTAAATTTTTACTTTTTTTTTCGATGTACTATTCATAATTTTAATACTAATAATGTAGTTTTTTTGTGAATAGTTTTTATTAAAGTTATCATATAAATGCTGTGTTATAGTGTCTACTTGTTCGCCTAATAAACTCGAATATAATTATGAGCACAATAAGGACGTCATAAGACCTTTGTTGCAAGTTGTTTATATGTTTATATATCATTGTTGTTTTTTTTAATGCATTATATATTAAAAATAAGGAATAATAGATATTTTTGTGTAGTTAGATAGAAAATTTTAAAAATTAGAATCACGCTAACGAAAGTAGATTTAATTTTGGGAATGTACTACGCTCGGTCCGCTCTGGGGAATATTCTTGTTTTAGACGCGAGTTTCATTTTACTAGAAAAGTATTTTTTAATATAAATTTCACCTAGTACAACATTTTATTTATTCAAAGTAAATGTTTCATAGTTATTTTTAATATTCTTCAGTAACGGCAATCACGTTTTCCTTAATCGAAATTGTTGAGTAACGAGTAACTCGCAATAATCGATACACCGAGTGGTTTGCACGCACTATACGCGCGCTTTCGGATAAATTTATTTATATATCTATATATAATATATTATAATATAAAAATGAAACTTCCTCTTCATATATTTTAATTTCAATATTTTTTGCGAATTATCCTTGGTATCATCATCATCAGATCGACGTCCACAGCTGGACAATGATCTCTGAAGATTCATGAGGATTTGGACCATTTCCCGCTACGCAACTCAATGCAGGTTGGTGGGAGCCAGAGCCTCATTTATTGATTAGCAAGGTGTACCACGAGTGAGGTTGGCTTAGACCCTCACACCCCTCAGTAAAGAAATATGAAAATGAATAAAAATGTATTTCAGGTTATTTCTGTCGTGTACGCTAAAATTAGAGCCTAATGTTAAAGCCGTAAGCAATTATGTAAATTGCTTCTTGGAATGCTGAAGGAAATTGTTAGGGGCGCGTTTTCAACTAGCAATTCCGTATTCTTCCGGTTCCTTTTTAATGGTCATTGTGTTTACCTCCCTTTGATCAAATACGATGAACAGTTGTCACTTGGAATATTCGAAGTCTTATTTTAAGAAACACATCAAATGTTTTACTGATGGTAAATCGTTATTAACGGAGACAGTTTTTTTGTTTCAATGAACAATATTAGAGACGATAACACCTGATGTTAAGTGATGATGCGGTGGTATGGCACTAACCTCGTATCAATCGATTCACTTTTTTCTTGAACATCTACGTCGTATTGTTACGGGAATACCGATGCCGACATGTTGTTCCACTCTTTTGTTGTTCTTATAGAGAACGAGGAGTTGATCCTCTTTGTTCGCAAACTGGAGATGTCCACGAAATAAAGATGGTGACTCGTCGTGCGTCTATGCTGTGTAAGTACCAGGTCAGCTTTCATTTCTGCCGACAGACAGTATTGTTTTACTGTAGTGTTTTGGTGTTATAAATTAAGAAATTACTGGGCTAACAAGAATATGCAACTATATTTCAAGGCGATGAGGACAAAATATATGTGCGCGTGCGTGTGCGTGTCCGTTTCCGTGTGTGCGTGTGTATGTGGATACCCTCTTAACTATCGTGATGTTATGGTCTCAATATTGTATCTCAATTCCAACGAATCATCATCATCAGCCGATAGACGTCCACTGCTGGATTCCTGATGATGTCAACGCTGCGAGCCATTCGACTTTAAACAGCTTATCTGACATTGGGCGCGTGGACCCGGATCCACGGCCTGTAGACGTCCACTGCCGGACATTAGCCTTCACAAACCGTCGCCACATCTTCAGCGAGTAAAACGCAGCATACAGATTTACAATTCCTAGTAATTATATATGCGAGTTAAATAACGTATCACAAAACTTCATAACGCGTGGCTCCGGAATCGAACTTGTGAACTCCATTATAAAAGACAAGCAAACAAAGTATAGGTTTGACGCAAGTTTTATCGATTGTACTCATTTGAATATATTTATGGAGGCCGCTGGTGGAAGCTTAGTTGCCGTGAGCGACGATTATCTTTAACAAACAATATAATCCAACCCCTGTTTTTTTTCCCTAGATAAAACCTTTATTATGTATTCCTCTATTACAAGGGAAACGGAAGCGGTATGCTTTACTTTTACTTGTTGAAATCATAACGTTCCTCTCTTTAACTGTCGATCTATTCCTCTTTCGTAAACAAAATAGTATAATCCGGTCGTAGGTACTTCCGCAGCGTTTGTTTCTACCGCCAATCAGTAATGTACAAACATTACTGTGTTCCGGTTTAAAGGCTGCGGTCGCTAATGAAATTATTGGGGTAACGAGTATTAACATCTGTCGTAAGGCGACGACCATATTGTGGTGCTAAGAATATCATCTTAACTAGTGTCACGTTATTATGGACGGGTGTATCACCGTCATGTGGAGATTCCGCCCATTTCTTCTCTTTGTTGAAAAAAAAATTTAGTAAATTCTGATTACAGTTTCTTATATCTTTAAAGTTTTATTTCAACCTTATTCCATAGGACCATGGAGCATTTAGATTGCGCGTACGTGCGTTTATTGATCCAAGCATCAGCTGTTTTTGATTTTGTGTTTCATTGCTGTTTTTTTTTAGTAATGGGTTTTTCATGAAACTATCGTTTCATTTAGCTGTACGTAACATAACATGATGGAGCGTAATGCTAATAAAACATTTTATAAACATGATTTTTTTTAATCAGTATCGATTTTCTTTCCGTCCCATCATCAAAGGTTTTGTTAGTACTATCGCGTCTGTCTTCGTTTCCGGAAGCTTTCTCTTAACTCCTAGTATACATAAATATATGAACGAGACTGTGAAAACAAAATTAAAATCGATATTAACCCGCAACAATTCTAATCGATTTCTTACTACTTTATAGTCAAAATAGCATGACGTTCCTTTAATATTATGATATTAATGATATGCTTTGAATATGAAGTATTTACATTGCAGCGACAATCATATAAGCTTTCAGATACAACAATAATAAATTCACACAGATAACACTTTAGTATATAATAATAAATAATATAATCGTTTTCCATTTCCACTTTGAATTCAACTATATCCTTATAGGATTATTTTTATTCTTCGTTTCTTTTGTCCTTTGTAGTTTGAGCAAGTGACACGCAAAGGATACGGAGTACCGACGATACAAATTACGAACAATAAAGGACATTAGCTTTGTAGAAACGTTAATGGGTTTTGTAAAAGTAAAAAAAAGCGTGTAACACCAGACTCCATATATCCTTCACATGTAAGTATTCCTCACAAACGATGAGATAGGAATTGTATATTTAGTCTGGATTTTACTTACGGCGTAGAGATATGGTACCTGACCATTGGGCTGGTCCACCGATTCAAAGTAGAACAGCGAGAGATGGAAAGAGCCATGCTTGGCTCCAAGGGACAAAATCTGGAACGAAGAAATTCGACGGAGAATTAAAACTGTCGACGTAGCTCTCAAAATCTGCAATTTGCAATGGCTGTGGGCCGGCTATATCTGTTATGACAGTGACGGCCGATGGGCGAGAAAAATCCCCGCCAGCGCTGGCTGCATGTCGCAACCTCGCCTCGGGACGGAAGGAAAAATTCTCCCTTTCCACCTCTGTGGGGGCACGCCGGAACACACAGCGCGCCCCCTCCTTGGCCTCTTGCAGTCGCGCAGGCAACGGATTTCCTCGAACCCGTCACCCAGAGACCATCGGATCCAAGAGAAAAAATTCTCTCGGCTCCCTGCGGCGGATCCAGTCTTGGGCCCGTCGCTACTCGTTATACGGCCGCGGAAGACAGGGAGTACGGCGGAACGCAATACCGACACTCCTCTTCCGCCGCGGCCCTACCGTCGCGGCACCGCTTGGTCGCAGAGGGTACTCCCTCCGCGACTCCATCTCGGCTGCAAAGGGCAGCATAAAGCCGTCCCTGCAGCTCACCTGTAGGCATCCGAGGTGAGCTTACGGTGGATCTCCGGAGTTCTAACTTGGAGTGGCCGTCATGGGCCGTCCCTACACCTCGGGCCGGTTGGAGAAATTCCTACTCAGCCACGGCTACTAAGCCCCTCCGTCAGGACAAGGCGGGAACCTATTGAGGAGGGGGGTAAAGGCCCAGGTTGCGGCGGATAGGAATATTTTTGAAACGTTTCAAGTTTAAATTTCATAATTAATTCTATATTACGTCTAGTAAAGCGGGCGACAAACAGTTCATATATGTGTATAAGAGATATCCAAAGATTTATTGACTCATCACGAGATCTCCAAAACTATTAGACTTAAACACTCAAAATTTGGTAAAGACATTGCTTTTGCTGTTTAGAGGTCAGCTAAGAATGGATTTCACAAAATTTCTTTCTCACACGGTTTTACGAGAGTGTTATGGCGGGCGGGAGTGCCGGTATATAAAATTAAATACCCTACAAAAATTCAAGTTGGTATATTAGAATATTCATGAGTATTAGAATTATTGAACCAATACTCCAGAGATGACCTCGAAGATAAAAGGACTAAAAAAGTAAGCAGTTATTGTGTGTATAAATGTTTGGGCTAGTCTAAGCTAATAAATACTTCGTTTAATAATTATATGTAGAAGTATCCATGGTTTAAGTCATCGCGAGGACAGACAGACAGGTTTTTTTTAGGTGAATATTTTTAAGAAAGTTGAATATAAATGTGAAACGTCACCATATTAATAGTAAAATGGTATATTAAATATGCCAAGGGTGCTAAAAAAACCCCTGTATTCAGAGTGGTTATACATTTTTACTTTCATTGTTCGCTTTTGTTTACATCACAATGGCCGGGGTACATCTTTTAATGTTGAATATGAAATGAAAAAAAAAGACCTAATATACTCCGTGAGTCAAATGGCGATGAATTCAGGAACATGAGAATTTTCAACGGTTAAAAAATTCTATTACTTCTCATATATTTTTGTGTATATATAAAATATAATTAAACGAGACTACTAGAGACTACTTTAAAGAAGAAAGAATTAGGTGAGGATTATAACAACAAAATCTAGATCGTTGATGGATTATGTACTAGGATTTATTTTAGAAATCACTGGTCTCCGCTTAAATACTTTTCGGAGCAATAAGGTCATACTTAACCTTAATTTGAAATCATTTTAACATGAAGAATCTTAAAATGGTGATGAGTGCTCGACCAAAATATTCAAGCTCTCGTATCCTAAATTTAACTAGCGTCTTTTATCTGGAACCAACAGCACCAATGAAACCATCATTATCATCATCTTCAGCCGATAGACGTTCAACTGCTGCACGTGAACCTATCCCAAAGATCACTACATTCACCTGATAATAACTCATACGTCTGCCTCAATCTCAACGTGGCGTTAGTTAGGATGACATACACCGCATCACATTGTGCTCGCCGCTTCGAGACATGAGATATTAAGTCTCATTACCGTAGTAATTTCACTAGCTTTGAATCGGAACACAGTAATGTTTAGTGTTTGGTTGCAGATAAAGAATCTTCAGCGGTACCTATCTAGAGATCCACCATCAGCATACGGTGGATGTCGCAGACATTCCAATTGTAGCTCATCTAACTTATTGGTTGTTTGTTGTGCAGTGTGTGGTGGTGGTCTTGCGTTGTCGTGACGCAGCAGTCGCCTGGAGCGATTGACCAATCTCGGTTGTTTAGCAGCTAGTTCTTCCTTCATGGTTTGCAGTTGCTGACAATAGATATCTGCCGTAATCGTTTGGCCAGATTTTAGAAAGCTGTAGTGAACGATACCGGCGCTAGTCCACCAAACACTCGCAAGTAACTTTTTCTGAGTCAATTTTCGTTTAGGGCAGGATTTGGCTGGTCTTCAGGGTTCAGCCATTATGACGAGCGCTTCCGATTATCGTACAGTATCCACTTTTCATCACAAGTAATGATTCGATTTAAAATCCCTTCATTACTGTGTCGGGTGAGCAAAGTAACAGCAGCAGTCGACGCGTGTTCTCAAGTTTGATTCACTCAATTCATGAAGTACCCATTGTTCTAGTTTTTTTACTTTCCCGATTTGCTTCAAGTGGATTAATACAGTTTTGTCACTTACCCGAAGCCTGCAGCTATCTCTGTAGTGCTTTGTGATGGATCCACTTCCACAATAGCCTTTATTCTTCATTTTCCACTTTGTTATCCGTCGTCCACGGGGTTGGTTCTAAAGGTCAAAATTTCCAGAACGAAAACGTTGAAACCAAAAACGTACCGTGCTTTCTTTTGCGACACTAGCGCCGTACACATCATTAATCCTTCGAGCAGCACTGGTGGTGCCACGGTAGAACTCGTACTCGTAAATATACCGATATTTCATGTATTCTATTGTTCGATAATAAGCGACGGCAAAGAAGAAAATAATGAGGAAAAAACAAATGAATGACTGTTTTCAAAACTCAAATGTAGCAGCTAAATGAATTTATAAATTTGAATTTGGAATTCTTAACGAAAGAGGAGATATTTCAAATCAAATTGGTCAGTACGACAAAACGCTAATTACATATGTAACGACCTGAAATAAACAAAATTAAGTTTAATTTGTAATAATCTCTAACATCGATCGCAGCATCGCAGAATTTCGCTGTCGGAGCGAAACTCATAAATATCCCACCCCCGGAGGCAATCTTCACTCGTAAATCAACTTACTCAATTTTCTCAATTCCAAGTTATGTGATTAAAACGTAAGAAA
This sequence comes from Ornithoptera priamus, assembly GCA_029034505.1. Lineage (NCBI taxonomy): Eukaryota > Metazoa > Arthropoda > Insecta > Lepidoptera > Papilionidae > Ornithoptera > Ornithoptera priamus. The sequence continues at coordinate 2,442,467 of JARDWD010000527.1, read as the reverse complement.
CTCTCTGTAATGTTGTTATATTAAATTTATCATAATTTTCGTTGAGGGTGTGTGTGTTTTTGTTGATGTTACATGATTTAGATAATAAATAAGAAAAGTAAAGAATAGTGTATAATCATCTTCAGCCGATAGATGTCTACTGTTGGACATAGGCCTCCCGCAAAAATCTCCATATTGAACGGCCCCGCGTTGCCCGCATCCAGAAAGAAAGAAGAAAGGAATAAGGTATAGTTATCATTACCTTCAGCCGATAGATGTCCACCGTTGGATATAGACCTTTAAAGATTCCAACATGGATCGGATAGGGACTCATATGGGAGGATTTGGGCCATTTCCACCAGGCTGATCAAATGCAAATTAGTTTGAGCTGGTGTCTCATTTGTTGATTAGGAGGATGCATCACAGGTGTAAGGGGTTGCGCACAATAACTCACGGGATCCAATCCAACCTGACCTGCTCGTGGTGCACCCTGCTAATCAACAAACGAGAATCTAACTTCCACCTACTCGCTTTTGACCAGCGTGGTGGAAAATACCACCGAATACCCCCATATGAACGCCATACGAACGACGACCCTTGGTGCCCGGCGTTGCGAGCAGCGCAGAACCGATAGACGTGGGGGTCTTTGAGGGAGGCCTATGTCCAGTTGTAAACGTCTATCAGCTGATGACGATGAGGGTGCACAACGAGCGGATGAGGTTAGTTTGTATTCGTAAAAAGGAATATTTAGCAGTTTTACGTTAGAGAGAAACCTCTAAGAGGAGAGACGATCATAATAAGTTTCTCATCTGCCCATAATAATAGATCCAGTGAGAATGATCACCTTGAATCACGTGCTTGTCTCTTGAGATGTTATGTTGTCTAATAATAAGAAAATCTTGAATGATAAAGAAAACCGCGAATAAAACAAATTATTAATACATTAAAGTATAAATCGTGCGAATAAATTTATCATCATCATTCACGTCCACTGCTGGACATAGGCCTCCCCCAATGACCACGTCGTTTGTTGGAGTTTATTGAGGGGAATTGGGCCGTAACCCCTCACGCTGTCCCAGTGCGTAGTTAGAGCGTCATCATTATCGCTAATTCAGCAGGGTACACCGCGTGCAGGTGAGGTTGACTTGTGCTCCATAAGATGTTGGGCGGAACCCCTTACACCCCTCGTATAAGTTAGAATGTTTATACAGGGGAACATTTGATCGATAAAGATAACCTCCAGAAGTTCCGGAACTTTCAGCCTACACAAGCTCACCTAACTCCGAGAAATGTTCAAGTTCCGAGATCTGTATGGCGAAAGTTATGAAATTTTACAGTTGTTGATAACATAAGTTATATTTACTTGTTAACTTCGTAATCCGAATTGATTTTCTAACCACCTGAATAAAAGGAAGTGCGTAATAAATTTATAGTATGTCCTTATCACACTATCTTCCAAACAGCTGGTATGTTCTAAACATGGTGTGTGTTTTAGTAATGAGAAGCTTTTTTTTTGTTCTACGTAACGAGACGAATAGAACGTTCACGTAATAGTAAGTGATACGCCTACCCATAACAACGCAAATTAAACACTGCACCACATTTTGTCCGTAGTCCTCAGACATAAGATGCTGTCTCGTTACCCCAATCATTACAGTAGCTATACCGTTCTTCAAACCGGAACACAATGTTTGCAAACTGCTGTTTGGCGACAGAAATAGACGCTGCGTTGATACCTAGACTGTTTCCGGTAACAGAAACGTACCACGAAGATTTGTATCCCTGAAGATTGTCATCGCTTTTACATTTTCAAGCTCAATGTTACGCGGAAGTCTCTAGTTCGATTCTGGAGAGTCACATTTGATAAAGATACATCCCATGTGTAAGGAGGTGTAACGGGTTCCGCCTAATATCTTACGGAGCCCAAGTCAACGTCGCACGCTGTGCACTCTGCTGAATAACAGACGAGGCTCTGACCACCCACCAATCCGCACTGGGCCAGCGTGGTAGGCTAAGGACCAATTCATCTCAATGAAGTGTGTAGATCTTTGAGGGAGGCTTTCGTGCAGCAGTGTACGTCTATCGGCTAATCATGATGATGATCACATCCCATGTTGTCGTATGCCGTCATAACGAGATTATTGTCTTCCAAGATATTCTTAGAGAGCACTCTATCTGTAACCCGCTGTGATAACATCGCGTGAAATTAAGGCAAATGGTTAGCTCGTAAAAACAACGTTAGATTGCTCTATTCAATATATTGGGTTATATAGGAAACGGAAGTAGTTGAGCTATTGCTCACAAATACGAAACAAACGTCTGTGGGTTACGCAAGTATTTGTTCAGTTCAGACATCAAACCGCAATGCTGGTCTGCATTGGCAATATTGAACTGCGGTCGTGTGCTATGGAGCTGGTATTTATATGTTTACTGAACGAACCACGTAGATCCTTGTCTTGCTAGTTTTATTTATACTACACGTATTATATTATTGGAAACTATATTTTTTTATTAAACGAAGCGAGAAGACATTCATCATCATTATCATCAGCCGATAGACGTCCACTGGACGTAGGCCTTCCTCAAATATTTCTAAATCAATCGCATCGCATCATACGCTGCATATGAGGAAATATGTCCTCACTACGCTGGCCAAATTCAGGTTGGTAGGAGCCAAAGCCTCGTTTATTGATTAGGAGGATGCACCACGAGCAGACGAGGTTAGCTTGGATCCACATTATACCACACGAATAGACGTTCACTTGATGGTAAATGATAGGTCTACCCATAGCAACACAGATGATATACAATACATCATATTAAGCTAATCGCCTGAGACATAACATGTAGTCTCGATACCCCAGTAATTACAATAGATACAGCACCCTTAGCACCCTCAAACCGGAATACAGTTATGTTCGCACACTACCGTTTGGCAGAAATGGGAGCTGTGGTGAACTTCACATAGACAGTCTACGGCAACACAGACTTACCACCAGTAGACTTGTAGAACAAATCTATGAATACTCATAGGAACATTAACTTAGCTCCTAAATTTATTTAAAAAAAAACATATTTATAGAACAAAGTACATGTATATGTTGCTAACTGCAGTAGTTAAATGACTGTGACGCAGTTAACGACGCCCACTTCCAGACGTACATGTTAAGCAAAATGAAATTAATTTTTCCTTAGCACTATTGAACTTGTGCATACCTGTTTACGCACCCATTTTTGAGTGTTTGTGCGGTATGTATATGTATGTGTATGTTCAAGGGGGAATACAGCATGTGCAGAAATTACATGAACTAAAAATGATAATGTCTTCTTTCAAAGATGAGTCGACCTATATGTAATATGTTATTATATATATATATATATATATATATATATATATACATTACTAGTGTTTCTAATTTTAAAGATATATTAGTTCCTGCAAGGTGTTTCTAAGTTATGATTTGATTGATTATTTAATAAGAGTTTCTCTCATTACGTATTAAGTGCGAGGTGTGTCGGGCAGGCGTCGCGCGCGCCCGCATGGCGCTGCTGTACCGCGCGACGCGGCTCAAGGACCGCGCCGACACCCACGTGTTCACCTTCGTGGTCACCAGGTCAGCGACCCGCGAGCCCGACCGCGACGTCACCTCCAAGGACTTCTGCTGCTCGCACCAGCGATGGGCGGTCGCGTTCAGTCGCACCGACGCCTCTCTAGGTCAGTCACTAATATTTTCTCGTTTAATGCTAATGCATTTAAATTAATATTAATACATGTATACGTCACCAGGTGTGTACCTGGTCTGGCGCGGGGCGTGCGAGGGGATGCGCGTTTACGTGGACTTCACGTTCACACTACTCAGCCGCGACCACTTCACAGCCAACGAAGGCTTCTCCGGCAAACAAGTCAGGTTCAGCGCGGGCTGCGCGGCCCAGGGTCGCGGGCGCTGCATCACGCTCGCTGAGCTCACCGCCAAGTTCGCGGATGCGCGAGGCGAGTTTCAGCTGGAACTTACTATGTCGAGGGTTCGCACTCTATATTCTTGCGAATTGCGTGCACCACGCTTGGACACGCCACCTATTGCTTTCGCCGGCTTCGACTGGTCGGTGTCTGCGAGCGGTGGAGTTAAGGAGCCGCTGACACTCAAGCTAGTACGTTTGTCGGGAGAAGGACAACGTTGTCGGGTCCGCTACGCGCTCGCATTAGGAGAAGGAGAACGGCGACTACATTCCGGACCTCTCGAATGCGTCTGTGATCCAGAAGGACGAACACCACCTTGGAATCCACGCCCGCCCTCCCGAATTCTTCATAAGGGCGTCCGATTAACTGTCGAGCTCGTATGGGCTCGTGCATTGGCGGAGTTGGCTGTTCCGGCGGCAGGTCGGGCCGCTACCTGCTACGATCGGGACAAACAGGCATGGGCGCTACGATGCGACACTCACTCTGAGACTGTACGCTTGCATATGCTCTATCGTGATGTGCATCATGTGCCGCGGAATCACCTGCGGTACGTCAGCTGGTCAGCGTGGCTGGTGCGGGCCACACCGGCACCCGGTGAACCGGACGCCGACGAACTTCCAGGCGCACCTTTCGAGCATTATTATGCTCAAGAAAGCGCTGACGAAGGTCTCATGATGGAGACAGTGCTTCGAGTAGAAGAAATTTCACGAGCCGGCTGCGCGTTCCTACACGCCGGCGGCGAGCTTCGGGTGCGGCTCGAATGGGGCGACACCTACCTACTCTTCCAGGCTACTTATCATGTATATGATGACCTTTGTCGTCTACATGCACACCAAATGAGGTCGGTACGGACACCATCTGAATTTAATAACGAAATTAACGGCGATCGAATTAAGTTGTTATGAACGATTGCAGGCGCGAGATAGCGGCGCTGCAGGCGGAGAACTATTCGCTGGAGCGGCAGCTGTTCAGCTACCAGAAGAGCCTCGCGTATGCGCAGGCGCAGGCGGGCGAGCCGGCGGCGGCGGAGGGCGGCGGCCGGCGCTCGCCCGCCGAGCGCTCCCTGTCCACCGACACGGAGTACGCGTGAGCCCGGCTCCCGACGCGTCTCGAACGCGTTACCAGCGGCTGCACTGTCATGTGTTCTCCACTCTTCTACCTTCTCGACTGACTCTGACGTTTTTGAGCGATTTATCTATTTTTCTAAAGGTTTTATGGCGAGCCGCGCCCTCGTCCGCACCGCTTCCCGCCGGTCGCCTGCACTCTCGCCGCTCGACTCTATCGATAGCCGATTATTATACTCGACTACTTTTCTATTTATCTGTACATAAAATATATTTAGATATTATATATTATGTATATTTCTAACTTGAAACTCGAATTCATATACTTACAATCAGTCGATTTACGATTAAAAGTCTAAAAAAAAAATTGTATACTCTTTTATTCCAATGTAAGTAACTTTTTAATATTGCTTGTTAAGGAGTTGTGTTATTGTATTTAACATGTTTTCTGATACTTTTCCAAATCTCACGCAATTAGATCACTTCGAAAATATATTCTCTTATTTATTATATATCATATATTATTTACGTACAGTGCTTGTAGACGATCAGTTTTATATATAAATGAGAATAAAAATAGGATATACGAAACTCTAAAAGTTTTCTTAATTAAATACACATACACGAATTAATTAGTAAATGATTACATTAACTCGGCAATCGTTTTATAAGACTTCTTCAAATCCATACGGATGAATAGGACATTTTAATTCTAAGCTAGTTCAGCTATTTTAAGGTATCTTACAATAATACAGTATCTATGGTATCAGATTTCCTAAAGACATTCTTTCTTAAAGAAGATATTAAGATATTAGATTGATTTTTATTTACTGATACCTGTTCAGAAGTCACTCTCGGTGTATTATGTCGTGTCTCGTAAGATTGGCACTGGGGTCTCATTTGTGTACTTCCTGTTTTCTCTTTTTGGGATGATATGATATTAACGTCAACTTCAAATCTTGTGACGATATATCTAAAAACGGAGAAATGCGATCGTTCTTGTGGCATATACACCCAGTCCTGCCATAAGTTCTGTTACAAATAAAAATGCATTTTCGTTTTTTTAATGCAGTTATGCAATATTATTAAAATTTGTACCTACATATTTATTAATCTCAGCCAAAATTAAAAAAATATTCTATTCGAAATGACAACCTTTGGATTTTATACAGGCCTTTAATCTGTTTGGCTATCAATCTATGTATTTACGCACTGTTTCCAAGGGAAATATCCACCACCGCCACTGCTTGCTCCAAAGATTTTTTAAGAGACTTAATATCGCCGTGTCGTTTAGAGCAGCAGCGGCTATGCCCTCTAAAATTTGAGTAAAAGCTGGAGGTCTGGGCTAGATGATGACCACGTTGTACCTTTCCGACAAATTGAGCAGCTTCTTTAGAACTGTGACGATATACTTTATCATTTTACTTATTCTAGTACTTCTTAATCGTGTAATTTTTTTCATCGATGAAGTGGATATTTCTTTGCCTTTCACCTGCGTATAGTGACAGAAGGTCTGTTCGTTTTGATCGATCCACTCCATCCATCTTTAATTGTAAAGATTGATTTAGGGCATGTCCTGTATATCGACGATAAGCACCGAGCACCGTGGTTCAGATCTTGTTTTATAATATACAATCTAGCGGGAGTTTTCATTTTTGGCTATAATTTTTTTTGATTTGTTTCCTAATGGGGTTTCGACGAATTCTGGCTTTAACAGCATTAACAGCACGCGGACACACCAATCTTTACTGGTCTTCGACAGAGGAAGTGTTGTTGTATCTGTTGACAGTACGATATACGAACATACGGCTGATACCAAGGTTTTGAAGTGTCTGGAATATGATCACTGCAACCCTATTTTCTTTAACACCCAATTCCATATTGTAATTTGATAATGAACACGAAAAAATATGTGAAATGAGACAAAATCGAAAGACGATTTTAAAACAATATAAGTGTCTCAAATTTAAAATAATGAAAAAGTTGAAAAAAAGGAAAGTTTTTATGTTAGAGTATTTTATGGCCAGACTAGTTATAGAGTAGCCCATCTCCCACTACGGTACCCTTCCACCATTAAATGTCACTAAGCGTCGCTCCGGAATTGAACCAATTACCAGGTAAGTCCATCAGCTACTTCGCCACGGAAGTAATAGCAAAAGAGGAAACTATTTGAAAAAATTTGTTTAAAGATGTAGAGGATTTTAATCTTAAATGCGTAGAGAGTCTGCTTTCTGTACTCAGCTTCAGATTCGGGGTTATGGTGTCGGTAGACTTCTATCCAGTATTATTGACCTGGACGTACACATGATGGTGAAGGTCCCGTTAGACCATAACAGTGTAATAGAATTATTTAAAGTGAACCAGATTGTGCTCGTTGCCATCATCGTTGACGATCAGATCTCTGTTGCCGGAGACGTTTCAGTAATATTTGTTGTAAAATACTTATAATGACATGAAATAGATATTTCGACCCTCGAAAAGGCTTATTATGAATGTTTTAACAAAGTAACGACATCATTCAAGGGTTGAGAAGAGCTTATGTTGCTCTCGAAACTTTTTTAATTAAAAACTTTCGATTTTGATCACTTCGTCTTATCGTTGCTAAAAAGAGCTTTAAGCTTGTTTTAAGAAAACAGGATAAGTTATGATAACAATTTAACCAAATTCAGATAGATTGAATAAAAGCTATTTTAACTTCACAACAAATAACGCTAAGTTAACACCAGGCCGAAAAGCATTGTGTATCATTTGTACTAAAAATCCAAATATTATCTGATGTTTGGACTATCAACGCTATTTTAATATTTCTGCAGTAGTTAAGCGATAACTAGTGCCCAAAGGAATTATATATACTTATCAGTTAAATGAGCTTTTTAAACTAAATATCCGTTTGTTTGTTTCCAGATTAAAACAAACAGGATATACTTATTTAACAAACTGTTATTTAAAATAATATTCAGCAAATTGTATGTAAAGTATGTTTATATTAGTTTTATTTTAAATTTTGTTATATATATATAGGATAATAGGTTATTTAATGCACACCAATAATTATAATATTCCTTATATGAGGAACGTTTATACCACGTTATATGTTAGTTTTAGATAGAGACGACGACTCAGGAGCATATATGACTATAGGACATATATGTTACATTTAAAAAAGGATAACGTAGTGGGAGGTGAGCAATTATATGTATATGCCACTAGAACGCTGCCTTTCTCTGTTTTTAGTCCTGGTTGAGGAACATCAGGGAACGGACTGGCATATCTGGAGCGAAATTGTGTGTGCGAGTGAAAACTTCAGCCAAAGTGTATCAAGATACAGTCTTGCATCATGTTGGGAAAACCCTCAGCAATACACTTTGTAAAAATATACCGTGGACTTTCGAGCAGGACTCTGGTCAGAAGCCACGAACTAAACAAGCCTGGCTTGAAATCAACGTTCCGGACTTCATAACAGCTGAAGACTGGCCCTCATCTAGCCCAGACCTCAACCCTTTACACTTCAAATTACGGTCAGTTTTCGAGGACATGGCCCGCTTGCACGGCTACAAAATTTTTTTATATAACATAACTTTATTAAAAAAAAATCATTTTCATTTATAACAGAACTTATGGCCGGACTAGATATACGGGAGATATCCAGAGATTCTTTTGACTCATCACGAGATCTCCGAACCTGTTGGATGTAAACACTCAAAATAGAGATAGTCCTGTCGAATAAATCATTTTAAATTATTTCATATACTACAAACTTTGTAGGAAACATATTATAAATAAAAAAAATAATCTTCTAAGTTACCCTAAGTACTAAGTAGTTACCAGTCATATCTTGTTATTAGAGAGTCGGCTGTGAATTGATGTAGACGATGATTAAAACTGATTTTATAAACCCCAATGAGCTATCTTCTTCCTGATCGAAAGGGTAAAGTATCTGCAACAACAAGCCCCTAAATAATTTTTTTTTATTATTTCCTTCAAATACACTTCGATACAGCTGATGAATACAATAAAGTACAAATTGTTGCACGAAAGACGGATTTTTTTTTTATTCTGTAGCCGACTAACGAGCTCCGGTTCGAGTGGATGCAGAGTGTTTCAGGAGCTGCCGGGAGATGTAACTAGCGCCCGCTCCAATTCCAAGTTCGTTTAATGAGTGAGAATTCTTTAAGTGAATCGGACCGAGACTATCCTTCTTCGTTAGAAGACGACTTTGAAAAGGAAAGTTTCATTATTCGAATACTTATTACACAGAAGTCGGATTTTTTAATTCAATGAAGCTACGAGACGAGCGGAAGTTTCACCTGACGGTAAGTGACCGTCCGTAACAATGTGGCGCTGGTTACCATGTTGTATGTACTGCACGAAATTGAAACCCATTGTTATACCGATTGTGAAGAACTAAACAGGAGATGTAGCAGATAAGAGCAATTATCGATCCATCTCATTGGCTACAATTTTGGCAAAATTTTTTGATAACCTATTAAATATCCGTCTAGGACGACTGTTGTTCTGGACTGTTCAAGAATGTGCTATTCACTGAAACAGCCATTCTTAGCTTAAAACATACAGTGGAGTATTACAGCCAGCGCCGCCCAGTATTTGACCTCGTTTCTTATGAGGTATTGAGGAACAAATTACGAGAGGGGAAAATTCCAGCGGAATTACTGCGTATTTTTCAATATTGGTACTATAACCAGGTAAATAATGTGGGACGGGCAGATGAGCTCTCAAGATCCTATGAGTTAAATTGTGGGGTTAGACGGTGGCATAACTTACCCTACGTTGTTCAATGTATATGTTACCGACCTGCTCGTTGAGCTCAGCAGCAAACTGATTGGTTGTTGCATTGACTGATGATATGGTTGTTGAGCCCTTCGGTACGAGCACGGCAGTGCCGGCCATTACATCTACAGCACAATTAGTTAAGTAAAAAAAGTATTTAATTACCACCTTGTTACTAACGTAGTCATTAAACAAAAATAGTTACTAACTCACTAACACTATAACCCTAGAGATCTAAATAAAGTTTATTTAATATTATTATTAAAATTGCGCTCGTCGCCTTGAGACAGGATGTTAAGTCTCATTACCCCAGTAATTTCACTAGCTACAATTCCTTTCAATCCTGAATATAGTATTGTTTGCAACTAATATTTATCGGCAGAAATAGAAGCTGCAGAGGTACCCAATATTCTATATAAATATGCAACCACTGAGCACTGCATAAAGTTCCTTTATGCGGGGAAGTGGATAGGGTTCATGTTTAAATCTAGGATTAACGGTGACCTTATAGACGCTGCAGATGCGAATACCTCCGCACTATTAATTACCGATGCATCTCGTCGCTGGCCGAGCCGAAACAAATTGAAACTTTAAGTATTCTTCAAGTTTCTCTAGAAAACTGCATGTGCTGGCATGATGCTTGAGATGTTGGAGATACTCTCCTAAGTCTTCGCCGAGTTTCTGACGTGATTGGCGGGATACGTGTTATTCGATGTCTGATCGCCGGGGTTCTAGGAGTTTTTGTACGATATCAGTTAGCTCGCTTATAGTCTCCTCTTCCAGCTTGCTCAGTGCACACAGATCACACATTAAGCGAGTAACTATGCTCACCGACGGAAGTTATTAGCGTAGCAAAATGTAAACTTTTTTAATTTCTTTAAGCGATCAAAGTTTTCTATTTCTCCGTCCGACATTTTAACTAAATAATGAACATTCGTACAGATAACACAAAAAAAAAAATAATTTTGAGTAAAAACCGAATTATTCAACGCCAGTAGGGATCTACGTAATAACACGAGAAGGGGCGGTGGGCGCAACTAACTTTATTCCCGATTTAACATAACAATAACTTACAAAAACATGAAACTACACTCGATATATATAACATAAGTGAATACTACGTGCACGGTTTCTTATTCATCACGTAACAATAAGTGACGGGCTACGGTTAGTGACGCATTGTGGATTATAAATGGATCTTATTTTGTGAGCTAACAAACTGATGACGCCGTTACCAGCTTTATGACCCCTTGCTGAGGCGGGGGACCTTCCAATGAAATGGCTTACGGTAGGCTTACGCTGATCAATTCCCCCGCGCTTCTACAGGCGCGTTAAACTCCCGTAAATGTCGCAGTTAGCTGTGTAGCCTACACTATTATTAGCAGCCTTGTAGCTATGTAGTATCATTTATAGGGAATAGTTAAATTACTGCGGTAACGAGGCTTAACATCTCATGTATCCTGCCGATGACCTCAATATGGTAAATAGCGATACGTTGTTATAGGCAGGCCTATCATTTACAATCAGATGAAGGTCCACTTGTGGGATTAAGGAGCCCCAGTCAACAACCCCAATTATTGTATATATTCTGTGGTTGACTTTTTCCTAATGCTTGACAACGATCCCACTTGGCGTTAAGTGATGGTGTGATCATCAATTTAGTAACAGCATATTCACTCTTTTCAGGTAGACACTCAATTTTTTGTATAGGACATCAGCAAGTTGTTCAGCTTCTTTGTTGTTCTTATCAAGTACGAGAAGCTGAAGCTCTTTATTGTCAAACTGGTTTATAACATAATGACGCTGATTTACCAGGATCCTGGACGTCCGGTGATGAATAACGTGTCGAGGAATTATGTCAGTTGTACAGCTGTCTAGATATTTAATTAAATAGATAATACAACCTTATTGTTCGGAAACTGGAGTTATACGTGGAGTTTGGATGATGGTGGGGTTTTGAGAACCTGTCTAACTACTTACCATCTTTATATGATACATCTGCCACCATAACAGCGTTATTTAAGACTATACGGTTCAAATGAATGGTAACAAATGATTCCATGTGGCTGCAGCCATTTATAAAGCCAATTGCCTTTATCAAGTATTCACAACGCGATTGTACGGACCAGTTTCTGCTCTCCGATTGTTGTCGGGTAATTTTCTGTCCAGATTAATATGTTCAAAGGTATAATTAAATATGCAATTAACTAACTGTAATTACTAAGAAAATTTTCTATGAAAATTCTATTAATATATTCAGAACATACGTACTGAATATTATTAATATTAATATACTTTCTTCAAGGAGAGAATCGAATCTGAGATTCTTAATGTAATATATGTGTTATATACAAATCTATATATATACTTACACAGAACTACATTGTGTACTTTGAGATACGTGGTATTAAATGTCATTAGTCTAGTAATTTTTGGTAATTTAGCAAGTAGAATTGTCATATAATTCGGAGACAATCAGTGATCTCTAAAGTCTTTCATGTGATGTACGTCATTCAGACATGAAGATGAACGTAGAAAAATATCCGTCTCATATGTCACAATCATGACGGAAGCACCGGAAGGAAATTTGTATTTTCAAATAAGGGAAAATGTCATTTCGTTTTCATGGAATTTGGTATGAAGTGATTCACCGAGTTGTGTTCGGTTAAGTTATTCATATTGAAACAAGATTGTGAGGGAATATTTTTTCGTATGAAAATGATATCAGAGGAGTACGAAATGATAAATCTGTTGGAAAACTTACTTCTCAAATACGGTTAAAGTTAAATGACATAGTTATATAAAATATTATTGTTCGGGACTATTCGGTAAAAGTTCAGTTAAGCTATCGCTTTATTGTATTATGGCGACCGGAAATCCAAAACTTATCTGATTATTCAACATATAACTTAAATACAAAAAAAACAAACATAATATAGATTCCAAACATTCGCATAAAGCCAGCATGGTGGATAAATTACCGTGGCTCTCTCCTTGTAAGAGAAGATACCGAGTTCCAGCAGTGGGAACCACAGAAAGCTGCTTTTTTGATCCCACCTATTATAAATAAAAAAAAATAGTACATTATTACGTTAATATATCAGTGAAAGATTTTTCGAAAACATTTTTCATAACTTTACAGTGTAAAGTTTTTTCGCTTCACAAAGAAAATGTGCTGTTCTAAGTTAAAGTCATTTAAACATATTACTTCAGTGCTCAGACTGAAAAGACTTTCTTTGAGAGAAAACACATTTTGTAATACTGTTTTTGTGAATATTTTTTTTAAATAGCAATAAAGATTTTAAATACTACTTTGTAACTTAAAGAATAGAATAGAATAGAAATTCTCATGGTTTACAAATACTAAGTATTGAGGCAAATATACTCCTCGATCTTTTGTATAAGCTGTCGTTCTGTGTGTGGTCTATTATGCTAGTCTTCTCGGAATTCGATCGTGGATACGCGACCTGGTGAAGACTGGAAAACCATTGGATACGATTATACGACCTATGGATATGGAGTTTTTAATATGTCTATGTGTGTGTTCGGTTTACTGATGTGACCGAAATAATGGAGAAATATGATAATGGTAGATATACGCTATGTGAGCATAACATTAGTATATGGATGTTATAAATAAAAAAATCAATAACTTTAAAGGTATTGCTTCAATTTATAATAAGCTGTATGGATATTGAAAGCCACCCATGGGAAGTGTGTCACGGAAAGTGGTCATTAGAAAGGAACAGTTCGCTGAATACTTTATAATTGTAATGATTTCTAGCGTATTTAACCAACGGAAGAAAAGAGGTTCCCAAATAGCTGTTTTCGGTACAACTAAGCATTACTTCTAAAGTCAGATTTCAGTTATTCCTCCATTGAAAAGAACACATAGACCTTGGTATCAAAGAGATTCGAGAAAAGATCCTAATCTGAATAACAGGAAATAAGAGTTGACTAGTTTTAAAGTGTCTTTCAATAGGCATTTTGTACTATTAGCATGAAAGATTACATAAATACTAATGACTTTTATACTATCATTAATGATATTACATTATATCATTAATTACGATGTGGATTGGAGTACAAAAAAGGACACTGATGCTTCAGCTGAAAGCTAACAATCGGAATAGTTTTGGTATTTCCTCCGGTAAACTAAAATGTCATTTATAGTACACTAAATATCACGAAGAGCACTTTGTCCGGGATAAAGCAGGTAATGGATTTAAAATTAACAAAGTAAAAAAATAACTGTATTTTTATTGTGTAAGCCTTTGTGCAGGCCAAATGGAGAGGTTGTAATCGATTGAAGCGCCCAATGGCTCCGAGTACGAGCTGGAGCCGCAGTTGCTTTGAACACAAGGAATTATCTTCAACACCTATGCTATTATTAAATTGTATAAGAGTACACGCTTTATTATTCGATGAAGCACACAGAATGTATACGTGATAGCAAGTGATGTTCATGTCAACAATATCAAGACGGTTGTTAGTATAGTAAATAAATTGATGAGGCAATGATGTTACGATTATTTATACCAGTAATTGTTCTACTACTCTCTTTACACTATACTACAGTAATTTTTACACTACGTTTTGGCTTTTGTTGTTACCACCGATAAAGAACAAGTAAAACAAGAGCCTGATTTATTTTATCGATGGTTTGGTTAGAGAGTAAAGAGAAATATATTCTGTGCCGACACCACACAGCTGGGAAAAGAGCAGAAGGATGAAAAAGAATAGGAAAGGTCCATAATTTTCCACATTAAAGTAATTAGAGTGAAAAACAAACAGAACAAGCATTATTGCTAATAAAACAAACTGACAGACAAGTTGAAAATGCACAATAGAAGTTTGAATATGGTCTTTTTCAGACATCCTTTGGATGAAATTGATGAGTTCAAACCCAAAGGATATATTTATCGTATTAACAATTACATCATCAGTTTCATTATTCTCTTTATATTAATTATAAAATAAAACGTTTTTTCTATTTACTAGTAAAACGGGGAAAGTAAAGTTCAACAGTGAAACCTTTTCGTTAGCTGTACAGTGTTTGCCAGTCGCTCCGGTATCCATTCATTAAACACTGTGTACAAAAAACGAAAAGTGTAAAGGGGGATCGTTTTCCAATAATTGATCTTTCATTCGGCAGCTAAATGTTACCCGAATCAACTTAAACTGTATGTGCACGAAACGTTTTCACTTCTGCAATAGGAATGTAGCCCGAGAAACTTTTTTCATCTAGACTTTTACAGGAAAGAGAATCTATTTTATTTTCGTTTAAAGTTGCATCAACTTAATAACATCATATATTGCTTAAAATGGACACAGTGATTGCAGAGTTTTATTTAAATGCTACTTATACATTTACAGATGTTAATTGCAATTCAATTTCATGTTAAAATAAGTAATTATATTAAAAATAAGTATAAGTATATGCATGAAAGAAAACAGAGAGTAAACCATACTAATTATTAGCGTAATATATGCAAAGTTAAACGATATAAAGAATATTGGAAAAGAGAAACATGTATTTAATAAAAAAATTCAAATGTAACTAAAAACAAAAATATAAATAAACCCCCTTCTTTTTATTAAGTTACATCATCATTTGTGTATATTATCATTCTAGCATTATTTTTAAATCTAGGTAACCAATCAGAAAATATGTCTTTGCAATGATATATATATATATATATATATATATATAAATAATAATAATTAGACATTGTCTTTATCATTTGGGGCGTCAGTCGTCAAGTTTAATTAGTTATCTTCGCTTAGTCACATCATCAGCCAAAGATCGTCACATCCAGCGGCTTCTCGCAATCGTCACCATATCCTCGGTCCACTTAGTAAGAGGCTACCCGATACTACTTCAGGCTGTACTCGGCCGCCACTCGAGAACCTTACTGCTCCATCGGCCTGCAGTCCTTGGAGCAATAATACTATAGTTCGCTTAGCACTTAAACAAAAAGACTTACAGCACCCGTTAAACCGGAACACAGTAATGTTTGCATACTACTGTTTGGCGACTGAAATAGGAGCTGCGGTGGTGGCTACCTAGACGATCTCCGGAAACAAAAACCTTCCACCAGATCTACTACACGATGACGTGATGATAAAAACTGGTATATGCAACAGCTTTATGCTCATAATACAAGAAATGAATAAGTGCACTATTACTGTACTTACTACTCCATAAAATATGTATAATGTATGTTATTAAACATGAAAGTTACCAGCGCTTTGATGAACAGCCTCTCCTAGATGCACTATATAAATGGCATCAGACTGAGCGTGTGACGTTGTTAACTACAAACCGGCTGCGATGCATACATTATCAGTGCAGCTCGGAGCGCCGGAAGTTGACGTCACCGTAGGAAATGGCGTCACATTGCGTTAAATGAACTTACAACATAACTTCACTATTTGAGAATAACGTGTCGGCTGCATTAAAATAACTTCCGGTGTATATTGATAAATTTTGATAATTAATAGATCATGTCAGGAGTGAATCGGGTTCCGTAAAAATATTCACGGGACGTACCAAGTCAGACTCACCTGCTCGTGGTGCACCCTGCTATTCAATAAATGAGGCTCTAGCTTCCACCAACCGGCATTAGGCCAGCGTGGTGGGGAATGGCCCGAAACCTCCCATATAAATCCTTACTCGATTGAATAGGGGATCTTTGGCGGAGGCATATGTCTAGCAGTGGACGTCTATCAGCTGATGATGATGATGATGATGATGTTGACGTAATGTGATGAGCACGATAATGTTTCGTAAATATACCATCACTTGCTGTTCCCGGACCGCGGCGTAACATAAACTTGGACTTGAAATATTTCTTCAGAGCAATCGCAACCACAAATGACTTTCTATAGCAACCGTTACTATAGCAACGGCGTGAATAATACCAAAAGAAAACGTTTATAAAATGATGGAGGTTCTATAAGATTGTAAAAAGAGACAGCCTATAATCATCTACAATACTATTCGCGTCGAATGCTCTGGTTTCCATGTCGATACGTTCACTAGTTTTCCAGTGATTGGTGAACGAAAGAAACCTATTTTTATGATATATATATATATACATATACATAGACACATGTATCTAGAGTCAGTAGAGAATATTCATTCAAATTGTGTTGATGTTGCAATTTAGCTTATACAAAATGGCTTCGTATTGGTAAATTGCATATCACGGTAATCAGACAGGTACTGGGCGGAGAGCGAGCAATAATTTGAAGAGATTTTCTAGGTGATGAAAAAAATTATTAATTCACATCTATAAAAAGAGGGTACCAACAATAGTTTTGCAAAGAAAAAAATTTACAAGTAATTTTTAACTATTATTGATTCTACAGTATATTTTTTATTCGCCGAAGCGAGGAGACAAATGAGACATTGCCTTAATGGTTAATAATACGCCTGCTCATATTATACCGCTAGTTGGGATGGTATACACTGCACCACAGCCGCTAAACGGTAGTATTCAAATATTACTGTATTTCATAATGACGGGGGCTTAAGCTAGTGTAATTACTGGAGTAACGAGACTTACCTTCTTATGTCTCAGAGCGACAAGCGCAATGTGGTGCTGTGAATACCACCGTAATTAGCACCATGTTGTTCTGAGCTAGTGTATCACTTACCATCAGGTGAAAGTCTCGGTCATCTCGTCGCTGCATCGACTATAAAAAAAATTACTATTCCTCCATATGAATAGTTACAAATGATTGTACCTGGTGCCGAGTGGTACCAGTGGATATGCTGATTGTGATGGACGTTGGCAAGGTGCCGGAACCAGGAAGCAGATTTTTAGTGGAGGCATATGTCCAGCGGTGGAGGTCTATCGGCTGCTGATGATGGTGATAGATATTCGAATACAAAGAACCTATATCACAAGCTGTTGAAATAAGATTTAGATAGTGAATTGTGTTGTAACAAAAGAACCGGTTACACGTAAAGGTCTAATAGCGATAAATTGAATTTATGAGCTGACACTCGAGTGAACACTATTATTCGAGTGAACAAAAGGAACTAATACAACAACGTGAGGAAATTACGAAGTAACTTGTATTTGATGTTCCAAATCTGTGCGCGATATTTCCTAACTTTATATATCTACAATAGTTTGTACATGTGGCCTTAATTACACGTGATGATGAGTGACAATAACTTAGTGAAATTTACATGAGGGTAGTAGGTAGTTTAAGAAAAAAAATCAGTAATTAAAACCTTTTTTTTTATAATAACGAAGCGACGAGACAAGCGAGACGTTCACCTGACGGTAAGTGATACATCCGCCCATAACAACGTGGGTCTAGTTAGGATGGTATACACTGTACCACATTGTACTCGACACTTTGAGATATAATGTATTAAGTCTCATTACCCCAATAATTTTATTAGCTACGACGTCCTTCAAACTGGAACACAATAAAGTTTACAAACTACTGTTTCGCTGTAGAAATAGTTATCATCGTATCTCCTTTTTCTGTTGCAAAGAATAATGAGCAAATATTACTACGTTCCGGTTTGAAGGGCGCTGTTGCTGGTGTATTTATTTAAATTCTTTATTCCTATATCATAATTTAGGTTATACCTGCAAACTTAATACCTGTTGGAATTTTTCTACCAGTCAACCTAGGATGTGAGAGATGTAGCGGTGAGATAGAATCACATTGTAGATGTTGTCATTGTTTTATTTACATATATATCTTACTACAATATTATATACTTATATACATAAATGAATATATATATACTACAATAAAAAATCATATATATGAGGTATGTTACCCAGTAACTACTGGGCAAGGAAAATAAACATCTTATGTGTCAAGGCGACGAGCACAGTGTGGTGTAGTGTATAACATCTTAACCAGCGCCACGTTGTTATGAACAGGCATATCACTTACCATCAGGTGAACATCTCGTTGATCAATGGTATGACACTAACACAATTTCAAAGTATTGCTGTAATGCACATACATAGAGTAAACGGACAGAGAGAGAGAGAGAGTTTATTTTGAAAAGTATTAATGGAAGTGTAGCTTAATTATTAATAGCTTAAAACTTTAAACTTTTCATAGGACCCTGTTATTTTTAAATAATAATATAAAAATAAATAGGGGACCTTTATTTCAGACTCCAATATCCATATTGATATTACATTCATCAGCTGAGAGACGTCCACTGCTGAACGTAGACCTCCCTCTAATATCTTCACATCGATCGGTTCTGCGCTGCCCGCAGCCAATTGCTTCCTTATCGTCAGCATGGCCTCCGGTACCGCCAGGGCTCCTCCACTATTGGTGTGGAGGATTTGGGCTCTTTCCTACCAAGTTGGCCTAATGCAGATTGATGGAAGCCAAAGCTTCGTTTTTTGTTCAGCAGGGTGCACTACGAGCAAGTAATGCTGGTTTAGGTTCCGTGAGTTTTATGCGAAACCCTAAATTTATATAAGTAAATATTAATGTATTAATATAACTAACACACAAAAAAAACTATACTAATCAATAAAAATCAATGAAAGGAATAAAAAAGAAATCTCACCCCGGCGAAGCATCCCCGTATTGCCACCTCATTGCCAATTCCTAAACTATCTCAAGTTACTACCCCCACCAGGACTGGCGATGAATGACGACATGCATTTCCGCTGTAAGATTTCGAACTAAGTTCAACTCTAGCTTCAAAGTACTTGGGGTTGAAAGGGTAGCGCTACAGTACATTCTCAACCCCAAGACGTAATTAAATATGTTGTTATACTGGACACGGAAGTCATTGAATGACTTAACGACATAATCAGTCCATAGCTAGCAGATGTAGAAACTTTAATTATTATTATTTAATTAAGAATTTAATTAAAAAAAAACAAGCAGACAAGTAATATGTAAGTTATATTACATTTTCTTATTACAACTTAAAGTAATGTCTTCGTATGAATCTGAAAGAAAATGCATCTCTAAAATGGTCCAATGAATTCCGAAGACTTCGCGTCGAATTGTTTGGACTGGGTGAATGGATTTTTTTTTTGCTGGGACGAAAATTTATTCCGGGACGCTTTCTATTGAATCAATGAATAAAAAGGTTCATTAAACCGTTTCAATTTACCCCTCCAATGATGAAGCGGGGAGGAAATATGAAATTCAATAAAAATGTAAAACTGTTGAAATAGGACGGCTTGAGAATTTTTAGTTTCTATCGCGTATATAAAGGGCGATGTTACTGTAGATACAAATACCGTGTCACAAGGAGCTCATCCCTTGGATTTAGGACTTGGATCCTGGTCAAGTCAATCAAGTGATCGAATGGCTACATTAAACATCATCGTAGTAAACATCGGTACGAGACGTAAGGGTCTTCAAGACTAGCAAGTTTAGCTGCTACTTAATAGCAGAACCATTAACCTGGACGGTCACCATCAATCGATGATAACTAAGCATATAACGTTATTATCTCGTTAAGGGATGACTAATTTTATTTCGCCTCCGATACGTGACGCAAATTGTTTACGCAACGGATAATGGATCCGCTTATTCCTGACGTCAATATTTACCGCCCGATTCTCATTACACCAAGATTTCTTTCCTAAAAAATAAAAAAGAATATATCTTTTTCATCCACGAGCTTTAGACCACTATTTCACTTGGTATTGAGTGACAATGAGGCCTATGTTTACATAACATAAAGCACTGTTGCCGCTCATGTCTGATTCGAAATATACCGCCTGCAAAAAACTCCTTTGGATCTTTAATTTTAATATTTGCAATATCTATAGGTTAATAAGATATTCCGCAATATTCTACATCGTCCTTAGAGCCGGATATGAACGGGCGAGTTATAGCGAGAACCATGGTAAAGAGTGCTCGCTCGGATAAAGTCATATGTTGATAACTGAATCAAAGGAAGAAGTTCTTATGGCGTGTGATTTATAATATGAGAGTCGTATCCTTTTTTTGATTATCGATGGGGAAATCTTCTAAAAAGATACCCTGTTTTTGGGGAGGACAAGTTTATGTGGGATTTTTACCCACTAAAAACCACTCTGTGGTCATCCTCAGTCCGTTACGAGAAACCCTGGGATCTCCTACGAAACGCGTAAGTGCCTACAGGCACTACGCCTAAAGCACGTCTCATAGAGAGTGCTGTAACCCTCCTTGGCACTCTCGCTTTGGTACGACAAGCACTAGACCACCTCGTACTTATAGTTCCTCCCAGGCTCGCTCAGTGGACAATGAACGCCCACACCTTCCAAGGCCATGAACCCGAAAACCCTTTTAGTCCAGACAAGGCATACCTTAGTCCTGTTCTTACTAACCCGGGACTACAGGGCAAATGAGAGTGGTATCTAGCTAAGAGTTTTCGAAGAATACTACCAGGAACCAAAGTTCATACTTAGCCCCAGAATCTAACTGGGGACTTCCTTATTACTTATTATTTTCTCCGCTTGGTTTTGCTGATAACCGTAACACCCCTGAACTTCTATTAAGGGGGTCATTATGTGTAGTTCATTTTAAGCTGGTCTCTTAAATAGCAGAAGCAATATTTGTACCAAATTTTGGGTGTCGGAGATCTCGTGATGAGTAAACGAATCTCTGAATATCTCCAAATATTATTACATTATCATTTTCAGCATAAATTTACTATATTTGCGGTTGTTTATTATTACTATCACTATCATCATGAGCAGCGGATAGACTTCCACTGCTGGACATAGACCTCCCCAAAGTTTGCCACATCGATCGGGATTTCATATGGGGGGGTTATGGCTTTTTCCCGCCACACTGGCTGAATGCGGGTTGGTGGGAACCAGAGCCTTGTTTGGTAATTAACAGGGTGCACCACGAGCAGGTGAGGTTAGCTTGGTTCCCGCGAGTTGTTGTGTGGGAACTCGAGAAACCGCAAGCTTTGTAGGCCTCTTTTTAAGAATTTTTTCATCATCATTGTCTGCCCATAGACGTCCACAGCTGGACATAGACCCCCCCCCCAAGATTCCCACACCATCGGGTAAGGATTCATATCGGGGGATTTGGGCCATTTCCCACCACGCTGGCCCAATGCGGATGGTTGAGAGCGGAGTTTTTTAATCACACATATACGTATATACAACTACATGAATAATAACTTCTAGATCCTTTCTTCCTTCATTCCTTTACATGCTGGAAAACAGTTTCAGTTTCAAATAAGTATGACTAAAAAATCTCTTAAAAGGAGACTTAAAAAGCTTGTGTAACTGCATGTTTTTATTAACTTGCGATACTTAACAAAGTAAAATCTTTTATTCACATATTTTTTCCCCGTCATATAAATCTGCAGTACAAAATGTTTCTCTCGTATAATCTCACTGACACTCATAAAATCCACTCGCATGCAAAGCCCTCATAAAATATTGCATATACGACACCACATTCTACACTTTGTACACATTTTTTTTTTTAAAGTCGTCACTTATTCATGAAATTGCATATAACTTCATATAATACATGTCTTCATACGGATTCGCTTTAAATACAAGTTAGATTCATTGTTTGTAGTTTACAAAATTGTTTATTAACTTTCATATTTTTCATTCTTGGTATTTAAGAATAATAATAATAATTATTTTTTTTATTTAGTTTAATTTAAAATTAATAACCAGCACATGTGATTGGAGTCAGTTTTTAAGCAAACAGATCCTTGTGCCAGGAGACCCCGCTCTACCTTGACAGTACTCTATTAATACTTTATAAATAAATATACATTCACAAAAAATATATAACCTTCATATATATACACACACACATATATATATATATACATATATAAGAAGGGTGAAGTTTAATAAAATCATCAACAGTTGTTATACGATTATTCAACGAGACGAACAGAACGTTTAGCAGTTGGTAAGAGATACAATGTAGCGGTAGTTAAGATAGTACACGCAGCATCACATGACGTCGCCTTACAGTCGCCAGTAATTACCCTAGTTACAACTTTCCTCAAACCGGAACACAGTTACTGTTCGGCGCAAGAAATAGACGCTGCCTTGGTTCCTAGCTGGACGGTCACCGGCAAAGGATGTGACGGGACTAGTGAATGATGACGTTTTTAAATGCTGTTGAAGATATTTCCAAAATGTTATTAAGTCTGGCTACATAAATAAATGGATAGTAAAAGAAATGGAAACTTCCTTTGTATTAATAGATAATTATGGAAGGTAAATCATCATCATCATCAATTGATATACGTCCACCGCTGGACAAACGCCTCCCCTAAAAATGTTCACATTTATGGGTTCTACACTGCTCGCTTCCGACGACGTCCTACGACCTTCCAGTCAGCATGGTCTTTAGTACCGCTGGACACTAGGGTCCTTCGTTTGTTGGGGTTCATATGGAAAGATTTGTGCCATTTTCCACCACGCAGGCCCAATACAGGTCGGTGGGAGCCAAAGCCTCGTTTGTTGATTAGCAGGGAGCACGAGCAGGTGAGGTTGGCTTGGGTCTCGTGAGTGCTTGTGCAGGACCTCTTGCACCTTTATTTTTTTTATATTTATAGTGAAGAAAAACCATTTCGGTAAATGTTTTTTTTTAGGTTATCCGAAATCTATTTAGTATATCCGGCCTTGTTAGGACGGTTAACTTTGTTAGTGCCGGCGGGGACAGAAATCAGCAAATACTGCATTTTTAATACCCTCGAAGTTTAACTTAAAAAATATGGTTATATTATATAAACTTTAAAGTATTATATTAAATCTTTATATTTTCAATAAATACAGCAGAAAAAAGTTTAATATTTTAGAAGATAATTTTCAGGGTATTTTATAATTGTAAAACTACTGTCCTACCTTACGATCTCTTAATTCGTTTATCTTATATATACTTTAAGTATTCACTCTATAAATATATAAGTAAAGCAAAATATTTATTCGAGTTAAAAGCAACACAGAGTAAAATTCAAGGATAATAAATTATATTATTTAATAATAATAAATTTAAAGTTCCCACTGCTGGGATTTAGACACTTCTATCAAAAGGAAAACGTCAAGTCTTTTCCCATAACGCTGGTCAAATAAATGTTTACGGATGTCGACAACGAAAGTTGTTATTCTTAGAACATGTTCTTCGCGATCTTTTCCTTCACCGGAAGTTGAAGCGCTTTGGGGCTCGGACGTTTCATCAAGACATAATTCGTACGACCTCACAAATTTGGCTATCACATCTTACAAATAAATTCACTTATATAAAATATTACTTGTTTGAATATTTGTGATTATCTTTAAGTAAACTATTGATGTTTTCGTTAGTAAAGAATAATCGGAAACTTTATCCATGCACAGTAAATTAAGTATACCACTTAATATGTGAACTTCGCAAGCTTACAGTTACATGAGCTTGCTCGCTTCGTGTTCTTATAAAGATAAGATAAGGCAATGTTTATGATACTAGAAAGTAGCTTACATCGTGAGTACTAAAGTTACTGTAGTTACTCTATCATACTCCTTGGATCCTCGCTAATAGTAAGTTAGCTAGTTAGTAGTAAGTACCGACTTTAATCAGACAGCTCAACTTATCTTCCCCTTCCGAGGCAAACTTTTTGTGATACTACTTAACGACTTCATGTTTAAAGTCTTACTAAGATTCGAAAACGAGCGAGATCTTCACCTGATGGTAAGTTATACTCCTCCCCATAATAAAGTGCACGTACAGTACCACATCACCTCGAGACAAGATGATAAGTCTTGTCACTCCAATTACTTCCTTATTTACAACGCCTTTCAATATTTGTCTGCTACACATTATTTTTAACCGAATTACTTCTGGGAAAGGCGAAGGAAAAGTTTGTCGTAGCTAGTGATGTCACTATGGTAACCATATTTATCATCTTATCAGGGAGACGAGTACAATGTGGAATCATCCTAACTAGCACCACATTGCTATGGATCTCATCCCTCTTAAACGAATAAAGCAATCCTATAGAAGAGAAAGAAAACAATATCATATATATATATTACAAGATTATGTTAGGTATAACAATTATTATTAATTTTATTTATTTATTATAATAATTTCTCCATAACGGTAACATATTAATTAACATAACAAAATGGCGATCAAACCAATTTTACTGGTACTGTACCATACCATAAATCAATTATACTGGTGGTAGGTCTCAGACCGTGTAAGTAGGTACCACCATAGCGCCTATTGCATCTGACAAACAGTACTGTACAAACATTATTGTGTTCCGGTTTAAAGGGCGCTGCAGCTAGTGTAATTACCGGGTTAATGACATTCAACATCTTATGTTTCAAGGCGACGAGCACAAAACGGTGTAATGTATATCATCCTAACTAGCGCCATGTAAAGTGGATTTTTTTCCCAAACGTGGTATCGGCCTATGAACACTGCGCCGGCTTTAGCTTGACATGGTCTTGGTTGGTACCTGCACAGGTTCAAACTCAAGGAGAGTTCCTCGTGCCTTTGTGACCCTGCGGTGGACTTGACCGTGGTGCGCATTATTACCTCATGTCCCTTATGCGGGAGACAAAGAGCTGAATGCGAGATCGGAAAAGGTAAACAGCTGAATAGGGAAGTCATTGCCTCTGTGATGAGTGAAGACCAAAGTCGCCAAATATTCATAAAAATTTGTAAAATAGCTAAAGTCGATGTCATTAAAAGAAATAGATAATAGAATTAAAGTAGAACTGTGATATTAAAATAGGATATAGATTACATAAAAAAAGTGAATGTTAAACGTAAAAATAAAGAAGTTAATAAATATGTAAATAAAGATAACAAAGTGTAGAAAAATAAACTGTCAAACAAGAAACAGAAATAAGGAGACGAAGAAAACAGAAACCTGACAAAAAGAGATGCTTTACGTTTTTCAGGTTCCCTTTCAGGTATCAACGGCGACTGTCTCCACTTGCGAGAGGTGTGAAAGAAGGAAACGGGATTCAGTATGACCGAAGAAACGAAAGATAGATAAGCGGAGTACGATAGAAAAGAATGAACGAAAGATGAGTATGAGATAAATATTGTAAATAAATTACATAACAGGTGGTAAATTATTATACAATAAAGGCCCACCACCACACGCAGAGGGAATAAAAAAAAAATTGTGCTTCGTTGTTATAGGCAGGCGTATCACTAACCATTGGTTGAACGTCCTGCTTGTACATGCCTACCCTCAATATGAGGGCGATGGGCCATAGTCACCACGCGGGCCCAATGCTGATTGGTGACTTCACACACACCTTAGAATAAATTCTAATTCATGTGCAGGTTTCCTCGCGATGTTTTCCTTCACCGTTTGTATATCACTGTTGTTACTTAAGTTCACATATGTACGTAACTTAAGTATTAAAGTCATTGGTACATGCCGAGATTCGAACCCGCGACTTTGGAATGAAGGTCCACGCTCTAACCATTACGCCAGCGAGCTTACTTGAATGGCTTAATTAAAACATTTATTTAGATAATTATCGTTATTAATATAAATTTTAATATTATATAATAGTAATAAGTTACAAATTGATTTTAATTAATAATTTTCAATTGGATGATCTATACATATAAAACACTTCCGGCGGAAAGATATAAAATTTTCCGTTAAATTTTTTTTATTATTTTGTACAATTAAGCGACGAAACGAGGGGGACGTTCACCCGATGGTAACTGATACGCCTGCTCATAACAACATGGCGCTGGTTAGGATATGTATTACACCTCATTACCCTCGTCACCTGAGACATGAGATGTTGAGTGTCATTACCCCCGTAATTACACTAGCTACAACGCTCTTCAAACCGGAACACAGTAATATTTGATCAGTGCTGTTTGTCGGCTGTATTAGACTCTGCGGTGGTACTTACCTAGACGGGAGTAAAGACCTACAACCAGTGGAACTGTTATCTGATTGGTGTAGAGATTTTTTGGGAGACCTATGTTCAGCAGTGGACGTCTATCAGCTGATTTTTATCTAAGGTATAGTGTATTATTTGAAAAACAGTTTAATTGAAAACGAAGGCTTAGAGACCTTTATTAATCCCAGTGCAGTTGTATTTGCTAACAGCCTTTTTAAGCTGGAAGGAAACGGACCTCGTCTCCCAGCACTGAAAGCGACTTGAAGAATGATCGCCGCAGGTTACTTTCAACGTATTAACTTTATTTCTCTTTTTCCAATCCAATATCCGCCCGATTGAAAGACACATTTTCTTTACTATTCTCTAGAAAGTTTCTCTATTGGATATATATTTTTTTAACTTTATATTACGTTTTGTTTTTCGAATTTTCTCTAATAAAAATAGTTATCATACAAACTCATCACTTCAAAAAATCCTCAACTCTCATTAGAGTAAATATATTATAATGTTACCGTCTACCTGGAGATGGAAACGTACTTGAGTGTCATCATTAATAATGTGATTATCATCATCATCAGCCGATAGACGCCCACTGTTGAACATAGGCCTCCCCGAAAATTCCCACATCGATTAGATAGGGATACGTATAGAATTTGAGCCATTTCCTACCACGCTGGCCGAATGCGGGTTGGTGGGAACCAGAGCCTCGTTTGTTGATTAGCAGGTGAGGTTGGCTTGGATCGCATGAGTTGTAGCGCGGGAATCCTTACAATGTATCTAACGAGATATTTAAGAAACTATTTCATGTGCCTAAAGGTCTCATCAGTAACTTTGATGTTATTTATACTGAACTATACTTGTCTTGAAAAGAACGATCGACGTCCATGTTAGAAGACAACCACATAACAGGTCAGATAAAATAAAGGTTTGTTTATTAGAGTCTATGCATGTTTTTTTTGTTGGGGTCTTAAATTGCTGAAATGATGACACCGTCACCGGAAAGCGCAGCATTCACAGATCCTCAACTAGCTATACAGAGGATATAAAAAGAATCGCTGGGAGCCACTGGTTTCAAATAGTGCAATACCGTGCTATGTGGAGCACATTACAAAAGACCAAGCGGTTGAAATGATGATGATAACTATGATGATGATGCATGTTCCTTGTTCTCCAATTATGAGGAGATATTCTATATTAAACTATAAATTACCAAACAATCTTTGTTACAACGTACGTTCATATATATGAAATCTTTCTTCTTACAGCGTCATCTTCTGTTGGAAGTCGACTAACAATATAAATAATATATATTATATATATGTATATGTATATATTAGTTTAAAGCTTTTCCCAAAGCACATTCCACTACAAGCACTTTCGAGTGACCGTAAAACTAACTTAATCATAACATACGACGGGGACCTCATTGAGATTTTTATGTCACATTTACGATTGGAAAGAAGGAAGCTGCCAGTCGTCTAAACTCTTCGAAAACTTTCCATTATTATTTTCCTCCGCTTCTCTATGCAAGGCAGTCTTCAGACCTTATCCCATTTGGAGTGCCTTGGAGCATAAAATTGAATGCAGGGAAAAGAGTATTGTAATAAAGATGTCTTTTCTATTTCAACTATTAGGTCCTTACATATAAATTGGCGTTTTGTACGGGAAGAATATAAAGTAATTTTTTTTTAAAATATATTTAATTAATCATAGTATGCACCGTTGTTATCTATGCACTTTTGTCATCTCATAGGTAGTTCATTGATTCCTTTACTAAAACAACTATGGGGGCGAGAATCAATAAACTCTTTGAAGGGGGTTTAGGCTGTATCGGAGTTAAATTTTTTTCCTTGTAAGAAGTTGTCCAAATTCCGGAAAAAATTATAATCTGTTGGGGTAAGGTCCGGGGAGTACGGTGGATGTCGCAGACATTCCAATAATAGCTCATCTAATTTAGTGGTTGTTTGTTGTGCAGTGTGTGGTGGTGATCTTGCGTTGTCGTGAAGCAGCAGTGGCCTGGAGCGATTGACCAATCTCGGTTGTTTAGCAGCTAGTTCTTCATTCATGGTTTGCAGTTGCTTACAATAGATATCTGCCGTAATCGTTTGGTCAGATTTTAAAAAGCTGTAGTGAACGACACCGGCGCTAGTGCACCAAACACTCACAAGTAACTTTTTCTGTGTCAATTTTCGTTTAGGGCAAGATTTGGCTGGTCTCCAGGGTTCAGCCATTGCGACGAGTGCTTCCTATTATCGTACAGTGTCCACTTTTAATCACAAGTAATGGTTCGAATTTAAATCTCTTCATTACTGTGTCGGCTGAGCAAAGTAACACAGCAGCAGCAGTCGACGCGTGTTCGCAAGTTCGATTCACTCAATTCATGAGGTACCCATCGTTCAAGTTTTTTTACTTTCCCGATTTGCTTCAAGTGGATTAATATAGTTTTGTCACTTACCCCGAAGCCTGGAGCTATCTCTGAAGTACTTTGTGATAGATCCGCTTCCACCATAGCCTTTAATTCTTCATTTTCCACTTTGGTCTCCAGCCGTCCACGGGGTTGGTTCTGAAATTCCGAAATTTCCAAAACGAAAACATTGAAACCCAAAACATATCGTGTTTTCTTTTGCGACACCAGCGCCGTACACATCATTAATCCTTCGAGCTGTTTCTGCAGCACTGGTGCCACGGTAGAACTCGTACTCGTAAATATACCGATATTTCACATTTTTCATTGTGCGGTAATAAGCGACGCGAAAGAAAAAATTAATGAGGAGAAAACAAATGAATGACTGTTTTCAAAACTCAAATGTAGCAGCTAAATGAATTTATAAATTTGAATTTGGAATTCTCAACCAAAGAGGAGATATATCAGATCAAAGCGGTCAGTACGACAAAACGCTAATTACATATGTAAGGACCTAATATTTGCACTCTCTGAACCTCAATTTGTTTCTAATATATGAACTATGAGTTTGTACTTTATTTTATTAAAATATCCTTTTGTTTATTATCATGAGACCTGAGATGGAAGCCTTTTTACTTAAATTTACATAACTTTTTCTATCAAATTAAGTAGTGTGTCATACAGTGTAGTTTCCCTTCGATTCTCGAGCTGTCATGGAGTTAACTTAGATGCAAGGGTTTTCCAAGTAAATAAATCTGCTGCTGGAAAAGCATTGCTGTGTAATACCTCTTAATTTATAAGATTATACTGAGTAACTCGCTACAGCTTCAACTGCCTTTGTTACTCAAAATCATGCGTGATCCTCACTAATCTTGAGCTGGTGAAGGAAAACACCGTAAGGAAACGGACATGTTCCATGAACAACAACTTCGTGCTTACATGAAATGCTACCTCCTCTAGACCAGCGTGTTCAAAAAATTACTTTGTCTCTCTCCTTATGAAAGATTCCTCATAGTCCCAGCAGTGGGAACATTAAGGCGACTGTTCATTGTAATATTTCTTTCCTTAAGTAATCTAGTTTTAATTGCTTGATCAAAATTCAACATGGCCGACGATAGGCCAATGTTTGGTTAATTAGAAAACGGATAATGACGCAATTAATCCGAGTATCGACATCCGGTTACCCGATTGTCGGTTTTATGGTCTCCTGAACACGGGAATGATAATATAATAATCAAGTTTATTGTTAATGCGTTTAATGAATTTAAATTATTTGTCTTACAAAATCATTAAAGATTGGTTAAAAAAAAATTATTAAATATGACCATATTGAATTACGGGTAACATAGCATTATCAACATATATATATATATGGGATTCATTGATTCATCACGAGACCTCCGAAACTATTAAATATAAACACTCAAAATTCGGTATAGATATTACTTCTGACGTTTAGACGTCAACTAAGAATGGTCTTTACAAAATCCCATCCCCAAAAGGAGTTGCGGGGGTGTTAAGGCCAGCAAAGAAGGCGGGGAACAGCTAGGTTATTATATTAGGTGAAAACTGAACTGAAAAATCAGGAAAGCACTGAACTTGTCAAGATATGATTCTGGGGCATAGGATTGTGAATGAGGTAAAGATTTAGTTTTATTAACTGTGTTTTTTTTTTAATTTATTTCGAATTTTCACTGATATTATTATTCAGGGCTTTACTTTATTCTATTATTTACAACATTTTCACAACATTTAATTATAACATATTCACTACTAATTTATATACATTTTTGCTAACATTATTTCTATTTATTTATTTACATTTCCTATACTTATATAATTGTCTAATATTCACAGAAATACACAAAATATACAGTTTAAGTAAATTTCAATATGTGACCATAGCATTAACCTCCTAACTGTGTTACATTCGCGTAAATAAGAAATTAAGTTTATGTCATAGCTTACATCTTGTTTCCGTTGAATTAATTTCTATCGTGTGATTTTATAGTACAAGATTCGTATGAATTTTGCACCTGAATAAAGGTTTATAAAATGAAGAGCATGAGCAAGTCCTGAGGGAGCCCTGAGCCTTCGTTAAGCGGCTGACAGGAGTTGGAAAGCTGTGCTTGTGTCTGTAGTAGTTTGATGATAATATATAATATATTCTCAAATACTAGACTATAGAGTTATAGAAAAAAGTTTGCATGAGCTTTTAACACCCCCAAAGGCTTAGATTTTTTATTGGCTTTATATCGAGAGCTGAGATATTCGTATTTAAAAAAAAACATTATTAAAATATCGTCTTATCAAAAAATAGAAGACATGGATTTAAATACGAATATAAAGAAAAGGGTTTCGGTACAACAACTCACGAGACCTAAGCCAGCCTCACCTGCCCGTGGTGCACCATGCTAATCAACAAATCAGGCTCTGGCTACCACTAACCCGCATTGAGCCAGCGTGGTGGGAAATGGCCCAAATCTTCCCATATAAATCCCTACCTGGTCTTTGGAGGAGGCCTATGTCCAGCTGTAGACGTCTACTGGTTGATGATGATGATGAACATAATAAAAATAATGGAAATAATATTAAGATATTATACGTTTCATAATATTTACAAATCTTCCGCCTACCACCAAGAGGAGGCTGAAAATCAACGGTGATCGGAGTTGCTGTTCCGGTCAGCATTAGCTGAACCGTCTCCTTTTCCTTTATCAATAGATGAAAAACAAAAATTTATATGTATTAGTAATGTAAGGCAATAAATGTTTTCTTATTTATTTATTAATTACTTTGGGAGAGGTCCAGCAGTGGACTGTCGCGAACTGTTGACGATGATAGTAGTGAAGCAATTGAGTATCACGGGATTCGCCACAGTGCTGTTCATTGCGGCTTCAATGAATTTAAAAAAAATTGGATGGCTCCTTAATAGTTATGGTTGGCCATAGACAAATTTTAATTATAACAGTTAAAATTTTTTTTTCTCAAACCTCTTCTCACATCTCAATCGATAGGTCATTAAATGTTCAACTTTACCTGCTAAAATTTCTAAAACTACCAATTTTGTACCTGACAGACTTGTGGCCTCTCGTATAAACGGAATAAATCGTAACATTTAAACCCACCAGGCGTTACAGGAGCCCTTTGTTCATGCAAATTGCGTCTCATGCCCTCCGAAGGGTCCCGAAATATAACTTATTCAGCCAATTATATTTTGTAGTGGTAATATCCAAGTAAAAAATTCCAAAACTTCCTCTTCATTATTAAACAATGTAACTTTCTATTTATGACTAATTGTTAAGGGAGATTAAAGAAGATAAGAAGAAGGTATGTTTTTGATTATATGGTTATTGAATAAGCAATTTGATAATCCCAAAAAGCTTCCAAAATGAATGACATACACGGAAGTGTGTTTGGAAGATTCTTCTAAGCATTTGTCCCGTCTCATGACAGGGTCTGCTTTCTTACTTCTTCCAGTCCACTTCGCTCTATTTGGGACATCGCTATCTTTGAGATCACAACTTATCACATCTTTTCTTAGCCATCGCAACTTCAGTCTACTCCTCCGCCGCTTGTTTGTTATGTAGAAGCTGAATGTTTTTTGTCTATATATTCAGGCGGTCTCTTTTCAACGTGACCTCGAGACTACCACTGGACACTGAAAGCGGAATAAAGATATCACTTTATTAATTAGTAATATTCTAAAATTAATTCCTCTAATGCTTACTACATATACTTCTTGGAAGAACCCTCCAGCAGTGGCAGAGTATATCCTATCCATTTCTCCTGTTACCTTTTAGTAGAGTTTAAAATACTTTTAAACTGATAATGGACTTACGTTTAACCTCAAATTGATACGATATTCAGCGCCAATGACATTAAACCTCGCGAAGTGATCTTGGATAATTTTCATGTGATATTATTGCTATCTGACTGATATTTTGAGGATAGCTACCACCAATATAGTAGCTATACACAAAATCTAACAACTCATGTTACAAGACAAGCATTTAGCTGCTGTACAAGGCAGTTAATTTGGAACAATTGATCACATATTCAAATACTAGATGTTATTTCATTGCGATATCATATTGAAAACCTGGTATTTTTAATGTGTATTTAAATATCTTTCGTACATTACTTCTCTAGTTGCGATTGCTATATCAATAAAAAGTTAACAGAGGCGGAGTGCCTTTATCCGAATAAAAAGTTTTAATTAAAAACCTGAGCACACTCAGGTAGTTTTCATTTTTTTTTTTACTAACATCGTTACACAGAACAATACTCCGTCAACATAAAACAAAGCTTATCAAGCACTAGCTTTTGTTCAACTACAATACAATTTTTTTATGTGACATTCTCTGTTTGACCTTCTGTATAGGTATCACCGCACCTGTCGCCAAAATGTATTGTCCAAACATTGCTGTATTCCGGTTTGAAGGAAGCTGCAGCTAGTTAAATTACTCTGCGAGGATAATAGGCAAATATTCCTCGTTGTTTGGTCCGTTTTTAAAATAATAAAAAAGGTGTTTAAACATGATTCTTCCTGTTGGTGTTGTGTGGTGATCTGCAGAATTAAGATGCATTAGCGTGGTAATAATTCAACACTTCTCTTTATGACTATATATTGGACATCATCATCATAAGGACGGGGGAGTCCACTGCTGGATCTTGCCTGCTGAACACGACTTACCCAATCGATATTCATAGTGATCGAATCGCTACTACCCGCATCCAAAGAAATCTTGCAATTCTCTTCAGCCATTTATCTATTCATTATTTATTAATTTAAAAACATTTTTAGAATAATAGGAAGATGTATTAAATGTTTAGTATATTAAA
This sequence comes from Ornithoptera priamus, assembly GCA_029034505.1. Classification (NCBI taxonomy): domain Eukaryota; kingdom Metazoa; phylum Arthropoda; class Insecta; order Lepidoptera; family Papilionidae; genus Ornithoptera; species Ornithoptera priamus. Next base: position 2,408,567 of record JARDWD010000527.1, on the reverse strand, counting down.
AAAATGATATTTTTGATCCTCATCGTTTTTTTAAAGTAGCTAACCGTCACTGGAGGTCGCCGTCAAACAAATATAGAAAAATTGGTTAAAGTGACCTTAGGTTAGAACATGTATCTTAAAAAAATCTTGTAATGGTAACGGTAATTTAGCATTTAAAAAGTGTAAGATAAAGCCTGTGTAATAAAAGGAATATTTTAAATTTTCTACAGTGTATTTGCTTTATGTTATCATTAAGTTTAACTTTTAGGCCAATTTCGTAATCGCTTCATATGCCATAAGCAATGTTTTAATTTTATACAAATGGGGTTGAAATTAAAAAGTTTTAATTATATGTTAACGTAAACCGGAAAGCAACCTTTTAACCTTTTAATGAAAAAATATAATTTAAAAAAAATTACTACATTAGTTGTTCTGGATTGTAGTACCACATTCTTTATGTAAACTATCTAGGTAGTAGCGTAGGGCGTGTGCTTGCCGCTGTAAATACGAGAAAAGCACACAGTAAGTAAACATTACTGTGTGACAGTAAAGGGAATTTTAGAAACAAATAGTCGAGGTAGAAGAACACTAAGAAAGTTGGTATAATAAATTGGAGGAATACGGCCACTGACCGAGCAAAGAAGAAGAAATTGTTTCACCAAGCGAAAGCTCATAAAAGAAGAGTTAGAAGAGGAATGTAAATCAATGCTCTTCTTTGGCTATGTCTTCCGTGTTTCCTCCTAACGATGGACTTAAGAAGAGTTTAGTAAAAATGTTTTAATGATTTTCAGTCGCAGCATTCGTAATATGCTTTGTTTTTGCTACGAGAAACTCCGTTTTTCATCTCATAGCTGTGCTTAATTAAATAAAGATGTTATTACTATGAGATTTATTACGCGTAGAATAAAGCTTACTTTTAACTTGTAAGGTAAGAACCTTATTGTGTTAAGATTTAGCATTAATGTATTACGTTTGTAAAGTACTTAATAAGATTAAATGAAATAATCTAATACAGCTGTTTGAAGGGTGCTGTATATCTTGCGTAACAAAGTGGAGTAAGAAAAATTTTGTGAATATCGTAACCAGCATCTAATTGACAGAGAAAGAGAGTTTGGTAGTTATCAAGTGATAATTTTTCTGTCGCTTCCTTTATAAAAAATATGATACTTTGTATATATTCTATATAATGCGATTATTTTATTTTTTATTTATATATACTTCAACGATTAACAGTCGTCGTGCCACTTCACGCATGAAGCTCGGGTCTTAACTCCGAAAATAGAAGCGCTTCGTGTGTGAGGTGGAAAAGTTCCTCACCGGATGTAATACCGGTTCACTCCTGTATATTACATATCCAAGATTTTTTTTTATTCAACGAAGTGATGAGACGAGCGAGAGGTGCTAGTAAAGGTAATATAGACTGCGTCACATTATGTTCGTCGGTTCGAGACTTAAGGGGTTTAGTCCCGTTACAACCCCTGTCATTCCTACAAACTGCTGTTTGATAGCGTAAACGGCTACTGTGGTGATACCCACCTAGGCTGTCTCTGGCAACAGAGACTTACCACCACTATACATTACTCCCTCTGCCAGCACGTCCACTGCTTAGTGTATTAAATTCGTAGATTATATCGCCTGTTTTAAGATGGGGACCCTCATTGTCTACTAGACGAACCCGGAGGGAACAACAAGTACAAGGTTCCGTGCTTGTTGTAGCAAAGAGAGAGTGTAGGGGAGAGTTACAGCAATCCTTGGGATGTGCTTAGGCGCAGTGCAGAAAGGCAGCGGTGTGTTTCGTAGCAGATCCTGGAGGTCTCCTGTAAAACTCTAACGATAACCACTGAGGAATTTAGTGGGAAAAGAGAATATATACAACATATCATATTTTTTATAAAGGAAGCGACTGAAAAATTATCACTTAATAACTACCAAACTCCCTTTCTCTGTGAATTAGATGCTGGTTAGGATATTCACAAAATTTTTCTTACTCCACTTTGTTACGCAAGATATACAGCACCCTTCAAACAGCTGTATTAGATTATTTCATTTAATCTTATTAAGTACTTTAATAATGAACATATTGATGACGTTGAACGCATTCGAAGCGACGAATGAACACTAGCAGGTCCCGATTTGAATCTGGTAGTATTAACATATGAAAGCTTAACAGTGAAGTGGCTCTGATCAATATGGGGAGCGTTCTGGAAAGTTCGCTCGTAAATTGCGGGCGAACCTGGACGTATGGAAACACTAAGGTTGACTTAACGGCCCGTGAAGCACACTGCAGAGAACGAAATCCTCACTTCATATAAATTATAATAGGATCAGTAAACCTATTGTTTCCAATTTAATAGTTTTATATATTTTGTGTCATTTTATTTATCTTTATAAACAATACTTAATATGTACAATGATTTTAAGGTTTGTGTATACTAGCTCGATCTAAAAATGACTTTTATACACAGTCTTATTATTTTTTTTAGCTTAATCGATTGGTATATTAAAGTTGAGAAACTCAAAAACTCTTTAATATACACTCAAAATTCCCGAGTTGTATAAAGCAAAAAAAAAAACCTTTTTTACCATCTAAACTATGAGTCCAATAGAAATTTAAAAAATTCTGTAGCTTATCGTTTTTAATAACTATATAAACCTAAAAAGGTACACCAAGAAACGTATCCATTTTTCACAGGTATCGATTATATTTGACTCCGTTCATTGAAGAACCTGTTATATTAATGCCTTAGCTTAAAAAATGTACCCTAAATATTTCAAGGTAGTAATAAAAAATACCTGAATTATATCTTTTTGATATAGTGTAGACTAAACATAAATCTTTATATACTTATATATATGTTTATCCAAATATTTCACTGTTTAATTTAGTTGATTATTTTTTCATATGAAACATAAATTCTACACTTTTTAAATGAATCTCTATCTTTTAGTTTGAAAGCAACATTGAAATATATTTTTGAATAACTGCAGCTTTTTTTTTTTTTTCTGACCGTCATATTTATAACTTACATATAATAGTCATCAACATCCTCCATCGTATATAACACGCATCACGTATACGGACGCACAAGAACACGTAAAAATGAGAGTCTAATATGCGATGTAATGTAATAAGATAATCGGTAAAGAGGAAGATCCAAGTTGAGGTGGCTGAGTATAGTGATAAAAGACATGATAAGCTGTGATCTCAAAGAAAGCGATGTCCCAAACAGAGCGAAGTGGAGTGACAAAAGTAAGAAAGCAGACTCTGTCAGAAGACGGGACAAATATTAAGGAGAAGAAGAAGTTATCTGAAGTTTCAAATGCTTTACAATACCAGATATTATTTTTTATCAGTTAGTTGAAAATCTATAAAATGATCTGCAAGAATTTTTATTGATAAAAAAGAATATTATACTGTTTCTATATATACAGGATGAAAGATAATAGGTGTAAAAGATCTGGAGGGGCTAAAGTATAGCTCGTATCCTATCTATCTATGTATGGAATAGCCCGTCCAAAAACAACGCTTCTGGAGTTATTCATTTTATAAATATTTTTCAAAAAATTCCCGATTTTCTAGGAAAAAAAATTATGATTTTATTTCTTACTTATTTCGACACAAACTTTAATGTAATAACTATTGTTTAATATTTTTTTTATTCAATTAAATTAATAATCATCACTTAGAGGCTAAAACTTTTAAATTAGGTTCTTTGAATGTTGTGACAGTAACAAATAAGGTATCATACTCACACTTTTATTTATCCTTAAAATAATATTTTATTTTAAAAAAATACGTATAAAGCACAAAAATAAGTACCTGACTTCATTACCTATTCGACAAGGTATAAGAATGTTCATAAAGTTTCTAAAATTTAGAAAAAAAAGGCACTTGTAACAATAACAAGTACCATGAAATATCAAACTGTAGAGACTTACAAAAGTAGACGCCGCGCCGGCCCTTAATTTAGCCCTTTTGTTTTTGTTGTAACACGTGCGAGCTTGTTGTTGTCGTTTTAGATATTGAGTTCAGAATAAAAGTTTAAAGTAACAATTAATTAAAATTTTGCTCAAACTGATGGAAATTTTAGGTGTATCACTTACCATCGGGTGATCGTCTCGCTCGACTCGTCGCTTTGTTGGATAAAAGAATGGAAACATTTTCTCCACATTGTCGTAAATGTTTTTTTTTTCTATCGGCATCCTTACCGGAAGCCTATGTTCAGCAGTGGACATTGTCTGATTGTTAATGTAATATATATAATAAACAGCATATGAATGTTGACAGAGAGATGAAGAAGAGAAAATCTCTACGCAAAATACATTTACGGGCAAATGTTTCAAATATTTTTCCTCAATATTAGCTCATTGAAAAAATTATCCTTTTAAAAAGAAAAATAAGTTATATATTGATAAAAACCTTCACCTGATGACTTTACCTTTAAGAATGTGGCGTTACTTAAGAGGTTATACACAGCACAATAATGTACTCGTTACCTTGAACCAAAATATGTAAAGTTTCGTTACAAAGATAATTCTAAACATCATACCTAGATAATATTGAACTTTATAGATTTATCATAATTTAAACAATTGATAAGATCATAAATAACAATCTATTTCGATAGATTTTTCATTTTATATAATACGTGAATATAAAGACACGGGCTCGGCTGTTGATTTCCCAAGTTAATTAACAATACAAAGACTTGGGCGAGACTAAACCAAGCTGACCGCACGGTAATTGTGTGCACGTGTTGGCTTTATCACTCATAAGCCACATCTAGTTAGAGGAGATCGCCGAGCTGGTAATCATACCGTTTGATGAGGAGCTCAAATGATTCTTGTTAGCTAAAATTGTTTATGTAACTTGAAATGTTGATATGTATATATAACAAATCACGTTTGGCTAGTGTGGTGGATATGTAACCATGACCTCACCGTTAGAGCCTCCGAGTTCCAGCATTGGAAATGTTAAGTGTTCAGCACCAATCCCAATTTGATCATAATTCATTTAATATAGAATATTGTTGAAATTTAATAAGGACTCGGCTTATTTATATTTATTTAATCATGCGAATGGGGTGTGTCCCGCACAATCACTCACGGACCCAAGTTAACCTCACCTGCTCGTGGTGCATCCTTCTAATCAACAAACGAGGCTCTGGCTCCCACCAACCCACATTGAGCGAGTGTGGTGGGAAATAGCTCAAATCCCCGATATGAACCCTACGAATGACGGCTCCTAGTGCGCGGTGGTACAGAGACAATGCTGACTGTATGTGGAGAACCTTCGAGGATGCCTATTTCCAGCAGTATACGTTCATCGATGATGACGCATACAAATACAAAAACCTTTTGTTTTAAAATTAATACATTAACATTAACCACAGTAAAGAATTCAAAATGGTGACCGTTTGTTATTTTTTATTCGTCGAAGCAATGAGACTAGCTAGACTGCTTCACCAGATGGTAAGTGATACGGTTACTCATAACCATGTGGCGCTAGTAAGGATGGCGTACACTGCATCATATACCGCTCGTCACCTTGAGACATTGGGTGTTACTCGTTACCCTAGTAATTTAATTTTATAATCGCAATCTTTTTCAACCTGTTTCCATAATCATGTTTAATTTAGATCATATAGTTAAAGGATTTAAGAAATCTAACCTTTTTTTTTTATCGGAATAAATACTTTCATTTGTTCATTTCCGCCTGCATACTGCTGAATATATACCTCCCCAAGGAGAAAGGAGAGTAATGTTGGCAACGGTTAATGGGAATACCTTTGCCTTCGTAATGCACCTTTGTGTTTTCTTCCAAAACAGAACCGGAAAATAACCATATTTTACAAATATAAGCATTTTATTATACCTATATCAGATGTCTTATGAATTATTAATCTGTAGTAAGTTATAAATCTTTAGATAACTTAACACCGAACGAAATTATCTTCGTTTCAACTAAGTCCATATTTTTAACAACAGCAATTATTAAACCTCGTAAATCTTCAAATACGTGGGTACATAAATAATGAAGGTAATAAAAAAATATTTTGTTTTTATAATTATTTATTTCTTTTTTACCTAATAATACTAATGTCAATGAAAGAAATAACATCGACTTTTAATTTTTTAATAATCTTTTAATTCGTTCAATTAGCACATATCAAAATAATTATTATCTCTTACTAAAAACCAAATGCTTTCTTGCCAAACAGTAGTAACGTTTTACCGATTTTTTGGCGCTATTAGTTTTTATTGTTGTCAAGATTATGAAGAGGAGGAAAATGGGGAGGGGAGGGAAGATATCTCTCAAAAGTTACCATCTTTTCTCTGATAGTAAATCAGAGTAATGTTAATCTTTTGCTTAATACGCGGAGGGATTAAAAAGTAGTGAGAATGAGATAGAATATAACGACTATTGATAACTTAATAATTTATTTTTTTACATAATCTCCGAGTCTCTCTGCACACCGAGTCTAGCGCTTTTCCAAGGCTTCAATCCCTTTCAAAAAAAAAGTTTCGTTTTGGTCCTTCCAAAAGCTCTCCACGGCATCCGTCACCTCGTTATCGTCTTCGTACCTGTTTCTCTTTAAGTATTCTTTCAATTTGGGGAACAGATTAAAATCGCTAGGCGCCAGATCTGGTGAATAAGGAGGGTGGTCAACCAATTCGAAGCCAGTGTGCTGAATGGCAGCCATTGCAACTGCCGACCTGTGCGCGGGTGTGTTGTCGTGATGAAACAGCATGCTCCTTCGAAGTTTCCCTCTCCTTTTCTCTTTAATGGCATTCCTCAACTTGGGAATTAAAGCTGCTGCATAATATTGGTCTGTAATAGTGGTTCCACGCTCCAGGTAATCAATCAACAATATCCCTTCTGACTCTCAAAATATTGAGGCTATAACCTTGCCAGCCGATGTCACGGCACGAAACTTCTTCGGGGTTGGTGATGATGGCCGTTTCCATTGCGAAGATTGCTGTTTTGCCTCAAGATCAAAATGATGGACCCATGTTTAGTCCATTGTTACGAAATGAGACAAAAAGTTTTCAGAATATTCTTGAAACTTGTCCAACAAGTGTCCGAAATGTCAAGTCGATTTTGTTGCGACTGTCGGTTAAAATTCTCGGCACCCATATTGCGGAGACTTTTCTCATATTCAAAGATTGTTTCAATATGAATTAAATACTTCCATATGAAATAGCCGTTTCTTAAATTAAGCACTGGATGGTAACTCTTTGCTCAATACAATTTTGCCGACTTTCGCAACATTTTCTTGGGTGACTGACGTCGATGGACATGGTGACGGCCGCAACGATGTTCGTCTTCCGTGCTCGTTCTCCCTACTAGAAATTGAGAAGCCCACCTTGCGACAGTGGAATACGGCAGAGCAGACTTTCCTAATGTTCCCTCCAAATCGCAATGATTCTCCTTCCGTCGTTAACTTTTTTAAACAGAGGTATTTAATAACGGCGCGCACTACGTTTTTCTCCATTTTCGAGAACACGTTCCGACACGAAGCAAATTAATGACTACATACAGAAAAAAACAAAAGAGAATTGAAGATTTTTTTCTTTATTAATATTACAAATATGTATCTGAGCTATGGCAGTATTTATTTTTTTTCTTACCAAGGAGTATATATGTCGTTCTTACTACTTTTTGAATTTTCTTCGATTCTTATTACCCTGAAACTACGATGCTAAAAGCGCTGTATTCAGCGAAATTATTGAGGTAAAGAGACTTATGTCACCATATGTTGATCACACTGTGACGTTGAGTAAATATTCTAACTTCACCAGAAAAAGTTTTGCTCATCGGCATCGCTTCGGCAAAAAATAATACGGAAATATTAACTTAAAGAAAACTTTTCTTATATAAGAACATGATACGCGCGTCCACTTGATCTTAAGTGAAGTATTTCAAATTATGATGTTACCAATTACTTCGAAATATATTGAGCTCGCCCGTGTAAGGTCTCATCTATTGTCTTATTTATTACATATTGACTGATCATTATTGAAATGAAGATTAATGCAGTACGCATAATAGTTACTAGTATATTTGTAAACCTTAAAAAAGATAAATTTCTTGCTAAATAAAATTTTTGAAAATATCATAAACGCCTGCGTGAGCAGAATGCACTTATGAATAACAATGGACTAGACGAAGGGTTTTCTCAGCAAAGCTTTTGGTAAATTAATCTCGGAGAAACACTGCCAAGAAAATTAATCCTAGATGGTTGGCTTGCGTTGAAGTGCTTTTATTTTCCACTCATTGTTGAGAAATTTTCGTTTAACTTTTGCTGAATTTCATAAAATTCAATTTCTAAGCGCCGTCTTTAAGAGTATACGCAAAGTTTCGGTTTTGCGTGACCATTAAATTATTAATTTTATAAAATTAGTTAAAGGCATAGTTCCTCACTTTTTTAATATGTGTTAAAAGATCCACATTGCTCTAACAATTTTACTAATTTGAAAGTACATACCGTTTTGTTAGAGCTTGTGTCCATTATCATAAATAAATTCATATTCTTTGATGGGATGGTCGGGATATCTGATTCGATTTCACGAAACATTGATTACGAAATACACATACAGTCCTCTGTATCCTGCAAAAATTGTAATTAGCCATTTATAATTAGTATTTCATAATTATATTTTAAATGAAATACGATGATAATTTTGTCATTCAAATGGGAAATAAATTCATGTATGGGATTGTATTTGATTATTTTTTAGGAAAAAAAATGAACGTAAGTCTATGGATATACTTCTAAATATTTTTTTGTAAAGGAAAATTGAACATCACATTTTTAACCATAATATAATTAACACAACATTTTGATTAATTCATAATAAAGCCTTATGGCAAAAAAATCTTATTATTTAATAATTCTATCAGCTGTGTCTATAACATTAATTATATTTAATATGTCTTTATGTAATAGTCTGTAACTAACATTGACTTTGCGTTTTTAGACAGTTCATAAAAGTGGGTGTAATACAATACATGCACGTCATATTTACGTGGAAAGAAAGTATTTTTGTTATAGTTATTGATTTATGAAAGGCGCTTGTTCATGCCTGCATAGCAGATATCTAGATAATCAAATGATGGAATTATAAGTTTGCGCTGACAAGTTTCTATTTAATGAGAAAGTAATTCTTGAATCGGTATAATAAACCGTCTTATTTCTATAACTGGCTTTCCTTATAAGTCCTCTAATTTATAGTATTAAACAAACAGCTTTCTGTTGTAATCAATGAACAATAATTTGATATGTTTAAAGTTCCCTCAGAATACATAATGAAAATAAAGGAAATGTCAGTCTGCATACTATAAAAAGATTTGAGTAAAATACTTAAATGTATGTGTACCTAACAGAATGTACCTTTTTAATTTTATTACTATAAAGTTTACTTTAAATTTTATTTTAAAATGTAATTGGAACTACTTTTAATTTTAATGAATATTTTATAATCCCCTGATTATTTCATACTTATAATTTTACGCTGCGGTACGTTTAATAGCGACTATCCGATTGTATATGTCACTTACAAAGAATGTTTATAAAATGAAACGTCAACGTCACTTTTAAACACGTTTTATTAAATAACTTGTAGGAAACTTTTATCATTCGATAAGTTTGTAATAACAATGGCACAAGGAAAGTTGAAAGTGAAAAGTAAATTGCCATCGGGTGCCAAAACTAAGAAAAGTAAAGGTAAAGCGGTGACAAAACGTAATAACGCGCCGGTACCTAGTAAAAGCAATGCTGTCGAACGGAATAAAATGAAGGCAAAAGTTACGAAGATGGTGAACGCGGTCGCTGAACAACAGTTGCGAGCTTTGGCCACTGATACACCCCAATTATCAGCAGCACAGCAACGGGTTGCAGCTGCGCCTACAGCTCCAGCGCCTGCTAAATAACCTCTAACAAAATGTTGATCTCCAGCGACCCAAGTGCTTATTCTTTATTTCAAACTAAAGCGAAGAGCAGTTTATGGTTTATTCGATTAATATTGTAGCTTTTTAGTTTATGACCAGGATGCACAAGAATCTTTATATGTTCATTGCAACGTTGATGTAAAAGGGGGAAATATTTATTATTTATGAGTTTTGTAAAACATCTAGTTTACAAATTATTGTACTTATTATTATATATAAATTATTAAAATTTAGCCAATAAATATTACCTACATCATCATAACAATGTAATTAACTTCAAGAAATGTCTACTTTTTCTTAATTTATCATAACTTTTTCATGTGATGCTAATAATTAAGTGTTTATATAATTTTATAAAATAGCATAATATTTTGTGTAAATATTTGGATTTATTAAAATTAGATAAAACACTAAGTCAAAATGAGTATTTGAAATAGTGTATGTAAAAAACGATGTCACATGGATTAGCCAGGAGAACAATGTTATGCTGTATAAACATGCTATAATGAACTGCCTAGTTATGGACAAGCATCATGTAACATAAACCACTTCTTTATTTTAGTACATGTTGGTTGTTAATAAAATAAGTAATAAAGTTTGTTAAAGTCCTCATTTGTTTTTTTTTTTGTTGTATGGAATGCATAAGGGCAGTTAAAGTTTGGATTCCAAATTTTTAAACTATCATTATGATATAACAAATTTAGATTAAAGTCACACATTTTCTTGATGAGCAGTACTAATACTTTTCTGAAATGATTATGTCATGAAATTTTTCAACTGTGTAATGGACAACCGTTATTATCTTTTTCATATTATAAATCTGCCAAAGTAACCAAAAGGGCTCTGTTTCTATAGACATGTGGGAGAGCTTCTTGGTCTTAATAAACCACTGATGTGGAATCTAGAAAAAAAAAAATTTTATACAAAAAATTCTTATATTATAAATTCTTATACAATAACAATAGAAAATACTTACTAATAGAAAGTTAAAGTATTTTAAAAACATATTAATAAGTTTGGAACTGCTGTTTCATCAAACAGAAATATATTTTGTATATGGAAATAACATATAATACTTAGCCAATAAAGTTATGTTTTACTACATTTTCAAAGATATATATTTATAATTATATGTTTACAATTTTGTATTGTATACACATTTAATATAAACAATGCCATAATCAAATTACTGCATAAGGAAACCATAATAGGGAAATTAAAAGTGAATACTTTGTATATATATTAAATAAGATGTAATTTTTACTAATAATTGTAACAAAAATGATAAATACAATAAGCTGCTATAGATTATACAATTTATTCTTAATCCACTTAGTTTTTACATTTATACATATATCTTCTTTGTTTTGTTTTCAGTCTTTGATTAGCAGAACTAAATACTTTTACCATAACTATAAGATTAAGTTATCTATTTCAGAAATTAAATATACATCAAGTACCTTAAAATAACTTTTTTATCAGTTTCTAAATACTGTTCAGATAATTTAAAAATAATATAATCATATATCGTCATATATAAATTGTATTGGCCCTATAGGAAGATATTAAAAAAACATAATAAATCTTCACAAAGATTATGTATATATATATAATCTTTTAAGATGTATTTATTAAAAAAAAAAGATTTTGAAAATTATGTTACATCATTTTTTAGCAATAAATTAAGATTATTATTTCACATGTTACATTGGTCGGCGGAAAGAATTCACTTTGGAATTGGTAATAACTTCTTGTTAGTGAAAAACTAAAAAATAAGTACTAATTGTTTTATTCGTGGAAATGACCAGACGCAGTAAACGTTCACCTGATAGTAAGTGACATGCCCACCCATAACAATATGGCGCTAGTTACATTCATTCATTTTCATTTCATTCCATTCATTCAATACATATGTTCAATGTTTTAAAACGTTAAGTCCCGTAACCTCTGTAATTTCACAAGCTATATCGCCATATAAGAATATAGTAATGATTGCACACTACCGTTTGTGCGGCAGGAATAGAAGCTGAGGTGGTACCATCTTTCCAGCAACGGTGACTTTATCTCCCCTACTGATATTGTCTCCACATGTCAGATATTGTAGTTCCGTAAGAAACTCAGGGGTATCTCTGTCTCGGGTCGTTCCCTCATGTCTGAGGATTGCGGTGAGTGCAAGGGGTGCTGGAGCTGTCTGCTTCCTCCGGTTCCTGGATGACATTTAGATAAAATGTAAATAAAACTGTTTCGACTTTATTTTATCTATAAAACCGTAACAGAAAACCTTTAAAATATGAACAAAAAAATACTTTTCTGTATACTTCTGCTCTTGCAGGTGCTGAATGACCTGTTCATCTACTTTTATTACTACTTTTTAAAAAAAATTAATATATTTTACGTTAAATACTGTACAGTTATAGTTACCCAATATGCCAAGATAACGATCAACTGCGTATGAAAGTACTGCGAAAGTATACCGCCAAAAGAAAAAGTAATTTTAAACAAGGTTTAAAGATGCACGATCAAAATATTGAAGTAAATAAAAAGTCCCTTTTGAGTTAACTAAAATTCAACGCGGACGGGCCTGGTTTTTATTTAAAATTTTATAATACCTGCATACTGTGTATGTAGGTAACATATTCAAGGTAATGTCGCACGGTGAGTGAACGGGCGAGCGTAGAGCCGCCGAACGTGCTGTCGATAAATATCCAAAGCACAATTATCTCATCTATACGAAATATATTTTCGGTTTATTTAATAACTTTATTGCGAGTCTAAAATTAGGCTATAATAGGCAAACATAATGCCCATTGGCATTCTCCGACAGTAAACTTAGAAATGGTAGGCAATCTTGTGACATAAATTAGCACACATATATATATATAAATACATATGCAAATGAATACGTAAATAAACAACATACTGGTAATGTGTGCCAGGACAATATTTTCTCACCATTGTTTTAAAAACTTCTTTATTTGGAGCTCTCCTAATATCTTCGAGCAAAGAGTTTCAGAGTCGTGCTGCCTGAACTGTAAGAGTTACCGACAAAGCCAATGAAGTGTTGTGGAATACTAATCCTTGAATTAGTAGGAACTTGAACCGAGGTCCCTGTCATGGGTTGAAGAGGAAAATTTAAATTTTTCTTTTAGGCATAAAAGAGTTGTAGGATGATTCAAAATCAAGAAGAGAATAAGTAAAATTGTAGAATTAATGCGATAGCGGTATTCAGAGGCATTGTCGTATTTTCAAAGTCCAAATATATATCGTAGACAATTGTTGGAAAAGCGTATAAGTATACTTATTTGTTCCTGGATATAGTTTACGTATTATTCATTTATACTTTATGTAACACAGACAAGTTTAACCGCATGGAATATATATATAAAATACTGGTAGTAGCTCTCTGTCGCCGGAGACTGTCTAGGTGGGTACCACCGCTATTTCTGCACCCAAACAGAACTATGCAATCATTACAGTGCTCTGGTTTGAAGGGTATTGTAGCTAGTGTAATTACAGGGGCAGCGAGACTCAACATCTTACGCCTCAAGCGATAGCACAATGTCGTTCATTGTATACCATCTTGACTAGCGCCACGTTGTTATGGGCAGACATATGACTTGTTATTAAGTGAACGTCCTCATCTCGTCGTTTTATTGAATAAAAAATAAATGAAAAAACTATTAAAATTAAAAAAAAATATATATAACCTTATTCGTTATCAAAAATTTTATTGTTATTCAAAATCTGGTATTAATAATACTTTTGAATGTAACAATTCATAAAGGCAAAGGAATGAGATAAGCATACACTTAAAATAATGTGACGATTTAGTGACCCGTTTTACATGAAACGAAGAATTAACTTATACTCGTAATTTCTATTTACTTATCCTTTGAAGGGTCTTAACAAATACCTTCTTTTGTCAATAATAAATATTCAACTCGATGAAATATAAACAGCTATATTCCTCTTAAAAGATATATTAAGTAAATAATTGTATAATTAGTGTTCTTTATTAATATGTGCCAATTGGACATGTTCCGGTTTGCGGAGGCGTAATGAACGACAGGATTAATCGGCGGTGGGTGCATTGTGCCAACTGTTTCTGGCAACACTCCATAACAGCTTCTACATTATAATGTAAATTGTATTGTCCTTCTCTAAGCGATTTTACTGCACAAGAAAAGCTGTAATAATGGTGTGGGGTTGTGAAGATTGCCACCAGTGCTTATGTGGCGGTTAAAACCACTCTGCCGAGAGCGTAACGATAAAAAAGGAGAAACATTGTTTATTTAGGTAAGCTTAACATACTATACTAATTACTACAATTGTCAGAGAGGTTTCCGTCAGCTAACCTAAGTATTAGATGAAGTAATTGTATGAATTTTATTTATATGTAAAAAAATAGCAAATTCCGCTTTGACTCTTATCAGTGTATTAAACATCGCATTATTTTTTTAATTTGATTCTTGTTCAAAGACCGATATAACAAAAATTGTTCTTGAAAGTAAAGACTATCAATTTTTATTTATTCCATTAAGCGACGAGACGGGTGAGATGTTCACCTGATGATAAGTTGTTCGTCTGCCCATAACGCGTGGTGTTAATTACATTGATATACACTGCATCGCATCATGCTCCTCCCGTTACATATAAGATGATAAGTCTCGTTATCCTACTTATTTCAATGGCTACAGCGCCTTTTAAACCGGAGAACAGTAATATCGCACACTACTGTTTAAAATTGTGATGAGACAGGAAGACCGAAACAGACTTACTAAATGTCAGTTTTATTTAATATTTTAATATTATTGTTTATATCGATAGGTAAGGAGCATCACTAGTGAGACGGGACATGTGGGTATCAGGAGACGCGCGGAAGGAGAGGTGGGGTGGTGGTGTGGTGTGTGTGTGGTGGGGGGGAGGGAGCAGGCGATGCGCCGATTTCTCCGAATAAGATTAATAAATGCAGGCGGGGCGGGGGACACCGCTCGGCTAATGACACGCCGCTGCAGATATTTTTTATCGCGAATTTAAAACATAAACTGGTTGCGGCGGTAGCTCTGACCGCTCCGCCCGCGGCCCCTACTCCTCTCCTCACCGCCGCCGCCGCCCGCACTCTGCATACTGCACCGCTCCTGAACGCTCAGCTTCACGGACAATGTTACTTACAGCCTACACTGACTGATAACCATCTGTGAACCCATACTGACCGCCGGATTGTTTATCTTAAGAATATCTCAACAACATTTTAATTTTAAACATAAAACATATTAACGTGCAAAGCAATAAGTATGTTTTAGATTTTTAGGTTATAATTAAAAAAAAGATTGCTTATTTTAATCAATCTTTCATATAGTAATTCGCAAATACTCTTATCAGAATCTAGAAGAAAAATCACAAACATTTATATTTTTCAATGGTGTAACAATTAATCGATTCTCGGACCTATAATCTCTACATTTATAATGAAGAACATAATTAAATAACTTCATTAATATCGTTCATCAACAATTCGATCATGTTTGTATACTTAAAGAAAGTTTAAATAGAAAAAGAGATCGTTTTCTCCGCGCAGGCACCGCGCCGTCTAGCCTCAGTTATCTTCAACATTCCTGTCTACAATCCTTCACTATAATTCTCATGGCGATAATCACTCAATCAAAATACAATTAAACACCCAACCAGCGTACGTCCTACGCTTTTTTCTTGCAATTGCAAACTTGCTCCGCGGTGTGCAATTTCACTCTTGGCTGATTTATATGTGTGAAAAAACCCTAATCAATTCTGTCATGGAGATCTGTACCCGTTCGTAACTTGTTGATAAGACAGCGATGGCTCATTATCCATCCTAAACTCAACCGCACCTGCACGCGTATTATTCTGCTAATTAAAAAAAAACGTATCAACGTTCGCGTAATGTATCGGAACGATTACCATTTCAATTTAGTCGTTACTTCAATTAACGCGGATCAGTGACCGGGCGCGTGTAGCACCCGATGGTGCGTTTCGAAACTGTTCATTTGCTTGTATTTTTTATACGACAAATGAAGATATTTTTTTTTAACGAAAATGGATATTAAGGATTTGGCGAGAATGGAACCGGAGATTAAGGCGCTGTTTATTTTCGTGTTAAAAACCTTGTTAATGATTTTTATATGTTTGTGTCGGTCGTGATAATTTATTACGATCGTTTGATTGTCGTAATTTTGTATATAAAACCTTTGACTTTCATCATATGATACCCAGAGTATTCTGAACGGATACTCTTCATTATCCACGGCCATATCATCCGTTTAACACCATGTTAGATTGAAGAAATATAGTAATCAATTGTAGATGAAAATATATATATAACAATTAATTTCTAAATTCAATGCCCAGTGCAGTCGTTTAGAAGACGTTCAAGTCTTCTGAGACTGTTTTTTTTTTCTTAACCTTTAATTACTTACCATGGTCGGCTTGAGAATACCGCTGCTCGTTCACCAGCAGGATTTACATACAGCGCAAGAAAGCGGTCGCGCCAATCAGATGGACTCGTCTGGCTTAACGGTTTTCGAAGCTGAATGCGACTATTTATGCGCAGCGGCTCCTAACGGCCTTGGTCAGAGAAGGATATATCGGAGTCTCTAATGAGCACAGCACTGCTTATCTTCAAGTGAAATTTTTGCCTGTATTTGCATTGACAAGCCTTAACCGAACTGCATGAAGATGTGCAATATAGATACAATAAAGATTACGAATAGGTAATAGTTATATTGTCATTTTACATTTACAGACACTAATTTAATTGTTTTTATCTCAATGAAACAGCAGCTAGTCATGACACGGAGATGTCTTCTTCCATTCCGGAGCTCCGAAGTGATGAACTATCAAAATTGATAGAGTTTTTAGATCCCGTATGACAAACAGCTAAACGGACATAATATTATAAAATCGATGTGTTACATGATTCCAGAGGAACGATAGTGAGCTGGTGACGGTGGCAGCTTTCTCTATGAGCATTACCAGCATACTGCGTGGGTACTGCAATGAAAATGTGATCTTTAACTAAACTCGTTTACAATTCCTACTAAAATTTGTGTTTGTTACAACGTTAGTGTCCTTAAAATAGCAAGGTATATCCAAACTTAGTCGACTTTACCAAAAATCTTCATTAGTCGTTCATCTTATTGAAATGAAGTCGAAAGACTAAGATGATTTTGTTCACCATAAAGTAAAGATACCATTTTCATAAATTTTTTGTATCTTTATTTATTATGTGAATGGTATTTCTATTCGTTACAATTATATTTACGTTATACTTAATTTCTGTTCTTACCTTTAAGTCTTTGTGGTTTCAACCTGTACAGAAGCAGGTTCAAAGTAACTTAAGAATCGACGAGTAGAACAGGACGTTGATCTGGTGGTAAGTGATACGTCTGTCTATAACAACGTGGCGCTAGTTACGAAGATGTACATTGCAACACACTGTGCTCGCCGCCTTGAGATGTTAAGACTCGTTACCACAATAATTTCATTAGCTACAGCGCCTATCAAACCGGAACAGTAATGTTCGGCGCTACATATAAATATTTCGATAGTATCCTACCTAGATTATTTTCAAAACATAAACCTACGACCAGTAAAATAAATTTAGAAATTAGACTCTAATTTCTATATTGTTCTTCATTTATTACAGAAGGAGAATACTTATTTCATATTTAGTATAAAATAATATAAACTCATAACTATTCAACTCGATACTTATCTATCAAAATAGTTGGGCAATCGGTTCATGAGAAACTCCGAACGAGAATTCGTAAGCCGCGGTCGCCTAGACAAGTTATACAGTCGCCTAGCGACTTCAGTTTTTGCTAATTCGAATATCCGTTTACCGTTACTAAAATCTATAAGCATTTGCCACTGACGATCAGGTTGTTACCAAAAACCTGTCATCACAAACTCACTAACGAAGAAAGACTTGCTGCTTAGTTACTGACATTAAAATAGATCACGAGATATTTTTACATTTTATGACGAATGTTTCTGAATGTTATATTGAAACTTTGGACAAACTTTCATAGTTGCTTACTTGTAAGAAGATGAATATGATTTATAAAACATAATTGACTCTTTTTTCATAACTTTGTGGTTATTTTGAGTAATTTTGGAATATAAATCAAAATCAGTATAATAGTCACCAGTTTTAAACAAACATTATTAAAAAAACATACAAAAAACAAAATAATAAGACACTAATGATCATTCCATTTTCAGTAGAACAAAGTAATTTAATTACTTAAATCTTAGCTATTTATTTGTGGAAGGCGTTGATGTCTTTTGTATGGGAGCTTTTTCCATAAATGGAGAAAAAAAATTGTGTAAAATAAATGTCATAAGCAATTTTTTTATTTAACGTGTAGTAATAAGAGAAGTGTATTAAAGAAGTTACTTAATATTGGATAATGTATAATTTTTTTGTAATAATATATATATATAACGCGAAAATAATTAATATAGTCAATTAATTACTCACAGGTTAAAAGAATATTAGCACTATTAATGAAATTGGTTAAAAATAAGATAATTTTAAATGTTATTTATACATATAAAAAATTATCTACGATTTTTTTTGTTTTTTGTTTATTTACTTCTCTCTCTCTTTGCCTGCAATATCTTGTCTTCTTAGGTTTGCTAGTAGAGAATGTCAGCTAAGTGTTCCGCTCTTCATACCTTTATGCCGGTGAAGTTCAATAAATAACTTTATTATTATCAATCACCGCCTCGCCAAAATATACATTAGTGATGTCCAAAAGCGTTATTCAAAAGCTCGCCACACCGCCGATGCTAATTTACGAACGGGCAAAGTCCGCGACAGCGGTGCTGATATCGACGGGCGGGAGACAATAAATCCGGTTCTGACTGCAGCGGGCGGGTTGCAATTAAACTAGTGTCGCGACGAGTTCGCGACCGTGCGAAAGTGAAGCGGCGGGAGACGGCGGCGCACGGGGCGCGGGCGCAGCGGGGAGCAGCGGGAGGAGGAGAAGGCAACGCGACGCGGGGCGGGGAGTGAGCAACCGGAGAGAGACCGAGGCGACCGCTAACAGAACTGCAGACTCCCGAGCAGTCAGTGCGCTGACGCCGGCGCATACGCACGCGCCGCGAGCCGCGAGTCGACACTTGCGATGTCGTGTTAGCGCGGCGCGCCCCCATGGTGTACCCCGAAGCCTCCCGCTGGGGCGCGCCCGACGCGATAGCGCCCCTCTACGATGACGTCTACCGAGGTCAGACGATTTGCAAAACCTACCCACCGCGAATTACAACCTCCTTTGTTTTCTGTGCTCTAAAAGCGCTACATGTTGCAACCTGCAAGGACGACTTTTAGGGTAATATATAAATAACTTATCAGATATATATAGACATACATATATCTGCGTTGAACAACAAATACTATGAGTATATTGCCCTAATACTTCCTAAAGGTTTCGCTGCGCGTTCGCTTCTAGCTTCAGGTCTATAATAAACATTCATAGCTTTAATAAATATCGACTAACAATCGGATTTTCTATATTGTCATAACTTTAAACACTGCTTTTTGTTATAAACCATAAATTACAATATGAAATGATAGCAAAACGGAAAACAACGAAGAGACGTAGAAATAAGCGAGGTTATTATTTTATTAATATAATAATTTAAGAATAATTTAAGACTTGAGCGCTAATCATAATGTCAAAGTCTTATTAGTGAATGAATATACGGATTTAATATTATTTATTGCTTTAATTCCACTCGAGAGGAGTCTGCGAATCGGGTTTGCGGCTTTTTTTTTATTAATCTTGGGGCTTTGACCTCTATTATCAGACTGTCATGGGAGTAACAAAAAACAAAAGAAGCGATAGCAAGTGTTTGAAAGAGTTTTTATACTGATATTCTAAGTTTTATTTTTTATACTTATTTTATATGTTATGTATGTAAATATGGAGTTGTTGAGACGGAAGGAATGTAGGTTTTCGGATCGCGCGCATATGTCATTAAACTCTTTTTTTTTTGTTACTGCTCTGATCAGCTGATCTCGTTTCACTTTAAGCTCTCTGGTGTAGATTTGTTGGGGAAATGGAGTAAAAGGGTGATTAAATAATTAAATATAAGTACGGGGTCTTTGTGCTTTGTGAATACGGTCCGCGTGTATGCCCCGTGGGTGACTCATCTTTATGGATTCGCTTCTCCGACTGTTTTATTTATAATCGTTATAGCGTTTCATTTGCGAAGTTATTCGATATTTTGTATACTTATAGGTTATCCTTTTTATCATTCAAATGCACAAAACGACCAGGACGTTCGCTTGACAGGACGTTCGCTTGACTTCAATTAGGATGATAAAAACTGCACTACCATTTGATCGTCGCTTTCAGACAAAACATGTTGGGTCTCCTTTATTTCACTAGTTACAGCGCTCTTAAAACTGAAACTTACTAATATTTGTATACTACTGTCTGACAGCAAAAATAATACATGCGATGGTACCTAGATAGTCTTCGACAACAGACACTTACCAGCTAACTAACCAAATATGTTTTCGTATCACTTATCTTTAGTTTTTATTACTGTCTATTTACTGTTGAAAAAATTTCCTCCCCAGATAAAACTTACTGTATTTATATCTGTCCCTCCATTTGTTTTTCCAAACCTCTTTAGTATATGAATTTGTATTTTTTTATAGTTGAACTGTAATTGAAGGTACTTCCGTTTTATTTAGATCTAGGTTTTAATAAGTTATGCTAAGAGATCCACCTTAAGATGGAATAACGATCAGGTGGTCGTAAGAAACTGCTGAATATGAATAGCGGATTTTCAATAGGTGACGATTCTCGGATGATGCTGATTGTTTTTATTTTAACCGTTGTCTTTATGTCACTGATCTGCTATTTCCGGGTTAACGTGATTGAACTTAAAAAACACGCGACGTCTCATCGTATGTTAAAAGGTAACAATATAACTTTTCAACTACACACACCCACGGCGAAGATCGCTTTTCACTTCCGGATCGCTTTGTACGTGGATAACGTTTCATTGTTGTCCATTTCGAAATTTTTCTACGATTTCATTCTGTTTTCTTTCAATTTTTACTTGTTTTAAAGAAAATATTCATTTTATGTGAATTCTGCGAATATTTTTTTGTTTTATGAAAATAATTGAGAGTACATCTTATATAAATGAATCGTTGAAACTCTTGACTAGAAATTTTAACTACATTTTTGGTCAATACTAAAACCTTTAATAAAAAATACGTTTGTTATGAATAATAAAAGAATTTTACAATAAGTTATTGATGAATAATGAATTGTTATCATTTAGTATGTAATATATTTAACGCTTACAAAACAGCGTCTTTGTAAAAGTATAAAGCATAACATCATATGAAATTGACGTAGTCGTTTGAAAAAAATTTATCTTTTGTATAATCTTCATTTCACATATGAAGTATAAATAAAGATTTACTTCAAATTTATACGAAATATTAAAAATTGTATGTTTACATTTTTATTTCCATTAACATAAATATAAATGCCCGCAACCCACAACCTTCGCTCGTGGGTGTATCAAAAATATTGGGAGAGTAAAATAACAAACTTGGGAGACGCTTATCACCTTGCTAGGTATTAAGTGACAACTACACCTTTATAACTTAATCATCATATTGACGTAAAGTATATCTGTCTGTCTGAGGGCTCCTATTTCTGCCGACAAACAGTACTGTGCAAATAATACTGTGTTCCAGTTTGAAGGATATACAGCTAGCGTTGTTACGGGGGTAACGGGATTCAACATCTTATGTTTCAGTCGACGAGCGCAATGTTGTGCAGTATATATCATCACTTATCATCAGGTGAATGTCCGGCTAATCTCGTCGCTTGATTAACTAAAAAAAAGGTTCGATTCTAAAGCAATATATCGATATATATAAAGAGCGGAAGTATTATACTATAGATTCTTCTGGCTACTATTCATATTGTTATCCTATTGTTGCAATAGTGTCGTTCAATCATCTACAGGTTTGTTGTCACTCAATATCACGTAAAATGAACATGCGATACAATAAAACGACTGTTCTCTAATTGCTTATATACTATCTAATAGAATAAAAAAGTATTTTGACATCAGGACCATTCAAATGTTAAATATATCGATTATACTGAATTGAAGCTGTGATCTGTTTGTTAGGCGGTTCCCACCGAGATTTAGAAGAAAAAATTGCTAGGAAATTGATTTGTTGATCAACGACCTTGAATCTACAATTGAAGAAAGTTTCCGCATTATAACATTAACGCGACTAGACCAGCAGGACGGTTATCTCGTGGTAAGTAATACTCTTGCTTCTAACAATGCGAAGTTAGGTTGATATACATATTATGCTCATCTCCTTAGAAAGATTGAGCTTTGTTGCTCCCAGTAATATTCTATATAATAAGCTTCCATTTCATCAAGATGACAGTTCAGGGCGCTAGTCACATTTCATGTGATGAGTCAGATTTTTTTTTTTAATGTTGCGTATTTTCCGACCTTCTGTCGCGGGGTCCACTTTGGTATTCGGATCGCCGCCGGAGCGCTCCTGTCGCCGGCACACGCGTGTCGAATTGAAATTATTAACGATTACATGCAGCGGAAACTGTATGCGATTGGCGATGCTTTAGCGGACAACTTCGTTATTTCCGCCGACCGTTATTGGGAGGCTGAGAACGAGCGGCCATTTTAAAGTTTAAAATTACTCTATAAAAAATATACAAACCTTTCTATATAATACTAATATTCATCAACACGTGCTACTAGTACTGTCTATTGTTTGAAGAGCGTTGTTACTGGTGAAATTACTGAGGTAACAATACTTTATATCTTTGGACTCAAGGTGACGAGCACATTATGGTGTTGTGTATATTACCCTTACTACACACGATTGTTATGGTTAAGCGTCTCATTTACCACCAGACCGAGCAACCCCCTACTCTCGACTATTCGTCTGTAAAAAAGGAAGGTTCCGAGTAACAGTAGTAACAAGAGAATATTAAGGTGATTGTTTTTTTATGTTTTAATAGTTAATAATTAACCTCTAAAAAATAATATAACACGTTATTTTATTTCTGTCATAAGAAACTATGCTCTTATAAAGTCCTTATATATTCATAGTAAATAATTTTAATAAAAAAATTATTTAGATTAATCTTAAATATTTTTTAGTTAATTTGAGTTTTAAATATTACTACAATTTAATAATGAATACGATGAAAGAAAAGTTTTTAAAGTTGCCGCGTATGAAGCTCACAGTTAACTGTATTACTGTTATCTTCTTCACAATAGTGAGAAGTTGGTTTTTGTGATGTACTAGTTATATTTTAACAGATAAATTATAAAAATACCTGACATAAGTTTTAGTATTTTAAAAAAAATATATTTTGTTTTAATTCGTTTTCTATTAAACATAACATAACTTTCTTACTCAAAAGCAAACAAAATTTTAGTATGAATGAAACTAAGATTTTAGAATATCGCCGTCATTATTAAATGAATTAACGAATATAATCGAATTAATGATCATTAAACAGTCGAATCGATATCATTTCATTATAACTATGAACTCCTCTGCCATCATCAATCAAAAATTTTAGATGAAAATACTATAAAGAGATTGATAACCGCGTTAAGATTCACGCTGCTCTTATCGGTCAGTTAGCGAGTGTTTATACGAGCGCGATCATATTTGCGCTCGTCCGAGCTTCCAACGGTTGTTTTATTGGTGATCGCGGGGCCTGTTCGAGCTTCAGACCTCAACCGGACCTTTAGAATTGAACTGTCTTAGGGAAATAGGAATGCCGCTACAGCGCCTCACAATCGACGCATCGCCATCGCGATGGGTGAAAATTACTGTGAACCTTTAAATGGTTGTCCGGGGCCCCCATTCCTGTTGACTAACGGTGTCGTTTAAATGGTAATATTGCCTCTAAACTGACGTACCTCTTTCATATTTATTAGTTTTGTTTGTATGCATTGAGCTAAGATAGAAAAGGCCCTTTTAATATGATCTCGGATTAAAGCGTTTACATATTAAAACTGTTAAAGACGCCATAGGTGTTTAACGGGTGTGATGTAATGTATCGAATTGAGTTATTACTGTAACAAATAAACATTCCCGACGATTTGAGTATAAACAAATAAATAAATGTGATATGTATGTTTTAAACATCAAAATAACGGCTTTGGTTATTCTTCAATTAATACTTAATACTGTTCATATAAGAAAAGAAACAATTTTACGACTTTGGTCTATTTATTAATCTTCGGTTCATATATGAAAAGTAGAAAAATGTGATAAAGTTTCAATCTACCGTGTTTCCGGCAAGTGTTTAAATTAAAAAAAAATATTAACGTAAATTTAACAAATGTATATTTCCTTCATAAAATATTTCTTTGTGAAAAGTCTATTTTCTAGCAAGAAATAGATAAGTAACCTCAATATAGTGTAAATATACTATACGCGGTTAAAAGTTCAACTATAGATAGATTCAACCTGTAGGCAGAGCTTCGTTACTTTACTTTACTGGTGGTAGGTCTCTGTTATCGGAGACCATCTAGTTAAGTACCACCACAACTCCAATTTCTACCGCCAATCGTTGTTGTTTCAACGGTGCTATAACCGGTGTAATTACTGCGGTAACGAGAAACAATATTTTAGCTTGCAAGGTGACGAGCGCACTGTGGTGCAGTGTATATCATTCTTAGAGTTTTCCTCATTGGTATCGCATAAATCTGCGTCCTAGAATATAGGCAACGAATAAATTTATTATAATCTCCGCGAACAGAGTAATGCGGTACCAACATTCTTAGCCGGACGAGATCACACTTTTTGTTTAGGAGTTGACCAGCACCAAATATGGGTACAAAGAAACAATGAACGAATCTTTAAATATTCTTAGCTTATGAAATATTTATTAATACAATAATAGATACTCTTTAATGGCAACGTTACAACACTACTTTCTAGAAGGATATGTAGTTTCCGGCATAAACTATATCAATTGCATGTACAGTCATTCAAATAATTGTTACAATTAAATACAGTCCCTAATCTAATTTAATAATCTATAAATATACTTAAATATATATCATTTATGTCGATACATACTCGTATATATATGTATTAATATATTTATAAAATATTTACTGCATCTCATCATGTCCCGGGTTGACTGTTACAGATCTTTGAGATGTCCCGATAAAGATTTTAAATAAACAAAAATTTCATATTATTACTCTATATTATTTAGAATTTAGTTCTTCTCATAAAGAATCTGTAGCCAATGGACTTGAAAAGCTTTTTCGCAGGATATATGTAGAATTACAGTTTAATATAGTAAATATGGAATGCTACTAATCACTTATCCTTCTAATATTACTTTGATATAGGATTTGAAGTCTATACAAAAAACTGTTTAATATGAACATAATAATTAAATCGTTAGATCATTATTGAAGTATATATATAATGCTATAGACTATTTCATAGCGTTTACTATACAATCTTTTAATACGACAAATAGTAAGAATTGTATGGAGTAATTGTTCATTTCTTCTTTAAGAAGAAAAATGATTGTTCATTTGCTAAAGTTGCTGAAAGCGAAGAAATTAGTTCTTTGTTGTGTTAATTATGAGACCATTGTTTTAGTTTATTAACGAGATGAAAGTTTGTAGGTAAACCAGTTCATTCCGTAGTTCCGCGGATCTAGAAAGTGTCGTTTCTTGTTTCCGAGAGAGATTGGATTGAAACGGAGCGGTGAGCTTTTTTACTTAAACTTTCTAGTAGTTTATAAAATATTTAATATGCATTAAAATAATATAGTTTGTTACACATAACCTGTTTATGTATTTACGATTAATTTACCCCTTAGTCTTTAGTTTGTGCGGCTATTTTGATGCGGCGATGATTGTCGATGTTAAATATTGAACCCATTTTTCTCATGTCAAGAAGATCATATGTAGATATACTAATTATACTGAAAATCAGGATTTTGTGAGGTTTCCCCACTCAATATAACCTCTTCAGTGTCTTTCCATGGAGCTACACTGCGTTATTGTTAAGTAGATCACAATGAATGGCAAAGCTCTTCTTAGGAAATATCGCTGGCTTAAAAAATGATCAGATCATATTTATTGTCCTTGCTAGGCTGTCTGATCACGTGATAGAGGTAGCAAGGAAAGTCTCCGATAACTCTAATAAGGACACTTATGAATATAATTGGATGTTTGTCTAAGAGCATCGATTTTAGAATAGTTTTTAAACAATTGTTTAGCTAAAGAATAACATCATAGTAAATTAATAGGTAACTTAAGGTTTACGTGGTAAATCGGTTACTTTTTTCGTTATCTACCCTCCCCAGCAGCAGAAAGTTGTACGTTAGCAGCTAAACGGCTTCAGATCTCGCTCGCCGTCCAACTTAACCGCTCGCTAGAATGTTTTAACTCTTCCAACTTTCTTCGTATAATCTCGTTACTTGTTTCGTACGATTTCATTCGATTAGAAACCAGATTGGTGGCAAATTGATAAAACTTTCCGATTCACGATCGTAATTAAATCGAGAAACAAAACGGAATAGGTAAGAAAATAAATTATATCGATGTTTTTTTAATAACCGAATACGTACAATATTATTCGCAATAACGCTTTACCGATTACCTATATACAAAATCGTTTGACAACAATTTCACCAACAAGTATCTTCAGTAATTAGTGTATAATAATTTCGTGAGATATTTCATCGACAATCGTGTTCCGGTTAAACAGATAAATTTATTTTCAAACCGGAAATATATATATCGAAGTAAAGGCGCCAGTGCATCGGCATGTATGAAAGCTCGTTAATCTTCCATACCAGTTATCGCACTATCATATTCCTACTGATAAACGGACGGACAGTCGGCTTATTAATACATTAAAATTCGACCATTAGGTTAAAACACATCATGCAAATTATATTAGATATCGTTAATTTCTAGATATTAAAATTGCTTATGCGCATAATAAATTTTTTAGAGCAATGCGTAATGGCGACGTTTTTAATATCGGACGACAGGTTTGAATATGTGTTAATGTAGACATTAAACTTTACGACGGCGCGTATATTTGGTGATTTTGCAAATTCCAATTACATTAGCATATAACATATCTACATAGCTACAAGAACGCTGATAAAGCTACAGGCGGCTTCACTGTCGCGTTTGATGAACGGCTAAAATCAATTAGTTATATCTAATGTATTCAAATGAAAGTCACTTTCTTGCGGCTTTAATGGATATATTTTAATCGGAGATGCGAACTTTATTAAGCTTGATTTTTTTTTTTTTAGTAATTAAAAACGGAGATAGTAGAACGTTCACCTTCCGTTAGTTCCGGCTGATAGTGCTGAGAGGGATACCGTTGTGTTTTACTCGGTCAGAGTCCGACAATTTGAATTACCGATCCAGTCGAAGAGTTACCAATGCGTCGAATAAAAATAAATTTTCCTAGCGGTAAGTAAAATGTCTTAAAGACACCTTCTTCGGATTCCTCACGAGGAATAATGAGGCATTTACTTTCAGTAGTTACAGTGCCGTTTAAGTTACAACGGTTAAAATTTTTATTGCTCATAACTTTTTATATAACAATTTCAAAGTTACGACTCATCTAAAAACATTTGTAAATTTTTAACCTACAGTAAAATGGGGGTACTCGCACGGCTCATCTCTTTCCTTCCTTTATGAACACAAGATTCAATAATCAGATTTGTAATTAAAGATAGTCCCATTAAAATTATCTTAAAGCAAGAAGTTAGGAAATACTCTTATTGACATGTTAATTTCTGTTGTTAACAATTTATGATTTATATAAGTTTTTTTTTAATCTTTCCTCTGCTTGTGGTGGGTCAGGGCCTTCAGGGTACATTTCATTTACCATCAGTATTTTCTTGCTTTATTTTCTACTCATACTCATCTTTCATTCTCTCTAATCCTTCATGCCCTGCTCATCTTTCAAACTTCATATCCTCTATCATTCTCCATTCCAATTCTCTTTCTTTATTCTTATTTGATACATCTGTTATAGCTATTCTAAAAAATTCCAGGAACACCTGACGACTGTCGACTTCACTCATCATCTGATTCATATATTTTCTCGTTCTCCCCAGGCATTTTTGGACCTGGACTTTTATTTCTTTTCTTACATTTCTTATTTGTTTATTGCCTTCATTCTCTTCTTCTTTCTTTGTTTCTTATCTTCCTTTCCATTCTTTTCTCTTGCTTTCTCGTTATCCAAGTAATTTCACTAACCGCGCCTTTCAAACCGGAACACATTAATATTTGCACACTACTGTTAATCAGTATAGCTGTGGTGGTACCTACCTAGACGGTCTCCGGCAACGGAGACCTACCATCAGCCATCAGAAGTATTTATATAGTTATATAATATGAAATATCCGAAGAGTGATCACACAGTACAGATACGAACAGTCGCCAACCCATCCAGATTTCGCGTGGTAATTATGCTCTCAAATTATCCACGGCTCGGAGATTACGTGAAGATGCTTCCACTTGATCACAACAAGTAGTATTACGTCCGGTGACAAGCAAATATCGATAAGTGGTGATTTAAATTTTGTGGTTGTCAAATCTGACAGAGGTCACTACACCCATAGCGACACTAGTGACCTTTGGTAATTCATTTTATCGGCAACGAGGAATGACAGTGAGGTTGCAGATGAAGCATTCATCATCCAGAAGTATTCATTATAGGAACTCTAATAAATGTAATGCCCTGGAATCCAACTTAGTACTTCCGTGTTACAAGCTTAGCGGTTGCGCTATAAACAGCAGTAAGAGGCTGTTACGCTACAAGTGTTTTTGCTCTTTTTTGGCACTACTATGAAGTAACCTACACATCAGTTCATTCACCTGGTTATAAGTGATACGTCCTCCCATAACAACGGGACGCTAGTTAGGAAGGTATACACTGCACCGCATTGCGCTCGTTGTCTTATAAGATATCTGTATACCACAGCAACTTCACTAGCTACAGCGCCCTTCAAACCGGAACACAGCAATGTTTACATGCTTGACAGCAGGAGGAGCTGCGGTGGTATCTATATAGACGGTATGCAAACATTACTGTTCTGATTTAAAGGGGGATGTAACTAATGAAGTTACTATGGGAAATTACTGGGGTAACGAGACTCAACATGTTACGAAGCATCGAACACAATGCGGTGCAGTATATACTGTTCTAACTACCGCCACCTTGTTATGGGCAGGCGTATCACTTACAATTAGGTGATCCACCGGCTCGTCTCATAGAATAAAAAAAAATCATTCGATCCGTCTTCAAAGATCTTTACACAGTTCGATCCACTAGAACTACTTGGCGGTAGAATTTTGGCGTTAGCTTGGTAACGGCTTGCACTATCTTTTACTAGACTTCTAACAAATATTAGCTTACTGTTCGATAGTAAACTTCGGTAAACATACGACAAAATCTAGATCAATTTATATCGACAATGTTAGTATAATGTTAACAGATATTTATAACTTTGAGTTTATGACCATTGTCAGGGTTTATTACCGCTGTAGCCGAAACCTGGTTAAATATTTAACGCACTCACCCCCAACGAGAAATAAGGTTAAGGTTACAGAAGCAAAGCATAACGGGATACCTGCTTGATACGTCAGGATGTACACAGTGCACCGCTAGCGATGCCTTCGCTAGCACAGACGTCTTCAAACTTCGTGATGGAAGTAGATGCTAGCGGTGATAGGTCTCTGTAGCCGGAGACCATCTTATCACCATCGCAGTGTCTAGTACTATCGGCAAACAGTAGTATGCAAATATAAATGTGTTCCGGTTTGAAGGGCGTTTTTGCAAGTGAAATTCTTCTTTCCTGCGGAATGGGACTGGAGCTTGTCCTTCCCTTTCTTGATCTTTTCTTATTTATTTCCACATACCATTTGTCCTTTGTATCAGTCACATTTTCCATCGTTCTCTTCGTTCTGTCATCCATCACGTGTTCTTCCGTTCCCAATTTCTCTTCATCGCATCGCTTTATAGAGTAACTATCTATTCCCCACATCCTTTGCTGGTCATAGAGTAGAATTAGACTTGAAATTTGTCTGAATTATTCTTTGAGAGGATTCTCCATACCAACCGTTACTATAGCAACCGCATAAATAATAGCAAATGAAAATATTCTATGATCCTTAGATTTCTTATTTCCTTATGTTAGTTACCCCTGTTTCTTGTATATTCTCCTATTTAGGTGATAGTGATGCAACACCCTACGTCTCTATTCTAGCAGAATGTGGCTGTGTATATCATCCTAACTCGCACATCGTTGTTATGGGTAGACGCATCACCATTACGTGAACGTTTATATATTTGTTAATCCGCTACCCGCTTCCGCTGTTACTATAACCGTACACTATATACAATAATAACGCTAACAAAAGGCAATTTTTATTGTATCGGCGTCGGAAAAAAGAATGGTCGAATTCTGACTGTTTCGCGATTCCTTTGTTTAGATTTATTAAGCATATATATAATTTTATTTCTCACCCCCATATTTCACTTGAACCCCTTGCTCGGTATAAATTTCTCTTTTCAGAGACACAGTTCGTGCCTAAGTAACACCAAGTTTGTGTATAACTTTATTGAAAAAAAAGTAACTTAACATACGTATGATGACATTTCTACAGAACATACGTGTAAGTAGGAATGGTTGTCATTAAAATATTTTCTATACTTTTAGGAGATTGGTGATATTTTTTTATAGCAAATTTTACTTTACTTATTACAAATAACGTGGTGCTAGTTATACATACTAATCGCCTACCCTTACTTCAGTAACTTCAGTACCTACAACGCTCTTCAAATCGGAACACAGCCATGTTGTATTTCATGGCAGAAATAGGAGCTGTGGTGGTACCTACCTATCATCATCATCATGACCACCTACTTATACAGTACAGAAATAGATACCGACCACTTTAGTGGTCAATATCATATATTCTATTTAATTTATTTACAATGTACAGTCGAAATAAATTAGTTCATATAGTGATACTTGTTGTGATTGATTGAAGACATTCTGGATACGAACCTAAGTCGGCGAACCTCTCAAAGCGTGCACTGCACCATCAAGATGCACGGCATATAAAAAACCCATTCGATGCAGATCGAATTACTTACGGATGTTAGAAAATCTCCTTTCACATAATCTTATAAGTAAAGTGGAAAAAAGTTACTGCCTCTCTGTCCTCGACAAGATTACATCCAAGCTTTTGATTCTAAACGAACCGACGGATTTTTTTTTATATTAATCTGAAGATTTAGAAGCTTTCAGTATTTCAACTTGTAATTTCTCTTACATAAAAATAAAGCCTTCTTATATATATATATACTTAAGTGCGTAAGTAACAAAAAATTACACAAACTTACAGAGAACGTTTCGAATGTAGCGAGTCATTTAATATACGAGTATATTTTGTATGGGAAGACGAGATAGCTCAGTTTGTAAGCCGTATACTCACCAGCTCGTGGTGCATCCTCATCACCAAACGAGGCTGTGACTCTCACGAATCTGCACTGGGCCAGCGTTGTGGGAAATGACTCAAATTCCCCAAACGAAGGTCGCTGGAAGCCGCTGATCGTGGTGTAGATCTTTAGGGAAGGCCTAGGTTCAGCGGTGGACATTTATCGGCTGATGATGATGATACTCTATACGGAGAGACGAGTATTCGATTCCCATAGAGCTAGTGTTGAAGGAAAACATCGAGAATAAACCAAACACACAACAAACACTAACCCACACTTGGCTTCCGTGAAGTATATACAAATATGGCTTTGTTCTTAATGAGAGATAGATCACAGGCCCAGTAGTGGGAATGATAAAGAAGCTGTT
The DNA here is from genome assembly GCA_029034505.1 of Ornithoptera priamus. NCBI lineage: Eukaryota > Metazoa > Arthropoda > Insecta > Lepidoptera > Papilionidae > Ornithoptera > Ornithoptera priamus. Next base: position 2,376,683 of record JARDWD010000527.1, on the reverse strand, counting down.
AATTTATTTATTTCATGCACTTTCAATTACATGCAGTGCTTCTTTAATTATGTTAATGATCTCAAACGGAAATAGCTCTTAAACGTAAAGTCATTACTTTACCTTCACACACTTCACAGTGTTACCCCATTAAGACAATTTATTACCCCTTCCACATTCCGAATGTCTCTGATCGAATTTCTATTTCAAAATATATTTCAAATGTTTTCAATACGCGTAAATGGTAATTGAGGTTTTTTATATAGCTCTTCATAATCATCTTCAGGATAAACGCATTCACCTTTTCATCTTTACTATAATTAATGAAGTAATTTTCTAATAACTCTTCATATACATTCGTCTTTTTTTGGTTGCGAGCTAGAAATCTAAAGATAGTCTGCTTCTGGGGGGAAGTCAGAATTATGTGAGATTCTTACTCATTAAAACCCCCTCGGTGTTCTGCATCAGCACATTCGGAGAGGTTCCGGGATCTCTAACAGAACGCACCGTTGCCCCTCTACACTTTGTCTTAACACGTCTCTGAGGAGGGGTTAACCCTCCTAGGCACAATCGCTAAGCCATACGCTGTCCCACGCAGGTTCGCTTGTTGAGCGATAAGTGCCTCCTTCCCCTCAAGAAGCGAAAGTCCCAGACCCTCTTAGTCGCCTTCTACGGCAGGCAGGGCTTACCTTAGTCCTATTCTTACTAGCCCGAGAGTACAGGACTGATATATATATACGCCTATTGACTCAAGATCTCATAAAATTTTAATTATATATACCATCAGTACCATTGTACGCGAGAACTAACCTTTTTTTTTTGATTATGAAATTGCGTATGTGACATATTTAATGATATAATGATACGTGTATATAACAGACATGGTGATATTGATGGTGAAATAATACCATAAATAAAATCTACCCCGACAGGCTCTTCAGAACATTTTTATGCCATCGCAAAGTAACCGCTTAATATTGTAGATAAGAGCTTATCATTGTTTTAGTGTTAATGATATGCATATCATAGTTATTTTATGATTAAACGATGGGGGTATAACAGACGGCGTGATATCGACGGTGAACGTGGTGGAAGCTCTCCAGGAGTTCTGGCAGGCGAAGGCGTCGCGGGGCGGCGGCGCAGCTGGCGGCGGTGGAGCGCTCGTCATCTACGAGTCCGTGCCGGCAGCACATCCGCCCTACGTGTGCTACGTCACGCTACCTGGAGGAGCATGCTTCGGAAGTTTTCAGGTTACCATTGAACCAACAAAAATTACGAACACTAATAAAGTTTACAAAAACATTTCGTTTCTATGGCGAGATGAACGTCAGCAGATAAACGTCCGATCATAGACATAGGTCTCTACCAAAGATTTCAACACCGATGAGCCACATCCAGCTATATCCCGCGTTTTTCACCAGATCGACGTTTCAACTTGTGGCTGACCTTCAGTCTCTACATCGATCGCCACTCGAGAATCTTATACCTCCATTAACTGCCAGAGATGGAGACATCATCATAATTTTATTTATAATCATACACTTTGTTTGATTATCAGCTCAGAGTTTTAAATAATATTGTTATGTATTTAGAATTGTCCCACGAAAGCGGAGGCCAGGAGGAGCGCCGCGAAGATAGCACTCATGAACAGCGTTTTCAACGACCACGAGTCGCGTCTGATCTCCGACCACTTCATAGAGAAGGCGGTGGCGGAGGCAAGGGCTTCCTTCGCCGGTGACAACTCCTCGCACAGTCAAGACGCTAACGCTGGCATTGCGGCGTTCAGGTGAATTTATAGCGAACACTCTTAACGATACTATACAAATGAAATGTTTCTGCTCATCTTCATAAATATATTGTGATTATAATATATTAGGTGTCCCCACCCTCTCCGCCTTTACTGGCCGTAACACCCGCGCGACTTCGTTTGGGGAAGGAATTTTGTAAAATCCATTCTTAGCTGACCTCTAAATGGAAGAAGCAATATCTACCTAATTTTGAGTGTTTACGTGTAATAGTTTCGGAGATCTCGCTGTGAGTCAATAAATCTGTGGTTATCTCCTGTATATATAAGGATTGGAAATTTACTTGCGGGTGATCAGTGGTGTAAAGATTAATGGGTTTGTGAAGGATTTAGGTGGAGGAGTAATATATAGATACTCAGTTGATCTTTGCTGTGACTGATTTGTATTTGACAAGGGAGCTGTATTTATACCAAGCTATGACATTAGGGATGACGGATAGGGGTAGGAGAAGAAAAAAGAAGAAGAGAAGAAGGTTAGGAAAGATAAGAACAGCATCATGCTGAATGTCATAATATATTAAGGATAGGTTAACAGATATATTGTTGAGGTTAGTTGTATAAACTCTTTTAAAGCAGCGCGTCCGTTTGCAGGTTCATGCTGGAGGCGAACAAGGGTCGCACTATGCTCGAGTTCCAGGAGCTGATGACCGTGTTCCAGCTGCTGCACTGGAATGGGTCGTTGCGCGCGATGCGCGAGCGGCAGTGCTCGCGGCAGGAGGTCGTCGCGCACTACTCGGCGCGCGCGCTCGACGACACCATGCGCGAGCAGATGGCCCTCGAGTGGGCCAACAAGGAGCGCGACTCGCTGGCGGCGGGCGCGGGCGGCGTGCTGCGCGCCGAGCTCGCCAGGTCACTACCACCACTAATCAACAGTCCGCCATACTAATCAACGGTCTGCGGCAAGATTTGTTACCGCCAGCAGTGGTAACGGCTGCACTGGAAAAAGTTCGGAAGGAGATCGCTGAGAGGTATCGAGAGAGGCCTAATCCTGCTTAGAGACAAAGACATCGACTCTCTGTCAACGGACTTGCTTATTCGTAGTGTAGGGAGGAAATGATGCGTTCAGTAGGAAATAATCGAGCCCCCCCACTCTCACAATCCACTGAGGATGATCATCGAAAGGGATTTAGTGGGTACAAATCTCACGTAACTATATTCCTCCCAGAAGCAGAGTATGTTTAAAAGATTTCCTCTTCCGATAACAAAAAAAAGGCCAATATGATCATCATACCACAATCATCACGTCAGGTGCTCACTACTGAACGTAACCCACCAGATCATTGTTTCACTTTTTTATTCGACGGAATGATGAGACAATTGAGAGACCTTAATAACATAGCGTTAATTAGAATGATATACACTGCACTAAAGGTGTAAGGGGTCCTCCACAACAAATCACGGGACCCAAGCCAACCTCACCAGCCCGCGGTGCACCCTACTAACCAAAGAACGAGGCTCTGGCTCCCACCATCTCTCATTGGGCCAGCATAGTGAGAAATGGCTGAAATTCCGTCATATGAACCCCTATAAACAACAGTCTCTAGTGGCCAGCGGTACCGGAAGCCATGCTGACTGTATGTGGAAATCTTTGGGGGAGGCCTATGTCCAGCAGTGGACGTCTATTGGCTGATGATGATGACACTACACCACTGTGACATTGCGCTCGTCGCCGTATCGCATAAGTTGTAGACTCGTTACCACAGCACTTTCATTATGTACAGCGCCCTTCGAACCAGAACACGCTAATGTTTGAACACTGTTTGGTGACAGACTACAGCTACAGCTTTAGATATGCGTTCGAAGACGCTAACAATATTTAAATTTTCATTATCCTCATCTATTCATCATCATCTTCAGCCGATAGACATCCACTGTTAGACATAGGCCTCCCCCAAAGATCTACACATAAAGTCAGCATGGCTTCTGGTACCGCTGGGCACTAGAGACTGTTGTATATAGGGGTTTACACGAAATGGTTTGGTCCATTTCCCACCACGCTGGCCCAATGCGAGTTGGTGGGAGCCAGAGCCTCGTTTATTAATTAGCAGGGTGCACCACAAGCAGGAGAGGTTGGCTTGGGTTCTCTCAGTTGTTGTGCGGGAGCTCTTACATCCCTCATGTATTCAGTTCAGCCTAATTACAAATTTATCTTTTTCGCACGCAAACGCCTGGCAGCCGGATAAGGATGTGCGATCCGCGCTCCGGCGCCGACCGTGTTCTGAATAATAAAACTTCTTAATCAATATTCTCTAATTTATTTAGCATATCGCTGAACAGAATTTGAAGAATTTCGTATAAATTAGCAATTTGTCTAATATTACTTAAATGAAACTAAATCTTTGGAGAGATCGTGGACATCTCTGGGAGTAGCCTATGTCCAGCAGTGGACTTCTATCGGCTGATGATAATGATATTGATAAACCTAAATACACGTTTAGAGACGATCCGATCGATGTGGAGATCTTTGGGAGAGGCCATGTCCAGCAGTGGACGTCTATCGGCTGATGATGATGATGATGTTGGCAGATTTAGAAAGGCTATTTTATGTTTGGTAGGTCTAGGTAGCTGGTAAGTCTAAGGTGGACCTTTCGAATATCATAGGAAATATTGCGTTATCGATCAGCGTGAAGATTCCCTATATCGTGCTTAGGAATCTCCACAAGCATTTATCTATTGCTGATGATGATAACAGCCATGACCTGGTCTATAGACTTTGATAATAATATATAGTATTGTACTTAGTATATTATAATAACAGATACTTTTAACTATATTGAGAGAAATTAATCGGTAATATTATTAATAATTTATCTGCCGATGTCCTTGCAGGGTATCGACTTCCTAATCCTTTTCCTCAACCGATAAGGAAACTGTTATATACTAACCATAACTTATCAGATAGTAGTTATCATTTTGGGTCTGTTCTTATGGACAGTCAAAAAGTAGAAACTTATCTGATCTTTAAAGTTATCAAGTTATCAATGGTGGTAGTTCTATATTGTTGATTGTCTAAGTACCACCGCAGCCCCTATTTCTCTCCATCCTCCAGCAAAATTGTTGGGAGAACTATGTGGTCTTATTTCAATGAGGTCTTAGGATGTGAAATTATTGAGGTAATGAGACGTAAGTCTCGTGAGGCGAGCTGATGAGGTCTATTTGTTGATCGCTTGTGACCTTGTGATCTGTTGTTTGTTATCAGGGCAGAGAGAGAGCTGCGGGCGGCTCGCCTCGCCGCCAGGGAGCTGCGCTTCCCGAAGGAGAAGAGGGACATCCTCCTGCTCGCTGCGCGCATGGTGCCGCCGCAGCCGCAACAGTGATCTCAGCGCCACGTATAGCGCCGCCAGCGCCCACGTTTACATTTAACACTGTTATTTAAGTATAGTTTTATAGCTTAAGAGACGATTCGTTTTATTTCCTTCTACCTTCACCTTCACTTTATAGTTCAAGGAATTGCAGCAGCCATGCCTTCCGCAGAGTATATAAGAAACACTCCCATGTTTAAAGTCCAGTTGATACTAAGTAAAAGAGATAGAAAATCCTTCCTTCATTTTTTGCTCCTGCCCATTTCCAGCTATGTGGGGTCGGCACAGTATGTACTTCTCTTCCATATCCCTCTATCAGCCGTCATATCTGACTTAACACTCTTCTTACACATGTCATCTTGCACACAATCCATCTTTACTTTCTTTGGTCTTCCTCTACCCATCATAGATAATTAATTAGCATTCAGTAGTAGTAACAGTTTAAAAATTCTAAAATGGCCAAGCGTGTTCCGTTTCTATATATATTGACAGACGGAACAGAGCACACCTGTTAACCTGTTTCGCAGATTTATTATTATGTTGGTGGTATCTAGACAGGCGGAATAGGAAGTGTATAACCATCTTATATTTCTTACTTGTAGTCACAGATCGGAACTAGAGACCTCTGTGAAGCCAGTGGTTTGTTGCTGCCCCGCGGGAACAATGATGTATGCTGATATCTTTTATAAGTAAAAAAATAAACTATCATAACTGGATATCGAGTATGTACCGCGGATCATGTTATGCGGTGCTTTGTAAACCGATTCAACACCACTTCGGTTATGAATAAGGTACTTTGGGAGAAGATCAAAATAAATTCTATTTATTTGATTCCGTCGTATTGTCGCGGGAACAGCGTGGTCGACGGATAACTGAACAAAACAAAATTTAAAGCCTATCACAAACGTTAGTAGCGCTTCTCAAACTTATCCCACATGTCCAGCTGCGGCTCCATAGACTACTGTGAAGATAATCATAAGTTAATCTATTAAACATTTGTATTTAATAATATACATATACCTGAAATTTATTACCACCCCCACTATCGACTAGAACGAAATACCATTTTGGCATAGAGTCCGCCTTTGTATCTTTATTCGACGTTTTTTATGCGTTTATTATATGAAAAGGTTAATTTTACTAATATCGACAGTAAATTAAAAATGATTAATCGTTTAATAATGATTTTACCTTTCATCATGAATACGTTCAGATGTTTACTTCCTCTCAGCTCATCGGTTTATATCATAAAGAAGAAAGTAATTAATCTTAAAAGCCAGTCAATGAATCTGGTATTACACATGTTATTGTAAAATAATATAGATAATGAGGTAATTTAATAATTAAAAAAATCAACAACGCACGATCGCAGTTATAATCAATGTTTGGGAATCGATGTTTGCCGTTCACCGTTCTAAAAAGTCGACTCATCAATATGCGATTCGAGATCAGGTACGGGGAGACTGTTTTACATAAGAAGCGTAATGTATGAGACGGTCCGATATAAAAACAGTAAAGTTATACGTGAAAATGTTCACCGCCGCCATTTACATAGGTTAAATGGAAAAACTTTCAGTTTACAATTAATATTGCATTACATTCTATATATTAATACCTCCTCCTGTTGGTAGATGTACCTCGAAGGAAACTTCTTGGAAAAGATGCTATTTTAGTCATTTTAATATAACAAAAATATCTTTACATAACTAAGCATGACTACTGTCTAGACTTAGTCTTTATTAATGGACTATGTCGTGCTAGTATATTTTATCCCCTCATTTTTGTAAATGGATACTTGGTACATACCAACTGTCTTTGCTAATATTGTTACAGCAATACATAAGTGAATATACTTTGGCATCATTTTATTAAGAGTTAACAAAAAAAAGGTGTAATACAAAAATATTGTCTATGAAATAATATATATTACGTACTGTCTTTTCAAAATTGGTTCAGGCATTTTATAATATTATCCTGAACAAACTGACTGACTGAGGCCATAAATAATATTTCATTATATAATGTAATTCGTTATTACGTAAAGAACTATATAATAAAAAGGCTAAAAGTTAAAGCGAGAATCGCAATGTGGTGCTGTGTAAATATCTTAACTAGCAGTTCGTATGCAATGCATACCAGTAAGTGTTATATATCAGTAAATATCAACGAAAAAGAATTGAATCTTTTTGTCTCACAGACAATAAACATTAGTCCTAGTGTAAATAACTTACATATAAATAATTTTTTTTATTATAAAATCATTGAAGAGGAGAAGGAATTTTTATAAGGTTCACCAAAATCATATGATAAATATCTGTGGATATTGTGAGTGGGCATAGGGCTTTCCCAACAAGCACAAGTTAATAGAAGTTTCCCTCAACCTTCATTAGATCGTCGGTTCAACTTGTGAAGGATCTTTTAACGTAATGTTACATCTAATAATAACTTGTGACACACAAGGCTCTAAAGACTGAATGTATGAACTTGTAACCGGTAGCGGAAGGTGTTATCTGAATGCGCTGATATGGAGTAGTTCTGATAACGAGCCTGTATAATCTATTTTATATGTGTATAATAGCGTTAATGAGGTACGAGCCGGTGGAGTCAATTGAAGCGGCATGTGTGAACAGGTGCGCTTCCGGAAGGCGCGCGCGCAGCCGGCCAATGTTTACGCACACCTGTACCCCCTCTCGCTCCGACCCACACCCATTCCCAATCATCAGCCATACACCCCGCGCCCACCCTCGTCCGCTGTCGCCAACTGCACTACCTATTGTTTATCAACTTGTACGTAGTATATTACATATATTAAGTCTTCATGGATCCGGTCATGCAATACTTCGTAGTTTTTCAAATTCATCATCATCATCAAATTAATAAAAAAAATACATTGAAAGTAATAACTTTAATGTAAAACTCTTAAGTTGTTTTTGAGCTTAAAGTATTATACTTTATTTTATTATAAAATTCGGTTTTTAATTTTATAAAACAATCGAAATGCATTGTTGCATATATAAAGGGGTGGGGCCACTTATGTCCAGCTGTGGGCGATTATTGACTATTCATCATATATGAAGACAAAAAAAGCAGTAAAATGTAATTCTGATTTGAAATTAAAGATATTCTCATCAGCCTGATAATTCTCGTTAATGGGTATGAACCTCTCTCAACGATTCTCATTGAAGGGAATTGGGCTTTAACACACCACGTTGGCCCAGTGATGGTTGGTAGTGATGGATGGTTATTCGGCAAGATGCACCGCGTGCAGATGATGTTGAATTGGACTCCGTGAGATGTTGAGCGGAATTTATAGTACTCATATCATTTGTGAAAGAATGTAAGAAATAATATCAAACGGAAGCAAAGATCCATGACAATATCTTTCAGGACTAAAACAAAGACATGATGCTATAGTTCCTTTGAAAGAACCTCTGAATTAAGAAGATCAGTTTTACACTCGACAGCTTTGTTTTAACAAGCTGCGGTTAACTTTGTGCGCAGCAATTTTAACGAGATTTTAGTTAGCTCATTAGTAAAACCAAGAATGCTTTAAAAATCTTGAACCTTAAAGATTCTAGTAAAACTGAAAAATCATCTTTTATTGTCAATTTATCTTTGATATCAGTATAATTAGAAAACGTAATATGTTAAACATATTTTATAACCTCTAAGGAAAATAAATATGTTTAATGTTTTAAACTATTTAAAAACGAAAAGTAGTTAAGTTTATAAATTACTTAACTGCTTTACTACTCTACTTTAGTTAAACGATAAAAGTTAAGAGAAAGGATGATGATCTTTAAATCAACTGTTCACAAGCGTCTCGTATAGGATACGTTAACTATACTTAAACTCTGAAATCACTTAATGGTTTGTCAGCGTTAAAACTTAGATCGCATATTGTCATAATGCCTAATACAATGGTTGCTACAACCATCCCCAATTCTACCGTTAGGTTTCCGGCACAGAACTGAATTTCGAACTAAAAATGTCCGATGTCAATTAGATTTGCATAAACGATTTTATTCATCAGTCTTTTAAGAACTGAAAAATAACTTCGAGGGAGTTTTTGTTCGTACTCACAATTATATAACAATAAATATATATGAAGAAGCACTGGGCCGATTCCGATTAACTTGAGCTTCCGGTGAAGGAAAAGGTAGTAAAACCAATTCACTTGATCCGAACAATACGGATATGTAAAATCCATGTCTAGTACTAGGACAGGGTGATGGATAAAAGGCCTTGATTTTCCCCTTCGTGAAAGAAGACCCTGAATCCCATTTCTGAAGTACTTTGTAACGAGGAAATCTAGAATTAAATGAGGGGTGTGTAGTTACAATAATGTAGTACTTATATGTTAAGTCACAGACTGAATGTGACAGCCCTGGATGATACTTATAACCCGCTGGACAATTGACCGGCCAATTAAGGCTGCGAATGCGGCGGCTTTCTCCTTGTCCCCCGGGCACGTTAACCCTCGGCGTCCGAATGGCATCAGCGGCAAAAAACCCCATCAAGCTCCAACAGGAGATTGCAACAGCGATTTCGGAGACAATTTACCAGTTTTTGTTTGAAACTTTAATGCATTTTCAGACGGTCAAAAAAGGACACGATTCTTTATGCGACGTGTTCACTTTTATGGTATGAGAAAAACGAGATTTGAACTCGAACGGATGCGTGGCCATCTTTCTTCCTCCTATACGTCGCTTTATAGGGAACTAAATATATGATTTGTTTACAATGGACGAATAAGATTTTCTTTCGATTCGAAAGACAGAGAATGTTCAGCTTCGTTACCACAGTAATTTCACTAGGTTCAACACCTTTCAAACCGGAAAACAGAAGTATTTGCAAACTGTTTAGCGGCAGCAATAGAAGCTGCAGTGATACCTACCATCAGTTAAACAATTTGACATCCTGAGATAAAAATGAAACATTGACAGAAAACCTGCAAATAATTTACCGTTTAAGACTTTAAGTCTTTCCCGTCAGTTTTCTCTAACAATCCTTATTAGAGAATAATAATTATAAATCTCTATACTTCGTTTAGTTTTTAATTAATTTAATATGATAAAGATTAGGGTGGAAATTTAGGAAGGATAAGGAGAAAGTTATTAAATAAGACTGCATTGGATCGCCATAGACCTCCTACCGCAAGGCTTTACTTTTCTTGCGTGCATTACTGCCCCGTGGCTTATTAATTGTGCCTCTAATAAATATTCATGAAGGAATCGGTTTATCTACATTTTCCGACTGCGGAGAAATCGCCAGTACAACGCCCAGATGTGGGACCGTGGGCGTGATTCATGGCAAATGTTATCCGCTGCCAGGAATTAATGTGTCAGGAAGAGGGAACCTACATTAAGATAACTTGCCTAGTGCTTTCGTGCATACGGTCTCAATGAACAGAATTCCCATTACAAGTAATGTACATGAGTGTTTTTTTTTCTTCAAATCGTTGATTACCTTTCGGTGTCAATGTCTTTGTAATCAGGAATTAAATTTAAAACTTCTACAATAGAATAAAACATATACTCTGTTCTTTGACCCCTTACTACGACTAGAAAACATATGAATTCCTGATTCTAAGACTTCTAGGTCATTAATTTTTTTTTTCAATAATATTTCAGCTTAGATAAATGTACAGCTTGATATGTACGAGGTTTATATTTATATTATAATCAATATATTAAGATATCTATATGTATATAAATAAACATATATTAGGTATAGTTACCGCAGTAATTTGACTAGTTATAACGCATTTCTAACCCCAATATGGTAATGTTTGCATACTGCTGTCTGACGGCAGAAATAGGAACTGCGGTGGTTTTGATTCAGTCTCCGTGAAACGAAGCTTACCATCAGTAATAAAAAATATACAAAATCTGATAATGATACATTAAAAGGTAGGCTAAAATAATTTAAAACACTTGTGGTAAATATTGTGCGCTGTTGATAATATATAAGGGGTTGTATGATCATATTTATATCTAAGATGAGCCGTGTTTCGTTCGAATAGACAAATGTGAACGAGGAACAAAATAAAAACTTGTTAATAATGATAATCGGTCCGCGGCAGACGGCATCGTTATCACATCGTCAATATTCGTCAAATTAGCATTAATGCAAGGTGGCGGGGTCTTCGACCCGGTTCGGCCGTGGGAGCGGCGCGCGCGCACTTTTTGCAACCCGCTCCCGTGGACAGGTAGCCGCAGCCGGAACCCCGCCGGACCCCGCCGCCGGTTCGGTCCTCGTTCACGCCCCGGCCATCGATGACGCTCAAAGGATTTTTCACGGCCGTTTAACGATTCACGCTTTCCATTAACGACCATTTCGAATTGTTTCGACTTATTAATTCTTTCGTAATATATAACAACTATTATATGAATACTTAATAATAAAGAAATATTGATTATTACTATTAAAATTTATCGGAGCGGCAGTAACCTATGGTTTTATGATGTAACGAATGTAAATTCAATAGATTAAACTAATGTTTCTAATATATCACTGTTTCGTATTAAAACAACAAACTAACTACGCAGACGTTATAGTGCTAGTGTATATATATATATATATATATATATATATATATATAATAACTAAATATATAGAAAATAGATTAATATATGGCTGAAAATATTTAACATCTTCATTGCTTAATGAGATGGAAAGGATTTCCTACGAGCGTTTCAGTTGGTGCAGCGCCAAAACTCGTGTTCTCTCTTTCTGTTCTAGATGCCGTAATTTCTTTATTTATATGTATCAGTCAGATATATATACATATATATATGCTTGCTTCTTTCAATAGCTGAGTAAAGAAATTGAGAGATAATTTAGGTACGGAACGCACTGCGATTAAGGACGGTAATGAGATCTAATAGGTTTCCAACGGACGGAAAGGGATTCATGAGAACCTTATCGACTTCCAAACTGCGCACATGACCACGGAATCGAACCAAAGAGTTTCATATAACAAGGCAACGATTACAGATTTAAAATTTGTATAGAAAATGAGTCATTAAGATCCACCGCTCTTCAGACGGCAAGGTAAGCGTTAATATTAAAAAAAAAAACAAAAAGTGTGAGAAACACAAAAGAAATGCGACCAACTTGAAGCAGTAACTTTACACGATATTTAATCACAACACACTTTGATTTACATCCGGCGAAATGAGCTGATACACATTTAAATTAGGAGCGAGATTGTAACAAATTACTTAAATTAAGTTTATCATAGTTATATGTAACATTGTAACGAGATCACTTTGTTTTATTAGTTTTGTCAATGTTTTAATAATCTAATACTTTTTTTTGTATCTCAAACTCTATTTACAGTGCCTTAAACTTGTTGAGTAACCTTATTAATCATAATTATCGACTATATCATAAGAAAAGGCGGAAAAAAGTTGAGAGCCGCTGATCGTATGAATAGGAATATATTTCGCCAAGACAGATGATCGAATAATTATGAAGTTTTTAGAATTTGTTTAAAGATTTTGAAGAAATCATTTATTCATGGTACAGTTTAATTTGTTTACCACCTTTACAATTTCACCACGAACTGTAAAATAAATTAATATACCCTCGGAAAGGAAGCAACGAGCAGCGTATTTTTGTTTTCGTCCATTAAAAGAACATGGTGGGAAATTTATTCGAAAACTTTATGGTACTTTAGCTGTTAATTTAATCCGTAGGATCGGACGAAAACACATTTTTTATTCACCCAGCGTTTCAGAAGTCGAGGACCAATCAAATTAACGCACCCCTATCCGCGTTACCCTGGGGGTATCACGACGAATTGATCTCAACATCAGAAGGAGAAAGCGCCTGTAAGTAATTGCCGGGAACAAGGCTTCATTTTAGGACTTCACCACATGCTTTTGATGGTCGCATTCATAAAATGTAATAAGGGTGCAGACAGCTCTATTGCTCCATTTGTAAACGCAATTAATATTAATGAAGCTACACTTGAAATTAAGTTGTCACAATCACGATATCGTGGTAAAATATAACAGTTTATTTATTTCCATATCAAATTTAAATAATATTCGCTTCCGGATAATGGTTTCAGAAGAATCTGTTGCGCAGTTGAAGATATAAGAAGAATAAGGAACGCTATCTCCTTAGAAAAGCCTGCATTGTACCAAGCATGACCGGATCTTGGTATATAAGATAAATGGTTACTATCGACGAAGTTTTAGGACAGATAAAAAGCTTTTTGATCTAAAGTAAAAAGCATTTCTTTCACTTAAGAAAATTTAGTTACATCTTAACTAGTGGTTCATTGTTGAAGGTTTGGATGGTCATGGAGAATTTGCTATAGCCAGTTCTGTTCTTCAAAGTTCTTCTCGTTTCATAGCATCGTTATTTACTAAAAAAGGCGTATAATTAATACATTATATATCGTGGATAGTGACTATGCATTGATTGGTAACAAAATTGGCTCGTGTTGTCATTTCCCTCTCAATTACGAAATCAATTTTCACCGAGATCCGGCGCTTCGTTTTAATCAACGACCCAATATAAAACCAATGATACACTATACGTGAAAATCGGTGTGTATAAACCCTAATATTAATCGCTTTTACGCTTTTAAAAAAATATTAAAATAACTTTGAAATTAACATCACAATGACATGAAACAAGATTGTTAAAGACAGACAGCTGCACTATAATGAATTCACTATATCTTCCAGTTACTTGAAATAGGATCTTATTCTCCACCATCGCCATCATTGATATACCACCATCACGTTTCATGTCTTTAAAAGCTGTTATTTTTTAACTTATATTCAATGTCCTCGTGACATATTTCTTTCAAAGGAAGGTCAAATTCAGCAGAGATTGATCTTGGGATTTTCGTGTCATATATTGGATTAGAGGGTATAAGGGTTCCCGAACAACAACTCACAGGACTGAAGCCAACCTCACCTGCTCGTAGTGCACCTTGCTAATCAACGAACGAGGCTCTGGCTCCCACCAATCCGTATTGGGCCAGCGTGATGGGCAATGGCCCACATATGAACTCCTATAAATGACGATCCCTAGTGCTCGGTGATGCGGGCAATGCGGGACCGATCGATGTGGAGATCATTGGGGGAGGCCTATGTCCAGCGGTGGACGTCTATCGTACATTACATATCTTTAATAACTTAAATTGCTACTTAACAAACAGATTTTTTTAATATAAAAAACAGCTGTGCTTAATTTCTGTACAATAAAGAAAACGGTATAAACTAATGGCAAAGAAAATTGTAAAGAGTCACGGTTTCAACTTCATGAGTCTTTTTAGAACTTTTCCAGTTGTTACAAAGTGTCACAAACTGTGCAGGATATTTAATGATGTAACAAAATTAAAAAAAAAATACTAACCTGAAAAACTAAATGAATTGTACCAGCTTTTCCATTGGAATTTAGGGGTGTAAGGGCTCTAGCAGAACAACTCACAGGACCCAAGCCAACCTCATCTGCTCGTGGTGCATCTTGCTAATTAACAAACGGGACTGGCTCCTACCAACCCGTATTAGGCCTGCATGTTGGGAAATAGCCCAAATCCTCACATATGAATCCCCACTCGATCGATGTGGGAATATTTGGAGAAAGCCTGTGTCCACCTGTTGACGTCTATCTGCTGATGATGGATGATGATGGAATTCAGAATATTTTGATACGGACTAACGGTGGCAGGTTTCTATTGCTATATAGTAAGTTACGTTCATGATATAACATTAAGTATGATGGATTACTGGTGGTAGGTCCCTGTTGCTGGAGACCGTCTAGGTAGGTACGACCGCAGCGCCTATTGCAGCAGACAAACAGTAGTGTGCAAACATTACTGTGTTCCAGTTTGAAAGGTGCTGTAGCTAGTGTAAATACTGGGGTAACGAGACTAAATATTTTATATCTATGTGATAAGCGCAATATCGCTATAAATACCATCTTCACTAGCGCCACGTTGTTATGAACAGGCGTATCACTTACCATCTGGTGTACGACCCGCTCATCCCATTGGTTCGTTGTTTAAAAAAAAAAGATTCAATAAATGTAAATTACAAGAAACAAGACACTTTAATTACTTAGTTATTACTTGGAATTATCAAACACATCACATTGATGTAAAGTAAACGCAGCATATACATACTCCACATATTTTTACTTGTCCCTAATTTTTTTTAGTACATTAAGTGACGAAACAAGCAGGACGTTCACCTGATAATAAGTGTAGATATATGGTAGATGGATGGTAAGTAATACGCCCGTCCATAACAACGCGGCGCTAATTAGGATTATATATACTCCACCACATTGCGCTCGTCGCTTTAGACTTAAGATATTGAGTCTCGTTACCTCAGTAATTACACTACCAGCAACGCTCTTCAAATTGGAACACAGTAATGTTTGCACACTACTGTTTGGCGGTAGAAATAAGCGCTGCGATAGTACCTACTTAGACGGTCTTCAGAAACAGACCTACCACCAGTACACCAGCTTTTTTACCACCTAAATATTTTATCTTTGTTGAATTCTTTTGACTTATTTCTCTAAAAATTAAAAGTAAAATAATGTAATGCTATAACTAATAACTACTTTAATTATCTCTGTGAAGATTTATTTAGAGATCAAACAAGTACGGACCTTAAGTTGGAAATACTGTTTTAAGAATCAACTTTACGTATGTCTCATCATCATCTCACTGCTGGATATAGGCTTTCCACAATGTTTTCCACCAAATGCGATCCTCAGCTTCTCGCATTCACCCACTTCCAACTGGCCTGATGATGTCGTTATATGATGCTTATAGAAGAAGAAGTTTCATGATATATCTGAGGATCTAAAATATTTAACAATAATACTAGGTAAAATTTAATATTTAAAAATATCTTTATTGGGAACCGGAGCCCTAACTCTGGTTACAGGCATTGTTACAACATTTGAATTTACGTCTTTGTTTATTATTCTGACATTAAAGTATGCGGCTGTCTATGCACTAACTCGCCTCTGGTCTAGACTAAGGTTATCTGGTAAAATCTTAATAAAATTCAAATTGTAAGTCTGGTTATCTCGTATAGTATATTACTATGATAATGCAGCAATGACGCTCCATGTTTCTGTACTGTTAGCACTACATTTAACGGTTTAACGGGTGGTAGGTCTCCGTGGACAGAGACCGTCATGGTAAGAACTACCGCAGCATCCAGATTGAAAGGCGTTATAACTACTGTAATCACTGAGGTAATGAGAATCAACACCTTGTCTTACACGACGAGCGCAATGTGGTGCAGTGTATCATCTTGACTACCGCCACGTTGTTATGAGTAGGCGTATTACTTACCATCAGGTGAACATTCCACCCCTCTTGACACTCAATTGAATAAAAAAAAATTAAATTACATACTGAGATTCATCATTTTATATCTCAAAGCAACGTACACAATGTGTGTAATGTGCTAAATTTATCATCCTAACTAGCGCTAGTTTGTTATGAGCAGACACTTAACATTAAGTGAACCTCTTGTTCGTCTCGTCGATTCGAACAATTAAAAAATATACTTTAATATATATTAAGTAGTTTGAGACTTATTAAAATGTAGACAATTGTTTGAACGGTGTCTCCTTTTTAATGGTACGATATAGATAACAAAAAAAATCAAGTTGTCTATTAATTATTAATTAATAAACTAGTTTTTTAATGTCGCATCAATAATTAACATGAACGAGATAAGGATTTTCAAGGCGAAATCGATTTCGAATGGAATTTTCTCAAACTACATAATATGTATTACAATTTATCATAAAACCTTACATATACGTAGCAACCAAAGGTTTTTTTTATTCAAAGGAACGTTACGGCGTTCATAACAATGATGAGCTAGTAAATATGATTTACTGCAACGCATAGTGGTCATACTTTGGTGACAAGGTACTAAGTCGCATCAGTGATTTCACCAGTCGCAATGACTTTCAAACCTGAACGTCTGCGCGGTACTGGTTGACGGCAAAACAGGAACTTTACTGGTGGTTTTGTCTCTGGGCGGGTTGGGTGCAATGGTCGCTGCACCACATCAGTACTGTGCAAATATTACTGTCTTTCGGTTTGAAAAGCGCTGTAGGCAGTGTAATTACTGGGGTGACGAGATTTGACGTATTATGTCTTACGCAACGAGCGCTATGTGGTTTAGTGTATATTATCCTGACTGGCGCCACATTGTTACGGGTGGGTGTATCACTTACCATCAAGTGAACGTTCCACTCTTCTCGTCGCTTTGTGGAATAAAAAAAAACATATTTTTTTTATGTAATTAAGTGATAAGACGTGGCACTATTTAAGATAGTATGCACTGCACTACATTGCGTCGTCGCCTGGGACATGAAATGTAGTTTTGTTACCCCAGTAATTGCACTACCTACAGCGTCCTTTAAACCGGAACACAGTTATGTTAACACACTACTGTTTGGCGGCAGAAATAGACGCTGCGGTGGTACCCACCTAGACGATCTCCCGTAACAGAAACCTAACCACCTGTAAAGTACCATATAAAGGAATCGACGACCTAGCCGCTTTTATTTATTGTTTTAGTCATAGTATACAAATGTAAAAATACTAAAATGTAGTCTGAAAACGATACTTGATATGTTAGTAATAATTATCTATATATAGACGACATCCTAGATTAATTGACTCATCATGGGATCTCCGACAGCAATAGACATGAACACTTAAATTTTGGCAGAGTTATTGCTTTCAGTCAATTAGAAGTCGATTAAATAAAAAAGGGCTAAAATTATGATGACAATTAATTCGAGATAAGTCACACTATCCATTTAATACTACAGTATGTCTTACGCGTGTTTTTAATCTGTGCCCGCAATATGGCGACGCGCGCTCCCGCCGCGACGTCAACACTTTCGCGCCAAACCTGTTATTTGCCGGCAACAGCCCCGCGCCCGCGGTGTCCGTGTGTTACATTCGTGCCTTGCAATTGAGCGTTTACGTCGACGCTTCTAGAACATTAGCTTTTTTTTAAAATTGAATTAAGCGGGACAAGCGGGACGTTCACCTGATGGTAAGTTATACGCTTGCCAATAACAACGTGACGCTAGTTAGGACGATATATACTGTACTATATTGCGATTGTCGCATGACGCATAAGACTTTGGGTCTCGTTACAATAGTAATTACACTAGCTACAACGCTCTTCAAACCGGAACATTGAAATGTTTGCACATTACTGTTTAGCGGCAGAAATAAGCGCTGCGGTGGTACCGACCTAGACGATCTCCGACAACAGAGGCCTACCACCAGTAACATACAGCCGCATAGATTATATTAATATTAAAGATAGACAAGATCATCACGAAATACTCGTATGCAAAACCTTTTTTGGGCGACTCCCATGTCCAAACGCGATGGAGAACCATTGTGGATGCCCTTTGCCCCATCTTGGGGCCATAGGATGTTAATGAATGAATAATGAATGTAATCATAATCTTTTCGTAATTTACGAAACAGGCTTTGTTCCGCGTTATGAGATAGTGGGTCGATCTACTCTATTTGCGAGAATTTTCTTACTTAAAAATAAGTGTAAACCATCTCCAAGTTTTACTGGTTTCATTTATTTTTTTCCAGATTTCCATAATGGTTTCGTCACGTTTGAAATGTATATCTTTTTACTTCGAAATTTACATTAGTCATAGACAATACCACAGACTAAGTGAAAAGATAATTAAAAAGATTACTATAATATTTTTTTTAATTACTTTATTCAAATTTATAGTAAATTCTCTGCGCATTTGCGTAGCACAAACCCTCTCTCCTGTCCAATTACGCAGAATAATTACGAAGCTCACCTACCAGTCTCGCACCGACAACCGGAAGGGAATGAGGCAATTCGGTGGTGAATTTTATGACCACTAGCGAGGCGTAAATAAAACCAAAAGCATTTTGTAATATCCTGAAGCCGGAAAACAGTATTTCGAAAACAATGAACATAAATCCGTAGAGCCTTCTGTACAATGTTCAATAAAAAAAAATTATAACACGAGATGTTTTAACGAAAATATTAAGTAATTAAAATATAACTATTTTATACAATTTCATTGTTAAAGTAAACAGCGTTGATTGACTTCGATTAGGAAATAAAGAAATAGACGAATTTCTAGATAATATAGATGATAATAGTAATCATTACTTGCGTCTGGAATAATAGATTCACCGGTAGCCGAAATAAAACATTCCACCGTAATAAATCTAACATTCGTGAAAGTAGTCAATCATCAGGGTCGATCGCTCCTTACCTTTTACCTTGATTACTTCGCCATAACAGAAAAGACATTGGCTTTTATCATTATTACATTGATTACGAACGCTTTCACATAACGATAGATTTGTAAGAAGTACTCGTGATAAATGTTTAGTGGAATACTTCCGCGCTTATTGTTTATAGTATATTTTATATATTTATTTATGCACAAAGAAATCACAATGATAATATAACATAAATAAAAATAAGTGCAAAGGCACTACTTATACCAATATGGATTGTCTTCCAGTAGACCTGTATAAAAATGTCTTCAATTATATTTTAGTAAATTCTCATTCTCTACGATTATAATGATAAAGTTCTCTATTAGACAGACAAAACAAACAAATTTACACTTCCCTTTACTAAAACATTACCAACGTTCTCTCAGAAGAAAACATTCAAGAAGAGTCAGTCAAGTCATCCACGAAAACTGTTGTTTTTCAAACTTGCTGGTTTCCTCGCGATATTTTCCTTTCCAACCTGAAAAGCTTGATTGGAATAGAACCTGGTCTACTTTGAAACGTATAGCGCTTTAAAAACTGAGCTATCTCGATTTAATACTATGCTTAAGTTTGAACCGCTAATTATTAACAAGTATAAAAAAATATCCATCTGCAAATTCTTTGTTGGTCGGTTTCTGGTTCATATTTCTCTAAAGACTTTAAGGTTATGTATTCTTCTCAAATACATCTTTAATTTTTCTAATTAACAACAGAGAAAAGTATTATAAAAACGGAAAACTTGTGCGGAATGAAGTTAATACTTGTAGAGGTAAGATGGAGACCAAGTTAATTCTTTGGAGATATCAAGGAAGCTTCGAAGAAATTTTAATACAAATTTATACTCCATTATGAATACTTATACTAAACAACTACTTGATGACTATCACTGTTCTGTCAAGGCAGTAACGATTCAGAAGATTTATAAACTAATATCGCTTAGCTTCTGAAAATTTGATCATGGATGTTTTAACTGATCGATCTCTGTTTCCTCCTTGATTTATTTGGTCACCGCCATCGATAGTGCCGGGATATCCTGGAAAAATAGAGACAGAGGAATACCCCGCGGCCAATCGTAAATCAGACGAGGTTACTGATTACGATTTAGAAAGATTAATGTTTGACTTAAAACTCCGCAGGAGACATTCAACGAGGAAATATTTCGTTACATCTTACCATTGAGCTGATTTTGTACTATATAGTTATTATAATTCATCCGAATCTATTAAGTAAACTAACATAATCTCTTATGCTGTATTGTTGACACAAAGTGATTGTGTCCTATAAATATAATCCTATAACGGATATCCTAAGGAAGGTAAGGAGTAGAGTATTCGCAAAAGACAATGGATCGACATCACAGGTTAAACCTACATCGCACCTGCGTCAAGAGGGATCTAACGAGATGTCGTTTGTAAAAAGGTTCACCTCTTAACTTCGCAAGTCCCTCTCTCAATCCCTCCAAAGTCCTACACATAACAAGGTCGATCTTCTATGAAATATAAGTAATAGCTTCGCGCGAACTTCACTTCACTCCCGCGTTATTATTGAAAATTACATCTACACATATATTTAAGTTAACGTTTATTTAATTCATAAGAATACTAACAAAGTACATATTATACTTAATTTTCCTGAACATAGAAAATATAAAATAGTTTATGTGCCTTACCCTGAAGTAGGATATTCGGTGAATGATAATGCGGTCTGTTTGTCAACCCTTGTGTTTAATTACGGACCCCTACGTACGATTTAATTTTACTGTCAACATGCTATATTACTGTCAAGTGTTTTTGATGAATTTGTAACAAAATTCAATGTACGTACATATATATGTATATGAGCGGAATATATTTATCGGGATCTACTAAGAAATATAACAATTTCAAGGAATGCCTATTTGTTTGACCTTTCAACTTAAATGGAAATGGACGAACTGATAAGTAAGTAAAACGAAACTCATTATTTTCTTACAAACAATACCTTTTTTTTTCGAGAATCGCTGTACCAAATATACATAATATTCAGTATGTATAGGCCTTTACATTTTAGATTATACTAGTCGATGCCTAATATAACTGATATTCTAAAATACATGTACATATCTTGGAGATACACGTCCAGCATTGGACGTCCATCATTGAGATGAGGATAAAGATGGTGGTTTTATACTTGAAGATCGTATAAAGCATATTATTTTTGAACAAAGTCCACCTTAACACGATATAAGTATTTTTTGTATAGTTTAAACATTTATGTACTAGTTGCTCCCGGCCCGCTTTGCTGGCTGTAATATATAATAACATTTGAAATTTGTCAGAAATAGTCCTTTAGAGCAACTGCAAATGACTTTTTATAGCGACCGTTACTATAGCAACCTCCTAAATATTATAATATGTTTATAAAAGTTAATTATACATAATAAAATGAAGTCTATGATATTCAAAAAATAAATAGCATATACAAATCTTACCGCCTCGAATACTTTTGTTCCCGTGTCGATAGGTTCACTAGTTTTCAAGTGAAAAAAAAGAATATCCATTTTCAATATACATATCATCATCTCATCATTATCAGTCGCCAGATGTTCCTTGTGGACATAGGCCTATATATATATATATTGTGTCTATGTGACTCACATATACCTGGATGAAATTCTCAGAAAATATTATTTTCGTTTGAATATTTTAAGATTTATGCTCCTTTAACAAGTTTTTTTACTGAAGTACGATATAATTTATCAAAAAATTAAATCTACATCTTTAATGTCCATATAAATGTTAATAAATGCGTTTCAACATTTTATGGACATGCGAAATGAACGAACTTGAATCTGATGAAGTAATAAAAACCCTTACATAACTCGTTACTGTATTCACAGCTCGAAGTTCTCGCATTTAACTTATTTTTTATGTATTTATATATATATATACCTCTTAGCATTTCAGTTTGATAAAATATATACCAGATTATATACTTACTTAGTAGGTTGTATACTTTTTAGCATATGATAATATTATCATCATGATCACTTCATCAAATTAAATAAAGCCAAAAAACCAACAAAAACTTTGAACATCCATATTTATAAGCAAAAATCTTAGAAATATATCACAATACACTATATACTAATTCACCTATTTTATGTTCCCACTGCTGGGACTGGCGTTCTTACAAGTATTGCGTAAAAGCGATAATCCACCATCGAACTTCCTGCAGAAGCTGTTGTTTTTTAAAACAACCCTGTTTCACCACCGATGTTTTCCTGCAAGCTCAATCTAATTCAGGGTTAAACTCTATACCCACTGATGTTATATACGTACTAAAAGATCTGCGAAGATCTGACTGTAGATAATTATCAAAGCTGTAGATTCTCCGTGATGACTATGATGTCAGTAGATTTATCTACTCAGTTTCTCTGTGACAATTGATGATGCAACGAGGGGTAGTAAGTAAACAAACGCAATAAAATCTCTAAACGTTATTTCACGTACATAAAGAAGGATATTTATTTAGTAAAAGAATCTCTTCTAACTAAAATAAAGAATACTTTCCGTTTAAGTATAACCAAATGAACCAACAAAGTCAAGAACCTTTTAATAAAGCCATTGTTCTGCGGAAACCAGCTCCTTGTCTCGTACACTTGTTACAATATTATCATACGGAATATTCATATTCGTTCACATATTTTAGTTAGAATAATGGAGGACGTCAGGGAGGGCCGGACCCGGAAACGGGAACTTTACTTAACAGTAGTGGTGATGTTGAATCTGTGGAAGACTAAATGTAGAAACGCAGCAGTTAAGCGCTTATTTTGTCGTGAATGCTTCCTGGTTCGATTCCAGCTTTATATCATATAATATCAGAATTCACTCAAGCTTATTTGTGGTAGGTCTCTGTTGCTGGAGACCGTCTAGGTACCACTGCAGCGGTTATTTCTGCCGACAAACAGCAGTGTGTAAACATAACTGTGTTCCGGATTGAAGGGCGCTATAGTTAGTGAAATTTCTGGGGTAACGATACTCAACATATTATTTTTCAAGGCGACGGGGGCTTTGTGGTGCTGTGTATATCATCCTAACTACCGCCACATTGTTATGAGCGGGCGTATCACTTACCATCAGGTGAACGTGTCACTCCTTTCATCACTTCGTAGTGTAAAAAAAATGTTTGGTTTGAATAAATTTTCTTTTGAACCAAGCTCCATGTAAATCTGTTGTTATAACACCATAGCTATATTACCACTGCCCAATTTTAACTAATTGTTTATTTGATTATAATAATGACTTTTTATGGTAAGGGACCATAAAAGTTTAAGTCACCAACTTGAAATGTATGCGTGTGTCGCTTAAAATAAATTTTCATCTCGATTTCAATGAATACGGACCTGTTATCGGTAGCTACTGACGCCTCATTACGAATTCATATACTTCGAGCGCAGAATAATCATTGTTTTAGGAAGACAAACATTTTCTTTATATTTATGTAAAAAACAATGATTTTGAGTTTAAAACAATAACAGACACTTGTCTTAATTTTTTCGTAACAAGGAGTCTGTATAGTTATATCTCGGAGAGTTGCCGCCAAGTATACTCCGGCATTTATAATGAGAGATGGAATACAGCAATAGTGCTTTAGCGGTAGATTTTCAATATCTAGGCTGGTCAAATTTGAATAACCTATAACCACGGAATCGAAACCTGGACCTCCTAACAAGCGATGATTCGAAAAATCATATATTAATCGATAATTATAGAGTTAAACGTTAAGTGAAAATCTTCTCTTTGAAGTAGAATAAACAGTTTAGCTCCTCAGTCTTTTTGCGGCGTAGTTGGTTACTAATGTTAACTAAACTATGCTATATGGTTAATGCATGAGACCAATCGATCACTTAAAAGTTGGTGCATAAAGTTTTCAATCTCTTACCACCAGATGGTGCTGGTTCACTTTTATATCGTACATCTATTTCTCCTTAACGGTATCAGAAACGTTGAAGTTTAACTAATGGTAAGTAAACGACTTTCCAGAACAATGTGGTTATACGACGACAAACACTATACTGTGCTCGTCATTTTATTACGCGTGTATCGTTACCCCAGTAATATCAGCTACAACGCCATTCAAACCGGAAAAAAGCAACCTTTATGTAATCTTCAAAATATATTAAATCATTCTAACTACAGTTCCATTGGAACTGAGACACAGTAGTGATGTAGTAAGAACCGTTTTGATAAAAGCAATCCACTGCTGGACATCCTGCAATAATTTTTTTTTTATTGGATACGATGTCCTTTGAATATTATTAGCATTTACCCGACGATCTTCAGAAACGTTTACATGTTGTGCCAATACTTGACCTCACTTAACAGTTACTTAGACCTGTCCAACAGGTGCTTTCTCATCGCCGTAAAAATAAGTAGGCGTCGTTGGATAGGGCTCCGTCTTGAGGAACCGGAGACGAGTAGGCGATAATGGTCCGGCTGTACCTCGTACGAGCTATAAACAAGTATAACGAGCCTATACGCACTCCAGGCCCTCGGCTTAGCTGACCTTTATTTTAATATCAGGAATTATTTTTAAAGGCTTTATTTTCCTATAGAACACAGCGACCTGATTATCAGGATACCTTTAGTGCCGTTTCCTCATGTCTGAGGATCACGATCAATACTACGCTTGAGGAGGGAGCGGATGATCTAATTCCACCGATTCCTGTCCAGCGCATCTATTACGATTGTATAAAATATAGAGGACTAATCTTTAATTTGATCGGTTCATCTGGTTGGTGCATGACCGAATGATCTTTTGCCTTCGGTGTTCCCAACGATAATCAATTTTTCAAGACAATTATCACCTCTGCGACAGGAAGTTAACAGCTTGATGTCGAGGTTATGTGGGATTACCACCCATTGACACATTCTTGGCCTATCAAAACTTTGGCTGATAAAGTAAAAAGTCGCGGCTCTCTCTTATACCCTCACATTGTTACTGCAGGACTCAGTACTGTTCTTAGCCTGAGATTACTGCGCTGATCAGGACGCATACCTAATGGTATGCTGCCTCTTCCAATATGATGATGTTTGAATTATAAGATGTCAAGTTTGCTTACTTTGTTACTACATGATATACAAATTTTATAAGAATAATTTTATATCTTGGCGTTTTAAGTTGTCATTATCAGCCTTCGGCAGTTCACTGCTTGATACAGGCAATTCTCCAGACCACTCAGCCCGACCTTCAGCTATACACTGATATACTCGTACTTTACGTACTATAGTACAATATAAATATAAGTAGCGTATAAAGTCCGACAAACACGTCCGCACGACGCGACCGACTGATTGCAAATGAGCTATTAACGCCTCTATTGATTTTCTACTACCTCATTATTGTATATCAGACTACCCACATTAATTAAATGCTATACTACGATGGCTGGATATAAATGGATAATCATGAACCAGATAATTACTGGTAAAACCTTTTACATTCATCTATGTATCCTTTATATATGATATGTGTAACCTTATGTAATTCATACAGCCCTCACAATATCCGTTTACTGGTGGTAGGTCTCTGTTGGTGGAGACCGTCTACGTATCTACGACCGCAGCTGCTATTTTTGCCGTCAAACAGAAGTATGCAAATATTACTGTGTTCCGGATTGAAGGGGTCTTAAAATGCTGGAATGGCGTTGTAGACCCCCCACTATGTGGACAGAGGATATAAAAGAAATCGCTGGGAGCCATTAGATTCAAACAGCGCAATACCGTGGTTCGTGGAACACATGACAATGATACCTATATCTAGCAGTGGACATCCATAGGTTGTAATGATGATGATGATGGATTTAAAGGAGTTGTAGCTATCGTAATTACTGGGATAGCGAGACTTAACATATGTCTGAAGGCGACGAGAAGAATGCGGTACAGTATATATCATCCTTACTAGCGCCAAGTTATCACGGGCCAGCGTATCACTTACCATCGGGTGAAGATAGCCTATGTATCTCCATATTGTTATAGACACGGTATCATTAATCATTAGGTAAATTGTCTTGCTTGTTTTCTCATTTTTATCATTATGATCGGTCAATAGACGTCCACTGCTGGACATAGGCCTTCCCCAGATCGATCGTCCCATGAGTTGTTGTCGATTATGAAGAACTTTAATTCATTTCTCGTAAACACCTTTCGCGGAATAATCACAGCTACTAAAATATCTCAAGTCGCAATTTGTAGTAAAAACCAAATTAAAAAAAAAGCTGCTCTCATTTCCCGTGTGGAGGTGGCTGGCAAAGTTTTTAATATCATTTCTATTTAAATCTAAGAGATTCTTAATTGAAACTTTGCCTTTGTGGAAAGTTTTACGCTCGAGTTCGCGTTTTTGAACATCCACTGATATCTGAGGTAGAAAGAGATAAATGCATTTCGAATTAAATGAAAAATGGATGTTCAAGTTCTGTGTTGCTTACTTAAACCATCTAAAGTATTTTAAGATAAAAACAAAATGATAATTTCATAGGAATTAAAATATTTTTTAAACATTTTGTTTGAAACAAGTGTTGTCTTAATGTTGTGCATAAAACATGATGATGATAAAATCTTGTAAGTTACTGCGGCGTTAATACTTCATTGAGAGATTGATATGTGTGTTTGTGATTTAGTAAAGAAAACCATGCCTTTAAATCATAATTTTTCAGATAGTGGAATGGGGTCTAAAGACCTTCAAGAATAGATTCTATTACTTTTTTAAAAGTCTGCAATGCAGTTGCAACTTGCTTAGGCTATCCATGGGCGATGGCGATCACTTACTCCTCTGGCGCAGCGATCCAAAGCGAGTACTAGCTTCCGGCACAAAGGAGCCTTGTCTGTATTTACTCCACACATTTCATGAGGCTAATCAGGTATCCGGTATTCTTTGCTACCGTTCACCATGTTCGGGATCGCATCCATTCCACTCTTATTGTCGGTTTCGTAACACGGATTTTTTATACGGGCGGACTGTCACCCCGCCACGCAACCCTCATGTTGGAGGATCACATCCTATTTTGGTCAGCGAGCCGATCGAAACTTAACCGATTAGCTTAACCGTACTACCGACTCTTCCCCTATCCGCCACTTGGAGGACGCTCTCCACACGCCGAGAGGACCAACGCGGGGTACCTAATAACTTATAAATATAAACCTCCCGATCGTTTATTTAAAAAAAAAGCTTCATTGTTTATATGTATTGTAATTACAATGTTGCTCGAATAACATTTATGTAAACCGCAACAACATAGTTTCACTTTGTATTTGACGAGGGTTGTAGTTTAATTTAATGTTTAATGGTAAAAATGAGCGTTCACTTGTAAATTTTATGCGCTGGCTGCGGCTAAACGTCGCTTCGACGACCTATAAAATGTACATATTATGTTTCAACTAGTTTGTTAACGAGATGCACCATTTAAATACACGTACCTAAATTAAACCAACACCATGTAATGGTGAGAACAAAACGTTAACATTATATTCATTGCTTAATCCTAATTCAATCTATATATGTATATATAAGAGATATCCATAGATCTATTGACGCATCACGATAACTCCGAAAATCGTAAACACTTAAAGTTTGGTAGAGATATTGCTCCTGCTGTATAAAAGTCGGCTAAGAATTTTCCATCTTGCCTCCTGCCCTCTTCCCAGCTATGTGGAGTCGGCACAGTATGTAATTCTCTTCTATATCCCTCTCACCATCATCATCATCAGCCAATAGACGTCCACTCCTAGATATAAGCCTCACTCAAAGATCCCCACATCGATCAGTCCCGCGTCGCTCGCATTCATTCGCAGATCGTCGGTTTTAAGACCCACGCGTAGCGATGCAGAGGTCATCAAGCATTTTGCCAAGGTCTTCCTTGGTCTCAGCCACGATCACGATGTCATCAACGAATCGAAGATGGGTCATGTACTCGCCATTTATGTTGATACCATGTCCTGTCCAGTCCCAAAGCTTGAAGACGTCTTCCAGCGCTGCTGTGAACAGCTTTGGCGATAGAATATCTCCTTGTCTGACGCCTCGCTGTAACTGGATAGGTTTCGAGCGATGGTCTTGGAGGCGGACTGACATAGGGGCGTTTTCATACAATGACCACAAAACTTCGACGTAACGAAGGTCTATTTGGCACCACTGGAGCGATTGTAACACCGCCCATGTTTTGACAGAATCGAAGGTTTTTTCATAGTTCACGAACGCTAAGTATAGTGGAAAATTATACTCTTCGGTCTTCGTATAACTTGCCGCAGCGCATGTATGTGGTCTATGGTACTAAAGCATTTTCGGAATCCTGCTTGCTTGGGGGGCTGCAAATCATCTAGCTTGTATTCGAGACAATTCGTCATGACTCTCGAAAACAGCTTATAGACGTAGCTCAGGAGCGTGATAGGCTTATAGATCTTCAACCGTCTCCTGTCACCCTTTTTGAAGAAAAGCCTCACCCCAGTGTCATGATTTTGGCGTTTTCCTCTCGAGTATGATGGAGTTAACTAGTTTCTGAAGAGCCATCAGGACTGGTCGTTCTCCTTCCTTCAGAAACTCCGGCGTAATTCCATCACCCATCGAGGCTCTTCCAGGTCCATTTCCGATGCTGCAGCTTCCTGAATAAACAGTTCATCATAAAGAGTCCCTCTCGCTCCATGTAATCGGCTAGCATTTGTCCGCAGGAATTCTGACGTCCATTTCCAAATTGCTCCATATTCCACTCGTCACCGCATCGCTTGCCTAGTCCTTAAAGACTCTCATGATAACAGTGTAATAAGTCCTAAAAGCATGCATGGCCTGAGAGATGTCCTCATACATTAATTCTATCTCCTCGTCGGGTCAAGATCATCGATGTCACGCCATTATCGTCTATGTGGCTTGTGATAACCCTATTACCTCTCACGGTGTCGGATGCGAGTACATTGCCTGTTTTCAATACCTGGAGTCTAGACTCTTCCAGGGCTCCGGACCTCTCAACGCCTATGAGATCTTCTATGGTGCTTCCCCACCAGATACTCTTAGCAATACAATCGCCACCTATTAGTAGTTTCGTATTATCTAATTCACCGCAGATGTTTTTTAGCCGGTCCAGGTACGGCTCTATGGGTTTGTCTGGTTCGAAGTAAAAGGACACCATGGCGATTTCCCAAGCACTGGTTCGGATTTTAACAACAATAATATTGTTGTCAGTGAGTTTCGGGCACTGGATGATGTCAATGTCCTTATTAAAGTTAACGATTGCTGCTTTCACTGTTTTGTCGGTTATACCAGTGCTGGAGAAAATTCTCGCAATGCCGTAATTTTTCAATCTTTTTATCCCGCCCCCATATTATATACTATATCTTTGTACTATTGTGATCCTTTTATAGTCTTCCTTATAATACGACACCTGTTATTTTCTTCGTTTGATTTATATTAATTTAATACATCAGCGTACATTTCTGCTCTCAAACGGTGGCGTGTTTTAATGAAATAACGTTTAACCGAAACCACGTTAACTTGACTCCTCGGCAGTGTTATATTAAAAAATCTAATTAAAACTTCAAAGTGTGTTTGTGAAACAAGTTTGGCTCCACACCGTGTTTCGGCGTTAAACAAACGGCACGAATAAAATATGTATTGCCGCTTCATGAAACTCCTGAATAAAACATCTCAAAGCGTTTAAACCAAAAGACACGACATAAAAAATTCATAATCCACCTTTCAAGTTAATATGTCTGAATTCGTCGAGGGCAGTAATTAATGTACATAAATAAAACTCGACGATATAATGGCGCCGGGATGAAATGGAAACGGTGCTCCTTTACCGGAAACCGGAAAAAAGCTGCGAAGTATGAGAACGTCGGGGAGCTTTCACGCTGAGAACAGAAAAACACACCACTTGAAATATCGAAACTTGGTATAATTGGACCCCACTCACCATCGGGTTTCGCGGAGGGACGCCGCTATACATTTATCTTGAAGGTGATAAAAACAAATACTTTCAATGGTCGTCTGAGTGCTTCCGTTATGGCGAAGTTATATAGATATAAAAATAAAGAAGTAGAAGGTACATTTCTTATATTTTTAAATAATTTAGTGACTACTCTGCATTTATCTATAATGAAGTTAGTGGTAGGTCGCTGTTGCTGCAGCCTGTAATCTCGGTCTATTATGAATAGGACTAAGGTATTCCCTGCCTGTGGTCCAAGGCGACTAAAAGGGTCCTCGAGTCCGTGAGCCTTGAAGGTGGGGGCCCTCAGAGCTCAATAAGCGAGCTTTAGGAGGACAGCAAATGCATGGTGGTCTTCTATTTGCCGTAGCACAGCGTGGGTGCTAAGGAGCGCTTTGCCCTTCGTGGGATGTTTTAGCCAGAGTGCAGGGAGGCACCCGTGCGTTTCGTAGGAGATCCCGAAGCCCCTCTTGATGGATTGAGGGAGACAACCGAGGGTGTTTTAGTTGGTAGAAGCCCCACATAATCTTAAACAAGATCACCCCCGCGATAATAAAAAAGTCTGTTGTCGGATATTTGAGGCAGGACTGTGTCCAGCAGTAGACGCCTATCTGTTGATGATGGAAGATGATGAAATTCAGAATATTTTGATATGGACTAATGGTGGCAGGTTTCTATTGCTATATAGTAATTTACGTTCATGATATACCACACTTAGATGGATTACTGGTGGTAAGTCTCTGTAGCTGGAGATAGTCTCTATGGGTACCACCGCAGCTACTATTTCTGCCATCAAACAGTAATGTGCAAACATTACAGTGTTTAGTTAGAAGAGCATTGTAGCTAGTGAAATTACTGTTGTGATGAAACTTAACATCTCATCTCTGAACGCGACGAGCACAACAGTGGTGCAGTGTCTATTATTCCCGCGCTTATCATCAGGTGAAGGTGAGTTAAATGTAACTGCTTTCTTGAAGCTGTTTGCAAACCTTACAACACTGTGGTCCCGGGTTTGACACTGTAGTTTCCAACTCGTTTGGCGAACTGCCATCTTCGTATTGTAAATTTAGAGCTGTAAGAGCTTCTGTTCCAACTGTAAAATATGAGCGACAAGGTCTCCTGCGTCACTAAGTTTCACCAACTTTGTACATCTCGTAAACTTGAATTTATTTCTTATTCCTGTGTCCTTAAAATGTATCTTTGCGGAAATTACAATCAGTAAAAGGAATGATAAGAGAGGGTCCACTTTCTACATGGGGTCATTTATTGATGCGAGAACTTTGTGTAGGAATGGGTAAAGCTTATGGGGGTTGCGCTTCAGACCCGTATTACTCACACTCCTTAAAGTTTTCGGACTTTGGCAATAACTTTACAGATGTATGGGCCTAAAACAAAGAACGGAAGTCGTTTGTAAAGCGTTTAGAGCTTTATGTTATCTACTTTTGTACGAATCTGTCGTTTTGGTGACAAAGAGCTTTTAATGTGTTTTATATTATTAAGCTCTATAATATTTTAACTTATCTGTTCGCTTCGATAACAAAGTTTAATGAGGATATGAAATTTTTAATTAAAGTTAGGTAGTTGTGTGTGTAAACATCATGTGTTGAGGTTGGAGACGAATAGCTACAGGTCGCTACTAGCGGAAACTACAACGAACAAGACAGTGTTGCTATAATATATACATTACCTTCATTGTTGGTAGT
The DNA here is from genome assembly GCA_029034505.1 of Ornithoptera priamus. NCBI lineage: Eukaryota > Metazoa > Arthropoda > Insecta > Lepidoptera > Papilionidae > Ornithoptera > Ornithoptera priamus. The sequence goes on along the minus strand of JARDWD010000527.1, from coordinate 2,344,630 downwards.
TTATAAATGGTTTTAATTTTATCAAAAAAAAAAAAAGTTTCTTATAGGACATCATCATGTTAAGTATCAGGTCTTTTTTTTGAATGCGATGAAACATCGATTTTGAGATATGAAGGAATTTGAGATGTATTCACTATGCAAAATGTTTAAGACCTGATAAGAAATATTTCAACTCATATTCTAAAACGCTGTTGTGACCTACCTTCAAACGGAAGATCATGATAACTAGCAAGCAGGAGAAAGTTTAGTTTTTACTTATCAAAAGGATCTCTATTAGTTTTCGAAATTGTCCAAAACTAATATCAGGAAAATAACGGGAGGTGTGGTTCAGGTTCGCTTGTTGAGCGGTAAGGGCCCCACCCTCAAGGCCAGCGAAACTCCTACACCCTTTTAGTCGGCTTCTACGACAGGCATAGCTTACGTAGTTCTATTCTTACTAGCCCGAGACTATACGGGTAGAACCTAATGAACCTAGACGAGTCTTACATCTCAAGGTGATGAGGACAAGTGCAGTATACATCATTCTACCCAGCGTCACATTATTACGGACGTACGGAGCATTTACCATCAGATGTTGAAAATGAAAAAAAACATAGTTACAGCTTTTACATTTTAAGCAACAAACATGTAAGTGATAAGTAAAAAGTTACTACTTTTTTACTGTTCATCTACTGGTCTCCCTGTTTGCGGAGATCGTCTAGGTAGGTACCATGGCAGCGCCTATTGCAGCCGACAAACAGTACTGTGCAAACATTACTACGTTCCGGTTTGAAGGGCGTTGTAACTAGTGTAATCAGTGAGGTAAGAAGACTCAACATCTTATATCTCAAGTGACGAGCGCAGTATAGTGCGGTGTGTATCATGCTAACTAGTACCACGTTGTTATGAGCAGGCGTATCACTTACTTTCAGGTGAAAGTCCGGCGCGTCTCATCGGTTAATTTAATTTAAACAAATCCTCATTAACCTCTTACTGCTACCTCTTTATCACTATTGTATGCGTCGTTATTTGGTTGTACAGACACTGCGTGGATAATATTTATCTCCTCTCCATACACACAGAAATATATATATATATATTATCATCATCATTATCAGCCTTTTGTTTATCCACTGCTGGATATAGGACTTCCCAATGTCTTCCACCAAATGCGATCCTCAGCTTCTCGCATCCATCCACTTTCGACGGCTTTGATGATATCGTCAGTCCATCTGGAGCGAGGGCGTCCTACACTTCTGCATCTTGTACGCAGCCTCCATTCCAAGACTGTTCTCTCCCATCGGCCGCCACTGACACGACAGACATAGCCGGCCCACAGCCATTTCAACTTGCACATTTTGAGTAATAACTTATAATATATAAGAAGAATAGGATATAACGGATGGCAACCCTGAACGGGCCGCAACGCCTAAGTCACGCAGACATGTTTGCCCAGCACCCGGGCCGGGATACACAAACAACGGCGCAACCTAAAAGCGGTACCCGGGGATTTTTTTTTATTTACCACACGCCGCAATCGCTCCAGTATCGCCGGAGAGCAATGAACACATAACACTGCGTGTGGTCCATTGTACTCTTCAAATCACGATACCTAACACAAACAACGGCACTGGAGTAACAAATGGTCAACGGCGGTACAGCTGTCCCTGGCTGGTAGGGACCACAGCGCCTATATCTACCTCTGTTCAGTAATCAACAAACGGCTTTGTGTTCAGGTTTAGCTAAACTATATTTTTTATTCGACGAGCAAGACGTTCATCATCATCATTATCAGCCGACAGACGTCCACAGGTTGACATAGCCCTCTCCGAAAAATCTCCACATCGATCGATCCTGCGCTGCTTGCATCCTGCTGCTACCCGCAACCTTCACCAGATCGTCGGACCACGTGGCGGAGAGTCTGCAAGCCCCCCAGCCAGCAAGACGTTCATCTGATGGTAAGTGATATGCCTCCCCATAACAATGCTGTACTAGTTAAGATGGTATATACATCATATAATAATCGTTCTTTGACATTGGAGGTTAAAACTCGTTACCACAGTAATTTAACTAACTACACCGCCTTTCAAACACATTAATATTTGGTGGTAGAAATGGAAGATAGGGTGGTACTTAGACTGTCTCCGGCAACAGAAATTTAACCAACAGATGAATCACCGTTTCCATCATATAACTGATCACCGAGTGAATGTTTATAAAATAACTTCATTCTTTCTTGTTGCCCACAGCTGGAACAAAGGCTTCCCCAAAATAGGATAATTTGGTGAACTCGTCATCTTCAGTACGAGTTGGCAAGCTAACAGAACAGAGAATGCTGCAGCTGTTCCATTGCATATATTTCGTCCCCAATCGATTCTTTACGATATGCTGAGAGCAGAGTCTCGGCGACGATATTATAATTCGTCTCCCAAACGTTGTGTAAACAATCTAAGTTTTAAGTTGGTTTAGTTTATGTAAACATTCTAAGTTCTAATAGCAAAGTAAGTTTCTAGGTAGATCCACGTCCATTGCAGCCGACAAACATTACTGTGTTCCGGTTTGTAAGGCGCTAGTGAAATTACTGGGGTAAAGAAACAACATGTAACGTCTCAAAACGACGAGCGCAATGCAGTGTAGTATATACCATCCTAACTAGCGCCACGTTGTTATAGGCAGGCGTATCACTTACCACCAAGTGAACTTCCAGTCTCTCCTCGCACATATGAATACCACAGATAACACAGCAAAATTATATCGTTATAACGATATTATACTAACATACTTATTAATGTCTGTTTGCATATTTATGTTAAACTCGGTATTTACTATGTTACTACCGACATTCCCGAGCTACAATAAAAAGGGATATTTTTTTTTTAAGTAAGCAAACATCATTCCAGTAGAGTCTGTAGCTGGCGTAATAACCCTGGGCATACCTCAGATTGTAAACGGCGCCGCGCTATGCAATAGTAAATACCGTCGCTCGATCCATTCAGCAGCTGTTACGTGATTTGAGTCGACATGGTCTGTCTGAACTCTTTATATAACTCTATATTTCATTAGGATCTTCTATAATCGCTATTTATACTCATGCAATTTTTTTTTTATTCATCGAAACGAGGAGACGAACTAGATGTTCAACTGACGGCAAGCAACACCTGCCTGCCCATAACGTGGCCCTAGTTTACATGATATATACATGTAACATGTTCTCTCGTTACCCCAGTAATTGCACTAGCTACACCGCCTTTCAAACCGGAACACAGTAATGTGCAAACATTGCGGTACCTACCTAATTACCTCAGGCGATGAGCGCAATGTGGTGCAATATATGTCATCCTAACTAGCGCCACGTTGTTATGAGCGAGCGTATTATTTACCATCTGGTGAAGATCCCGCTCGTTTGGCCGCTTAATTGTAATAAAAAAAAATACCTACATATTCATCGCCGACACAGACTACCATCAGTATTTAATAATTCAAATTATTAAATAAACAACTCATCATTTTCCCCACCACTGGGACTCAGGATCTTCTATATTAATTAAATTAATTAGAAAGTCTGTCATAGTTATTTACTCACCACGTTATTAAAACTACTAGTGGATATCGAGCATATGCGGAAAGCTGTTACTCTTGAAACATGTGGGCTTCATCATGCTATTGGCCTACACCGAAAGCCATAATTCGGGGTTCGAACCAGGGAGTCCTGGAAATGTATACCGTGTACAATCTTACAAACTGAGTTTTTACGTCTTCAGTTGTAATAGGACACAGCGATTTCGCCGGAAACAGGAAATTGGAACGAAATCTGAAGACTGTATTGTTACTTAATAAATTACATGTATAATATATGAAGTAATCATAAATATTGATCAGTAAATAATAATTAGGGAGTAGGGATAATAAATATAAAATATAAAAAAAACACTATATATACCTTCTTTAAGATGACGAGTAAATTTTTTTTTAATTTGTTATAAACAGTTATGATGAAGAAGTATTTATATCAGCGGATGAATCAACGCGTGTTGTAAGTGGAAGATTTTTGCGATTTAGAGAACGGTCGCGCTGCGTGTACGCACCTCGGCTGCAAGAGTAGGGAGCTCGGTTACGGGGGGAGTGGGGACGGGAGGTGGCAGTGGGGGCGAGAGGTGGGAGGGGTGTCACTGTGCAAATGCACTCGTAAACCCGGCGCGGGGTCAACGCGCGCCGCGCACCCTCGCCACGCCTCGCTCTCATATGTTCCTCCATTATACACTAGATCAGCCCGCGGCGATGGATCCTCGTGATTCTTCCAATGGTGTTTCATTCATAAAACTCGTCCACTATTACTGACGCTTGTATAATCCATAACATTTTTTTATATACATTGCAGACCAGAGAATGATTAAGAACGACAGTCGCTTAAAACTCTTTAAAATTTACTACCCTACACAATGGCCGGATAATGACCTAATGTTCCTCCACAAAGTTTTAAACGGAAAAATTAAATCACCCTCTACACTTGGGAGTTTCAATGGTAATTTACCCTGCAATTACCCTTTGATGTTTTTAAGTCCAAGCTATGGTCAAAGCTGTGTACGTCTATAATAGGCATACATATTAATAGTGTACATAATATCTAGAATGTAAGATAGTATATAATATGTTATGTTATTGGTGTATCAATAAATAAAGAAACCTCTGGAAGTTCATACACGTTCAGCGTTATTAAGACGCGCCAGTTCGATTCCTGCATGTATCAAGCACAGCAACTACCGTGGACATCAGCCAACTAGCATTTATCAGCATGGCGGATAATAGACCTCGACTTGAAAGCGCAAAAACGCTATTAAACTTATACTATATATATCATCATCATATACATAAGCCTCCCCCAAAGATCTCCTCATCGATCGATCCCTGCCCGCATCCAACTACTTCCCGCAACCTTCACCAGATCGTGAGACCACCTCGTGGGGCGGCTTGCCAACACTACTTCTTCGGGTACGCGGTTGCCATTCGAGGACCTTGATGCCCCATCAGCTGTCAGTCCTTCGAACGATGTGGACCAAGTTCCTTTTGTTGTTTTAAAGGAAGTACTAACTCGCACAACTTAAATTTTAAGTCATCAACATTTTTAAGACTTGGTAACTATATATGGTTAGTTTTTTACATGGGTAAACCTCCATGGTAGCTCCAAAGGTCCAAGTGGTCCTAGATGTCCGTTGATGAAGTGGTGCTAAATGAAACAAATTATTTTTTTTTCTTTTGTTCTGAAATTACATAGTAATTGCTTTTTTTTAATGATTTTGTTTTTAGTTTCTTTTTATGTAATGATGTTTAATAGATTTTTTTGTTGGAGAAATGAAACTCGACATCTAATGTTTCGGGCGACGAGCTCAACATGGTGCAGTGTATACCATCCCAACTAGTGCCACATTATTATAGCCATGCGTATTACTTACCATCTGGTGAACGATCTACTCGTCTCGTCGCTTAATTGAATATAAAAAAAACACCATTTATCATGATATGTATAGTAAAACTCAAACGGATACTTTTACAATAGAAAATGGCCGAAAGTAACTTCCTACGCTTTCTATCCGCTCGGGGAACCAACGAGAAAACTTTCCTCCATCCATTATATGAAGAATATTAAGAATAAATATGAGCTAAAGTATAGAGTTACATCATTAGGGAATTAATGGACGGTTATCATCATCATGCTAGAGATAGATCTTCAATAACCTCCACACCGTCTTTTCGGGCTTCGCTCGATTTCACTTGAGTATACCTTCACCAGATTGTCGGCCCACATTAAAGGAGTCCTTCTATAACTACTACCAGTACTGCGACATTGTTGACAGGCTGTTTGACTACACTGCCTATTACTGACTGACTACAGGCTGACAACACCAGCTGTTATAATTTTCTGTACATAATAGAAAAACATATAATTTATTGATGTTCTAAAGCCTACAAAAAATGGCTGATTCCTCTTTACCGAACTTTGCCGTATCCTCAGGAGAGGCTTTCGGTGAACCCGTCGTTATTATTTCCGTTTCCGATGCTCCGAAACCTTCAGAGAAAAGATTACTGAAAGCAATACACATTTTCGCAAACGTAGGGAATATTTAACTCATATTTGCCAAGACGCCATTTTATTTGTTATTCACTTAACCCTTTTGGTTGTTACTTAACTCAAAAAGTGAGTTCTATTAACATTGCGAAAATTAAATTTATTTTTCCAATTTTTTTCATTGGTAACCTTGACTAGATCTAGATTATTTTTGGCAAACAAAAAAAAACTTGTTAGATAACCTTTTTCAATTTCTGTTGAAGGTATTATAAAGTTATTACATGTTTCCGTTTTGTAATGTTTAAGTAAATGTTTTTCGTTTATGTTTTAATGTTAATATTTAAATACTGCATACCCTGGAGTGGGTGGGTGCAGGCAGGGTTTTCATATTGTAAGTAAAGTAAAACGAACGCGTTGAACAACGAGCCGCAATGGATTGTTCTCGGCGGTATGACGGAACACCTTGCGTGCACATTAACGACTGGTAAGTAAAAGTTCAATTTCCCATGAAAGGAATATTGTCGTTTGCCGTTCACTTAGATGCGAGTCTGCTAACCCTTAAGCGGAGTTCACACGCCCAGTGTTAAACTATTAAATATAATAACTATAGATAAACAGATAACAAGGAATAAATCAGTAATAATTAGATGGATCGACGATCTGGTGAGAGACGAAGGAAACTACTGGATGCAAGCAACGCGGGATCGATCGATGTGGAGATCTTGTGTGCATCTTGTGTGTGTCCAGCAGTGGACGTCTATCGGCTGATGATGAACGAATATATTCGAGGCTGTTTAATCTCCGCTCTCACCAACTACTAGATAGAATGTGGCTCTTGTCTACGAAAGCTGTTCTTCCAAAAATATTTTTTCTTACCATCTAGCTCGCATTTTATTACTAGTGTCAACATCCATTTTTTCGAAGGTCTAGATTTTTCAAAATTCAAAACCCTTTATTATAGAGATGTTTCACATTTTAATTCATTGTAGTGCTAAGAATAGAATTTATTCAACATTTTCAATGGACATGGTAAGTAAACGAATATACGGCTCACGATGGTAAGTGATGAGATGATGGTCATCACCTATGGACAAATGCAACCTCTACAGAACCGCAGCTGTGTTGACGATCTTCAAGAAGAAAGTAAGCTTTTTTATTGAACGAAGCAACGAACAAAACATGCCTCTCACAAAATGACGCTAGTTAGGATGATATACACAGCACCACATTCAGCCCATCGCTTTAAGATGTGAGATGTTAAATTTCTTTACCTCATTAATTTTATTATATACAACGACCTTTAAAAGTCCTTTGCACAGTAAACAGGAGCTGTTAAACAGTCTTCTATTGTCATTGAACTTTTAAAGGTTCTTTTGGTACTGTTTGTAGTGAGTGTTGTTAAGTTTTAAAGTAATCTAAGATAAGTAATGTTGTGTACGCGTGTGAGCCTGCCTCAAGAGGAGCAGTTCGCCGCGGAGTCAAATAATAGAACGTGTATTGTTTCCCGTGCGGGCGTTCGCCCCGACATGCGTCGGCGCGCGCCGTGCGAACCGCGCGCTGACACCGGCCGTTCGCGTTAGCCTTAGAGACCCTGTTCAATAGGTATCGAAAAGAAAATTTACGTAAACATACCCTACGTAGCTAAATAAATTAAGCGTTATGCAGTATTTTTTACCGTTGGCTTGGAGAAATCGGAAATCAATCACGGCCTCCACAACGCGATATTATGACGACCCGTCCCGGTCCCGCTGTATGCACATGCATTACAACGATTAAAGATCACGTCCAGCTCTAAAGTTTTCCTTTACGACGAACTTTCCTCCTACCCTTCCCACCTTATAGCTCTCATAAGCCAGGAGCTTTCGCAACATTATATCGCCAATATATATAGCGAATCTAAAGTTTAATAAAACATCATCAAAACTTTCTTCTATTGGACATGCTTATGAAGTACCATAGTTAAATTGTTATAATGATATTTTACGGTTATAAACTCTATTATATGAAAAATATTAATACAATGGTAGTTTCACTGACTCCGTACCGTAACAGTTAATTTCTTTGTAACGTGGTCCCTACCTGGTCCGATTTCGGGGCCACTTGTTATGAAGAGTGGTCGGTGGAATGGTTTCACTGTACCCTCATGGCTAGTTACCACACTAATATTAACTAATTTTAAATTAAAAATAACGAACTAATTAAACAGTAACTGTAGAATAGAAAATAAAGTAAATGTTTTTACATTCCCTCTCGCTACGATTAACATGTCCGCCGGAAAGGAAATTACGGATAATGACAAGGATAAATTTACAAAAAAGGGCTCCGTTTCAACGAGAGGAAAAGGAGAGGGTTGCATAATAATTATTCGAAAATTCTTTTGCTCTTAACAGTGTGACCCAGAATCTCTCAAAGAAACAAGCGACAGTTTTTTTCTTATTCATAGGCTAGCACTTGAATTGCCTCTCCGATAAGGTAAAAAGACAGCAATGACAAAGATATCAAAAGCATCTTAGTAAAGTATAATAATTACTGATGGTAAGTTTCTGTTGCCGAAGACAGTCTAGATAGGTACCACTGCAGTGTAATACAGTAAACAGTAGTGTCCAAACATTACTGTCTTCCGATTTGAAGGGGGTTGTACTACTGGGGTAATAAGAAGTAACCCCTTATGTGTTACTTTTTAAGATTCATTGACTCATCACGAGATCTAAACTATTAGATGTAAACACTGAAAATTTGTTTGATATATTGCTTCTGCTATTTAGAGGTGAGCAAAGAATGGATTTTATAAAATTTCTTCCACAAAGCCAGTTACAGGACTGTTAAGAACGGAAAAGGACCCTGAGGGCGGAGGGTTGCCATCGGACGGGAATAATTATCAAAAATTTCAAATCTTATTCTTTATTACGGACTAAGCGTGTGGGGAACAGCTAGTATTAGTCTAAACGTGAAGATATTCACAGCAGCAGATTGTGTTACAGCAGCACTCCCGACCTCCTCGTGACCGATCGAGTTTGCTTATCGCCACCTAATTTTTTTTCTCCAAACTTCCGCGCGAGTATACCTTGTGTAAGTATAAGTACCTCCGATGGATATGGTGTGTATTTTAACTGTCAACAGCGGCGGACACAAAAGGTGAGCGTCGAAGGTACGAGCCAAGTTCGCGGTAGCAAGATGTGTGATGTCTTTACTTTACGGAGTGCATCTCAAACTTTTGCATAGTTCAACGATGAAAACTTGCTATACCTATTCACATATATTTATAAAATTTTTCAATACAGTGTGTATAAAAGTACATAATATATATAAAGAAGTTTAAAATGTGTGTCAAGTGCTTTGTATCTCATCAACTTATCAAGACTTAATTAAGAAACCTTCCTTTTTTAGATAAAGATATAACATACTGTGTATTTTGGAAAAGTAGAATTTTAAAAATGTCCAAATCAGCGAATTCGTCAAAATTAGACTATGTGAAAATTGTGGGCCCCTTAGGAAATAAAAAACTTCGCCTGTAAAATGCTCCCCTAAAAGAGACGTTTAAATACCCCTCCGGCACTCTTGCCATGTGTATGGCATATTCTAAAAAATTAATAAAGAAAGAATAATTCTTGGGAAAAGCAGCAGTTTTCTCTTTAATTTCTGCTATTCCCATGCCATACTTTCTTGCTTTCAGCATTGGTATCACTAGACTGAAATGTTGACGCAAGCGCATATATTTAATATAACAGGGTACCTTGAGCCTCATGAGTTTATAAAGTCGGCAGAAAGCCACTAAATGCTTAAAGCAAACGCTAGAAAAAGATGTATATAAAACAGTTGAGGTAATGGCTGATGATGATAATGAAATAAAAACTTTGATTGACTAAAATATCTACGTTATAACAGCCTTGAACTTTAGTGACATACTTTACAGTTATCTAGAACTGAAAGAGGGCACCGTCAACTTAGATACCATCGGCGATTATTCTTACCAACAAACCGTTTTCTGATAATCTCACTCTGAAGTTACAAAGCTTAAAAAGGCAAGAAAAGAAGTAACAAAAGACGTGTTAAAATCTTTAAAGGTTGTCAAAAGATACGGACATAAGATTATGAGTTTACACATAAATATTTATATTAAGTTTTGTTGTCTGGATAAAGGCAAACTTTCAGGGCTTCACGGCCCAACCTGACACGTTGTTATATTTAAGCACTTACCTGCTTCCAGATTCATTAACTTATCACGATATCTCCGAAATTATTAGTCGTAAACACTGAAAACTTAGTAGAGATATTGCTTCCGCGATTTAGAGATCAGCTAATAATGGATTTTACAAATTTCCTTCCCTAAAAGACAGGGAGGTTAATAACAGGTAAGGGCCCGGGAGGCAGCGAGCAATATTTCTGATAATTTTGTATATTACGGCGAACAAAGCAGACAAATGTTATTAATTTATTAATAGTTTCTAAATTACTAAAATAAATATTATTTTTACTAAACAAAATTTAAGAAACAGTGACTTTTTAAAAGGTATCAGCGTGTTTGTTTGTCCGGTGCCGAAAACATTCTGGTTCCGTGTCGGACGCCATTACAGCTTTAATAGGCACCGCACGGCACATTCGTAATTACATCCTTTTCTTACTATTTCCTCTCGGTTATTGCTTACTAGGAACCGGTAAAGCCGACCATTTCCCCAAGAAATTAAAACTTAACACACATCACATTTGTAATAGATATAACTTGGTTTGTTCTCCACGCTCTCACTACGTATCACTGATGAAATATAATAATGAACTGTTAAAGATTTATTGTTTACTGTGTATATAAGTACCACCGCTGTAACTTTCTTGCAACCAAACAGTAGTGTACAAACATTATTACGTTACGATTACATGGGAATTCTAGCAACAGTCCCAAAACACAGAGTCCAAAGAGGGCGTAGTGTTTACCATCCTAACCAGCGCAACATTATTATGGTTGGCATCACTTTAACTAATAAAAAATATTATGGTCTGCAACATAACTGTAAAATAATCATTGCAACAAATTAATAAACAGCCCTTTTAAGGATTTTACTAATGAGATATAAAGACTAGGATCCCTCTGTCACAAAAGGAGAGTTAAGGATACTTATAGACCTCACAAGCCAAAGATTAATGGATCAATATATATGTCACAAATAATTTTAACTCTCTACTTGTATTACTATGTAATTTGTTTAATTCTGCCGTAAATATTTCATTTAATGCATCAACGAATATTCTTTTAAATGTTATACAAGTGTAACAATTGTATTAAAATTAAAAACTGTTGTAAAGTTTTAATCGTAAAGATTATAAATGTAAAACACGATCCATAAAATATGCTAAGCACTTTACAGGGGTGTTAAACAAAATAATTTGTTTCTTGTTTATGAAAATATTGTCGGAACATAGCCGCCATAAAGGTCGTAGGGGATAAACAGAATTATAGATAAAAAAAAACATGCGTGAATTGGGACAAACTGTGTCACGTCGTAAGTCGATAATTTGGGACTGTAAAACGCGTATGAGGAAAAAGATTTTTGTGGTTCCCTCGTAACCCCCGGCAACAGTCAGCTTTCCTCCATACTTATGAAACATTTTTGGCGATACGTGATACGTTTTCTAAATTAATGAACTCGCTTTTACACGTGCCGATGACCTATATCGTATTTTACTTTTGTGAATGTCGTTTTTTTATGTACAATAGTCTAACACCTTATTTTATATGGTATTAAGTGACATGAAGTCGTGGATAGTGAAAGAAGATTGCCTTGAATACTTTGAGTCTCATTATGCTGGTATCCCTCACGTTAGTAAACAGCAATGCAGTTATTGCAGTAAATTTATAATAGTACGATACTATATATATATATATATATATATATATAGATACTATATATATATAGCTAGAGGGATTTAAAAAACCAAGCATACACTGCTACATTTGAACCCTGAATCTATGTTACAAGGCAAGCAAGCGCTTAACTACTGGGCCATGGAAACAGTAAAAAGTCGTCCAAGCCACTTTTTATTTGAATAGAAATGAACATCAATTTAATATTTATTTCTATTATTTAAACAAGTCTTTGTTTATATATTTTAATCAATTAATCCAAAGGAACGCATGGACAACAGATTTCTAAAAAGAATGCACTGTGTACAATTGATACATACACAACGGTGAGCTTTGCGTTGGTTATTCTTTGTTATACAAATTTAATTCTAATTTCTGTGTCAATAAAGAAATTAAATGTTTAATTGTCTGCTGTAATATTATTTTAATTGTAGTTACCAAATCTCAAATAATTTGCATGATAGTGGGTAAATAATGGTTCAGCTTTCTTTATGGAACAAAAATCTCAAGAGAAATTGGATTAAGTAAAGCGTTTGATATAAAACTGTAATGTCTACTGCTGATATCAATATAACTGCAATTGGCTCAGTATGTATGAATGTCATGGCATTTAAGCCAAGGCAGCTTTCTTCCTGATTCCCTACATATTTTTTTGTAAAATTCTTAAAGATAAACGTAAACAGACGCACGTAGTTTGCGAGACTATAATGTCAGGAGCTGGCACTATGTGCCTTTATATTCTGGACATTTTGGTCTAATATAATAGTGTTATTGAATATTTTGTTTAACTTAATGTATATAGTCTTAAAATTTTAGACACTACCATAACGCAGAAGACTTAATAAAATACTTTTGTTATACCGCCATCTACTGCAATATATCCAAACTAGTTGAAAGAAATTTGGTATTTCAGCTTTACTAATGTCTACCGCCATCTATTGACTTCAAATAATAATAAATTGAGGACTTTAATAGGATTTTTATTTTATGTAGTAAAACTTTTATATTGCTACAAAATAACTGTTATTTTTTAAATGCTATACCTAATTTTTAAAAATTAAAATAAAAAGTACTAACATCATAGAATCTGTTTGACATTTGATGACGAGTAGTTCTCAGTTAGTTCATTATTTCAATTAGGTATGAGTTATACTTGTTTATGTAAACACTGGCACCCTCTTGTAGTTTTGTTAAATATCGGGGGCTAAAAACAGTTTGGAAATACTATAAGGTATTGCCAATTCTCGCAGTAAACAAGAAGAAAAATCAACCTTATCGTAATGCAATAAAGAACAAAATCAACCATATAGAACAAAAATACTTATAAAGACTAGTACTTTGTCTTCTTTGGTTATCCTTAAAGTGTGATATTAATTTAGGGTATTTGGTATATATAACTAGCAATAATAATAAGGACGAGTTATGGGCATAGTATATAATATATGAGACTCATAAAAATGTTCCACAAATAGTAGTTTCTTGTAAAAGGGTAAAGAAAACTTTAAAATATTAACAGGTATTTTGCACAGCCACCTGGTGCGCGTATTCGGAAGTAAATACTTGGTTTTGAAACCCGGTCGCATAAATACGCTATCTCTAACTTCTGACAGTGTCAATCTGTGCGTGTGCGGGTGAGTGTTTGTCGAAGTCGCGGCGTTTTGTATTCAAAATCGGATTGTTTATTATCGCGATTATATAAATATAACGCCGCCAAAAAACTATGAATTTCAAATCTATTGATATTTAAATTCCAGTTTATCGTGTTTACTTCGATTCTAGGAAATAATAACGTTTTTTTCTTTAATTATGTTACTATAAGTGAAAGATGGACGGAAATCGCAGACGTTAAAAAAGCGTGCCTATCATTTCATGAATAGCTGAAAAGAATATGCTCTACAACAACGAATACTTAGGATAAAGTTTATCATTGTAAGTATTATTTGTTAAATATTTTTTTTCGATTAATGAAGCAACCGTTTCTCCAATAATCATAGCAAAAACATGTTATTGCTCGGAATTAATTCGATAAGTATTACTACTTGTTTCGTATCATGTTATCGTTTTTCTTACTTTACGTTCTATGTTATTTTTTTTGGTTTTGACATTATTATACGCAATTGGTTGTACAGTAGTGTAATTATTTTTACATTTTGTTTTTCTGTTACTTTGAAAAATCTGAAATCTATTATAATAGTAATCTGGCATTAATTATTACATACATGGAAGTAATTTTTTCATTTAGATATTTAAAGTATAAATTATTATTATTACAATGTTAATATATTTGACTACCTCATAAAAAAGATTATACTTTTATATTTTTTCTAACTAAGTTATATTACTTTTTAATATTTGTTTAATTTAAATAAATTATTTTTAAAATACTTAATTTACGAATCTCAAATTTTCTCTATATTCAAATCATATTAAATATTTATTTTCACATAGAAATGGATTAACTAATATTTTAATTATTTGCTTTGGTAAATATTTTTCTAGGCCACTTTTACAAGTTATTGTTATACTACTTTTACTATGTAGACAATGATCAATAAATTGTGTAAGATGTCACTCATTTTATCATGCTCTCAACGTATACTCATTAACAATAGATGTAAAATTGGTTTTAATTTTATTTTATAGGTATGTAAATGCAGATATGGCTGGAGATGAGTCCAGTGTACGAGTTGCAGTCAGGTTAGTAGATTTGTCCATCCTATTTCCATGTACCACCATTTCTCGGCTAAGAATTAAATAATCATAGTATCAATATCAACAGTATTACCTTTAACTACATATTATCAAATGGAAGTTATTATTAGCTGAACATATAGTGAGCATACATTAATTGACAATATTGAAAAACTTGCATCATAAACACTTTTTTGTGCATAAATTTCCATAATCAAAAAAAAAATATTCTTTTGTGGCGATGTAGTGGTACTATGAAAAAGTTTGTAGTCCCTCAGTGCTCTTTTATAATTGGGTGTTAGAGGAGTTACAGTGGGATTTTAAACATCCTCTTGCTTAAGTTTTTTTGGCATTGTAGTAACCAACTTAAACAAGAATATACTGTTGTACTTAGTAACTAGTGTTCCAATTTTAAAAGTTGCTTGTGAAGTATTTGAACTAATGAGACCTTTTTTACTTCTGCTTATGGAGAGAAAAGAAAGTTATGTGGGATTTGTACTCACTAAAACTTTCTTGGTAGTCATCCTGAGTGAGTTGCTTGGGGTTCCTGGATCTCCTATGGAGTGCACCCGTGGCTTACTGTACTATGCCTAAGGACATCTAGGGGAGGGCTGTAACTCCCCACGGCACCCTCACTTCGCTACATATGTCGCTCACTCGGGCTTGCTTAATAGGCGATGAAAGCTTCGCCTTCAAAGCCCATGAATTGGAAAACCCTTGTAGTCGCTTTCTACGACAGGCAGGCCCTACCTTAGTCTTATTCTTAACAGCCCGAGACTATATGACAAGCGGCATTGAGATCTAAATTTCGCATCTGAAAGCGATGAGAATTGTTTTTCATCTTAACTAGCGCCTCATTGCTATATGAAGGCCCGCGAACGTATTAATCGTCTCGTCCTCTCCTGAAATAGAAACGAATAAAACTGATATTTAGATATTAAGAACTGATGCAATATTTTTTCAACAAATTTCATAAACATCATTCTGTAAATGCCACCGCCTACGTAATGTTTCCGAGATGCTAACTAACATGTATTTGTTTTCCTCCGAAGTCTTACATCTGTCGCAATCGATACACGCAGATTTGATTTACCGCCATTTTCAATAAATATTAACAACATGAGAAGATATTAGTCTGTATTTGAATTTTTAGAAAGGTGTCAGATATAATAAGTTCTTCAGCATATCGACGTAGAATATTTTGTTTGTATACCCAAAGTTATCAAGCTCAGTTAGGGCACAGTTACTACTAATAGGGTATGCAAATCACACCCGAAAAATCTGTACTCGTTCTAACCTAACCTAACCTCACCTAACCTAACCTGTTACCCGGGGAATTCCCGTTTTAATTGCCCAAGATATAACAGGCGCGTGCTCTTTCACTAGGACGTGTCAGTACGTCACGCACGGAGAACGTACGAAACTATACGTCCCATCCGTTCCAGGGCGCAATATATATTTCAAGGACGTATTTATATGTCCTATTTTTTTCCAGTTGATGTATTTATACGTCCCGCTCGGTTAACAGTTTAACAATTAATTTAAGATTACTTGCATACCTTGGGAGTAGCTTGAGAGATTATTATTTAGATAGGATTAGGGAGCTGGATTAATGTGCAGTGCTTATTTACCTGTGGTGCTGGTAGACCTATCAGATTAAGACAAAAACTGGAGCCATTACTAAATCAAACATCGCGCACCTTGAAAGTCTAGTTGTAAGGGGTACCGCACAACAACTCACGGGTCCCGTCCCAACCTCACCTGTTTCTCCTACCAACCCATATTGGGACAGCGTGATGAGAAACGGTCCAAGTCCCCCCATATGAACCTCTATAAACGACAGCTTCTGGTGCACGGCGATGCGGGCAGCGCCGGTCCGATAGATGTGAGGATCTTTGGAGAAGACCTATGTGGGCAGTGGACGACCATCGGCTGATGATGATGATGACCTTGAAATATTTATTAGGTAATGAGTCAGTACGACAGTTAAAATTTAACTACTTTCGTGGGCGAACGTACATTATCGTTGTCTTCTTAATTCTGAATAGTTTTTCTTTTCCATACCAAATAAATTTAATTTCTATGGCGGTTTACGGTAATGAAGAATACGCTGACATTTTCTATTGTTACGGACTTAGTGATACAAATTCTTTACAAGCACGAAGAGAATATCAGCTACGTTTTCCAAATCGTCACCTACCAAGTCATAGTCTACTGCGGCGTATCAACGCCTCAGGAAAACTGGCACCGTTCAATAGAGGCGAATGGCGCGGTAGGCGACATGACATCTATAATACTGAAGGGGAAGAAGGATCCATAGACCATTTTGTTATAGACCCGACTACGTCAACCAGGGTCGTGGCAAGATTGCGGGGTTTAACACAATGGAAAGTGGTTTACTACGCATACGGCAAATCTCTAGCCCTACCATTATACACCGGTCCAGGCCCCGGAGGAAGGAGACCCTGTACGAACACTTCTGCCGTTTTTTGCTGCATGCAGACTTAGAAAATAAGCTGAACCATTATGTCCTTGACTCGGAGTTAGTCTATTGGATATTTGTCGCGTCTGTTTATTTACGCGTCCGTTTCTCAAGTGGGTCGACATGAGATATTGATTTAGATATATTTGTCTGTGAAGTCGTAACCGTAGCCTTTGTCGTTTTATCTGTGTAACGTTGCACTGTTGACATCTGTTACATCATTCCTATATCTTGCCGATTAGAGGTGTGAAACGAAAGTGAACGTAATTTTTTTTTATTCGATCATCACTGTACCACAAATCTGGTGAAGGTCTAGGGAAACTCGACGCCGATACTTGCGATACGTCCGAACTTTGAGGAAGGCCTGTATCCAGTAGTAAGCATGTTTTGACTGATGATGATGATGACTCTCGTGATGTGTAACTATGATATGTTTTTAAGGAAAGGTAATTGAAAAGACTGAAACTATATTTTCAGCTTTCTCTTCAAGAGAACTTAGTTTATATTGACGTTAAATTTACTGTAGTATAATAATAGGTTTCTGTTGCCGGAGACCGTTAAAGTAGATACCACCGCAGTGCCTATTTCTGCCGCTAAATAGCAATGTGCAAACATTACTGCATTTAATTGGAAGTGCGTTGTAGTAATATTACTTAGGTAACGAGACATAACATCTTTTATATCAAGGCGTCGAATCCAATGTGTTGCTGTCATCTTAACTAGCGCTTCATTACCGGGAGGTGTATTATTAACCATTAAGTAAGCGTCTATTTCGTCTCATCACTATGTCGAATAACAGAAGATATTATAAGGCTATATTATCTTCTGTTATTCGTCATCATCAGCTCAGCGTAGACCACTAGTTCATATAGGCCACTTGCAAGAAACGCTATTAACCCGATCCATGGCTATATGCACCGAGTTGCAGTTATACATATATATTTTTTATAACAGATATAAAATATAGTCTTCATATTAAAAAAAAAATAATTTACTTCTCCGCTATAAATACTATCCTTATCAATGTTTACTTCTACTGAATTTGTTTGATAAAAGTATCCATATATGTATTATTGAATAAGCTAACAAATAAATTTAGGTTTTCTTCGATGGCTTAATAAATAATTGGTTGAGAGATTCTATAATGAAATAGTAGTATATCATCATCATCAGCCGATAGACGTCCACTGTTGAACATAGGCCTTCCCCAAAGATCCACACATCGATGACTCCTGCGCTGCAATCAGCATGGCACCCCAATCTCGTCACCCCACTAATTTCACTAGCTACAGCGCCCTTCAATCTGGAACACTAATGTTTGCACACTATTGTTTGGCGGCCTTAATAGGCGTTGCGGTGGTAATCCCTACATGTTCTCCAAGCAATAGGGTCAAATTAAAAAAAAAAATTAGAGCAGAAAAAAAGTACAATAAAACCTATGGAGTCTTATCTGAAAAATAAATGTAAGGAGTTATATATAATTACAATAATGAGAAAGAAAGAAATAATTTTTTGTACATGGTAGAGGTGTACCGCAAGGATCTATTTTGGCGCCCAATATCTTTTGTTATTTTTGTCACCGATTTAATTTTAACTACTTCCTTCCGTATATAGTTTCAAATAAACAAAAATATGAATAACAAAAATCGTGATTATATTATTTAAAATGGCATTAAACGATATACTTAAATGGAAAAGATTTTTATATGTTCAAAGCAATAAGACAATTAGAAGCAAGAAGTAAACAAGTTATTGTAATATAAATAATTGACAATTAATAAAAAAAAAAACATTTAATTATAAACAATGTAATAGTTAGTTTTTATTATATATAATATTTACTAATTTATAATAATTTAATGACATTATATTTGAATGTTTTGAAATGAATGGTGGGACATGTTCGTAAGAAGCTATGAATTTGGCTTTATACTATTTTTATCAATGTGTTGCAATATTTTGCCGTTAGACGTTGTTTATTGCAATTTTATTGTAATATCATATGTAAATTCTCCAGTAGTCATATATTAAGCCTTCGCATCTTGATTTTTTTTGTCAGTTTCGGCTCATAGCAGAAATTCCATCGTGAACAATTCTATGTCGCTTCTTTGATCCTTTACTACATAGTTAGAAAACTCTTAATTATATTCTTACTTATTACTAGTTAAACTTACGAATACTAGAGTTATTATAAGTGAAAATCAGCGAATAAACAAACTTTTTTTTTTATTAAACTGGACCATATAATTGGTGTTCAATCAAAATGTTTAGAGAAAAAGAAGTTCAAATATTAGATATTATAACATGTTATGTTCTTGTCAAAAAAGTTAATACTTTACCATTAGACACCGACGTAATTTCTTCTTGTTTTCTCAATATTTAAATATTTACTGCACTATTCAAAATTAACATATGACATAAATAAGAAATCATACTGCACAATTGAAACCATCGATCATCTCAATTTCTCAAACGATTTGTGTGTGCGAAAATTTTAAGTGCTAAAACTAGTATTTGCCAATTTGTTGCGTAAATATTAAATGTTGTGGTGATGTGGGCTGACTGTGTGGTTACCATCAGTGTCGAAAACTGGTCTATTAGGCCATAAAGTATTAAATGTATATAATCATTCAAATGTATACACCGGTATTTTTACATTGCTAACAAATGACGTAATTAATCAAAGCACATAAAGGCCTATTGTATCATATAAGACCTACATGTATTCCTATGACTATGTAAATCTAATATTTTATTTAAAGTACATATTGTAAATACAAAAAAGACAAACCCCACGGACTTCCCTAAGAGTCCAACTTAATAGACGCTGATGTATCTATATATATAGCAGAAGAGATTTCCACCTATGTAGAGACTCATCTCGATATCTCCGGAACTTATAAGGCTTACAGATTTTTAATTAAGTAGAAATATTCCTTTTGCTGAGTACAAGTCAGCTAAGAACGGATTTTACAAAATTCCTCCCTTAAAGAGACTTCCGGAGGTGTTATAGTCAGTAAAGCGAACAGTTGGAGCTAATATTTAAACATAAGAGATACCCGGAGATTCGTTAACTCCCCACGAAAGCTCCGAAACTATTAGACGTAAACACTCAAATTTTGGTAAAGATATTACCTTTACCATTTATAGATCAATTAAAAATGTTTTTTAAAAAATTCCCTCGTAAGGGTAAAGGGGTGTTACGGCCAGCAAAGGGGACCAGGAACAACTAGTATTACATATCGATTATAAGTGATTGTACAAAGCAATCGTGTTTAATGTTTAAGTATAAATACTTAGATATACATAAAACCTGTTCAATTTATTATTATTTTACGACTTTTACTCTCAAGGTGAGTTTAGCAACGTTCATTCAAATGAGTCGTAAATTTAGTGCTCTCTATTAGCATAGTTATCTCGTCGTAGATGATTTAATACTAACCAATATCTATACAGTATTATAAAGTTACAATTATTACAAAGCTTCCAGAAAGAAGTGTAACCTAAAAACAGATTTATTGGTTAAAAAACTGGTTGCTCTGATCATAGTAGACTCGTAGGAAAGCACATTATCTAGTTAAATCACTAGTAATGATTATTACTAAAGATCTATGATACAGCACAAACGAGAACAGAATCTAAAACTTACGACCTAAATGTTGGTATAAATTGGATTCGAACTTACATACTAAAGCAATGCTGTCAACATTCTCACGACTGTACCGTGTAAATTTATGATTTATTAGTCAGATGTCACATCCGGTTGTAAGTACTACTGGTCTAGTTTTTACTTTTTGACGTCCAAAAATAACGTGAACGATCAATGACCTTACGTTAGAAGTAGCTTAAATTAGATCTTGTCTCTATCATCTTTTTTTATTTCGTCGAAACTACAAAGAATCAAATCACCATATATATATATATATATATATATATTCCTTCTTAACCATTCATTGAAATTTGTCAGAAATATATCTACTCGCACGGGTCCCTCCCCTTTAACACCCTCCGCAATTCCTTTTGAGGAAAGAATATTGTAAAATCCATTTAGCTGACTTCTAAATAGCAGAAGCAATATTTCTACCAAAATTTGAGTGTTTACGCTTAATACTTCCGGTGATCTCTTGCTGAGTCTTTGAATCTCCGGATATCTCCTACATGTATCACATGTAGTAGTTATAGAATAATTGAAAGTCAAAGTAAATATAAAATATCATTCATTGCGTCATTTGTTATAAAGTGGTCGAGTATTTCCGGTATTTGCGAATATCCGCCATTCATATAATAATATTTGTTGAATGTAATTACTTGGTATTCTTTTGTTGTTAAACAAACGAATAAGCAAGCACAGAACAATTACTTTGTTTATAACAATTGTTTACTATTGTATAAAAGGTCACGTTATAATAGAGTAATCAATAAGGACTCTAGTTTTATGACTTTGCGATTTATTCTTTTTACCAATTGTACCTATTCATCATCATCATCATCAGCCGACAGACGTCCACTGCTGGATATATATACATAGGCCACCCCCAAAGATCTCCACATCGTTCGTTGGAGGGATTAGGTTGTAACCCACCATATTGATCCAATGCGGGTTAATGGAAGCTAGAGCCTCGTTTATTGATTAGCAGGATGCACCACGGGCAAGTGAAATTGGCTTGGGTACCTTATGAGTTATTTTGCGGTACCCCTTGTAAAAATAATAATAGTGACCTATCACCAATAAACAACCATCCATCTACTTTAGCTATCAAATTCCTGCTATTTACTGGTGGTACTGTTCCTGTTCCTGGAGAACGTCTAAAAACCGCCGTAGCTCTTTGGTTTGAAGGGCGTTGCAGCTAGTGAAGTTACTGGAGTTAAGATACTTAATGTCTTATGTCTTGAAGCGAGCAGCACAATGCGTTGGAGTTTTTACTATCATAACTGGCGTCACTATCACGTGAACATCTGGTTCCTGTCGGCGCTTTGAAGAATAAAAAAATTCTTCGTTCTGTTACAATTTTTATACTTAAAGTATATACACTAGCATTAATACATTAGTTCCTTTCCTCCTTTTCTTTTTGGTTTGGGAAGAAATCTTCGAAAGATACCCAGGTTATGTGAGATTCTTACACACTAAACCCCCTTCGGTGCTCTGCATCAGTGCATTCGGAGAGGCTCCGAGGTACCTTATAGAACGCATCGGTGCCTCTCTACACTTTATTAATATTTCTCTTAGAAGGGGCTTAACCCTCCTAGGCACCATCGCTTATCCATACGCTATCCCACGCAGGTTCGCTTGTTGAGCAATATGGGCCCCCACCTTCAAGGCCCGCGAAACTCCTAGACCCTTTCAGTCACCTTCTGCAACAGGCAGGGTTTACCTTAGTCCTATTCCGGCTAGCACGAGACTACAGATGTATTTCCTCACCTTCTACATAATTGTGTTTTTTTATATTTAATATTCTCAAAATACCAAGTAATGATGATTTATGATATAAAAGATATAATTCATAATACAAAGGCCCACACAAGTTTGCAGGAAATGTGATATAATATATGCGAATAAATTTGCAAGCGGACACGTGGCAGCGCCTAGTATACGATACATGTAATGGCCAATCGTTTATGGTCATGTACCATGCCAATATAACTGGTCCGGTCCATTGCGTACAAGTTCAAGTATTCCACATATTTCTATTACGCAACTTTATTCTTCTTTGCTCTTGACAATGGACTTCGGAAAGCGACGATAATAACTTCACTGATGGTAGGTACGGAGACCGTCTAGGTATAGATACCAGCAGCACCATTTTGTCTACTATGAAGCGACAAGACAAGCGGGACGTTCTCCGACGAGCACAATGTAGCGTATACCATCTTAACCGGCGCCACGTTGTTATGGGCGGACGTAATACTTACCATCAGATGAACGATCCTGCTCGTCTTGTCGCTTCGTTAAATAAAAAAAATTCTACATAGGAACACGTTTTATCCCATATTCTCAGTTTTACCTTTATGGTTTATGTTCAACAGTGGACGTCAGCTGATGATGATGATGATGAACCCTTATAAGTTATTTCTTCATCGTTACAATATTTGGATTCATGCAAACCTGTCTTATACATCAATACATTTGTTTACTTTGTCTGTTGAATATTGTTCATGACATTAAGGATGATTGTTACCTTCAAGATCTATCGAGTGATAAATACTTATTTACATTCAATCACAGCTGTGATCGCGATACGAGGATCAAAAGTGATCAAGCAGTTCCATTTGGATTGTTTGGATCAACACGACGCGGCGCCGTTTACGTCAGCGGTTCACCGCTTTGAATTATTCACAAATGTTTATTGTTTACAATTCACGTGTCCGACGGATGTGAGCGTATGTCACAGTGAACTAAACGCTGTGATGGATAGTAAATAAATAAATAAATAAATCTGTTAGTAATATAAACAATTTACTGGTGGTAGGTTTGGCTTGCTTAGCACTGTAGTCTCGGGCTGTTAAGAATAGGACTAAGGCATTCCCTGCCTGTCGTACAAGGTGTTTAAAAGGGTCCTCGGGTTCGTGGGCTTTAGGGGTGGCAGTCCTTAAAGCTCAATAAGCGAGCCTTAGGAGGGCGGCAAATGCACGGTGGTCTTATATTTGCCGTAACACAGCGTGAGTGCTAAGGAGGGCTTTGCTCTTCTGTGGGATGTTTTAGCCAGAGTACAGGGAGCATCGTTGTTTCGAAGGAGATCCCGGAGCCCCTTCTAATGCATTGAGGGAGACTACCGAGGGGGTTTTAGTGGATAGAAGCCGCACAGAATCTTGTCTTCCTCCCAGATGCAAGGGATCTTTTAAGATTTCTCTCGCGACGAAATATAAAGGTCGTTTTCTCTTAAGACCGTGTAAGTAGGTACCACCGCATAGCGCCTATTTCAAACAGTAGTATGCAGAGATTGCTGTGTTCCGATCTGTTTGATCACTATCGTATCACTGATTATCAGGTGATCATGCCACTAGTCGTCTCATCGCTTTTTTTAAGAAAAAAATTCCTCCTAAAGACCCCACTACTAGATATCGAATGCATATCATAAACAAAAAAATTCATAGTCGCAGTATTATTTTTGGTTAAAAAAAAATAATTTAAAAAATTTTTGTTTTTCTCAAGGTCAAATTCTTTAAAATGTTGACATGATAAACAACGAGGTTTATCGTGTTTCATACATCAAGAGGATAATTAAAGAACTATCCTAAGAAATTAATTTTAAATCAATCATTCTCTTCTTCCTTGAAGGTTATTTTTTTAAAAGAGCCTTTTCATAGTAAAGGGAATCAAATTTATATGAGAAAAAGAAAGTAAATTATCTAAAATAATAATAGTCTACAAAACTCGATGATCTTTTACAACCTTCCAGTTTATTATTTTCCTAGTGAAGACTTAAAATACTACTAGAATTAGCACACTATTAAATATGACAGCAATAAGATGAAGAAAACGTTCACGTACATGCTAAACCTGATCATAACAATGTGACTAGTTAAAATGATTTACACTGCACCAAATTGTGCTTGGCGAATTCATACATAAGATGTTAGGTCTCATTATCCCAGATTTTTAGCTACAACATCCTTCAAACTAGAACACGGTATTTTTTGCATACTACAGTTAATCGACAGAAATTGGAGCTGCGGTTGCAAGTACTTTCAGGGTCTCCAGCAAAAAGACCGTCTATTAAAGTTCATGCATTCTTTCAAACTGTTCAAGCAATCTATAATAGCTTTTATTTAAACTCCTGGAGACCACGAGGTTAGAAATCCTGTTCCTGAGAATAGATTTATGTAATTCTTCTGTTTAAATATTCTGAAATATACCAACGCTTATGTTGTCTGTGTTACATCCTTTTCAAAAGTATCAGGTTTGTACTGGTTGGAAGGTGCATCCGTTGAATGGCCTACATGACTGCCGCGGCGTGTCAGGTCGAGCTG
The DNA here is from genome assembly GCA_029034505.1 of Ornithoptera priamus. Lineage (NCBI taxonomy): Eukaryota > Metazoa > Arthropoda > Insecta > Lepidoptera > Papilionidae > Ornithoptera > Ornithoptera priamus. The sequence goes on along the minus strand of JARDWD010000527.1, from coordinate 2,319,589 downwards.
TAAAACGGGCTGATTGCTCATGAAAGATCTGCGTTACAGATATTAACCGCACCGACTGGCGTTTGGGTTATTAGGTACTAATTCAACCACTTCAACCAGACCCAAGCCATACACACAGGCTCGTGGTGCACCCTGGTAATCCACAAACGAGACTCTGGCTCCTACCAACCCGCATTGAGCCAGCGTGGTTGGAAGTGGCCCAAATCCCCCCCATATGAATACAAACGACAGACCCTAGTTCTCGGCAATGCGGGCAGCGCAAGACCGATAGTTATAGGGATCTTTGAGGAGCCTCTGTCCAACAGTGAACGTCCATCGGCTGATGATGTATACCAACGTGGCGCTAGTTTGAATGATATAGACTTTCCCACATTATTCTCAGACGGTCTCCAGCAACAGAGATCTACCACCAGTAAATAGACCCAACATAGCTTCAAATCATCATCTACCCATTGATAATTGAATCCACGAATTGAAGATTGTCTCCATTTTTAAAAATCTTCAAGGATCACCTCAGCATCAACAAGCGTATCAATAGCAGCAGTTTCATTAATACTACTAATTATATACATATCTACTTATCTACATTGGGTTAACATTTGGGTTCAACATCATGTGCAGTTTAATGACAATGGGTGACAATCCCCCCGAACAGGTTCCCGCCTTGTTGTGGCCGTGGGGCTTAGTAGCCGGTGGCTTGGTCACCCACGGTGCAGCTAATGGGAATCTAACCGGTCGGCTCGACAGGTAGGGCCGACCTAAGGTGGCCACGCAAGATGGGCTCACCTTGGATGTTTTTCCGGAGATTGCGGGGACAAGCTTGCACTGTCATTCGCAGCTGTGGCAGAGTAACGGAGGGAGAGGAATGTCGTTAATGCAGTTCGCCTCTGTCTCTTGTTTTTTAGTGAGGAAATCATGCATTGGATACCCTTCTGCTGTAGGGGCAACAGAGCGGTTATATGCTGACCTCTTACCGGTTAAAACCCCACGGTTTCTCACTCATCGCTTTCGGCCGGAACCACGGGAATGCTTTCGCACACAACCGTGAATCCGAAAGCGAGAGACCTTAATGAGGCCGCGTCTCGGGATGGAACTGGAGCTCTCCACCCGATTCCGACCAAGCGGTGTCGTACCGCTGATGCGGCGCCGGTGGGGCCGCGGAAGAAGAGGCGTGTCGGTCGGTCTCTTATGATGACTTTGCTTATTAGAGTTCAATATTATCCCTAAATACTGGTAACGTTTCGCCATAAGAAAATATCAGTGGAGAACATGATGCAATAAACCACTTGATCTGTACTACATATGAAGTTTTGGAAGATTATGAAAGGCAAGAGGTTGAAGGTGCGGCTGCTTGACATGGACTATGCAATCGCAGCTCCGAAGAGATTTCAATGCACTTCAAAGCGACGTTCACTTTTAATACCATTTAACTTGAGAATTTCTTGTGTTAAGAAAGATTAATGTTATGTTAAGTATATACTACATGGTAGCTTATTATTACTTGGATTTCTATAAAAAAATTCTCTGTTGTTAGTGTCACGCTATAACATTGAAAATGATTGATTACAGTGATATTTTTTGTATAATCAGTGATGCTGCACATGCTAAAGGATTTATTATATTCGTATAATAAATAGCATGAAATCTTAAAAAAACTAATTCTGGTTAAGTTCCTTATGTCCTTGACAGAAACTATTTGTGGATTATCAATCATATATATCATCAGCCGATAGACGTCCACTGCTGTACTTGACGGTACAAATTCGCACATCGATCAAGTAGGGATTCATGTGGGGGGATTTGGGCCTTTTCCCACCACGCCGGCCTAATGCGGGTTGATGGGAGCCAGAGCCTCGTTTGTTTAATAGAAGGATGCACTACGAGTAGGTGCGGTTGGCTTGGGTCCCGTGAGTTGTCCTGCGGGACCTCTTAAATATTTGTTTTCCTAAGGTAATGAGACTTCATATCCTAAGTCTCAATGCGAAGGGCACAATGTGGTACAGTGTATAAATCCTAACCAGCGCAACGTTGTTATGAACAAGCTTATCACATACCATCAGATGACCGTCACTTTGTCGTTCTCCAAAACTGGAGACTGAGAGTAGGTAGTTCTTTATTTTAACTTGATGTACCATTTAATACTTTTAAGCACGTGTAGCATCTTAATTAGCATTTCTTCGTCATATACAAGTTGATTATATTGTTGGAGAATCTCTTGACACTGAATCAAGTTCCTGTTTTTTTTTTCTTATTAATACTAAGAAGGTGAAGAAGATATTACCAGAACGTATCTAGAGAATTATTAAATAATATCTTTGTTTTATCTCCACATATATATATATATATATGAAAGGGATAATACTATGGTAATAAATATACAGCCTAGTTAATATTAGGAGTTGAACCCACGCCCACGTGTCATTATATCCACCTCATTAGTTGTGTGGGTTGGCGGATGTCACATGTCCACAAAGGTTGTAATTTTTGTGATTGATTTCCTAATGCTTTTCTATACCTTGGTGTGGATCGAACCTGTGTACTTATCAACTTACGGAGCTTTATTATTATTATTAGAAGTTTTAACGTACACACCGTTTCGTTTAACATTAACTTACCCAAAACGGATGTAGGAAGCTAAAGTGGTGAACGTCCGACCTTCCGCACAGAAATGGTCAAGTCAATTAACTTTTCGACAATTTCATGGAGCTTATTGCTTAAATATGATGTGGTGTATCGATTGGCCTCGTCTTCCTGTCGCACACCAATCGTTATGCGGAAAGGGTCCGGAAACGAGTGTCGTACTGTGTTAAAGCGGCGTTCATCAAAACATATGGCAGCTGATTACCGTGAACCTCAGCAGGAGTCAAACCCTTGTGATTCCCGACTGTTGAATACAAATTATCTGTGTTTTCTGTTGTTTAAAATTTTTTTAAATACTATAATAATATATATATATATATATATATAAACTTTGACGTTATTATATCTTAAACGCAAAGACACTGCAGCGTCCGTTACGAACACTAGTAAGTACTTACTATGTTCCGGTTTAAACGGCGTTGTAGCTAGTGTATATATTCATGTGGTGCAGTGTATATCATCTTAGCTATTACTATGTTGTTGCCGCCCAATTTTTTTTTATTGTATATACTAGCGCTTGACTACGATCTCAGCTGATGGTAAGCGGAGATGTAGTATTTGATGGTAAAACGCTCTAATTTAGAAGTAGCCTATTCTCTTAAAGATAGAATGTTTCTGACAAATTTCAAGTTGCAATTGTATATTACAGCCAGCAAAGCTAGCGAGGAACACCTGGTTACCTTATATGCGTAAAAAAAATTACTAAGCTGCAACTAACTTGAGTATTAATTATATTTGCATATATTATTAGTGAAAATAACATTTCATATCATATATTAAGAAAACTATCTAATACATAGAATAAGAGAAACAATCAATCTAATCATTTTTTACTGGGGGTAGGTTTCCGTAGCCGGAGACTGTCTATGTAGGTCTTCATCGTCCACTACTGGACATGGTCCTTCCCTAAAGATACCCACATCGATCGGTCCTGCCTTGCTCGCATCCAGCGGCTTACCGCGACCTTCGCGCAGTCAGCACGGCCACCGGTTAATAGGGACCGTCTTTTGTAGGGGTTCATGTAGGGGGATTTGCGCCATTTTCCACCGGTTTGGCTCAATGCGGGTTAGTGGGAGTCAGAGCTTCGTTTGTTGGTTAGCTGGGTGCACCACGAGCAGGTGAGGTTGGCTTGGGTCCCGAGTGTTGCTGTGAGGGGACCCTCACAAACAATACTGTAATTACTGGGTTAAGGAAACTCGACATCTTATATCTAAGATGACTACTGGCCACGGTGTTATGATTAGGCGTATCATTTACCATCAGTTAAAGGTCCCGCTCGTCCCGATCGCTTAGTTGAATAAAAAAAACTCGTATACTAACTTATCACTTAAACTGTTAATTGTGTAATAGTTTTGTGAAAGTTATATTTAAAAAGTTCATAATAATAGTTATATTATCTTATTTTACCGTCAATTATAACGCGAGTGGTGTAACTAATTATAATAAACATTAAGATATAAAAAACATAGTAAACGTAATAAGATTGTGTTTGGAGATCTTTAGGGTCTCCTGTGTCCAGCAATTATCGTCTAAAGCCTGGCGATGATAATGAAATAACTAGTGTAAAAGTTTGGTTAACTATTTAAAACCTATCGCACAGTTTATAACTTTTTCACCCCTTCCAAAGTTACCAGTGGTAATTCTTTGTTGCACTTGCTGTGGTGAAAAATGGCCCAAATTTCCTTTATTGAACTCCTACTAACAAAGGTCGAAGGAATCTTTAGAAGATTCTTATACCCAGCAGATAACCTGCTTTAAGAAGATTTCTGCTCCATAAAAAAAAGGTTAAATAATATTTAAACAAAATAAACTTACCACCCAGTTACCCTTAACTATCTAAATAATGTATCGTTCTCGTGGGAATTATCGCTGACGATCGATTGATTGAGGCAGCCGTAAATTAAAGTTATACATACACGCACACACACACATATATATATTTATATATAGTAAGAATTACTGCATTGCAATAAAGTTCAAAATGTACTAAAATACTTGCTTCGTTACTTTCTAACGCTTGTTGGTCAATTTCTTATACCAAGAGTTGTTAATTGAAGTAATTAAAACTTTATATTTATTGGTTATGCTCTAATGTGCTATCATGTTTAATTACTAAAGTAATAATTTTTACAGCTATTACATCACTTCCGTTTTCATTTAGAGCACATCCTGTTGTCATATTGTTAGATATAATTTTTGTTTAACGTCCACGAGCTTTTGATTGGACTCGTGTTTTCATTTGCTGTCTATTTTCTGCTTCCCCGACATCATCATAGGTCTTCACACCAATAGGTCCTGCGCTGTTCGAATTCAACGATTTCCCGCGACCGTCACCAGATCATCGGTTTATCTCGTGGAGTCTTCCAGCACTGTCTCTTGGCTACCACTCAAATACTAGAACTATACTAGAACCTTGTTACCTGATCGGCTATCAGACGTTTGATCATGCTATTGCCTCTAAGTCTCTTAGGACAGTAGACTTTAGACATTCATCTCTAGGTCGATGACTTTAGTTCTTCAATTCTGATGCATTCGCACAGAGATACTTAGAGTATAGCCATTGCCTTTTGGTGTCTACTAATAATTTTATAAAGCCTATGGTAAGTGACCATATCTTGTCAGGTATATGATTTCGTATCAAGCAATTTAATTAAATCCCATTCATAATTTTGGACAGTGTACGTTTAAAAGGGCAAACGATTGTTTATAACTGGAGAAACCCACGCCGTTCTGGCATCAAAGAGCTGGTGGGCGGGACCGTGGTGGCGACGGCTCTGTCACCCACGTACGTTCTACATAAGTTCAGACGGGTACTTTGTTTCATATTAAGCCGCGAAGCTCAATAGAATACAATTCTATTAACAGGAATAAATCTTTAACTTATTATTTAAACCATGGATGATCTGGATCAGAGCTGATAGGTGTGTTATGATGCAACTTCTTTTTATTTATTTTGAAGAAATTTATTTACAACTCTTAAGCAGCAATAATAAGTGGTGTAAGGGGTCCCGCACAACAACTCACGAAACCCAAGGCAAACTCACCTGCTAATGATGCACCCGGATTGTTAACAATCGAGGCTCTTGGCAGCACCAATCCGCATTGGGCCAGTGTGGTGATAATTGGCCCAAATACCCCTATACGAACCCCTATAAATGGACGCCTTAGTACGCGACGATGCCAGCAGCGCACGACTGATCGATGTTCGGATCTTAGGGGAAGGCCCATGTCCAGCAATGGACGTCTATCCACTGATGATGAAGCAGTAATAATTTAATAATTAGAATAGTGAAACTGTTTTATAATTATAGCGTTATCTCGATATAACTAACAATATATTTCACATGGGCGCCTTTTGTAACAGTGAAGCGTTCGCAATAGTCGCATTGCAAAACGGTTCTATAATGTAATATACTTTGTAAGTGTTTCAAAACAAAAAAAAAACAGCGATTATATTATATAACATATCGTCTGTAATATTTTTTAATTATATATTTAAACGACCGAGGAGTTAATAACAATAGAGCTAATCAGGACGAAATATCATACACTATAATGTGTGTCGTTAGCTTTCAAATCAAGGCGTTAAATCTCGTTGCTCCAGTAATTTTAAATACGCTTTTCTAACTGAAATACAGTAAATTTTCCATACCGGTTAGCAGCAGTAATAGAAGCTGGAGTGGTTACCTTTTTTATTATCGCAGGGGAAATCTTAAAAGTTATCCTGCTTTTAGGGGGATGATAAGATTACGTGGGGCTTCTACCAAAACACCATCGGTGGTCTACATCAATGCATTATGAGAGGTTCCGGGCTGACCTACAGAACGTACGGGTCCCCTCTTGCACTCTGGCTAAAACATCCCACCGATGGACAAAGCCCTCCTTAGCCCTCTATGTTCCGGCAAATATAAAATCAATCATGCATTTGCGGTCATCCCAAGGTGCAGTGATTACGTACACAGTCTCCAGCGACAGGGGCTTACCACCAGTCATTATAACGTTTCGTTATCAATATGTTTATACTATATATAAATATATGATCTATAAATCTTAACCATAGCTATGTGTCATATGTAGATAATACATGAATGTACTCTCCATAGTGAAATCTAGATTTTAACACAGCCCGTGCTAAAATCAAGAATTCGATATATTTTTGTTCATATCCCATTTCATATAATACTTTTGAGGGAGTTTTCTATATATTCGCTGGTTTAATAGTTTGTTTGTATATTTTATATAATATATATAGCCTTCATTACTATAATATTTTAGTATGGAGTAGGATATGACAGACAGGTTTCTATTGAAATCGTGATAGAACATACTACTTGACATATATTTTTATATTTAAAAAATCTATTCATGTTTAAAGTGCATAAATGAATAATGCACACAAGTTAAATCTTGTTTCACTTATCTAATTAAATAAATTTTTACTCTGCTGACACTTGGATTTAAAGTGGATTCTTTCACGCTGAATGTGGCACTACGCCCACTGTTTCTCTAAATATCAAATAAATCGACACTTAACCGTATTAATATAAGGAATTTAAAAAAAAAATTACGTCTATTTTATTACTGTCTTGCAGTAGTAACGTATGATTGTACACCATTAAGATAAATAGTCTAAGTTTATAGAAGTAAACGCGATGTTGATAACATTCGTGTAAACATTGAATTGTTGTTATAAATTTGTTGATATAAACAAAGGCTTTGTTGTCCAATTGTTTGTATAATAGGCTCGTGGATGAGCCGGTCTTCCTCGTGTCACACACATTGTGTGGACATGAGGTAGACCGTAGAGGTATGTGTATAATATAGCAGGTCATCAGATTCAATTGAACTATGTTTTAAAGCAAGTAGAAAACGTAAACGTGAAAGACACTCGCTATGAGATTAAATTCACGGGATCCAGGCCCACCTCATCTGCTCGTGGTGCATCCTGCTAATCAACAAACCAGGCTTTGATTCCCGCTAACCCTTACTGAGCTAGCGTGATGGGAAATGGCCAAATCTGCCCATATGAATCATTACCAGATCGATGTGTGAATCTTAGGGGAGAGGCCTAGCAGTGGACGTCTATCAACTGATGATGATGATGATAAATGTATAAAAAATTGTAAACCTCCAAAATAAATATTGTTTTTTTTTACTACCTCGTAGCTCTTGTTTATAAGAATATATCAACTGTAAGAAAAACTTGTGAGTACAGTACTTACGTACGGCTGAGCCGTAAGCTAGCTTAGAAGCACTCATTAGACGCGGGACCTGGATTCAAGGATGTCTTTAAGCTAAGTGCATCGTTGCTGATAGTATATTCAAGTTTTTTTTAACACGTATATTTAAAAAAGGCTTTGTATATATTTTTCTAATCATATCCGTAAAGATTGCAGAAGATATTTTTGTAATTGAAGAGTCAAGACGAGCAGATAATTAACAGCATCACATCGCACATGTCGCCGTGTGACATATATATGTATATATATTCATTCGCATATGTATATATTCATTTATACAGCCTTCTGCAACACCACGTTTTCATTCCAAACTGTCTTTCCATAATTTAAATTAAGTTTTAAATACAGTAGTATAATAAATCCAGTTCATAATTAAAAGCCAAATATTAGAACTGTATTGCTTAAGTAAAAAGTGGACGCTTTTTTTCGGAGTTCCGGTTTGAAGTGTAAGAAGTGATTGCATATCAAGCGATGTGGGCATCGCGTGGCTAGAACGAGCGAGGCGCGCCGGCTAGCGTGCCCCATTGTTCTGCGGCTGAGGTCACCATCAATCGAATATTCATGAGAGAGTCCCAATTTCTTTTTATCAATATAAAAAGCCTCGTTACTATCTGTGGAGTTTCCACTTTTCTCTTTCTTTTGCTGCTTCTTTTGGGTATACGTTTAATGTTCTAAATATGTTGAAACCTAATTTAAACTTTTGGTATCAACAATCGCATCAGAAATTTGGAGATTCGCAGAAGAACTAAGGTCACCGACATAGCCCAAAAGATTGCTTAAGTGGCAGTGGGCAGGGCACGTTGCTCGAAAGGCCGACGGCCGATGGGGCAGTAAGGTCCTGGAGTGGCGGCCGTGTATCCGTAGACATAGTGTTGGGAAGCTTGCCACGAGGTGAACCGGCGATCTGGTGAAAAGTTTTTTACTTCTGGGAAAGATCTAACTCTTAGTCAGCTCTGCTTTACCAAATACGTAGAAGTTATATAATATTTTAACATGGTTTATGAAGTGACCATGATGATTTAAGGATTTCATAATAATAAAAATTGTTAATAAATAGTCCACTTACTGTTGCCACTGCTGGGACTCGCGACCTTCTTTCACAAGAACCATGGCTGTTTATCCATAACGTGGGCCAAGTGTGGGTTGGCAGATGTCACATGCTTAAGAAAGCCAAAGGATAAAAATGGAAAAGGTTGTAAAGAATTGAAAAGGTTATATATTTTCAACTTATTGGAACATGTCGGTTTCCTCATGATATTTTCTTTCACCGGAAGCCTAAGCTCAATGAGCACTATCGCTGTTTCTGCTTACTATTAACGGTATTTCTTTTCTTCTCTTTTAGTCATATTAGTATCCACGATTCTTCTGGAAAGAAATGGCCATCCTTGTTGCTCCTCAGTATAGTGCTCTTTGTAGCAGCTAGTTTCGCTAAAACAATGCGCACGAGTACAACGGACTCTTTACAGCTCCAATGGGGTCATGTTACCGCAGCAGTAGGTTCTCGCTTTATCACGAAGACGACGTATTTTTGGAACAATACCATTTCTGTTTTAAACTTGAGCATAGGTTTCGGCATGCGGCACAGTATCTTTATTGCTTCAATAATATGAAGATTTCAAAAGTGGAAATGTTGGGTTTTGGTTACCACACTTGTCTTGGGTAAGAGCCTTCGCACCGTCTGTAGCTACTCCCAAGGTGTATACTATATTATATAAATCTGTTCGCGTTTGATAAGCGCTATAGCTTAGTGAAATTATTGGAGTAGTATAATAGAGCTTTCCGTCTTTTTTAATATGATTGTTTCTTAAATACTCTTTTACTACTTTTTATTTTATTATCGAATTTCTATAATTTTTGACTTTTCATTCGTCAATTCTTTTATACCATACATCGCCTCTTCAGCATCGTTCACTGCTTCTTATTAAATCGTCGTTACGTCTTTCTACATTTCTCATGTCATTTAAAGTATAAAACTATATGTATAGATCCTTCGTCATCATTCATCATCAACCGATAGACGACTACTATTGGTTCCCCTAAAGATCTCCACGTTTGTAGGGGTTCATACGGGGGTATGTGGACCATCTCCTATCACGCTGGCTCAATGCGGATTGGTGGGCACCAGAGCCCCGTTTATTGATTAGCAGGGTCCACCATGAGCAGGTAAGGTTGGCTTTGGTTCTGCGAGTTGTTGTGCGGGACCCCTTGCTCCCCTCATAAATTAAGAAGTTAGTGTAATTCTTACTGATTATTTATTATGATGGACAGGCGTATCACAGTAGTAGTATCATAGGCAGTGTATAATAGTTTCGGAACGTCTTTTCGGGGTATTTCCTTGTCAGCTCTTTAATATTTTGTCCTTAATAATAGAGGTAAATTGGCCACCCTGATTGTCATTCGGTACGTTGGCCCTAGCGAGTGTAAACAAAGGCGAATTACGACGTCGCTTTACCGGCTGTGCGCTTTGCTGAACCCTCCCTAGCTGCAATGAGCAATAGCGCAACGCGAAAATGTTTCCCAACGTTACCAGTTTTAAAATCTACTCATTACAAACACACATTTCATAAGTAAACTTACTGCTGGAAGAAAATCTATAAGTTCGGCCGATCTGTTGTACTTCCTGGGAAACTTGGATGCGAGCATCGCAAAACGTATAAGTGGTCCCTATAGAATGTTTAAACTATCGCGGACATAATCAAGAATAACCTTCACATCGGAGACCAGGATGATGTCCTCACAGTTCATTTCTACCACTGCAACCCATCCCAACCTTATATGTTAAGGTGACAAGCAAAATTGTTATGGGAAGGCGAAGGGAACGAATGAACAAAACATATAACCAAAAATCTGGCTACTTGACGTTCCGTGGGAAAGGCTAGTCCAGCTGTGGAGTGCCGCAGGTTGATTATAATTGATTACCTCGTCGATGAAATTTATAATCTTAACGTAATAATCATGGAAACAAAATCATCAAAAACGTATTCTTCTATCACGTAACATTTAGTGAAAGCAGATGCTGTTTATTTCTGTAATAACAATGATACGCGTGCGCGTGCAGTGTGTGCGTCAGGGCGAGCTCAATGACCGCGCCACTGCAGACTTCAAGTCTCCTCGATAAAATACACCAGTATTTTAGACGGTACAGTATCGAGGAGATCGGTACAGATCGGTAAGTATTTACTGGTGGTAAGTACTTTAGAGACTCTAGATAGGTACCACAGCAGGTCCTATTTTTACTCCGAAACAAAAACCTGCACCATAACATATTAAAGTCTGTTATAGTTTTCATAACGAAGTGACTAGTCGAATGAAACTAAACTTAACGTATGCTTAAGTATTAGCTGAAGTAAGAGTATATACTTAATACCATATTGCTCTCATTACCTTAACCCATTACCAGGTATTACTCCAGTTTTTTTATACTAGCTACAGCAAACCGGATATACTATTAAAACTAGTTTATCGTGTGGTATATACCTGATGATATCCGTCGTCGATTTTGTAGAAAAAATTGGCAAAGAAGACAGTTAATTCTTAATAATCTTTACTAACTAAATATTTTTTTTTTAATTGCTAACTAATTTAAAAAGCTATAGTAATATTCTTCATCAGATATGTATAGTCTATACCCATCCAATTGAGTATACATATATCTATTGTCACGAAAGAAAATATTTCTATTTAGAAGTGAATATAATACCGGCTAGCTCGCCTCGCTACCGGCAGACTGCGCGTCGTCTGTAATTGCAGCATCCGCCGCCGCCCCCTCTGGTAACCCCTCTCCACCATCTTGTTCGTCCGCACTCGATCGTCGGCACATACTCGTACATCACCGCCGCCAATTGTTATACCGTACAATATTTATTGTACACAGCCCCGTATGAGATCTATATACTCGGTACCACAGCAGCTCCTATTTCTGCATCCAAATAGTACTGTGTTTCGACTTGAAAGGAGCTGCAGTTAGTGAAATTACTGACGTAAGAAGACTTCTCGCTAGTAGCTCGCTGGCCTAATGGTTAGAGCGTGCGGCCTTCATTACGTAGGTCCCGAGTTCGAATTTTAGGCATGTACCGATGACTTTAATATTTAAGTTATATACATTTGTGCACTTTAGTAACAATAGCGAAATATAAACGGTGAAGGAGAACATCGCGAGGAAACCTGCACACGAATTAGAATTTATTCCAAGGTGTGTGTGAAGTCACCAACCCGCATTGAGCCCGCGTGGTGACTATGGCCCATCGTCCTCATATTGAGGATAGGCATGTGCCCCAATAGTTGGGATGTAAATTAGCTGATGAGAGAAGTAATATACAACGTCTGTATTTATTTCCGATAAAGTTTTTTTTTTTTTTAATTTCAAACGCAATACAATAGAATTATTTCTGAATGTTCAGAACAAATTTTTGAACAGTACTTTAATCAATTTTCTTGGGTTGTAATTAAAAAAATTACATTCTCCATTTGGATGATAAGTTTCAATATCCTCATCACGTATGTATGTTTTACGCGTCCTAATAAGTGACTAAGTGAGAACTAATACAAATCAACGAATGTTAAGCACTATCCTTCTCTTCAGCTCTTCCGCATTCAATAATTTCTCGACTTTCTCCTCCCCCTTTTATATACAACTTTATCTACATACTTATATATTTAGTTTTTAGCTCGCGGATACCAGATCCGCGAGCCCTGAGCCCGATGAAGCTGCAATTCCAAGGTACTTTATCAATTGCCACAATTAGTACGCAAAGTATTTTACTCAATAATTTGAAAGGTCTACATTCAGCAGTGTATGTATGAGTTGACATTATTTTACGGAAGCCGACATGATGATGAACCAAACAATCCTTTCAACTACCTTTGTATTTTCCTTTTATTGTGATCTTTTCAGTAGACCTTAATCTACCTAATTCCTTATTTAATTATCGTCTATCGTTATCCTTGAGTTAAAAGATATTATGTTACGAAATACCATTAATACTGTTGTGTAGTAAGGTGAAAATATTTCTATAAAGGATTTTGATTAGTCACCACAACAACTACATTAGGAAACCGCAGCATTACTGGTAACTTTTAAGAATTCATTACTGCTTACTAGTGATTTTCTACTCAATTTGTGAAAGTTGCTTATCTGTTGTGGGTATTTGAGTTTGTTATTTATGGTTGGTTGGATAGTAATAAGCTAGTATTAACAGTAAGATGCGCAGCGTCGAGACAAACCCACGCGGTTTACCGGTATGTAGCAATGTTAACCTTTATAGATATTATAATCATCCACTGCTAGGCATAGACCTTCCCCAAAGATCTCTACATCGATTGATGCTGTGCTGCCCTCATCCAGCTGCTTCCCGCAACCTTCACCAGACAGTTGGACGACCTTGTGAGGGGCTTGCCCAACACTACGCCTTTCCGTACGCGATCGCCATTCGAGGACCTTAGTGCCTAGGGCTGTCGGTCCTTCGAGCTATGTGGCCCATTGCCACTTGAGGCTAGCGATCTTTTGGACTATGTCGGTGACCTTAGTTCTGCTTATCTCCTCATTTCTGATTCGATCCCGATAAATAGGAAATTTTAATTAAATAAGTAGAAACCGAAAGTCTACATACAATATCAAGCAAAAGCTATGTACTCAAAAACATATAACATATTTATTTATATAAATTAAATTTATATATATAGGAAATATCTAGAGATCTATTTACTCATCGCCTGATTAATGCCGGTGGAGAACAACTTGTTATTTCTATGGGTATTACTATTAACTTTTACTGATATCTCTTATTGGGAGACTGTTCATGCAGTAATCACCTCAGCTCCTATTTCTGCCATAAAACATTAGGGTTCAAATATTATTATGTTAAAAGCTATAGTTAAATACGATAAAACTATGTTAACTTACTAAACAACATATCTGTACATTTCCGTTGCATGATATCAATATTCATACGCAAGTATGTACCTAGCTCGTATGACAATCGGAAAGTAATACCTGACCGCTGGGTGTTACACCTGACTGCTTCTAGTGCTTACTGGTATAACCTGATCATTAAGTTACAACGAAAGTAAACTTAGTACTCTTAAGTGCTCTAAATGACCCATTCGTAAGTCGCACCAGTGATGATGAACTGTTCATTGAATAATGACGTTGAACTAAAATGACAAATAAATATTATATCAGGTATTCAGTATGCAGGTTTAAGGTTTCTCTTTATCATTTATCAGTTCCTGGTGATAGATATCTGTAACCGGTGATAGTCTAGGTCATATATTTTTACTTAACAGTAGTATACAAATATTATCTTTTTCATCACTATATTGTGTGTATCAATATTTTCCAGATCATCATCACCAGCCGATAGAGGTTCACTGCAACACATAGGCCTCCCCCAAATATCCCTGCATTTGTAGGGATTTATGTTGGGGAGATATTTTCCGAAATCGGTTACTAAATAGTTTTCAATAATAAATACTGGTACTAGATCTCTGTTGCCGGTAACTGTGGGTGGGTACCACCGCAGCTCCTATTTCTGCCGATATACGTCCACTGCAAGACATAGCCTCCTCCAAAGATTTCCGTCTGTCGTGGTTTCATATGGGGATATATGGGCCATTTCCCACCACGCTGGCCCAACGTACTTTGGTGGGAGTGAAATTACTTGAGTAACGAGATTTAACATCATATCTCATAAAGCGAAGTGAACAACGTTAGTGCTGTGTATATCATTCTAATGTTACGGACAAGTGTTTTACTTCTTTAGCTACAATTGATGCTGAAGATAAATTCCAAAATAATATATAAACGCTTTGTACTAAAAACTGTATAAATTATTATTTTTTTGTTTTAGAATCCGACCACAAACCCCAGGGGAAGTGGTGGAGGGATGCGGCGTTTGCGCCAGAGCCGGCGGCGCGGCCGGCGACGGGGGCGTCGCCCTGGGTTCGGAGCGCGCCTTCACCTTCGACTACGCGTTCGAACCGACGGCCGAACAGGAGGCCGTGTACGAGACCTGCGTCAGGAAGCTCGTGGAAGCAGCCCTCGACGGTTACAACGCAACAGTACTGGCCTATGGACAGGTTAGTTGATTTGATGTTATCTATCATATATTATCTGAGGATCTATAGTGATGTTAGTCATTTGATCGACATAGACACCTCAGCGGATACTAGGCTCACGGACATGCAGTCCTCGTCCCCACAGAAAATCTATAAGCGTTATTCATCAACCCTTGATTTGATGTCTATATTAAATATGATAAATAATATACCCCACTAACAACACATTGTACATGACATTGAAGCTGTGATTGTTCTGTATGTAAAGTTTCCATCTTCTTCCTGGTATTGAAGAGGCCTGAGTTCGATTCCAACCGACCTGGAGCTTCCGGAGAAGATAAAAATAAAAAAAAATTGATAGCCATGACTCTCCTCTTGCAAGATAAAACTCTGAATCCCAGAATATAATGTTCAGTTCCTATCGGTGGTAAACTCTTCGCGTACTCCACGTCCGTTCTTATCCATTTTCGCTATCTCACTTATACATGTATGTATTTAGAGATTAGTTAAATTGTAACGAACGAAATTTATCTAATTATTTACATGCGTGAATGTACCAGTCACTGGTATTTCGGTGTGGGTAGGGTCGGCAGTGAAAGGCGATACCATGCGGGCATTCTCCGTGACACCGGCAGTGGCAAGTACATGACAGGATGTGTTTGTAGCTATGAGGTAATTGAAGACACATGCTGGTATATTATAACTTAAATTAAAGTTAGAATGATGTAGATGTGCTCCTCATCACTAACCTTCATAACTTACAAGTTGTAGCTGAACGTGGAATTATTATCATGAATATATCGCACTTTTCACTATCGGCACCGATCGATGTGGAGATTTTTGAGGAGGCCTATGTCCAGCTGTGGACATATGTCGGCTGATGATGATATCGCACATTCTTAGAATCATTTATTCAAATTATAAAATTGATTCTAATCTTTAGATCACTCTGGTTGTGACTTATGTTATTCAGGCCGTTATTATATTGAAATGTATTATTTTTTCAGGATTTAATAATTATAATTCTTTTCTTAGTATCACTCGTATAGTAAGCGATATAACTTTTTCCGGAAGTCTTAAGCACTACTAATATCATCGTCATTATTATCAATCAGAATAGGCCTACTGCTGAGCATAGGCCTGCCTCTGTATTCCAATAAATTATTTGGCATTGTTCGCTTCCATCAGTTTCCTGTGACCTTCACGAAATTGTCCGAACATAAGATCTAATTATTGATAATATTAATTAATCAAGTGGACTAATATGGAGTACAGTAATCGCCTTTGTCCGCACCGCGTGTCTGACGACCTTTGACTCAGTTCCGCTAAAAATAATAAACTCTGGCCTGCTGTAATTACGTCATGAGGCCGCTCGTAATAACCTGAGGTCAACAGACTTGTATTACCCACATTTATGCGTGTATTACACAGCCGTATCCGCGAGTAACCCCAGTGGCGCAATTGGTAACCGCTCACTTTAGTAATACACTGGTGCCGATACGATTTCAGAGCAAAATGTGGAATTTATATGGTGATAGAACTTCTATGAACCTTCCTAGTTTACTACAATCCACGTGTTTTAATAGGATTGCTGTCTTCCAGCTGTGAACATATAAGCACCAGAAATACACAGAATTGGAACACAATGGTGGTATAGTGTACTAGCTGTTCTCTGCCTGCATTGCTGGCTGCTACACTCCCGCAGTTCTCTTTGGGGAAAGAATTACGTAAAATCCATTCTTAGCTTATCCATACTCGGCCAAAGGAATATCCCTCCCAAATTTCTAGTTTCCAGACCTTATGATTCCAGAGATATCACGATGAGTATCTACGTAACGTACGTACGTAATTAGGGCCGCGGTGTAACGTATTAACCATGGAATCCTGCTCGTTTTGTCGCTACATGTATTTAAAAAAAAATACTAGTTATGTATCAAACACGGACATATATAGGTCGTCGTTATGTATATATACTAGGTGTGGCGCTTGCTTCTTCAAAGCTTCACCTCTATAGATGATTGTTAAAACACCATTGAGAACAACGCAATACGTTGAAACTCGCGACTATCTCGCGCGTCTCATCAATTATATGCAAATTTTGATCCTGAACTCAGTCAGCACGTGATCATCATTAACATAACATTATCACCATAAAAGTCAAGGTTTGTTGTTGACACATATATTAAGTTAATGCTTATAAATTTCATTAATAGTTGCGATTATATACACTGCACCACATGCTTATCTCTTCGTTACTTAAAATGCTAAGTCTACAGAGTAATTTTATTACTCATAAAGATAAAATATTTTTTTTTATTCGACGAAGCGACGAGACGAGTGGTACGTTCACCTGATCGTAAGTACAGTGCACCACATTTTGCTCTTCGATTTGAAACATAAATCGTTCATTCTCGTTACCCCAGTAATTTCACTAGCTATAGCGCTCTTAAAAGCGGGAGACAGTAATGTTTGGACAATACCGTTTGGCAGCAGAAAAAGTACCTGCCGTGCACGGTCTGGTACCTAGAGGATCTCCGGCAACAGAGACCTATCACTAAACTAAGAGATCTATTAATATGATCGTTTTAAAACTATTAAAATAAACTACGAAGTTCAGAATGACTGGTGGTGATAGGTCTGCTGCCAGAAACCGTTTAGTTACTGTGTTCCAGTTTGAAGGGTGTTGTAGCTAGTGTAATTAATAGGATAACGCACTATAATATCTTATGTCTTAAGGCAACGAATTCAGCTGGTCAGCTGAATGCAGTGCTGTGTATATCATCCTAACTAGCGCCACATTGTTATGGGAAGGTGTATCACTTACATTACATTAACAATCAGATAACGCCCACTGCTGACCATAGGACTCCCTTAAAGATCTCGCATTCCGATCGCTTCTGCGCTACCCACATCCGGCGGCTTCCCACAACCTTTATTAGGTAACTTATCATCAGGTAAACGACTCGCTTGTTTCGTGGCTTCATTGTTACTGGACAACTCTTACTTCAGTAATTTTCTTAAGTTACTACTGCGTTTGTTTAGTAGCTGTGTTGATGTGCATTTACTTGAAACTGTATTGAAATGTGGTCTTACTAGTTTTAAGTTCAAGTATCCGTTGGGCAACTGTTCACGGCGTGCAGTTGAGTGCATAGTGACAAAAAGTAGTCTCCAGTGCTAGGCGACGCACGCGCCGGGTTCAAAGACCCCATGCTCTTGACCGATTACACCAATACGATCTTTTATAACCGACCGACACAAAATGAGGTGGAGCTAGTTTAACACGCATATGGTGTGTCCGATAAGATTGTAGTTTTTCTGTCATCTTTTCTATTTCTAAATATATTTGTTCTACCTTCTTACTTATTGTTCAAGCACATCAGTTCCTTCTAGTCCAAGTCTATCCAATCATCATTTCATCGTATTATCGTCCACTGCTGAACATTCCTTACCTAAAGATTTCCTGTGCTACCAGTCCTATATCTACATACAACTCCATGCGGTCTTCATCAGGTCGTACGTCTAGGTAGAGGTACGTTCGCTACAGCGAACGCTACCTTTATAAGGAGACTGCGGGCTTGGTTAAATTCCTATAGAGACGAGGAAGCAATATTTTAACTACATAGCAGTAAAATTACTAATTAGTTAAATACTTTTAAACTTTATCACATAGGTCAGACGACGCACTCTTTCTCAAAAGTCTCCGCTCGTTTTTCTTTTTTTTATCAGCATTCATCTGCTTTGTAGAGCAAGGCTTTTTAAAAAAAAAATTAGTTCTTAATTGTTTCACATTTTCTCTCATTCCTTTCCTCTTTTCTCCATCACATTTTCTATCATACCTTACCGTCTCATCAGTCACATCACTCATCACCTCCCATCCTTCCCCACATTTCTTATTTCATTTACTTTCCATTTTTATTATTATATTTCATTTCCTTTTCCCTTACATTTCTCAGAACTAGTCTATTACAATTCTTTCCAATTTCTATTTCTTTCGTTACTTACTTAGTAATTATTAGGATTAACTGTTTCTTACTTTTTAACAATTTCTTAACTACTTTTTAATTTACATGTTTCTCTTATTAATTTTTCCTTTTCCAATTATAATTCATCATTTTCAACGATTTTAAACTAATTATGCGTTTTAGTTCTGTCTATTGTCTTTCCTATCACTTCCCTACAATATTCTTAGAATATTGTGGCGACTTCCGTCCTTACTAATCAGAGAGCTCGTTATATTTAATCAGTTTAAGCATTGCGTAGAGACTTATCAGAGGTTTTTGACAAATGTTTGTTATGTTTACCGCATACTCAGCATCTGGGGCACTGCACTCAAACAAACCCATCTCGTGCAAACAACATGTCGCTACCAAGTTCCTTAGCACACGCGGACAGGTAGACTTCTGTAAGCGGAGTCGACGTGTGAGCAAACCCCGTCAAGCTGTTCAGACGGCGACAAGACTCAAGTACAGCAAACATAATAACTGACAAGTTAACACTTGGTAAAATATACCTTTTAAAGTACAAATAAAAAAGTTAAGGAAGAATTAAGTCTTGTCTCATAGACGTGAACTACATGGTGAAAGTGTTACCTTAACTAACACCACATTTTTGATCAGCTATATCACTTACCGTCAGGGGCACTTCCGTCTCGATTTTTTAGCTTTTAATCTATACGTTAGGTAAAACTTAACTGATAACTTAGTTGGTATAGGCTTGAGAGGCCTCCCACAAGGTGGACCGACGATCCTGATGAGCATCGCGGAAAGACACTGGATGTAAGCAACGCGGGACCGATCGATGTGGAGATCTTTGGCCGAGGCCTATGTCCAGCAGTGGACGTCTATCGATTGATGATGATGTAAAATACGCTAGGTTGTAGGTGTAGTGGAAGAAGGTTACGTACCGTCCAAAGTTCCAACCCTTCACGCGTTTCTTCGAACTTCACTCGCATACAAATCGAATCGCCTTCATGCATGTCAATATGTCATAACTGTTTCCATTTGCATAACGGTTCCTTGCGCCGATTATTAAATTATTAATTTGTCAAGGCACTCAATTAAATTTGTCCTAATGTATACTTCCATCATACATTTTGCTGATGGTACGTCTATGTGGATACCACCGCAGCTGCTATTTCATACGCCAAACAGTACTGTGGCAAACATTACTGTTCCTGTAAAAAGGGCGCTGTAGCTATTGTTATTACTGGGGTAACGAGATTCAACAACTTAGGTCACAAGGGTCGCCTTGTGACCTTGTGGTCGTCGGACCACTATGTGGTGCTGTGCACCTGTAAGCCTTAAATAGCGCCACGTTGTTATGGCGGGTGTTTGACTTATCATCTGGTGAACGTCCCTCTCGTCTAGTGCAAGGTAGACTAACAAAATACAGTCACTGAATATTTCAGTAAGAAAAACTATTTTTGCACATGTTAATTAAATCTTATCCAAATAGCACTTGACCAGCGTAAATAGATGAAGTCTGCTTTTGTGAGGAAAAGTTCTGATTCCCAGCTGTGGGCACATTTAGAAAGATGTTTATTACGGTCCGTTTCGTTATATAATGTAGGATACTAGGCGTTAGGGCTGGGACTGGTTCAAAAGTTATACTATTACTCATTTGTTTTTAATTATTATTATTATTTAAACTGTACACAGTGTATACAGTACTGGTGCAAGGTTGTGCAATGGCCGGTCACCCGAGCCCTCCTTACACCAGGTGTTGAATTACAACAGGAGTTCATATTCAAACGGCCCTCGGCCGTAATTCACCATTCACATTAACTTAAGGCACAAGTAATACTTGTAGATTTTTTTGCACTTAATTATACTTAAGAAGAAGGAACGTATGAATCATCGCTTAATATAAAAAAAAAACAAAATGCTTTTAACATTAATGTCATTCATAATATTAATATACCTTTTAATGTCCCAACGCGTAAATGAATAAGGAAATCGATTTGTCTGTGCTCATCTCATTCTGAGACCTATAGCCTCTAATGGTGGTAGTCATACTGTGCGAGGGATTGACACATTGGACGTCCGCTTCCGGTAATTAACATCGAGGGAATACCACCATGCTCCATTAACAATAGCATTTGTAGATATGCGACAAACTAAGCCGCATTTGGCCAACATATGGATAGACTGTTTATAAAAAAAGAATCGTGGACCCAACAGTGGGAAAATATTGTTATGCTATGCGTACTGGAAAATGTGTTAATCAGGCAAATTAGAATCGTGGTATCGTATTTATTTATTTGCAGTATATAGTCTGGAGAACGGACTCATAACCTAGGTGGCGTTCTCTTCCTATCAACCCTGGCAGACATAGAAATTTTGAAGGATATAATAACATGTAATATAAATAAATCTATATATGTTAAGAAGAAATCCAGAGATTTATTGGCTACTCACGAGATCTTCGAAACTATTAAGCGTAAACACTAAAAATTCTGTAGAGATATTGCTTCTGCCATTTAGAAGTTGGCTAAGAATGGACTTTACAAAACTTCTTCCCCAAAGGGAGTAGCGGGGATGTCACGGCTAGCAAAGCGGGCAGGGAACAGCTAGTAATATATAAACATACTAAAATTTATATAATACTGGTGGTAGGTATTGCCGGATACCATCTAGGTAGGTATTAAAAACCGCTTATTTCTGCCGCTAAGCAGTATTATACTGTTGGTGTAATTATTGGGGTAACGAGACTTAAAACTGTTTCATGACAACAAGCACAATGTGGTCCTTTCCTTTGTAGGTTAACCTAACTAGCCTAGCGTTACCTTGTTATCAACGGGCGTATTACTTACCATCAGGTGAACGTGCCTCTCGCCTCTTCGCTTTGTAGAATAAAGAAGAAATAATCATATAAAAAACAAAATTATTTAAATAGGCCTCACCCAAAGATCTCCATATCGATCGGTCACGAGCTACTCTGGCTCCGGACGCTTTGCTAACGTCCGTCGGTTAGCATGGCCACGGGTACCTCCAGGCACTAGGAGCCAGCGTTAGGGGGGATTTGGGCTATTTCGCACCACGCTGGCCTAATGCGGATTGGTGGGAATTAAAGCCTTGTTTTTTGATTAGCAGGGCGTACCACGAGCAAGTGACGTTGGATTGGGACCCCTTAGACTCCTTAGGATAATGAAGACGAAGAATTCTCTTTAACGCAAGTTTATTATCCTATCTTCAATAGATTAATACAAAATAGGATTGATCTATCAGTAGTATATAACTTAAAATCCTTTATCTTTGTGTATTCATTGCAAAAGGATCGGTTACAAGGCGAAGGTCACCAAAGTAAGAGAAAAACAAATGTTATTGACCACACTCACAAAATATAAGATGTTTTAAATTGGAACCCTGACCTATGGGTCATTCGTGCCTCATAACTTGGCTCATGGTTAGTGAACTTACTTTACTCGAAACTTAGTCTATAGTTTTTTTCCTGTATCGACAAAGCGACCAGACAAACGAGCCGTTCATCTGTTGATAAGTTATACTCCTTCCATTACAACCTGTCGCTAGTTAGGATGATATACTCAGCATCACACTGTGCACAGAGATGTTAAGTGTCGTTAGCTCAACAATTTCACAAGCTACAACGCCCTTCAAACCGATACGCGGCAATGTTTGCACAGTACCATTTGACCGCTGAAGTAGGAGCTGCGGTGGTACTTAGACGGTCTCCGGCTAATCTTACCATCACGGTTTTAATAGGCTACTCATTTTTTTTTATTTGTATTGACATAATACCTTGAATTTGTTTATTGTTTGATATTGTTCCTAGTTTTTAAATGACAAGGGAACTTGGGACAAGGGGAACTTGTTAATTTCATCTTAAAAATAATACTCTTTTATTATGGACTCTAATATCATATACGAATATAATAATATTGATCTTTATAATACTTTATGTACTTATACTACACGTGTAAAATTAGTGAGGTTGTTTTATGAATCCTGCGAGCGCCATTAACCCACAACCAGCTTCCATCTCGTGGGTGGCGCGCACTAAACCCAAAATGTCCGTTATGCAATGCTCCGCAAGGATAACCAGTGTTTAATACATTTAATATTAAATCATACTTTTATTAATATTGCTATATTAACTATAAAAATAGATCAATTTTATATTATATTAAAAGGTGACTTATAAATTAAAAATTATACTACACAACTATGTATTAATTGTTTGTAGAAACCCTAGAGCATCAGCGATTATTTTGACCTTCAATCTCTTCTTGTGTAAGAAGACCCCGAGTCCCAACAGTGGGAACATTAAAAAGGTTGTTTATTGTCCATCGCATATACTATCTCATTTGTACTAAATATGCAGTTTTTTTTTATAATTATTGCTGATTACAGGTAATCGTATGAGTATCCATTTTTCAATCTCTACAGTTAAGTATTTGACAAAAGACATTGGTTTCTATATTGAAAATAGTAGTAATGAAAAATTCATTTGTGGTTGAATCGTGCTTCGAAATCGGTTGAGCCGTTTGTGAGCTAAGTAGCCACAGATATATTAATCAAACTGTAGAACATCGTCCATTGCTTTGAGGTTGTCAAACTATGTAACTTAAAATAACAGACTTAAAACTTGAATTACTAACGCCAATGTACGAGTAATAAAAGACTATAGCTAGGCCAGTTCGGCCATGTAATTTTAATAAGGGCTCAGAGCTCCATAAATACATGAAAAAAAAAACTTAACAATCGTCATGTAGTCCAGCCACATGTGAAGGTAATGAGATAATCCGCCAGGCGGTCTCGTTGCCAATTTGTCACCGTTCTGACCAGTTTATTACAGCTAAGTTGACCACTACGACAATTATTCCCAAAAAAAAAAATACTATCATGAAGTCAACTTAGACCTAAACCAGTCTCATCATAACAAATCCTCCTACAGTCTATTTCTGTACCACAGTTCTAGAATTTGGCTAACTTATAGACTAGGGTAGTTATAGAAATATTTCTTATTAAATGGTGATACTAGTAATAGGAATCTATTACCGTCTAGATATACCATCACTCCCATTTATGTCAACAAGCAGTATGCTGGGTAGCTAATGAAGTTAAGAAGGTAACTTAACTTCTTGTGTATAAAAGCGGCGAGAAAAACATGAAGCAGTGTATATCATCCTAACATGTAACAATTATCATCAGATGAACATCCCTTTAATTTTAAGCTGTGTAAAATAAAAATATGTCTATCATTATAATAATGAACAGCTCGATTAACGTTCCCACCAATAAGACTCGAGGTTTCACCTCTAAGGGAGAGACAATGCTGTTCATCCACCACGCGGTCCTCGGTTGGAACATGTCTCTATTTCCTCACGATATTTTCTTTCACCGGAAGCTCAGGCTCATGTAGGGTTCGAACCACGCTGATTCAATGCAGGTTGGTGGCGCCAGAATCTCGTTTGTTGATTTTCAGGATGCACCACGAGTAGGCGATGTGGTTGGCTTGAATCCCATGAATAGTTGTGCGGCAACCCTTAGACCCCTCTAGTTCTAATACTGTATATCTATCTGGTGAAGGTCGCGTGTAAGCCTCTGGATACCTGGAGCCCAGGACCGATAGATGCGGAGATATTTGGGAGAGGCCTATACCCAGCAGTAGTAGACTTCTATAGGCTGACGGTGATGATGATATCTACAACCCATAAATACTAAAAACACATCATTTTTATATTACATATACTACTGCTTGATTACGATCCCATGTGATGGGAAGCGGAGATATAATCTAGACGATAAAGAGCACTAGTCTTCTTTGTCGTAACCTCATGACTGAGGGACGTTGCCCTGGCCACCATTTCTTTCCAGACATTTCTGTCTTGCGCCATTTGTATGGATGATTGTAGGGTAGCTCCCGTAGCGTCCTGAGTTGTGCGTGTCCATCTTGTAGGATACCGCCCTTTCGCTCTCTTTCCTTCCACACAACCAGTAATAATCAGTCTTTCCAGACTGTCTGGGTCTCGCCTGATCGTGAGTCCGAAGAATTTAAGGACTCTCTGCCTACAGATTGTTGAGAGACGTGTTGTTATGTTCAACTGTTTGAGGATTGACTCGTTTGTGCGACGTTCGATCCAGGATATCCTCAGCATTCTGCGCCAGCACCACATTTCGAACGCGTCAATCCTCGATCTCACTCTCGCTTTTAGTGTGCACTAGTCTAGGAGAAGCTTATTCACTCTACACTTGAAGACTCCACGTCATATCTTAATATAAACACTGACATTTCTCTGTACGATCTGTATCACACGATCCCATTTTCTCCAACTCTATCATGGCAACCATAGCGCTGAATACTGCGTGTTAAATTTGCATTCATTTTAACGAGACTTTAATGCGTGTAAAATTTGAACCGCTCTCCCACACACTTAAATATCATTAATTTTAATTATTTTTTTTATTAACTTTACCATATATTCATTGAATGTATAAAAAACTCTTCCAACTTGCCGGTTTTATCTGATGCCGCCATGATAAAAGGTTACAATGATATATATAATGTTAAAAGGTCTTATTTTAACTAGCGGTTGGTGTGGTGGGAATGCCTATCACTCACCATCAGGTGAACGTCTCGCTCGTCTCATCGCTTTATGGAATTAAACAAAACTCCTTTTAATAATTATCATCAGCTAATAAACGTCCACTGCTGACCATGACCCTCCCTAATGATCCCCATATTGATCGGTCCTGCGCTGCATGCATCGCCGTATGTAAGGGTTCACATGGGGAAACTTAGGCCATTTCCCACCACGCTAGCCCAATGCGGGTTGGTGGAAGTCGGAGCCTCATTTGTTGGGCAGGGTGCGCTAGGAGCAGGCGAGGTTGACTTGGGTCCCGTGAGTCGTTGCGCCCCTTACACCCCTTTCTGTAATACACTTTTGATATACATACATAACTCAAGAAACTGTTAATATGTTCACAACATTTTAAAACTCGATGTCTATTGATTTCGACCAAAGACATACTTAAAAAAAATAAATATTTGTAGCTGATGGTAAATGATAAACCTACTCTTAACAAAATAGTGTTAATTGGGGTGATATACACTGCACCGCCTTATGCTTATCGCCTTAAGATATTAAGTCTCATTACTCCGATAATTTCACGGTATGACTAGAATAAGGTTTTTTATTATATTTTATCTTTTATATTATATCTTTTTTTTAATGTATAGAAAATTTCGGGACATTGACAATGATGGTCATGTTCATGCTTGATAATGATGTTATTAACAGTAAAGCTACAGCGCGGCTCCGTTAGGTACGGATGAGAACAGCGGAGGCGGATATCGAAGCGAATTCCAGTGCAGCCCACACCGCGCCAACTAATTGCACACCACTAAAACCTCTCAATGGCAGAACGGATATTAGCATACGGTGTCGCAACGCTTCGGTCGAGGTTCGGACTTCGTGGTGTCCACCCACAAGCTCCATACCACGTTTTAATTACTTGTTAATATAACACTGGTCTTAACGCTCGGTAATCATTTCATGACTGTTGTCCTTCTACTGGGATTTAGATAATACAAAACAGCAAAAGTATTATATGTATGTATGTTTATATAAATATATATATATTATATACATATATACATATTGTTCAGCGAAGCAATGAGAGGAGCGAGATTTCCCTTGTTGGTAAATGCCCATAATAAAGTGGTGTTAGTTAGAACGGTATAAAATATTAAATCTCGTTACTCCAGTAATTTTATTAACTACAACTTCCTTTAAAGTTATGTTAGACACTACGGTTTGAGGGCAGAAACAGGCGCTGCGGTGGTACCTACCCAGACGGTCTCCGGCAGCAGAGACCTACGACAAGTTCTAATGCTCTAAATTATCAATAAACGTTTTCTCTTGTAGCCATACGTTCTTTCTAAATATATCAGTCAATCAATCATCAATCAGTAGACGTCCACTGCTGAACATAGGCCTCCCCCAAAGATCTGTACATCGATCGGTACTACACTGTACGCATCCAGCGGCTTCCTGCCTTCTTACAGTCAGCATGGCCTCCATTACTGTCGGGCACTAGAAGCGGTAGTTTGTAGTGATTCATATGGGAGGATTTGAACCGTTTTCCACCACGCTGGCCCAAGGTGGCGTTGTTGGAGATGAAATAAATACAATATCCATAATAGCCAATTTACGTCTCCACTGTTGGAGCACAGGCCTACCCTCAATATGAGGGCAATGGGGCCATAGTCACCACGCGGGCCCTATGCAGATTGGTGACTTCACACATACCTTAGAATAAATTCTAACTCATGTGCAGGTTTCCTCGCGATGTTTTCTTTCACCGTTTGTATTTCGCTGTTGTAACTTAAGTTCACAAATGTACATAACTTTAATTAAAGTCATTGGTTCATGCCGAGATTCGAACCCGAAATACAATATACTATTTTTAAATCATAAACCAACAAATTCGGCCGTCTAGGCAAATAACTGTAGTTCTAGCTAAGCATAGGAATTTAGGTCGAAACAATCATGTCTGACGTCGATGTATCGAGTAATTGCAGCAATTGTCTTCCTCGAGCACCGGCGTGAAGGCCTTACGTCCGTCGCCTCAGCTCACCGATATTAAATATACATCGATATGACATATATACGATTACTAGTACATAGTTAATAGAGGAGAGGAAAGTACATGATATGAGATTTAAAAAAAGCTGATCTATTTTGGTTTTTATATATAAAACTTTAGTTGAATCCTGATAAAGGAATCCACGTCTAAACAGAACCTCGTGGTTTTCTTGATATATATACGAGGAGTGGATCAACAAGTAGTGAGAACGACATATATACTTCTTGGTAAGAAAAAAAATAAATACTGTCATAGCTCAGATATATATTTGTAATATTAATGAAAAAAAATTCGATTCTCTTTATTTTTTTATATATGTAGTCATTTGTTTGCATCGTGTCGGAAGCGGAAGCCTTTATTAAATACCTTTGTTTAAAAAGGTTAACGACGCAAGAGATTCATTGGAATCTGGAGGCAACATTAGTAAAGTCTGCTCCGCCGTATTCCACTGTCGCAAGGTGGGCTTCACAATTTCGAGTAGGGAAAACGAGCACGGAAGACGAACATCGTTGCGGCCGTCCATCATCAGTCACCCAAGGAAATGTTGCGGAATTCGAGATAATTGTATTGAGCGATCGAAGAGTTACCATCCGATACTTAATTCAAGAAACGGCCATTTCATATGGAAGTATTTAATTCATATTGAAACAATCTTTGAATATGAGAAAAGTCTCCGCAAAATGTGTGCCGAGAATTTTAACCGACAGTCAGCAACAAAATCGACTTGACATTTCGGAGATATTGTTGGACAAGTTTCAAGAAGATTCTGAAAACTTTTTGTCTCATTTCGTAACAATGGACTAAATATGGGTCCATCATTTTGATCTCGAGGCAAAACAGCAATCTTCGCAATGGAAACGGCCATCATCACAAACCCCGAAGAAGTTTCGTGCCGCGGCATCGACTGGCAAGATTATAGCCTCAATATTTTGGGAGTCAGAAGGGATATTGTTGAATGATTACCTGGAGCGTGGAACCAGTTACAGGCCAATATTATGCAGCTTTAATTCCCAAGTTGAGGAATGCCATCAAAGAGAAAAGGAAAGGGAAACTTCGAAGGGGCATGCTGTTTCATCACGACAACGCACCCGTGCACAGGTCGGCAGTTGCGATGGCTGCCATTCAGCAAGCTGGCTTCGAATTGCTTGACCACCCCATTTGCGCGCCAGATCTGGCGCCTACCGATTTTTATCTGTTCCCCAAATTGGAAGAATACTTAAGGGGAAACAGGTACGAAAATGATAACGAGATGATGGATGCCGTGGAGAGCTTTTTGCAGAACCAAGACAAAACTTTTTTTTTTTTAAAGGGATTATTAAAGCCTTGGAAAAGCGCTAGACTGGATGCAGAGAGACCCGGACATTATGTAGAAAAATAAATTATTAAGTTATCAATAGTCATTATATTCTATCTCATTCTCACTACTTTTACTACTAGCGGCGACAAACTGACACACACTCAAGCTGCATATGAATATGATTCTTAAATAAATGACCTTCAGTTTATTTTATGAGTTGCGTCCATTACAAGTATGTTACGAACGTCATAAAACCTTATTTAATATATACATCATATAACCACATAAATGGCTACCATGTGATTAGAAAACTATTTGCATAGATACGTAACCTAAAGTCGTCTCCATTCGCAGTTATGTCTATGAATTGTTTACTTTTACGTACTGTGACGATATCTTGCTAGTACGACCTATTGTCTATGGTAGTATACTGTACGACACAATGGTACTAAGTGTCATTATATTCCTACTCAATTTTACGTATCTCGATACTTAAAACGATATTTAGCATGCAGTCGCTTACCACATATATCAAACCGGTCGTGAAACCAGGTCAACATCTTCATCATCAGCCGATAGACGTCCACTGCTGGACATAGGCCTTCTCCATTAATATCCACATCGATTGGTCCACGGTGAGTATAGCTTCCGGTACCATCGGGCAATAGGAACCGTCGTTTGTAAGGGTTCATATGAGAGGATTCGGGACATTTCCCACCACGCTGCCCCGATGCTGGTTGGTGGCAGCCATAGCATTGTTTATTCATTAGCAGGGTGTACCACAAGCAGGTGAGGTTGGCTTGGATCCTGTGAGTTGTCGCGGGGGACCCGTTTTCTCCCTCTGAACCAGTTGATATCTTCAAAATGAGCTATGACCATTCTTTACCATATTCAGCATATAGTAGCCAAGATATGAAAAAAATATGATTATTATAACCTAATTAGGATTACTATTGAAAAAATAATCTTTATAGATCAACAACGATAATAGGGTTAATCTATCCCTATATATATATATATATAATCATTAGCCGATACACGTCCACTGCTAGACTTAGGCCTTCCCCTAAGATCTCCACATCGATCAGTTCTGCGCTACCCGCATCCAGTGGGTTCCCGCGATTCTCACCAGACCGTCGGTTCACCTTGTGGAAGGCCTCCCAACACCACGTCTATCGGTACGCGGCCGCCACTCGTGGACCTTACGGCCCTATCGGCCGTCGGTCCTTCGAGCAATGTGCCCTGCCCACTGCCACTTAAGTCCAGCAATTTTTTGGGCTATATCGGTGACCTTAGTTCTTAAGTCATACTCATCTATATATCTACCTATACTATGTACCTCCGTCTCTTATCGAAATACTTGAAAGTAAAACTATGCTATCTTAAGCTACTTTAACTCTTTATTGGTGGTAGGTCTCTGTTGCCAGAGACCGTCCAGATAGGTACCACCGCAGCGCCTATTTCCGCCGCCAAACAGTAGTGTTCACACATTACTGTGTTCCGGTTTGAAAGGAGCTGTAGCTAGTGTAATTACTGGGGTAACGTGACTCAACATCTTATGTCTCAACGCGACGAGCGCAATGTGATGCAGTGTATACCATTCTAACTAGCTCCACATTGTTATGGACAAGTGTATCACATACCATCAGGTGAACGTCCCGCTCGTCTAGTCTCTTAATAAACAAGAAAAGAAATTAAAAACTATGTCCTCGTAAGAAAAAAAAAGGAAGGAAAATGCGAGTTGTAAAATCACTATCGTTGCAATCATGACCTACTGTTGCGAACGTGATAACTTAAGTTTTAAGGTCTTCTAGACCTTCGTCTTTTTGGCGATATTTACAACCTACTCACGAGTCTTGGACTAGTATAAATACTTCTGAATCTGCTTAATTCGAGTTCTATTCCTACGCATATAGTTCATATGGGGGAATTAATAGACTCTTTACTGGTGATAGATCTCTGTTGCTGGAGACCGTTTAAGTAGGTACTACCGCAGCATATGTATGCTGCCAAACAGTACTGTGTTCCAGTTTGAAAGGCGTCCTAGATAATGAAGTTACTAGGGTAGTCATACTTAACATCTTATGTCTTACAGCTGGTGCTTATATTGTTATCATCCTAACTAGCGCCCTGAAGGACTTGCTTATCACTTACTATCACCTGAATGTCTTATTGCGTTTTAAGATTTAAAAAAGACTGCAGTACAGGAGGCGCTGGTGGTAGGTCTTTGTTGCCGAAGACCATCTAGATACCGCCGTCAACCATTAATGTTTTCCTGTTTGAAAAGATTGAAGGTTGTACCTAGTGTAATTACTGAGGTAACGAGACTCAACATTTTATCTCAGGCGACGAGCGCAATGTGGTGTATTGTACATCATAACTAGAACCGGGTTGTTTTGGTCAGGCGTATTACTTACCATCATATGAACATCCCGCTGGTCTCGTCACTTAATTGCATAAAAAAAAACGGAAAGTAATGTATAATTTCCTGCATTATTTATGGAACCAGGATGTGGTGCTCTAATTTTTTTGTTTTAAATTTCATTCACATTAGAAATGATATGTGCGTATACATACACATTAGTCTGATGAAGATCAAAACTGTTTATGCTTCATCAAAGAGAAATATCTAATAAGAGAAAAGAATGACAAAGGATGCCGCACTGTTCCTTTTAAGTACATTAAACTCGATTCTATGTTCGAGCAAAGAGGTTCTTCAGCTCCTCGTTGTTTATAAGAGCAGCATAGAGTGGAACAACTTGGCGTCGGTGTTCCCGTACAAATATAACGTGGGTGTCAAGGAAACGTTGGAACAAGGCTAGTGCGTTTTATTACCACAGGCCACATCATCACTTAATACCACGTGGGATCATGGTAACATACTAGTTTTGATTTAACATATGATATTTTGTAAAATATGAACTTTAGATTAGTAATACGCACTTTAGTCTCTTTTTAATCGCTGACAATGAGGACGTCTTTCTTCAAAGATCTCCACATCGATTAGTCTTGCGTTGCATCCAGCAGCTTCCCGCAATCTTACATTCAGCGTAGCCTCCGGTGCCGTCGGGTACTAAGGTTCGTCGTATGTAGGGGTATTTGGGCCATTTCCCATCATGCTAACCCAATGCGTTTTGGTGGCAGCCAGAGCTTCGTTTGTTGATTAGCTGGGTGCACCACGGGCAGGTGAGGTTGGCTTGGATCCCGTGAGTTGTTGTGCGGGGGTCTTTACTTCGACCCGTACCTTTGTATGACCACTTAAGACTTTTACGTAGACAAGTTGTAAATAGAAACTTTAAAGATCCGGTTCATCAATAAAGAAAAACTTTAATTTTGAATATACTTACTCAATGTTACGTAAATAAAACTCGATATTTATTAACCTGATCACACAGGGGTCATTGTTTGGCCTCGAAAAATTTGTTACTTTACCGACCATACGCCTAGATTTTTTTTTAACGAACATTGTGATGACCTTCGCTCAGTAGCCAATTGTTTTTGTAGTAAGCAAGTACGTTAAAGGAAACTTGATATTTATTCTTACAGATATTTAATATGCTGTAATAGAATACATACATATATATATATCTTTTCACTGGTGGTAGGTATCTCTTGCAAGAGAACATCTGGGCAACTACCGCTACACCTATTCCTGCCATCAAACATAAATGTGCAAACATTACTGTGTGTATCAATTTGAAGGGCGTTGTAGCTAGTGAAATTACCGAGGTAACGAGACAACGAATGTCCAAATGCAAATGGTATTATAGAAAGCTGTGATAGGATTGGGACATGAACACTAACGCTTTGCTCTCGTAAAGATTGAGTACGAAAAGATCGCTTACCCACAACTTGGTTGGACTCCTTTAAAGATCTCCACCGATCCACATACTACTCGGAGCAGAGCTGCTCTCATCCAGCGGTTTCCCACAACCCTCATCAGATCTTCCCCTTTGTGCAGGACCTTCCAGCACAAATCCTACCAGCACGCGGCCATGGGTCGACGACTTTACTGCCCCATCGGCCGCCCACCTGCCAATTGTCACTTAAATACTAGTCTAATTTATTCTCGCCTACCCAAAATTCTAGATTTCTACATTCAGTAGGGGCGTAAGGGTTTCCGCCCAACATCTTACGGAGCCCAAGTCAACCTCCACTGCACGCGGTGCACCCTGCTGAAAAACAGACGAGGCTCTGACCACCTACCAACCTGCACTGGGGCGGCGTAGTGGGTTACGCCCGAATTTCCATCAATGAACTCCAATACGATACGGAAATCTTTCGGGGAGGCCTATGTCCAGCTGTGGAAGTCTGTCGGCTGATAATGATGATGATGATATTCAGCAGTGGATACCAGTAAAATCATGGCGATGCTAATGTAATTAAACTCATAGTAGGTTTCCGTTGCCGGAGACCGCGTAGGTAGGTGACACTGCAGATCCCATTTCTGCTGTCCAGCATTAGCGTGTCAACATTACTGGGTTCCGGTTTGAAGGGCGTTGTACCTAGTGAATTTTTGGGGTAACGAGACATAAAATTCACTTAAAAAAATATTTTTAAGGCGACGCTCACAATGCGATGCTGTGTACACAGTTTCAACTAGTTATGGGCAATCAATATCTTCCACCATCAGACTATCGCGTATTATAAAATCGTATTTATTGTTATTGCATAATGTTGTCTAAGCAAATATTTGTCGCAATCCTAGACGAAGGTGTATTCGCCAAATATGTAACAGTGTGTTGTTATAAACACCTTATCGGAGTAACCAGGAATTCAGGCTCTGTTCTACATACAGTCGGCTGTGGTGCGCGCCGTAAGCGCCTGCGCCTTATACGGCACGCGGCAAGCTCTGATGCCGCGCCGTTTCCTACATACTAACAAGCAGCCAGCTCCATCTGTGACTCACCACCTATCGCGTGTGCATTGTTAGCGGTGCAGCTAGAGTTCCCAACCGTGCCGGATTTCCCAGGGTACTCGGGTAATAATGATTAGATCCTGAGGAATTGCTTTTTAGGAAAATTTACATCTCTACGTACAACGCAGTCTGGCGATGGTAATGGACGCACCAGCCCGTCAGCCTTGTACTCTCGGACTACTAAAAACAGGACTAAGGTAAGCCCTGCCTGTCGTAGAAGCCGACTAAAAGTGTCTAGGAGTTTCGCGGGCCTTGAGCGTGGGGCCCTTATCGCTCAACAAGCGAAGGGTTAAGCTCCTTCTCAGAGACGTGTTTAAACAAAGTGTAGATGGACACCGGTGCATTCTATAAGAGATCCCAGAGTCTCCGAATGTGCTGATGCAGGACCACCGAAGGGGCTTTCGTAAGTAAGAATCTCACATAACCCTGACTTCTCCCCAGAGGCAGGGTATCTTTCGAAGAACACACACTCCACTCCCCCCCCCCCACCCCCAACACAAAAAGGTACAACGCTGTCTGCCGTGTAATCTTAGGTTATTAAAAATTGGGCTAAGGCTCTCGAAAAAAAAAAGAACAAGAATGAATAATAATAATAAATACATGTGTGCAACCCACCACCGAACAGTACAGAAGAAGACCTTGTCAGAAACCTATATCCATCCAGTGGACTTCATTCGACCGATGATGATATTTGTGGACGCCCTGCTTGCTTAGTTGTTTACATAAAAAAAAAGAAGCAATACAATTGTTATAAAATTTGTAAAAGCTGCCCGTATCAAAGTAGACGAATTTTTAATAGTATCGGCTCAACAAGTATCGAAAACCACTTCAAATCGGATAGCTTCATAGATCAAAAGTAATGTTATAGTTAAAAAAAATGGTTCGTTTATATCATCGTTCTACAAAGTAGTATGTCAACGAACAGGCAAACACATAAATCCCTCATGGCAACGAACGAAGCAGGGGCGACCGAACCCCTTGGAAAAATTGCCCCCACGTGGTTACAAATATTGATCGAACTCACCCCCATATAAATTTTTTATCCCTTATTGATTTTTGTGTCGTTACTTTAAATGGTGCTCTAAGACGCTGTATGTTTATTAAGATATTGTTGGCGGTGTTTGTGGTCACGTTTTGCTAGCAGGGGGTGGGGGCTGCGGTATCACATTTTTAGTGAACCAATATAAGATATATTTTCCACCAACTAATACCTCATCTGAGCTCGTTTTAGTAATATTTATCATCAACTCCTCAATTTCTCTGTCACTGGAGAAACTTTCTAACTTCCTCCAATGTAATCTTTCTTAATTTTATCCATCCTCGTCAGACCACACATTCATGTTACCATTCGCATCTTGGTCACATGGAATTTTCTTTCATCCGAGCCTTTGCTGGCCCAACACTCAGCTCCATACAATACGACAGGTCTAACAACCAACTTGTACATCTCTCCCTTAAGTTTGAGGATCGCATTCGTGGATCACAAGTCGTTCCAGTGACCTGTTGTCATTTCATCCAATCTGCATTTATTCGGCTTCTCACATCTCGATCAATATGACCATCGCATTGTATGAATAAAACTAGGTACTTAAAAAATCGGAGCAGGTTGATAAGAAAAGCTGGTGGGACGGCCGGTGGCTGGGTGAAGTCACAAGTACCACATTCATCTGATGGTAAATCATACATCTGCCCATATCGATATAGGAGTTGTTGGAATGATATACACACCATCACAATGTACTCTTCAACATCTACATAGAACTGCGGTGGTACTTCCATACAGACGGTTTCCGGAAGTATATTTTTTAAGATTAGTTTAAGCTATTCCTTTGCGACTTTCTTGGTGAAGATATACATTCGTTATAACTTATCTTGTGGCTGTATCGATTTTAAAACATCGAAATCATGGTCTTCACCCATAACGAATCGGAATTGGCAATCGGACGCTATGATTCGTTACGATATCGATATTGCGGATCGGTTTTCGTTTGGGTAAGTAATATTACTTAAATAACACATTTTTTTACTTCTACTCTTTTTTTATTGTGAAACTCTAGTTCGCAGTGTCTAAAGACAAAGGTCTTTAATTCGTGCGTGTTGCCAGTGATGACTTATAGCACCGAGACGTGGCCACTTGCAGTGGACCTGGTGAAGAGGCTTCAAGTCGCACAAAGAGCAATGGAAAAGGGCTATGCTCGAGGTTTCCCTGCGTGATCGAATCAAAAATGAGGAGATCCGCAGGAGAACTAAGGTTACCAACATAATCCAAAGGATTGCTGGCCTCGAGTGACAATGGGCACGACATTCGCTCGAAGGACTCACAGCCAATGGGGCACCAAGGATCTCGAATCGCGACCGCGTACAGGAAGACGTAGTGTTAACAGGGCCGTCCACCTGTTAGTCCGGTGATCCGGCAATGATTGCGGGAAGCAGCTGGATGCAGGTAGAGCAGGATCGATCGATGTGGAATCTTTGGGAGAGGCATGTGTCCAGCTGTGGACGTCTGTGGGCTGATAATGACGTAAAACTCTAGTCTCTCAATTTATCTTACGCGAATAATAAAACTTACTTTTCATCTCATGCACTTCTATATATAGTAACAAAAATAAATCAATTACGCCTAATGAATTTAGATATGTTGTGATATTGAATAAATAAATAAATCAGCATAAAATAATAATATGTACACAAGGCCATCGACCAGACTATTTACTACTCTACGATAAGTACCTTTTTTTGGTAACAAAAAAAAAAAGACCGCCGATTGTGTTTCTTTAGTTTTCCATAGAGTGTACTCATACAACATATGTTCTTTTATAAAATTTGTGTGGGTATATATATATATATATAATGAAAATGGGATTTCTTTGTTCGCCAATCACCTGAAAACTAGTGAACGTATCGACACGGGTACATGACCATTCGACGCGGAATGATTTGTAGATGGTTATAGGTCGTTTATTTGTTGAGTTTCATAAATCTATTATCTTTTATAAACATTTTATTTTGATATTCATGCGGTCGCTATAGAAACCGAATAAGGGTTGCGATTGCTCTTAAGAAAAATTTCAGACAAATTTGAAGTCTAATTTTATATTACCTCATTCTCACGTTTTGTGACGTTTTTTTTTTGTTTCTTTTTTCCCCCTGGAATAAGAATCACCTTCGAAGACACTTTCCTTGACAAAAGAATCTCTATTGCTATAGACTGTCTAAATACCACCGCAACACCAATATCTGCCACCAAAAAAATTGTATGCAAACTTTACTCTGTTCCGGTTTGAAGGGTGTTATAATTAATGAAATTACAGGGGTAATCAGATTTTATAACTTACGCCTAATGAAATGGGTCACAGCATATCACCCTAACTAGCGCCACTCTGTTTTTGGCGTATCGCTTACCATCAGGTAAACGAATACCAGTCCCATCGCTTTGTTAATTAAAAACATAAGATCACACCTTGACGTCATATTCCGTATGCGGAAGTGCCGCGAAGCCGCGTCGACATGATCGCAGACAGCTGGCGGCGATCGATCACTCCCATTAATAAACCAAGCAACCTATATCATTGCTCTTAAAACAGCAATTCTTCTATACCTACATACATCATCATCATAACCAGCCGACAGACGTCCACAGCTGGACAGTTTCACCCAAAGATCTCCACATCAATCGGTCTTGCGCTGCCCGCAATCAGCTGCATCCCGCGGCCTTCACCAGAATCAGACCTACACATACACATGTTATTTCAAGGTCTCCATAACTTAGTCAACTGTCTAGTAAAATATGTATTGAACTCGCTGATCGACCCTCCCTGACTGGCCCTAGCACCATGACAACTCATCTTGGAGGAGAAATTTTGTAAAACTCATTCTTTGCTCCCCTCTAAATGGCAGACACAATATTAAACATATACAATATTAATTGTATAACACACAATGTTATATAATGAATCATAGGCGTATCACTTAGCATCAGGTGAAGGTCCTACTCGTCTACTTCGTACAATAAAAAAAAAACTCATAAAAATACAAAACAGTGACTTCATGTAAAATATATCAGAATGGTTGTGTGTTCACATAATCATAAGCATCATCAGCTGATAGATCTCCATTGTTGGACATTGACCTCAGACCCAGAGACCCAGAGATCTCCATATTCATTGATCCTATTTTGCCCACATTCAGCGGTTTCCCGCGCTCTACACCGGATCGTGCACAGTGTGATACCAGATCCAATTTGAAGTAGATGATTTTAAACAGATCACCCGGTGAACATCCTGGTGATCTTCGCTTCGGTTTGAGATCAATCTGAAAGCCATTTGTCAATGTTTACATATGTATATAATCACAACTAGCAGAACCTAACAAAAAAAACGAGAACTCATTAAAATAAGATGTCCATATCAACACGTGATGCGCCTGCGCAACAATATGCCGCTTTTTAGGATTTTCACTGAACTCTGTTTCACTTATCACGCGAATGTGTGATGTAAGATAGCAATGTTCGCTGATCAAAGTCTTCGTTGCCGGACACCGTCTAGGTATGTCATCGCAGCTCCTACAACTGCTGCTAAACAGTACTGTGTTCCGGTTTCAAAGACGTTGTAGCTATTGAAATTACTAGGGTAACGAGACTACATCTTGTGTCTCACGACGACGAGCACAATGTGATGCTATGTCATCATCGTTGTTATCAGCCGATAGACGTCCACTGCTGGACAGAGGCCTTCTCCAAAGATTCCCACGTAGATCAGTCAAGATTCATATAGGGGATGTGGGCCGTTTGCCACCACACTCGTCTAATGTGGGTTGGTGGGAGCTAGAGCCTCGATAGTGGATTAGCTGGGTGCACCACGAGCAAGAGAGGTTAGCTAGGATCCCATGAGTTGTTGTGCGGAAACCCTTACACCTCTGGTGCTATGTATGTTATCCTAACTACCGCAACGTTGTCACGGGCAGGCGTATTACATACCATCAGATGAACGTCCAATATTATTAGGCTTATACTTATATATAACAAATGGTAATAATGACAGCATCTCGAAGAGGTAAGGTTTCAGGACCAACAACTTACGTAGACGTCCGCCAACCCACACTTGCCAGCGTGGTGGATAAAAGACCTTGGCCCTTAATGATTAAAAAAGGTCAGAGTCCCAACAGTGGGAACATTAAGATGGCTGCTATAATGAAATAATGTATTCCGCATTGAACTATCCTTGCATCTAAACACTGATATAATCTTGAATTTCATAATCTACGTGAGTCACTTTCAAGGCGCCATCGCGTCATCAAAGCTGTTAAACACTTATAAACACTACTCAAACACTTAAATACAAGTGCGATAAGTGTCAAAATTGTATAAATTTGCTAAGTTTATTGTTGGCGATACATTGTCAAGTATCGCGTTATCAGTTTGTTATCATTGCAATGATAACGCGTGGGCAGACCGCCTCGTGGTTATTAACAGAGATACCACTGACCACTATGGAATATTAGAGGACGTATTCGATACGTATTTTTAAGTGTAAACTTATATTAATACTAGTATTAACTTTAACTTAGTCAAAGTAGTATGGAATTTTTTTTATTCGACGAGACGAGCGAAACGTAGAATGATATGCACACCGCAATATGCTCGTCGGTTACATAAGGTGTTGTCTCGTTACCGCAGTAACTGCAATAGATATAGCGTCCTTCAAACCTGGACACAGTAATGTTTGGGCATTATTGTTTATTTATCTTCCTTAGGATAATACGTACATGTAATAATAATTACAATCTAAAGTAGCTCAGAGCTATTTTAGATTGCAGAACAGTCTTACAGGCTATTCGTATCGAAGAGGCGCGGGTTCGATCCCCGCTGAACTCATCACTGAGAATATCAAGAGGAATCTGTCATCAGCTGTCAATAAAACACCAACCTGCATTTAACTAGGGTAGTGGATAAATATCTTTGACTCTCCTCCTAAAGGTTCCGAGTTCCAGCAGCGGGACCATTAAATAGGCTAAATAGGAGCATTAATAGATATAAATAAATAATATATGCAAAAATACTTCTTTTTAAGTAATTAAGCGATGAGACGAGCGGGATGTTCACCTGATGGTAAGTGATACGCCTGCTGATGGTATGCACTGCACCACATCGCTCCCATCGCCTGAGACATAAGACGTAGTCTCGTTACCCCAGCAATTACAATTGCTACAGCGCCCTTCAAACCGGATCATAGTAATATTTGCACACTACCGTTTGGCGGTACACACTTAGACGGTCTCCGGCAACAGAGACCCACCACCACCGTAGATGAAAGATTTAATAATGGTACACTAATGTATTTATTTGTTAATAAAAATGTCTTACTGGAAACCGTCTAGGTCTTACCTTGTCTAGATTTTAAGTGTCTAGTGCAGTAGTCACGATACGACCTATGTTGTCATAGGCGGGCGTAATCACTCACAATTAAGTGAACGTAATGCACGTTTTGTTAGCTTTGTCCTTTAAAAAATCCTCAGTAACTGGTACAATTGAAAGGACTTTGAAAGATCATAGAATCTTCGACTCGAAAGTTTCTTAATTTTTGACACTTCTTACTAATTTCCTGAAATGTAAACGTTTATGAATTATTAATATTTAGGTTGTTAATATAATTTGTTTTTAAAATCTAAAAAACCACAAGATTTCAAGGTTGAAACTGCACTGAGTTATTTGCAAGAATATCTGATCTAGATCATTAACAGATAGGACGCCAAACATTTCGATGTCGTCGGTACTCAATATCAATGCTATATCTTGATAAGAATTGTAAAGTAAATATTGCACGAATTATTTAAAATTCTTAAAAAATTGTATTATATAATAATATAATAATAATAATTCAATTTTTTAAGAAATTAACGAATTATTTAATTTATGTGTATACCTTAATTATTACTATTCACTTTATAATTGTTGGAACTAACCTTAATATATCTTCGGCCACTGGATTACACGTGTGCGTGTCTAACATAGAATAATCATTGAAATAAAACAATCGTGGATTAGTACTCACATTTAATAATTATTACATAAAATTACTTAATCCACATAAAAAAAAAATTTTTTTTTTTAAGATATAGACTGTCCGGAATGGAGCAATCATAGTACCCATTCAGTATTTCTCCCACCATTTCATTTCCCCTCCTAAAACCAAGCTCGTATTCTGATGGGTCGATTGATGGTGTCGATACCGACAATACATTAAATATATCGTCATCTTCATCGATCGCCTCGCGTCGCTTCGCATCCAGTGGGTTCTCACGATTCTCACCAGGTCGTCGGTCCACCTTGTGAGAGGCCTTCAAGTCTACCGGTACGCGGGCGCCACTCGTGGACCTTACTGTCCCATCGGCCGTCGGTCCTTCGAACAACGTGCCCTACCCACTGCCACTAAAGTCTAGTCAATCTGTTGGGCTATATCGGTGATCATTCAATTATATAAATAAAAGTGAAAAATTAAGGATAGATAACATAATATTGATTGAAAACTTCTCCAACAAAAGTTCTCTTAGAAACATCTGCTTCTAACTCTTCTAACGCGTTTCACTGTTAAAAACCAACATCACCACCCGTCCTATGATATGATGGTATTAAGTCTTTAATTACTCCAATAGAAGTCTTTACAGTTTTGGCGGTAGATTTACAATACAAAAGTGGTGGTACTTCTGACGACTCGATCAAACTCCACAATCGGGAATAGTAACAGGGACTTCCTTGTTATCAGATAAGCGACATAGCGGCAGTCATTTATTTTACTACATCCTTGTTAGTTTTTTCTTGTGGTATAATATACACAGAATACTATGATATATCAATGGACTGTCTAGGTAGATACCACCGCTGTTCCATTATCTGTCGCCAAAGAGTAGCGTGCAAACATAACTATGTTCCAATTTTGAAGATGCTGTAACTAGTAAAATTACTGAGGTAACGAGACATAACATCTTATGTTTCAAGGCGACGAGCATAATGTGGTGCTGTGTATAGATCCTAACTAGCGGCACGTTGTTATGGACAGGTGTATTATCTACCATCTCATGAACGTCTCGTTCGTATTGTTTCGTTGAATTAAAAAATAAATATCTTAACATAAATAAAGTTATGTTTATTTGTACTGTAGTTTTTACTTTATCACTACAATAGCTGTCTAGATATATACATATATATCAAAGTAGTAAGTAGGGTGTAAGTGGTCCCGTACGACAACTCACGGGACCCAAGCTAACCTCACCTACTGGTGGTGCACCCTACTAATCAATAAACGAGGCTCTGGCTCCCATCAATCCGCATTGAGCCAGCGTGGTGGGAAATGTCCCGAATCCTCTCATACGAACCCTCACAAACATAGAGATCTTTTAAGGAGACTTATGTCCAGCAGTGGACGTCTATCGGCTGATGATAATGATGAGTAGTAAATCGTAAAATTTAAATAATGTTAAGCAAACTAAAAAAAAAATAACATTCGTAATAACAATGTCGTAAGAAACATGAAATGCGGGAACGCATATGTAATGCATGTTGATAACCGAAGAGGCGATTTGCTAACAGCGAAGGTAAACCACCAGCGAGGACGAGCACCGGCTCCACGGCACTATGCGGACATACAGACAAACAGTCGCGCCTCATTAGCCACTGTTTGATTTAATTAATGCAAATACTATTCAAAGCCGGTAATTAGCGATCCGT
This sequence comes from Ornithoptera priamus, assembly GCA_029034505.1. Taxonomy (NCBI): domain Eukaryota; kingdom Metazoa; phylum Arthropoda; class Insecta; order Lepidoptera; family Papilionidae; genus Ornithoptera; species Ornithoptera priamus. The sequence goes on along the minus strand of JARDWD010000527.1, from coordinate 2,277,108 downwards.
GTATTCGACACAAAGACGTTTGCGCAACGTTACAACTATTCAGGGATGCGTAAGTTTTTAAGTCAAGATAAATATTTGTACTTAGTTTTTAAACTATATATATTACTAACTGCTCCACGCCCGTTTTGCTGTACGTAACAACCCCGCAGTTACCTTTGGGGTAGTAATTTTGTATAATCCATATTTAGCTGACATTAGGCTGAAGCAATGTCTGTACTAAATTTTAAATATACATCATGATCATCATCTGCCGATAGACGAAGATCTCCACGTCGAACGTTCCTCCGCTATTTGCATCCAGCGGCTTCCCATGACTTTCAACAGTCAGCATGGCCTCCTGTATCACTGGGCACCAGAGACCGTCGGTAGATGTGGGAGTATTTGGGTCATTTCTCACCACGCTGGCCCAACACGGATTGGTGGGAACCAGAGCCTCGTTCATTGATTAGCAGGGTGCACCATGAGCAGGTGAGGTGGGCTTGTATCCCGTGAGTTGTTGTGCTAAACCCCTTACAACCCCCAATAAAGTTTAGTCCATCCTATTGAGTCGATCAATCACTAAATATCTCTTAAAAACTTATAGATATTGTATTCTGAATAAATGTCTCCAAGTAATGCTGAAACCATACATGAGGTACATGGACCTAAAATATGTTAAATAGAGAAATATGTTACGAGGTTAACCACTGTACTACGAAAAGATTTAAAAAGGTTCCGCTCCACCAACACCTGTCAAAGTTTCCAGATAACAGCTAACCCCCTCAACTAACTAATTACTTGTTAAAGATAATAAGCTTTTTATTTAAATAAAAGGTATGAAAGTCCCAAAAGAAATACGCTTTTTTTTATATCATTGGCGATTTCTGTATTTAGTTTTTATCATGATCAGGTGTGAAAACTCAGACACGCATAAACATATTGTAGCGAAGGGTAAGAGGACACTGTCTAGGAGCCTATATATATATATATTTATCAAAGATATCCTTTTTAAACCAGTTTGATGAATTTTATCTACGGACATTTCCAAGAATAAATCCTGTTACTCAATACTCAAGCCAGACTTTATGCCATCGCTTGTGACCACAAATGGGTCACGAATTGAGCCATATTTATATAAATTATGTCGCTAATCTTTTTTTTTCGGAGGGAAAATCTTCGAATAATATCCTGCTTTTGGAGGGAGCTCAAGGTTATGTGAGATACTTAATAAAATCCCGTCGGTGGTCTGTATCAGTGCATTCGGAGGGGCTCTGGGATCTCTTATGCAACGCACCGGTGTCCCTCTACACTGTGTTACATGTCTTTGAGGAGAAGCCTAACCCTCCTAGGCACCATCGTTGATCTATATGTTGTCCCACGTAAGTTCGCTTGTTGAGCGATAAGGGCCCCCACCTTCAAGGCCCGCGAAACTCCTAGACCCTTTCAGTCGCTTTCTACAACAGGGCTTACCTTAGTCCTATTCTTACTAGCCCGAGACTACAGGGCTGTGTCGCGAACCCCTAGGGCTTCACGTACTCCACTGTGAGAAACCCTGTATCAGATAAGCAAATTACACATTTTTTTTTAATATAATGTACATTTCAAATGACTTACAGCATGACGCCATGTATTGAATTGTTGATTAGAATTGTTCTTATACAGCGTTTGCTATAGCAAACAATGTACGCCGATGTTAGTGTTAAACAGTGACTCATTTCTAATGCTAATTACTCTATTTATGTTAGATGCTAACAAAAAATTCGTACAGTAACCAATTTTAGATTTTCGCCATCGATTGTAAATACTAATGGTATTAGATTAATTAGTATTTTCCTAATAGTTCACTGCTGGTAGGTCTCTGTTGCCGGAGATCGTGTGATTAGGTTTTTTTGGCCGACATACAGTATTGTGTTGAACAATACTTTGCACCTTTTTAAAGATCGATGTACCTAGGGAAATTACTGCGGTAACAAAACCTAATATGTCCCAAGGCGTCGAGCACAATGTGCTGTGTATAAAATCCTAACTAGCGTCACGTTGTTATGGGCAAGCGTGTATCACTTAACATCAGCTGATCGTCATGTTCTCACGCTGTCATACTTTGTTGAATAAAAAAAAGTAATTTCACTAGCTATAACGCCCTTCAAACCGGAATACGGTAACGTTCGCACAGTAGTTTTTGGTTGTTGCTATAGGAGCTGATATGGCTAACCTAACCTAAAATACTCCGGAAAGTGTAAAGTTGCGTGGACTATATATAGTAAATATAAATCCAAATAGGCTTTTATATATATTTCTATATAAATACATATTTATATATACAATCTTTAAAATTTATAAGATTCTGATTCTGCAGACGAGTAAATTATTATGTATGCACTTACCATTTATAATAACTTTGATATAAATTATAAACACGCATGATTAATTACCATTTAATAGACGTTTCCGCCGTTATCTAAAGTACGTCCGTACTAACTATAAATAATCTCTTTGAAAAAAAAAAACTTATAACAATGCAGTATGGCTTCGGTCTGTACGTCGGCAATAGGGTACATACAGTGCGGATCAATAAGTTTGCCCAGCAAACCCCGTGACGTGCTGGGAAATCCGCATCGGAAAGCCACAGCACCGGAAATTGACTAGGTATGAAAACGAAGCCCGTTTGTGGGGTGCATTTACGCGGCAGTGCCCGCCTTTTAAGTCATCTACTTATTAATTAAGTATTGATACAATTACTTAGAATTCGAGACCATTAGTCGATCTAGATGATCATCTTAATACATAATACGCACGCCCATAACAAAGTGTTTAACTTGTTACCCTAGTAATTTCACTAGCTACAGATCCCTTTAAACCGGAAGATGGGAATGTTTGTACAATACTGTTTGGAGGTAGAAATGGAAGCTGTGGTAGTAGACGGTTCATCCCCATTATCAGCCGATAGACGTCCACTGCTGAACATCAATTGAGTAGGCATTCCTATGGAAGGTTTAAGGTCATTTCACATCACGATGGCCTAATGCGAGTTGGTGGGAGCCAGAGCCTCGTTTGTTTATTAGCAGGATGCACTACGAGAAGATCAGATTGGCTTAGGTCCAGTGGGTTGTTGTGCGGGAACCCTTACACTCCCCGGTAGACGGTTAACGTTAAGAAACTTACCACCAGTTTTATATGCCTTCATAATTCTGCCTTGAAATAAACTTGATATGATTTACTAGTAAGCAGTTGAGAGTCGAGTAGAATGAATATATTGTAGTTGATACTATTTCGAGATTGTGATAGTAACCTGATGAAAAAAGCTTTAATTTAGCAGAGAGTACAAAATCAATAGTATTATTTTACGTAATTTTATTTATTATTTTTTTATTTATTTTTTCAGCCCGATCTTCAGGTGTACGTTTTGGCTCTTTCAGCTATTTCATATCAGTGAGAAACTTGTGAATGCATTTCTTAACCTGAAATTTCATCAGCTCCGATTATGACTTACAGCAAATTCTGTAATCCTCTCCGATAAATGAATCAGTTGCTTTCATGGTATGCTGGTCATCTGATAAAATTCCTGGCTTTGTGCTTGATGTAATCTAGTTTCGCATCACCATGCCGCACTTTCACTTCACTCATTGTACATCGCTATCAGATCGAAAGTACGGCTCGGTTGAATACTTTGTTTACATCTCTATTGTCGTATCTGGACTGTGCAGCGGTGACTGCTGCGAAGCTTTCACGGAATAGACAGCCTTCGAAGACAAAAATCATCTCGATAATATTCTTCATACGAGCAAGACGTCTGATTGAAAGCGACCGGATCATCAGCTCAAAAATAAGACACTAGTAGGAATGGAATATTTTTTTTATTTTATGAAGCTACTACACGTACGATACGTTCACGTAATGGTAAGTGCTACCTGGTTGTGGTACCTGCCCATAACAGTGTGACTCTAGTGTCGAAGACATACTTTGCACCACGCTGTGCTCGTCTCCATCTAGTTACTCCAGTAATTACACTAGCTACAAAACCCTTTAAACTGGAACACAGTAATGTTTGCACACTACTATTTGGCAGCAGAAATAGCCGCTGTGCTGATTCCTACCTAGACGATCTCCGACAACAGAGATCAACCACCAATAGACCTCGGTATGTTGAAACGATGATGACGGAGAATCTGTACCCAACTTATATCATCAGATTTATCTTACGTAACTACAGCACAAAGCATCCCAAATTCAACTTGTTCATTTAACATCAAGTCTTTACTTTTCTTTTTTAATTTTGTCTATCCCATGAAATTCATTATCATCATCATCATCATCATCATGAACCAATAGACGTCCCCTGCTGGACATAGGCCTCTCCCAAAGATCCTCACATCTATCGATCCTGCCCTGCCCGCAACCAGCGTCTTACCGCATCCAGCAGCTTTCCGCGACCTTCGATCGTTTGTAGGTGTTCGTAGGAGATAATTGAGTAATTTCCCAACGCTGCTGGACGTAGGTCTCTTGTAATGTGTTCAATGACATTAAACCTCTGGAATCTTATATTTCCTATTTTTTAACAAATGTTCTTATCTATCATTTTATATTACCTTATATATACTGTATTGATCTATATAAATTTCGTACAACAACTCACGGGATCCAAGTCAACCTCACCTGTCCGTGGTGCACCCTGGTAATCAAGAAACGATGCTCTGGCTCCCACCAACAGGCATTCGACTACCGTGCCGGCGTGATGGGAAGTGGCCCTAGTCCCCCATATAAAACCCTACAAACAACAGCCACCGATGCCCGGGGATGAGATGATGGGGGCACAAGACCGATCGATGTGGGATTCCTACATCGATCGGTCTTTGGGGGAGGCCTATGTCCAGCAGTGGACGTCTATCGGTTGATGGTGATCTAGATCTCTGTTGCCGGAGATCGTTAGGCCCCAGCTCCTGTTTCTGCCGCCAAAGTGGGCAAATTTAATTGTACTCTGATTTGAAGGGCGTTGTAGTTAATAAAACTACTGGATAGTGAGACTTGATATCTTAGGTCTTAATTATGTTCCAAATTCGTTAATTTAAATTTAATTAATGTGTATTTAACGTAAACCTTTAGCTTCCAATTATTCTTACAAACGATGTTATATGATGACTGTTCTAAGTCTATTCTATATCTAGCCGTTACTATAGCAACCGCATAAATAATACGCAATGTTTATAAAAGTCGATTAGAAATAAAATGTTGCAGGATATATGAAATAAAAAAAAAATAGCCTCTTTTTTTCAATTTAACTCGCTGGCGTAATGGTTAGAGCGTACAGCCTTCATTCCGAAGGTCGCGGGTTCGAATCTCAGCATGTACCGATGACTTTAATATTTAAGTTACGTACATTTGTGAACTTTAGTAACAACAGCGAAATACAAACGGTGAAGGAAAACATCGCGAGGAAACCTGCACATGAATTAAATTTTATTCTAGGGTATTTGTGAAGTCACCAATCTGCATTGGGTCAGCGTGGTGACTATGGTCCAACGCCCTTATATTGAGGGTAGGCATGTGACCCAACAGTAGGGACACATATATATATAATGAAATATATATATATATAGAAGATACTGCATAGATAATGCATTGAGCCGTCATTTGTATGTAGGCCGGCGCCGGCTCCTTGTGTATGGCGGGCACGCGCGCGCCGTTACAGACGGTCTGACGCTGCACCACGTGCCCAACTATATTTATCACCCCTGTTCACAATTGCTTCATAGAATTTTGATATTTAATTATAAATCTACATTAGCATATAAAACTTTATAATACAGCGTGTTCACAAGTGACTATATAACGTTATTAAACGTTCGATTTATCGCTTCTACTATTACATACAAAGTAGACTAGATAAAGGTGTATAAGGGGTCTCGCACAACAACAGTGCATTCTACTAAACAACAAACGAGGCTCTGACGACTACGAACCCGTATTGGGCCAACGTGGTAGGAAATGGCCCAACAGCTCCCATATGAATCCCTATAAACGTGGAGATGTTTGGGGGAGGCCTTTGTCCAGCAGTGAACGTCTGTCGGATGATGATAATGATAAAGGACCATGAAATACAACCAGACAGAAGAGCAGAGTATGGTCCTGTTAGCATGGAAACCCAAACCGGTATATTTATATAAATAGCCAATTACATTAATTACTTAAATATCCCTGTATAATGAGTCTATCGGCTGATGATGAAGTATTTACAATTTACTGTTTAGGTAGATACTGTGTATCAGTATGAAAGGCGTTGTAGTCACTGAAATTATTTGGATAATGAGATATAACTTCATCTTATGTTGACGAGGCTCTCAATATTTTTAGATACTGTGACATGCTTCAGTAATTTATGTATGACAGCATTATTATATACTTCATGTATTACCGACAGACTGGCTCCGGTAAGACGTACACGATGGGCAGCGGATGGGAGGGCGAAGGTGACGGAGACGAGAGCCGGCGCGGCATCATCCCGCGCGCCATCCGGGACCTGTTCGCGGGCGCTGAGCAACGCGCGGAGGAAGCGCGGGCGCTTGGTCAACTTCCCCCCGAGTTTTCCGTCCAGACGCAATTCATTGAGCTCTACAATGAGGACATCGTCGACCTCCTCGACCCCGCTAAGGATCCTTACGCCAAGGTAAACCATACTTAACAAGAGATTCTCGTATTCTCTTATCAGTATATCTAGCTTATGTATTGCTCTCTGCGAGCTTCCATTGGCCTCAGACATTGCTGTAAGGAACATGAGTCCTTTCAATATTTTTCCTCCCCTTTATTAATTTTCTTACTACGTAGTAATGATTCGGAGTAAAGTAGACATTAAAAATTCCAATCAGCAATTCCGTAGTACTACAATTCAAACTTATCCTAGACATTATGATGGACGAGAAAAAGCCAAAAAAGGGTATTTAAAAGATTTCACATACTCATAAAATTTTCTACATATGATCCCCAACCTGTGATATGAGTACCCCTGAGGATACGTGTTACACCATTAGGGTTAAGTGAAAATTATATGCGTAATGGCGATAATTCTGAGAAGTTTAAACAGTTAACTTATACATACATAGTTATAATGCATTATTTGATCGATGTGGAGATCTTTGGGGAGGCCCATGTCCAGCAGTGGGCGTCTATCGGCTGATGATGATGTGTACAAATATTACTGTAGTTTAAAATTAATCCTATAATAACTTACTTGTTCAAAGTGAAGATTGTAAACAGATCGACCCTTACGAGAAACGAGACATGATTTTAGGAGTAAACATGAAGATATCAGAATTACTCATAAATGACAAAAAAAAACTGGTACAATGAATGGAACACAAAGTTGCCTTTACAGAAGCCATGAGAGTTGGATGTTCCGATCTGGTCTATCGAGTATTAGCTTAGTAGTCTCGATGACAAAATACTTGATATTTTCATTTTCGTTTCTATTCATCCGAAGTAAACCTCGACTATAAAGATTCCGTATAGATCTTCAATTATATCAGCTTTCACTATCCAACGACTGCGAAAGCATATCTAATACTTAATTTGCTATAGCTTGCTTTTTTTTTGCTTTCAGTGTCTAACTCATCTTTAAGTAATTCTCTAACAGATTATTTTCTATTGCATGGCATTACACCAAATTGATATTATTGTTCTTTTTTTTTCATAGAAATGATAGGCAAATGACTGCCGTAACACCAAGTGTAGTCGAAGTAGTAGGTGGTGACTGGTGGTAGGTCTCTGTTGCCGCAGATCGTCTAGATCAGTGTTTCCCAATGTAGGGCATAGGCCCCACGTGGGGGCAATTCGAAAATTGACCGAGACGACTTAACCCCTTCGCTATTATTTAATTTATTCAAAATAAATAGTGTTTTAAATTGTATTATTAATATTAATGTTTTCTTTGAAATAGTTACAGTTTTACAGTATTTTCTTATAAATATTTTCATTTATATTAATTAAAAAAAATTAATGTTTTGAAATTTATAAGGGGGACACGAAGCTTTGAAAATTACTGAAGTGGGGCATGGCTTAGAAAACGTTGGGAAACACTGGTCTATTTCGATACCACTGCAGCGTCTATTTCTACCGTCAAACATTACTGTGTTCTGGTTTAAACGAACACTGTAGCTAGTGTAATTACTAGGGGAACGAGATTCAGCATGTTATGTCTCAAGTGACGAGTGCAATGTGGTGCAAAGCATACCATCTTAACTAACGCTCTTACCATCTGTTAAACGTGCCGCTAGTCTCGTCACTTAATTACATAAAAAAAAACGAACTTCCAACAACAAATATTGTGTTGTCATTGGTGGTGTCTCTTGTCGTAAACGTTACTGTAATCTGGTTTGAAGTGCGCTATAACTAGTGAAATTACTGAGGTATCGAAACGTAACATGTTATATCTCAAGGCGTTGAACACAGTACGGTGCATTGAATATCATCCTAACTAGCGTCTCGTCGTCGCCTTGAAGAATTAAAAAAAAAATCTAAAACTACCTTCATTCCTGTTATTGTTTCTGGTCACCAAGAGATTTGACTTGGTGCTTTCATTGCTGAAACTCTCTCCGGAAAATCCTTGTCAAACTGAGACATGGACAGCCTCAATGAGTAGTTACTGTGTAGTGCTTATAAAGAATTAAAAGCTACTGAACATGACTTCTTGAAGAAGTAGACGATTGCAACCGGCCGTGGATCCGGGTCCATGAGCCCAGTATCAGATAAGCTGTATGAGTCTTTACGCTTACATCATCAGACTAAAGAGACGATTGTCATACTCACTTCGCGTGGAATACAAATTTGCTTGCGGAGTGCCCAGGTAGAGATCACAAGGATAGCTACTACTCATATTTCTTCAAACTGGTCCCTTTTAGTCGCCTTTTACGACATCATCATCAGCTGATAGACGTCCACTGCTGGAAATATACCTCCTCCAAAGATCTTCACATACTGTCAGCATAGCAACCAGTACCTCTGAGCACTAGGGGCTGCTGTATGTAGGGTTTCATATGGGAGGGATTTAGGCTATTTTCCAAAACCGTATCCCAATGCGAGTTGGCTTTTACGACATGTCAAGACCTTACTGCTTCTACAGTCCAAAACACATTCTTCAATTAGATAATGCTTGAAAGAACTTTTACTTGTTACCTTTCCTTTCATTGACTGCGACTTAGTATTCCAATCACACAAAGACATTCATGTCTCCAACTATTTATTGTACTTCCTTTGGCTACAGGTTTCCTTAATTGCCATGCCGTAACACGTAGAAAAGAGTGTCCGTATAGAATAAAGAAAACATAGTTTATATACGTTAATAACAGTCAAAAGTAAATTAAACAAAAGTAGGAAAAGTAATAAACATTAAATTTGGCCATGTAGGGAGCTCTTAGGATAACAGAAGATGGATGCGGCGGTGTGAAGGTTGTTGGAGCGTCGATGCGAGCTGTGAGAGGCGTCAGAGATGCTTTAGGAGCGCTGCACGCCGGAGCCCTCGCCAGGACCACCGCAGCCACGAACATGAACTCGTCCTCGTCACGATCCCACGCGGTGTTCACTTTGCTGCTGCGGCAGAGGAGGCTGGCCACGGACCAGGATGCGGTCGACCGAGAGGCGGAAGCTGACGCGCCTGAGCAGTACGAGACCCTCACCGCGAAATTCCATTTCGTCGATCTAGCTGGGTCTGAACGACTTAAACGAACAGGTAGTGCATTGGAAATAAATTGTTGCTAATATTTTTTTTACACTAGATTGAAAAGTCTTATAGAGTCTGGCTGTGGAATGCTTGAGATGTATTAATATCTTGATAACAACCGTTATCAATCCACTGATGGACTGATAACAGCTGATGATGAATTGACCCAAAGAAGGACACGACGAATGTAGTCCATTTTATTCGGTTTTAAATATATTAGATCTTACGTGAAGTCGCGTTTGTTCTGTTTGTAAGGCAGGGGTATACAGTATTCGTCTCGGAGAGGCGTGGGTTCGATTCCCACTGAGCTTAGGCTTCCGGTGAAAGAAAACATCGTCAGGAAACTGATTCATTTCCATAACTTCAGCTTTTTTGGTTATTTTTCCGTCTATTATGAGCTTCAGGAACTCATTCAATAATTATTAACCAACAAATGATATTTCTATTTTGGATGATGACGACTGAATACTACACAAAAGGCGTGTTTGACGAGTGATATACTGCTTCCTGATCACTGTTTTAGCGGAATCCTGAAAGAATACCGTTCCAAATTTAAATTCTTAACTGCGCCTGAGTATTATAAATTCACACCGTTACAGCGCCGTGACAGTGTTACCATATTTTATCTTCTGTCAAAGTGTATGTTTAAAAAAATATTTTCGAGATAGCGAGCATATCACTTTTTTTACGGGTTAAAATTTCAAAATTATCTTTTCAAAGATGAAAATGCTTACACCAATAGCCGAGGTGATGGTGAGATGATCTTCAATCAAAAATAGTAACAAAATTCAATAGTAATTTTCCCGCTGCTGAGACCCTGCACTTACCTCAATAGGAGAAAGTCAAAATCTAGTAAAAATCCTCCACGACTTCCAAAGCTATTCTTTTTATCTCATATTGGATGTTGAGAGAATCTATACCGGAAAATTAAAATCAACGGGAATCGAACCGACTTATAACGAGAGTCATTTCTACTTACCAACTGAGCTTTATGATATTGTTTGTTTAGAAATGGTATATTACATATATACATATCTGATGAAACCACTTGCATCAGGCAGACCTTAATGCTCCTACATAAACATTTCATGATTTCCAGGCGCGACTGGGGAACGAGCACGAGAGGGTATTTCAATCAACTGTGGACTATTGGCGCTGGGCAACGTGATATCTGCGTTGGGTGACAAGTCCAGGAAAGTCTTACACGTACCGTACCGCGATTCGAAGCTCACTAGGTTGCTGCAGGATTCTTTAGGAGGTTTGTACGAGATGTATACAGCAACGTTTCCTAACATGACCTAGGAATCGAAGGACAGTATAAAACGTAGTGTTTGATATCCAGGCAACAGCAATACGGTTATGATAGCCTGCGTGTCACCCAGCGACAGGGACTTCATGGAGACGCTGAACACGCTCAAGTACGCGAACCGAGCGCGCAACATCAAAAACCGATGCGTAGTTAACCAGGACCTCACATCCAGGACAATCAACCAGCTCAAGCTCGAAGTCTCCCGGTTGCAGCTAGAGTTGGCCGAGTATAAACAGGTATTGATAAACTGTATTTTACATTCCAGTACTTAAAATTAGGTCTTTGTAATTTTAATATAAGAATAAATGCAGAAACACTTACTCTTTTTCTAAAACTTGCAGTAAACAAAAGTATGTGTTTAAATATATTCCGAAAAAGCATAAAAAAAATTACAATATGACGTATAAGAAAGAGTGGGGCGGTATACCAAGGATGCACTCTTAAATAAATACTACTTAAACACAACATTACTAATATATAATATATGTAAATATTCACAGGGAAAACGCATAGTATCTGAAAACGGCGAAGAAGGCTGGAGCGACGTGGTGCAAGAGAACGCTATCCTGACCAGCGAGGTTGAATCCCTCCGACGCCGAGTAAAGGCGATGCAGGGCACCATAGAACAGTTGTCCGCGCGAAACAGCGAGCTGATGACGGAGAAGGCGCTCGGTACATGGGCACCGAGAGACGGCAGTCCAGACGCCACAGATTGTTCTCTCACTACTCTCGTTCAGGTACATGATTATTTTTTTTATTTTGCATACCAATTCAAGCGTCAGTCATCACTAACCTGCTGTGGTCACCTGTTCGACATTGATATATACATAGTTCAAATTATGGTCAGGACTTTTAAAGCAATTCTTAAGAGGTTTGTAGACGGAAGATGAAGAGATTGTTAGATAATAATTTGATCTTAACCTGCAGGGTTACGTCAGTGAGATAGAAGACCTGCGCGCGCAGCTCATGGAAGCCAACGCGCTGTACGAAGCGAGTCGCAAGCGCGAGGCGCGCACGCGCCACGACTCCGTACAGGACCCGAACTCCATACTAGATGACGCCAAACGTGAACTATACAAGGTTTTCATCATCAGCACATTTCCAACTCGTTATCGTTCCTTAAATATAGGCCTTCCCAATCTATTTTTCAAATATTATTTTCCTTTTTATTACTTCATCATTATCAACCGAAAGACGTCCGCCGCTGGACATAAGCTGCCCCCAAAGATATCTACATCGTTCGGTCGTGCACTACCCGCATCCAGCGGCTTCCTTCAACCTTTATTTGTAGGGGCTTTCCCACCACACTGGTCCAATGCGGGCCGCTCGAAGCTAGAGTATTGTTTGTTGATTAGTAGGACTCACCTCGAGCAGGTGAGGTTTGCTCGAGTCCCGTGAGCTATTTTACAGGACCCATTACACCCCCTTTAATTACTTACAATATAAGTTACACTGAAACTAAGCTCTTGTTAATGTGTGGACATAAAATTTGTAAAAGTTATACTTAGTTTTATTAATAAGTAGAAAAGTATATATACTAGATACTAGATAATATATACATAACACATTGAATTATTATGGTGGTATGTTGGCACTACACCATGATGTACAGCATTATAGCAATGTTGTTTCATTATCCTCGCAAGTTCTCTAACTATTTAATCCAAAGCAAAGTAATGTTACTACTCAAGTTTTCGGCACGTGAAAATATATATACATTCTTGTTCAATATTTGAAACGCTGCAATTCTTTCTTAGGAGAAGGAGCTTTTAGCCCGTAGCATGGGTGAACTGGAGTTCCAGCGTAAATTGGCCACCCAAGTGAGTGATAGCGGGGAAACAAGGGATGTGCCTGGTGAAGGCGAGGAGGATACACGTCCAATTGGCGAGCGGGAGCGCGCTGAGGGCGAGAGCGCCGGAGACTCTGAGCCTTCAGATCGTGATGACGATGACTGCTCTGACGACGAGAGGGACGAAGAAATAGAAGCCGAGACCGCTGGTATGTTTTATGAATTGTGACAAAAGGGGCTCATGTTTATCAATTCAACTATTCCATAATTTTAAAGTAAAAATATAAACTAGATAAAAACAAAGAACATTGAATTAACTAAAAACTAAATAGTTTTTTCGTACAAACTGTATACTATTAAAAAATATCCGGCGGCTTACAAGAAAAATCTATAATTATTTATTTATTATTTCTATGTATCAGGTCAACGTATACTGACCGCGCAGCTTGCGGCACTGAGCGAAGACATCGACACTAAGGCGCGGCTCATTGAACAGCTGGAGGTGTCGCAGCGGCGGCTGGCGGCGCTGCGCACGCATTACGAGCAGCGGCTCGATACGCTGCACCACCAGATCAAAGCCACCGGCGAGGAGCGGGACAAGGTGCTCGCCACGCTCGGTAAGTCATATACACCATAGCTTCATAAGGCATACAACAAGGCGACGACCTTTCTCTGTCGATAGTGTTGTACAGAAACAAATCTGCAGTAAGAAAGCTCTTTAAGAAAAATAACATTGGAAATGTTTTGAACATTAAAATTATTATTATTGATTCAATTTGTGTTTTTTATATATTAATGTAATTATTCTACAATATTTATTTTTAATTTCTGTCTGTTGTCTTTCTACAAATGGTTTTCCCTCAAAGATATTGGTATGTGTCTCTCTCTCTCGTTATATGAAGCCATTTTTTGTTTCAACTTCATACTTCATATAATTTTCTCGTCATCTTCTTTATCTTTAATTTCTTACAGTATGTGCTCTTTGTACCACCATTTTATTTACTTGTAAAATAATTGTATTTTCTTAAATGTTGTTATACTTTTAACTGCATCTCAAACATACTCCATGCAGTTTTTATGTACTATTCATATATTTAAAATTTAAAATGTTTTGGAATCCCCAGCCGCCCAAGCGTCACCGCCAAGTGAGAAGCTGAAGCGCGTTAAGGAGGAGTACGAGCGTCGCGTGGCCACCATGTCGCGGGAACTGCGACGGCTGCAGGCGGCGCAGCGCGAGCACGCACGGCTTCAGCGCGCGCAGGGGCAGACCGCACACCAGATACACACCCTGCGCGCTGAGCTGCAGAATCTCAAACGAGACAAGGTGAGGATGCACCTACATTTTTTTATCTGTGATCATCTAGCCATTGTCTTAAATTTCACTACTAATACTCTATACAGTCACTCCCAGGTATTTAGGGTCGACAAATCTTGTTCTAATTCTGTTTCTAGTAGTAATAACTTAGTAGTTACGAAAAAATTTAACCAATAACGAAACTCCATATCAAGTGTTTCTGGAATCGAAACCAGACTAGTGTTACATGGCAAGCGCTTAACCATTGAGCCATTGAGATGTTATTGATATGTCAAAAAATCAACTGTCTAAATAAGAGACAAGCAATAGTCTATTACAAGTATTCAAATATTTAATTACAGGTGAAATTAGTACAGCGCATGAGAACTGAAGCGAAACGACACGCGCAAGCTGAAGCGGCAAGAGCTAAGGAGGTAATTAGGAGTGATAAAGACAAACATATAATTACTATTTTACTATATTGTAATTAATTATCTTTGTCGTATAGGTGGCACAGTTACGCAAAGAATCTCGTAAGAACGCGAACCTGATACGTTCTCTGGAAGCTGAAACTAAACTTAAAGAACAGGTATACATGGAATGAAATTAAGATATCAATGTTTTCCTGTAGGCCTTGATAATTATTTTTTTTTATTTCAGGTACTGAAGCGTAAACAAGAAGAGGTGTCTCTGTTGAGGCGAGGACATCGGGATAAATTAAGCAGCAAAGCGGCGGGTCGCTTCTACGGTAATTATATGTTTTATGCAGGTTCTCCAGCAATTTTTTTAATGTCCTCTGTACACCTAGCTGAGGGTCTGCCAACGCTGCGGTTTCTGCTGCGGGGTCGCCATTACCCTACTTTAAGACCCCAACGTCCATGGGTTGAAGTGATGATGATGATGCAGGTTTCCACTTATGTCATGGATTTCTTCTAGATTTTTATTCAACCGGATTGTTCTTAGCTTATTAATATAACGTCATTTCAGTCGACAGTTTCCGTTTTTAAAGAAGATTGTACCTGTCCCTCACCACAACTTACTTTTCTATTCACTCTATACAGATGGCTCTCGTGGGCGATCGCGCGTTTCATCCCGAGAGGCATGGTCCCGCATCGAGTGCTGGGTGTCACGAGCTTGCGCGGCGCGCGGTACGCTCGCAGAGTTGGAGGCGACGCTAGAACAGCAGCTGCGACAGCGGGACCGCGCCGCCGGAGCGCATGGAGAACCTGACTCCGCGGCACTACTAGCGTACTTGCGCGAGGCCATCGCCGACACGCAGCACCAGATCATGCAGATAGAAGTAAATATTTTAGTAAATATTTATAAAGGTAGTTTTACCATGTGTTGATTTGAACTGTTTGTGTCAGATACATGAAAGTCTGTGTATTATACATTGATAACGTAATCCAGGAGGAGAACGAAGAAAACGAACTGCCTCGTGTTCTGGAGCAAATACAAAGCGCAGAGGCGGGCCGCTACTCACTGCAACGGCTGTCCGCGCTTGCGCTGCAATACGCGCAGGATTCGGCGCGCAACCTCCGCATGTTACGCGATGCGCGCGCGCAACTCGCAGACGTAAACACATTTTTAACTATACTTTTTTACATAATTGCGAAGGACTTGCTGCCTGCGCGAAGCAGTTCCCAACATTCACGCGTGTTTTATCACGATGTCACGTGTCGTCCACGTTGAACTATCACAAGTTATACCCATCATGTTACGTCATAAATGGTTCAGAAAAATATAAACGTGTTATTATTGAATTGCCAATGGCGCAGTGGGCAAGTCGCCTTGTATAACAGAGGTAATTGATTCCAGATGCCCCTGGTACTACATTTTAATTAAAAAAATATGTTACGTTTCTGGTAGATGGAAGAGAAAAACGATCGTCTGACCAGTGCACTGCAGGCGGGTGCAAGCGCGAGCGGGGGCGGTGACCATAACTTAAACCCGTGGGGCGTACCGCCGCCCGCACTCGCTGCGCTCTTAGCGCACGTGTCTTCAGGCACCTCCACGCGCTCCGTTTCACCTTCGGATAGGTAACAATAACTGCTTTGAAATTACTAATCAATATACCACTTAAATGAAAGTCACCATCATCGCCTTGCTCTGTTCCCACTGAGGACACAATCACCTTTAACTGTATTATAATAAAAATTTCACCATGTGTTTTACGACTGGCTGCGTGCCTGATGATAATCACCCAAAGGATTACTGTTTTTGGTGGAACTACCGCCTTCAGTCAAAAAGTGCACCTTGCCAGCAATATCTCACTTTAAAGTTACTCAATAGTTATAACTTAATAGTGAAACATAACTTTCCTGCCTACTCTATGCTTTAGACTCCTCTTTACAATGCGCAGAATTAGAAGCGGTGGCACTATTATATTAAAATGATCAAAATTGATTATTAAAGATGTGAAAAAAAACGTATATATATATAGAAACTTTTTGCCTCTACCTACATTTACAGTGCACTATTAGAGCGGCCGCCCGTGAGCGGTGCTCGGGAATCCAACACAGCGCCCGCCTCACCGCCCGACGACAACAGCAACTCACCATTTCATAGAAATACGTACGTAATTAATAATTAAACTCATTTTAATTAATTTCTTATTAACGTAATCAAAATGAATTAATCTATAAAGACCAATGATTCCATTGGGCATAATTAATGAAAATATATTATTTGTAGTGCGAGACGCGGCTCTGTGCGCCTGCGCGACCTGGGCGTGTTTAGCCGCGACGACGACCCAATGTCGCAGTCCATGGTGGAACGCACGCCACCGCGCCCCGCGCCGCTCAGCCGCGTGCCCAGCGCACCCGGCAGCTTGCGGTCAGTTTATACTCATACACACTAACAATACATATTTATCTATACAGATGTCTAATTACTATACACTGATCACTCCGTGTCACATGATGTAAGACGTCTCGTTGCTGTACTAATATTTATTGACATTAATTTAAATGGTAATATATAACCTTAAACTGGCTTCGAGGTGAGGCGATGCGAAAGTTTGGTTTGTGGTAAAAATTTTTGTATCTGATTAAATGTTTACTATCGCCGCACAGTAAACCTGCTGCATTGCTGTGCCTGGCTGACAACGTAAGTGCGGCGGAGTATTCTGGACACCAGAAATAAAATAGAGTCAATAGGTCAAGCATTGTTATTATTACTCATTTTAGAAAAAAAATCATGCAATTTCAGGGGGCTGACACCCGTCAACACGGCGCCGCTGCCGTCTCCGCTGGCAGGCCGTCGCGCCGCGCCACCGGAAAGCCCGCGCCTGGTCCGTCGCCAGCACAGCCTCGCCAAACCAGCCTCCTTGTACGTATACTTTGCTTTTTTATCTCTATTTATTATTATACCTATATTGCACCAATTCCTAAATATGTTTCTCAATAACATTTAAAACATTTTATATATGGATGATTGACTATACTTTATCACTGTTCTTTTTTTTATATAATAATATAAATAAAACATTTATTTTTTTATAGTAGTTTGGAGCAATAATAACTCTTCTAGCTGTAGTTAGATGTACTTTGCTGTTACCAGCACGCGACCACCTCGCTATCGCTCTCAGCATGACACAAGGCTTGGGTTTATGTTACATAGTATTTTGTATTCTACTGGGATATATAATCCATAGATTAAAGATACTAAAGATTTTTATATGTAAATAATTTTAATACACAGTTACCTGTGTACTAACTGGTATATGAATGGACTTTCCTTAGTTTTTTATTTACACTAATGCTAACATTTGTCCATTGATATCAAATTGTGTTAAATGACAATGAGGCCGTGGGGAGCGAAGCGTGGTCGCCGAGAATTCTCTGGCTTCCGTATGTTAACAGCCGAAACACAGCAATGCTATTACAGCATCAGAATTACGATATAAGGATCGTCGTAGCCAAATGACAGAACCTAACCAGAGTCGACCACTTATGGTCCCGCAAACGAACCAGGGGCTCTCATTTAAAAAGGCAAGCGCTTAGCCAATTAACAAATTATTTACGAAGCAATTTTATTGTATCTTGTCGTTAGAAATCATGAAATAACCTTGGATGGGTTTCCATGACTAAAAAGATTGTGTAGTCTCTATATTATCGAGTCCAGTGTAACGTTCGCATAAAATCTCAGAGAATAATTTATAGATTCCGCTTATAAAAAGATAAGATGGCTCATCTCTGAATGATGCTTCACGACATTACTATGTACTTGTCATTTTGAGATGCAGCGACATGTTATTTCAATGTTTTCCTTAGCTTCAGTGGCTTTCGAACTGGACCATACCTTTTTATGTTCAGATAGACGATATAGCGGTCCTGACCTATCTTCATGATCTCTAATATGACTAGTAGTAATACAGAAGTTCTTGGCTCGATCTTCACTGTCCACAGCCTCTTTATTACTTTACACTTTGAAAAATTAAACACGAATGTTAGCATAGCGTGAACAAAATAGCCTGCTCTTTCTTGAATCTTGGTGAAATATCACATCAGATACTTCTAGATACTTTCCATCGCAAGGGCACTATGGACGTTTCGGTTTTATGCTGGCTTTCCTCTCCTTGACTTCATAGAATGATGTCTCTTACTGTAGCATACGCGATTATGTATTTAACGGGTCTCTTAACTCACTACGAGCATTTACTTCCCTCTTTCTCTTTATCTCTTCTACTCTTTCTAAATAGTACTTCATTATGGCCTAAGTGTACTTGCACACATGACCGTAGACGTGGTTGAGAGGGCGTTAGCGGGGTGTCGGGGTGGCTCACGCCGGTGCATTGCTTGCAGCCTCCTCACCGATCTGAACATCGTGGAGGACTGACGGCGCCTGCTCTTCGCGCACCAGTAGCAAATTGTACATAGCATGCAAATATCTACCTTACTACCTGCTAGTTATAATAAAGATTTGAAATGGTGATAGCGTAATTGTGTAAATAACTATCGATAAGAATAACTCGTGTAACTATTCTCTTGAATAACACTTCCATATTATATTGTTTTAGAGAATTAAAGTACTTATTAGTGACAAAGTCACTAAATTACCTTGAAATTCTCTACAATTGTGATATTTATAATCTCACCAATTCTTTCCTAACAAGCACAAAGACAAAAAAAATACAAAGTAACAACTTTATCTAAGTCCAACAAAAATTATGAGGTACAGTAATTCTGCTTGTAATTTTTTTTCTGTAAATAAGTCTGCATACATTTTATCTATACTACAAAAGCCGCTGTAAGTTTGCTCTTTTAAATAAATAATTGATTTATAGATCATTTTAAGATCACACGGCACCAAAGTTATAGCTTTAAACTGTTTCCTGAGAATTGAAAATAATATAACTCAGAATTAAACACAAAAAAATTTTTTCAACAGAAAAAGGTGATCATAGAGTTCAAGTAAAATAACCTCTATGGGTTTCTTTTTATATAAAATATATATAATAGCAACTATTATTAAATCTATTTCTTCAATATAAGTTTACTATACAACAAATATATTTTTAATAATTAGGTTTACGTGAGTATAAATTAAGTAACTTTTGACCGCATTAACATATTGCAATGTGATCAACAGTAATATAATGTCACAATGTAACTTAATATTAAGTAATAACACAAGTATGATATAAAGTATCGGTATGTATTGAAAATCACAATAAAATGTATGATAATTTATTTGTATGTAGTTTGTTTGCTACCCATTGCCACACCGTAGAGAGTATGTATATATGTTATGTAAGTAGCAATGATTAACTTCATCGTAGCTTCCTGTATCTAAGTTAATTATTTTATTAGTATAGCACACTTCAGTCAAAAGGATATTTATGCTCAATATGTATATGATATATGTTAGTTACATATATATATTTATTCATCGTGAATTTATAATAGTCTGTTCTTACTTAAGTTTCTCACTATATCAGTACCAGCACTGAAAAATCTATTATGCTTTACCTAAAATCTATTATAGGAGTATATTAAGATAAACAAAACCTTAGGTATATCTATAAACAAAAAATCAAATGTTTTTTAATATCAGTGGCATGTAATTTGGATAATTGTAAAAAATCCTAATTTTTGAAATAGGTAAGTATACAAATTGATCATTTATGTTTCACGTCGTGTTTGATGTCTTGTGTTCTTGTTTGTCTGTCGCCCAGCTCTCATTAATGCCCATAGACGATTTTCATCTAAAACGGAATGCATGTAAATCAGTTTAAAATATCATGAGGGTTCATTGGAATAGATCTTTTATTACTCTCGTCTCACCACAACCCAATAATTAATATTATGGATCAAGCTTGTAATTTAAATCTGTATATCATTATCGAAATAACTATGACCAGTTCATATTTTATTTACACAATAAATTAATAAGTTTGTTCTAAGTTATTATCCGGTATGTTCTACATAACTTAAAAAACCTGTTTATCATAATCTGGTAATTTGGAAACTATTTTCGAAGCTTTTTAATTATGGTTTAATATAAAGCAAGATCCTTTTTTATAATTTAACACACATTCATCTTAATGTCATTCCGTTGTTGTTTTAATGACAGTTCAAAAAATCATGTTCGTTTGTCGGAATGTGTGTACGCAAATCATTATTCTAACCTCGTACTAATTGTCCGTCCCGCTTTTCTAACGCCTGCGCCTGCGCCTGTGCCCGCGGTGCAACTAACGCAGGGAGACGAGTGGGTGCGGAGGGTCTGTGTTGGGAGGCACGCCCCCGGCGTCCCCTGGAGCAGCTCGTCGCGCACGTGACGACGATGTGTTCCTGAGGCTGGCGGGAGCCGCGCACGACGACTCGCCACAGGGGATTGTCAGGGAGTTACCCCTTAAGGTACCTAAACCTAATTCTTTTATAAATATTTCATTGATATTTCTTTAATAATCATTATTTATGACTAGTCTATCATTATTTTTGTAAAGACTAGATAGTTCTTGATCGCTGTGTAAACTATTGTAGTATAAAAGATAATATAGGTTTCTTAATAAAATATTTAATTTTATATAGCAACGTGTAAGTATGGGAGCTGGTGGTGGTGGTGCGGGCGGCGGCGTGTGGCTGCAGTGCACTCACGTGGCAGAGGGGCACGTGGGCGCCGCGCTCTCGCTGACTGCCTCGCATGGCCTGCTCTACAGCGGCGGAGTAGGTACTGAACAAAATCTTATATCTGATTGGAATAAACCTTTAACGAGGATGGGCATGTACAACGTGATGTGACATTTCCGCACCCATGAATCTACGAGGTGGGGACATTCTAAAAGTGTCAGGTGTATATATGTACCCCTTTGTTTTACTTTGTATAAAACTGCAATAAACACAATATATTTAGTAATAAAACTTTAACTATACGATATAAAGTGCATGTATTTGTTTCGTGTAAATCCAGACCGCACGGTGCGCGGCTGGGATCTGAGCGCGGGGCGGGAGGCGTGGCGTGGCTGGTGTGGGGGCGCGGTGGTCGCGCTCGCCGCGCCTGGTGTGCTGCTCGCCGCCGCCGGGCCCACTGTGCGCGTATTCGATACGCGCCTCGCAACACCAGTCGCTACACTATGGTAAAGGATGACATCCTGTACCACCATCTGGTGGGTAGTAACGACAAAGAATAATCTTTATGCTCTGTGATGTCCCGCTCAACTACCAACGGGACCGAAGTCAACCTCACATGCTCTTGGTGCATCTTGCTAATCAACAAACGAAGCTCTGGCTCCCACCAACCCGCATTGGGCCAGCGTGGTGGGAAATGGCCCAAAGCCACCCATATGTACCCCTACAAACAACGGCACCTGCCGCCCGGCGGTGATCGGTGGCTATGCGGACTGTGGTGAAGGTCGCGGGAAACCGCTGGATGCGGGCAGCGCGGGGTCGATAAACTTGGAGATCTTTGTGAGAGGCCTATGACCAGTAGTAGACGTCTATCGGCTGATGATTGTGATGATAGCATACTCGGCTCAACATTATCAGTATCATGCATATGTTAAGAATGACTGCAAACTGTACACATCGTGTTATGGACACCATTGTTCTTTCATGAGTGTCTCTTGCGTATTCCAGGTCTTCGGGCGTCGCAGGTGGTGCGGGATGTGCGACATCGTCGCGCGGCGAGACCGCGGTGACCGCGCTCGCGGCACCAGACCCGCACCGGCTGTATACCGCCGCCGGGGACAGGCTGCGCCTTTGGGACTTACGCGCGTGAGTATCTACTACACAAGGATCTACGTCGCAAGGATTGTGACCTAAACAGTTGTAGGACTTACATTGTGCCTCCTCTGTCGTAGTATGGAGAGCGTCAGTAAGTGGTGGTCGGGGCATACGGCGGCCGTGGTGTGCGCGGCGGCAGCGCGCGCGGGCCGCGGCGACCGGCTGGCCACAGGCTCGCGCGACCACAGCGTGCGCCTGCTGGACCTGCAGCCAACTGACAACGGTACACATACCTGAAAACAATGAACATCCTCTCATTACGCTCATCGTTTTATGTTATTATGACATTATACAAAAGTGGAAACTAACTTAATATCAAAAGTACAACTTAGTATGGTGGTAAACGCAGGCTCGTGGGAGATGAGCAACCGACGCCTGGAGCCGCCGCACTATGACGGCGTGCAAGCGATGTTACTAGCTGGAGACCAGTTGTACAGCGGTTCGCGCGACTCGAGCCTCAAGTGCTGGAGCCTGGCCGACGGCAGCCACACTCATGTGAGCACAACATCTTTTAATGTTTACACTACCGACTTCTCTATCTTCTCCAACTTAAAACTTTTCAATTGCAAAATGGCGATCAGTGATCATCTCCATCTCAGACAAAGTATATACGCTACTAATTAACTATCGTTCCCAGATCCAATGAAGGCCTAATTGCTGGTGAATTATTGTGGTTTGTCCTAAACCTCAAGGCGATAAGGACAACCTGATGTGATGTAAATACTTGAGGTAGCGTCAAATTATAATAGGCAAGCACACTGATGGTAATGTTATGCTTGTACTGTAACTTAGAATCATGTATGTGTGCAGAGCGTTATGAACGCCCACAAGGGCTGGGTGACCGGCCTGTGCTCGGCGGGCGGCGGGCGCATCGCGAGCGTGGGCCGCGACCAGGCCCTGCGGCTGTGGACGGCCTCGCTGCGCCCCGCCGCTCACGCCGCGCCCCTGCCCGACGCGCCGCACGCTCTCGTCGCGCACCGCGCCACCGCCCTCTGCACCGCGTCCAGGTAAACCGACCAGCATTGGGTCACCGAGTCTCCAACCATTATCTGTAGCCAAAGCCTTTTAGACGCCTTTCTGAACATTGCAATAAATCTGAATCAAAAAAGTAAATCTCGATAATTGAAGACACCAACACCCAATACCCAATCTTTGCTACAACGTCAAGCTAAATTTGCCAATCGACTCAGATATCAGGTTCTGGGAGCTGGCAACTATACATACATCTAGGCGACGGTGCATCATGATATCGACTTCCTCTTCATTTCGCTGCATCAAATTGACGTATGAATCAAACCAGTCTATCCGAGCAATTATCAACTATCGCATGATACTACTAAACTTTTTTTCAATAATTTTTAATAAATAAAAAATACTACAAGTAACATTAAAATTCATTATAAATAGTTAAGCTATTATAAATAATTATTTGTCTATGTTTATCATGACCTAGTATTTGTATTAATAATGATATAAATAAATAACATTTCTAAAACGGGATGGTCCTTTATGATTGTACTGTACGGTAGTAAAGTGCGAGTGTGTTGCAGCGGCGGCGAAGTGCGCGCGTGGCGGATCGTCGACGAGCAGTAAACAGGTGCCCGCACACAGACCAACAAGCGTACGCACACACACACACGCACACATTTACAGCTGCGCGTGCGCACCGTGAGAACTAACCTATACGAGCCGCTTCGCTTACTATAAAATTAACAATCAGCTTTTATCGATCACAAATTTATAAAAGATATACAAAATTGCATGGCGTTTAATGTTTACATTATACTATATCACCTCTTTACAGCACACCTCTACGGTGAACATTAAAATGTTTTTCATATATTAATTATCTATGACAATAATAAAATATTTCGGTACAGAAAAAAACTGAAATCATGCCTGGATTTTCTTTGAAAAAAAAAACTTACTATAGAAATCGACTTTTCTCGTTATAGTGTTCTCGATAAGGGGTTTACGTTAAAATAGAACATATGTTATTTATTTTAAATGTCGACGAAAGATTACTTAATCACACTTGGAATCGTATAAAAATAAATTTCATTATTATAAAAAAAAAATATTTAGTTTATTCGCTACACACGAACGTGTTGACGCACATGCACACACACGCGCGCGCGCACTAAGAGACGCGCACGCGCCGTCGCCGCTTCATCACCAAGCGCCGACTCCGCAGCCAGCGCTTACCTCATCAATACTCTAACAAGAGAATGTTCCCTTCGCTTCATCATCCACCTATAGAACTTCTCACTCGATAACTAATACGCTTATTAGCTACATTCTACCTTCGTTCACTGCTCTTGGATCACGAAAAGTCTCTGGTTCGAATCCGGAGCTTATATCGTTTGGTTGGTCTTAGATACGAACCCAGCTAGCTACCACCATCCCTTTTGGTGTCTGCAGTACGCACGTAGTGATGGTAACCTAGCCGCCTAGATAGGTACCACCGCCGCTGCTATTTTTGCCGACAAACAGTACTGTGCAATCATTACTGCGTTCCGGTTTGAAGGGCGCTGTGGCTAATATAATTACTGGGGTAACGAGGCTTAATATCTTATGTCTGAAGGCGACGAGCGCAATTCGGTGCTGTGAATACCATCTTAACTAACGCCACGTTATTATGGGCGGGCGTATCACTTACCATCAGGTGAACGTCCCGCTCCCATCACTTATTTAAATAATAAAAAAAGATTCTCTATAACCTTCATAATCTGTCGCTCGAGCAGAATCCCTGCGCGCCGGCTTTCACCATCACTAAAAAGCCTTTGAAATTCTCATCAAAAGTTGACTCATTGTTAGATGAAGAAACACAGCTGATTTCAAACGCTTCCGTTATACAAAGCACTGCAGCCACCATTGACAGGAAGTAATTATTTTAATATCCTGTCCAGTAACACTCCACTATTTACGTATCAACTTAGCTCACTATTTAGCTCTTCTTCTCCGCTCTTTCTCATCTTCTTCTCTAGATCTTCTATGCTCGTGGCTACTCTATCGCGAGGTGTTCACGCGATGTTACCACGGAGCCTGATTGCTTTTGATGTTGTACTTAATATCACTTAGGCTATTAACTTTAGTTATATACATAGTTCTTACTAGTATTTCTTACTAGTAGTTCTTACTGTTTTCAAGTGTAGCTCTCCGTAGCACCAGTGTTCAGAGCACATCCCACTGTCGCACCATTAGTTGTGGACTGTTGGCCGTATAACCGGATGCATGTTTACATTAATTTTAGTCATGAAAATATGGAAACGGCTTCTTATCCAGGGATTTTTATGTAATCAATTCAATCAGCTATGTTTATATAAATGTTCCTTTTTGGGTTCAGTGTCAACAGGGTCTTATTCATCCGTCTGTCTGGTTGTATTTCATGATCCTTTACCATCATCACCAGCCGATAGACGTCCACTGCTGGACATAGTCCTCCCACAAAGATCTCCATATTTGTGAGGGGCTACAGGGATGGATTTGGGCTAGTTCCCATCACGCTGGCCCAATGCGGGTTGGCGGGAGCCAGAGCCTCGTTTATTGATCAGACAGAGTGCACCACGAGCAGGTTGAGGTTGGCTTGGGTCCCGTGAGCACACTCGCATTTCCTCCCTACTGTCCTCAATCTGATCGCCAACAAATATCTATCTATATTTCTGGTGTTAGGTGGCTGTTGCCAGAGACCACAGCAGCGCCTATCGTCACATTACTGTGTTCCTGTTTAAAGGGTGCTGTAGCTAATGAAATTACTGGAATACCGCGATTAAACGTCTTATGTCTCCAGCCACGACCAGCTGGTATAAATAATAAGTAATTAATTTGATTATCCTGGGCTCAGATTAGTGCACAAGTGCATATCGCAGCAGCATCTGGAACTGCAAGTAAACATGCATCCGATTATCCGACCACTAGTAATTTTACTGTTGTTATTACTATATTTACGTATATAATATTTGATCGTATGGTGGGTTAGAACCCCACCGCAACCACCCGCGGTAATCAACTCTGCCACGTACGGATACAGTGGATAACTAGAGAACGACTCCTGGAAATAACAGATTTATGAATATCCTTTTTTCGACTGGTGGTAGATCTATAATTGGAGACCGTCTAGGTACCACCTCACCACCTATTACAACCGCCAAACAGCACTATGCAAACATTACTGTGTTCCGGCTTAAAGGGCGCCGTCGCTAATGAAATTGCAGGGGTAGATTAAACATTCTGTCTTAAAGCGATGACCGCAATATGGTGTTGTGTATATCGTCCTAACTTGCGCCGCGTTGTAGAGAGAGACCAGGAAATCACTTGCCATCAGGTGAACATAATTGAGGAGATGTCTCCACTACATGAATGATGTGTTATTTGTATATATAATTGAGATTTGTTTTTCAATGTTGGCAGCGACGGCCGGCTGCGCATTTGGCAGCTGCGCACCAGCAGGTGACAGTCCGGTGCAGCGCCCGGACCGCGCCGCGCCTGGCGGTGACCCCTCGCACTACTCACCAGCGACCACTCGTGGAACACATGAACCACACAAGTGACGGGTGACCACACATGCTACTCATCCCGCTCGTGAGGTTCCAACGTTCGCCAGTGCGCTGCTAGGGTGGGACTTTTTGGTGAATGGGCGACTAGTTCTGTCAATTGTAGCCTTTATATCGAGTATACTTAAACAAGTTAAATTTAAACTTAACGGTAACTTAACAGTTCAAAAGTTGCGTAACGGCTGTTATGAGAATCGATTGAATTAAGATGTTTTTTTTTAATTTAATTCCCAATGTTTTTTCTATATATGAAGTGAAATTGTTAACAGAACTATTATTTAAGAGTAACTAATAATAAATTAATTTGTCGCATAAAATGCTAAGCTATAATAAAGCTATTATCAATAAGAAAATAGCTTTGAAAATATTTAAGCAATGTTGCCACACTAAAAAATATTTAATTCTCCGCCTGCTGCCGTCAGCGCCAGGATGAATTTAAATGAATGTATTAAACGTACGCGGGCTTGCTTAATCAACTTATATATGAAATGAAGTTATACACGCATTATTGCGTGACGCTGAAAACGAAGCTAATACGGATGATAACAGAAATATAGATAATACATTAGATAAAAAAAGAAATTGATTATAATGAATTAGTCGTTAAAATCTTTGTAGAACAAAAGAAATATCATAAAAACCTTTTTAACATATTTAATGGAACAGATAAAATAAGAAAAATATTTAATTATTTTATTTTAAACCATCTGATAATTTTACTATTTATATATATATATATTTTGTTTAATTAATTTGATAACTCGTTGAATCTGTAAAAGTCTTTTGTCTATGGCAATAGTGACGTGCCTTGTGAATGAAACAGATTGAACAAATAAATCGAAATAATATACAAGTTATATTGAAAGCGAGCTGCCTTCGTACTGATAATAATTTGTTATAATGGTGTAGTGTAAATAATTTTTTTTTTGTATACATTAAAATCAACTGTACTCGATCGATATATAATCTGTATAAATTTGATGCATATTTTTAATAAAATTAGTCACAGGTCGAAATGGTTTGGTGCCAGTAGAACATATATACAAACAGTACGATTGACCTATTTGCTAACCTTGATACCTAATATCTAAATTAAAGCATATATATATATATATACACATATGTGTGTGTGTGTGTGTGTGTGTCTGCAATTCATTAGCTGACGACTAAAGCCAATAACGACGCACAAAATAATGAACAAACATATGCATAGTCTATAGGTTCCCAATACGTTCAATCTCTTGTAGGCGGTGGAGTTTACAGCACGATTAGAAAGAGAGAGAGAGAGTGAGAAACAGTATTAATTTTTTATTTGAGATGAGATCGAGATTTTTGATATTTAACAGACAGCTCATATATATTATTAAAAAGTGTTAAATATTTTTTTTAAATAAAGAAGGCGGTAGTGCAAACGTTGGGAACCTATGACATATATATATATATATTTCGTATCAGTGAAGTTATTTAACTGCATATATACATAAATAATATATAATTCGTGTTTTATAGAACAATATAATACTAATTATAAATATAAACACATGAGTCTAATCGTTTATTAATTAAGAATTATAAGTTAGAGATGTTCCTTCAGTAAGTTCTACTTAGAATCATTCACAAGAACTTAAGTTATATATATATTAATTTGAATCTAACTTTAATAAAACATCATTAAGTTAATAATTAAATTAATTAATAATTGTTAAACTATATCGACAATACAATAACTCAAGTTCCATTATTTAAATGTTCTAAATTTATCCAGCGCCAGTTTAATTTTTTTATACCGCCATTTATACTATATCAACTTCTAGATTCTAGATTATTTCGGAGACCGTCTAGGTAAATGTGTTCCGGTTTAACGGGCGTTGTAGCTAGTGAGATAACCATAATTAATATCGTAAGTTTCAAGGCGGTGAGCATAACGTTATACTGTGTATATCATCCTAACTGCGTAAATCAAATGTAATAACGAATCCTACTTATAATTTGGACAACCGGAAGTCAGGCATTTGTAATCAAGTAGTCATCGAGTGTAACAGTACTGTGATCGATCGAATAATTATATTTCTATACATTCCTCCGCTACGGGTGCTCGTTTCGTTTGTAATAGCTTCGGCTTCGGCAGGAGCATTAGTGTTGCCAGTATTAATCAATAAACTAATAATCGAAACTACTTCATCGATTTCACAACGCTGCCAGTGTTACCAACAAACGAATGTATAAAATGTTTTGCATTATGTTATACATTTAATGGAGGAAAAAGTAGTTTCTCAAATTTGTTTTCTATCACTGTGTACTACAGAAAATTTAATAGTGGTGGGGGTCTGTTCATCATCAGCCCAGAGACGTCCACTGCTGGGCATAGGCCACTTTCAAAGATTTGCACCTACCGTCTGCATGGCCGTACGTACCGCCGAGCGGTAGAGGTCATCGTTTGAAGGGGTTCCTGTGGAAGGATTTGGGCCGTTTCCTATCGCGCTGGCCCAATGCGGCTTGGTGGGAGACAGAGCCTCGTTTGTGGATCAGCAGGGTGCACCACGAGCAAGTGAGATTGGCTTGGGTCCCATGAGTCGTGCGGAACTCCTTGCACCCTGTCTTTGTTGGATACCATCTCGGTAGTTACCACCTCAGCGCGGCTTCCGGCGTAGTGTGCAAACATTACTGTGATGCAGTTTGAAAGGCGTAGCTTGTGAAGTTATTAAGGTATCGAGACTTAGCATCTTCTGTCGCAGCGATGAGCACAATGTGTTGCAGTGTATGCCATCTCATCTCAACTAGCTAGCGCCAAAATAAAAAAAAAACGAACTGCAATTAGTAATACACTTTCAAATAAACGAATTAAGGTTATGAACTTTACATGTCATTGTTTTTTTTTTTATTCCTATTTTACGTTTTGTTCCATTCAGTATTATTGTTTTGACTTTTTTTTTACGTAAAAACTTATGTTTAAGCTAGTTAAGTTTTACTTTGCACTGTTATGTATAAAAGTTTAGTTTTAAATGAAATTTATTTAATTCAACCACACAATTATTTTTAATGAATAAACAATATTTACTATGCAATAATTAAATCTATGGATATCATAAATGTTGAATTGAATCAATTTTTTAATTAATTATATGAGTTTATATTATTTTTTATTTACAATAATTTGATTCATTATTATTATATTATTATTTTTTTATGAATACCACAATTTTATGTATTTAATGATATGGAAATAAGTTCTCAGTGTTAGAGGCTAACTCGGATGTACAGTTTCTAAGCTAGTGTATTGCCAGCTCTAGATCAAATGCTGTCGTAACGGCAAAAACTACAAGTAGACTTAATCATTTACACAGACTAAAAACAGAATATTTTTTTTATAAAACAACCAGCCAAATAAAGAAAAAAATAATTTAAATACTGTTTACAGACTATGAAACAATTCCTAATAGCTATTGCTTCCGCGGCAAGTCTAATAAGTCTGTATCGAATAATATATGAATATATATATATATATATGTTTATTATTTCGTGTATCCGGTTTGTAAACGAGACGCATTAGTCTGTCAATTTATGAATATGCAATATTTTGTTACTGATACTCAGTGTCGAATATATAATCTTGATACAACAATTCGTTTTATTTATACAGTTCGTCATCATCATCTCGGCCTATTGTCGTCCGCTGATGAATGTAGGCTTCCCTGATCTAATAACACTTTCCAACGTCCGATGTTGCAAATATGCCGTCTGCCAGGAAATGAGGGTTAAGTGATTTTTATCTACAAAAACCTCTTTGGTAATTGTCCTCAGCGTTTGGAGATCACGTGAGATCCATTCGAACAATTTCGTCTAAACTATACTATACTAGTGGTAGGTCTCCGTTGCTCCAGACCGTCTAGGTAGGTACCACCGCAGCGTCAATTAGAGCCGACAAGCGCTAGTGTAAGAACACTACAGTGCTTCGGATTGAAGGGCGTTGTAGCTAGTCTAATTACTGTAATACCAAGAGCGCGATATACTACATAGTACCACCGTAACTAGTACCACATTTTCATAGGTGGGCGTAACACTTACCATCAGGTTAACGTTCCGTTCGCCTCGTCGCCTTATTAAATGAAAAAAAGAAACCTAATCAAACCTGTGCTATTAACCAGTTATGAAATATTTTATTCTCCAAGACACGGCACCAAAAGTTATACGCCTGCTCACAACAATGTGCTTTTAGTTCGGATAATGTACACTAGCATTGTACCCTCCCGCACGTGCTGCAGCGCGTCAACACCGGAACAAGTCTACGTGCTACTGTTTGGCATTAAAAGTGTTGCCGCGGTACCTGCCGAGACGGTCCACGGCAACAGACTTACAAACTAGTTACATGGTACACGTGGTACCACTGGTAAATATACTTTGTTGTGGCGACAATAAAACTCGTATTAGTATTAACGATATATTTTACAGTTCCTCCTGAAATACTTTCCACACTGTCAGTATTTATATTTGGCGTGTTTGGTGTGCTTTCTGTGGTGATGGCCGGGGGGCGTAGCCGGCGAACGGCGCCGCCGATCTCTTTCGCGCTCGCGCTCGCGCTCCCTCTCTCTCTCCCTGTCCCTCTCTCGCTCGCGTTCGCGGGACCGGTCGCGTTCTCTTTCCCTCTCCCTTGAGCGCGACCGTGAGCGTGACTTTCTATCACTGGAAATGAGAAAAGAGATATGCATACAATTGTAAAGGGTACCCTGCAAAACTCACGGGACCCAAGGCAAACACCTACTCGTAGTGTACCCTCACAATCAATAAACAAGGCTCTGGTTCTCACCAACCCGCATTGGACCAGCGTGGTGAGAAATGGCCCAAATCCCTCTCATATGAACCATAGAAACGACTGGAGGTGGCGGGAAGCTGCTGGATGCGGTCAACGCAACACCGATCAGTGTGAGAATCTTTGGGGGACGCCCATATCCAGCAGTTGACGTCTATCGGCTGATATTGATGATGGAGTGGATGGTGATAAGTACCATCCTCATATTGAAAGTCTGTCGCCATAACAGCATTGTCGTTTTAGCTGTCGGTATATAAGAGCTGGAGTATTTTAAGCGAGCGCGCTTCTCCATCCAGAGCTTTATTTTGTCTTAAACCTTGGGCCATCAAAAACAAATTTTCGCTCGATGGAGATTAAGAAGCTCAAGTCATTTTGAAAGCTGTTGGCTATTATTATATAAAAAAAAAATCTTGTTAATAATCCGTTTGATACAAAGAGATGATTACCTGTAACGATTACGTTTCGGCGGCGGCGACAGGGACGGCTCCCTCGACTTCTTCGACTTCTTGGAGGATGTTCTGCAATTCACAGCACATCGTTATCCAAATGATAAAATATATTGTAATATATTGTATAAATAATCGGCAATGTTTTTTTGTTATTTTGGTAATATTTTTTTTATTTTTAATACGATGAAACAAAACACGCCGTCTGTAACGTAGCCAGTATTGGTGCGGATGGTTGTTCAGCACCGCACTGCACTCGTCGCCACGAGACTTGTCCGGTTGGAAGTGACTTATTGTGCCCAGCAGGTGATACCGGCCATCCTATTGCGTGTTTAAACCAAAAACACAGTTGACCATTTCTCCAAGCTCCAGCCTTTGGACCACTGCAGATGTCCACATGTATGCACACTGACTATTCTCATGTCTAACTGATTTATTTATATGTTTGAGTGTGTGCGTGGGTGTGTGTGTGTGTGTGTGTACATTCCATTTAGCTTTAACTTAAATGCTTTATCTATTATTTTCGTGTCTGTTGTAATATTAGTCTGTATACGTTACTAACGAGAACGTGTCCTCGTCGATGGGCGAGCGGCGCCGCGGTTCCGGCGAGTCGCGCACCTCGTCCAGCGCCTCCTTGGCTTCCTTAGCAGCCTGCAAGTGGATATCTTTTTGGTGTTACTATCTGTAATTCCTATCCAATAAACTGAGCCCGTATCTTTAACAGTTGTCACACATTTTTTTTTTATTTAACATGGAAAACAAACAGTTGTATATTATATACACAAAATGAAGTTGTGATGAAGGAATATAGGTATTTATACATTTTCCACGGGTTAACATATTTTTTAAAAATATGGGGGTGCGTTGTAACAAATTGTTTAGAATTTGTTACAAATGGAAAGCTTAATAATAATTGCAAGTTATATAATAATAAAAAGATTGTTATATAGGTGTGATGGGTAACACTTGAAACCAATTCCAGATGATGTGACGTAACGATATGGTGAACAGTACTGGTGTATGCTCACACACATAAAATTTTCATACTGTCAGTACACAAGTACAAAATAGAGGAATGTATAAAGAAGTTTCCCTCTAGATAAAAATCAGGTGGTGCACCTTCTTGATAAGTTTGCGGCGGTAGTGTTGCACGTGCTGTTGTGTAGTGAGGCCGGGCTTACGCAAGCGCGCGCCTGCCTCCAGCTCGTCCCCATAGCGCAGCACGCGCACCTCGATGTCGCGCAGCACTGACCGCGGCAGCGACTGCTCCTCGCTGCACATGCGCACATAACGGGAGGAAAGAAAAATCGAGAAAAAAACTCCTAATTTTATATTACTATCATCATTATCAGACAGACATCCACTGCTGAACGTAGGCCTCTCCCGAAGATCTCCACATCGATCGATCCGGCGCTGTCCGCATCGAGGACCTTAGTATCCTATCGACCGTCAGTCCTCCAAATAATATGTCCTGCCCATTCCCACTTGAGGTTAGCAATCTTTTGGACACTATTTGTGTTGTGACCTTAGTTTTCTTGCGGATCCCCTCATTTCTGATTCGATCACGCAGGGAAACCCGAAGCCTTTTAACAAGGCCCTTACTACACTTAAAATACAATAAATAATAAGATTTTTATTCTGTCAATGCTGTACCTGTCGTTGTGTGTGGGCGTGTACGTGTCGGAGGAGAGCGCGGGAGGCGTGGTCATTAGAAGCGGCTCGCTGTCCGCTTCCGCCGCCGGCTCCACGCTCTCCCACCGTGACGGCACGAACCCGGCTAGCCGCTCACCCGCCCCGCCTCCACCGCCGCTGTTTCCTTCCGCCTCCACGTCTGCGTCTCCCTCCAGTGGTATACCATCGATGTCATCTTCCACTGTAGTAGTAAGGAAGGTTTTAGAAGTAAGGCCGGCAGAAGTGCTGGGATATGTATATTCCTCTGACGGCCTCATTTTACCGCATTTCACCATGTCGCAATGTCTACGTATTTAGTATTTATTAGTTACAATTAGAAATCTGCATAGTTTGTCCATTTTTTACACATTTTCGATTTTCTTAAAAAAGCGAAAATAAGGGAGGCGCGGTTAATCGAAGCATCGGGAGAACCACACAAAGAGAATAGACATGGTGAAAACGCGGGGAAACCACTACTTGCGATTAACGAAAGACTGCTGTCTTCCAGCTGATAAATTATTCTTGTTAGTTGTTTGTATAAATAGGTGCGCGTGCGCTCACCGGGTACGCCGTCAATGTCGTCTTCTGGACGTCGAGCGGCGGCGAGGCGGCGCAGCGCGGCCCCATCCAGGGCACCCTCCCATGAACCGGAAGAAGCGGGCGACCGCACGCTTGACTCGCCGCCGGACGCTTCGCCGGCACCCTCCACCACCGTCTCTGTGGGACATGGGCCCGGAACACCGGGCGTAACGCCACCACCTGATGACCCGACGCCCTCCTCCTACAACAGAAATCTTCATTTTTGGAGATAGCGCAGGTACTTACCACCGTAGCAGTTACATGAAAGCATAGTAGGGTCCCAATTAAAAGTTGATGTAGCTAATGAATTATTTGAACCTAATGTAAACATCCTAACATTCTTGTCCCTTTGGTGTTTAGTGACAGAATAAAGTAGAAAATTAATCACGACTTCATCATAATGAATGAAATTAAGCTTTTTGCATTGAAATAAATAAAAGATTTATAATCATTCACCTTCTCCTGTCCAAGGAATATGTCGTTTATCTGCAGCAGGAAGTCGGTTGGGTAGACGGCCCAGTCGGCCCACGCCTGCAAGATGCGAACGACGCGCGCGCGGAAACCCTCCTGTTGCAGTCGCGAGCTCATGCGGGACCACGCCGCGCGCGAATGACGCATTATTTCAGCAAGGCGCACCTGGAAACTGCAAACGACTTCCTATACAGTGAACAGCGGGAACTGGACTAACTGGAGTAACCACTATATTCATCGCACAGTAACTATACAACCTGGACTCAATGTGTGGACAGCTGCTAATGAAAATTTTAACTTTTAATGGGATAAAACTTGCCAACTCAATATTTCCACATGTTTTTTTTTTCAACAGCCAATATACGTTCCCACTGTTGGGGCACAGGCTTACCCTCAACATGAGGGCGATTGGGCCATAGTCACGACGCGGGCCCAATGCTGATTGGTGACTTCACACACACCTTAGAATAAATTCTAATTCGTGTGCAGGTTTCCTCGCGATGTTTTCCTTCACCGTTTGTATTTCTCTGTTGTTACTAAAGTTCACGAATGAACACAACTTAAATATTAAGTCATCGGTACATGCCGAGATTCGAACCCGCGACCTTCGGAATGAACACGCTCTAACCATAAGGCCAGCGAGAACCCATTCCACATATGTATTTATGCGAAATTAAGGTGTACATATAAATAACAATAGATAGCCAGAAGAAGGGACCGAACTTAAACCATCTACAATGGAAATTTCTATTATTTCTTTGGCTCAGAAATCGATCCATGGAGGTCCAAGTAAAACTTAAGGATAGTAAAGTGATATAATAGCGCTAACGCATTGCGGAACGCGCTCGCGTTGGTGAGCTTGGCGCCGGCGTTGTGCAGCACGTCTGAGAGCAGGTAGAGGCGAGCGATGCGGCGCGCAGGCGCGGTGCGCTCGCCGCCGAGCGACTCCGCAAGGCATTGCGCCACCTCGCCGGCGGCTTCCGCGTGCTCGAGGCACCACGCCATCGCCTCGCCCACGCTGCCACGGGCCGGCGTCAACGCGCGGATGATCTCCTCCAACCTATCCCGCTGGCTGCGGAACACGTTACATGTCATGATCAGAGAAGAATTGGAATAGATTACCAGCGTACAACAAACAACTGTATCCTGGTACACAACACACATTCAAGGCAGCAATAAAAATATTTTAATTAAGTATAAATGAATACACCTAAGCTTTTAAATAAAGTGATTATGCCGTGACAGGTCAGTTTGCACTTATACATTTCGCTTGAGCTTCCGGTGGAGGAACCCAACATATTCTAAGAAATCCGCTAACCCATACATAACCAGCATGAGGGATAGATGATCTTGACGCCTTCCTTGATGGAGAAGGCTCGAAGTCATAACGAAGTTCGAAACGACTCAAGATGAACATTCATAGGAGCAACTAGACTATTCGTCTTACCTATTGGAGAGCGTGCCGCGTATGTTCTCTTTGGTGTCTTCCTCCTCCACGAGCTCTTCGGGCATGCCCGCAGTATACAGATTCATCAGAGGCGGCTTCCACACGGAACCACCTGGCACCGAGTTAAAATGTTATAAAATACTTTATTCAAAATAACGACTAAAAACCAGGATGTTCACTGGATAGTAAATGATACAATGATTGTTTGTTAAGATGCCGCTTTAAGACTTGTCATGACTTGTTACCGCAGTAATTTCACTGGATTTGTTACGACGGTACGTACTTAATCGGCGTGCAGCAACAGAGATCCTACCACCTACACCACTCTCAGTCACTATTTTGCAACTTAGACGCTTTTATTTAATAGAGACTAACATTTTAATGGCATATGAAGAAAAAAAAATTAAATTTAATCCGTGCTGCTCCCGTCTTAAGAATAGGGCATCTCCATCTCATCCCGTGGATGTCGTATGAGCCGACAAGGGAAGTTGCGGAATGTACAGCAGTATTCTATGAAATTTATGAAAATTGATGCACCATGCGCGACTATAAGTGGTTTGTACATATTTTTTTTCCCTAGTCGTAAGGTGGCGGCTATTCCACCAGCAATATTCCCGAGGATGAGAGATAAAGACGATGGAAAGAATATTTTGAGACTGATGAACCAGAAGAATGTCTGGAGCGAAGGAGGAAAGCGTGCCGGCCAACATGGGTATGGTGAGAAATATTACTATGGATGAAGTAAGAAAATCAGTGCAAGGTGTGAAGAATGAGACGGTTTTTAGGCCGGATGATTAACCGGCGGAAGTACGGAAGTTGATAGTTGGATGAATGGATGTAGCCGACATTATTTTTCAACAAGTTGTTACAAGAGGCGATCCTGGACGAGTGGTGTAGCAGTTCTCTGGTACCCATCTTTAAAAACGAGGGTGATGTAGAGGTCTGTAACAACTGTAGAGGAATAAAGCTCATGTCGCATAGTTTGAAAGTGTGGGAAAGAATCTTAGCGGGAAGACTGAGAGGAGAATGAGGTAGCCCGGAACCAATTCGGTTTTATGCCTGGGCGGGGGACTACGGGCGCCATTTTTGCTCTTCGGCAACTGTGCGAAAAATACAGACGTGCGCATAAAAATCTGCACATGGTGTTCGTGGACCTCGAAAAGGTTCCGCGGGAGGTTCTGTGGTGGACTCTGAAAGTGAAAGGAATGCCTGGAAAATACCTGCAGCTTATTCGTGCTATGTACGGTGGTGCCGGTTCACACATCCGGTTTACTGGTGAAGAAAGTGATAATTACGGGGTCTTGGTGGGCCTACACCAATGGTCGACATTAAGCCTGTATCTCTTCTTCCTGGTAATGGATGCACTCACATCAGACATAAAAGAGGAAACACCCTGATGTATGCTTTTTGCCGACGACCTCGTACTTGCCGGGAAATATGAACGCGAGGTGCAGAGCAAGTTGGAAACATGGCGAAATAAATTGGAGAATGCTGGGCTTAATATCAGCAGGACCAAAACCGAACATTTGTTCTGTGACTTCGGCGGTCCTAACAGCTTTTCTCCAATCGCCTTAAATGGTGTATCCCTACCAACCTGCTCCAATTTCAAGTACCTAGGTTCAT
Source organism: Ornithoptera priamus (assembly GCA_029034505.1). NCBI lineage: Eukaryota > Metazoa > Arthropoda > Insecta > Lepidoptera > Papilionidae > Ornithoptera > Ornithoptera priamus. Next base: position 2,239,209 of record JARDWD010000527.1, on the reverse strand, counting down.
TCATACAATGCGACGGAGATATTGATCGAGATGTGAGAAGCTGAATAAATGCAGGTTGGATGAAATGGCAACAGGTCACTGGAACGACTTGTGATCCACGAATGCCCCTTAAGCTTAAGGGACAGATCTACAAGTCGGTCGTTAGACCTGTCGTATTGTATGGAGCTGAGTGTTGGGCCACCAATGATTCGTATGAAAGAAGATTACATGTGGCAGAGATGCGAATGTTAAGATGAATGTGTGGTGTGACGAGGATGGATAAAATTAAGAATGAGTATATTAGAGCAAGTCTGAAAGTTGCTCCAGTGACGGAGAAATTGAGGAGCAAGAGGTTAGCGTGGTACGGGCATGTTATGCGGAGGGATGAAGGATATAACCAAGAAAGTGATGAGAATGAACGTGGATGGATATAAGGGTAGATGAATGCCGAAGAAAGTGTGAATGGATTGTGTGAGAGATGACATGTGTAAGGAGAGTGTGAATTCAGATATGACGGCTGATAGAGGGATATGGAAGAGAAGTACATATTGTGCCGACTCCACATAGCTGAGAAAAGGGCAGGAGGTAGAAGAAAAAGTAAAGATAAAATTTAAAACATGGTATCTTACCTTCAAACATACGGAAGTCATGCAGCGACCACTGCTTGGGCGTGTCGCCTTGTAGCATGGAGAACAGCTTCCACCGGTAGTAGACGTGCGCGGGCGATTGATTTTCGAATAGGAATCGGAAGAACGGGTTGTTTATTTCCTTGTTCATTATGATAGCTTCGAACATGGGACCCTCGCGTATCACGAACTCGACCATACGGTGTATTAACATTAAAATATTCCTGGAATTTAATATTCAACTCTAAAATAATAGTCAGTCGGGTGTAAGGTTTCCTGCTTGTAGTACATTCTGCCAATCAACAAACAAGGCTCTAGCTCCCACCAACCTGCATTGGACTGGCGTAGTGGGAAACGGCTCAAATCCTCGCATATGAATCCCTACCCGTTGGCGGGATTTTTGGAGAAGCCTACGTCCAGCAGTGGACGTACATCAGCTGATAATGATGATGAAAAAATAGTCTTAAGATAATTACTGTATTACCAAGATATATGTGATCTTATGAAATATTCCTAGATGCGCAAGAGATTATAAGCTTTGTCTACCTTTCCGTTGGCACCACAACTTTGACAATGGACTGAGATAATATCTGGAAGGAAAAGTTAACGTTTCATAAGTGTCTCTAACTTAGCAAACTCCACATCAAGTGATGCTGGAATTGAATCCGGGACTATTACACTCTTTGTTTGACAGATTTACATTATTGTATAATATTTCATTTTGTTGCTATAATAAATTTTTGAATTTTTTTGAAACACATTTTTTAAGAAATCAAATAAGTACTTAGGTTGATGGTTAACAGTTACCTGCTCGTATGTTTTCTTGTCTTCTGGATCATTCGGATAGTATTCTCCAGGTCGTACCCTGGGTATCTAAAATGCCATATATATTTTAACATTTTGGAACAGTTTAAAGCTATATCCTGAATGTGGCATTGTGAGACAGGATATGGTGAAACATGCTGATTCGGAATACTGTGGCTCTCATGAGTACTCGCAAACTGAAGAAATGATAATCGTAGTTTTACTCAGGAACATAGTCTAATTAATCTACAACCATCGAAATTTCCGCATTACATGGTTATGAAAACAAGAAAAATGGGTAAGTTTTATAGCATAATTGCTGGAGAGAATCCAAACAACGGCCATGTTTATAATCACTCACAAAAACCTAAAGATTGTCTTAACTCAGTATTACCTAGGTCATCAATTAGTAAATGAAACTTGCCTTGTTGATGAGGTGTTTGGGCGGCTGCGCGTTAAAGGGCAAACCGGATGGGGGTGGCGGTTTAGAGGGCTGCTGCAGGGCAGGCGGAATATAGATGGGTACCGGTGGAATCACCACCGCCTTGCCCCAGCCCAGCTTCATTTCATAATTCATTATCTCCTTTCCTGTAGTATTATCAGGATGTTTCAAACGACAGAATAAACATTTATTTCTAAGCAGCTGTATTTAAAAATTAATTTATTAATTGCAAAACTATCAAAACAGGAAAGTTATCATCATCTACTATTATCCATTGCTGAACAGAAGCCTTCACATCTGATTTCAGATCCCATCGTCAAGGGTTCCTTTTTTCATTAAATTATTGATTATTCCACTCTTTTAATGGAATGTAGAAGGTAGCTATAACTATATAATTCTTTCATGTATCATTAACACAAAACATTCTCCACTGCCACCATGGCGCTGTGTCTAAGCTTACCTGGTAAACAGGACGTCGAGGGTTTTATTTATAAGGCAAACATCAATGATTTTTTTTTACAAATAATATTTGTGGTTTTTGAAGTATATAAGAAATTTGTCAGAGAAATAAAAATATTGAATACCATGTCCAGCTCCATCAGCAGATGGCACAGTCTACCACCACTAACTCACCGTTGATGCACCGCAGCGCGCGCTCGCCGTCCTTCCGTGACATGAATGCGACGAATCCGCAGTTGCGTCCGCGCGCCTTCTCCTCGTCCGAGCGCGGCCACATTATCTTGATGCTGGCCAGCGGACCGTACCGTCCGAAGATCTCCATCAGTTGCTGCTCAGTTATCTATTAAACACACAACTCTTTTTACTAGACAAACTATGATAGTTATTTGAGTGATTGAGGTTCATTTGATTACAGCAGTAACTGATTAAGTGTTGGGTTGAACAGTTTCTGGTTAAGTCAGTACATTCTTTCATCGCACCTTAGGATTCAGGTTACCAAGGTAAAGGTTAGTAGTGTTTGGATCCCCTGTGTCATAGGAGCCCACATCTGGCATGTTGTCCGTTGATGGCTCAGAGCCCACGACCCCACGCTCACGAAGCACATTTTTATACTTATGACGTTCAGATCTCTCTTCTTGTATTCTGCAAAATATAAACCTTATATAAAGTAAACTTGACAAAGAACTGGATTTTCCTAGAAGTAAAATTAGAAGAATTCCTCATGCTCCCTAACATACATGTTTTTGAACAACATACACATTTACTTTCAAATAAAACAAAAGTAGATTATAATCATTGCAACCATTTTCCTTTCATCAACACTTGGGCACCTTACACATGGTGTTGTGTGAACCTAAGTCTGGAGCAGCATAAGATAATGTAAGCACAGTATTAGCGCCCTAAGTTTTTTATTGTGTTGTGTCTTTCTTTTGAGCCAATGGGGTTGACATATCCCTAAGGGATAAAAGCCCTCCAAAAAAAAGAATAAAAAAATTAAACAATTTTCTTTAAATTATACTTCTACTGTGAATTCTCTTATAGCAGCTATTGAAGAGCTGCCGCACCACATTCACACACAAATAAATATGCTTTAAGTTCATTAACCCTAACATGATTGTTTCAGCAACAAGATTTTTTTTTGTTATCTTTCCCCTGCATAAAGTAGGTCAGGGCCTTTAGGATGCTTTACATTCACCATCAGTTTCTTACTTCCTATTTCCTACTCATTCTCATCTTTTATTCTCATATTTTGCACGGTCTGCTCTTCTCTCAAACTTCTTATTTCTCATTCTACATAGAAATTCCTTCTACCATTCCTCTCCTGAGCGAAGACCGTCATCTCTCACTTTATTTTCCTATCTAAAAAAGACTTCAAAATCATGAAAGGTCTGTACCATATTTACATCAGATTTTTTTATTTTGCAACATAAGATTAAAACTAAACTAACTGTCGCAATTCTTCCTTAAACAGTTCTAAATTGCTCTTCTTTTTGTCTTTAGTCAGTTTAGTACGAGGCCGCGAAGAACTATCCACTCGCGGTGCCAGCTGTGCCAGGTTTCGCAACACTTCCACCTCAGGACCGCTGCGCTTCTCGTCCAGCCGAGAGACAGGTTTGTACAGCTTGCCACGCTCCGACGTGTCTTCCTCTACAAAAACAACAATAAATTAACATTTTGGCATTCTTCATATCTAATTGAATGTATACTTTGTAATCTACGATTTTCAATTTTTTTGTTGAATTGGTTAATATTTTAAAGACATAATATGCGTGTATATAAAAAAGGCCTTCCATAACAGAATAATATTCAAGTAAATGTTACATTATAAAACTAGATTTCTTTTTTGCGAAAGAAATCTCTAATATGAGCAAGATATGCAACTTTTATTGGTGTCTTATAAAGCCTATATATCACTGTTCTGCTTGTACAGACATTCACAGAGTATCATAGTGTGCTCATTTTAAAGTAGAAGATAACACATCTTGATACCCAATAGTTTTACTTGCACACCTTTTCAATAGTACACAATGATATTTACGCAATATCTTTAGATGTATAAATAGAAGTTATGGTAAACAAACATCACAACAGTTATGACAAACAGTGTTTAGCAAACAAAATTTACTACCACCAGTATTACTATAGACTAGGTGTTTGTGCCATTTTTAAAATTTAATTAAGCAACAAGACAATAGGAGTTCACCTGATGGTAAGTCATACACATGCCATTAAAAATGTGACTGGAATGTCAGTATGATATATACTGCACCTTTATGTTGCACATTAGTTATAGCACCCTTGAAATTGGAACACAGTAATATTTGCACATTAACAATTAGTGGCAAAAATAGGTGCTACCGTGGTACCCACCTAGATGGTCTCCAGTAACAGAGACCTACCACCAGTATGATCTATAGGTCACCTAATCACATATACACAATATATAATTAGTTTTCTTACTTCTTGCTCCTGCATCGTAAGTGCCCGCCTTTACCCAAACTTTTGAAGTTGTGCTTGGAACTTCTTGAAATGTTTCTACAAATTCTTTGAATACCTATAAAAAATGACTGCTAAATATACTTTTGTGAAAGGTTGCAATAATAACAAGTGGGAATTAATAATTCACCTCACTAACAAAGACATTCGGTAATACTACAATAGAAATAATTTATAAATTTAAGAAAAAATTTTATTTGTATGGGTCAGTCATTTGACAATATAGTGACAATGATGATATATAAAAATGAAATTTGTTTATAAAACATAATGTGCACTAACATTGTCATATTGGAATTTACTATTGTTAATAAAAGAGCATAAACCTAAAACAAATACAATTAATAAAAGAAGATTTTATCAATATTTAATATTAATTCCTAAATTAAACACAACATTCAGTTAACCTTTACTCATTCTCTTATAATATTTGATTAGGTTTAAATAATTGAATAGTTGGGAGTAATAATGTGAATTTTCTATATAAGCAATTGTAAGGGAAATTTTGGACTCTGCTAACGGCTACTTCAATTACATTAAAACATTTAAATCACAATAACAAACAATTTTTACTTGGCATTTATATTTTTTACATAGTAATATAGCAAATTGCCAAAAAGAAATTACAATAAAGATTCCAAAATTAATTCAGATTAATATAATAAGAAGACTTGCATTACTTTCTAGTTATATCTACATTCTCATATTTGTTGTTCTAATGGTAAGAATATAAGACAAACTAACACAAAATACAATTTATAAAATGTTACTAATTTTATTAAATGTCGATATATTACTAACGTGAGCAGCAGCTTCCTCTTCTTCCTTCTTACGAAGTTCCTCAAGCTCTTTCTTGGATAAACTTCTGGCACCCATTATTTCCAAATAATACGAACTAGTATAGATGCATTATTGGTTTATTAAACAGGGTTAATCTTATTTTTAAACATAATTAAATTTCTTTTTAATGTATATATAACATTCCTTGAACGAATAAAATTTTCTACTCAATTTATATCATAACAATTGTGCAGTTTAATAATTATACAAAACTACACTTCTAACCTACGAAACTCAAATCGGTTTCTCTAAACAATATGTAGAGATGTACTTTACTACAACAAATATCGATTGAAACCGATTCATCGACATGTTATTTTATATATTGTTAGCTTAATCGGTTCCCTTTAAATTAGTTTATGGTAAAGATAACTTTTTTAAATTTATGTATTAAGATTTTCTGTTACCCTTTCTAAGTTTAATTAATGGCAATGACCATAGTATAGTACAATAGAGTAACATTAATCTAGAGTACTACACACTATAAATGTAGAGTAACATTGCAAAGGATTTACAGTCACCAATAATACCTGTCACCACACACTCTTCGGACATAAACACACTCCGCGTTTCAACATCACGCCGCCCTCGCTTTAAAAAGCGGAGTTTACGCTATACAGACGCCGCATACACGAGGTACACCCGCGATCAAGAGCGGTTCTCACCGCCCAGAATTTCCGACACAGGCGAACTTGGTCGGAAAACGATCCTGAACCAGTCTTCGACGATCGAGTGTATTCGCCAAAAATCAAAAATCTTGACACACAACCTAAAAATTTGCCGTCGGACAACTACAATTTTAATAAAACAGGCCGTGGACCCGGATCTACTAGCACCGTATCAGATGAGCTGTATAATCAAAATGACTTCGAAGTACACAACATAATCAGAAAATAGAGAATGGATTTGCTCAAATCATCAATATACCTTAGGTCTTGAAAAGGATTGAAAACCACTTCTCCTAAATGTTGTAGATATTTTATGGTTCAATTGAAACAAAAAAATTTTAATAACTTAGTTTTGCATATATTTTGTGGCATAAACTGGGCGTCCGTTATTAAGTTGATGGTAATGATTATTGGACGTAAAAGCTGTAGATTGCTAAGATCGATGCGACACGATAAAAAAAAATATGCTTGGAGACCACTAACTAAATTTTAACAATACACTGTAACAAAAATTTTAATTAGCACGATTCACTCGGGACTTAAAAAAATAATCTGCTTTTTTCGTCTATTTTGCCGGATAGCTTCGAAATCGTTAAATCGATTTTATTGGGCCTCTAATGAAAGATAGTAGAACTAAACACAAATATAAGGTAAAGAGCAAATTATTTAAAAAAATAATTAAGACTTGACAGCAAAATTAAAAAAATTACAACTGGCAACTGTTTGAATTTGTAAGATAAAGAAATGCAATTAAACTTCCATTAAATTGATTACATATTTATTTAAAAAGTACACATCCAAAAGTTTTTCGATGTAAGATTAAAAAAAAGGGTTTTTACGCATGTTACTATTTATCTTCTGCAATATTGCAATAATTTTACATGAAATAAAATTTATTAAAATAAAAAAACTATATAATTTAAAGTCATATGGTATGATTAAAATAATTTACGTTGCTTATTAACATTACGTTTGTTTAAAAAAAATATTTCTAGATCCCTTAATGATGATTGGTTACAAGTAATGATTCTGTCTTTTTGTTGTACAAAAATTATTCGCTATTTATTCGGAGTGTAAAAAGTAGTAGCCTCTGAATATAAAATATTATATGATTAATAAACGTGGCTAACTGTACACCGCTTGATAATTTGATGATTTCTCGTGTATCGTCTAATCTTTTATTTTATTCTTACATACAATTATTTAATTATACAATTACATATACCATTCAACACTTAGCTTTAAAATATATAAATAATAATGCAATTACATAGCAACGAAATAATTATTAAATATTTTCTAATAATGCATTGATGTAACCAGGGCGCCATTTTTAAATTTATCTATTTATTACCGATTTAATCCATTGACATTTAATTTGAGACATTATAGTTCGCTCATTTCAAATGTATACATAATAGTTTTTTTCTTAAAAAATATTATACATTATTAACGATGAAGTATAATTTTTAAACTAAAAATATTAAATACTGTCCTAATTTTATGGATAAAGCAAAAATAACTGTTTAAAAAAGTAAATTTGTACCTTACACGTTGCAACACTACTAAATTAACATTTGCGCGTTGTTTTGACAGGCGTGTCGACATCGCGTCAGATACAGACAGCACTGGCTGCACTTACGTCAAATTATTTAAAATTAGACATTTTGTGCAAAAATAGCTTAATCTACAAGTAACCACGCCACAAAATTTACAAATCTGTACAAAGTAAAATAAATGTACAAAGTCAAGTTATAAACATCATAAGACAAGTTTGAAGCAATATAGGCTGTTTGTAAATCGGTTCTGACATGTTATATCCGCCAATTTTAATGGACCAGCGTGGTGGATAAATTGTCTGAATCTCTCTTTAAGATATTTCACTCTAAGCTCGAGTAGTGACAACATTAAAAATGTTTATTTTAGACCCGGTTTGACATGCAGCGGGCTGGTCTTCGCGACTGAGTAATCTGCCGGTCAAAAGCCATACATTACGACAGAATCGTTTGGTTAATGAATAGAAATTTTATTATTATAACATTCCATAAATCAATGTTTAACAAGAAAAAAATCATTTTTAGAAGTAAATGATTTCTTTTTTAATTGTATCTGTGGCAACATTTTGTTATTAAGCTTGGTTATGGTAACAGTGTGACATTATGAAGTTATAAATACGTGCCGGAAATAAACAACACGATCAACGTACGTTAAATCTCTAAAGACTCATGATAAATATAATTTATTTAAAGGATCGATTAAATTCTGTCACGAAGGCCACAGGCGGAAAGTTGCTTGACACCATTGCAACCACTCGTCTAATAAATTGGTAACATTGCATTAGCTTGACGAAGGAATCTTTATTTATACATGGAAACATTGTAGAATATCGGTTGATATATTCTGCAATGACCTGAGTATTTGTGACAGATATTTTAACAATACCAGATATCGTTTATATAACAGTGAAAATATTTAGAAAGGATTGATAAATATAATGAAATACATTTTTTATTTACTTAAGTATGTACTTCGTCAAGATAGTGTAATCCTCTTTAGTTACAATTTCACATTTTCACATTAAATAACATCAGTAGAAAAACGGATTGACACGTTTGAAATTAAATTATATTATATATGGTAATACGAAAAAAAAATACCTTTTTACACTATTAAATGCACATTATCGAATTACATTGTACTATATAGTTCGTTAACAAAAAGAGTTCATGGCCCATGTCGCATTGTTAAAAACTAAAGATACTACAGATTAAAAATAACAAGAAAAACTAAACTTATTATTGTACTTGGATATTTGATCGTTATTACTCTAATTAAAATATTTTTCCACATACAATATACATCGAATAATATATAAAATTCTTTACTATAAATACTCATATGATACATGCACATAAATCAAAATCCCATCAAAATATAAAAAAAAGTACCAAAGGATTTTATAATTTAATGTGCATGTAGCATGGCAACACCGCCTAAGAAATTGAAATAGTCCGATCTCCTAACTCTGAAGAATGAGTTTGAACTGCATTGCAATAAATGTAGTTTTTTTTTAATGGAATTTAATTCTTTTTAGTGCAGCGGCGAAAGCGTATTGTTCACAGATTATACCCTGTACACAGGGATCGTGAATGCTCTTGTGCTATTTTCTTTTGTTTCATTTGTGACGAGTCGTACCATGCGGCATATAGACGCGGCAATCACGCGTCGTTGTCTGCAGCCTTGTGTTGCAGTGCGCAAGACGTTTGGAAGGCCACACGTCCAATTCAAGCTTCAGAATCGGCGCCCTTCAGTCGCAGCCGAGCAAAGTCTTCGAAGATTATATCGTCGTCTTGTTCTTGTCCGTTTTCATCTCTGTAACAAAATAGATATACAAAAATCAATACTGATAACCAGCACAATGTGGTGCAGTGGATATCGTTCAAGTGGTGTTGTATTATTATGGGCAGATGTATCATTTACGATCAGGTGAACGTGCTGTACCATTGCTTCGTCACATTAACAAGGTATACAATGAGGTCATATGATTCTTAGTCAGGCACCAGTGTCTATGGTCATGTAGAATATGACCATAGAGGCATCAATCATTCTATTATTGTTGCGATTCGTCTATTACGATTGAATAAAATAACGAAACAATTAATCTACGACATTTCTACCAACTCTACTTATTATATATAGTTTCTAATATAATATAAACACATTTCTTTGATTAGTGCTTAAACAGTTGGTATTAAAAAATGATACAAAATGCAGCTGGTTAAGTTAGTTGCATTACTAAGGAGAGACTGTTGTCCAATAGTGATGGTAATAATGATGAAGTTACGGACGATATAGGATACAGATTAGTATGGTACATACGGGTGTGGGTCGAGTTGTATGAGGTCGTGATCCTGGTGGGGTGCCGGCTCTGGAACAGGGCGCGGCGGTTCCTCATCAGGTTTCGGGTGCATCAAGATGAACGGCAGCTCAGCGCTAAGGTCCCTGTGCAATATTGACATTATGTATCACTAGCAATGTACAATTTCATTAATGTGGTGTCCACTGTGGTAATATACTATGACTGATTTATATATCACTTACCCGCCAAGTGGCCCTAAGCACAATTTGACTTTCACCTTGTACTGTACAATGATACCTAAGTTCTCACGCTGCGACGGATCCGCTATCCTGTGGGGAAATCACATTATATTTTAATTTAGAAGTAATATTTTAATAAACAAAAAGTAGAAATACTAGAAACTATTGAATAAAGCATAAGGGTTTATAAACAATGCTTTTATTGTTCCCACTACTGGGACTCGTGACTTTCCCTTACAAAGTGAGAATTCATATCTATAGGAAAGCTCACTTCTCAGCTTCACTTTAATCTCAAGATCAATGGAGGACGGTACCTAAGCTCTCTTCGATTATATGTTTACATATTTGGAATATTGATGATAATGAAGAAGTATAAGTTAGTACTTACAGGGTGCTGGATGCGAGGTTCGTGTCCTCGTGTTTCAGCTGCCCGTCAAGCGCGAGCCCCCATTTGTCCTTATTGTTCGCGAGTAACGGCGTCAACGTGAACACCTTGCTCAGCGTGAACCCGGGACCCACGGGGCACCCCTCCCTGTGCACACAAATTAAATTCCCTTACAAACACAATTTTATAACTATACCGATTTTAATATAAAAAAATATATATACAGAAAAAATATTACAAAGAGAAAGTTAAAATAAGGCGGGATTACCAGAATTAACATGTGTCAAAATGTTTTTATCGTCAGATGACCTTCTGATAGTCGTGTAACCTTGACGTCGAATGAGCTCTATGATATGTAGATATAAGCCCCATACTGGACTAACGATCCTGTGAAGGTTTTGGCAAACCATTGTACGTGGACAGCGCAAGACTGTTTGGAGTGGAGATCTTTGTTGGAGCTATATGTTCAGCAGTCAGTGTGGATCTACTAGAGACGATATAGTTACACATAATTTAAACAACTCTTCGTTTAATTAGAATTATTCCTTAATTAAAACTATATGGTTATGTAAAGTATTATTATGCGCTCGAATATGCATCATCATCGGCCGATAGAGGCCCGCTGCTGGACACAGGCCTCCCTCAAAGATCTCCACATCGATCGGTTTCGCGTTGCTCGCATCCTGTGGATTCCCGCGATTGTCACCAGATCGTCGGTTCACTTTGTGGGTGGCTCGAGTATGCAGTATTTTATAATTCATTTTGCACCGATGCTGGAGTCTGATCTACTCTCGCAAGTGACCGTCTACTCACTCGGACTCCGCCTCGGCGACGGTGCACTTGTACTGCGCCGTGGAGAACAGACAGATATCGGCGAACTGCCGAACTGACACCTTGATGCGTTTCACGGAACGGTTCGAGTTGTTCGCGATGTGCACGTTCACCGCGATATTCTCGCCGTGGTGGTACAGCTCCTGGGAACAGGCACAAACACCACTCATTGCAATAATTAAATGACATCTCATAGGAAGACCGAAAGAAGCCTTTGGCTTGCAAACGTCAAATTTGATCAATTTATAAAACAATGTTAAAAAGAAAAGGTATAATAAAGGATGTATAATTTTACTGTTATGTATAACGTTTAACTACTTTTAATTTTTTTTTATAAACGATTTAAAATTGAATTTTAACTATCACTTTTCCATTTTTCCTTCTCAAAGTCGATTATAGTAATGACATAAAAAGAAGTAACTTAATTCCCAAGTTTCCAACCATATGCTCTAGTAAATTACGTTTTGTGTGTAGTACCTTATCGAGTGATGCTTCCAGATATAATTTGTTGGGGCTCATCATAAACTCCTTGGACACTTCAACTGACGGCTGCTCGCCCTGCTTACTAGGCGCGTACATGATCTTCCTGATCGCCAGACGCACTGAATTCCTATTGAAATAAATGGTATATGTCAATTTTTTTTATACAGTACAGGTTTATGGGAAGTAGAAGAAATGAAACAGGAAAAGAAATCAGCAATTTATAGGTATGATGTTAACAAGATTTAACAAAAGTTACGACAGCAACTTTCATATCCTCTTATAACTCAAAGCACCTCATTGTGATGCTGTATAAACATCGTATTGTTTTTTGTCGAAGGCGAAATCTTTAAAAGATATCCTGCTTCTGAGGAGGACATAGAGTTTTGAGATATTTGAACCCACTAAAACTCCTTCGGTGGTCATCTTTAGCGCTTTGCCAGCGGCCCCAGGACTCATACAGAACATGCCGTTAATATGCCGTAATCCTTCCCGGCTCCCTCTCGTTGCTACAAGCACAAGATCACCTCGTACTAATTGTTCACACGGGCTGGCTCAGTGGACAATGAGGCGACCTCCAACCGTCAAAGCCGAAAACCCTTTCAGTCGCATTTTACGACAAACCGAGCTTATCTTAGTCTTGTACATAATAGCCCGAGACTACAGAACAGATAAACATCGTACTCTAGCACTACATTATTATGGCTGTGGAAGCTCCCATTCTAATTAAAATCAAAGATAATTAAATGTAATTAATGTAAATAGCCATAACACTATTCTAATCAACTACATGATAACCATATGACTGTCGGGTCATTAACTTCCAATGATTCAAATCATAATATTTGCGAGAGGTGTATGAGCTGCGCACGCGCATGCGGTCTGATTTACGCACTGCAAGTTACTGCACTAGTTTTTTATCGGAATTAATTAAACAGTTCCAGCAGCAATAATTAAAGTATAACATAAAAAAAACATTAGCGATGCGTAATAGAAGCAATAGTAATGATTCTTGCTAACTGCTGAACTGAGTCACGGCGTGGTGGTACACCTCTCTCATTAACTGCAATTAGCAGAGTGGATTCTCATCGAGCATTATTTTTATGATGCAATCGTACGATACATCCTTGTTTACACGATTTTTTTTATGTTTCTGCCTCCGCAGTTACTTCCAAATGAAAATTTTAACTATGTGTTCTACTTAGTCGTATGATGTTGTATTATGAGTTTTATTACCTTTTTTATCGCAGTGGAAATCTTCTTAAAAGATACCTTGCTTCTGTGGGGAAGATAACGTTATATCGGACTTCTACCCACTGAGACCCCCTCGGTGGTCTCCGTTAGTACAATAGAAGAGGCTCCAGGATCTCTTTCGCAACGTACAGTTGCCCCCGTGCACTCTGGCTAAAACATCCCACGGAAGGACAAAGCCCTCCTTAACACCCACGCTGTTTGACAGCAAATATAAGAGCACCATGCATTCGTCGTCCGCCTAAGGCTCGCTTATTGAGCTCTGGGGACCCCCACCTTCAAGGCTCACGAACCCGAGGACCCTTTTAGTCGCTTTGTATGACAGGCAGGGAATACCTTGGTCCTATTCTTAATAGCCTGAGACTACAGTGTAAATGTTCCTGCACCTACTTATATTTTTATTTATCTGGAAACTTTAAAATAACGTGAGACTTATATGAACGGATGGAGATCGTCATGATATCCTCATCACGGTTGTTCGTTTGTGAAGGTGGTCACTGTAGAAATTTTGCTTTTCGATCTCATCTTAGATTATTAATCATTTTTGTAAAAAAAAAAATTTTAATTTAGTAATTGCGAGCTTAGTGTAACGTCCACAAAGGTGTAATCGTGATGAAGACTAACAGCATCGACGACGTTTGATGCCGTTTGTCTTAAACCCTTTAACAGCTAAGGTACGTTGTCCGCTATGGCTAAGGGTTGCAGGATGTAGTAATAATTGGTTACCTCTTATGCGGCTTGTCATCCTGTGAGTCTGCGACGAAGGCCTTAAGTTCGTAGTCGACGCCGCAGGGCTTGCCGGTGTCGCCGGGTGCGGGTTGCAGCGTGACGGAGGCGGGGCAGTGCGGCGGCAGCTCGAAGTAGAACGGGTGCGCGGCCGGGCCCAGCTTGCGCACGAGCCGCTCCTGCAGGCGCGTCAGCGGCCGCTTGGCGGTCGCATTCGCTGGGTAGATCTGAAAACATCAAATTACTGGTAATTATTTACTTGTGGTTAGCATCTGTTGCCGAGAGACTGTCTTAGGTAGGTTCAAACTAAAAAAATTACTGTGAAGTGTGCTTCGGTTTGAAGGGCGCTATAGCTAATATAATTATTGGGTAACGAGACTTAACACCTGTTTTAAGGCGACGAGCGCAATGTGGCGAATACCATCTTAACTAGTGCAACGTTGTCCCATTAGGTGAACGACCAGTTCGTGTCGTCACTTTGCTAAATAAAAAAAAATATATTCTTAAACAAGGCTTTTCACTATTCTAATAGACAGCATCATGAAAGACTAGGAAACATGCGATTTGATTTGATTGATGATCAATTTGATTTAAATTTTAAATAAAAATTTCTTTGAAATTTTAAATACAAGGTTGAAATAAGCGATTTAATTTCCATTATCTTCACATCTGCGTCGTCTTGTTGCAAGAGTTTTCAGCATTCTTTGTCTATATTAAGGCATACTCCAATAAAAGTTTTTTGTTCTGAGTAAACCATGGTATCACTATAAAAATCATTTCACTAGTATCCTCTTTACGAATTTCAACAAATGTGTCGTGGGGGTTGGGGCGGGTTATGACAACAACTCGCCGTGCAGGTCGTGCTCCTGACGGGATGTCAGCGGCTCGAAATGTAGGATTGGTGAGTTGCGGTTCGTTTCACTGTTAATGTAAACTGACGGTTCGTATGCGAACAACACGCGATGGCTTTTACGTAAATTTGCTATGCACTTTACGTACCAATTTAGAAAGATTTTTTTTATGTGTCCAAAACCTTTTTTCTTTTTTTTCATATATTTAAAATAATTTACACACAATGTTATTAGACCAACATGGACTACGCTCAGTTTATACCATGCACCTACAAAACTAATAGAGACTGGAGTAGTGTGTATGGAGTTGGAGTTGGTGGTACATCGTACGTTGAGAAGATCGTAAGAGATAACACCAAAAGAAAGAGATCAATGCAAAGAATAGATACAAAACTCTTTCTATACATACATAGTAAACGTAAGGAAGCACACGAAACAAACGCAAGCGGGATGTGCTGGAACATACCCTGAGGATATTTGGATTACAGATTTTTTTTGCTCCATTATAAGCCAATTTATAACGCAGGCAAAAAGTTCATCAACTGTCCACAGCTGGACATAAGCCTTCCCCAAAGATTCCCACATCGACCGGGTACGGATTCATATGGAGGGTTATGGGCAATATCCTAACACGCTGGCCCAATGCGGGTTGGTGGGCTCAAAAGCCTCGTTTTTTGATTAGCAGAGTGCACCACAAGCACGTGAGGTTAGTTTGGATCCTGTGTGTTCTTGTACGGGAACCCTTACACCCCCAAAAAGTATGAGCGAGTAATAACTAATATTTTATAGCTTGAGATATTAGTCTTCAATACAGTCATAATCTGCTGTAATATTTAACTGTTAAAAAGAATAAAAACATTTCTGACCTGTTCGGCTGCGAGGTATAGATCCTTGCGGAACGTGAGGCCTAGCACGTCGAGGTCCTCCCGGCCATAGCGGAACGCGGCCAGTACATGCCCGAACACCTTCCTCTCCTTAACATACTCAGGGTCTATGAGTACCACGCCGTCTGTTCCCAAAGAATATCAATAAAATATCAATAACCATTCAATAATTTTCATCATCATCGTCAATCCTTTTTGTTGTGAACGTATCCTCGTGTGACGATGACACTTCAGGATACCCTTTATATAGATCAAGCCGCAGACGATCAAGCGTATATAATATACATGTCTATAATAAAGTATGGAATATCTTGCTTCGGTCCTTTTGTCTTAATTAAGGTATGTTACCAATTTTTTTTATATATTCATTAAGCTAAGGGTACAGAGGGCGGACTTCATTAAGTGGCAGGTGTGCCATTCTACAGAGTAATTTTCTGCCAGTCAACCCAGGGCAAGAAGTGAATTTTGTATTCTTATCTTTTTCAATAGAAAACTATGAGGAATGCACAGATAATAAAGTAACAAAAGTCATCTCACGTACTTTGTGTAAATATATTATTTTTAATTAATTTCCTTCTTCATGCCAAAGGACCCCATTGATACCAATAAATCGTGTTCAATGTTTGTTGAGCAGGAGATCGGGAGGACAATAAATAAACTTTAATGTCTTGCGAGGGGACCTCTGCAAGGATACAATTGGCGTCCGAAAAAACTGAATTATTCTTCGACTTTAATATACTCACCAATCGGGTCTACGTGTGTGATGTGGTCCACGAAGTCCCTCTTCCCTAGGTATACTGTGATCTGTAAAATGAAAAAGTTTTAATATATAATATACTTCGTATGACTTAATTCACTAGTAATTGCTATTTCACAAATACACTTGTATTGTATATGATAATCGATTTTCGATATAATGAAAGATTTATCACATGTATAATGTAGAAGCATCTGGTAATTAGAACTGTTTCGTAATAATGGGTACTATTAAGACAACCTCCGAAGGTTCTCGTTAGTTCTTTTCCGTGGAAGGAGTTTTGTATTGTTAGTGTTAAACGATTGTAGGTTTTTTTTCTCTGTTTCATTTGGAACTTTTAATATATAAACATGTCACTGTAAATTTTTGACAAAATTTTAATTTTTATTACATGCCTTATATTAAAGTGAGGATACGATTTTCATCAGAAATTTTAAGGAATGTGCTCGAGTCGACCTCTGTGCACTGTTTTAATAAAGCTTCTAGAAATTTTGTCGGTTAAAAATGATGGTCCAAATCCAATTTAATATAGAGGTTTTGAGTTTGAGTTACATCATATTATGTTCTTTATATCAGGAATTGAAACATCAAAAATTAAGCTTCATGGTTGTATTCCCTTTTTCGCCAGCGTGTTAAGAAATGGCCCAAATACCCATATGAACCCCTACAAACGACGGTCTCAAGTGCGCGGCGGTACCGCGCGAGATGGAGATCTTTGGCGGATGCCTGTGTTTAGCAATGGTCGTCTATCGGCTGACGATGATGATGATGATAATGTTATATTATTATTAATCTTATTTATATTAAAATAGAATTTTCTTCAATCGTTGTTTGTTATTTATTCTACAAAACCTCGAAGTAAGCTTAACTCGTAAACTATATGGTTCTAGTTGGAACGACATATATATTAGTGCTCGTCGCTTTTAGACATATCTCGTTACCTCAGTAATTCTACTACTAACAACACCATTTAAACTGGAATACAGTAATATTTGTTGCATACTCTTTGGCGACAGGAATAGGCCCTGCTGTCGTGGTACTTGGATGTCCGGCAACAGAGACTTAACAACCATACTATGTGTTTAATATTATTTCTCATATATTATTTATAAACAGTTCACTTAATGTTCCCACTGTTGGGAATTTACTTTCATATTTATTATAAGAGTCAAAAGGTCTTTCAAACTATTTGCATGATCAGTCTTACACGGTGTTATAAGGTTGGATATGGTGCAGCATCAGGTTGATGTGCCGTGGTATTTGTAAGGTCCATCGAACAGTAATTGTGGGCGGACGCGGGATGTATGCACGCGATCCGTTACTGATGGACCCGAGCACGCGAATACTTCGTCATGAGACGAGATATCTTGGTTTACAACCTAGAACTTATCTCATGCGTAACATTAATTCATAACTGTTTATATATTTAGTAAAAATGGTGAAGAAACTGGCAATACTCCATAAAAAAAAGTTTGATGATGGTCATCAGCGTCATCAAAGATCCACGGTGTTATAAGAGTTGAAAAATATATCCTAAATAAAGAATGTTTCTTGAATTATGTTAGTTATTAACGACACTGTGTTTTAGGTGATTCATTAAAAAAAATTATCAAATAGACACAACCCAGTCTAGTTTAATTTTAGTGGAGTTCTCTAAAACTGTTCTAGTGGAAGGATTTGTTCATGACAGTTTGTACATCATCATCATTATCAGACGTCCACTGCTGGACATAGACCTTCCTGGTTTATACATACAATTTTATTTAAATATAAACTACATTAATATAGTCGTCGATAATGTTTAAACATTAATTTACAGCAGATAAACAACAATTCATAAATAAAAAGGTGATTATGTTAAACTACTCGCAGAACATCATAAACTTCAGCCATTATTCAACCATTGCTGGATATAGACCTTCCACGAGGTCTTTCACCATATGCGGTATTCAGTTTTCCGCTTCCACCCATTTCCGTCCAAATATCGTTTATTAAATACAAACATAGCCCAAAAGATTGCTCGACTTATGTGGCAGTGGGCAGGGCACATTGCTCGAAGCACCAACGGCCGATGGGGCAGGAAGGTCCTGGAGTAGCGCCCGCGTACTAGTAGAGGTAGTGTTGGGCGGCCTTCTACAAGGTTGACCGACGCTCTGGTGAGAATCGTGGGAACCGACTGGATGCGAGCAACGCGGGACCGATCAATGTGGAGATCTTTAGTATAGGTCTATGTCCAGCAGTGGACGTCTATCGGCTGATGATGATGATAAAGTACAAACGTAAAATATTTAAGAATTTTAAAATCATATTATAAGAAGAATATGAAAAACACAGTAGTTTATAAATATAGAAGGGAATGATAGAGATAATAATAAAGAGGAAGGGTAGGTTTTAGAAGAAGATATTAGAGGAAACAAATAGAAAATATTTAATACTTGTACTGTGATAAGTTTCAATTTACGCTATAAGAACTAAAGAAAACAAGAATATGGAGGATAGTAATAAGAGGGAAAATTAAAGAAGGAATAGAAGAGGAGTTACTTATCTTGTATAAATAAATAAAAAGTTCAAACTCCAATTATAGTCAACAATAAGGATAAAATGTAATTAAACAAATAATTAATAGCAGGTCTCCCTTGCCATGACCGTCAGGTACCACCACAGCTCCTCTCTCTACCGCTTAACAGTACTGTGCAAACATTACCGTGTTCCGGTTTGAAGAGGGCTGTAGCTACGAAATGACTAGTGTAAAGAGATTTCACAACTTATGTATCAAAGTGACGAACACAATTTGGTGCTGTGTGTATCATCCTAACGCCACGTGGTTATGGGCAGATGTATCACTTACCATCAGGTGAACGTGGCTTTGTGAAATAAAAAAAAAACTATTATATAATTTTAATATATAACATACATTTAATACTTTTGCTATTTGCAAAAGTGATATATTTTTTCTTGAGATACCTTTTCGGGTAATTAGAGTATAAACATTTTGTATCATGGTCTCATCCAAAATGGACCAGTTAATCTAATATAACCGTAGTGTTAAATTTATTACCGTTTTTTTTTAGTTATTGAAAAGTTTTTAAGCGACATGATTGATATGCCCTTATATGGTCAAGAAATCTCAAACGAAATGTTTCTGTAAATTTACGATATATCGATCGATCGTACAAACGAATAACTGCGTAACACTATTACACAACATACTTATAGATCACGTGAGTTAGCGTGAGATGGAGGACCTTACCTTCCCATTGGGCGAGCTCTTCTTGAAGACCCTGGTGGCCTGACGCTGTTTGTTGCTGCCTCCGTCGTCCATCCTGCCGCCGCACCCTCCGCACCACTGCGCACAATGAGGATATCGCATCACTTATAATGACGTGCAACATTCAACTCGCCTCATCTTAATTGCATATTGTGTGTATAAATGAGAATAGTACTATAGTATAGTTTAATACTGAGAACTATAAACCTATAATCTATTGCATCCGATACGCACGGATACTGTATGTACGTTATGTACTCACTTATATACTACTTTATTATCTTAATGGCTTTTAGCATTAATTATCAGTGTACCTTCATAAAATAAATAAACAGACCTCATTACAATTCTACTTCTAGGATTTTGGGACAAGAAGAGTGTCACGGTCATCCACTGCGCTGGTAAATGCGAATGAGTTTTTTCGGAATGGAATCCATGCCTATTCAATTCCTACAGCGGGGACGTATCTTACCAGAAGACGCAGTGTTGGCTGGCCCTTCACTAGGTGCTCCGAGGATATGGTGAAGATCACGTGGAGCAGTAGTATGCGGGAAGCGCAGGATCGGTCAATGTGGAGATCTTTGAAGAAGGCCTATATCCAGCAGTGGACATCTGTCGGCTTATAATGATGATGATGATAATGGACGACTACAAACTGATACATTACGGACCCCAACTACTCTGATGGTGTATAAAACATTCTAAATATTTCAAAAAAATTTACGAGATAATTAAACCGCAACATATTTAAATTGAGTGTAACCGAGAAATCACCTTTTAAGTTTTTTTTTTATTCCACAAAGCGACAAGAGGAACAGGACGTTCACCTGATGGTAAGTGATACGACTGCCCCTAACAACGTGACGCTAGTTAGGATATTACATATAATATCACATTGTGCTCGTCGCTTTGAGAAATAAGATAAGTTGTTCAGTCTCGCTACCCCAGTATCTACACTAGTTACAACACCCTATAAACCGGAACATAGTAATGTTGGCACATTATTGCTTGGCGTCAGAAATAGGTGCTGTTGTGGTAACTGCTTAACTAGAAATTTGACATTTTCACTGGTGAACGGAGATCTCTGTTGCCGGAGGCTGTCTAGATAGGTACCACCGCAGCTCCTACTGCAGCCGGCAAACAGTACTGCGCAAACATTGCCCTGTGTGCGGTTCGGAGGACGTTGTAGCTAATAAAAACACTGATGTCACGAGACTTAATGATTGTTTCCAGAGGGTGGACACAACTTGGTGCAATGTATATCATCCTAGATAACACCACATTGTCATAGGAGGGGAAGTATAACCATCGGGTGAACAATTCGCTCGTCTCGTTGCTTCAACAAATAAAAAAAAATTCAAAGTTTAATTAACACTTAAAACATATAAATATATAAAAAAGGGGTACTTACATAAACCCTTGTGCGGCTCCAGGGTGCGCTTTACCACCGCAAACCACTGCTTCGCAGCCGCGCCGCCCTGCACACAAAGGATTTCTTATTATTTATTTATTTAAAATATTTATTGCGACACCTTAAATTAAGTGACTATAGTCGCACTTCCTTAAAAAGTTCAAAAATGTAAACATAAACAAAAAAAAAGTATTTTTGTAATTAATTATGAACATCCTAATTTTATTAACCTTACTTAATTCATTTTGATAAACCTAGGTACAGGTAAATAAATAAAAGTATATAAAAAAAATCTGTAGGATATTTCTTCGACGAAGCGACGAGTAAAGTGTTCACCTAATTGTAAGTGTTGTCCCTGTCTATAACAACGTCGCAGTAGTTATAATGATATATACAGCACATTGTGCTCGTCGCCTTGACACATTTATCATCAGTTTAATTACCACAGTAATTTAATTAAATTAATGAGCTAACGAGCTATAAGTTCCTTTAAACCGGAACATGATAATATTAGCACAGTGCTGTTAGGAGGTAGAGGTAGGAGATCGGGTGGTGCCTAGACGGTCCCCGGCAACATAGACCTACCATTAGTAAATGGTTATGATGCGAATGAAGAGTAACTGTAAAGGACATAGTAGTTGAAGACATCTTCAATGATCTTCAGGTCTTAACCTCTAGAGTAAGCTTCAAGTTTTAAATTTGCTAACATAACGGATATCAGTGATCAGAGGATGCCCATAACCCGGCGACCCCGTGCCGCTACAGTTACAGGCCGTAACCCCGCTCAGGTGATCACCTCGTAACAAATACGATTGTTACGGTATCAGGTGGTATCGTGGGTAACGTTACGATGTTACATTTTATCCGCTGATAGGTAATTGAACAATTCCAAGTCGTTTTTTTTTTTACGACGATCGTAACATCAATACATTTTTACGATCAGAGACTTTATTTGCGATCGTATTGCATATAAGGATCAGTTTATATGTTCCATCATCATCAGCCGATAGACGTCCACTGCTGGACATAGGGCTCCCCTGAAGATCTCCACATCGATCGGTCACGCGTTGCTCACATCCAGTCGGTTCTCGCGATTCTCATCAGATCGTCGGTCCACATGGTGGGGGCTTCCCAACACAACGTCTACCGGTGCTCGGAGGCCACTCGAGGAACTTACTGCCCCATCGGTCCTTCAAGCAATGTGCTCTGCCAACTGTCACTTAAGTCTAGCAATCTTTTGGGCTATGTCGGTGATCTTTGTTCTTCTGCGGATCTCCACATTTCTGATTCGATCGTTTAGTGAAACTCTGAGCATAGCTCGTCTCCATTGTCCTTTGGGTGACTTTCAGCCTTTTTATAAGGCGGATAGTAAGGGGCCATATCTGGGAGTGTAAGGGGTCCACCATACAACAACTCACGGAACCCAAGCCAACCTCACTTGCTCGTAGTAATCAACAGACGAGGCTCTGGCGCAAACCAATCGGCATTGGGGCAGCATGGTGGGAAATGGTCCAAATCTTCTCAAATTATTTGTTTAAACAAATGAAACAGATTATTTATAACATTTATAAATACAAATCCTATTTTTTAATTTCTTAACAAATAAAATAAAATTCTTACAAAAAAGTTTGACGACCACTGTATTTAAGTAACATACATGTTTTTAAGGCGCTCGGTGTTGTTATAGTATAATATTGGACTGCAATGGTAATATTCGCCTTCATTGAACGGTCCGTTGACCGCATTGTAATTTAATTACCCGTAACACGGCAGTGTCCGTTGGAGATGGAATTTGACGTGTCATGATTACCGGGATCCGAGGAGCCGTCCCAAAGCACCCGGTGACGCGCGATGGGATAATCACATTGCTTAGTTCGCGAGGGACACCGTAATATTTCATTTCGTGAGATAATAAGTAATGCAAGTAGCATGTAAGTTGGGTTCCACCCATCATCTTACGGAGCCCTTGTCAACTTCACCTGCACTCGGTGCACCCTACTAATCAACAGACGAGACTCTGACCACTCACCAGCACTGGGCTAGCGTGGTGAGGCTCAAGCTGAATTCTCTTCAATGAGGATCCTTAAAGAAGACCGATGTCCAATAGAAGGCGTTATCCGGCTGATAAAAAGAATATACATAATAGTGAAGGGGAACCGACATGTTCCAAGGACTTCAACTCTCAAATCTCAATCCTAACTAATAAGAACTTAGTCAGCTTGGTGGATTATAATCCTTGACTCTCTCCTAGTGAAGAGTCCATGTCTCAATAGGGGGCACATAAAGTCAAAAAATCATATTTGTTTAAGGAATTCAAGGCATTTGGATATTGTCTTGGATTCTCATTATTCTATCAAGGTCATCTCAAACCAGTAATTAGTATACTTTTTATATTTATATTTTACTTATGGCAGATCTCTTCTCCAGTTTGAACTTTACTGTTTTCCGGTTTTAAAGGCGTTGTAGCCAGTGAAAACACTGAAGCAACCAGACTTAACATCTTAAGACAACGAGCATAATGGTGATGCAAGATATGAGTACTCGTATGTCATTCTAACTAGCGCCACTTTAGGGGCAGGTGTATCACTTATTATCAGGTGAACGTCTTGCTGTCGTCGGTTTTTTGATGTTAATATATATTGGTACAAGCTACCGACAATGTCATGACAAAGGCCTGTGAAAGAGATTAGTGTGAAACAGCGGATTGCCGACGCCATCATCGAACTACCGACGTGGTAATATGCAGGATTTTATATTTACCATGGTCAAGGTCCATCCAGGTCCTCATATTTTTAAATTGACCTTAAAAGCATACAGCCATAATTTACTGAATGATTTATTGATTGTATGCGTGACATCACGCAGGGCCGTGGGACAGTTTGCACTGGGCAACCAACGATGGTCACCCTATCTGAGGGCCCTCCGACGTCTATTGGGATTTACTTTTCCATTTATATCGGGTTCCTATGATTGAACACTCGTTACCTGCCGACCCTTCCCCTATCGAAATTCTCATCCACCGCCTAAATTGCTATACGATCGATAGCAAATATAAAAAACCAGTGATAATCTCTTCAAGTTTATTTCCTATAGAAACGTTGGAGGATTTTTGATAATTGAAATGATTTCAAGAAAAATCTTCATCGATTATTCTCTAACGGAATCACGTTATTGCAGAGACGTTCACCTGATGGTAAGTAATCATCATCATCCGATAGACATCCACTGTTGGACATAGGCCTTCCCCAAAGACCTCTACGTTTGTTTAGGCTCATATGGGGGTATTTAGGTCATTTCGCACCACGCTGGCCCAATGCGGGTTGATGGGAGTGAGAGTCTTGTTTGTTGATTAGCAGGGTGCACCACGAGCAGGTGAGGTTGGCTTGTGTCCCGTGAGTTGTTGTGCAGGACCTCTTACACCTCGATGGTATGTAATACGCCTGCCCATAGTTACGTGGCGCTAATTGGGATGATATACAATGCACCACATTGTGCTCGTCACCGTTAGACAATATTTCTAATCGTAACTTAATAATATTTTTGCACGCTGCTGTTTGACGACAATAGTGTGGTGGTACCTACTCTTTTTTTTTCGGGGGGAATTCTCCGAAAGATTCCCTGCTTCTGGTGGGAAGTCAGGGTTATGTGAGATTCTTACTCACTAAAACCTCCTCGGTGGTCTGCATCAGTGCATTCGGAGAGATTCCGGGATCTCTTACAGAACGTACCGGTGCCTCTCTACACTTTGTGTTAAAACATCTCTGACGAGGAGCATAACCCTGCTTGGCACCATCGTTGAGCCATACGCAGTTTCACGCAAGTTCGTTTGTTGAACTATAGGGTCCCCACCCTCAAGGCCCTCGAAACTCCTAGACCCTTTTAGTCACCTTCTACGACAGGCAGGGCTTACCCTTGTCCTATTCTTACTAGCCCGAGGCTACATAGTTGATAGTGGTACCTATATTAACTTAAGTTTTTTTTTAATTTCATGTTATGTAGTATAATATTACATACACGTACTTGATAGGACTGCGAATTTTAATGCAATTTATATTATAAATATAGTTGTTAAAGAGACAGTTGTATTTTATGAACATGTTGAGTATTATGTAGAGTAAATCTGTCATAATGTATGATCTAATACTATTTGTTAGATCTATCAGACTTGAATATATAAAGTAAATAATAAACTTTCGGTAACATGAAAATAATATTTAATGTTCGCATGAAAACCATTCGCTCTGAACTGATACTCCAGATTCAGTGAACATCAAACGTATAATCCCTTCACTCGTTAATATTAATGAGTACAGAAGTCAGACGTAGAGATAAAAAGGTTATTACTACTGTACACATACCTATCGACGCTGTACTATCTTATCTAGTTCGTAAAATAATTATCTAATATCAATTATCACTATTTGACGTGAACCAATTAAAGTGTTAATGTTATGTGTATAAATTATTAATAATATTTAGCTACGTATAAAAAATTTACATATTTAAAACTATATAGATGTCATCATCATCGGTCGATAGAGCTCCATAGCTAGACGTATGCCTTACTCAAAGAAATCCGTGAGGACACCTCAGGTATCGCATCCAGCGGCTTCCCGGACCTTCATTAGTTCGTCCGTCCCGCTTCGTCTATATATATATATATACATATTATCATTATTGTCAGCCCTTGTTTATCCATTGCTGGATATAGACTTTCCTTATCTTCCACCAAATGCGATCCTCAGCTTCTCGCATCCACCCGCTTCCGACCGCCCTGACGATATCGTTGGTCAATCTGTTTGTCTGTGTGTATATATATATATATATATATATATATATATATATATATATATATATATATATATATATATATATATGTATATATATATATGGTGTTATGGCTTATTAAGAAATGTTTACAATAGATAAATAAATAGTAACTAATTAAGTTAATTAACATTAGTTAACCTAATTAGTCACTATTTATTTATCTAATATAACTACTCAATTAAGATGTGTTCGTGGTTGAGACAAAATAGCCTTAGGACCAATATGTGTGGATACGGCTTCGACAACGAGGATCTTCTTCCCAGACGTCGTGTCAGCCTACCGAACCCTTCGCCGATTGGAGCTCGACACGGTCCTGGTCCAGATGTTCACTGGGCACGGGGGATTCTCCGAGTACCTTCATAGGTTTAAGCTCAAGTAGAGTCCCGCGTGCCTCTGTGATCCAGCGGTGGACCAGACCGTGGTGCACATCCTAACTTCCTGTCCCGTGTATGGAAGAAGAAGGATGGAATTGGAGGTGGAGCTGAACAGGCAGCTCACCGAGGAAGCCATTGCCTCCCTGATGAGTGAAGACGAAAGTCGCCAAAAATTCCTGGAGTATTGTAAAATTATAATAGCCGATAGTATAAATAGCAAGAGTAAATAAGCAAATAATTGAAATCTAAAATAGGCTAAGAAATGTAAAAATAGAGAGAAAAGATAGAAAAATGTAAAATGTAAAGAAATCAAAGTAAAGTCAAGTTGATAATGAAAGAAATAATAATAGTGAAAGTAATAAAGAAGGAAAAAGAGAAGAAACATATAAAGAAGAAGATGACAAGAAAAATATGACAAAAGGAATGATTGTTCCAGGAAACAACGGCGGCGGTCTTCATGAGCGGGAGGTATGGCAGAAGGAATTGGAATGGAGTATGTATGAGAACCGAAGCAAGAAAGATAAGTAGGGTAAGCAAGATAAGAGAGAGTGAAAGAAGAGTATGTAGGAAATGGAAATGTAATTAATTAAGATGTATGAATAGGCCCTGACCCACCATACGCAGGAGAATGCGAAGAAAAAAAATATATATATATATGTGTGGAGATATTTGTGAGAAGCCTATTTTTTTTTTCTTTCAAAGCGGATCACAGTAATGTTTGTCTGCATGCATGGCTGCAATAGGCGCTACGGTGTTACCCCACTTAGACGGTATCCGGCAACAGGGACCTACCGCCAGTAAATTACATCAGAAATAACTTAGAAGAATTAACATTTTGATGGGAGGGAATGAACATTAAAAGGAATTATTTCCCGCTGCTATCGAGGAGTTTCGGAAATTTGACGCTGTTAATCGTCGGTACAATAAAAAGTAACGTCAATATAAAACGGCACTTAAATACTAAAAACTTCGACGCTGTTGGAAACGTCTTTCATCATAAAACCGAGCACTTACCGTCACATATTTTATTGTGTGTTATAAAGTATTAAACTTCTAATATACAAATCTTATCTTCTATTTCACATACTGTATGATCAAATGGAGTTTTTTATTTGCATGGAGAGCCGTAGCCTACTTCTGTGAAATTGTTACGGTACAGGAGGGATGCTGAGCGTGATCCAAAGAGAATAGATCCCCCTCGGAGACTAAGCGGTCATGGCGCTAACTTTCGTCGTTACGGCGCACCGGTGAATAGTGGTCGTCTAATTTAATGGGACCTATGGGGTTCTCATCGCCTTATAAATGACCTTAAGGAGAATGAAAACTGGACGTAGTCTCCGATCCTTGAAGTATTCACGAGGCTGGTAGGGTCTGCATAAAACAGACCTCAGGACGGGCTATCTTAGCTTAACGTTATCGAGGCCGCGGCTGTGTTCCGAAGGGAGATCCCGTGACTTCTCCAAACACAAGATAACCACCGAGAGGATTTTGGTGGATAAAAATCTCCACATAACTGACTTCCCCACAGAAGACAGAGTATCGTTTCGAAGATTCCTCGACCGAAACCAAAAAAAGAAGAACTTTTAATAATTTATTTTAGGAGACAGCATGTTATGGACAAATCAAAATAAATATTAAATTCATGAGACCTTCTATTTTGAAGGTACACCATATGGAAGAGACAGATTAGAACATCTCAACTGTAATATTACACTCATGACGAGTCGTAAAAGGCGACTGAAATGGTACAACTCCAGTGAAATTCCAGCGAGTTTTACTCATGATCTGTACAAGCATACCGAGCTTGATGAGGTTTTATTTATTCTACATCGTCACGAAACGGGCGAGATGTCCAATGCTGGACGTAGGCCTCGCCCAAAGATCTCCACACCAATCGATCCTGTGCTGCCCGCATCCAGCAGCATCCTGCGATTTTCACACAGTGAAAATGGGTTCTGGTACCAACGGGCTATAGGGGCCGACGTCTGTAGCGGTACATATGGTGGGATTTAAGGAATTTCCCACCACGCTGGCTCAATACGGGTTGGTGGTAGCCAGGGCCTCGTTTGTTGATTAGCAGGGTGCACCACGAACGGGTAAGGTTGGCTTTGGGTTCCATGAGATGTTGTGCGGGACCCCTTACACCCCCTGGGAATATTTGGGAGCGGCCTATGTCCAACAGTGGACATCTATCGGCTGATGATGATATTAATTATATACATTTGTATGTCTACGGGTTGCCGACGGCCTGTTCCAGTGTAACTGTTGACAATCGACCTTGCATATAAAGTGTAACGTTATCTCTCCGCCGAGTCGCCGACCTGTCTGTTCAATTTGCATTTCACCTGAAACAAAACGTATTTCAGCGAATGTATTAGCCCCGACGGGCGTGGCCGCAGCTATGTTTAAATTTTAAGCCGACCCCACCGGCTTTTGTGTGATAGAATAGGGTCACCGTAATTATTGCCCTAAAATCGCTTGGCTAACGAAAATTCAAGTCGAATTCACTAGTCTATAACTTTTTCCTCCTCCTGCCCTTTTCCCAGCTATATAAGTTCGGCACAGCATGTACTTCTCTTCTATATCTATCTACCAGCCGTCATATCAGAATTCACACTTTTCTTACCCAGGTCATCTTCCACACAATCCATACACACTTTCTTCGGTCTTCCTCTACTCTTATAACCATCCACGGTCATTCTCATCATTTTCTTTGTTATATGTCCTTCAACTCTCCGCATAACGTGCCCGTACCACGCTAACCTCTTGCTCCTCAATTTTTCTGTCACTGGAGCAACTTTCAGACTTCCTATAATATGCTCAATTTTAATTTTATCCATCCTCATCACACTACACGTCCATCTTAACATTGGCATCTTGGCCACATGTAATCTAGTCTATTACTATCATTGCGATATATTCTATTTCTCAACGAAAGTTCAAGAAGAGTTGTTTAAGATATTTACACAACGCTCCATAACTTTGAAGTTGTTAAGATTATCACAGTAAATGCAATATATTTCAAACTGGAGCACAGTATGATATCATATTACAACTGCGTCAAATCAACTAACTATAAATAATATTAATATGGGAGAAGCTTCTTCTTGTTGTCTTACTTCTTCATTTTTTTTTTGTAGGTATAGTGAGCAATTGATCGAACAGTTCATCTGATGGTAAAGGCTCACTGCAGTCCCTAGATGGTCGTAACACTTGGGAGGTAGCAGCTGCGTTGCTGACTCTTGATGAAGTGGTGTAGGCAGACTCGTTTCTTGAAAGTCTTCATGTAATAATAAAGTTAAGTAAACACAGTTGAATATCGCCAGACATCCAGATGGTGGGAATTTGGCGTCATGTCGTGTACTGCGGTGATAGAAAGCAGCCGCTGGCATGATTCCGAACAACTCCTCGGGTCACCTCCTGTGGTACTTTGTAAGAAATGCAAAGGTAGGAGATATCTGAACGTTAAATGTTAACTCTAAAAATAATCGAACCTCTCGTGTATAGCAGAAATATTCTTCTGTTGATGTCATGCCGATCAACTCCCGTATGGTACGTAACAACCTCTGCCCATCATATATTTTTCATGATCACATAATTTTTTTTTTTTGGAAGAAATTAAGAATGTTCGTTGAACGATTATCATTTCATGAACTAATTCGTTACAAATGTTCAAAATAGACTTAACCACTAGAAAAAAAATATTGGTAGTAGGTCCGTAGACCGTAACACCGCAGCCCCTGTTGCAGTCGACAAACTATACTATGTTCCGATTTGAACTGCGGTTATTTAGTGAAATTACTGTGGTAACGAGACTTACTACCTTACGTTTCAAGGGCGATGAGCACGATACGGTGCTGTGTTTATCATCCCAACTAGCGTCCATACTATCAGATGTACGTCCCGCTTGTCCCGTAGTTACGTTGGATAAAAAATTACGCAAGTTTTTTTTGTTTATATTACGGTAACACATCCGCTGCTGTGTTACTGTTGACGCTTTACTGTTCACGCAGTTCATTACAGTTGCTGTTTAGTTCCATAACTCACGGGTTATGGCGGTCGTACGATGTACAATGCGCTCGTAAATTTTGTAGGGGAAGCGATCCTTTGTGCTGGAACTATAGCGAATTTACTTTTCAATTATTTTAATTGTACTTACTTCATACACGAGTAACATATATAAACATAAACGAAAAAAAAGGAAATTAAATTAGTAGGTCAAATGTAGTATATATTAATCAAAAATATAGGCCACTGGTGGCTAGTCTATTCACCGCAGCATCTATTTCCGCTACAAAACGATTTCATTTCATTTATGTCATTATCAGTCTTCGTTTAGCCACTGCTGGATATAGGTCATCATCAATGTCTTCCATCAAATGCGATCCTCAGCTTCTCGCATCCATCCACTTCTGATTGCCCAGATGATGTCGTTGGTCTATCTGGAAGGAAGGCGTCTTACACTTCTGCGACCTGTACGCGGTCTCCACTCCAAGACATGGCCGGCCTGTTGCCACTTCAGCTAGCAGATTTTGACAGCTATGTCGACTACTCTAATTCTCCGTAGATTTTCTTCGTTCCGGATTTTGGCCCTTTAGAGAAATGCCAAGCATAGCTCTGTCCAACACCATATTGTGCAAATATTATTGGATTCCGGTTTTTAAGGGTCTTCTATTTAGAGAAAATTTACAGAATATTGAAAATCATAAATAAGTGTACGAAGTAATTTTACTACTTGAAGATAATATTCTGGAGTTCATTTAATTTACAATCGTAGAGCGTGTTTATGTTCATGTTCCAGTTTGAAAGGCCTTGTAGCTTTTGTAACTGTAATTTAATCTATAAATGCGACGACAACATTGTGATGTAGTGTATATCATTCTAACTTACTCCAAGCTGTCACGAACAGGCATATTGGTTACAATCGAATGTGAATTATCTGCACAAATCGGTGATTTATTGATATGATTGCTTACAATATTGAGATGGTATTTTATTTACACAGCATCCATCACATTGCTCTCATTGCATGGAAATATAAGGACTATATTAAATTATGCACTACCGATATATCATGTTTACATAAGAATATGTTATGACTTTTACAAAAAAAAATCTAACGTTCTCTTTTATAATATGTAATAGTTATTTATATGAGTACCAATCTTTTATATTAGTTTATTATATATATATATATATATATATATATATAATCACCAATTATAAATTGATTTTCTCTTTGTTTTTGATTGTGTTATAACAAAGCTTCAGCGGCCACTAGTTATTACTACCCCTTTTTTTTGGTTTCAGGCGGAAATCTTTAAAAGATACCCTGCTTCTGAGGAGAAGTCAGGGTTATGTGAGATTCTAATAGACTAAAACCCCCTTGGTGGTCTGCATCAGTGCATTTGGAGAGGCTCTAGGATCTCTTATAGAAAGCACTGATGCCCGTCTACAATTTCTGTTCACACGTCTCCAAGGAAGGGCCAAACCCTCCTAAGCACCATCGCTGAGCGATACGATAACTGGTCCCAATTACTATTACCCCCAGAAGATCTATAATGTCGATCGTCTTACTGAAGAGATCTACAAACAGTACGACGTCACAGATGTGTAGCTACGTAGAAAAATATCGTCTTGGAAGGCAATTACTGCTCAAGAAGTGATGCCAGGGTAAGTCGGCGGGGTGGGGGATTGTTTTCAATAAGCAACACTCCGACGCTCCCGCGTAAACAAAGTCTTCGTAATTACGTATATAGCGATGCGATGGATCGGCGATATTGTGTCGTGTCGACACGTATAAGAGATTTACTTAACGCCCCATAAAGTAACTTAGCTTTTACGACTTCTATACAGATTTCACACACAACGGTCCATGAATTCTGGAATCTGGTAAAGATTAACAATACCAATGTTTTGAGTTAAGCAATAACGAAATATTCTCAGGAAATTGACCTATTTTAGTTTTATGGTCAAGTACTTTGGATTCTCCATCATATCTCTGTGTTGTTAGAAGCTGTATCTAAAATGAATAGCTCTTAGTAATCTGGTCGTTCCAGTTGTAAAGCCGACTCTACAATCTGTTCTATGTTGTTCCACTCTTGAGGAGTTGTGATCATTAGGTTTGTATTAGTAAGCAATAGCTTGCCATTGCGTATATGCAATCATAACATTATTTTATAATATATTCCCAGTTTGCTTCTTAAACACACCATTAAAACTAAATACAGAACGAACTGTAACTTGAATATTGAAGATTGTGGAACGACATTAATCCATTGTCGGAGTGAAGTGAGGTCTCATTGGGAATGGCTGGAGACAGGTGAGCGCTCGCTGGAGGGCGTGGAGAGGTCTCGAGGGCACGGGGCAAGTGGGGCGGTAACGAGCACGTTTACCGTCGACAGTATCGCGGAACAGGGTTGCTGAGAGAGTGCAACTCGAGACCATATCTTTAACTTACGCTTTGCGCCTTTACCTATCTCGTGAGAATGGAACATCGATAGTAAAAAGGCACCAGAAAAGAAAGATTGAAATGTGGCTTAGGTAAATATAACAGGAAAAGGTTTCTACTATTACACATAATTTTTTAGTGAAACTTCTTTTGGGACTGTGTGGATTGGATTTCATGAAACGAAAAAGTGTAACGAAAAAGAGACAACTATTATGTAAATGTATTAATAGGTTTCATCTAGAGAAAATGAGATGAATTGCGCTTCTCTATTATTTGTCTCCTCCTGATGCTATACACATTATTCTAACTCCGCATATGGGCCCGCACACTTATATAGTTTAACCCGGAAGTTGAAATATTTATAATAAAAATTAACAATTCTTTTATTAATTAAAATTGCTTCACCGTATCTTTTTCTTTCTCATTGTCTCTGTTTACCATCGACATGGTTTGTTTATCTCATTCTCTTACAAATAAATCAGGGTACAGTTTAACTTCTACTACGTTTAGACAAACAGGTATTTAGGTAATACTTTAGCGTAAACACAATTTTGGTACATCACCGTAAGATGTCTCTTAATTAGCGATAACCATGATTAAAAAGTTATGATTTAATCATTTTCAGCATCATGTGAAATTGTAAACCATGGAATAACAACGGCAATAGAGTGCTCCATTAAACAGTTAAAATTGGATGCAATGGTCAATAAAATGTAATTGCAATAATGATTGGGTAACCCTGAACTTGCATAACACACCCCTCACGTCCCCTGGATCTTTGTACAGACGTTTGTAACAGAGGACGCAGCTATGACATCAAAGCCGAAGATAATTAACGATTCAGGGGAGATAATACTCAAAGAGAGCTATATAATTCATTCATTGTAAATGTTTACATTATTGTAAATAACATTAGACGTCTATATATTAATATATACTAGTAAAAGTCCAGCAGTCAACAGAATTAACTGCTGTTCCTATTTACATTATAATCTTCTAATTGTTATCAATTTTAATCGTTATGAATAATAAATTTAACAAAGATAATTGCATGCATGGTATGAATGTATATGGACTAATTGAAAGCCGTGCCAACTTTACTCCATTGGCTGGCACTGTTACGCAACAAACCAATAAGCTATCGGCGACAAACTGACACACACTTATGTTGCCACTCCATTGGCTGGCACTGTTACGCAACAAACCAATAAGCTATCGGCGACAAACTGACACACACTTATGTTGCCACTCCATTGGCTGGCACTGTTACGCAAGAAACCAATAAGCTATCGGCGACAAACTGACACACACTTAAGCTGCATATGAATGGCTGGCACTGTTACGCAAGAAACCAATAACCTATCGTCGATAAACTGACACACACTTAAGCTGCATATGAATGGCTGGCACTGTTACGCAAGAAACCAATAACCTATCGTCGATAAACTGACACACAAGCTGCATATAAATGGCTGGCACTGTTACGCAAGAAACCAATAAGCTATCGGCGACAAACTGACACAAGCTGCATATGAATGGCTGGCACTGTTACGCAAGAAACCAATAAGCTATCGGCGACAAACTGACACAAGCTGCATATGAATGGCTGGCACTGTTACGCAAGAAACCAATAAGCTATCGGCGACAAACTGACACACAAGCTGCATATGAATGGCTGGCACTGTTACGCAAGAAACCAATAAACTATCGTCGACAAACTGACACACAAGCTGCATATGAATGGCTGGCACTGTTACACAAGAAACCAATTAGCTATCGGCGACAAACTGACACACAAGCTGCATATGAATGGCTGGCACTGTTACGCAAGAAACCAATAACCTATCGTCGACAAACTGACACACAAGCTGCATATGAATGGCTGGCACTGTTACACAAGAAACCAATTAGCTATCGGCGACAAACTGACACACAAGCTGCATATGAATGGCTGGCACTGTTACACAAGAAACCAATTAGCTATCGGCGACAAACTGACACACAAGCTGCATATGAATGGCTGGCACTGTTACGCAAGAAACCAATAACCTATCGTCGACAAACTGACACACAAGCTGCATATGAATGGCTGGCACTGTTACACAAGAAACCAATTAGCTATCGGCGACAAACTGACACACAAGCTGCATATGAATGGCTGGCACTGTTACGCAAGAAACCAATAACCTATCGTCGACAAACTGACACACAAGCTGCATATGAATGGCTGGCACTGTTACGCAAGAAACCAATAAGCTATCGTCGACAAACTGACACACAAGCTGCATATGAATGGCTGGCACTGTTACGCAAGAAACCAATAAGCTATCGGCGACAAACTGACACAAGCTGCATATGAATAAGAGAGAAGATACGTTTAACGTTATACGTATATTACGTCAAATATATATATATGTTATATGTATCTATGTAGGTATAATGCCTACTCAGTAATGTTTAAACTTAGCCTAATTACATTAAAGTTTCATTGAAAATTGAATTCAATTTTGTTGATTGAGCGAGCATTAACTTTACAATGGTAAACGTATTAAAATTCATAAAGTGAGTAATTACGGTAATAATGGGAGGTAATAAAGCATATTTCTCGGTGGGTGAGGGGCTCCCGTGGGGAGCGGTCGCTCCTCGCCGCAGTTTATATCAACTATTAATCTTGTTGGTGGGAATTAGCGCCGTCCGCGGCCGCTTTATATATGAACGTAGGTTAAATAGGGGATCATCGCTTTAATAGTGGGGAGTTAACACCCTTTCCCTTTGCATTACATCCGATGTATCCGTAGTATTATTGCGGGACCTGTGGAGGGTTATAATGCATATCTTGTAGTATTCATTCACGATGATGATTAGGAATTACAAAGTGCCAAAACGCATATTGTTCAATGTCTGGTGAAGGTTGCGGGAAGCAGCTGGATGCGGGCAGCGCAGGATCGATTGATGTGGAAATCTTTGTCGGCTGATAATGATGATGATAATGAAAATGCATATTGGTTGCGCCATGTTATTTTCTGTAATCACTTTTTTCAATTATTCTATGTAATTATATATAATGACTACAATTACTAAAATAATGCAAAGTCCTCATAGTTTTTTTATTTAACTAAGCTAGTTTCTTGTTTAGAGCTAGTTCCTAGCCACTTCCTTTCAATAGATGGCAAATGTACGAGTAGTGAAAAGAAGCAGACTAAACGAAGACGCGATGAAACTGTTTGTGTGGAGTGGCCGAGGATCATCAACGTATAAAAGTTGATAATCACGATTATTTTTTTTTCTACCAATCGATGAGACGAAGGGGAAGATCACCTGATAGTAAGACACCTGCCCATAATAACGCGAGCCCAGTTAGACTGTGCTCGTCGTTTTGAGACATAAGATGTCCCATCAAAGCCAGTTACAACGCCCTTCAAACCGAAACACAGTACTATTTGGAAGTAGAAACTGAAGTTGTGCTGGTACCAACCTCAAACGGTCTCCGACAACAGAGACTTACCACCAAAGGAACTTTGCAACAAAAGTTCTCTTGGTTATTATATATATATTATTACCGTACATAAATTGTATGTGTTATAGCTTGGTTATGTTTAATAGTGAATTTTGATGATGATTTATTACACAAAGAAATATACAGATAAAAATACTTTCAGCTGACCGGTGCTTCGTAACGTCATATAACATTTTTATGGGCTTCATAAAACGCGTCAAAATATAACAGCGAGGTGTTGAGGCTTCAAAGGATCCCCCGCATTACGACGCGTTGTATACGAGTAATCACAGCGGAAGTGTCGCGTTGACAGAGTTATGTTTCCGTTAAAACCTACCCATGACCCGGAGCTTTTATTTTTTATTTTGTCTATATAATTGAAGCATAATTCTCACACCTTTCCATTTGATGCGGAACAGTAGTTAACATTACATTGCAGCTATCACAAAGTTTAATGATCACGTTGGGAATGTATATATATTAGGAGATATCCAGAGATTTGTTTCATAACAAGATCTCCAAAACTATTAAACGTAAACCACTCAAAATTAGGTAGAGATGTTGCTTCTGCCATTTAGAGGTCAGCTAAGAATGGATTTCATAATATTCCTTTCCCTAAGGGAGTTGTAAAGATCGTATGTCTAGCAAAGTGAACAGAGAACTGCTAGTTAACTAATGTACTAACAAATTTAAGAAAAAAACAATAAGTAATGAGATTAAAATGTTTTGTTAAATAAAATGTAATCAAGCCTTTTGATTAAGCTTTCGCTTGTTTCAGTATACAGTGTCAGCTATAAATAATTCACTTTGTCGTGTTTATTATAAAGCACTACATTACATTTGTCGCTTGTGGAGGTAAAATGTTAATTCACCCCACAACTGCAGCGAGGTATTCACAGCATTGATCGACCGCATTAACAGGTACCTCTAGAGACATAAATGGTCTTTAGTCTAGACATATGAGATTATGTATTAGCCTACAGTCAATAATTAATAGGAAAATTCGGATTAGTATATATTTATATATCAGCCTCGAAAACAAATCTTTTATTCCAATATCTACCTGCCGTCAGCAAACAGGTTCGTAATTGAATGGCCGGGAGTCGTCCGACCTTCGTTTGTTCGTGCGAAGAAAAAAAAAAAAGGTTCCGTTTCATGAGGTATTGTAAACACATTCGTCGACAACGTGTGTATACATCGCACGGAAAACTCATAAAGGAAAAGCAATAAATCATACGTATGAACAAATAAAACAAATTTACGTAAACAACGAATATCTATTTACAACTTTGTAACGGTTGTAAAAGTAATTTTTATACATATTTATTTTAACTGGTGGTAACGTACTGATGGTAGGTATCTGTAGCCGGAGACGGTCTCAAGTATGTACCACTGCAGCGCCTATTCTTCCGTCAAGCAGTAGTCTGCAAACATTACTGTGTTCCGCTGTAAGTAGTGAAACTATTGAGGAACGAAACTTAACTTCTTGTTTCAGGGTGACCAGCGCCACATTGTTATGGACAGGTGTATACACTTACTATCCGGTGAATATTCTACTCGTCATCTTTTTTTCTAATCAATTTAACCACTAGATGAGTTGGACGTCTAACTGTTGGTTAGTGACACGCCTGCTCATAACAACGTGGCGCTACTGAGGATAGCATACCCTGCCCCGTATTGGGCTCATCGCACTGGGAGGTAAGAGGATGTAAGGTACAACGCCCCTAAAACCGGTACACTGTACAGTTTATCGGCTGCAATAGGCGCTGCGGTGCTGCTTACCTATACGATCTGCAGTAATAGAGATCATACAGAGTAGAGTAGTAGAGAGAGAGTATACAGAAGATATTTAAATTCTTCTAAAGCTGAACTACAAGATAGATGATAAGAGGTATACCAACATTGAGGTTCATAGAGAAGTTTGTAATAACCTGTAGGATTGTCCCAGAAAGTAAGAAATATGTTATCATCATCATTGTCAGCGCGTAGACGTCCACTGCTGGACAAAGACCTCCCCCAAAAATCTCCATATCAGCATGGCCTCAGGTACCGCTGGGCACTAAGGGCTGTCGTGTGTGGGTTCATATGGAAGAATTTGGGCCATTTCTCAACACGTTAGCCTAATGGGAGGCAAAGCCGCGTTTGTTAATTAGGTTGGCTTGGGTCCCGTGAGTTGTTATGCAGGACTCCTTACACCCCAAGAAATAAGTCCTTGAATTTTTTTTTATAAAAAAACCTGTTTTAAATATAAATGTAAATATTTTCAGTTGCTGTTTATTATTCATAAAACAATGGAGAACAAAATCATGTAGCCCACGAGTTGATATTTCGCGACGGCCATTATAAAGACATCACAGTTGTTGTTGTTGTTGTTGATGCGAGTTTTATTATCATTATAAACAACCGTCGGTTTTCCAACAAAACAATCCACCATTACTTTAACGCGTTGGTCAATCTGTATATGTTAATCTTTTATAAATCGACGTGATCCTTTCACCCAGAGATTCCCTAACCTTTTATGTAATACCGCCCCCCTTTATACAATTATAATATTACTTAATAATAATCCTTTTGTTTGTCTTCAGAATTTCATTATAGTTCTTTATTTTTACTGGTGGTAGGTCTACGTTGCTGGATACCGTCTAGGTAGGTGCCGCAGCAACGGCTATTCCTGCAGCCAAACAATAGTGCGCTAACATTACTGTGTTAAATTTGTAGGGTGATGGAGGTAGTGAAATTACTGGGGTAACGAGATTTAACATATTATGCCATGTTGTTATAGACAGTAGTATCACTTACCATCAGGTGAACGTTCCGCTCGTCTCGTCGCTTTGTACAATAAAAAAAAGGTCTAGAACCTACGACTTAATTCAACCCAGTGGTCTCCATACAATCAGGGTTGAAAGCTGTTACCTCCGAAAACGTTCAAATTATGGAATGAAAGAGAGATACGATTCAAGAGTTTGTGATCTTATTGTACAAAATATTTTTTTATAGGTGTCTCATACAAAAAACGGTCATATATAATTACCTCCACAAAACACAATTATACACTGAACATCAGTATACAAATATCACCATTTTCTGATCTGGATGGATAGGATCTTCTAATTGCGATATCCAATATGCAATCTAGAAAATTTCAGTTATACACATGTATACTAATTGTTGCCATTAAAGTCCAGCGGGTGGAGATAGAAACTTCATTTCAATAATCAAATAAACATGATTGGATAAAACAAACCCTACAAAATAGATCTTATTATTTTGCCCTGCATCCCTCTCTTTATTTGAGATATTTTTATACTTCATTCATCTTGGTGTTATTACAGAAAATTTCAAGTCACGACGCCGCCGAACATCATGGCGTCGAGGTCACGTTGAATTTGAAGGAGGAATAAACACGAGCTCCCCTCCTGAATATTAAAAGTAACATGGAAATGGCAAAACAATATATTCCTCTGCTGCGTTTGCTTAATATTTTTGAAGTGAAACTTCGTGCCACGGTGTGAATTAGATTTTTTGAAACGAAACACTGTAACGAACAAGAGATAACTAACATCATGATCAGTTGATAGACGTCCACTGCTGGGCATAGGCCTCTCCCAAAGATCTCAGATAACTATAAACATTTATACGGTTTAGAACATGTTTCTATATATATATATATATAGTACTCGTATTATTTTAAAGGGAACGTCTTTAAATAATATTTTTTTTATCAACAATCAAAATCTGTAATATTATAAGTAAATGGACGAACAGGAAAAGGGGTTGAAGAAATAGCATATTATAACGTTTCAGAGAAATAAACTTCAATTCATGTCAAAAATAATAACAAACGGGAGGGGGAGGAAAAATAATTTAATAACTATATTAGTTAGTTATTTAACTGTCTCCGTAATGTGATCGATAACCAGTTGTCTTCTAATACGGAAGTATCTAATAAGGACTCTGAGGAACTGGAAAGTAGATCTCTGTTGCTGTAGACCATCTCAGTAGGTACCAGCGCCACTTTTACTTCAGCCGCCAAACTGTAGTGTGAACGTACGATATTCTACTTTGATCGTAGTTGTAACTCGTGAAATTACCGAGGTGTATTAGGTTTAAGGCGATGACCACAATGTGGTGTTGTGTATATCATCGTAACTAAGGCCACGTTATGGGAGAGCGTATGAATTGTCATCAGGTCAACGTCTCATCGCTTGATCCTATAAAGACAATCTCTGTGTTACTTCTGTGAAACTTCACCATATTTAACTTTATCTTAACTGAAGATATTTTGATTATTTAACTACGATACAATGCAGCTGTGAAGCACTGATAACATTGGTCGTTTCGGTTTATAGCCGGCAAGTGGGTCAGGAGTGCGTGGACGCTATCAAACGAGCTTGAACGGCCCCAATCAAACTTTTCATACATACGAAATGGAACAACGTCACACCCAAGGGTATACATTATAATACGAAAATATATACGAAAATTATACGTCCAGTTGCTCAGAGCTCGGGTATGAATATAAATCACTTTTTTTATGTGAACGTTACATATACAAATGCGTCGATAAGCAAAATGTAAATGTTGTGACACCGAGCGGCAAGTGTACGATTTACTACGTAAAGTGTTAACCGAACATAAATATATCACACATAATATGTAATATATAATACTGGTCAAGGA
The DNA here is from genome assembly GCA_029034505.1 of Ornithoptera priamus. Taxonomy (NCBI): domain Eukaryota; kingdom Metazoa; phylum Arthropoda; class Insecta; order Lepidoptera; family Papilionidae; genus Ornithoptera; species Ornithoptera priamus. The sequence continues at coordinate 2,198,122 of JARDWD010000527.1, read as the reverse complement.
ATTATCTTTTGTATAAAATATAATGTATTCGATTATAAAAAGAGTAAATATAGAATTGAAGCACTAGCTGTTCCCTGTCCACTTTTCTAACCGTAACACCACCGCGAATCCTTGTGAGGAAAGAATTTAATAAAATCCAATCTTAGCTGACATCTGAATGGCAGAAACAACATCATTAACAAAATTTGAGTGTTTAGGTCTAATCGTTTCGGAGATCCCGTGATAACTTAATGAATATATATAGTAGCATATATATGTAGGATTCATGAGCGTGAGCCAGAGACGTATACGGGAAGTTAGAAAAGGTACGCGTAGCGATGGCGAATGAGTTTATGAATTTTTCTGTTATAAAATACAATCCAGTGTTTTTAGAAAACGATCCCTTTTATTTTCACATCTTCTGTCCCACGTATATATATAGATAAACACAAACAAAATAATATATTCAATAGAAACTAATTATTTCGTACATCTGTAAAGGCAAGGTCACTTGTGTAGTAAAGACAATAGGTCGCGACATGTGACATAACATACAACGAGGTCAGTTTACGAAGTAACCTAAATGTGGGTAAACCCACTGATCGATCCCACGCTCCTGTTTATCCGCATAACAACAAGGACGCTTCCAACTATTACTACTTTACATACAGCTGAAATATAAATCATGTATACATATACATAATTGTGTATTATACATAGTGCGATTAATATATCATCATCATCAGTTGATAGACGTCCGCTGCTGAACATAGGCTTCCCTCAAAGATGCTCCCTTCGATCGAGTAGGGATTCATATGTGGGGATTTGGGCTATTTCCCACCTCGCTGGTCCAATGCGGATTGATAAGTGCCAGAGCCTTGTTTGTCGATTAGCATCAAGGATCACAAGCACAGGCTTATACTCTACTTACAGCCCTAACTATATATTAATTCATTAATGGAGGATTAATGTATATATATATCGCATTATTCTAAATAGTGAGAAAACTTAAATTCTCACTTTTTAAAAGAAAAAAAAATGTGTAAATTTTTTATAGTTTTGTTCTAGTCAATGATAAAATATTACTTATCAATTTAATATATGGCGAAGTCATTATTTACAATCTTATGTATTATGGTTACAAATAAATATTTGTATGCATTTATGGTGTAGTTAGACAATAGATCCTAGGTTCGATCCTGCATAGACATAATTATATATACGAAGTGAGGAAACAAAGGGAACGTTCAAAATGGTAAGTACTATACTATTATCTATCGCAATGTGGGACTGGTTACAATGATACACTGCACCACATCGTGATCGTCGCTTCGAGGCATGTGTCGATCCCATTACTGCAGTAATATCATGTGGCTAGCCACAACGCCCTTTAAACCCGAACATAGCAATGATTATACAATACAATTTGGCGGTAGAAATAAGAGCTGTAGTCTTCATAGATACAACATAGGTTGTGGTGTTTGGATGGTGGTAGATTGGCAGCTAGCTACCACCTCCATATAACAGCATCCGTGTCTTCCAATTGTCATCATATAAGACTTCACAAGCATAAGATTCGTTGTCAATTAATATGAGAAAATGAGATCAAACGTTAGTTAGCCAATAGCCCATAATAAAAAACAATTACAAATGAAAGTCGTAAAGATAAAATAAATCTAGTTCAGTACACGTCCGGTCCATTTCGCGTCATTTCAGCCGTGAAGTTGCTCCGCCGGAAGTCGAACTATTATGAGCGACGATAATAACTAAATATGTGAAATGAAAAAAAAACCGCTCACTTTTATGTATCTTTGCAATCTGTCATTATCAAGAAGTACAGATTATAAATAAGAAGTTTATATTTAAAAAAATACTGGACTGGTAGAAGCTCTCCTTTACGGTACAATCGCCGCTCCTGTTTCTGTCAGACAGTAGTGTGCAAACATTGCGTGTTCCGGTTTGAAAGGCACTGTGACTAGTGTAATTACTGGGGTAACGAGAGCAGATATTATGTCTCAAGGCGATGAGCACAACGTGGTGCAGCGTATAAACATCCTAACTAGCGCCACGTTATGGGTTACTGTGTCACTTACTATTAAGTGCACGTCCGCTAGTCTGGTCGCTTCGTAGAAAAAAATTAAAATAAATCGTTCTAAATTTAAAACGCCACAAATTTTCAATTTATTATTATTGCTTTCCCTTTGTTCGGGTTTGCCGGAAGAATACTCTTTTTAGGGTTAAGTTCGCCTTTATACTTCCAATTAATATAAAAAAATTGTGTCTATGTATTTAAGGACATTAAGATTTTTTTTTTTATTCAATAAAGACGAAAGGAGCGGTACGATCACCTAATGGTAAGTGCCTGTTCAAAATATCGTGGCGCTAGTTAGGTTGGTATACACTAAAAACAACGTTGTGTTAGTCGCCTAGAGATATAAGATGTTGAGTCTCGTTACCCCAGTAATTACACTAGCCACAGCACCTTTCAAACCGGCGCACAGTAATGTCGGCTCAGGACTGTCTGGCGGTAGGAATAGGAGCAGCGGCGGTACCTACCTGGACGGTCTTCGGCAACGGATGGACTGATGATAAGATATTTTAATACTACATAAAGATACTTTAATCTTATTTTTATGTAAATGTTTTAATTATAATGTCGTAGCGAAATAAAGTATAGTTAGTTTAAGTACCGCGTAGATAGTCTACGCTAGCTACGGCGTAGCGGCAGGTGGTACGCCAATTAAGCCGGATCTAGGTCGCGGCGTAACAATGTTAGCGGCTGCGCTACGCTTAATGAGCGTTGTTAATACCGGCTTTGTACGTAGCGGCGCCGAAGTTAAGGCAATGCAACGCGGGAGGGCAAGAGACCCCCGCCTCCCCATCCACCCACTTCTTGCACTTACCCATACCATAAATATTACATTGTATTATTATGCTATTCAATGGTGGTAGGTTTCCGTTGCCGAAGACCGTTTAAGATCCACTACAGTTCCTATTTCAGCCGCCAAACAGAAATGTGCAAGCACTACTATGATCCGGTTTGGAGGGCGTCGAAGTTAGTGAAATTAATGAGGTAACTATATTAAAAATCATGTTTTGTTTTATTTGATGAATATCGATGAGGCTAGCATCACCTGATGATAATCAATACAACGTCTGTCCCATAGCAACGTGGCGATAGTTACGATAATATACACTGCACTACAATGTGCTCATCGCCTTGAGATATAAGACGTTAGATTTCCTTCAGCGCCCTAAAAGTGTTGTTTGCACACTATTGTTTGACACTATGAAACAGATGCCGCAGTGATACTTACGCTTTTTTATCGCGAAGGAAATATTAAAAAGTCACTGCTTTCGGGGGGAAGACAACGTTACGCGGAGCTCCTACCCAGTAAAATCTCTGCGGTGGTCTCCGTTAGTGCATTAGGAGGTGCTCCAGGATCTCCTACGGAATGCACCGGTGTACCCCAGCTCTCTGGATAAAACATCCCACAGAAGGGCAAAGCCCTCCCTAGCACCCACGCTGTGCTACGGCAAATACAAAACCTCTATGCATTTGCCGTCCTACTTAAGGTTCGCGAACCTTAGGACCCCCTTAGTCGCTATGTACGACAGGCAAGGAATACTTTAGTCCTATTCTTAATAGCTTGAGATTACAGGGCTAGTGGTACTTAGTAAGACGGTCTCCTCGAACAGAGTCCTAACACGAGTACTAGCCTCATAAAGACGACCAAAATGTGGTGCTGGATGTTACATCCTAGCGTCACGTTTGGGCAAGCATATGACTTAAAATAAATTTCCGCCTTAAATTACAATTTTTTTTGTTGGGAAATAAATAATGTTTGAAGGTAAATAAATGGGTGATCATTATCCGCGATATGAGAGTGTAAAGGGACGCTCCAGGTATATTTATTAAGGTCGCTTGACGTGTAGAAGCTCGACGAAATGAACGAGCGAAGAGATTTATGGAAACGTCGCATCGAGAATATTTTATTATATTCCAAGTCAATTTCGACGATTGGAATCAAATTTGCGAAGTGTTAAATAAAATTATTCCTCTTCTTCTTAATCCTCAGTCTGGATAGACATCAAGTAGTTGCATTGAGTGGTTCCATTAAACCACCTCCATTTCTCTTTGACTGCTGTCTTATTAGTACATTAACAGATAAAACATCAAATATAATAGTATGTTAATATTAATACAAATAATGATAATGTTATTCACCAACTCTCAATTATCCAGGGTAATGGACAAATATGGTTGACTTACTCCTTGTGGGAGAAGGTTCCGAGAAACGGAAACATTATTTATGTAAATGATAATGTAAATAAGATATTCTTATTCCGAAGTAAGTATAAGTAAATGTTAATAAAAACAATATAAGTAACAATACTAATGGTAACAATGTAACAAATCTAACCGGTCGGTAAGATACCTACATGTTTGTTAATTAATATGCATGTGTGCGTTCTATTTAATTACAAGTAACTGTTTGTTTATTTACAAAAGTTTTGACTGACCCCAAAAGCCCACTCTGTAAGACTTGCAACCACAGTAAGTCCAAGGGTATAAAAATATCGATCACATTCGTCTATCTCCTGCCGCCATATAGTAAATCTGCCAAACAGCATCACTATGTTCCGGTCGGCAAGATATACTGTCAAAGTATTTTACTTGAGCACGCTTCATCATCTTGGTTCAGCTGTTTGAATACGTAATCTTTAAAATTTCGCAGCAGAAAATCGTTTTCAAGTTGATCAAAAGAAAACTTACTTTTTCGCTGCAGGTTAATGTAAATTAAGTGTACTATGAATGAGACATCCGGTATAATTGAGCTGCCCTAGTCGGTGTGCAGCAAATAGCTCATAAATAACCTCCCGCAATAAAAGCAAAGGAATCGATGCGCGAACGCTCGCCTTGAGTATAAACACATTAGGCTTAAACTGGTTTCAATTACCACGGCTCCGTGTAGTTTTAATTGCGTTACCGGTGCGAAATGCTCGTTTAGTCTCGATTACAGTAACCAAGTTAGATGTACAACGATTATCGATACTGCAGTAACATACAAACTCAATCTGATGAGATTCTTAAAAAAACTATAAACAGTAAAAACACAATGTAATTTTAAATTTTGCAAATCTATCACAGTACCTTATCAAGCTTTACGGATCTGTAAATAGAACCTTGACAATATGTTGCTTCACTTTAGTGGCAGGTCTGTGCTGTCGGAGACCGGCTAGGTAGGTACCAACATTTACCCTGTAGTATCGAGTTATTAAGAATAGGACTAACATAAGCTGTACCTTTCGAAGAAGGCGGCTAAAATGGTTTCTGCGTTCGCGAATTTCAAGAGAGCGGACGAGAACGACGAGATAGTCTCGTATTAATCCTGGTAAAGTGAGGAAACTGGGTAAGGATACAGTCTTCCCTCAGCCGAACTGATGAGGCACTTGTGTGTTTTGTAAGAGATCCAAGAGCGCTTCGTAAGGTTAGGATGACCACCGAAGGGAGTTTAGTCCCACATAACTTTATCATCCCTCCAGCAGCAGGGTATGATTTTGAATTTCTTGTCATTAAAAAAGGTAGGTAACACCGCAGTTCATATATCTGCCGCCAGACAGTCGTCTGCCAACATTAGTATTTCGATTTGACGTACGCTGTAGCAAGTGAAATTACTAGGGTAACGAAACTTCACCTTCTTTGTAACCTAACCTAACTAGCGCCACGTTGTGATGGGCAGGCGTCTCACTTACCATCAGATGAACATCTCGCTCGTCTTAACGACAGTGCAGTATCAGTAGAGATCGGCAATGCGGTGGCGGTACTTTCAAAGGTTACCGAAGGGAGAGATCTAGGTGCCAGTTTGCGAAAACTCTTCTATTGCTGAATTCGTTTTTAATATTCCTTTGTTACGTATTCTGTAACATCAAATAGGAAACGTATTTGTCCACGACAAATGAAAAACCCTTTTGATCGACGTGTTTGTGAAGAAAATGGAATTCCCTTTATAAGATTTTGTCAGAGGCTATTGGGACAAATATCTCAGCTTCATTGTGAGAATACCTATAAAAAAATCCTTTTGAAGAAAATTCAATTTTAGTTACAGGAATGTCCTTTTAACGTTGACAAAGAAACTAAAAATTATTATTAAATGTATTGTTTTTATTAAGAAATATATGAGGATACATAAAATTAAAATCAAATCAAAAATTTTTGTATCGGAGTTGAATACTACTATTTACTGGGTGGTAACCGTTCAGGTGTGTACCGTCATATGACCTTTCCCAGCCATGAAGCAGTACTGGGCATAATACGGTTAGAAACTATAATAGCTATTGAAATTACCGGAGTAACGAGACGAACCTTATTGTCTTACTTGATGGTAAGTAATACGTCTGCTTATAACGTGGCGCTAGTTGGGATGATATACATCATAATCGGTGTATATTATGATCAAAGATCTCCACTCCAATCGGTACTGCGCTACCTGCACCTTTGGCATGGCTCCGGTATTGCCGAACACTTAAGGCCGGGGTACGTATGAATGTATCCCATCACGTTGGTCAACTGCGAGTGGGTGAGAGCCAGCCTCATTTGTTAACAGCAGGGTGCACCACAAATAGGTCCCGAGAGTTGTACGAAGCTCTTACACCCCTTGTAGGATAGTATACATTAGCACCACATTGTGCTTGTCGTCTTAAGCCATAACATATTAAACCTCCTTACCATAGTAATTTCACTAGCTATAGCTCCCTTCAAACCGAAACACAACACTTGCACACTCCTCTTTGTCGAAAGAAATGGGTGCTGCGGTCCTACTTAGACGGCCTCCGGCAACAGAGACCTACAACTAATAATTTCGTTCTCATCAGCTCCTCATTGTGTGTACTTCCTAGGCGAAGTTTAAGTAAGTTTCTCATTTATATGTATGTTTTGGAAACAAACCTTAATGTTCCTTCAGCCTTTGGATTAGACGTGTTTTTGTTTCACAAAAAAAAAAAACATTTTTTTTTATAGAATAGCTTTCTACTTCGATCGCCGCCAACATAATGTTCGAAATGGGGCGATAATAGTACCCATTCAGTATTTCTCCCACCATTTCATTTCCCCCTCCTAAAACCAGGCTCGCATTCTTATTGGCTGATCGATCGCGCCGATATCGACAAACAATAAGTAAACAAGTCAAAAAGTGACTTATTTCATACATTTTTGAATATATTAAATAAATAAATTTTTAACTAGGCATTAATAACATATAAATATAATAAGTTATGTGAAATGCAGGTGGTAAGTCTCTGTGTCCGGATACCGCCTAAGTAAGTACCATCGCAGCTCCAATTTCTGCCGCCAAACAGTAATGTGCTCCGGTTTGAAAGGCGCTGTAGCTAGTGTAATTACTGGGGTAACGAGGCTTAACATCTTATATTTCAAGGGGAGCGCAATGAACTACTGTGAATACTATTCTAGCCACCACTACATTGTAATGAGTGGGCGTATCACATACCATCAGTTGAACGACTCGTTCGTCTCGTCGCTTTATTAAAAAAAAAAAGCTGTCATAATTTACTTATGAATTAGATTCATAATCACGACGCGTACCTGTGCGAGCTTTAACTATGTAATTGCTTACTTCCAGAGCTTCAGTATGTAATTCACGTTTATGTCCACGTGGAAAGCTCGGCTCTGTACACCTACGTCGAACGGTACGTAATCTGTTGCCCTTTGAAGATGGAACCTTCATGTTTATAAGTTTTCTCATTTAATAAGCATGATTTCATAACTTAGCTGAATACCTGTGTGTTAACGTAACGAATTTTTAATAAGTAAAGTACTGTGAAGCAAATGTGAACTAATTGAACACATACAACATGTACCGCTTTATCCGGAATTACAGCGCTTTCGGCGGAAGTTGCCATAGTCATGTTAGTGTGATAAAGATCATCTTGTCCTGTCTGACATCACACTCAAAGAATAATAGACAAGTTTAACAAACGCTCGGTTAGAAATAGGCGCATGGTGGTACTTACCAAGACAGTCTTCGGTAACAGAGACCTACCACCAGTAAACAGTGTAATAAAGATAAAAAAATTAAAATAAGTATGGCAATTATATATAAAACAAAGGAATTGTATAAACGCTTTGAAGATTTGTAAATATAATTGTTGGGACAAATCTGGAGTTGGAGGTTTCGTATTTCCGATTCGTTTAACTTCAATTTTGAGTATTCTCTAAAGAATACTTCCTTTAACAGTCATAAAAAAAATATTTAGACATATGAACAGGATGAAAAGTAATAGGTGTAAAAGATCTGGAGGAGCTAAAGTATAGCTCGTATCCTATCTATCCATGTATGGAATACTCCATCCAAAATCAATGGTTCTGGAGTTATTAATTTTTTAAATATTTAAACAAAAAAATCGATTTTCTAGGAAAAAATTACAATGATTTTATTTCTTACTTAATTTTACACCAATTTTAATGTAATAATTATTGTTTTATTAACTTAAATTAATAATCGTCATTTAGAAGCTAAAACTTTTAAATTAGGTTCTTTGAAGATAGTGACAGTAAAAAATACGGTGTCATACCTACATTTTTATGTAAGCTTAAAACAAAATTTTATTTATAAAAAACACTTATAAAGCACATAAATAAGTACCTGACTTCAATACCTATCCGACAAGATATAAGAAAGTACATAAAGTTTCTAAAATTTAGAAAAAAGAACACTTGTAATAAATCTAAGAACCATGAAATATCAAACTGTAGAGACTCATAACAGTCTACGCCGCGCCGGCCCTTAATTTGACCCTTTTGTTTTTGTTGTAACACGTGCGAGCTTGTTGTTGTCGTTATAGAAATTGAGTTCAGAGTAAAAGTTTAAAGTAAAAATTAATTTAAATTTTGCTCAAACTGATGGTCACGGTTCCTGATACAAGCACGAAGCCTTTTTCTTAAGTCGGATCAAGTGTTCTCCTATTTTGTCAGCAGCGACGATGATGCGTGACTTTAAATCTTCCAACGAGTTAATTGATGTTGTGTACACTAAAGATTTCATGTGACCCCATAAGTAATAATCGCAACATTTAAATCAGGACACCTTGCGGGCTACAGTGTTGGTCCGCCTCGGCCAATCCATGGCAGAGTGAAAGTAGTGTCTAACCACTGTCTTACGCCGAGACGAAAATGGGCGGGACAACCTTTATGCTGGAACACCATTTCTCTTCTGGTTTCCAATGGTATACCCTCCAGATAATTAAAAAAAATATTTCGCAGAAAATCTTCGTCCGTTTAATTTACGACGTTAAATTATTGTTGGGCAAAAAGACTGGGCCTTTGAAGTAAGTATGAATTATAACCATCCATACGTTTACGGAGAAACGTCGCTGATGAGCTCCTTCTCTAATCACGTGGGGATTTACACCTCCCAGAGCACAATAGTAACTATTATGAAAATTTGTTATGCCATCTCTGTCAAACTTCGATTCATCAGTCCACAATATTTTGGTGAGAAAATAATTATTTTCTAACTGCATGCAGCATAAAACAGCAGAAGTCTAACCTCCTTGCAGGGTCTCTTTCCTCCAGGGCCTGGACCAGTGCATAATGGTAGGTGTGGAGCCGTGCCGTATGCACAGTAAACCACACTTTCCATTGTGTTAAACCCAGCAATCTTGCCACGACCCTGGTTGACGTCTATAACAAAATGGTCTATGATTCCTTCTTACTTTTCAGTATCGTAGATACGTGGCCTACCTGGGTCATATCGCCACTATTGAACGCTGCCAGTTTCCCTGACGTATTGATACCCCGCAGCAAAGACTATGACTTGGTAGGTGCCGATTTGGAAAATGTAGCTGACATTCTCTTCGTCCTTATAAAGAATGTCAACGTATTCTTCATTACCGTAATCCGCCATTGAAATTAAATTTATTTTGTATTGAAAAGAAAAACTATTCAGAATTAAGATGACAACGATGATGTACGTCCGCTTATGGAAGTAGTTTAATTTTAACTGTCGTACTGACCGTTACCTAAAAATGACATTGCACATGATTTATAATGAACTCAATATCTAAAACGACAACAACAAGCTCGCACGTGTTACAACAAAAACAAAAGAGTCAAATTAAGGGCCGGCGCGGCGTAGACTGTTATGAGTCTCTACAGTGTTTTTTTTTCTAAATTTTAGAAACATTATGTACTTTCTTATACCTTGTCGTATAGATATTGAAGTCAGGTGTTTTTTATAAATATCATTTTATTTTAAGATTAAATAAAAATTTAATTATTATTTTTTCGTCACGACTTTCGAAGAACCTAATTTAAAAGTTTTAGCCTTCTAAGTGATGATTATTAATTTAATTGAATAAAAAAAATATTAAACAATAATTATTACATTGAAATTTGTATAGAAATAAGTAAGAAATAAAATCAGGAATTATTTGAAAAAAAAATTATTAACTTCAGAAGCATTGTTTTTGGATGGGGTATTCCATACATAGAAAGGATACGAGCTATACTTTAGCCCTCCAGATCTTTTCCACCTATTACCTTTACTACACGTAGTACATATATATGTATATATATACGTGTATATATATATATGTATATATATTACGTGTATATGCATATTGATATAAACGTGAGCTAATAGAACTATATCTTCTGTATAAATTTAATATTAACTTAACTAGACTACCGATTGCTATGAATGTCTATCTATGTAAGTACCAACGCAGCTCCTATTTAACGCAGCTCATATAGTACTGTGCAAAACAAGTATTCCGGTTTGTAGGGTGTTGTAACTAATGAAATTACAGAAGACTTAGTAGCATTTAATGGTGGCATAGGGGTGTTAAGAGGCCCCGTGCCAAGCTCACCTTGTGGTGAACCCTGCTAATCAATATACGAGGCTCGTGCTTCCACTAACCCGCATTGGGTCAGTGTGGTGAGAAATAGTTCCAAATCCCTTGAACCCCTACGTATGACTACCTCTAGTGACTCTATTGTAAAGATCTTTGAGGGTGGCCTATATTCAGCAATGGAACGTTTATCGGCTGATAATGTTGATGATGATGATATCACCAGCTTTAAGTCTCGTACGTCACGTCGCTTTGGCAAATAAAAACCTTGCTAAGCGCCCCGTCGATATGGACAGGCTTATCATCAAACAAGCAACTGGTTCAGCTGGTCGAATAAAAAACAAATGTTGGTATATGTTCACAACGTACAGTGCGCTGCTGGGCCTGCTCACGCCCCACCGCTTATCGCGCCTTCCATTCCCGACGGGTTACGTAAGGCCCTGCGCACGCAGCGGCTAAGATAAACGCTAAACGTTATCAGCTCACGTGCTATTTATAACTTTAATCGAGCTATTAGCTTAGTTGCCGATAATGTTTACCACACTATATGTCCACTTTTCACATTAAACGTTTTTCATGACGCATTAAGTGTTGCCATGCCTGGCTTTTTTTTTATTCAAGCAGGCGACGAGTCGCTCGGGACTTGCAGCCGGAGTTATCCGCCTGCCCATAACAACTCGGTATTTAGGATGGTATATACTGCACAACTATCTGCTCGTCGTCTATAAAACATGTGTGTTTATTACACAGTTGCATCAGTGCATTCGGATAGGCCCCATTATCTCACAGAACGCACCGGTACTCCTCTAAACTTTGTGGTAACACCTTTCTAAGGAAGCACCAAACTCTCCTAAGCACCATAGCTGAGCCATACGCTGTCCCACGCAGGTTCACTTGTTAAGCGTTAAGGCCCCCCACCCTCAAGGCCCGCGAAACTCCTAGACCCTTTTAATCGCCTTCTACGACAAGCAGGGTTTACCTTAGTCCTATTCTTACTAGCCCGAGACTACAGGACTAATGGTAGACGTAGACCTACAAACATATATCACATTATACATGAAGGTAAGTCCACGTAACATTATTAGTATATCTATTTATTTATTCATTTTTAATTATAAACTTTAAAACTATGTTACGAATAGCGACTGCTTTGTAGTACTAGACAAACTCTGTCACTCGTAGAAGACGTTTGAAAGCATTTTCGGGTTTGTGGACTACAAGGATGAGGGCTCTCAATACTCACTAATCGAGCCCATGGCGGTAGACAAAGATGGGAGGGTGACTTATTTGTCGTAGCACAGCGATGATCCCGAAGAGGGTTGCGGAGGCACCGTTGTTTTTGTACAAGGTCCCGGGACCACCCGCAAGGCACTGAGTGTGTACATATCCCACATCATCTTGTCTTACCTTCATAAGCAGAGTGTCTTCAGATTTCCACGAGATGACAAAAAACAAGATAACAAATGCCGGATTATATACATTTATAATAATTATTAATTAAAACTATGTCACTAATGAATAGTTCCAACTGCAAACTTACGAAAGTCCTGAATAATTTTTTTCTCTATTAAACTTCTCATCTTAATCGTCAATGCAGTTCCCGCCTGCTTTGCTGGCCGTAACTACCCCTACAACTACTTATTTAATAAAATCCATTCTTAGCTAACTCCTTAATGGCAGAAGCAATATTTCTACCAAATTTTGAGTGTTTACTCGTAATAGTTTCGAAGATCTTGTGATGAGTCAATGAATTTCTGGATATGTCTTATTCTATATTATTAATATAGAATCTTTGATTATAGTGAAGAGGAGTTTAATTAAAGTAAATCAGAGGCGTACACCATTGAATGCTTATTTAACGGATCTCGCGGCGTTCAATTCAAAACTAAGGGTGGTGTTAAATTTCCAATTAATCCGGCGGAGTACGCTTTAGTTAAAGTTAATTTTATCTGAACCCTTGAAGTTGTAATTAAAGTGTAATTTAATGGGGAAATTATCAAATCGAGAAGATTCATCTCTAACATCTTGTGATAATTGCCGCAGATTTCTGAGGACTGGTGGCAAGTCTCTGCTGCCTGAAACAATCTAGGTAAATACTCTGGCAGCTCCTATTTCGTGCCACTAAAGCTGTGTCTGAACTGTGTCAGGGATAGGAAGAGCACAGGTAATATAATTACCGAAGTAACATTAACATTTTAATGTCTCAAAGCGATGTGCACAAGATGTTGCAGTCTATATCATCCTAACAAGACTTTGTTATATTACGTATCACTTACCACCAGGCTAATGAATGTCTCGCTCGTTTCGTCTCTTCACTATTAAAAAAAATAATAATTAAAAACAAACTGATTATTACAGTCTTGATTAAAGATGTCAAGTTTAAGTAACATATAACTAAGTTTGCAAGCATTGTACTCTGGATATATGTATCATCCATCCGCCGATAGAGGTCTGCTGGATGTAAGCGTACCCCAATGATTCTCACATCGATTGGTTCTGCGCTACCGGCATCTACGGGCATCAGGGGTGCTTCGTTTGTAGGGGTTCATATAGGAGGATTTGGGCCATTTCCCCACCATGCTGGCCCAATGCGGGTTGGTGGGAGCTAGAGCCTCGTTTATTGATTAGCAGGTTGCACTACGAGCAGGTGAGCTTGGCTTTGGTCCCGTAAGTTGTTGTGGGGGATACTTATAAAAAGATTTTTTTTAAACTATCAATCCTAACAATGAACAAAGCTTTTTAATTAATGAATGATATGAAAGTAGTATAATTATAGGTTTTTTTAACGCGTGCCGCATTTGATAACAGCAGTGTAGACTTACGAGAAACTCGGATTTATTATCTTAACGCCACGGGCCGTATAAAAGACCCATTACCCAAATTGAGGCCACGCCCCTTAATTAAATAAAACGCTCACAGCTGTCCAACAAATAAAATTGAGTTCTATAAAATTTAACATTTTAATCAACACAAACAAATTGCTATTTCTAATAACTACCGAAGCCATTACCACGGTAACCGGTTGCTTTAGATGTCTTTAGAGAACTCCGTCTGATTCGATTCAACAACCACGTAGAGTATGTTTCGTGGTAGAAATTTTTTGGGGTGTATGGGGTCCCACACAGCAACTTAGAGAACCTAGCCAGCCTCACCAGCTCGTGGAGCATCCTGCTAATCAACAAACGAGACCCTGGCTCCCACTAACCTGCGTTTCCTGCCAGCGTAGTAGGAAATAGCCTAAATCCCTCCATATGAATTCCTATCCGATCGTGTGGGAATCTTTGGAAAAGACCTATATCCAGCAGTGGGCGTCTATTGGCTGATAAGAAACTTTTTGACCTTAGCAATTTTTTTTATTCGACGACGCGGCTGTTCAGAACGGCAGCAGAGGAAGTTCACACGATAATAATTATTAAACATGCCAATAATAACCAGGCGCTAGTTCGGATGTTATACACTGCAACTGATTGTGCTCTTCTTCATCTCCTTACCTTGAGAGATAAGAAGTTACGGCTCGTTGTCCATTACACTAGCTACGCTACAGCACTAGTTATAGCTACCAATATCAGAGCCAGTGTTCAAGGTAAACTTTTCTATCTACGGCCTCACAGCCAATATCACCACGTGACGTAACAAAGTGAAAGATAAGAGTATAGGAATTAGAAATAAGAATTATATGTGATGGTAAATGCTAAGTAAATAAAAGGCCCTGACCCATAATACGCAGGGGTAAACGATAAAAAAAAATTACACCACGTGAAATTGAGAACAAGTTTTAGACTGTTGTAGATATAAAAAAACCTTGAGTAAATCGTTTTTAACAAATAACGTTCACACAAAGACTAGTCGATCACGACAACCTATTAAATTCAAAATGTACATAAAATGTAACAATTCGTGAGTTATCCATATCAATTCTGTTTATTGTATGTAATTATCTATGGTCCTATATAAAAACAATAACAAAAAAAAAACAGGTACGTATTGAATTGAGAACTTTCAATTTGATGTCGGTTGAAAAGTAGATGATAGATTGAAAATCAATGAGACGAAAGTAAGAACTGTAGATAAATACGAAACTGACGACGAACTCTCTATATAAGTTGAATCGACGAAAATCAACTTTACCGCTGATCTATAGGAACTTTACTAACTTAGGGAGGCAAAGCTTTCTGAATTTGAAGGTCTCGAGAAAGCTCTTGGGGCGATATGAAATAGATTATCATTATTATTCATTGAAAATCGATCGAAGGGTGTAAGGGGCCACGCATAACAACTCGCAGGAACCAAGCCAATCTTACCTACTCGTGGTGCACCCTGCTAATTAACAAACGTGGCTCTGGCTCCCACCGACTCGCATTGGGCTAGGGTGGTGGGAAATAGCCCAAGTGCCCCCATATAAACCCCTCCAAACAAAGATCGCGTTAAGGTCCTGGATGCGGCAAATGCAAGACCAATCTATGCAGAGGTCGTTGGGGGAGGCTTGTGTCCAGCAGTGGACGTCTATTGGCTGATGATGATGATGATATGAAAATCGATTTGTTCAAGATAGAAGTAATTAACTTTGAATATAAACCTAAATATCGAATTGTTTGTTATTATGAATTATTAGTTTTCTATTACACAAGGTTTTGTATTAGAAACTAAGGGCTTAAAAGCCAGACCCAACTAGAATTTTGAGATAGCCCTCAATGATGTCTAGAACTAGCTAGATACTTATATCAACAGTAGGTAGCTTGATCCTATTTCTACTTACTATTCAGGGCTCACCCTACTTTAGATATGCTATTGAGTACACCAGCTCCAGTAAATGGCGTGTCGCGAGTGACGGATGACTTCGGACATGCTCCCCTTATACAGTACAATTCAAAGACCGCGGCGACATGTTTAAGTCATGGAGATTCTTTTTAAATATTTATGGTTTAAACATTTCCATTTTGTAAATAAACTTAGAAATACTTAATATATATTATAAATTTATCGAAGTTTAGACCTAAATTTTAGTTGAGTTGCGGTAGAGGCACAGATTTATTCCCTGATGAGTATGTGACATCAGCCAACCCGCACTTAGTAATATATATTTTGCCTTGACTGTAGCATTGTGAAGGAACGCCCAGATTTCTAGTAATGCGTAAAATAGGTAAGCTGTTTATATTTGTTATATACTAGCTATAGCTCCCACCAACCCGCATTGGAACAGCGTGGTGAAATATAGCCCCAATCACCCAATATCAACCTCTACAAATGACGGCTGCCAGGGAGTTCGCGCAAAGCCACTGGCAGGCAGCGTAGGACCAATCATTGTGGGGATCTTTGGGGGAGGCCTATGTCCAGCAGTGGACGTCTGTCTGCTGATGATGATATACTAGCTATTCCTCAGCCGCTTTGCTGGCTAAAATAAGACTTGAAATTTGCTTGAAATATTCCTTGGGAACAATCGCAACCGCAAATGACTTACTATACCAACTGTTATTATAACAACCGTATAAATAAAAGTGTTCGTAAAAGTCAATTAGAGACAAAATAAAGGATGTGTGAAATACAAAAAAAAAACGCTATAACATCTTCAAATTATTGCCGGGGAATACTCATCTTACGATGTCGACAAGTTCACTAGTTTTCACGTGATTGGCTAACAAAGGAAACCCATTTAATTTTTATTTTATTATAAAGACTAGCCAACTATTGGTTACACTTATACGAATATATTTATATATATATATATATATATATATATATATATATATATATATATATATTCAGTTTATATATATAATTTATTTGATAAAATATAATCTTAATAAATATATTTTGTTAATAAAACATCAAATAGGCAATTATCTATTAATAACAATTTCCCGGTGATTCTAGTGTTAAACTTATATATGTATTAAAATATATATATACAAAAGTTTTATTTTAAAGTCGATACGTATTACGTTTCATTACAAACAAATGGGACATTAACTTACGTTTTATATGGCGGCAGGGCGGCGCGGGGCTGTGAGAGTGCGCACGCGCACCGAACGCATCCACCTGTTGGCAAACAAACAGACAAACATAATATCGTTGAACAATAGTAAAATCTATAATAGGAATCGTAATTACATTAAAATTTTACAATACATTTATGTCTTCCAAAATCTTACAAGTAAACGGAGAAGACAAAGGAAGACAGGCTAAGTAATGATTTTTGCTTGCGTCCATGTTTGAAGAGAATCATCCTTGGATATCTTCACATCACCATAATATCATATTTCTATTGAAATAACTAATAATTTCCTCAGACAATTCATACTTGACGAGCTGTTGAAACGTTTTCATTAAATACATCAAGTGAGGGGAAACTTCGGCGGAACTTCGCCGCTCGTAATAATAATCATGACAGTTAAATAATGATGGAGACGTAAAGAAAATAATTTAAGTCTATTCATAACCTTCCGTTTTATTTAAATATCAGAATGAACATGAAAAGGCAATTTGAAATGTATTAATTGCGATCTTGACGCAGAAGCTATTTAACGTAGCGCTCATGAGATCCGAGGGTATGATTACAGGATATATTAAAATGCAGAAGATTATTTATGACGTTAATGAAGAAGGATTTCATGAATTATTTCTACCAACGTATATTAATACTTCTAGATCTGTATATATATATTAGAAAAATGAGTTTTGATTGTTCGCTCATCACGTGAAAACTAGTGAACGTATCGACATGGAGCAGGAGCATTCGACGCGAAATGATCTGCAAATGGTTATAAGCAAATTATTTTTTGAATTTTATAGATACTTCATAATTTTATTTCAAATTAACTTTTATAAACATTTTCATTTATTATTCATGCGGTTGCTATAGTAACGGTTGCTATAGAAAGTTATTTGCGGTTGCTCTCAGGGACTATTTCAGACCAATTTCAAGGAACAACTAGAAAGGTACATAAATACAATTTACGAAAGCAAAGAAATGTCAGTGGCTAAGTCTCAAAACAAACACATTTTTTTTCATTAAGCGACGAAAAGACCTGGACGTTCACCTGGTGGTAAGTGATACGCCTGTCCATAACAAGCTGGCGCTAGTTAGGATGGTATACATTGCATCACATTGCGCTCGTAGCTTTGAGTCATAAGATGTTGAGTCTCGTTGCCCTTGTAACTAACACTAGCTACAGCGCCCTTCAAACCGGAACACAGTATTGTTAGCACACTAATGTTTGGCGGCTGCAATAGGAGCTGCGGTGATATCTTACCTAGACGGTCTCCAGCAACAGCGACCTACCACCATTAAACACTTAGATCACTGTTTACAGGTTTAATGTGGAAATCGAAATTTCAGTACATGTACATAATATAAATATTGAATAGAATAAAAAGAAATCCCTACAAGCTCTATAGATGTTTAAAGGCTTCTAAGGAAAACTTTATACAATAGACGTTGGAATACAATACTCCCGCGTACCTAGTATTAAATTCACCTTTATGTGAATATGAAAATTTATTTATGAATTTCATAATAAAGCACTAGGTAATATATAAATGTCTAGACTTGAATAACGGATTTTTTATTTAAGGAAATAAAATATCTTTTGATCGGGTACATATCGATGAATCTGAATCTGATCTGATCGTACTAAAGTATTCTTTATATGGTTTGTAATTAAATGTGTACCACAAAAAAAAATCATATTTCTCTAACAAACAAAACAAAGGACACAATTGGACGTAATTTAGCAGAAATCACCTAACCCACAAATAGTCCTTTTTAAGTATGTACTCTGAAATGATATCGATCTTGATGTGGCTTGGTACCCATCATTTAAAAATACCCATGAGACACTGCGAACGGTTATAGGTAATTTTTAAAAACCTTTTTAAAAAAAAAATATTTGGATATAAAGTATTAACTTTATTTTATAGTATATTAATACACTTAATAAAGTAATTAAGAAATCTTTAAGCAGCCGTTCGGTACGGGGTCGCGCAACAGACTGAATCTGGAGAGGGACCGAGGTACTTAGTTGGAGAGGTTTTGATGACTAAGGGATATGCCTGGATAGAAGTTGTAAAGTAAGAGCTGGAGTCAGCAGTATACCCTATCTAGGCCGGGTATAACAGAACCATAGCACAAAGAGGAGATGAACAACAGTGAAACTGTATAGAAATGCATTTCATCTCATTTTCTCACTGCTTAAACCCCTATAACCCCTTTTCCGTTACGCTTTTTCGTTTCCCAAACCCCATTTCACACTGTGCCAAAAGAAAATTCACTTCAATAATATATTTTATATATATCTAAGTTACGTTATTTATAATCACTTGTCCACTAATCTCAAACTTTGTAGTAAGCTGAAACTTATCGAAATATCATGTTCCTTACACGAAGTAACTTAACCGGTATCTTTCCGACTAACTTTGATGAGATAAAGTTACATACTTCATATTTCCTTCACATGTGAACTTATAAAGTACTTTTAATTAAATACCATCAGAAAAGCACAAAAAGTTTTATTTTGTATGTATATATATATATAATATTATTTACTGACGGTAGATTCTACCGCCTAAATATCACAGCAGCTGCTCTTTCTACGTCCAGATTATAGTGTGCAAACGTTACTGCTTCGATTTGAAGGACGTTATAGCCAGTGAAATTACTGAGGTAACGATATTTAACATCTTATGTCTTAAGGCGACGGGCACGAATGTGATGCAGTGTATATTATCTTATCTACCATTACTTGAACACATCTCATCTCATCGCTTCGTAGAAAGAGAAATAAATTTTAATAATCCCATAACGAGGCTCTCGCGTCCCACCTAAACGCATTGGGGCTCAGCGTGGTAGGTAACGGCCCAAATCCCCCCATATGAATCCCTTCCCGATCGATGTGGGAATCTTTGAAGGAGGCCTATGTCCTGTAGTGAACGCCTATAGGCTGATTACGACGAATGCCATTAAACAGCAGCAAATTAACATAACCCATAGTTATACTTCGTATTAAGTTAAACAAAATCTATACTACATTTATATTAAAAAGTGGTGTAAAGTTTCTAACTAGTTATACAGCAATTTTTTTAAAAATACCGTGACCACCACCATCAGCTACTGCAAGCTTCCAACATGTACGATCTAAAATAGTTCAGACCTCATTAAGATTGCTAGTATTAAGTTAGGATTCAGAAATATCCGATCTGTAGAATGCCGACGCTAATGACATTTAAACAATGCCCCCGCGGAACACTGCTGATCGAGTGTTCCCTTTATAGAGGGTATTAATATCTACACGGACCACCCCTTTTCCCCGACCGGATATTAGCTGTACTTGTCTCTGTTGTTCAACAGCATATTTAAAGCTTTACGAATATTATCATGTAGACGCTTTTATCTGATTTCTTTAGACTCCTGTATATATATACTTTATATATATATATATAGTTTTTAAATATATTATACATATATATACTCTTTAAATATAAACCAAATCCTAAGGGATATTAGCGAGCCTGAAAATGTATGAACTTCCGGATGGCTATTTATTGTTGCTAATGGACTTTGGTTAGAACAAGTTCGCCTTTCATCCTAAAACATAATCAGGATTATGGTCTTTATAGGCTACAGCATTACCTGGTTCCTTTTCCATGTCCTCAAAGTATTACTTTTATGAATTTTTTGTAGGAATAAATTAATGATGATACATTATCATCTATATAAAAATACGCAGTGATAGTAAGACTCTCACACAACACTTGTCCTTTATTGTCTTCTGATATAAAATTGTACACGTCGTCAATTCTAATCCAGAAGAACATAATATTTATACACTACTGCTTGGCGGCTGTAATTGTCGCTGCATAATACATACCTAACTTTTAGCATCTAAAAAGAAAACCTAATTTTTTTCTAGACATCGCTGACATTAACAAAACATCACTTGATGGTAAGTAATAAGCCTACCTAAAACAACGTTGAGTTGGAATGGTGAACACTACAACACGTTATGCTCATCGATTCGAGTGTAAGATCCTGCAGAACAACTCACGGAACCCAAGCGAACCTCACCTATTCGTGGTGAACCCTGCTAATCAACGAACGAGGTTCTGGCTCCCACCAACCCGCATTGGGCCAGCGTGGGGGGAAATGGCCCAAATCCCCAAATATGAATTCCTACAAACGACTGCCCCCGGTACCTGGCAGCGATCTTTGGTGCAGACCTATGTCCAGTGGACGTTTATCGTCTGATGATGATGATCATTACCTCAGTAATTTCACTAGCTACGGCGTCCTTTGAACTAACAATGTAATACTTCCACAGTACTTTTTCTCTGCTGCAATAGGAGCTGCAGTGTACTTATCTAGATGGTCTTCAGCAACAGAGACTTACCACCAGTACACTTAAGTTATTTCCATAAAATAATAAAGCTCAGCGATATATATTAATTCTTTATTACACATTAATAAAATAGTAAACGCAAACAGTTGAGCTTAAAAAACATTACTTCTTTAATATAACAATAAACCTTAATATAAGATAATTCAAATATATATATTGCTTACATATAAACCAGCTCTTATTTCTGCGGCCAAACAGTCATCATCATCATCAACCATATAGGCCTCCTCCAAAGATCTCCACGGAGTTCATACGAGGAATTGGGGCTTCGCCCTGGTGGGCGGCCAAATTGGTATTTGGCCAAGTGCGGTGGTAGTCAGGGCCTAGTCTGTTATTCAGCAGCGTGCACCGCGTGCAGGAGAGGTTGACTTGGGCTTCGTAAGTTGTGGTGCACAACCCCTCACACCCTAAACATCAGAGTGAAAATAATACTGTGTTTAGTTTGAAGGGCTTTGTAGTTAAGGAAATCATACGGTAACCAAAGTAACGGAACCGATCGATGTGGAGATCTTTAAGTGGAGGCCTATGTCTAGCAGTGGACGTCTATCGGCTGATGATGCTGAACCAGACTAAACATCATGTTGTAGCGCCACATTTTTATGGGTTATATATCATTTACTATCAGTTGAACGTCGAGTTCCTGTCATCGAATAAAAACCAAAGAAGATATTGGGTGAAAAAAAAAAAGTTATTTCTAAATGGTGCAAGAAAATATTTTAAATACTCTATATATACATATTATATCACTATATACTTTAGATATATATGTATATCAGTTTCACGTATGAACGTATCCTTATGCGGAAAGACGGCTCCTGTAATTCGATTTCCTTCACATCTGCGCCGGAGGCTTTTACGGAGGAAAACCAATAAGCCCTCGTACGCTACACTCCATTGGATATTTACCTCCCAGTAAATAAATGAAATAACCTTTAATAATAATTTTACATTGTATTTTCAGTGGTGACAATTTCAGCTTACTGGTGGTAGGTGTCAGTTGCCGGAGACCGTCTAGGTAGTTACCACTGCAGCTAGTACTTCTGCCGTTAATGAGTAGAGTTTATATTAGTGTTCCGGTTTAAGTAGAGATGTAGCTAGTGAAATTACTGGTGATGAGACTTAACGTCTTACATCTCAAGGAGACGAGAACCACGTGGTGCGGTGTACTTTATCCTAATTCGTTCGAATCGCATCATACGTCTCCCTCGTCTCGTCGTTTCGTTCAATAAAAAAAAGTTTATCTTTATAACTAATACTTCTTACTAATATTCTATGGACGGTAATTAATTTTAGGTTTAGTCCATTTAACAGTTTTTAAATTAGATTGTATATAGCGTACCATTGTATATCGTGGAGATCTTTGGGGGAGATCTATGTCCAGCAGTGGACGTCTATCGACTGATGATGAAGATGATAGCGTACCATTAGGAACTGGTTACCGCTTTGTCATTGCAGAGGATGTTTGAAGTGTTTTGGTCTCCCAAAGTCCCAAATCAAAACAGGCTCGCTCTCATCCATATAATGTTCTATAACCATGTATAATATTAGCTGTTCCCCTCCCTCTCCCACGCTTTGCAGGCCGTAATATGAAATTAGATCCTAATGACTTTCTATAGCAACCGTTACTATAGCATGAATAATACCAAATGAAAATGTTTATAAAAATACCAATTAGAAATAAAATGAAAAATTTATGAAATTAAAAAAAAAAATAGCCTATAACCTTCTACAAATGGCGACCGTGTACTGGAAGACCTAGTGTCGGCAGGCCCTGCATTATTCTATATTCGTATAATGATAATATTAAATAGTATGCAGAGTTACTATATCTACATATACATAATAAAAATAGGTATTCTTTTTTCGCCAATCACTTGAAAACTAGTGAACGTATCGAGATGGGAACGGGAGCATTCGACGGGGAATGATTTATAGATGATTATCATCGTCATTATCGGCCGACAGACATCCACTGCTGGACATAGGCCTCCCCCAAAGATTTCTACATCGATCGATCCCGCGCTGTTCGCATCCACTGGGTTCATATATATATGAAAGGCGTTGTAGCACAATAGACTATCTTATGTCTATCCTAGCGTTATATTGGCATATACAGGATGAACGGTAGGTAATTTAATTTTATAAAGTAATGATTAAACAATAATTATTACATTAAAATTTGTGTAGAAATAAGTCGTCGTCTATCGACTAATGGTGGATCCTGAGCAGGTGGTCAGAATGTCAATGTAATAAATATTTAAATACATACGAAAATTTCCGTTGAGTATATTAATAGTATCATTTTAAATTGTATGCAGCTTGTATGATCGCGTGTATGAAAGGCGGAAGTGCAGTTAACGTGGTGCATGCAACGCGAGCCCTGCGTCGACCTCGCCCGCGGTGACGTCACGCACGCGGCCCACGTGACGTCACCGCAGCAGCACTAAGCAACTACCGCCTCATTATATAGTCCGGGCGCTTGCAGGCGGCGGCTACTCTGTTCAACTCCCACAAGTACTGTACTGTGATATATATTAACGCTTACTAATTTACACAAAATATATATAAGAGTTCCACCATACTACTTAAAGTTTGTTAGGATTATTCCTTTTTCTCAGTGTAGGTCAGCTAATTATGAGCTCTGTAGTCTCGGGCTTAGCCCTGCCTGTCGTATACAACTAAAAAGATCTACGAGTTTCGCTTGCCTTGAAGGTGGGAGCCCTTATCGCTCAACAAGCGAACCTGTGTGGTACACCATATGACTCAGCGATGGTACCTAGGAAAGTTAGGGCCCTCCTCAGAGACGTGTTAAAACAAAGTCAGAGAGGTATCGCTGCATTCGATAAGAAGTCCCAGAGCCTATCCGAATGCGCTGATGCAGACCACCGATGGGGTTTTTCGTAAGTTTCTCACATAACCCTAATTTCCTTTCAGAAGCAGGGTGTCTTTCGAAGATTTCCCTCCCGGAAACAAAAAAAAAGGTTAGCTACAATGAATATTATAAAATGCCTTCCCTAAGGAGAGTTGGGGGATTTAAGGTCAGCATAGCGAGTGGGAAACAGCCAAGATACATATATACTACAACATAATATGACCAGATAGCAAAATAATTTGGATTGACTAAATAAATATGCTTACATCAATTGTCTTTCGTGAGAGACTTTTAAGTGTAACTAATGCCTCCTCGTACCTGCTCTCTCGGAGGCATACCGGGGTAGCATTGACTAAAACCTCCCACAATGTTTCTTCTTTTACAACTAGGGCCACGAGAATGTTGTTTCACACATCCGCTATTTTTTTAGTGCTGGCTCTACCTCAAAAAAATAAATACCAAGATATTCCTCAATTGCCTTTTTCGAAAATCCGTGTCGGAACATAAAGCGTATCTACATACTCATCTTTTTTGATCTTCATCTGAACATTGGGTCTTTCCGAATATGGATTCGATAGGAACCAAAAAAATTTTCGTTGTCGACAACTAATCACCTCAGTATAGAGATCAATAACAGTCTTCTTCCCTTGTGGTCTCATCACAGTTACATCAATATTCTGTAACTTATTCATTCTTCAAAAACTTAATCAAAGGTAGGCTCATCATCATTATCAGGTAATACACGTTCACTGCTGGTCATAGGCCTGTCCCGAAAGATCTCTACATCGATCGATCTCGCGTTGCTCGCCTCCAGTGTGTTCCCGCGATTCTCACCAAACTTATTCATTCTTCAAAAACTTAAAGGCAGGTTAATCATCAGCAAACAATCAATATAATCTTACTAATAATTTTTGTCTTTTAACAAATAAGGGCAAATGTTAAATAGTTAATACAGTACCCGGTTCTATAGGTCATAGACGCAATCAAAATAATAGGGTCAATCGTATTCCGTGTAGAGATCGATAGAGTTCAATTGTTGTTTTACATACGACAGTAACTGTTGTCTATGACACGGATATCTTTTGATACCTCATGAACAATCGCAAAGTTAGTTCTATAGTTATTTTATATAACATAGAATTTGATTTAGAATTTAGACTTGAAATTTGCCAAAAATATCCCTGCGCGGTAACACGTAGCCTCTCAGACCCATTCCCGTTATTAACACCCCTACAACTCCCTTTGGGAAAGGAATTTTATAAAATCTATTCTTAGCTGACCTCTAAATGGTAGAAGCAATGTCACTACCAAATTTTGAGTGTTTACGTGTAATCGTTTCGCAGATTTCGTGATAACTCAATGAAATTCTTCTACATACATATATATATATATATATAGATAAATGTATTTGTGTCAATAAATGTTTTTATCATGTGATCATAACACATAAATGACTTCCGCCAATATCACATGGTGTACGACTGATCGTTTGGATAGTAACACGAAGGTTCTCGGTTCGATTCTTGGGTCACATGTAGAGTTTAGTTGGTGGTGATTTTTTCTCGTGCCCTCTCTAGGTTGCTATCCATCCTCATATTGCAGATCTGTCGTCATAACAGCTTTGCTGTCTACCATTTAAAACATACGTGAGAGTTAGAAGTTTCTGGGCGAGTCTCATCTTCCACGACTACACTTAACATCTCGCCTGGATTTGTCCAACTATCAGCCGATTACAGAAAAGAATGTACAATACGCATTACAGTAAACAGTGGTTAGATATTTACTATTTTTTCAGAGAAAATAAAAAAAAAACTTTTACTTTTCTTTTATAAAGAAAAATTTGTTACAACGCTTTTTAGTACTATTAATTTTACATAGACAATTGTTTTCTTCCTTCTACTCCTGACGTGTCATAAAAACAATTATAGTAGTAATATTTTCTGGAAAGGGACTTCCCCTTTGTCCGTTACCATATGTGAGAAGAACCGCAAATACCTACACTTAAGGATGCAGATATTCAACAATGTTTATTAATAGGCTGTAACATATAACATAGTATGGGATCTATATTACAATGCAATGGAAATACAATGTGCCGTGACGGAAGGCGTGGCGTATTGAGTAACAGCGTCTATACATCGAACCCAAATCGGTGACCCGTTAACCCGGGCCATTGATCTCGACAATTAAGCCCGTTGCGTAAGTCAATGTCACGTATTAATTCCGTCAGCCACCTAATAGGGTTGCCAGAATAAATAATAATATCAAATCCACGCGATTATTCCGTTATCCAATTTCTATTTCAAATGAGCGTAATGTGGTGCAGTGTTAGTATTCTAATTAATGCCACATTGTTATGGACAGACGTAACACTTAATATGAAGTAATTTTCTTACTCGTGTCATCTCGAAATAAAAAATATTTTTTCTCAAGTATAAACTACAGCGCTAACCGTAACATAAGTGTTCCAATTTGAAAGCAGCTAATGAAAATATTGGAGTGTAGAGTTAGGAGTATCTCATCCTAACTAGCGCCACGTTTAATGTGTTGCGAACTGGAGTTTGGAAGACAGCTCAGTGAGGAAGCGATTGCCTCTCTACTGAATGAAGACCAAAGTCGCCAAATAGTAATAAACTTCTGCAAAGCAGCTATAGCCTACGTTATCAAAAGGAACAGATAATACATAATAAAACTGTGATAGTAAAATATTCATAAAAATAAATAATAAAAAGGCTATAGAATATATAACAGAAAATAAAAGAAAAATGAAATTGTAAAGTAATAAAAAAATTAGAAATAAGGAATAAAGTGTAAAGTAAAAACTATAAAAGGAGAAGAAGAAAATGAAGAACTGACAAAAAAGGGATGAACTTTTTATATATCTCAGGTTCTCTTTTAGGAGAAAGGCACGGTCTTTACTTACGAGAGGTATGGCAGATGGGACTGGAATGGATAATGACAGTAGAAAAGAAGTCTTCATGATGAACTTAGTATGTAAGATGAAAATGTAGGAATAACCTAATAAACTTGATGATGGTAAACAAAATGTACACAATAGCCCTGACCCAATACATGCAGAGGGAACATAAAAAAAAATAGCGTTACGTTGTTACGGGCAGTTTTATCACTCGATATCAGGTGAAAGTCTCGCTCGCTTGTCGATTCGTTAACTAGAAAAATTCTTATCGGAACACAGTAATGTTTACACACTACTATAGAAATAAGCACCGCAGCCTAAGCCTAAAATTTATCTTAGAATACATCGGATGCCAGTGCGACCTTCTTATAACTAACTTCATGCCTTTTACCAGGATCTGTCATGCTGACTATCTTCGTCAGCCACGCACACAAACACACAGTGCATGTATACGTGTGACCACAAACAAAAGTTGACCGCACTCTTAAACAACCATTTGACCGTAAAATTAATAAGTAATTTTACAAGTGGCAACCCAGGTACTTGGTGTGCTGCCGTCCATCGACTTGTACGATCACTTCACGATTATCGATCTGGTGTGTGTGTGTTTTGAATTGTGGTCTTGCTCCATGTGCTTATGTACAGTTTGAAACTTAATTACACATATATATGTGTAAATATATATATATATATACATAACAGGTCACTGACATAGATCAAAAGATTGCTAGCTTCAAGTGGCAATGGGCAGGACACATCGCTCGAGGGACTGACAACTGATGACTAAGGTCCTCGAATGACGACCGCGTACCGGAAGACGTAGTGTTGCCAGGCCCCTCATCAGGTGGTCCGACGATGTGATGAAAATTGCAGAAAGCAGCTGGATGCGCACAGCGCGGTATCGATCGATGTGGAGATCTTTGGGGGAGGTCTATATCCAGCACTAACCATCTATAGGCTGATAATAAATTAAGTACATAATAGAATGCTTGTTATTTATGTAATTAAGTTTTATAAGAAAAAAATCTTGTGGTAGGTCTATTTTGCCGGAAACCCTTTAGGGAGGGATAAAAGCCTAACTGCCGCCAAAGAGTAGTATACTATTATTATTGAGTTCCGGTTTGAAGAGCGTTGTTGCTTGTATCATCTAGTACTAGTTACTCTTGCCTATTAACACGGTGGACCGTATGATTTACTATCAGGTGAATGTCCCGACTGAATGATACTTAATATTAAGTGATATTAAGGCGAAGACTTAACCTGTAGTGAACAAAAAATTTATTTACTTAAACGAAACTTTGATTCGACTAGATTCAATTTTTTTTATTTTGCCAAAGTATTATTAGAATAATTTGTGAAGTAATTACCATACACAGTTTCCGTGTACATATCAGCGTTGATTTTCGGGAAGCCAATTCAGAGCTTCCGTTGCTAAGTAACTATTGAAAATATATTCAAATGTAATCATTAAAAAAATTAAGTAATGTATTTAGTGTAAACGTAAACATGCTATATTTCGTTATCGTTTCAATGATATCAACATGTAAATTAAATAGCTCTTCAGTTTCATATTTTCGGCAGCAAGTCTTTCGTGGGACTGACTGGATAGCATCCCCATCCCGCATAACAACTCAAGGGACCCAAGCCAACCTCACCTGCTCGTGGTACACCCTGCTAATCTAGAAACGAGGCTCTGGCGTCCACCAACCCGGATTGGGCCAGCGTAGTAGGCAGGGGTCCAAATCCCCCAATATGCCTCTACAGACTACTCCTCCTAGTGTCTGGCGGTGTTGCGGCAGCGTAGGATATTTGAGAGAGAGGAGGCGAGAGGAAGGCCTATGTTCAGCAGTGGACGTC
Organism: Ornithoptera priamus; assembly: GCA_029034505.1. Lineage (NCBI taxonomy): Eukaryota > Metazoa > Arthropoda > Insecta > Lepidoptera > Papilionidae > Ornithoptera > Ornithoptera priamus. The sequence continues at coordinate 2,169,237 of JARDWD010000527.1, read as the reverse complement.
TGGCGGCTGATGATGATGATGATGACTGGGTAAATACTAATCTTCAATTCGAGTTTCTAAGAAATATTGCGAAAACAAGTTTCAAATTTAGATCGTAGTTTGCAATTTAAATACTAACAAATACTAATTACTGGTGTATAGTTTCAATGAGACCAGCACTAAGTGGTGTGAACATCCTAATTAGCACCACATTGTTTTGTTGGTAATAAACATTCAATTGTCTAAACAATAGGTTCTTAACCTTTCATGAACTACTCCATTTTAGAGTAAAAAAAATACCAGTGTTCTCTTTCACATAATAGTTACTTGTACGGGAGGTAAGTCTCTGTTGCTGGAGATCGTCTAGATAGGTACCTGTCAGACCTGTAGTCTCAGGCTAGTAAGAATCGGACTAAGGTAAGCCGTCTGTCGTAGAAGGCGATTAAAAGGGACTAAGAGTTTCGCGGGCCTTGAGGACGACGTATGGCTCAGCAATGGTGCCTAGGAGAGTTAGGCCACTCCTCAAAGACGTGTTAACACAAAATGTAGAGGGGCACCGGTCCGGTCTATAAGAGATCCCGGAGCCTCTTCGAATGCACTGATACAGACCACCGAGGGAGTTTTAGTAAGAATCTCACCTAACCCTGACATCCTCCCAGGCGGAAGACATTTTTCGAAGATTACCATCCGAAACAAAAAAAAAGGTAAAAGGTACAACTGTAGCTCTTATTGCAGCCGATAAACAGTAATGTGCCGATATTATTGTTTCGGTTTGAAGGGCGTTGTAGCTAGTGAAATTGCAGGAGTAACGGGATTTATCATTTTATTTCTTAGATGGAAACCACAATGTGGTTAAATTTATATCATCTTAACTAGCGCCACATTGTTATGGAGGGGAGTATTATTTATCATCACGCGAATGCCTTACTCGTCTCATAGCTTAGTTGAAGAAAATAAAGTTAATTATACTAACTTTATATGTCTGTTTATTATTAATTAAAAATTAATACTCTCTATTTCTAATCGTACTGTTCGTGGTCGTCCAGTGCTGATTAAGGCACGGCACCACCCCATTAGGAATCCATGGTCTCAACGATACGTTTTCTAATTGTACTTGTTTTTCTTTGTTCTTCTTTCACTACAGCTCTATATTAATTAAAATTTATTTATGTCTATTACTATATTAATAAATATTGTTCGAACTGTGTCTATTTTTGCAATGTCTTATCCTCGATCTGTGACCTAGCAGTATTGTTTGACAGAAGAGTTCGTATTGAGTACATGTTAATTTTACGCAAATCCGTATGCAATGGCAGTTAATGTATACTGACGGTGCGCATTCGCCGCGGTGTGCTGTGCTGGTAGCCAAACAAATGGCAACAAGCTATTGTGTGGAAACCCGACTTTGGACGGCGGCGACAAGTGGATGAATTATTCAAAATGATTTCAATGTGACGGTCGCATTGGAAGCGCGACCGTCCAACCCATACGTATTCTAGAATATCCTAGGTGACGATTGTACTTTAGAAACTCAAAATCATCTATTTATTAACGCAACAAAGAACAAAAATTTAGACCATTTATTTATATATCTACGTATTTATGTTTACTTTCCGCTTTCAACCCCAGTTATACTACTATCCTACTCTTCACCTCTTTCCTTATTTTATACACTCCCATCTTACTCCTCTCTTCCTTTAGCGAAATTAAGAGTGTATATATATAAACATGCATTTATTTTGTAACTTAATTTAGCTTGGTTGTTCAAAGAAAGTAATGAGAATGAACGTGGATGGTTACGAGGGTACAGGAAGACCGAAGTAGTTGTGGATGGATTGTGTGAATGTGGACATGTATAAGAAGAGTGTTGTCAGATATGACGGCTGAGAAAGGAATATGGAAGAGAAGTACGTACTGTGCCGACCCCACATAGTTGGAAAAAAGGCAGGAGGAACAAAGGAGATTTCGCTTGGGAGTTCTGATGAGAAGTCCGGTGAAAGTTAACAGCAAAAAAATTTGGATAAAAAAGGAAGCATATAGTATTTAAACTAGATGAGTGCGTAGAAAAATTAAGATTGAATGGACAAAAATATTTACACTATAGCTACATAATTTACATATTATACATTTTCCATCTTCAATTAATGATTTTAAACGAATTGTAAAATCTCACTTCAAACTATATTTCTTTGAGACATAGGACTTTTATTATCTATTTACCTAGTCCTGCCTTAAGTTCTGTTACAAATAAAAAAATTTTTTTTTTAATGAAGTAATGTAATATTATAATAAAATTTATACCTACATATTTATTAGTCTCAGCAAAAAAAAAATATTCTATTCAAAATGGCCACCTTTAGCTTTTACACAAGCCTTTAATCTGTTTGGCTACGGATCTATGGATTTACGAACTTTTTCAAAGGGAAATTTCCACCACCGCCACTGCTTGCTCCAAAGATTTTTTAAGACTCAATGGTTGCCGTGTCGTTTAGAGCAGCCCATGTCCTCTAAAACTGACCATAATTTGAAGTCTGAAGGTTCAAGTTTGTATTTTGTGTTGAACAAAAACTTGGTTTTTTGTTTTGTTTCTCTACAGACGTATTGATTTTATTTTTAAAAACGCTCTCCACATCTCCATTTAACTTTACTGGGTATCAGCTATAATTTATGCGTTATCTTGAATAATATGTAACCGACCGCTGAAAGCAAATTGGAATGGTTTGATTGCCTCCGTCGAAAGCTTTTGTCCGGAGCACGGTAGAGCGTAGCACTCCGACCCAGTTTCAAATAACGCCCCGGGGAGGAAACCTGACAATGTAAGCCGAGCCGAGCTTTCTAATTCTGCCTAAACATTAAACTTCGAAGTATAACGGAACAACAACATTTTTCATTAAAAACAAGCCTAATATCAATTTCGAAATTTCCAAACATCCCTCTATCTAAACGTTGATGAGTTTGATGTTAATATTTTAGTCTATATTACACAAATAAGTTTATCATAAGGACATTGTTCAAGAGGCATCATATTTTTTTTGCCTCCTGATGGTAAATGACACGCTTGCCTACAGCATCTTTTTGTGATCGCTGCCTTGAGACAAGGTCTTAAGTCTCGTTACTCCAATAATTTCATTAGCGACAACGCTATTCAAACTGGAAAACAGTAATGTTTAAACACTACTATTTGTCGGCAGAAGTAGAAGCTGCGGTGGTACCCACCTAAACGGTCTTCGGTTAAAGAGATCTATCACCATTACATTCAATCAACCAAACAAACCAAACGTTGAGTTCATAGAGTTATAAATAAAACCTAAATACAGATATTTGCAGCCAAAATATGTTCAATTTCCTTCAGTAGCGGTTGATGCTTTGTTACCCTAGCCACGTGGCCACTTATATTTACGTGAATAACATGTGACGTAGTGTGAATAAGATATATAAACATTCAAACTGTTGCCCGTCCGAATCCCGCGCAGTTTTCCTTTTAACGGCCTCACTTAAGACCACAACCCACGTCAGCTTAATTAGACAACGTGAATTGACCGCAATCAATTGAATGAAACAATAATATTATCAAACATTATTCGGTACAGTCACGAACAAAGTTGTTAAAACATTAAATTCGTCAAGCACTACTTTCAATTCCCTGGTGGTAGGACTTTATTGTCGCAGACCGTCTCGGTAAATACCTCCGCAGCACCTATTTCTGCCGCCAAACAGTACTGTGCAAACATTACTATGTTACGGTTTGAAGGGCGCTGTAGCTATTGAAATTACTGAGGTAACGAGACCTAATATCTTGTCTCAAGGGCAATGTGGTGGTGTGTTTAACGGCGTAACTGGCTCAACGTCGTTATTGATGAACGTATTACTTACCATCAGCTTAACGTCCTGCTAGTCTCCTCGCTTTGTAGAATAACAAAATAAGGACAGTCTTCATCGCAATTTCTATCACTGATTGAATGGAGCTTATATATATGTCTTATATATAATAATTTATTAATAATTTTTTTCTAGTATGGTTAGGTTGTCAAGGTGGACCGACGATCTGGTGAGAATCACGGGAACCCACTAGGATGCGAGCTACGCGGGACCGATCGATGTGGAGATCTTTGGAGGAGGCCTACGAGTCCAGCAATGGACGTCTATGGGCTGATGATGATGATGATGGTTACACTAATACTAAGTCCAATTTGACTAGATGTTAAGTGACAAGGAAAGTATGTTATGTTATCCCGTATGTTAAAATCTCAAACGATAATGGCGTTATGGAGGCAGATTTATAATATGAAGTTTGTAGCTAGCATATCAGATACAAAAAAAAAATCAAAATAGTGGTACTCAGCTCCACCACAAGTAGCCACAAAATCGGAGTAAGGACCTCCCAAAGGTAAGTTAGACACACTCATATTTTATTTTAATCTTATTCATATGCAGCTTAAGTGTGTGTCAGTTTGTCGCCGATAGCTTATTGGTTTGTTGCTTGGCTGTACCAGACAATGGAGTGAAGTTGGCGCGGAATTCAATTAGCCCATTTACACTGATACCATGCATGCAATTATCATGGTATATTTAATTTCCATAACAATTAAAATTGATAATAATTAGGAGATTTTAATATAACTATAACAGCAGTCAATTCTGTTGACTGGCCGGCTAGTAAAAACTAGTAAGTAATAACTGTAAGGACATAAAATTACGGGGTAAGCGAGACTTAATATCTTACATCTCTGGTAACGATCACAAATTTATTTTTTGTGTAAACATTTTAATAACTACCTCATTGTTATGTATCGTTTATCACCAAAAAACCGTCTCGCTTGTATGATAATATATGTATATATTTTAGTAAAAACCTAATGAAATTATGATGTCAACGTATAAAATTATTAACAAACGAGCAAGCGTATTCTTTGATGGTAGTGCTCACCCTTGCTCATAGAAATCTCCAACAGTCTTGAAGTTGCCACACAATAAATTGTTAAACAATGACAATCCTCACTGATTTACGAGACTTGCTGAACAGAGATGATTGCAGACCGTCAAAATGAGAAAAATATCTTGGGAAGATATAAGAGATGGACCGAGAGTATGAGTACCGCTCAACTATATATATAATAAATATGGTGAACTGACCGTCTGATTTCACTAATCGGAGAGGCACCATAAGAAGTATAACATAAGTAAATATATTTTAGTGTACTGCACAAGACGGTGATAAGACCACCGTTCTTGATGTACGGTAGCGAGATCTGGTCACTAATTCTTAAAGAAGAAGGGTTTCTGGTTATCGAGAGGAAAATCAGGCGTAGTATGTTCGGCCCGACAAAGAGAGAGACGTTAGATGGCGAGCCCGACGCAATATTGAATTCAAGAGGCTGGTTAGCGTACCGAACATCATGAGAGAAGGCAAAGCTCATAGACTTCGTTGGAGGGGCAATTGCTAAGAATGGGAGACGATCGTAGCGTCAAAAAAGCGTTCCTCGGAACTCCAATTGGCTGCAGACATATCGCCCGGCTCAGATAACGCTGGAAGGATGCCGTACAAGCACGATCTACGCGAGTTTCAAGCAATGGACTGGCAGTTGCCGCTCTCTTGTGTCGGAGGCCAAGACTCACTTTGTGTGGCTGCGCCAGAGGAGTAAGTATATAATAAACAGATATTAATAGCAATCTCGTCAGCTAACCTAAAACACAAAGGAGGAGCAGCCAACCTGTAATGGGCACACTAAATTGCCTACGGCTGTAACGGATTTTAGAAACGAAATTGTCGCGCCATTGAACAATGAAGGTTACAAGCGATCCATTCGAGGAAATCGTAAGCAGGCACCGCTTCTGATTAACAAAGGTTCGTTGAACGACCGACACAGCAGATCTATGTGAATCCGTCCAATAAATGAACAAGGAATTATCCTGTTGTGGTTTTTATTTATATTGATAACAGATTAATAAATATAAAACGTTATCATGCCTTTATTCATGTTGTATGCGACTAAGAGAGAACCATTCCAAGGGCAACAGCTTTCGCCGTGGTTACCAACGGACTATCCTTGCCAACCTGCTAAGCGTGGCAAATACACCGTTCTCTCTTTAAAATTATGGTGATAATCACTTCGAAGTCGATTGTGACGATAATACAAAGTAAAATCGATCGTAATCACTATACGATTATCCATTATTCAAAACAGACCTGCCCGAGGAACAATATTTCAGTTTTTTTTGGATTTTCGGCTATGACCAATCGGTTAAAAGAAACAACATGTATTTTATAAAAAAACATCACCATCAGCCGATAGACGTCCACTGTTAGACATAAGTCTCCTCCAAAGATCCCCACATCGATCGGCCTTCGCTGCCCGCATCCAGCGGTTTCCCGCGACCTTCAGTCGTTTGTTGGGGTTCATACGCTGGCCCAATGCGGGTTGGTTCCGGGCTTCGTTTGTTTATTAACAGGGTGCACGACGAGCAGGTGAGGTTGGCTTGGGTCCCGTGAGTTGTGCAGGAACATAATTAGAAAAACATATTGATATGAAAAACACTCGCTATGAAATATAATATCTCTTTAAATTCCTTGCTACATATCTAATTCTCTAGGGGAGTAACCTTTCCTTATATTCACGTTGCTTTATCCCTTAAATCTACATCGTTCCACCTTATCCTGGGATGGTCCTTGTGAATTTCGACCGGAGAGAGACTCTACAAATTACTTAACTTTAACTAATTAATCAAATTAGATTTTTACTATCATAAATTGCATAAAATTTCATAGCTAACGGCAATGAAAGTATCGACAGCGTTCCATGAAATAAATATCTACTTTTCTATATACGTCAAAGTTCGGGTTTAAGTAAAGAGAAAAAAGCGGAAGCGCAATACGTATAATATTCATATGACGATCACGTATCGTTATTGGTCCCTCGAAGTATTATTACAACGATCCAAAAATGGAAGGAATTCATTAAGTATCATTTGGTAACGTTAAACAAATATTATGTACAGAATATATTTTTTCAGTTGTAATAAATAATTAAAGATTAGCCGTTTCTTCTAAATAATTACGACTAAGAATTAATAAGACTCCGTAGCTTTAAATATCGCTTACTATAGATTATAGGTTTCCTGCGTCGAACGCTGTCTAGATTATTTTAGTCGAACAAAATGATCAGGTGACGGTTAGTACATCAGTTTATAACATCCAGTTGAATCAGATGCATTACTTAACATTTTGTGGGTGGATACGAGAAGCTGAAGATCGCATTTGGTGGGAGACGTTGGGGAAAGCCTGTATCCAGCAGTGGATAAACAAAGGCTGATAATGATGACTTAACTTTTCGTTTCAAGTTAACGAATGTATATGATGTAAATACACCATCCGATACGATATTATAGATTGATGTAGGATCTAACATCAGATGGTATTCGCCTCATCGCGTTTCCGTATTGAAAAAAAAAATTAAATTAAAATAAAAAAAAATTACTGAGACTACCGTGGTTATTGCTACTGTCTACTCTGTTCTTACTGATGATGCTCATCTAATATCTAAAAATTACAAGGACAAGGGTTGATAAACTAACACTTGATATGCCCGTCTATATTGATATACCACTGCCTTATTACCGCGACAAGTATAAGTTTATAGGATAAATTCTTTATAAAAACTGGTAGTTCGTTGTGTAAAATATACAACCCTCGTGTTCTACTTGAGGTATACAATACAGTACAATATAGTCCATTAGACCTTAATATTGAAGCAGAAGTAGACAACAAGTGGGCTCGCAGCGAACGAGTTATTTTTAACGTAATGCGAGCTTGGATCAATAACACACATGTGTATGATTGTGTAGCTGTGGCCAATGTAGTGGAATGGCTGTGATTCAATAGTGGAGCAAGAGTTAAAATGGAATTATATATTTTACCATAATCATCATTTCGACTAATCTGTATCCACTGACTAACATAGGCTCTACCCCATTTGATTCCCATCGTGACTAATTCAATATCAGTGCACGTAACGGTCTTCTTTTTATTCGTAAGAGATATTTCCTTTCAAGTAAACTTAATAATAAAGATTAATTAAAGTAGATAATTAAAATTTCCGTTATCTGCGAGATCAAAGTAAAACAGCAGCTTTGTGTTTATCTAATGGAAACAATAAAGTTGTAAATTCGATTAGTGAATATAATATCGTAGGGTCTCTCCTTTGTTGGCCTTTGATATGTTTTCATAAATATCAAATATATAATATAAATTTCACAAATACATAATAAAAATTACAAATACATCATCATCATCATCAGCCGATTGTCGTCTATTGCTGGACATAGGCCTTCTCCAAAGATCTCCACATAGATCGGTCGCGCGATACTCGCATCCAGTGCGTTCCCGCAATTCTCACCAGATCTGCTCCATCGGCCGTCGGTCCTTCGAGCAATGTGTCCTACCCACTGCCACTTAACAGTCCAACTTCCAGAAAGACTTCAATCGACGAATTCATCTGGGGTGGGCAAAATTCGGAAGGCTACGCAGCATCTTTTCGTCTCAAATACCATAGTATCTGAACGCAAAAGTCTTCAATTCGTGCGTGTTGACATACGGAACCGAGACGTGGACCCTTACTATCGGCCTTATAAAAAGGCTCAAAACCACCCAAAGGGCAATGGAGAGAGCTATGCTCGGAGTTTCTCTGCGCGACCTAATCAGAAATGTGGAGATCCACCGAAGAACTAAGGTCATTGTCATAGCCCAAAAGATTGTTAGACAAATACATAATCATAAATAATTGCAAAACTGTAATATTACTGTTTTATGTTGGAGATTAAATATTTACAGGCTCTCATCATTAATTGAACGTCACTTTCTCCTTGGAATTAAACCATTGGGAGACCACAAGTTAAAATATTCAAATGCGAAAACATTCAAGTAGAAACATAGTTTACTTAAGCGAGTACATCGATTTGCAAATCATACTTGACTATGCGCATAATTTATGGAAAGGTTCTATACATTGAATATTCATAGGAACAATGAATTATTGTCGCTAAAAATTATAACGTAAGTAGTAGCCAATGTAAATATTTACTTTCAATTGTGATGTATATACAATAAATAATACAATGTAGTAATACAATTTACAATAAATAATAATACTATAAATAATATTTGAAAAAACATTAAATATATAATATTGATGAAAAAAAACTAATTCCCTCTCTATGATACTACTACTACATACGACAGCCCCTAGTGCGCAGCGGTACCAGAGGCCATGCTGACTGTATGTGGAGATCTTTGGGGGAGTCCTTTGTCCAGCAGTGGACGTCTATCGGCTGATGATGATGAAAAAAAAACAATTCCAGATAATAAAAAAAAAGATAATGGGAACAACGAACACACGGACGCGGCGGGAACTCGAAATGTATTTGGTTTCAATTTGAACCTTATTCCATAGGGCCACGGAACATTTAGATTGCGCGCCCGGGCGTTCGTTGATCCGAGCATCAGCTGTTTTTGATTTTGTATTTCATTGCTGGTTTAGTACAGTAATGTATTTTTTATGAAACTATCGTTTTATTAAGCTGTACTTACATGATGGAGCGTACATAATGTTAATAAAACCTTTTAAAAAATATGTTTTTTTTTTTAATTACGATCGATTTTTTTTCGTCCCATCATCAAAGGTGCCATTAGTACTATCGTCTGTCTTCGTTTGCGGAAGCGGTCTCCTAACATCCAGTATAAAGATCGTACATTTTGTATACATTGCCTTCGGTCAACAAGCCATTACGGAGTATACGATTATATCTATCAACTGGATATCTCTGGATCTCTGTGGTGCCAAGACTTAGATCACTAAGTCGTTACGGAGTATAAAATTGTATCCATTCACTGGATCCCTCTGGATCTCAGTAGCATGCTCTGTACTTTAGGTCGCTCTGTCATTATCAATATAGTGCTGATATTACTGCGTGCGTTTTCATTCACCAGAGACCCCGCACCCCACCTCTACATCTTTCTACTAATGTTATATCATCATTATCAGCCGATAGACGTCCACTGCTGGACATAGGCCTCCCCCAAAGATCTCCACATGGATCGGTCCCGCGTTGCTCGCATCGTGGGTTCCCGCGACTCTAACCAGGTTGTCGGTCCACCTTGTGGGAGGCCTGCTAACGCTACGTCTACCAGTACGCGGACGCCACTCGAGGATCTTACTGCTGACCGTAATGTTTTTACGTTAAGGATATTTATAATCTTTAACTTTATATTTAATTAATTATATCTCTGGTACGTTAGTAGTAGCGTCAAGCAACTGACGCCATCGATAATAATAAAATTATTAGTGGAATAACATGTCCTCACACTAATGGCCTCGCTAAGGGAATATAAATTATATTATAATATCGATGCAACGCAGGAGTTGCACTTGGACTTGGTGTAATGACGTTTCTGTATGCAAAGCGTGCTGATGTGAATAATTTATAACAAATAGGTGCTTCACAACCCACGTCACTGCTAGCAAATTGCTGCTACACTTGAGATGGTACATATCATGTTACATACTCCTGTTCGCCGAGACTAATGACGGTACAGCATCAGACGGAGCTTGAGTTACGAGAACATTAACCAGATGATCACTTACAATAGTATCGTATTATTTCTATAATTATTAACTGCTTCCGCTTGCGTCGCAACAGGTTTTGAATTACATTCCTTGGGCCACAATTTGAATGCTGATAAGATTTTTCCAACCTGGTGAGCCACAACTATCATATTATAAATCTACCCTTTAGCAGCATTACTGTGTTATCAATATCAACATAAGAGCCAGAGTATTCGAATTTTTTTATATTTTTTACTATTACCACGTACTTAACAGTGAAGGAAAACATCGTGAGGAAACCTGCACATTGAAATTATCTTTGTGTGTGTGTGTGTGGTGGCCTTAATAAAATGGCAACAGACTCGCCCCCTGTTACATGGGACCTAACTTGACCACATCTGGCGAAAAGTGGGAGAAAAAAGGGGTGGTAGTATATTCGGAGAAATCGACTCACCATCCAAGGCCTTATTGTCGCATAATATCATGTGAAATTGTGGTTAAGTGTTAGTCCATTGGCCACAAAAAAATATAAGTTTAATTAAAAAATATAAGCAAAAAAAATTAAGTTATAAATTGATTTGATGAAGTGTTTATTCGGCAAAGTATTCAAACTTAAACTTTAGTGTACCATTAAAATACGAGTATATCGCAACTCTTCAAAATCACATCATATATATATATATGACAAACAGTAGTGTGCAATCATTATTATGGCCCGGTTTGAAGGACGCTGTAGCTTGAGAAATTACTGTGGTGACGAGATTTACCATTTTACATCTCAAGGCGACGAGCACGATGTGGTACAATGTATATAATCTCAATATGATTTTACCATCAGGTGATCGTCGCGCTCGTCTCAGAATAATATATATTATTATAAATTTTACTATCGAAATTGCGTAAAAACGCTAAAAGCATTTTTCTCCCAGTCAAAAAGCGGGTAAGGTGTGTGTGTTTTTAAGAACGAGAGCTTTCATGCCGCATTTAACGTAAAAGCTGAGATAACAGGGTGTACGTCACAACAGAAGCATTAAGAGCACTCGTTCACGTTAAAAATACGACTTTCGTAACGCGTTTTACGTGTATTCTAGATAAACATTTAACAAACTGATGGTAGGTCTCTACCACCGTCCTATGTAAATTAACCATGTAAGAAAACCGTCATGTCCGAAGAACAGCAGCCATCGTGGTTATTCCGCCAACCAGTTGTCTCTCATTTTGAATCTATAGAATCCCTATATAGTCAATTTATTATTTTCATTAGTATATATTTGTAAATTACACATATATATAATTCCACTACCGCGATGAGTTCCAGTACCCTTTTCCCAGATGGAGAGATTCCAAGATCCAACACTGTATCTGGGGTAGATTTAAAATTATTGATCTGTTATAAATTTTAACAGAAGCTGACAACACTTGGACAACGAAAGCAACCGGAATACATATTGAATGTAAAATGTATCAGCATCATGTTCCACGTATTTAGTGCGATACAAAGATAATCCAATCGCTGTATCGATATCGATACAGTTGCAAAACAAATAGCTTGTTTATATCGATAGATATTTGTATATCATAATACATATATACACGTTATTAGCTCTTCCCCGGCCTCTATGCTAGCCGTAACATAGTGATAGATTTGTAACTAGGACCCGCCGCCTCCCGAGCCCATCCCTGTTATTAACACCTTCCATTCTTAGCTAACCTATACTCGGCAAAAGGAATCTTCCTGTCAAACTTTAAGTCTCCAGGCCTTATGGTTCCAGAGATCATGATGAATCTTTACATAGGTTGAAAACTCTAAAATATATTATATCTAAATCATACTAACTCCAGCGATTACGTTCTAGTTTCCTTATACCGCAACTGTCATTTGTATATAAGCCTTCATGTAAGGATCTTAATATCGCAATCTTCACAATAGCATCGGACCTATTGAGGATTCTAGCAGTACATTGCTGCTGCTCGAGATACTTACTATTCCAGCGGACGTCCTTGAAATAATGCGGAAGACATATCGGTATTCCATTTGAATTTAACAACCTTTCTATGTCTACGACTATAATTATCCTAGACGGTGTAACATACAAACTATTTGAAACAAACTGTTTTGATTATTAACCTGATTTAAAAAATATTTTTTTTTTTAAATAATTTTTATCTTTCAGATTTTTGCAGGTTCTAACCCACCATTAACGTTTTACTGTAAACAACCTCTTTTTTATCGAGGAAGAAATCTTCAGATCATACTCTATTTTTGTGGAAATGACAGGACTAAATAGGATTTAGGATTACCATTAATACAGAAGTAGTCATTTGATGTGAAGATCCATGGGGTCTCCTACGGATGTCACCGGTGCCTATCTCTAACTATGCCTCCAATGAGGTTTCCTATGCTCTCCAGAACTCTTGCAATTCTACAAGATAACAAGCGCTTAATACATGCAAAAAAAGCAATTCAAGTTGTTGACGGATTTTTTTTTAAATTAGCAGTGAAAATTCATAGTACACGGATGTGTACACTACGAGTCTCGAAGTGCGGCTGCTGCGAGGATGTATAGCTTAATAAAACAGATGTTACATAGTGTACGTTGTTTACACGTCGTCTACGCAATTGTATAGATCCGGTGTATTTGCGGAGAGCTTTGTTGAATACGCGATTCCGATATAATCGCGGCGGGAGTCGACCTGCGCTGCCAAATACCAACTACGGTGCCGCCTACTGAATTTAAACGTAGTATCAAAGGGATTTTAATGTTGTTCTATCAAAGCGTGATGGAGTCGTGCTAGCTGTAGAGCTGTACCTCCCATCCAAATCCAAAACATTAGCACTCCATCGTTTGATCTCGTAATAAAGCAGGCTGTTCAAAACAATGTCGTTCGTTTCACCAACGAGATAGACATAAAAACGAACGAGCGTTGCGTTATATAGAATTATAGAAGGAAAAATATCAATATTTCGTTACTATTTTGGTACGTCGAGCTCAAGTGTTGTCAGGTACAAAAATATCAGTTCATTGCGTAAGTAAGCCCCGCAGGTTTACGTAAATGGCAAATCCATTTGGGATGGCAACTGTATAAAATTTTCCCTGTTAATATCAGCTTTTGAAAATCCATTTGGAATACAAAAATTTGCGTAGTAACAACCAATGTAAATTACTAATATATTAAAAATACGATTTTGACAAATTGAAAAATCCCCGCCTGATTATGGGAGACTAAACTCTTCATTCGCGGTGAGCATATAATTTTCTTGATGTTTGTCGCTTGATCTTGTTCCCTGTACAAATCCCGATAACAGCTCTCATCTAATTCTTCACTTGAAGACTAATCTTACACTTAGACGGGTAGGCACGTCCGCATTTTTCTAATTTTTCGCTGTACGCTTTGCTTAAGATAATGTGAAACGTTATATGATTATAAGGTATCTACAAAAAATCGAAAGTCCCCTAGACATCAAGACCTCTATACGTTCTATATCCTTATTACAAATTCTCTTAACCGTATACAAAAAGAAACGTTTCCAGTGCATTTTAGTATCCGGTCACGTATTTCGTCACACTTATATCACTACACTGGACAAAGGCAGCATCCGGTGCCGACCAGGAGTCGTAATACGAAATTTTTGAATACAAAAGGAGGACCCTTATACTTTCGTATCCAATTAAATTTGATGCCTTCTTAAAAGTATATCCCCGACTCGAATTAAGATTTCAAATGGAAACTTCACAACGGGATTGTTTGTTAACTTTGAAATGGAAAAAGCGAACTTTTTGACAGGACGAAATGAGGAGAAATGTTCGTCTTACATTTCGCTAAACGTCGAAGAAATATTAATTCAGAACGAAATGCTATTGCTGAATTTTGTCAGTGACTCCATTGTTAAATATTTAGGAATCTTGTATAATTTTACAATTCAGTCCGAATTTTCGGATTTGAAATAATTAAACTTATGTGTTTATCATAAATATTAGAAATTTCTTTATATGAACCCTAAAGACCACTTTTTATTCTAACCAATTTATCATTACTCAGATCATTTCTACGAATAAACTATTGCCCTTTCCTTTAAATCGTTCCTTTCTTAGTCATCCATCTGCGATACACCGATAAAGATAATTTACCCTATTTAATAGTGCAAAAAAAAAATTATGCAATTCTACATTTTTTATGTCTATAATGCCGACATGACCGTATTGGACTGATTTAGAACAAAGAAAAAGCAAATCAAGCCAAAAAAATACGTATAGCTGTACAACAACAAAACGGGTGCGAGATGTTTAAGTAGAATTACTAAATATAGTTTTTGTTTATACCACTGTGCCAACGCGAACAAGCAACCTTTAATATTTCACGGTCGCGACGGTTTCACTTTAATAAACGGAATTTCACTTATTAATTTACCGGAACTACAATAGGATTACAATCGCTAGAGGCTTTTACGATTTCGTAGAAAAATTCGGATCTAGTATTCAGATCTCACAATAATCTAATCGGCGAACACGTAACTGTAGACCGATCGATGGGGGAGATCTTTGATGGAAGCCTATGTCCAGCAGTGGGTGTTTATCGACTGACGATGATGAATAATCTGACAGACTTAACAACGGCAAAGATTAAGACTAAGTTTATGTCTCCAAATCTAATTAATCGTTAAGAACAGAAACCGTGTGAAAGCACCATAGCAGCTCCTATTTCTGCTGACATACAGTGGTGTTTAAACATTGCTGTGTTCTGGTTTGAAGCGCGTTGTAGCTACGGGAAGTATTAAGGTGAGATTTAATATCACCTGTGTTAAGGCGACAGGTACAATATGGTAATGTGTAACAATCATAACTATCGTCACGTTGTCGTGGAAAGGTGGATCATTTACCATCAGGTAACAGAGCGCTTGTTAAAAAAAAGCGAAAGAACAAGGAAAATGTTATAGACTGATAATAATTAACATATCTAAACGTTGGATTTTTCTCCTTTTTTTTTAATATTTGAATACATAGCATAAAATTTCAGTCATCTCCACATAACATATTTTTAATAGGTTAATCTAATAATTTCACCGGTTACTACTTTATCGTCATCATCTCATAGATGGATATCAAATGCTGGATATGGGAATTTATTCCACAAAAAATACTCTTTTCTGTTTTTCATTTTACCCCGTGTGAGTTCAGTGGTATATTTACTCCCCGTACAGTTACTGCTTAAAATGTAAAAACTTTAGTTTATTTTATCCTGTCCTTCACTAATTTATATAAATTAAATAAAAATTATACTTACCTATATAGAATCGAAATTTAGATTATTAAATTTTGATAAAGTTATGATGATATCATCTCTCGAGTTAATAGGATAATATAAATAGCCGCCCCAGTCCAAACCTACGTCACATCAATATGCTGCATAAACTTATTTCAATAGATCATAAAAGTAAGTACGGTTCAATTTTTCTGTTTTATGCTGGCAAAAAGCATATAAATTACCATTAAAAAAACTCCCACTTGATCTCCTCCAACGAGCATCGTAAAATGTTCAGAGGGACATAAAGTGAGAACTTTTATGTTTACTGTGACATCTAAGGTAATTAGGATTATTGATTGCACAATGTATAGATGACGTTTTGGAACTTCTTTTTAGGGAAGAGCAGAGTCAAAACAGTTTAGTATAAGATATGAATTGCCAATAAGGTGTTAGTAATCCTAATATGGGCGGGCGATCTGGTGGAAGATGAAACCGATAAATGTTGTTTATTTTCCTATTAAACAAGACGAGAGACGTTCACCAGGTGAAAAATAATGCGCCTTCCCATACCAACGTGGCGCTAGTTAGGCTAATATACACAGCATCACATTATGCTCGTCGCCTTAGACATAAGATTTTAGTTTAGTTAATTCAAGTAACACACAGTTAAAGTCAGAAAGTAATGTTTTCTTATCACTGAGTTAAGAGTCGCTGTGATACTTAGACGGTCTTGCGCAATAGAGACCTGCTACAAGTGATATGGGATTGATGATACCAAGAAAATGTTAACAGTGAATATCTTTTCATTAACTTGATGACAAGAGGTATACCTTGACGTTAACAATAGAAGTATTATACATGCAATGTACAATAGAAATAATATCAGAAATATTGAAACCGGTGCCAGTAAACAATATTGTAATAAATATAAAGTGGATGAAGACAAATTGAAGAGAGGAGAGAGATCTAAAGAATATATTGAAAAGATTTTCAATTTTACTTTCTGATAACATAAAGCTAATAAATTTGCATTATAAATTAATTTAGTTAGACATTGTTTAACACTGTCACGTTTAACTTTTAATTTATTATGCATTAAACTTCGTAGACTTTTCAGAGAAAAGCTCTTTATAGTATTACCGTTTAGAGAGACCGGGAGTGCTTTCGTCTCGGATCAAAGAGGAAACTTTTGAAACTTAAAGTAACAGAGATAATAACATTTTATAAAGAAATTTATTATAAAAGTTATTAGTCTTAACTATATTATAACGTGAGAACCGTTTTTATTGTTTCAGGGGTAAATCTTGAAAGAGATACTTGGGGATAAATTTCGGGAGAACAGAGAAGCGGGGAATTTTTGCCCACTAAACCCATCACCATCTATTTTACCAATCACCCCTTCGGTGATCACCTTCAACATTTGAAGAGGTCACGGGATGTCTGTTCGGACATCAACCGTCCGTCAATGAGATAGCCCGTCTTGGGGACTTATCGTAGCGGTCTCCAGAAATCTCTTGAGTAATGTTACAATGGCCGGAGACCACACCCATCGTTCTCCTCTCAGCGAACGAAAGGTGAGCAATGTTATTTAGAGAAATATTATCAACAGCAATGTAGCCTTAGGATATTGAGAATGGGACTAAATAGGTTTTCAGGTCCGTCGGCTTTGAAAGTGTCAGCTCTTCTAGCTTACAAAGCGATATAGACTTTTAAAAATGTCTTCCATCAAACACAGTCCCAAGTCTTCCCTCTTACATATCATACAAAAAATATTCGTCTACCATTTACAATTATTCATAATACAGTATTAAAAATAAAAATGGTCGCTACGGCCTCACGGAGTACGGGTACGTTATCCATCTTCGTATGCCAGGTTGTGTAGACTCCCATCATCTATAACGGATCGGTGTAGGCGGCGATGATTTATTGTATTCTAAATATACTAAAATCTTTAATCGAAGTATGCGTGCGTACAGAAAGAAATAAAACTATAGATAGAACTAGATACTACTGAATATATAATATCTGTGTGAACGCGCGCGTATCCACCGAAATAATATAGGTTATTAATATAATAGATATTTTCAGACGCACGTCGTAACCTAGAAGGGGCCAGGGGAAACATCAGAATAGTAATATTTGATGGGAGAAGCCAATTGTAAAATTCGCTAAATAATTGTGAATTTCACCGACTGAAACCTACTGAAGTGCTCTTTTGTATACGACGAAGCTACGAGATGAACGAGGCGTTCAACTGATGGTAAATGATACCCACAAGCGCTAGTGAGGATGTTATACACATCCTCCATTATGCTCCTCGCCTTGAAATATTAGATGTTAAGTCTGGTTACCTCAGTAATTTCACTAGCTACAACGTCATTCAAATCGGAACACAATATTGTTTGTCGACTGAAACAGGAGCTGCGATGGTACCTATTCAGACGCTCTCCGACAACGGAGACCCACCACCAGTATTATATTGTACAATTCTGATGGTATGTTGTAAAGTATTGTTATGAACCTTCTATATGGACGAATCCCAAAGGGAACATAGTTATAAAAACTATTAATATAAAAGTTTAAACATTTCGTACGTTATGGGGCTCGTTCGGGCGGTGGGGTGGTCGGCGATGTCCGCGTCACCGTATACGAATGAATAATAAAAAGGTTTCATGCGAACTACCCCGGTGTCATAATAAAATATGCCGCTTCGTGGAAATAACTAACGCCCTTTTCCTTTTACTTTCTATATAATTGAAAACGCAAATTACATTAAAATGCCGTACCGAAAAATTGATTCAATGAAAAGAGTAGTAAACGTTTTTTTATTAAATAACCCTCAGAATTAAAAGTTGAAGTTTTGTTTTGAATGATAAGCCAACGAACTGAAGACGTGATTTTAACTACTATGGTTAACAAGCAAAAAAACAGATTAATCTAACTAACATAATAGTCAAAATTAAGTTGTTCTTTATTAAGTTTAAACCCCATGCACCACTCCATTTGGTGTACGATAGACGAAATTAAAAAAATCGCTGGAAGCCATTGCACTGAAACAACGCAAGACCGTAATTTGTGGGATACATTATATAGACCTATGTCCAGAAGTGGACGTCCATCGGTTGAAACCATTATATTTAAATTCTTCTTATTCGGGAACCGGAGTGCCATTCAATAACCACAGTAACCATCTTCTTCTACCTCTGATGCAATACCGATCGACCAACCAGGTATTGGCCGACTAACAAATCGCAATTTAACCATTCTTTATTAGTCAAACTGACGGATATCGGGCAATAATGATTCCGGTGCGATAGTGACTATACACTGCAATCTTCAAAATTAGTGATTATGGCTTAACTTTATATGATTACAAAGCATTCTGACATTGCGACATGATCAAAGCTTTGAATCACAGCCGTGTACCCACGGGCTGTTAAGAATATGACTAAGTTGAGCCCTGCCTGTTGTAGCAGGCGACTAAAATGGTCTGTCTGTTTCGCGGGCTTTGATTTTGGAGGGCTATAGCCCTCGATAACCGAACATGCATGGGACAACAAATGCGATGTGGTTCACATACTCACTGTCGCCCAGCGATGGTGCTGAGGGTTTCGCCTTTCCTTGTGACGTGCTAAGTTGAACTGTACAGCTACTAAGATGACTTTTGGAGACAAACTCCGACGTCCCTGCTAAGAGACCACCGAGGGAGTTTTAGTGACTAAAATTCTCACATAACTCGGACTAATTCCCGAAATCTTTAGAAGCAGGTATATTTAGAAAATTTTCTCTCTGAAATAAAAAAAGGATATTGAATCAAGTAAGTTGACGTCATGGCGTACAGCCGCCCGCATCGCTTTATCTGTTTTTGGTTGGAAGCGCATTCCTCGCGGTACGCCGCCCTACTAATGTTATTTTAACAGTCCACGGCTTTATCTACCGACTATAGTGTCGGACGACTAGTTCTGTCCGATTATTGTGTCGGATGATCCAATTTGTGTCACTAATTAACGCTGCACGAAGCCAACCGTGAATAATACTTGAGCCGAGTTAATACGAACGCTGCGTCAACAAACATGTCAACCTGTGATTTATTTTCTTAACAAAGCTTACCATGGACTCAATTATTTTTGTTAACATATATATTTTGGAAGGGATTAAAGATATAATTTTATCGTCATCATCATTATCGTCAGGCTTTATTAATATTCTGGATGTAGGCCTTCCTAAATGTCTTTCATCAAATGCGGCCCGCAGCGTTTCGCATCCACGCTCTTCCGATAGCTTTTATGAAGTCATCGGTCCATTTAAAGAGAGAATGTCGTACTTCAAGACTTTCCTTCATCGTCGACCGTCCCTAACATGACAGACAAGGCCGGCCCACTGACCATTTGGCTTGCAGATTTTGGTAGCTATATCGACCGATAACTTTAGTCCTCCGAAGAATTTCTTCGTTCCGGATATAGTCCATTAAAGAAATGTCAAATATAGCTCCCTCTATGGCTCGCTGTGTGAAATCTTACATCTTCACTAAAAACATCATATAATTTAACCCACATATGCGTTTTCGTTCAGGTACTTGAACACTACAACAAAATCTTGAATCATGTCGATAAGCCTTAACAATCGTTATCTTCACATATAGATAAGAATTAATTGCTCGGTTGTAGCACCAAGAACATGCAAAACCGTTTTTTGTCAATGTGTGCCCGTTTGTTTGTTCCGAGCAATCACAGGAACGTTTGGACTGGTTATGACGGAAACTCCAATTGGATACATCTGAATATGACACAACCTAGGCGATTACACTGGCATATATTTTAGATTATAGTTAAAATACTCGGTTTCCTTTAGGACCTATAATAAAAATAAGATAAACTATATGTACATGGGTGTTTCCCTTTGTAAAAATAATTTATATTTTTTCAATAATAATCATATGTACGCCTAATATTATAGAACAGTTAAAGATAAAACATGAAGTTACTATCTAGATGAATCGTAACGCAACATTAAAGTGTTACTTAAACATTTTAAACTTTGTAAACAAAGTAGAAATATTTGTCAAGTTAGCCAACCTGATACCTACGCATATCCAGGGCATGCTACGTTCAAAGATAAAGAAACAGTTTAAAAACAAAGCTGTACGGCATTTAAAACGTGACAGTCGACACTGCCGGTTCCGCAATTTATATGGCCGTGTATTTTTCCCGAACTTTAAAAGAAATTTCATATTCATTTCGTATTTTTCAAATGAAACGTAATCCACTTTGTCTCGTCTAATGCGATGAAACGCAAAAGCTGGAATGTTCAGTTTAATAGAACCACAAATTTCTCACCTGTCAGCAATCTGTGATGGTGCTGCGACTACTCATAGGGAGTGGTTGTCACTTGCCAAAACATGAGCATTCTGCTCGTTTGCCTTTAAAAGAAAAAAAGGGTGGCTTATCCAAATTTGTTCCCAACAAAATACCTATACCGGTTGTAGATCGAAAGAACTATCATTAGTTTTATAATCTACAATCAGTATAGATCTTGAAATCTTTTAATGCCAAAAAGCTTTGAAAGAGGATTTCAAAAAATATCTTTTTGTTTAGAAATTTCGTTAACTAGAAAAGTTTTCTAATTAATTATATATAAATCTTTTCAGTTTTAGAAATACTAATCTTTTTTATTTCTTCTAAATTCACTCTCTTCCAACCTTTAATACTAGGCTTAAGTCGGAACAATACTTATGTCTTTCTTCCATATCTATCTAAGATTGACAGATTATATATATATATATTTTTTCAGTTTAATACTTGATCTCAATTTCATATGATGTCAAGTGACAATGAAGCATGCTCACCCAGAATAATCTGGCTTTAATATATTGACAAGCGAAACAGCAATGCTGTTATAGAGTCAGATTTCCAATGAGAGGGTAGTATATCAACGGGTTCGCTCCTGTCATGTAACACGGAGATTCTTAGTTCAATTCTGGAGCCAAGCAGTGAGGTTCAGTTTATGTCGAGGTTATTTTCAAAACTCCCTGGTTTGCCCTCTTGTGGTAAATCTGCCGCCATAAGATCAACATTGTGCTACAGTAGTTTCTGTACAACAGAGGCAGATAAATCACATATCATTCTAGTAGTTACACATTTTTCGCTAATTCATTCGTTATCATGATAATGTTTAGTTTATACGCTATTTAATATAGTTTAATAATATCTAGATAGATATAAGAAAGTTTTGTCGAATCGATACTGAAAAACGACCGACCGGTGAGGCGCGACGGAAACAAACGCGCCGCGCTGTGTCGCTCCCCTCAGCGCCCTCCATCCGTTACGCGGCTGATAGATAAATAGAACGATTGCTATGACCTGAATAAAGACGTTGGACTTGTTACATTAAGCCTAGATACATCTTAAAAGTATACCCGTGTGAACCTTGAGTCCGAGCTCCAATCGTGCGATCGGTTCGGAAACGATATAAACCGACCACCCACCATTTTTACTATCGCATTTTATGACTCATATAATTCTATCATTAATCATATTGCCAGGAGTATCGAAGAATGCAAGAAGCCATAACGGATATTGTGCTAAAAATATATCTGATCTTTACATTTAATCTGGTAGTACCAATTTCAGATAAATTGTCTGAAGCTCTCGATTATAGAATACATCTGTATAATGGCGTTCTTCTTCTTGAAGTGATTGACATTAATGGTTTTCTTAGTAAAGAATATTAAAGAACTTGGAAAAACTATAGCTCACAATGATAATATTGCATATATAATGGATGTCAAGTTTTTCAAAATTGTTGACAATATTTGTATTGATAGAAATAAGAATAAAAGTAAAAAAAATCTACTACATATTTCTATACTTCTCTTTTGTCCTCTTTGATTTCTATTTATACTCTTAGAGTGTAGTGTACACGATGGAGACTAATGTCCATGGATATAGTCCACATAGGGTCGGCCCGTACGTGGTCATATAGTAGTGAGCATGCTGCGAACCATAGCACAACGACGAGATGACGCATAGAGAAACTATAGCAACGCGTTTTATCTCATTCTCTCACAGCCTAAATCCTATAAACAGATTTATAGATGTCTCTTTTTCCTTACACTTTTTTGTTTCATAAATCAAATTCACACCGTTTTAAAAGGAATTTCACTACTTCTTGCTAAACCTTGTGCCATCTTTACTTGGAGGTGACCCCCCTGGTCATTCTTCTAAATCATTTAAAAAAATTAAAATTTAATGAGTATTTATTATGTAAACAAATAATCATGCGAAGTTTATTTTTGTTTACAAATATTTTTAAATTAACCTTTGACGAGAAGGCCTTTGACACTAAAGGCGCGTTAAGCAATGGAACTGGTTATTTTTTTCATATTAAACAAACATACATTACACTTTATTGAACACGAATACGGATTATCTGCTCCGGATGCTATAACCTTATCGCTTACGTCATCCGATACACACCAGCGGAGCACCATCTGCGCCATTACGATAGCGGAAATATAATCCGTAGAAACAGGAAATACGGAGCAGAATCGCGTGATTGATAATTTTTTTTTTTGAAGATGACATAACCTCGTTATCGGTGTGGGTTAGCAAATAAAGCGGAACCAATTATTACTGTGACCGGTGCCGGTGGGGCCACTGGGATCGGTGGGAGAAGCGCAGACCGATTCGATCCTTATTCATAAGCCAGAACAGGTGTTATTCGCATGTTACAAACGAAGAAGACCCGTGGGAAATGACCGAGTGGCAGATGAAATAGCTTCGACAGTGTTGACTTCTGACACAATAATGAATAACAAAAGTTTATCGTCTTAAAATATGTAGATTATTCCGTTAAGACTCATTCAGAGGATGACGAGGGAGAGAAGAGAATTTGAATATATAAGAATAGATCTATACAGAGCGAGCTGTGTTGAACTGTTGATATTCTTTATCATATATATGATAATGATTGTTTATCACATGATTCGGTAATCAGTAATATTGCAATCATAAGCCCCTCCCAGACTAGACACAGTGACCAGATTTCTTAATACTTTCAAGCAATGATCAATTTAGATAGCCATTGATATGCCAAAATATGCTCTTAATTATTTCGGGAAATTAAGATGAGTACGACAATTAACAATCCTTTGACGTTGTAAATTATAGCAATTAAGGCTTAACCCTGAAAGATTCTGTTACAAAACTATTAAAAGGAAATTAACAGAACGAAGTTATCAGTTAAAGTTGTCACGTATAGTTTGCATGTTTCTAAAGGAAACTAGAAACCGGATTATTGGTCTTAAATATTCGATATCACAGAACAATGTTTGAGAAAAAATCCGATCTGAGAGAATCCGTTACTGCTTTTCTGAGCTGGGAGTCAGGTATGCGACCAAAGGATTACTCGAGGAAAAAAATAGACAAACTTAAGATGGATTACCTCCTTACATTTCCTGCTCTTTAGTTAACTTTCAACCTCTGGGTTCCTCCAAAGGATTCATTTTGGCCAGGCTATGCTTGCAAACCTACTTAACAAATCCCTCTCTCTTGAGAGTCGGTCTTACAAGTCTAAGGAACATGGTCACAATTAGGGTAGCTTTTGGAAAGTATGATCTTCATCCACCAATTTGCGCACATCGCGTCTCTTAAAACTATGTAGGATTTAAAAAACGATGAGTCTTTCACTTCAGTCCATTTTGCTGGTATACCTTTATATTTCCAATTACAAAGAATTTTTCCAAACCTTCGCCGCCAAAAGGATGTTATTGGATTGTAGTGGACAATGGAGATTTTCTTCGAAGCTGTGTCAAGATCAATGTATTAGTGCGTTTTGTAATTCAAGGTATGATGCTGATCATTCGTCTTCAGAATCACATCACATGCAACGTACCATTGTCTTTCCAGGATTGTTCACGTGTTTACTTCATATTGGAAGTTAGCGGTTAGTTGCAGGCCCACGCAGTCAAAAACATTATAGATTAGATCTCCATTTACCATCAGGTGGGGTCAAGGTCAGGGGCCGTTACGCGTCCGTAAAAGTATTCTTTTTGCTGATTTCTAAGCGATAATAGTAATGAGGCGCGGCCTACAAAATGACCAGTTGCGTCGGCGTAATCTCGACAAGTCAACCGACGACTTCGATCAGGCGCAGGCTGAAGATAACGCCAACGGAAAACGACGTATCTTGTTAAAAGAACAGGCTTCACTAACGATAACAATTTGTAAGCGAAAATAATGGCCGATTGCTCAAGCAGCGATAAGATATAATTTTATTGCTTGAACAAATAACTTTAATTTCTTACTATCAGATATTCGCACTATACGTTTATTTTAGACCAGTGATGGCCAAAGATAGGCGCCTCCCCTATGGGCACTGCAGCGATTCAGAAGGGCGGTATTGACCACAAGTGCACCTTAAGAGCCGTGAATAACAGGCAGGGGGGTGATAGTATAATATGAGATTTAGAAAAATTGCTATATGAATTTCGTTCAATCCTCGTTACTGGACGTTCCTAATTTACACCTTTTATTTACTATATTTTACGATAGGGGTAAAAATATTATTATATATGTATTTCGTATTCTTTGCTAATAAATTGGAAAAAAATATTAATTACCAGAACGCGCTAAATAATATTTATCTGGAAAGGGATGTTAGGATAAAAAATTTTGAGAACATCTATTTTAGACTGTCTGTTTAACATTTAAGTAACGAACTATTAATTTTTTTGGATTTTCTTAAAAGATCTTAGCTTATATCAGCTGTACGGTTCGCTCGGATGGAATGTTGTGCATTTTAATAACTCGAGAGGTCTCACAATCAGATCCGGAAGAAACCTTTTCCGCTCTATTCTCAACGTTATACTTTTACGTTCTTTGCAAGTACTTCAGTGGGAGCTTTTTACTGAACTTATATGTTAGCAGAATAAAAGCAAAATATTAATTATACCTGATGGGTTTTGTATATATCAGTAAAACTAATAGGGGTACACAATTTAGAAAAGACGCAACTAATACGGATGTAGGTACAAGAACTGACCAACGGTTTATTACTTTTACAATTTATCAAATCGAACTTTAATTATAGATATTTCTTTTATGTCATTGATAATTCTAGATAAATGCTGTATAATATTTATGTCGATTGAGGGCGGACGTTAACAATGTTCTCGTGCCACAGCTGACCAATCGAATGTACTCAACCTGACCTTCTTACTTATCCTATAACAAAAAAGTCGTTGACAGTTCATCACACCCTAGAAGCTGCAATGGTAGATTACATAATAAATGAATCTATTAAAAACACCACTAATATATAGGATCAAAAAACCTGTCAAAGGAAAGTCGATACACAAAATCAAGTTAAAAATTTATTCTAAATATAACATGTCATTCTTCGAGTACCAGCTTCAGATAATAATGATTAAAAAAATATTTATATTTGGTTTGGAGAAAAAGCAAGAGCAGACAATAATTAGTTAATGATGAATGAGTAGTTGGCAGCGTTTAACAGTTTCTGTCAACAAACAGTCAAACTGTCAGCGCACTGAGAATGCAGC
Organism: Ornithoptera priamus; assembly: GCA_029034505.1. Taxonomy (NCBI): domain Eukaryota; kingdom Metazoa; phylum Arthropoda; class Insecta; order Lepidoptera; family Papilionidae; genus Ornithoptera; species Ornithoptera priamus. The sequence goes on along the minus strand of JARDWD010000527.1, from coordinate 2,142,855 downwards.
GTGCGGATGAAATAACATAAGCACTAAGATTCGTTTATTCTTTAAATTACATATTTTCTGTATGAACTGTCCAGGGTTTAGACTTTAGTTTCTCTAAGATAAATCTGTGTGCTAATCATCTTATTCAGAACATATACAGCATTGACTTAAAAGTTTTAAACTCAGTATGAATAACTTCTTGTATTGGAGGGAGTTAAATGACTGATAGAAAACTTACAGGTAAAAAATACATCATATCTTAACATACCCTTCATAAATACTGGTATGCACTGAGTGACCTGACAAAAAAGGATTCCAAGAAAGCTGGAAAGTCAAACTGGGAATACTCTTTTTATTAGTCGGTTGTATGAGCAATGATACAAGACAGAGTGTAAGTCGCCTTAGTCGAAGGAATTTGGCGTGAGTCATCGCTACAGAGAAGAGGAGATCAGTATCTTCCGAGAAACGACGTCGGATGCTGCATCGTAAACCGGCGCCCGGAACTTTAAAAGGGTACATACACTACACAATATGGCTACAGACTCAGTTCACTAAGCTAACAGACACAAATATTATTATAGATAAAACTTCAATCAATCAGCAATACTTTACATTCTAAACAACAATCTTCATATTTGTATATGTATCAACAAACCCTTATCTTTTGGGTGGATTTTGCAAAAGTTATTTCCTATAAATATTGCAAACCGTTGTAATCTTTAAACAGTAATATTTAACTACCGGATAGTCTAAGAAAATATAATAACTGCAAAGCTAACCTTCATCCAAGTTATCTACCAATATGAAGAACAGAATAGCAAAAATAATCCAATAGGGGTGTAAGGGGTCCCGCACAAACAACTCACGAGACCTAAGCGAACCTCACCTTCTCGTGGTGCACCCTGCTAATCAACAAACGAGGCCCTGGCTCCCATCAACCCGCATTGCGCTAGCGTGGTGGGGTGGCTCAAATCCCTCGATATGAACCCCTACAAACGACGCCTGGTGCCCGGCGATGCGGGCAGCGCGGGATTGATCGAGGTGGGGATCTTTGGAGGAGGCCTGTGTCCAACGGTGGATGTCTATTGGCTGAGGATGATGAAAAATAACTCAAGTGAAACAAAATAAACCCACATCATCGGAAATACTATTAGAGATTATTAAACGATTTTTCCTTCTGCAAATTGGACGAAGTGCTTTAAATTCGTGGAACAATTATCTCTGATAGTGACTAAGCGCAGGGTAACACAGGGGTTCCTGTTACCCTTAGGGGGATAAATGTTAGCTGTAAAAGCTAGCTGCTACTTTCATATTATATTTGCCGCCGTAACAGTATTGTTATTTTGGCGATCAACATATGAGAGTCGAAGATTTCTGAGGGTTTCTCTTAGTCACTCAAAACCTCATACAATTTAGGTCAAATTTTAACCTATTGTAGATAAAAAAAAAACAATAGACATTAAATAGTATTGCGACAGTTCAGAACAGCGAAAATGAGGTAGAAGACAGGCATTCGGCACCTGAACGACCAAAACTATGAGCCTAATAGCTGAAGGCTATTTTAGACATGAACAAAGCTAAGGGTATGTTCACATTAAATTTTCTGTAACAGTATCGTATCTAGAATAAAAGCACAGAACAACATAGCTCTAGTTAAGACGTCACTCAACACCACATTGTGCTCCTCGCCTTACCAGGTCTCCTTACCCCAGTAATTTCACTAGCTACTTCACCCTTCAAACCGGAACACAGTACTGTTTGACGGCAGAATTAGGAACTGCTGTGGTACGTTTATAGTCTCCAGAAGTGTGCTACTAGTGAATAGTAAGTAATGTAGACAAAATATATTTACATATTTCGAGGGTCCTTAAATAAAATAATTATACTTAAGTAACTGTTAAAAGCAACTTTTCAAAAGACAATGTAGGAACTTTATTATTCTTATATTTGTGTATTGATATCGTAATACTCATCATCATCTCGACCTATGGACGTCCTCTGCTGGACATAGGTCTCTTGTAATGTATACCATAAAACGCAACTCACGCTGTTTGAGTCCAGTATTATTATTATTTTTTTCAAAGTACAATAAAGTAGTTAAACATTTTGGCGATAAGAGATTTAGTTTGCGTCTGCTTTGAAGGTAAAAAGGTTTCAATAGAACAAATCAAGATGATTATTCTTAAATCAATAAAATTAATAAGAAAATTATTATTAAACAAATAAAAAAATATTGTATATATAATAATAATGAACTAAATATATAAATAAGATATAAATGTTAGATTAACTTTTTTTTAACTGATTCTTTGTACCAGTAGATAAATAAACGGAATAATGGCAGGAACACTGGTGGTAGATTTTCGATGTCCGGAGACCGTCAATGTGGGTAGTGTGAAAACATTAGTGTTCCAGATGAAGGGCGCTGTAGTTAGTATAATTACTGGGGTAACGAGACTCAACATCTTATGTCTCAAGTGACAAACGCATAGTGTTACGGTCTGAAGCATGACTTATCATCAGGCGAACGTCCCGCTCGTGTGGTCGTTTAATTAAATAAAAAAGCAGGTGTAGTGTGTATACAACTTAATATATAACTAATCGTCGGAAAGGGTTTGGGTTAATTAGCAAGTTGCAGTGTACAGACGAGGTCGGCCGCCGGGGCGGCAGGTCATACCCTATTACTTTATACTTGCAGCGTTATTAACTGCATACGAGCGAAATTCTGATATAAAACAAGGGCTAACCACTAATCATATAAATGGTGTCCTTCATATGTTTGTTAGATTTTCTATTAATCAACGAAACGACCAAATACGTTCACCTGATGATAAGTGATACGCCTATAACAACGAGGTGTTAGGATGATAAACACTGCAGGCGTGCGCTCCGTACTGGCAAATAAGCAATACATCCATACCTGGCTCTTTAAACCTATCCAAATAATCTCTCAAGTTCCCCAAAAAGTACACAACCATGGTTTGGTTATATGCCAAATTGGTGATAAGTTTATTTTTATGTATAAATAAGCAGAGATTTCGGGTGTGGTTTGCATACTCTACCTGGAACCTCTGTACGCGTTTGAGGATATACCACAGCACTACAATGTGCTCGTCGCTTCAGTCATAAGATGTTAAATCTCGTTATCCAAATAATTCCACCAGCCACAACCCCTTTCAACATCACCGTTTGGAATACATAGTTTTAGGTTGCATATTGTTTATTAAATAATTACACAGGTATGCCAACATGCGAAAGTTTATATGAGCCCTTGATTATGAGAGTGGTATAAGTAAAAAAAAGTTCATTTCAAATACTGGTAAAGTAACATAGTAAGAAAATAAGAAATATTTGACATACTATATTCAAAATCAAGGGCTCATATATAAACTTGTTGGTAGTTAAACGTATCAGAATAAAGAGATATAAATCAGAGCGTATTAACTTAAAGTGACCCACGCGTTGGTGGTTTCTTTCGGTGATAATCTTGAAATAGGTTGTTAAAATATCCATTGTTCGGCTTACATCATCATTCATATCACGCGGCGGGCCCGGAGCTACGCACACCCACACCGCCCCTTCCCTCGCCACTCGCACCTTCCCAATAAATTCCACAAATTTTGGTCCAATGGTAATAAATTTTTTTTCTAATAAACACACCAACATACATTATTATAGAAAAGGAAACCTTAAATATAATTTAAATGGAATTGGCTAAATATGTTTACTTTCTATTGTAGGGTCTAGGTAGATACCACTGCAGCTTATACTACCACTGCCAACCAATACACAAACCCTCGTGTTCCGGTTTAAATGGTGTTGTAGCTAAAGAAATCACTAGAGGTAACGTTACTTTAATATCTTATGCACTAGTTGCAGCCTCCCTTTAAACCGGAATACAGTAATCTTTGCACAATACTGTTTATATGAGGAAATTGAGTAGCGGTGTTACCTAGACGGTCTCCGGCCGCTGAGGACCACCACCAGCCTTGTTGCCAGAATCTCAACTTCCAGAATCGACTAAGTATACTATTACAGCATATAGTCCATGTATAACCCTTGCTGTATAACAAAAGAATAAATATATAAATAAAAAACTAGTATTAGGGTATTTTAATATTGAACAGTATTAGACGTTTTTTTATCTAATAACAGTTTTATTTAAATATTGTTCCGACATTGAATATTATACCGTGTCTGACTCCTTAGCCTATTTATGTAAGAACAATTATGATCATCACCAGATGCCTTCTTCAAAGTAAAATTCGACGATCAGATTGAGAAAAGTAATCCGGTCGCTTACTATTCTTTATTGACAATCAGAACATAGCATTAAAGCAGCCGATTTTCAATATGCGGGTAGTAGTAGTAGGTAGAGCCAAAAATGGAATTTAAGTATGTGTTACTTTACCTTAATTTTAACCTTGACCTTTACGTTTATTTACGAGCTGAGTATTATGATAATGTAAAGTAACAGTATGCTATGAATGCTGTCTTATTCTTTGCTATACAATAATTATCTTAATATAGTTAGTATAATATAGTTAGTTAAACCGGTACTTTACTGGAGTAGCTATGAATGCAGTATGAACGTTAAATTGACCGGGTATATAAAACGGAAAGTGTTTTATTTAATATCAATGAATATTAACTATATATAATATATATATAAATGGCGAAAGAATTGCCGTGAGAGATCGTTTAATAGGCCTACCAACTGGTTTTTTACTCGAAGAGGTAAAAAAAACTCAAGACAAATAATCGAATATTTGTTTTCATTTTAATAAAAGTTACATAAAAAATATAAAACCTCCTTTTCGATAATCGATATCTATTAACGTATGAGATATGTAAATAAAAAACATTGGCTTAAAAATTTCGTTACCAGACCAGACCAAAATGTTTAAAAAAAAGGCATTCGTAAATTTAAGCTGATGTTACACTGTATCAGCTTTGTCATTATCTAAGGCAAAAACATGATGATGGTAAAAAAATGACATCCGCAGTCTAGACTGAATTCTAACCTAGTTAAGCTAAGTATATGGACACGTGGTTGTATATGTACGAGCGACGAGTTAAGAGTTGTAACCTGGAGTTGGAAGGCGGCGTGTGCGCAGTAAATATAAATTACGACACTTAGCGCCATTTCTTTTTAACTTATCCCGCTTTAAGTGCTCGCGATAACTTGCCCGCCGTACTCAGAAATGGCAATGCAGTTGGCGCCACTCGACGCCATTATGTTTACTCTTGCAACATAAGCCCTTCACATTATTATAATTGTACTTTATATAACATTTCCTCAGAACATTATTAACATACATAACAAGCGTTTAATAATATCAAACATAAGAATGTTTCGATTATTGTTATATTATAACAAAATAATAAATTTTCATATCAAATCTTTATGAGTCTATCATATATATTTCCAAGGTTAAATAAGATCAATAAATTTTTATCTTCAATTACGCATTTTTAATTAAAAATAGTTTTTCATTGAGTATGATTTATTATAAATAAAGTTTGGTGATTGAGAACAAGAGATCATATTAGCAGAAAAAAAATATTGTGTCACGGGGGCTTGCACATATTTTCTATAATTTATTTTAAATTACCTAGCCAAATAAGCCTCACAAACTGGTTACTTACATATTAGGTAACTAAAATAGTTAAATTTATATTTTAAGTAGTTTTATTTTGAAAAAAAAATATCCATTGGGAAATTCAATAAGTTACATTATATTTTCTTTCTGTCAGAATACTTCATAAATCTTGTCTATTTCATGAAATTCAAATTCAATGTTTCTAGATTTCATAAATTCTGTCTCAGAATTTAAACACAATTAATTTTAAATAAAACTCTTAGGCCCTGGAAAAAGTTTTATTGCTCTTTTTAAAATTTTTCAAAGTTCATATATTTTGTCTATGAGGTCTTAATGGTTATAACTATTGTCACAAGTTGAACCAAACTAAGTAAAATGTATATATAATTGTAGTATCCTCTGAAAACATAAGATATTTGTTTGCCAATAATGAAGCTTTTAAAATAAAAATAAGATTACTGGAACAAATATGTTACAATTACATTTTGTTATCTTATGTATTTTATTACTGCACTTAATTTTTAGTATAACTTTATTTTCAGTTTTTAATTTCTAATGGATAAATGTTTTCACTTGAAAATGTAAATTAAATAAAGTATTGTACAATGATAAAAACAATAATCTTCTATGACAACATAAAAATATATTATATAAATAACTATAACAAAATGTTATAAATGTACTAATTAGTAAATTGTGTTGTTGCCAGTGTCAGCTAATTTTGTTTATAATAATATACTTTGGTAAAAAATATACTTTTTTCTGTATCAATGAACTCTTACTACAAGTGTGCAAATTATGATATATAAACAACATGTGACTGACAGTATAGTAAATTGTAGTAGATGCAAAAATAAACTCTCGCAAATAATTAGATTGCAAAATATTTATGTAAAGAAACAAACAAATTACTTCACAACTACCTTCAAATTTTCTACATTTACATGCAAGAAGAATTTTTTATTATTATAACATATTAATAAATTTTTCAACTCTTAGGGAGTCCGTTCAAATATTTTTTTAAATTACGTCATTTAGGATTTAAAAACTTAAAAAAATCTACTTACTGTTATAACCACGCAAGCGACGAAGTATCCAGTTCTTCGATTTTAACACTAGTTGACCCCTAAGCACAACATATTCACTAGGTAAAAAATAAAATTAATTACCGATTGATTCTCACACTTCAGTGTTAGTCGACAGTTTACCGATCTGCGTAAAAGTTAATATTTCTTATAACTATATTTTCATAATACGATATCACTCAAGTAATGTAAGTAAATAAAAAAATCGACTATGAATCCCACGACTAGCATTCAACTGAACAATCCCGTTCCATTTACACAAAAGTGGTCCACACCACAAGATCCAGGGAATATTGCGCACGCATCTATAGTCCAGTTCGTTGTTAAAATGACATCTGAAACGTTAACTTGACAAGTAACATCTATGTTACCTACTGCGCGTTTATTTCGGTAACATGTCTCAAAAGTTTCTCATTGTTATTATTTCAAAAGCATAAATAAATTAGTAAAGTTTAACCTATTATGAATTTTGATGTAACATAGAAAATTCTAAATATTTCTTCTCAATTTGCAATTTATTATTATGTTCTGATTTCTGGACGAAGATAATAAAGTCACCTACTAGTTAAGTAATTACAGATAGTACATGAATAATCGAAGACAACATTTCAGTTCATAAAAGCTTGTCAATAAATAATAAACTGACGTGTACTTTACTATTAAAATACATATAATTCATGAGTTTCGATTAATAAATATCATAATGTCTGATACCGACAGGATTCTTGATAATGACGCACAGTCAAGAGAAAACGAATCAAGAGGAGAAGGCGATTCATCCGCTGTGGTTTCTGATCGAGAAGTATACTTTCAGGCGTTACGAATGTGGATACAGCAGGCGCAATTGTACCACAACATTTCCAGTTGCTTCCCTTATTACATGATGACTTTTCAAGGTCTTCATAATAATCCAACAAATATTCCTCTTTTAAATAACAATTACCAGTTTCAAGGACAACAGTTTCCATTTCAAATACCAAATATTAGACCTACACTTGAAAATCAAAATCTACCAGAACCTCTAACACCTGTTGAAGGTAATGTACCTTATTATATTGAGACATTAGACTCTAACCAACTTTCAGATAGTGCTAACTGAATCCTAAAAATTATTACACACAAATTCATTATTATGAAAAATGAAGATATAATAAATGATGCAGCTCTAAATTAATCCGTATTTATAAAAAAGATAATAATATTTTAATTATTATATTATCTATACCAATAAATAATACACTTTTTCAGTGATTGCCAGACATGGAGGATTTGAATATATAATACCACCACTTTATAAAAGGTTGTTTGCAGAATTTATAGACTTTTTGTTGTTATTTGTTCTTAAACTTATTGTAACTTTTATAGCTGTGGATATGTTTGAGTTGATGTAAGTATACATTAATGTTTACCTATTAAGAAACAAAATCTCATTTTATATAAGAACTGAAACTAGTAAATATTATATCAAGCAATTTATATATAGTGAATCTTGGAGTGAAGATGTCATAATATATGAATACTATATAGCTATGTTAAATAAAAAGAAATATTGTACATGCATGGCAAGTGTAAGATCATGTCTGGAATAATCCCATATAACTACTAGCAATAGATTAGTATTTTAATATACAAATTATCTCATAATTTATGCATAATGCAGTACATAAATTATAATTGACACTTTCAGAGACCTGGACAAGTTTGATTTGTACAAATTTAGTGAACACTTTGAAGACTATAAGTCTGCCATGGAGTTGACTTCAGAAATTTTATTCTTAGAAGTTATTTACAAGATTTTAGTATGTATTTATGAGGTAATTTCTTTTTACTTATTTTTTATAAGATAAAGTTTAGTGTTATATTATTTATTATGTTTTTGTTCATATATTATTATATTTATCAAGCTTTATTATTCTCATTATATGTTGTCAATATAGTAGTAGTGAAATAAACAGGCTGTGGATCCGGGTCCACGCGCCCAATGTCAGATAAGCTGTTTAAAGTCGAATGGCTCGCAGCATTATCATCATCAGGAATCTAGTAGTGAAAAACTTGAATTAATCTTTTCAAATATAATAAATAAAAATAACATGTCTATTAGTTAAAATTATTTAAGATTAAGCAAGATGGAGTACACATATAATAATTTGACATTTTTTTTTATTTCACAATAAACCTAAATAAGCAAAACATTTACTTCAAATAAGTGGATATCTTTACCTGAATTTAATTTTAAAACTATTTCAATGACAACTATTGATTTAGAATTTTATAAAAAAAAATCTGTATGTTACAGGCATTTTGCTTAAGTAGCAGTGTAGGTCGTGCTGGAGGTGCTACACCAGGCAAAGCTCTACTTGGTTTGCGGGTAGTTACTGCATCTGCTGTTATTCCTGTTGAAGGCAGACCGAAAGAAACTGTACTTTTATATCCTGGTCGGGCACTAAGTTTCTTTCAAGCTCTAGCAAGGTCACTCATGAAAAATTTTCTTATTTCTCTTCTGTTTCCCTTGTGTGTGGTGTTTTTTGTATTCCGCCACAATCGTACTGGTTATGATCTTCTTTGTGGTGTCATCGTCGTTGAGGAAAACATGTTTCCTCGGCGAAGACGTGCACCTTAGAACTCGGTGATAAAGCTAACAATTCATTATATGTGGTTCCGTTGTTGAACATTATCAATGGTATATTACCTGTCAGCATATTTACAAAAAACAATAATTTTCGTGAGAGTTTCTGCATTGTTTTTATGATTAAGTTGCAACTATAATAGAGAAGCATATTTTTAAAGTATTTTTTTTATTTTGACTAGTGTTCTAGGGGCTATGAAAATTATTATACTGGATTTATATTCCAAAGTTATTTAAAACAAGAAGTCTGGAGATATAGTGAAACTGAGTACCTAAACTAGCTTGTTACTATGGAGAGTGGAAAGTCGAAAAATTTTGTGATATTTAATTCAACTTATTTTGTAATTATTTAAATGTTAGAAGAAAATAAATGTACAAAAATTAAAGGTCTTTTCATTCACATTTTTAATGTTTTTTTTTATTTTTAATTGAAAATAAAATAATAATATTTTACATTTATATGAATGCTAAAAGTTTTATTAAACAAATTTTTACGGAACTCATTACGTTGTTTTTATTATAACTTTATAGTAAACTAAACGTTAAAATTCGTAAAATTTGGTTTTTTAAAATGGAAATGGCATACTAGAGTGACGATAAAATTCAAATGTTAAATGAGTGCTAAAAACGCATAAAATTACCAAGAAAAATTGTATATATATCTGTGTAAAATATAGTTTTTTATTTTTGATTAAAATTGTTGTAATTGGATTTTTGAGTAGTATAGATTTAACGGTATTGATATTATTGGGATTAGATTCTAAATTTTATAATTTTTTAGGCGATTTCACAATTTTATTATTTATAAAGAGGCGAAAACGCACTTGTTTGTATTATATTTTCTTTTATCTATATTAATTGATAAAATGTAATTTTGTGAAATTAGATTTTATCAATTAATCATAATTGCTGCGACATTTCATGTTCTTAAATATAGAACATGGCTTTAAAATTTTATATTAAAGGTGCGTTCATTTTTTAATTTGCATCATCTGTTTAAAGTTTAAAGAATTATGCGTCAATATAAACTATGATCATAGTATAGTTTAAATACGAAAGCAAAGGTTTTATTTAAATAATAACGTAATTGATATAAATATTAATTTGCAAAATAAAAATTTTGCTGAGTTGGCTTCATCATTGTACCGTCAGTCTGCCGTAACGTGGCGGCGCTGCGCTCGTGTGTGCCGCAGGAGTGGCCCGATCCCGAACTGTCATTGTTAATGTAGTTTTCTGTGATAAGATTTACTGTGAAATTATAGTTTAGCATATTTAAACAATTGTAAACGTTCACCATGTCTGCATCAGGTGAATTCGGTAACCCTTTACGCAAATTCAAGCTTGTTTTCCTTGGAGAGCAAAGTGGTAAGTGGTTAACGAAAAATTTTTTCGTCGTACATTTTTAATACATAGGTTTTTGATTTACGACACGTATTTATTACGTTGTAACATTAATAATAGTCCAGTTTTTCAAAAACTTTTACTGAATAATTCTGTATTTAAAACGGAGCTCCGTTTTGTCTAATCGGAATGAATTGACGGGAGACTAGTGCAATTAGATGTAGGTTACAGAGTGGCATCTTAGTAACTATAAGAAATTCTCACGCAATTTCTTGGCTCCCGTTATCAAAATACCTCAGATAATCACACGAGTAATTGAGTGCATTCACACGAGACTTTGTTTTCAGTGGGGAAGACGTCGCTCATCACTAGGTTCATGTACGACAGTTTCGACAATACTTATCAGGTGAGTTAAGTTACTTTTACTAATAGGATATAAACGTCTTGTTATTATATTGAAAAAGCTATTTAATTTTTTTCGAACAAAAAAACCTAACATTAGTTTTGGATATGTTAAAGTGTTAATTTTTAAACACAATTCTATTTTTTATGATTAGTTTATAACTCCAGTATATATCATTTCAAATAAATATTAATTTACTATTAATTCCGATAGATGTATTTATATATGTATAAACATACAAAGTTAATTAATTTAATTATAATACATACTTTTTAAATTGAAGAATAGATTGAGTTATCAGATAACATGTAAAACATTGTTTTGTTATTACATTAATACATTTTTGTTAAAGTGTGTTAAGATGTTTCATAATCAGTTTTGTGTTTTTCATAAAACAATTGCTGTAGGCTATTTAATTCATATTATAGGTTGTTGAATAGATAATGTTTAATGATTAGTTCCAGTATAAACTAAACATTGTTATACAATATTAATTGTCATGTATTAGCCTTTTTTTGAAAACCTATAATAATTATATAGTTTTATTTTATAAAGTTACAAATGTAGTGTAACTATAAATTTTATCTGTACTATAATTTTTCATCCTGCAAATTACATTGGCACAAGACTAGTTCTTCTAAAGAGAAATATTATGCTGATGTTTAATCCTCAATTTCCACTCATCCTTGGTTTTACAATTTCAAAAATATATAAACACAGTATATTTTTGAAAACTTGTCTTTACATTAAGGCTAGTTTAGGTGTGGTATTCCCTTTCATTTAAGTTACTTATAAGAGATAGCTTTATTTGTCAGTGTGGACTTGACAAAGTAACTCACAATCACATTTTTTTTAGTTGTTCTCAACAGTTCTCTATATGATCACCTTCCTACTGATATCCTTCACACCACTGACTTCAAATCCTTACCCTCCTTTGTTAATTTCCTTTTCGTTTACATTCTATGTTCATTAATTAACCCAAATAACATCAAATTTTAGTTTCTTTGTCTTTTAATCAACTAATCCTTTGTATGTATTGTGTGTTATTACTGTGACTTCATTTGATTAATAAACTCTTTTTGTACAGAAAAGTTTAATATATATACTTGACATTGATGGAATCTATAAGGAAACATCATCAATCCAAACAATTGAATTGCATAAATAATGTCCACTTTAATTATAAATAACTTGAGGAAATAAAGATTAGTTGAAGTCAGCTCTCTCCTAACTATCCTCTTTTCTGTTACCATATTGTATTTTCAGACAATATTTTTTGATAGTCGTTTTTTATGTTATTAGAGGCAAAGTTTGTACCATTTATATAAATACCATAAGTGAATCTCTTTTTTGTACCAATCTATTTATTCAAGAGATGATAGTTGGAAACACAGTACACAAATCAATGTTATGTTTGGAGATTCAAGTATAATTATATTCTATATAATTAAAAATTTCAGTTTTTGTTACTTACTTAAAACAGCAGCTTTCGTTTGGCTGTTTTATGGTGATTTGATACATGAGTGGTAGTTGATTATGTTTGAATTGGATTCAGCACGCTTGACACTAATGATAAGCTAACACACTGTTACAGGACAGTGAGGTAGTTTCGATTCGCTTCATTTATTGTTGAAGGAGTTCTGATGATTTAAAATGCATTTAATAATTTTGATGGTCTTGAAACGATGTATTGAATTTCGATGATATGCATACTACAAATATTTGATCAGTGGCCTCCACCGCTTCTGTATTTTTAGTGATTCATCGGAAGTGATTGTACCTTTTATTCAAATTAAATTTGTCCACTCAATAAATTTTGTTTCATATTATTATATCAATTTAAATAATTTTATTATTGCACATAGGCAACAATCGGAATTGACTTTCTGTCGAAGACTATGTACCTCGAAGACCGTACTGTTCGACTGCAGCTGTGGGATACTGCGGGTCAGGAGCGGTTCCGCTCCCTCATCCCTTCTTACATCCGGGACTCCACTGTTGCGGTCGTTGTTTACGATATCACTAGTAAGTATACCATTTAATTAAGTTTTGTAAGTTTTATGTGAATTAACACATTCGGCGTGAGCAGTTCCTCTTGATAAGAAATTTATCGTAACATATAAGCCAAATTTTGTTTCCGTATGATCTATTTTTTTTTTTCGAATGTATTTGTCGAAAACATCGTGAGTGCATGTTCGTGTATTCGTGGAGCTTTGTGTATAGTTTTTCTGAAAATTTTCTATACCATGTGTACTCTTTTTTAGTGAACTAGTACTATGAATTAACTTGATAGTTTTATATTTAACTGTAGAAATATAGATTCAAAAATATATTTCTCTATAACCCGAGATTCTGTATAACCAGCTGGTCAGTAAGTGATGAGTATAGAGAAACACATAAACCCTTTTCTATTCCTAAAAAACCTTTTTTTTTGTTTGATGTGTAATTAATGTCACAGCATTATCTTAGGTATAGAGAAAACGACTATTAGCCTAGATTATGACCCCGGCTCTACTCTAGTTTATTGGAACGGACAAATGTTAAAGCGACATTTTGTCGGTGCCGTAAACACAGACTGTGTCAATATGAGGCCAGGCCCAAGAGTTTTGTAATATAGGAGGTGAAATCAATTTTTACTCCGAATAATACAAAAACTATTAAAGTGAATACTTCAACCAATTTAAAAAGAAACTTGTTTTAATAACAGGAAGGAAATTAGACATCTTCTTCTTTGTCGTAACCTCATGACTGAGGGACGTGACTATGGTGCGTTGCCCTGGCCACCATATCTTTCCAGACATTTCTGTCTTGCGCCGTGCGTCAAATTAGACATAGGCATACGATTATTACGAGACCCAAGTCATCCCTACTCGCATTGCGAGGGCGTGGTGGGAAATTCTTCAAAGCCCCTCATACGACCCCCTATAAACGAGGGCGCCTAGAGCACGGCGGTACCGGAGGCCTATGTCTGGTAGTGGACGTCTATCGGCTGATGATGATATGATTATTTGTCAACATATACTCGACAAATGAGGCATACAATTACATACAAAGTAAGAGAATCTTAAAACTAAAAATTTATGTCAGTGATTGATGACGCTGTTAGACGTCAGTTCAGCATCAGAGGTGTGGGTTCCATACAGGCAAAGAAGCAGTCTTTTTTATTTCCGAGAGGGAGAAATCTTCGAAGAGATACTTCATCTTCTGAGGCGAAATCAGAGTTATATGGAGATTTTTACCCGTTAAACCCCCCTCGGTGATTACTTTCGGCGTTTAGACAAGTCACGGTATCTCCTTCCGGAACAACCGTGACCTCGCTAACGCTATGCTGGGATAGACCGTTTCGGGATCTGTTTTGTGCAGACCCTACCAGCCTCGTGGGTACTTCAACGACCGGAGACCACGTCCAGCCATTGTCCTCCTCAGAGTAGTTTAAAAGACGATGAGAACCGCCATCCTGACAGCCAATGACACCAAAGGCTCTATTAAAGTAGGGGAAAACACTTCACCGGTGCGCCGTGACGCCACGCGTTAGCGCCACGATGTCCTCATCTCCGAGCGAGCAGTATTTACTCTGGCTTCTATACAGCTATCTAAATAATAATCTCTCGAATTACTCAAAATGGACACAATTGTGCTTTGACTACTAAATTGATGATAGATTGACTAAATTGTTAAAATGGGAAGATTATTTTGAAGTATCGATAAGATAGGGGTTTAAGGGGTGCCGCACAACAAATCACGGGATCTAAGCCAGCCTCACCTGCTCGTGGTGCACCCTGCTAATCAACAAACAAGGCTCTGGCTCCCACCAACACGAATTGTGCCAGCGTGGTGGGAAATGGCTGAAATTCCCCCATATGAATCTATATATATCGGCCTCGGGTGTCCCAAGGTACCGGAGGCTACGCTGACTGTAATGTTACGGAAAGTGGCGGGATGCAGCAGCGTAGGCCGAGCGATGTGGAGATTTTTAAGGGAAACCTATGTCCAGCAGTGGACATATATCGGCTGATGATGATGATGGGCGCATTAGTGCAAAGCTTTACTTCGTTCGCTTTTGTTTTGAGTGAAAGCATTGATTTTATTTTAAAATTAACAATCTGTAATGAGGTATTAATACAAATAACTGGTTACCATCAGGCCGTATACTTTTACCACATCAGCGGTATATATAAATATAAATCCATAATTATTAGTTTTCTTGTAATTATCAATTTTATTATCGTTATACATAAAAAGTTATAGTAACAAAGTTTCGATATCACATCAGATCGTGTTCCGTTTGCGGCGAAGCGGTGTCTCCTGATAACTGACCTTTACTTGAAACCGACCACAGCGATAAGTTTGAGGATACATCTCAACATGAGGTGTAATTAAATCTTACGAATGCTGCTCCGGTTATTAGTTAAATTTTTACCATAATTATTACTAGTACATTAGTAAAGTTTTATATATTATTACCGCTCTACACTTTGTTAAGCACCCTGGTAACATCGTAGTACCTGGCTCAGTTCCCGAGAAATTTAAGTAGTCTAATTTTAATTTCCACAGGATTTTACGAACATTCTCAATATTAATAGTCACCTGATGGTATTGTATACCACCAGGTGACTATGGGGACACAGGAATACGGGGGTATAAGAGATCCCGCACAACATCTCACAGAACCCAAACCAACCTCACCTGCTTGTGGTGCCCTACTAGTCAACAAACGAGTCTTTGGCTCTCACCAACCCGCATTAGTCTAGAGTGGTGGGAAATGGCCCAAATCTTCCCATATGAACCCTTATAAACGAGGACGCCTAGAACACAGCGGTACCGGAGGCCATGCGGACTGTGTACCGATCGATGTGATCTTTGGCGAAGGCCTTCAGCCGTGCACGACTATTGGCTGATGGTATACGAATGCCAATACCAACGTGGCGCTAGTTAGAATTATATACATTACACCACATTGTTTTTATCACTTCGAAACATGAGATGTAAATATCGTTACCTTAGTAATTACACTAGCCGCAGCATCTTTCAAACAACTGTAACATAGTAATGTTTGGAGGTAGAAATATAAATTGCTATGGAACCCTACCTAGACGGTCTTTGCCACCAGGAGTACCGTTTTCATTATACTATTACATTGTTCATATACAAGAGAGCTTTTTTTTTGTTTTACGTGGAGGGATACGCCAGCGCGCGCATACCTACTCTCGCAGGGGCAAATGCAGGTTATGTCGGACTGGCACCGACTAAAACATTCACGATGTTCCACCTCGTCGCCTTATGGCAGGGTCACGGGAACGCTTTCGCACACATCCGCGTCCCCGCCAACGCCGGCTGCTTTATGCAGCCCTATCTCGGGAGCGAGAGAAGAACCCTCCCATTTCCACCTCTATAAGGGCTCACCGCAACACACATCGTGCCCCATCCTCGGTCTCTTGCAGTCACCTGGGCAACGGATTTCTTAGAATCAGTCACCCAGAGGCTATAGGAGCCAAGAGAGAAAATTTCCGATTCTCTGCGGCGGATCCGATCTTGGGCTCGCCGCCACTCGTTACACGGCCGCGGAAGATAGGGAGAGCGGCGGAATTGATACCGGCACCTCTTTTCCCCCCGGCCCCACCGCCGCCGCATCAGTAGTGCGGCACCATAGTGGCGGAGGGTAGAGAGCGGCGAATCTCAATACCAACACTCCTCTCCTTCCGCGACTCCATCTCAGCTGCAAAGAGCAGTATAAAGCCGCCCCTGCAGCCCACCGGCACTTATCCGAGGTGAGCTCACTTTAATAGGAGCTCTAACCTGGAGCGGCCGCCTCAGGCCGGCCTGGTAGGTTACTTTTTGCTCCACCGTGGAGGACCAAGCCAGGGCTACTGAGCCCCTCCGCCACGACAAGGCGGGAACCTGTTCAGGGGGATACATGAGAGCTAAATTAGCTAGAATAATCTTGGTGGACAAGCTTGACCATCTTCAGCTTATTTAACATCATATGAAATTTTGGTCAAATATTATCAAAAAATTATTATTGTATGATTTCCAATTCTTTACTCATCCAGGTCAATTCCTAAAGTTCATCAGCAGGGTTGACGTCAGCCAAGGTTGTAATAAAACCAAATCTCTTACAGCAACATAATCAGAAATACGTTTCGCCGGCTTCAAACAGTGGGATAAAGAGAATAATGAGAATTGTGATAAATCTATCCAACACCCAGCTTTGAGTGATATGTAGAATGATTATATAATTTTAATGACAAAAAAAAAACTTTTAGTAATGAATATAAATCACTGCTACTACAATTTTATTCACTATAGGTATGTATCAGTTAAATGAAATATTCCGTAATAAGGTTTGTGATGAAGATTTTATCCCCCAGTGTTGCTAGGCGGGACTTGGGGGGCGAGAGAGGGGTTAGACAGAAACTTATTAAATATTTTTATGAGCCAGCGCAACATCGATTTTCTTCTCTGGCGTAACGTACACTCCTGAAACCGAGTTTTCCACAAACGACTCTTTTAGAGCACGACGTTTTCTTTATCCCTCTTGAAAAAGGGTCAGCTGTGCAATAAACTAGAAATGTAAAATTGCTCTTTTTTTTATTTCATTAAGCGACGAGACGAGCGGGACATTCACCTGATAGTAAGTGATACGCCCGTCCATAATAACGAGGCGCTAGTTAGGATGGTGTACTGCCACTACCTTGCGCTCGTCGCCTTGAGACATAAGATGCTGAGTCTCATTACCCCAGTACACACAGTACAAACATTACTATGGTTCGGTTTGAAGGGCGCTGTAGAATGAAATTGCTGTGGTAGTAAGACCTAACATGTCTCAAGGTGACGAGCAGATTATAGTACTGAATATATCATGAACTAATTACCACGTTATGATCTGGCGTATCATTCATCAGCAGGTAAACGTTTCACTTGTTTCGTCGCTTCAGCAAATCACAAAAAATAAAAGTGTCTGTCGGTAACAGCGTGAGTGAGATTGTACTATCTGAATCCTGTACCCTCTGTCCTATTAAACAACGGTGACGGCGCCCTTCAAACTGGATCACTAATGTTTGTACATTATTTGGAGGCCGGAGTACGAAGCTGTGGTGGTATCTACCTAGACGATCGCCGGCAACAGAGATTCAGAAAATTCATTGCTTTATTACTATACACCGATTGAAATCTTAATGGGGTCCTTTTAGATGTTACTTTCCTACGTCACATTTCCTATTACAGGCCTGAAGTTCTTAGTTTTCTATAGATCAACCCTTGAAATGATAATATTCGATTCAGAAAGATTTATCCGTGGAGATGACAATTTAAACAGAAATTAAATTGATCATAATCAATCCTTCCAAAACTTTCTACATGGTTAATTTTACCTTCGTATTACTCTGTCGGGTTCCACTTTGTGTTCAAAAAACACGCTCGATTCAGAACCTCTTCCTTATCGTCGCCAAGATCTGGATTTTGGCCTACACCTCTGATATATCTACCAAGGTCATTAAGGTCGTACTTAGCACTTTTGAATTGACTGAATATGGAGTGACTTGGAAATTCGACTTAAGGTTTTCAATTTACAAAAAGGTTAAGTCATATTCTAGTAGATTATATATCTTCTAGTAATCTAGTAATTAAAGAACTGTTCGTGGTTATATAAGATGCGCCTACATCGTCTGCTGCTGCTGGTTAATGAACCGGTCCGAATGAGGACATTGAACCTTTAAAAATTGCAATTTGCTCTACTCCGCAACCGTGTCATATTAGATTTATTTTAAGTATGAGGAAATAAAATAAATATGGCCAACTGAAGGTCTATAATTGTGTCAGTGGTCCAGTGATGTATCATAGAATCTAGACTTCTACAATATACCTTATAAAAGTTCATCACGCCGAGTATATGAGAGGAAGTACATTGACGGATTTCTAACCTTATGTGACAAATACTATAGAATATTAATCGAAGGATAGACAGAAGTAGGCAGAAAGATCTTGAAGTCCCTGCCAATGATCTATTGAAAGCAGGAAGTCGATGAATCTCGCCAGCGTAGAATCCTATGTGTCAACACACTGGGTGTAGACCAATAATGAGATGATGGTTAATCTTCATAGCAGAAGTAAAATATAGTCAAAGCTATCTAGTTTGTAATTAATCAATTTGATTTTTTTTATTCGACGAAGCGACGAGACGAGTAAGTCATTCACCGGATAGTAAGTGATACACCTGACTCATAACAATGTGCTGCTGGTTAGGATACACAGAACCATATGGCGCTCGTCGCTTTGAGTCTTAAGATGTTAAGTCTCGACCCCCAGTAATGATACTAGCTACAACGCCCTTCAAACTGAAACATAGTAATGTTTGTACACTACTATCTGTCGGCATAATATAGGCGCTGATGATTAACTGTTGATCAGCGGAGACCGATTGATCTCCAGCAGCAGGCACTTAACCACCAGTAATTATAATCTCAATTTCGATTATCAATTTTCTTAGAGAGAAACGTTAGTAAATTTGTCAATGCAAAATTGTATATACATATTTGGTTAGACTGTGTACACTGCATCATGTGACTATCCAATTTGAAGTCGAGCAAATCCACAAGCTCAGGGTTTACTGCGCCGTAAAATTAAGGCTGTGTCCCGGTATTGCGGCTGTGGCTGCCACGTTGGTTTCCATTGAAGGTGAGCTGACTCATCGCTATGTGCGTCAATAATATTTGTTAACTTATATATATATATATATATATATGAATAAAATACATACAGGTATACATACTTTATGTATGTATATATGAAAGAAAATTTTTCGTTTCCTTGGGTTTGACTGATAGAAAACGCTTTATGGCAATTTACTTGGTCTCTGTTCCTGGAGACCGTCTAGGTAGGTTTTTTTTTTGTTGCGAAGCGACGAGTCTAGCTGGACGTTCACGTGACGATAAGTGATACACCCATCCATAACAACGTGGCGCTAGTTAGGGTGTTACACACTGCACCACATTGTGCTCACAAGCCTTGAGACAAGATGTTAAGTCTCGTTACTCTAGCACTTTCAGTAGCTACACCGCCCTTCAAACCGGAACACAGTAATGTTTGCACAGCAGTATTTGGCGGCAGAAATAGCCGCTGATATGGTACCTACCTAGAAGGTCTCCGGCAACTGAGACCTACGACCAGCGAAGCGTCTATTTAAGTGGTCAAACAGTACTGTGCAAACATTACTGTATTCCGGTTTGAAGGGCGCTATAGCTAGTGAAATTACTGTGGTAATGAGACTTAACATGTCTCAACGTGACGAACACATTATGGTACTGTATATACCATAAACTAATTACCACGTTATGAATTGGCATAGCATTCACCAGCAGATAAACGTTTCGCTTGTCTCGTCGCTTCGGCGAATTAAAAAAAAAATACAAATGTCTGTTGGTAAAAGCGTTAGTGATTGTACTATCGGGAATTGAACCCACTGCTCTATAAAACAACGGTGACTGCCACTGTGCTAATTGCAAAATCATTAAATGTCTGCCTGATAACTGCACAGTAGTATATTTCAACAACAATGTGGCAAATGAAACGACGATAACTTTTTTTTTTTTTTGTAATTCAATCTGCGTATAATGTATCCGTTTCGCAATTTCCGGTTTGGATTCGTTGATACTACGTGAGCATTTGTCAAATTAACTGCTAGTTGATGACCAATAACATTTAACTTTGAATTATTTTCTTGTTACGCCATAATAGATGTATATCATCATCATCATCATCGGGACCGATCGATGTGGAAATCTTTGAGGGAGGCATATGTCCAGCAGTTGACATCTACTGGT
Source organism: Ornithoptera priamus (assembly GCA_029034505.1). Lineage (NCBI taxonomy): Eukaryota > Metazoa > Arthropoda > Insecta > Lepidoptera > Papilionidae > Ornithoptera > Ornithoptera priamus. The sequence continues at coordinate 2,122,000 of JARDWD010000527.1, read as the reverse complement.
TGATGATGAATAGATCTATATATATAACTTTATCAACTCATCACTAGGTCTACGAAATTCATCATCATTATCAGCCTTTGTTTATCCACTGCTGGATATAGGCCTTCCCCAATGTTTTCCGAAATTGTTTAAGATAAACAGCCAAAATTTGGTAGAGATACTGCTTCTGCCATTTAGAGGTCACCTAAGAATGGACCTTACAAAAATGTTGGGAGAGGAATCTTCTAGACATAACCATAGCTACATTGTTATTCGCAGGCGTAAAGATTCTCACCAGCTCAATTTGTACGTTTTTTTTTTGTGTCGAGGGGGAAATCTTATAAAGATTTACCCTGCTTTTTGGGGGAAGTCAGAGTTATGTGAGATTCTTACTCAATAAAACCCCTGCGGTAGTTTGCATCAGTGCATTCGGAGAAGCCCCGGGATCTCTTACAGAACGCACCGAATTGGAAAGTCTGAGAAGGGCCAAACTCTTCTAGATACTATCGCTGAGCCGTACACTGTTCCCCACCCTGAAGGCTCGCGTAACTCCTAACCTCTCTTAGTCGCCCTTCTCCGCCAGACAGGGCTTACATTAGTCCTATTCTTACCAACCCGCGACTACCAGATCGTCGAATCACTGTCCACCTCGACGATCGGTGTGGAGATCTTTGACCTATCCAGCGATAGAGGTATATCGGATGGCGATGTTATCATTGGCTTTATCTTCCATCATAGTACTATATGCACAGTGTTTTCATGTTATTCGAGAGTGAATTTTAAACGTTGACGTAAGCGCCTGTCTAAAATTCGCTTTGCGTAACGCTGAAGTAAAAGTAACTGTTATACCGGAATACGTTATATCGTAGATAGTAATATTTTTATTTTTGTGTCGAACGTAAGAGTAATCTTGATTACTCTTCACGGTAAATGCGGTACGTTTGCATTAAAAAAAGTAACTGCTCTTCGCGTGTGTAATACGTAACCCCAGTTTTTAACAGTCGGCGAAAAAAGGGGGTTATAAGTTCAACACGGGTTTTAGTGTGTTATTGAATAGACAATGGAAACTGGTTTTCATTTATATGTATTCTATATAGAATAAGATATGAAATTTAGTCTTCAAATTTGTAAGACATATTCCAGTCCGGCGGTAACTCGCTTCCCCTTTCCGTTAGTAACATCCCTCGCAACTCCCTAAGGAGAAGAAATTTTGTAAGATCCATTCTCAGGTGATCTAAAAATGGTTCAAGCAATATCTCTACATATCTTTGAATGTTTCTATTTAATAATACATACATTGGGGATAGAGATTTACAGACTCATCACGAGATCTCGAAAATATTAGACGTAAACACTTAAACATGTGGTAGATATATTGCTTCTGCCATTTCGAGGTCAGTTGTGAATGACTTTTATTAAATTTCTTCTCCGTAGGGAGTTGCAAGGGTGAAAGAGGAAGCGGGTTACAACCTGACGGGAATATTTCTGACAAATTTAAAGACTAAATTTCATATATTATTCTATATTACGATCAGGAAAGCGGGCGAGGAGCAGCCAACACATAGCTAGCTAAAGATATCTGATATCAAGACTTGATAACTTCCGTTTTATATTTCTAAGCTCTTCCTATATTTACTTAAAAGTTGACTCATTTTTGTTCTTTTGTATAATTTTGTTATAAATTTTAACTAATAATAAACGTGCATACTGTTTGGCAGCAGAAATAAGCCGGCAGTAGGCAATAAGTATATCGTAATGTGTACTGTTTTCGAATCCTTGAAACTGACCAGCCTTAATCGAGCAGAAATATTCATTGTTAGATTAAAGTAATGCGCTTGCGTGATGTATACGGTAATAAGATTCGATACGTACAGGTTTTTTTGTGCAACTTGTATTACTAAGTCTTTATTAGATACACTGCGCTAGCATTGATCGCTTTAAATATTATGTACGTTACACTATTCAATAAATTCTAACACTACAAAAGTGTAGTTAAAATTGTTAGCTATCATGGCAATTAATACGGAATCAGTCAATTATATTGTGCACGAGGTAGAAATAAAAAGAAATAGTAGGAGAGCAAGAGAAATAGAAAGGAGGAGAACCGTCGGTAAGGAATATGCCTGTCCGTAACAATGTACCTAACGCGCGCGTAACGCCCTTCAAATCAGAACACAGTAACGTTTGCACAGTACGATCTAGCGGTGGTCAGACGGTCGCCGGCAATAGAGACCTACCACCAGCAGAACTTTTAACACTAGGTTTATGGATCTTTTTTATATACCTATCTCTAAGGCACCCGTCAAATTGAGAGGTGAAAGTAAATATGCAATTTCTTTAAAGACCCAATTTATTCCAATACAAAATTTCACAATATTTGGCTTCACGTTTAAATAAAATATTAAATATTTATCTCTGCTCATTGTGTCTGAAGAAAGGGAGCATCCAACGATCTAGATTCATATGCGCTCCGAGCATACAGAATTCCCATAAAACTTCGTAATTTCCAAATTGTTATTGTTCAATCTGTTTTCAAGACGCGACGTGCCTCAGCCTCAGTGCAATCCTCCGATATCCTTAAAAATCATAGACATGGCCGTCCTACCTCTAGTGCAGCCTCGTTTCAATTTTGTCCCGTGGCCCGTCTACTACAATTTCGATATCACCAGCAACATTTCGAGATGTATTGGAAAAAGCTCGTCCTCTCATTTTCAGAGTCTAAGCAAGAAGCAATACGCTGTGTTCTTATTCCAACCTCCTGTAAATAAATTCACCTCTTCACTATCTGAAAATAATTCTGTCCACTTTCAACACATTTTGTAGTTTCCTTATCGGATTCGCTTTCACCTAATTCACATTCATTTTCTTGGGAGGAATCTTCGGCATAATCGTCATTGATCTTGAGGATTTTTCCAATATCTTAATATATCTTTTGGATTTACGTTTGATTACTAGAAATGAAGGGTAGGTAAACATAAAAAATTTAGGCTGTGCTAATTCTATTATCCTATTGAAAAATGTACAATCTTCAATGAAAGTCTTTACATAAAACCGAAACTTTTGTATAGTGTGAATGCAGCATTCTTACTGACGATCTTCTCTTACTCTTGAGCTCTTTTTGACGATAGGAAATGAACGTTACATAGCAGATCCAGCTAAATGCTCAGATCATACGAACTGGTTTAGTTTACACTATCGAGGCGAGTTTGAGACAACTAAATGGTATGGGAGATCATAAAGACAATGCTTCCTCTCGTGTACTGTGCGATCTAATGAAGATACTAAATAAGTCATTACTTGATATCATCAAGCACTGAGCTTTTGTACAGCTCTCACAACGGACGGTAGCCGAAAGGTTCACTTGTACACAGGTCCTAGCCTGTGCTTGAAGGTATCATGTAACCACTTATTTCGCATCTTTGTATCGTACTCCTACTGGATAAATAATTTGGCTAACAAAGCAAAAATATAACGATTATTTTCGAAATAAGCGTATCCGTCAAGTTGACAGGTGGCGTAAAGATAGGTATACCGTATAAGTATATCAAAAAGTAAAATACTTAGAACGAAAAAAAAATTGTCAATAAATTAATTCTATGTTAAAATTTGATACTTCAAAATGTTAGGCGACTATTAAATCTAAAAAAATGTATCAATGTAAAACAGTTACAGTAACAGTTTCGAAAGGTCGCTTGAGTCTAGAAACGAAAGGAATAGTTCACTTTGATTCTTTTTGCTTCGACTTTGTGTAAAAACCCGATGAAATGCGTTATAATGCAGCTCGACACAATGCCAAGTGCGAAATGCTTCGATTGCAACGCCAAGTTCGCAAGACGCGAGCCTGAAACACTGAAAGGTGCCAGTGACCCCGACTAGAGACGGCCGGCTGGTTTTATGCACTGCAATACTTGATATACTTGATGCGAGTATATCGTAAGATATGATGGATGATTATACTGGATGTTCGGAGACCGTCTCCGTAAACGAATACAGACGATAGTACTAATGACACCTTTGATGATGGGACGGAAAAAAAATCGAGTGATTAAGAAAAAAAATTTTTTTAACGTTTTATTAACATTAATTATGCTCCATCATGTTAGTACAGCTAAATGAAACGATAGGTTTATAAAAAATACATTACTAAAAAAAAACCAGCAATGAAACATAAAATCAAAAACAGTTGATGCTCGGATCAACGAACGCCCGGGCGCGCAATCTAAATGTTCCATGGCCCTATGATATAAGGTTCAAATTGAAACCAAATACATCTCGAGTTCCCGCCGCGACCCGGCGTTCGTTGATCCAAGCATCAGATGTTTTTGATTTCGTGTTTCATTGCTGGTTTTTTTTTAGTACAGGAATGTATTTTATATGAAACTATCGTTTCATTTAGCTGTACTAACATGATGGAGCGTTAATAACGCTAATAAAACGTTTTAAAAATATGATTTTATTCCAAACAGGATTTTTTTATCCGTCCCATCATCAAAGGTGTCATTAGTACTATCGTCTGTATTCGTTTACAGAAGCGATATCCTAACACCCAGTATACATAATGACCCAATATCATCATCAGCCGATAGACGTCCACAGCTGGACATAGGTCTCTCCCAAAGATCTCCACATCGATCGGTGCCGCATTGCTCGCATCCAGTGGGTTCCCGCGATTCTCACCAGATCATCGGTGCATCTTGTGGGAAGCCGCCCAACACTACGTCTACCGGTACGTGGACGCCACTCGAGGACCTTACTGCTCCATCGACCGTCCGAAAAATAACCACCCATTAATAACGAATTTAAATCGCTGGGAGCCACTGGAATCAAACAGCGCTATACCGTGCTTTGTGGAACACATTGCAAGAGACCTAAGTCCAGCAGTGGTCGTCCATCACTTGAAATGATGAAGAACGAATTTACTACATTATTTTAAATACACAGTAACTAAATATTACTGATGGTATGTCTCTTGCCGGAGACCGTTTAGGTGTATACCACAGCAGCGCCTATTTCTGCCGCCAAACAGTACTGTGCAAACATTACTGTGTTCCAAATGGAAGGGTGTTATACCTATGAAATTACTACGGTAACGAGACTTCATGTTTCAAAGCGACAAACGCAATTGGTGCTATGTATACCACTCTGCGGCCACGTTGTTATGGACAGGCCACCAGGTGGACGAAGATTTTCATCGGATGCTGGGATTAAGGTTCCTAGCTGGCACAGCCTAATTTGGTGACATGTACATGTACAACGACTATTTGATGGTGCAGTGCTACTTATTTAGACATTTTCTCTACAATAGAGACATTATTAACGTAAACCTGTTCTCTCTCACTTTAAGTAGTTTCCTCGATGCTGAGGATCGTGACTCCTAAACCTAAATAAAAAACTATAAATGTAACATACATGTTTATGTGTTATATGCCTTGTCTGTATGTGTATGTAGGTACGATGCCATTAATGGAATGTAACCGTGGGATGGGAACTCAAATTGCACTCAGCGTCGCATCAGCATCGTAAAAACATGGAAATTTTCCCCGAGCTCCCACTTTTCACTGCTCATGATCCGGTTAAAAGTGTTTCATGCAATCGTATATTTGTTGTAAATAAAGAATAACCATGTTGATGAAATTATTTACTTATCATCATCACCATCAGTCGGTAGACGTCCACAACTGGATATTTACAAGGTGACAAGCACAGTATGATCATGATAAAAAAAAATATTTTAACACATCATCATCAGACGATAGACGTCCACACAATAACACTATCTTAATTAATTAAATCTGTTTAAGATGAGGAGTGATGAAGAACTCGTTTGAGCATATTGTTTATGGTCACATACCTATACGCGTTTGTGTCGCTTATTGACGATTACGTCACACATGAGTCACTTTCAAGCCGGTTTATATATCCCGAATGTTATATAAAGATATTTAATTTAACAAGTATGACGTTCACTCACACATGATATATTACCCATATGGAGCTGGTTAATATGTTTATCATAACACCACATTATATATATATATATATATTTAATTTTACTAGCTTATTTATTTCTGTACGTCTTACACTTCTGCGACTTGTACACATGTTTGGGAAACTCCGCCACATTTTCACCTCGCTAATACCCTAATGTCTCAAGACAAAAGTCTTTAATCAATGCGTCCGACCTCCTCACTTTTACTTACGGCGCAGAGATATTCCACTTAACCATCGGGCTGGTCCACCGATTCAAAGTAGCACAGCGAGCGATGGAGAGAGCTATGCTCCTTTTCTATATATGTTATGAAATTTATATAACATATATTTTAAGAAATCAATTAAAAATCTTATATCCGTATTAGTATAACGTGATGATTGTAACATACGTTGGAAGCATTTATTTATAAATATACAGTGTGTATAAGACGCTGTATACTCTTTTCATCATCATCAGCCGATAGACATCCGCTGCTGGACATAGGCCTCTCCCAAAGATGCCCACATCGATCGGCAGGGATTCACATGGGAGGATTTGGGCCATTTCCCACCACGCAGGCCTTGTGCGGGTTGGTGGGAGCCAGAGCCTTGTTTATTGATTAGCAGGGTGCACCACGAGCAAGTGAGGTTGGCTTGGATCTTGTTAGCCTGTTGTGCGGGAACCGTTATATCTCTTTATATACAAGAATATAAAATCCAAAGTATAAACGGAGATAAGGAGAAACGTCGCAGATAAATAAAGCTCTTTATGTTGCTATAAATGTCTAGACTTGGGATGAAACTTTATTGAGTACTATAGTCCGCCATTTTTAAAATGTACAGCTACGGACTGAATAAACTAGAATTTTTTTTTCCTCAACTCATTTTCAATGCAAAAGTATGTCAGTGGGACGTTATTTTAATATAGACTTTGAGGGATTTTGTCTAATCCCGTATCGGACGGACGGTAATCCAATTACCTATTGTTTATATTTATACGTCTAATTTGTTTATTTTTTATTATACTAAATAGTAAGATTTGTTTTATCTTTCGTTAATCCGAGCATCAGCTGTTTATGATTTCGTGTTTCATTGCTGGTTTTATTTTTAGTAAAGTAATGTATTTTATATGAAACTATCGTTTCATTTAGCTGTACTAACATGATGGAGCGTTAATAATGTTAATAAAACGTTTTAAAATTATAATTTTTTTAATTACGAATCGATTTTTTTCCGTCCCATCATCAAAGGTGCCATTAGTACTATCGTCTGTGTTCGTTTACGGAAGCGGTCTCCTAACACCCAGTATTTATGTAATGAAGTAGCCGCTTCCCGCCCGCTTTGCTGACCGTAACACCCTCATAACTCCCCTTAGGAAAGGAATTTTGTATAATCCATGCTTAGCTGATCTCTAAATGGAAGACGCAATATCTCTATCAACTTTTGAGTATTTACGTCTCATAGTTTCGGAGATCTCGTGATGACCCTATGAATCTCTGGATATCTCGTACAACAGCTATTCCCTGCCCACTTGCTAGCTGTAGCAACCTCGCTACCTCTTTTGGAGGTAACATTTCGTATAATCCGTTCTTGACTGAGCTAAACTTGATAAAAGAAATATTCCTCCCAAATTTTAAGTTTCCAGGCCTTATGGTTGCAGATACAACGTGAGCAGCCTCTATATAGGCGGAAATCTCTTATATACATAGATAAACATGTACTGACACACAGAAAAACCTCTGGGGGATTCAACTAATACACATAACTATTATAATCATCATCATCATCAGCCGATAGACTGCTGGACATAGGCATCACTCAAAGATCTCCACAGAGTTCATTGAAGGGAATTAGACCTTAGCTCGCCGTGCTCGCCAAGTGTGCGTTGATGGGTTGTCAAAGCCTCGCCAGTTATTCAGCAGTATGCACTGCGTGAAGGTGAGGTTGACTTTAGCTCGATAAGATGTTGGACGGACGCCCTTAGCTATATTCTTGATGATGTCAGCGCTGCAAGCCATGCGACGGTTACAGCTTATCTGACACTGGGCACGTGGACCTGGATCCACGGCCTGTTAAGGACGCCCTTACACTCCTGCTGCATATTCATCTAAATGCAAATAATGGTCTATATTCCGATAAGACCTCAACATTGCTTGATACTTTTAACCGTTTAATTACCAACTTAAAGAGACAATGCTTAAGTGGATCTACGATGCAATTGGTTGCAGGGACATCTGCGGGGATTAACTTCCTACTCTCACTAACTGCAATTGCTCTAGAGATGTTTTTTTTTATCAACGAGCACATACTCGTCGGTTATTACTACCACATTTACAGTAAAAAAATTAAGTATACACTGCATTGGTATAATAATGGTGAAGAATTTTAGCTCGCGGATCTGGTATCCTGGGTCAATAAAACTTGCAGCGCAAATTTCATTATAAAAAAAATGGTAAAGAGTGTGTGAGGTGTTGACATGATAGAGTAGACTGCACGTACAAAAACGTTGCAATAGTTCGGATAATTTACACAGCATCACATGCTCATTTTGGGGTATATACTAGACTCTTTACGTCAGTAATAATTCTTTTTATTCTACATAGCGACGAGGCGTGCATGACGTTCTTGGTGATACACCTGCCAATAAGAACGTGGCGCTAATCAGGCTGATATACACTGCATCACATTGCGATGTTCGCCTTGAGATACTTATATCATCATATCAATGGGATAAGGCTTAATATCTTAATATTAAGCCTCCTTACCCCATTTATTTCAATTGCTACAAAACGCTTTAAACCGGAACATAGTAATGTTTGTACATTACTTTTGACAGTTGAAATTGGAGCGTCGGTGACCTGTCACCAATAAAAAAAAGTATTTTACTCAGTTATTTTCTTAGATGTTTGGGAGATGCTGTCAGGCGGACGATATGTCATACAATGCGGCCGACGCACCAAATGTTTATACTCGGCTCCTGATTGGTCGAAAATGTACGCGCTCTCATTGGTTGTTATATATAGTTCATTACTGTGATTGGTAGATTATAGATTTAACGGATTTTTTGTATATATAGAGGCTAAGTAGCAAATAAGGAACAGTGTTTAGTTCGAGTTTTATTTTTATTTATTTTCATATACCTCGCGGTTATCAGATCCGCGAGCTTTGACTCCGATGAAACTGCTGCGCTTATCAAATTAACTGCGGTACAAACTTTATCAAAAAAAAAATAATGCTAAGAAAGCATCTCACTCTCGTCCGCATCACTTCCTACTCTACAAGCGCCGAGTACCTACAGATGTTACCATTAGTATAAATGTTCTGTTTAGTTCAGAAGCTCTACGAAGGTTTTATTTTTCCCTGACACGGCAATAATCCACACAGTAGTATCCGTTACATTGCATTACATACAAATCGTATTACACGGGTCGACTGTATTGTAAACATCTGAGGCGTGAACATAACATAATCATGATTGTTTAGTCATACAATCTTATTGTTATTCAAATGTATGAATTAAATTTACTTTCAACTAATGTTCATCGGTTAGCAAACTCAAACTTTATTTTAATAGCAGAAGCGTCCGAGACGAGCTAGACGTTTACCTAATGGTGTCGTCATCATTATCAGATGTCCACTGCTGGACATAGGCCTCTACAAGATCTCCACATCGAAGGGGTGTAAGGGGTCTCACACAACAACTCACAGGACCCAAGCTAACCTCACCTACTCGTGGTGCAGCACTGTTAATCAACAGACAAGGCTCTGGCGTCCACCAACCCGCATTTAGCCAGCGTAGTAGGAAAAGGCCTAAATCCTCTCAAATGAACCCCTAATGGTAAGTCAATACAAATTCACTGGTAGTAGGTCTCTGTTGCTGCAGGCCGACGAAGTAGATACCAACGCAGCGTCTATATCAGCCGTCAAACAGTAATGTGCAAATACTGCTGTGTTCCAGTTTGAAGGGCGCTGTAGCTGTTAATTACTGGAGTATAGAGACTTAACATCTTATGTCTCGGACGGCAAGCGTTAATCTGGTGCGGTGTGTACCATCCTAACTAACATCACTTTGTTATTGGCAGGCGTATCACTTAATATCAATGAAACCACCAGCTTATCTCGTACATTTACATCGTACATTAAAAAAAAAAAACGAAACAGCAATATTTACACTCAACTACAATCTTAGATCGTGCTTAGTGGAACTTACTACGAAAGACCTATGTCCAGCTGTGGACGTCCATGGGTTGAAATGATGATGATAGTTTTACCACCAGTTAAAGGAACTAATCTTCATCTTGAATTTTTTCATGTCTGGAGGTTGGTTGTTGTGCATTACGTAACAATGACCTTTTTAGTTTTTCAGCACTTCTCTATCTTGTCCATCATGATCAGGTACGGGTTAGCGTAAACTTCCGCATAGTGTCTTTGATATGAACTAAGTCCTAAGGAACTAATATCTTCCTAATCTTGTTTGGGTTATGAGTGCGAGGCTTAAATAAATTGGATAAAGCGGTAATCGGTTCAGCATTTAGAAATATGATATACAGGTTATTTCCTGCGGCCGTACAGCAAGGCGACTTTTTACGGTTACAAGTCGTTTACAGTGACGGTGCCTATAAAGCGATAAACTGTCGCTAATTGCTCGTAAAGCTGGGCCGGGTCGGGTCGGCCGGCGGCTGGCGGCTGGCTCGAGCTGAAGTTACGATCCACGCTCGGACACTGAATATTGATGGCCCCCAGGTCGATATCCGATAGAAGTACCGAGGCACCTTGGAATTTATAAAACTACAGTTATGCTCAATAAAATAGAAACTGCTGAAAACTTAAATTTCGCATTAATATGGATAAACCAATTTATGGCATTTTGTATAGTGTTATCTTAAAGTGCCTCTCCGACTAGTGAAGGTTGACGATCAGCGTGGTACAGTCATTCCTGTCTCTGGTTCGGCGGAATAATTCGGACGCCCCAGATATGCCAGTCCATTCCCTGATGATCCTCAACTATGACCTTAACAATAAGAAGATATAGTGTTTTACACAACTAAATACTATTACGAAATAGATGCATGTGTTTATTCATTACTGTTGGATTGGTTTCTACTGCCGGAGACCGTCTTTATAGGCACCACCACAATTCCTATTACTGTCGCAAAACAGCGGTGAGCGAACGTTACTGTCTTCCGGTTTAAAGGACGCTGTAGCTTGTAAAATTACTAGGGAACGTGATTTAACATCTTATGTCTGAAGGCGAAGAGCGGCAAGTGATGAATGTGAATCAGATGAACATGCGGCTAGTCTCATCGCTTGGTTAAACTATAAAAAAGAAGTCCTGCTAATGGCACAGAGAATGATCATGGATAATAAGAAAATAGTGGTTCTCAATCACAACCTTCGACTTGAAAGCCTTGCTCCATGATATATTGGGGCATGAGCATTTTATATCATTTAATAACCGCGCTTAAATGTGACCTTAAAGTAAGTTTTAAAAATAATGGGACTTACCACTTACTATCAAAACGACGACAAACTTATGGAGCTACGTAAAAAAAAATTACGCTATATTAAGATTTTTATGTTTGGCATAACCTGAACACAGTTCAGAACGAACATCTCAGTCTTGCAAGAACTAGGTGTATGTAGCGTCTTCCATCGTCCAGTGCCTCCTCACATTCTTCGGGCACATCCCACAACGAGTAGCTATATCTGTGGAATGACTTATGGTTCAAGGAAAGGGGGAAGACCAAGGCCGCGCGGTTAAACACCAATAGGCCGGATGATACAAGTCAAATCTGTGATAAATGGTCGACAACACGAGAACGCAAGAATAGCTACCAGGGCACGAAGAATGGTGACAGCTTGTGAATCCTGCCAGTATAACGAAGAAGAAGGTTTGACTGTTTTTGTACTCCATTCATTTATACATACATTGTGATGCATTGCAGACGCGAACTCGTTCCACCAGACGTCGAAGTGGATCGACGACGTGCGCACGGAGCGCGGCTCCGACGTGATCATCATGCTGGTGGGCAACAAGACCGATCTGTCGGACAAGCGGCAGGTGTCCACCGAGGACGGTGACCGCAAGGCGCGCGAGCTCAACGTCATGTTCATAGAGACCAGCGCGAAGGCAGGGTATAACGTTAAGCAGGTACGACACGGCTTCAGCTATATACTACTACTGTTACTGTTAAATGCCTTCATCTTGGTCAAAAGGATCAACCAGCAAAGATAACATTGATGTGGGTGATAGAACTCATCATGTTTTTTTAGTAATCTGAAATTAGAAGGTGGTTTTGCACTGATGGTAAGTTTATGTAGGTACTACTGCAGCTTGTATTTCTGCTGTCTATCAAGTGTGTCAAACATTACTGTCTTCCGGTTTGAAGAGTTTTGTGGCTAGTGAAACATGAACAATGAACATAGACATGGTGTTGAAGTATAATTTTGACATACTATGTCTATATGACTGTCTACGTTTATATTAATTAAAATTGTATGACTTCCAGCTGTTCCGGCGGGTGGCGGCCGCACTGCCCGGCATGGACTCCGCGGAGAACAAGCCGCCCGAAGACAGTATCCTTTTCATAGTCAAGTGTTCACACTCACAGTTTCACAGCGGGCTCGCAGCATCACACACAGGCCACACAAAGCTCCCATACATCACGCCAGCCCATACACGCACAGTACTTTTATATACGTAACGCGTTTATATTGGACTCATTGTGCCGCAATGTTTTGTATGAAATAACGGCTAATGGACGCGCACTCGCCCGTACTCGCGATTTGTTTTTACTCAATAAGGTGTAAGATTAGTTATGAACAACCCTTTGGGATTGGAATTTATAAAAAAATATATAATCTTCACAAACATCCAAAATAATTGTACAACAGATAAAAGCTCAAAAACAATCACATAGATAAAAGTTTTTAGCTATAACTTGTAGTAGGGTTGATGATATATTCATTCCACTTAAAGAAATAAAGTAATTTATCGTTTATCAGTGCATCATCAGTGTAGCTAATCTTACACGTTTCCGTATACTTCGGTGAAGTAGTGGTGACCCTCAGGGACCCGTCCGTGTCGGTGGTGGTACTAACGTGTTAACATCTGTGTGTGTTGTAAGTAAACTTAACAATTACTAATTCTTTGTCTTCCCGTTAATTGTTAAACATTGCCTTTATTTCTGTCTGTTACATGCGCTTTAGTATCGTCGTCTATCAATAATATTGCTGTTTAATTAGTTGTTTTAAACTGTGTAGGAAAAAAAAAAAATCTCATCTCCCTACCCTTCATTGATAGTTTGCATGATTTATATATATAATTATAGTTACATTAGTTACTTTTTATTTTTATAACACTTAGACTACGAGAATTTCCACCAATGTTCTACTCTTCCCAATGTGACCAAGGATGTTCCCCAGGTCTTGATGAAGCCTGTCACATTGAATATTAATAGGCTGGAGTGATAATGAATTATGAAGCCTTCCGAAGCAATAACCCTATGGTTAAGAAATTATCATCCAGATACGAGCACAATGTTTATCATCTATCAGCATGTTTATAGGAGCAAGTGGATATGTTAAGTGAAATAAAAAAAATGAACATTTTAAGAATCCAGAATAATTTTAGATACTAAATATGCATGCGCATTGAAAACATCAAATTTCTTTTATAATATCCTAAGTCCACCCCCACAATAATAAAATATCATTAGAGACTTTTTTTCATTTCCATTACTTTATTACTTATTGATGATAAATAATTACAGTACATACTTTCCATGTTTTTTTTTAACTTCGCTTAGCATGCTCTGGATTTTATATAGAAATGTTGATACTATAAATTGAAACCTAATCACATTTATTATTCATTTCATTTGTATTACTACACTGCCTGTGATAGTTTTAATACTGCCTAAAATATTATTTATTGAATTTAACTTCAGTTCAATATTTATTTAAAAAATTGTGTTCCTATTAAGGAAAATCTATAAAAAAATTAAAATATATCTTACATAAATAGTGTCTATATATATATGTCATAACAGTTTGTTTCTTTGCAAATATTTGACATATAGGCATATAATGTATTTAGATTTACACTAGATGAAGTCACAAGCAGTGTAAGTCATGCCCATAGTCTTCAGCTTCCACTTGCCGGATTAGTGTTATTATACCTGTATGTTCCTTAATGCTGCCGCAGTGCACGAGGTGATCCTGCGCCAGGCGCCGGGCGACAGCAAGGAGCCGGACAGCGGCTGCGCCTGCTAAACTACCTGGTCGAGTTCGGAGTTGCACTGTACCCACTCTACATTGTACGCCTGTGCTTCCCAATCCAACACCCACTGACCGATGTAAGCTGCTTTCAGAAAAACAGAACTCATGCTGCAGTTCAGTTTCGAAAAGCGAGATATAGTCGTCTAATAAAACGTCCCATTATATCGCTAGATAGTCGACTAAAAATATCAATTGCAGACAAGACACGTTAGTTGTCGCACATTTTCTAGATTTTATTATTCTTATTACCAAAGCTTACTTGTTCTGTCGGTGGGACACGGATCGGGGAACACAGTTATGGCAACACTATCGCTTACATCACATCGAGGATAAAGTTACCATCGCAGACCTCTTAACAAACCATGGAGTGAAATTAAATCTAGGTGGATATCTTCTTTCATGGATTTTATTATGAGACGTAATCAATGGTGTTGCTATCTTTGTCCTTTTAAACTATAAGGGAAAGTCAACAAATGATAAATCTAAAGCAGTTTATAAAGCGAAACATTTTTTTATATATATAGTGAGAAGATACCTGATGGTAATACACTTTTACTTATAACATAGTAGTGAGAGGGAGGAGGCTTTCTACGCTCGTTGCCTCAACGCATAAAATCTCACGTTGCAGGAGTCATAACAAATCTTGTCAGCTCAATTATATCATCAGCTACAGAAACCTTCACAAGTAAAATATTTGCGTACTATCAGTTAGACAACGTGTAAGCCAAGGTCAGGTCAAGGGCATTATTGAACACTCTGCCGTAACATACCAACTGATATATGAGAGCCAGAGTATTCTCTAATAAGTGAAATTTCTTATTACAATCATAAAGTAGTTTTATTTGACTATTAATTGTTTAATAAGATGTTTAATTTATAAATGACTTTCTGTCTTGTTTAATCCGACAAAGCGATCTGATGACGCGCTGATGTGCTTGTGTGGCAGCCTGAGTGATATTAGTTGATAATTTACAATCAGTTGTCCGCCGCGCGCGGTGTGCGTTGCGACGCAACTATTCGCTCATTGATCGTACTTAAACATTCCCTACTTAGTTTTCAACTTACCCTACTTCAAACTATACTGTTTCCATGACAGTAACAATTTATGTCCATGGGCAGCCGCGACCCTTCTGGTGTTGCGGACTGTCTATGGGCGTCAGTCATCACTTTCCAACAGTTGAACTGTTCGTTCGTTTGCTCACCCTTCTTATACAAAAAATTAAGAGCCAAAATGCTCCTGGTCCAGCGCGCTTCATTATCCACTGCCTCAATGCTCCTATAAAATTCTGGTCAAGAGATGGTCTATTATGGACAAAAATCTGATCGCTTAAAAGAGGGCAAACGCCTCATCATAATGACACAAAAAAAATATGTCAATTTACTACTTTAACCGTTACAGCTTAACTGTTTTAAATGCAGATTAATTTAATCAATTGCTATACTTTATTATATTTTTAATCTGTACAGATGTTAAAAATTTTACCAAATATAAAACTTATATTATCTGTAAATGCTAAACGGCAACATTATTCAACGTCAATGAAATAGAATAAATTAATTTAGTGAAATAATGATTTTTTAGATAAATGAAAAAGGTGACTAATGAATTTTAATAAAATTATAACATTTAAAAAATTACTATTAAATGATAGGAGTGGCAGTTGCGTCGCGGGCGACCGTCGCCTCGGCCGCGTACACAAAATGGCGCGTACGCTCACCGCTGGGAAGATCAGTTTCGCTTTACATGAACTGTGTTTTAATGTAAATTACGCTGTATGGTTTTATGTCTTCAAGACTGAGCTCGCGCGGCGTCGTCTAGTTAAATATGATGTAACGGTAAGAATCATACACAACATTGTCAATTTATGTGAGCAATATATTCGTTAAAGAAAATCAAGCTGCGCCACCTAAATCAAGCTGGAGCATGTTATCTACAACGAAAAGCTTTTAAAATGAACATTTGATGTAAGGGTTGCGACATACAACTCCTGATGATGATTTGCGCCAAGCGTGAGTCGAGTACAGTAGACTTAGTCGTTGGGAGCTCCTGTGTTGTATATAGCACGCTTCTGCGCGGGCCTCCCTACTAGATTTGCTAATAAAATCGATTTTTTTCATTTTTTTTTTAATTCGACATTATCGCACATTAAAAAAATGTCTACTACGTTATTAATTGCACGGAGGTCCAGCAGCGAATGTATATTTTAGTATTATTTATTTTACTTTAGCTTAAGATATAAATCTTATGATTATCTGTATTCTGTGAATTGGTGTTACAAGCTAACAGCTAGCCTTCATTCTATATATGTGTGTGTGAATCGTCATTCCAATGAGCTTTTGTAAATGGTTACAATATTTGTATATTCTTGATCATTGATCGAGATTTTTTTTGTGTGTTAATCATGATCAAGATTTATTATTCTTATATATTTTCTTTATCTAATTTTACTTTAAATACGTGGAAATTTTACTTTATTTTTGTCCTATTCTAAGCAATAACAACGTTTTAAGTGCAACATTAAATCAATTAAATTTTATTTTTGTATATTAACTATTATATTTAATAACATTATTAAATAAACCTAGTTAAGTATATGATTTCGGGTATTTCATCTCGCGTATGTTTTGGCATTAAATTTTCCATTTTTTATAATTGTTTATTGAATGTGGCAACACACTAAAAACCCGGTCGCTATTTATTAACCACTTTGATATAATTATGTAAATAGCAATAATTAAACTCACGCTGAATATTTCAAATAAAATCTTTTAAACACTATACCGTATTTATTTCTTACGAATCCCTTTACAGATTTTTTTTTTATCAAAGATATTGTTTTTAGATGAAAATGTCTTTTGAATGTTTTTTAATCTACTATATTTTTATAGATAAGATCAAACATAATACCCAATACCTTCATTATTCTAATTGTTTTTTTTAAATTTGTCTAGTTTACTACAAACACAGAATCATACAGATGTTGTAAATGTATGCAATACTTCTATTAATTTTATAGTAGTGTTGCCAGTGTAATTTTATTTTGACTATTTTATTATAATTTGCTTTAAAGCCAAATGGACAAAGGTTTTAAATTTCAAGAATTAATATTAATATAACAAAAGTAAGCAATTGTTATTATTTATATCAGGAAAAGTCTAGACGGAATCAGATCATTCAAAATAACCAAATTAATTTAATTACAAAATTAAATTTTGAAAAAAAAATAAATGTAAAAAAAAATTATTTTTTTTTATAATGAATTCTCTTAGAAAAAAATATTGAGCTTTTTAACTTAAGTTAGTAAAGCCGTTGATTAATTTTGGTTGACTGTAATATATAACCTTTAATGGAATATACCACAGCTAGTGATGACACCAAAGTTATCAATCATTGAATCATTCGGTTATAAGTTTTAATTAATGTAAATACAAATTATTTAAAATTGTATACTAATTAATATTATTGTTAAGTATGAGAACAGATGTGAATGGTTTCCTTGACCCGTTTGCGTACAGCTGTGGACCTGCAGACGCAGTCGCCGATGGGCTCCGAGCAGGAGGGCAACGAGAGCGGATGCGTGTGCTGAGCGACGGCTCGCGACCTCTACCCCCCCGCGCACAGCTTCACCCACCCCGGAGCAATCGTGCATTTACCCTTCACTCACCCCTAGCCAATTTCGTTCGTACATGAAGCAGTGACGTGACGCAGGTACCGTCACAACAGCCGCCGCGCATTGCGTTATCAGAATCGACTATAACGCAACCAAATGCAAATGTACGGCGCGTTGCATACTTTATAATAACAGTTTGGAGCACTTTTGTATAGCCCGGTTGCTGATTCTTAGTATTACTCTTTAGAGCGTACTTACTTAGAACAACTCTAGTTTAAAATACGACCTAACAGAATCCGTTAATTGCAGGACTTTTTAAATATTTCTCATGAAACATTTCACCCCCGTTAGCTAGCTACACAGACGGACTAGACTGGGAGGTTATTTAGTATAGTTTTTACTTAAGATGATATTTTTCGGCACGATACTTGGCGCAGTGATGTTCACCGGTCTCGTTCGCCGTCACGGCATCCGGTAGAAACGACTATGTAGTGTTAACTTATAACTTTTTATCTAAGTATTGAAACGAGCACAATTTTCAGTAGCGTTAGTATTAACCGACCGTACTTCCGTTATTATTTTATATCGTGACTTTTAGCTTTTAATATATCTGACGAAGAGAGCGTTAGTTTTGAGGTTATGACCGCACTGTGCCTAAATACCGCCAAAAGCGAACAAAATGTCAGAAATAACTATTCTTTGCTAACCTTTAAAACATTTTTCGGTATCTGTGCAGAGAAAATATAAACAAAATATTATTTTTAATCTGTGCCGTCGGCATGACTTCAAACTAATCAGCTTTTTCATTAACATCTTACTCGTTGTCAGTATTATGATTGTTTTAACTACTTTTGTAAGGAGCGAGTAAAGTTCTAAGGTTCGTGGGAGTAAGGGAGGCTGTACTGAATATTTTTATTATTTGTGTTATATATATATACATATATAAACAAAAATATAAACAATTGGATATAATGCCTTCATTTAAAATGTAACAGGCGGTCTTGTTTATAATTCTAATATTGATGTAGAATTTTAGATGAAATATTTAAGACTGGACACGATGTGTATTTATTTATTTATTCACCTGGCACAAAACGGGGGGCAAGATGGCGACGCTTATTTTTTATTTCTAAACATAATACTTATCGCTTTTAAATGATAAAAAAATTAAGAGATTTAATGTTAATAGCACAAACACAGCTTCCATGAATTAAATATTATTTGTTTTATATTGCTAATATCAACTGTTTTTTTTTGTTTATATTTAATCATCGTTTTTATACACGTAATATAACATTGACACAGGACGGATAAATATATTATATCATGAACTTAATACGGAAATACAGCGAGACGGTGTGTTTGTAAGAAAAACCGCTTTGACGATGAAATTAAATTAAAAAAAAAATATTTATTTACACGAGTGTTAATTAGTATGTTGTTTTATATGTAAGTTAGGCAAAGCCAGGTCGATCGCTTAACCAGTGTGATTTTGTGTTGTATTATAAAATTGAGATTCATGTTGTGTTGAAATCTCAATCAAACGTTACACTGCCGACCTACGTTCCGATGTGGTTTGGATGTGAAGTTGTCAGTACATGAAAACTGTTGGGACTTTTTTTTTTTTTTGAATTCAACAATATAAAGAATGGATTCGTGAGTTCTTCACGCATGTTCGCAACTTGCTTTAGCTTCGTCAATAGTGATAATCGTTTATGGTAATTTAAAATTAGCATAATATTCCAAATAATAAATGCATTTGAAATATAACACGTGTTTGTTTGTTATCAGTAATCCTCGTAGGAATTGAGAATGAGTGTATTGGAGGAAGTCTGAACGTTGCTCCAGTGACAGATAAATTGAGGAGCAAGAGGTTAGCGTGGTACAGGCATGTTATGCGGAGGGATGAAGGACATATAATAAAGAAAGTGATGAGAATGAACGTGGATGGTTATAAGGGTAGAGGAAGACCGAAGAAAGCGTGGATGTGTTGTGTGAAAGATGACATATGTAAGAAGAGCGTGAATTCAGATATGACGGCTGATAGAGGGATATGCAAGAGAAATATATACTGTGCCGATGACACACGCTGGGAGAAGGGCAGGAGGACGAATCCTCGTAGGAATTTGGAGACCTCAAATTTAGCAAGGACGGTCCCTGGCCAAAAGGAATCATTATCAGCACAAGGCAGCAGCCATGAGAGCAAATAAACAAGGTTGAAGGTCAATTGCGTTCCTCAGAACTGCCCTGAAGGGTAACTTTTATTTTTTTTATTTAACAAAGCGACGAGACGAACGGGATGTCATGACAGTGATACACCTGCCCGTAACGTGTCGCTAGTTTGGATGATATCCACAGCACCACATTGCGTTCATCGCTTGAAACATGATGTTCTCCTAACCCCAGTAATCCATTAGTTACAGCACCCTTTAATCCCGAACGCAGTAATGTTTACGCACTACTATTTGGCGACAGAAATAATCGCTGGCGGTGGTAACTATCGCGACGGTCTCCAGCAACAGAGATGTATCACCAGTGTAATGGAACAGTGGATATAAAAAAGTGGTTTCTCTTATAAAATATTGAAAAAAAATAAACAAATATGAAATTGTTTTCAAATATATTTAAATTAATAATTGATGCAACAAGGGGTCGAAATTAATTCATACTTTTTATATATTTAATGTGATGATATTTGAGAGAGGCCTATGTCCAGCAGTGGACGTCCATCCCTTGAAATGATGATATTATACAAGGTACAATGTAAGAGACAATGGTGTGGTATATGAACATATTAATAACTAAAATTAATAAAAGCAATCGTATACTAATGGGTGTGTGTGGGGCTCTGCCCAACAACTCACGGGACCTAAGCCGACCTCGCCTACTCGTGTAGCCTGCTAATCGACAAACGAGGCTCTGGCTCCCACCAAACCGCGTTGCGCCAGTGTGGTGGGATATGGCCCAAATCCCACCATATAAATCCTTACAAATGACAGTCCATGGTGTATATACTGTTTCTAATTCGTTGTGTATATTCTTAATGGCTCATCATCGTTACCATTATAAGAATGCACCAGGAAGCTTGCCATCAGAGAAGAGTGGCGACATCTCGTGAAGCTTGCCACCAACACACCAGAGAGATATCGAGGAAGAAGATTCTTCAGGGTCTGTATTTTATGCATTTTTTTATGGTATATTATAATGTCTGACATATACATATATATGTATATATACTAATTGTGTGTGTACTGTTGTTCTGACTAAAGTATTTATATACGTAAGATCAGGGTAGGAGTTAAAAAAAAAACTTAAATATTTATCATATAAATAATTTTAATTAAAATTAACAATTTTAATTAAATTACTGTTATTAATTAACAATAATCTGTCAACTCACTCGCTAACAAAGATATTTTTCTTATATCAGTATTAATGGTAAAAAATTTATAGTATAATGTACTGAAAATGTATATTGAAATGGTTTTTTTTTAAACAAAGACAAGTATATATGAGTATATAATGAGAGGAACTTATGTTTTACTTACATTACTTTACAGCTTAAGTGTTAAGTTTAGTCTTTAAATATAAGAGAACGTTGAACAGTTTTACTATAATACAATTTATGGCACATCCATTAAGAAGCGAAAACTCTTCTCCCTTCAGTTTCCAAGAGTTTAACTCGGGGAGTAAGGGATTCTGCACAAGAACTCTTGAGACCCGAGCCGACCTCACCTGCTCGCGGTGAACCCTGCTGATCAACAAACGAGGCTCTGGCTCTCACCAACCGGCATTGAGCCAGCGTGGTGAGAAATGGCACAAATCTCCTCATATGAAGTCCTACAAACGACGGCCCCTGGTGACCGGCGATGCAGGCGGCACAGGTCCTATCGAAGCCTATATCCAGCAGTGAACGCCTACCTGCTGGTCGTGGTAATGGTAACTTGGGTTTGAAGTAATGATGACTTGAATTGTTAATTCTATATCTAATATTACAATATTTACATTTATAAAAAAAATATATAAAATCCTATCTATTACAAATAAATCATTTTTTAAAGAGTCGCCTGTATATAGATTTATATATTTCAATACATTATCAAGTTAATATTAACTTAAGTTTAACTTCGTTACAGTAGTTCGAGTTGTATTATAGGAAGCAGAGATTAACATTTTTCGATATTTTATCTTAAAATTTTACTGATCAGTTCTATTACTAATAATTTTTACTGGTGGTAGGTCTCTTGCCGGAGACCATCGCAGCCGGTAAACAGTAGTTTGGATTACTACTGTGTAACGCTTTGAAGGTCGAAGCTAGTGAAATTACTATCATCCTGTCACAAGGCGAGGAGCGCAATGCGGTGCAGTGAATCCCTCCTAACTACCGCCACGTTATGGTCAAGCGTATGACTCATCAGGTGAACATTCAGCTCGTCCATTTTCACATCCATTGAGCACGGAACAAGGTGAATTTCGACAGCATCTTCTTCCTTTTGCCCTCTTCCCAGCTATGTGTGGTCGGCACAGTCCATATCCCACTATCAGCCGCCATATCTGAATTCACACTCTTCTTACACATGTCATCTTTCACACAATACATCCACACTTTCTTCGGTCTTCCTCCACCCTTATACCCATCCACGTTCATTCTCATCACTTTCTCTGTTATATGTCCTTCATCCCTCTGCATAACATGTCTGTACCACGCTAACCTCATGCTCCTCTATTTCGCTGTCACTGGAGCAACTTTCAGACTTCATCTAATGAATTTCGACAGCATATACAAGCTAAATATATATATATATATATATACATATATATGTAGCACATCCATTTGTAAAGGAGTAACGTACCATAGTTCATATATCCCCTACTCTAGCACTTTGGCATTTATTGTATGAAACGTTCATATGTTCCCTATCAACATTATAATCTTAACAATTATTACAATTTTTTATATATATTTAATAATGAATATATATAATACAATAGTTACTATCAAACAGTAAAATAATTGGCGCATTACAAAGTCTGTGGCTTGTAATGGTTAATGCAATGGGAATATCAGTTTTCTATTTCTATATGAACAAGCGGGTGTAAGGGGTCCTGCACAACAGCTCACGAGATCCAAGCCAGCTTCACCAGCTCGTGGTGCACCCTGCTAATCAACAAATGAGACTCTGGCTCCCACCAATCCGCATTGGACCAGCGTGGTGGGATATAGCCCAAATTCTCCCATATAAATCCCTACCCGATAGAAATGGAAATGTTTGGGGTAGGACTTAGCACAGTTAGACTAGCAGTGGACGTCTAGCGGCTGATGATGATATGAACATCTGTTGTAATGTACCACCCGTGCACGAGGGTAGGTGAATTTTTATGATACATTTTCTCAATGTCCATATAATCAAATAAGAAGCTACAATAGGTCAGTTTACGAAGCGGTAAACACTACGTCTCAGAGAGGTGCGGGTTCGATCCCCGCTGAACTTGAGCTTTGTGTAAAAGATAACCTCGTGAGGAAACCGACATAAATGCAGCTTTCATAGGTATGTGATGTTCACCAACCCGCACCTGGCTAAAGTGTCTCTCCTTGTGAGAGATGGTTACGAGCCCCAGCGGTGGGAATATGTATTTATTATTTACATTCATATATGTTCGTACATAACAAGAGTGTAACACTTGTGTCACTGTCACAGCACTCACTACCGAGGAGTAGTTCAAACGTCAAAGAGCAGCGCAATGTTGTGCTGCGAGGCGCGTCGCTAGTAGTGGTCGGGCTGGTGCGGTGCGCGGAAGGTGCGGCCGGGCGCGGGGTGCGCGTGCGCGTGCGCATGCGCCGCGTGCCCGGCGTGCGTGCCGTGCGCGGCGTGCGGCAGCGTGCCGTGCGGTGCGTAGCTGCCGTACGCACTGTCCTCGGACGACAGCGGCCCGCGGCGGGTGCCCGAGCTGTACACGGATTCGCGACGCTCCTGCACTGCTGCACCTGGTGATGAAATAAGTTTACTGTAAAGGCGAGAGCTTCGAGATCGTCTTTGGATTACATATCGATACCTCTGTGCTCAATGTACGTAGGCGCTTAACTATTACTCTCACTTACTCACTGGTGGTAAGTCTCTATTTGTACCGGGAAGCAGTAGTGAGCAAACATTACTGTTTCGTTTGGAAGAACTACTAGTAGTAAAATTACTGAGGTAATGGGGACTTTAAGTTTTAAGAGCTCTATTCGATCGGTATATATAAAGTTATGAAACTCATAAAAAATGCCGTATACGCTTACTTTAACTTTTTTTTTATTAATTACATAGTTTGGTACTTGACAATGATCCCACCTGATAGAAAGCGGATATTTAATCTAGGCGGTAAACAGCACTAGTCTAGAAGACTACTCACTCTACTCTTGAAGATTTCCACGTTGTGATTGGATGGAAACGCTGACGAAGACAGTATTTTATGTTTAAATTGCTGTTCGAACTATGAAGGACGGAGCGAAAAGCTTGGTACTGATACGTGGCGTACCGACAACGAAGGGATGAACATCCGCCCTGTGTCTATACGTCCAACGATAAAAGGGCGGTGGTGGTATTAAAGAATACAATTCCTGAGGATACTCCGAAACACTTTAGGTAGAACCGAGAGACTAGCTACCTTATGTCGGTGAGCCAGACTATCCAGTTATGCATTAACGTCCCGGACATTGAGTATCCTCGGAGCACTTTTCCAGAACTGTCATTTGGTGGTTTTTGGATTGCATAACACAATTTTTTTTTTTAACATCTAACCTATAATTACAAAATAACTTGAAGAAATTCTGCACTGTATATTTCTTTTTATAACTATAAAAATAAAACATGTATCAGGAAAGGTTTTTCATTTTTCTTTTGCTGTACTGAAGTTGTTTGGTAGAAGAGTGTTCGTGTATTGATATTTTATATTATTATTAAGAAAAAAAAAAACGAACAAGCAAGAAAATGTGTATGCAGCTGTCCGTCGTTAACATCTGCCACGTTGAACAAGTTCAATGTCAGCTTCGTTCTTAATGAAGCAATTTAACGATGACAAATGTCATGATGATAATCTAACGCCATCTTGTCGAGAGTTTTTCAATGTCGTGTGATTTATAATTACACCGGCGGTGGGTCCACATCGCCGCACTCACTTCTTGGGTTTATCAGAACCGAGGTCAGTAGTGATGTCGTGGTATGCTCGGTTAGTATTCTTTGAAGAAATAATATCGCAGAAAGACACTGAAGAGAGGTAGCGAGAGAAAACCATACATCTTTCAATCCGATTAAGAGAACCACAAATGAGGCCATGGTGGTAGTTTCAAGGGTAATGTGAAAGGCCTCGATATGGCACGCGCAGTACTTCCGCCTAATATTGTTAAATGTGGTGGAGAAATCTACCTCCACTCCGAGACGCGGCCTCATCAAGGACTCGCTGTCGGAGCCGCGGTTGTATGTGAAAGCGTTCCCATGGTTCCGGTTAAAAGTAGATTAAAAAAAAACTATAGTAGGTAGTTACGGACCTGCGGGACCTGGTCTGACGCCGTTGGGTGCGGTGCCGTAGTTGGGGTCGCGCTGTGCGTTGTGCGCGTTCTGGTTGAGTGCGAGGGCGTGCGCCGCGGGGCGAAGCAGCAGTGACTGCGCAGCACCCAGTGCGCTACCACCACCACCGCCGCCGCCGCCGGCTGTGCCACTGCTCTTGCTGTACACAGACTGCGACCTGCGGTAATAACAGATGGTAAACACTTAAGTTACTTTAATCTTATATCAGCTTAAACCGATTGACAGAGTAGAGCAGCAGACAGAGGTCCGCATGACTCGCAGCGACTTCAGACAGGCGGCGCATCGCAGACTGATGACGTCACGTCCGCACACCTTTTTTTAATCAGCGCAGCGGCGATACGAACAAGACGATCACCTGATGGCAAGTGACAGGCCCGGCCATAACAACACAGCGCTAGTTACGATGATATCTACTGCTTCATATTGCGCTCGTCGCTTGAGACGTAAGATCTTGAGTTTCGTTACCTCAATAATTACACTAGCTACAACGCCCTTCAAACCGGAACACAGAAACGTTTGCACAGTACTGCTTGTCAGCAACAATACGACGCTGCGGTGGTACCTAGCTAGACGGCCTCTGGCAATGGAGACCTGCCGTAATATAGCTTCGGTTAAGATTGTAATATGATTATCAGCTACTGGTTATCTACCAATTTTTTTGATTGACTCCAGAATATTCCATCATATACATGATATGTTCCTGAAGCTCGACCGGAAACATTATGAATGTAAATATTTCGCTGCGATGAGTTTAAATTCCTATGACGGAGCTGATACAATCGGAATCAATGAGCTGATGTTATATATGGAAATTTATTTCGATCCGCGCTGCAAAGGCTACGGGCAACTTTAAACCGCTCGCTATTTCCGGTCAAACAACCAGACCGGTTGTCGATGCTTTATTGGTCTTCTATATCTTCATTCATGCTATATTATTGTCTCTGACTAAATTTCAATGTCGATCTTATAGTAATATACACATATATGCTAATGTGTATATATATAGATGCTTATATTCAAATCATATACTCATACTGGCTCTTCCCCGTTCGCTTTGCTAGCGGTAACATCCCTTTACCACCCCTTCTTGTCGTTGGGGAAGTTTGTAAAATGCATTCTCACCTCTAAATGGCAGATGCTATATCTCTACCAAATATTGAGTATTCACGTGCAATAGTTTCGGAGATCTCGCGATGAGTCAATGAATCTCTGGATATCCCCTATATATGAAATATACAAATATATATATATATATATATATATATTTGTATATTTCAGGAAGGCTTATGTCCAGCAGTGGACGTGTATCGGCTGATGATGATGATGATATGTATATAGATAGATTAGATTTTGATTGATTAATTTTATTCAAATTTTGCATACAGTACCACATTGGTATATGGGGGTGTAAGGGTTCCCGCACAACGGTTCACGGGATCTAACCCAACCTCACCTGCTCATGGTGCACCCTGATAATCAACAAACGAGGCTCTGGCTCCCATCAATTGGACCAGCGTGTTAGGAAATGGCTTAAAATCCCTCATAAATCCTTACCCGATCGTTTTGTTAATATTTGGGTGAGGCCTACATCCAGCAGTGGACGTCCATTGGTTGATGATGATGATGAATATTTAAACATTGTCATTAGAAATATAAAACTATTGGCTGTACCCCTTCGTTAATTATACCATGTGGAGTACTACACCATTATAATTCGATGGTATTTTGTTCGTCTGCGAGCAGTAAGGAACATGTCCTCGTGCGTAATTCTGGTTATACTAGTGAAGTACAATCAATTAGTGTTTTATTGAACGGAAAGCCGCCTTGCGAGTCCTCGAGGAGGGGAATAAAGTACGTTTAATGGATCCCGTAAGGTCTCCCCGGCGTTTAATCAGCGAGGCACGCGTGCGGGTCCGCGCTAATTGGATCCTGCGCTCCTCCGCTCCGCTATTTGGACCTCGTTAACTTAATCAACTTATGTTGACAATATTTTAATTTTGTCCTCGAAGCCTTCTCTAATTAAAATTTTAACTTGCAACAAGTAAAAGTTCAACGCGTCGTGACTAAACTCCTCACACCCATCAGTAGGATCAGCTAGGTCTTAAAGCAGCGCCTATTTCTGCCGACAGACAGCAGTGTGCAACCCGACGCTCGACCATGACAACTTGGTGCTGGTTAGGAGGATATACACAAAACCACATTGTATTCGTCGCCTTGAGACATAAGAAGTTGAGTCTTGTTACCCCAGTAATTTCTTAAGCTACAGCGTCCTTCAAATGAAAACACAGTACTGTTTGGCAGCAGAAACACGCGCTCCGAAGGTACCTACCTTTCATCGCAGGGGTAATCTTCTTAAAAGGTATCGTGTTTCTGAGAGGATGACAAGGTCATGTGGGGCTTCTACCCACTAAAACCCCCTCGGTGGTCTCCGTCAGAGCATTAAGAAGGGCTCCGAGATCACTTACCGAACGCACCCATGCCCGTCTACACTCTGGCTAAAATATCCCACGGAAGGGCAAAGCCCTCCTTAGCACCCACGCTGTGCTACGGCAGATACAAGACCACCATGCACTTGGCGTCTTCCTAAGGCTCTATTATTGAGCTTAGAGGGACCTCAACCTCTCACACACCCACAAACCCAAGGACCCGTTTAGTCGTCTTGCACCACAGGCAGGTAATACCTTAGTCCTATTTTTAATAGTCGGAGACTACAGGGCTGCCGGTGGTACCTATCTAGACGGTCTCTGGCAAGAGACCTACCACCAGTAAAATTGACTCTTAATACATCTACCCTTAAGTGGTAATTTCTTTTATTGAACGAAATAACAAAGGAAATAGGTCATTCGCTTACCTAATGGTGTGCCTTACATGTGTTCGTAACAATGAAGAACGAGTTAAGATATTTACACAGCGCCATATTGGTATATATTGGGGTGTAATTGTTTCCGCACAACAGCTCATGGGATCCCAATTAATCTTACCTACTCGTGGTGCACCCTGTTAATCAACAAACGAGGCTCTGGTTCTCACCAACCTGCATTGGACCACCGCGGCGTATGAACCCCTATCCTATCGTGAGAATCTTTGGGAGAGGCTTATGTCCAGCAGTTGTCATCTATCGGCTGATGATGATGATGATGACATTAGTGTTAAGTTCCGTTTATTCTAGTAAATTCTCTAGTTATACCCGATAATCAAATGAATTATTAACGTTGTAAAGAATTAATTAATATTACTACACAACAGATGGCGGAGATCTTTAGGAGAGGCTTATGTCCAGCAGTTGTCATCTATCGGCTGATGATGATGATGATGATGTCTATAGAAAATATAGTTTTCCGTTATCCATTTATTTGTTTTGTGATTGACATTTTGCAGTAACAGTGGCACCCCCTCGGGGATACTATTATATTCACTTTAATTAACGAAATTTAAACAACACATCGAATGGTTTCCGCCCGGAGCGGATGGATCTCTGTTATTTATATTGCAGCAAATATTTTACTTCCGCATTCGACTCATCCGGAAATAGCTCAATAAAAAAAAATACGAATGAAAATTAACGATGTTATTTGTGTTTGTTTTATAGATGATATTTTACCAGTGGTATGTAGATGTATAAGGGGTGTAAGCGGTTCCGCACAACAACTCACGGGACCCTTTTTTTCATTTCAGGAGGTGTCTTCGAAAAGATATTCTGCCTTCTGGAGGGAGGTCAGAGTTGTGTGAAGATTTTTACCCACTAAAACCTCGATTGGTGGTCACCTTCGGCGTCTGGAGAGGTCAAGGGATCTCCGTTCGGAACACAAGCGTGGCCTCGCTAACGATAGCCCGAACTGTGGTCTGCTTTATACAGACCATACCAGCCTCGTGAGTACTACTTCAATGACCAGAGACCACGTCCAGCCATTGTCCACCTCAAAGGAACTCACGGGACCCAAGCCAACCTTACCTGCTCGTGGTGCACTTTGCTAACCGATAAACTAGGCTCTTGCTTGTACCACCTCCATTAGGTTAGTTTGATGCAAAATGGCCCAAATACCGCATATGAACCCCTAAAAGCGACTAAAGGTCACGGGAAGCCTCTCCTCGCGATCTTTGTGAGAAGCCTACGTTCAGCAGTCGACATCTATCGGCTAAAGCTGATGATGATATAGTTCTATTACTGAAGACCATCATCAAGAATATGCTTATGTTATATTAAATATACTGTGTAATGGTTTGTAGGGTACGATGATCTCTTGACTTTCATGTCTCAGGGCGTTGAGCGCTACATAAATATCGTAACTAGGACCTCATCGTTATGGACAGGTGCGTCTCTTACCACCAGCGAATTAATTATTTATTAATTGTTAAATTAAGCCGAATCAAAAACCAACATGCTGAACCCAAGCAATCTGATAGTCAAAGCTGTGAATCTTCAAGACAAACAAGTTCCCACTTCCGCTTTAGGCACGTATGCAACTAACTACGTAAGCCACAACACCAATAGTTACGTGTGACATGATGCTCCCTCAGCTGACCTGTGGAGGGCATGCCGCGCGGGCGGCGGGGACCGGCAGTACATCGACTTAGACCCGGAGTACAGCGGCTCAGTGTTATCCGGTCGCGGTGCGGTCGCTGAGCAGTAGGTGGGCGCGTGCCGGTAGTGGTGCGTCGGGAACGCCGGCTTGTCCAGGTCGTCGAGGTCCCGCGGCGAGGAGGCCCTCGAGTTGGTGTTGGCGCGCGGGCGGCGCGTGCCCCACTCGTAGAGCAGCGCGCACGCTATCCCGCCGCCGAGCCCGCCGACCCAGCACACCCAGTGGCTCTCCCACCGGGACAGCACGAACGACGGCCCCAGCGACCTCGCCGGGTTCAACGACGGCATCTGGAATACAGCAACGGTTATATCCATATATCAATAAATGATATACAAAGATTAATTGACTCATCACGAGATCAACGAAACTATTACACGTAAACACTCAAAATTTAGTAGAGTTTCATCGTGCTCATCCGCCGATAGACGTTCACTGCTAGACATAGATCTCCTCCGAAGATCTCCACATCGATCAGTTGCTCGCATCTAGTGGGTCCCCGCGACTCTCACCAGGTCGTCGGTCCACCTTGTGAGAGGCCTCCCAACCCTACGTCTACATGTACGCGGGCGCCACTTGAGGACATTACTGACAGCACACTGCCACTTAAGTCTTGCAATCTTTTGGCTATACCGGTGACCTTAGAAGTATCATTCACCATCAGAAAAACGTCTTTCTGATTTCGCTGTATATAAAGAGTAACAGTTCGTTTTTCTGTCATTTAGAGGTCAAGTAAGAATGGTTTTTACAAAGTTTCTTCCCCGAAGGGAGTGACGGGATGTTAATACGGGAAAGGGCTTGAGGAGTGGTAGTAGCCGGGCAGGGATATTTCTGCAAATTTCAAGTCTATACTGCTGCTAGAAAAGCGGACGGGTAACAGCTAGTTGATAATAAAATAACAAATATTAAGAAAACATAATAATTGTGATATTATTACAATAATTAAATCGGATTAACTATGTCGTACAGCTCATCCGATATGCGTCATTAGTGCCATTCCGTCTTCCCTCTTCCTTAACAGCTTTTGCGTTGACACATTCAACAGGGCACCCATTCAGGAGCAAGCAAAAGGACAGACACACATCACATCGATTATTCGACAGCCAGCTATTCAAAGCTGTCGATTGAACAATGCTTCACTTGACAATGCTCGACGTATTCCGTCGAGCCGTTATCGCCTTTGACTATGTGTCCACAAGGACCACAATTGCTCGATTAAGGTGTCTGTTCGGAGCCATTTTTGCCTTTATAAGGGAACGGAAACGAGCAAGCGCTTCGAAAAAAAAATTCCATTGAAAGGACTCCGCGCAATTACTCCCGGTACTAAGACGCAACAACGGGCCTACCTGCGGGCGGAGCGACGTGTGTTACAATACATTTTTGTCCGTCTGTAAAGATTTTCATCCTATAATTTATTACCGTATCAATTGTAGATTTTGTCAGATACAAAGTTCTAAATAAACTAAATTTAAATCAAACATTAACATTAACAACCTCAAAATCTTACAGAAGTATGATTTTAAGTTTTCACTTTGCCACTGTTTTTTATACAAGGAAACGAGAAAGAAGTTTATCTGATGGTAAATGATACATCTGCTCGTAACAGCGTGGCGCTGGTTAGGATGATATATACAGCACCACATTGTGCTCCTCGTCTTGAGACGTATCATGACTTATTACCCCAGTAATTTCACTAGCTACAACGCTCTTCAAATCGAAACATAGTTATGTTCCCTACTGTTTAGCTGTAAACACCTAACACCAATAAACTATTATATTACTGTACTAAACTTGGCATTCTACCTGCCTGATGGTTAGCAGTTTATTCTATGGATTAGTACCAGAGGCATCACAAGCGTTGAGCTGAATCTGGAGACACCTCACACCTTAAAGAACTACATATATAAAATGTCTTGTTTTGGAAACTTTTACTATGCGTACTAGAAAATATTAATCTACAATCAAATAAGGTAGTTATCGTAGTATTAGACGCCTCATAACATTATTGGCGCTGGTTAACGGGATCAATTATTACATCTCGATGCAAAATGGCACTGAAACTGGAACAATTCTTAAGAAGTGAAGTCGGGTGTGAAATATTTTTTTTTTTCCATTGCAGCACCGTAATGTCTGGTAATTAAGAGCGGGACAAAGAGGTATTGTTGATGGGGGAGTGGCGTTTTGCGGGTACCGGGACACTGCCGCGGGACGCCGCGGAGACGAGACACGTATAATCCATACTTTCATACTCTATAGTAATACTAACATAGCCTAGTAGCCTTAGCCCTAGACTTAGTGGCAGTGGGCAAGACACATTGCTCGAACATCTGTCGGCTGATGGAGCAGTAAGGACCTCGAGTGGCGCCCGCGTACCGGTAGATGTAGCGTTGGGATGCCTCCCGCAAGGACCGACGATCTGGTGAGAATAGCGGGAACCCTCTGGATTCGAGCAACGCGGAACCGATCGATGTGGAGATCTTTGGGCGACGCCTATGTCCAGCAGTGGACGTTTACCGGCTGATAATGATGACATGAGATTACGAAACTAAATATCTTATCATGAGACGACGGTCACCACGTTATCCTGTGTATGTTACATTATCAGATAACGCCCACTGAGCGTAGGTCTCCCTAAAGGAACATCACTCCGGCCTTGCGTTGCCCTCCCCCCTACCCCATGGTCCCTCAATCCTTCGTTAGCAATCTTTTGCGCTATGTTGGTAATGTGGGCTGAGTGTGCAATTTTAACTAGCATCCTCAGCAGACATTTTACTTATCATCAGGTGGACGTTTTCACTTCAAATTGTCTATAATTTTTTTTTATTAAGTTTAATTAGTCTAATTTTATATTACGTCCAGCGATGCCTTTAACCTTATTGTTGTAAACATATGTGTGACTCATTAACCAATTTACGATAATAATTAGGTTTTTTGATACAGATATATATATATGTAATATTTGTTTTGTATTATACATTAATATACATCGATGTTAAATCTAGATTTATTACCATAAATTATTTCTCAATGTTACGTAAGTACGCAAAGGAATCGCTATAGATGTGGAGTAACATTTTTTTTTCCATTCTACCCGGCACTTTGTTCGGCGGACGGACAGATGGGATGGCAAAAAAGGAGTCCGCAGCATCTGCCCGGTGAGCATTCAAACAAAACGCAGGTAGTGATCCGTACGGACTGCAGGCGTATTATCCTCGAGATACCGGCGAAGGATCCCCTTCGAGAGCCTCCCATTTCGCTCCGGTTTCTCAAAATGGCGGATAATTTTACGATCTATAAAAATATAGTTTTATACGTTCCGCTCGTACCTTGCGGATTGGATTCGGGTCGGCCGTAAGTTTACCGCTTTGCGAGCACGTGGAGCCAGCGTTTAATTATATATTTATAACATATATATAAATAAACTGCGTTTGCAAAATTTGTGTATCTGTTTTATTTTTGGTCTCAAACAATACGATCATGTTTCTGAGTTCCGCAAAAAGCTCAGGTGGCTCCCAGTCCGTTTCCGCAGAAATACTAGAATATTGTGCCTCTTATTTAATATCCTACATAATCCTAACTACCCGCAATATTTACGTGATCACTTTACCTATGCCCGCCCCTCCCTCGCTCCTTGTAGAACACACATTAAAACTCTCCCCAAATGCCCTGTTCATAAAACACATGCTTACGCAAAATCATTTTCTGTACAAGCAGTCATACTTTGGAATTCCCTCCCTCCGAGCATACGAGCGTGCAAAACCATAGCAGCATTCAAGAAATCTGTTAAAGAACACTATGTATCCTTATCGTATTAAATAAAAGTATATATTTGTATATATATAATATAAAAGTAAGTATATGTATGTATATATATATGTATGTGTATGTATTTGTATTGTTTTATATCTTGTAATATGTATATATTATTATATGTAATGTTTACTGTATGCACTAGGTTTGTGTTTCTAATTCTGCTTCCCTTCTGCGGGCCTACTGGAAGAGATTTCAACATGAAATAAGTAGTGCCCTTGTACTCTGTATCCTTATTGTCTAGTCTTTTCTATTAGCTGTGTGTACAAAGATATTAAATAAAAAATAAAAAAATAAACTACCATTTAACAATATGTCAAATTATGGTAGGTCTTGTTCGCAGGAAACCGTTTAGGTACATAACTTCGCAGCTCCTATTTCTGTCGACAAATAATACTGTACAAACATTACTGTGTTCCAGTTTGATGGGAGCTATAGCAAGTGTACTGGGATAACGAGATTCAAAATCTTGTCTCTTGTTTATATTTAACATATTGTAAAATTTTATGTAAATAAAGGAATTAGGTGTTCTTCTGTTACCGCACAGGAATATGCATTGTGGTGACGTCATAGTATCTGCTATGACTGCGGAGCCAGCGCGCCGAAACGGCAAGTGTTTAAAGTGCTCGTGTCATGTTTTCTTCAATATTAATAATCTTTGACTTTTCTAAATACTTTTAGGTTTTAAATATACTAATTAAAACTATAGAAAAAGTTATGAATTTGTACATCAGCAGCCGCTATAAGTCTACTGGACTTAGACCTCCTCCAAAGATTCCCACACGATTCATATGGAAGGAATATATACATTATAAATAAGTTTTTGTTAAATATGTTCTATTAAATAATATCAAAACATAGTCTACCGGTAATGTTACACACACACACAAATACAAAAACACACACACATTTATATATATATATATATATATACATAATACACATCCCTATAAATCGCAAAGGTATCAGATAGTCTTGCGTCCGAATGTCTAAGAGCTAGAACTTCGGCACTTGGTACTTCTGTCGGCAATATGCCAGAACCGATTAGCCTCCCTGGAGGAGGTCGTAAAATAAGCATCTGTCTGGGTCCAATTTATCGAAGGCTGGAACAATAAAGATCGATTGGTAGACCCAATAAACCTTGACTGTTCGGATCCTTATTTAATTAAAAGTACGCAAGTAGTACGTGCAAAGTAAAATGTTCGTAAAAAGCTTGAAATCCCTAAAAGATTTTTTTTTAATTCAAAGAAATGAATATGGATTGCTCACCTTCGCGAGCAATGATAGACTATGTCGAACCTGCACCGACAAAACCCTTTATGATGTGTTTTACGGAAACGTTCGCTCCGCACACATCCGCGATCAGCACGTTAAAATTACTCCTTTCTATTTATACTTACGGAGACGAAGCTTGCTGCGCAGTAGGCAGCTCCGAGAAGTGCTGGCGCTGAACCGGTCCAGCGTCGCTCCATGGCTGCGAAGTGAGCAGCTGCGACCAGACCCGACAGCACGAGCTCGGTGCCCAACCTCTCCCACGCGGCCGCGCCGCCGCCCGGCAAAGACGCCGCCAGGCTGCCTGCATACCCTGGCACGCTAACCCTGACCAGAAGGAATTTTATTAATAATAATAATAATAATAAACTTCTTCATTGTACTCCCAAAATAATAATAATTAATCCATCCCATCAAGAACATTGGACAGTAAGCAATAGCAGTAAGAAGGTTAAATACTATGACAGTATTCGGTTGTCTTTACTTATTGGTATTACTAGCTGTTCCTCGCATTGGTGGGGGTGACTCCCTCTCAACTGCCTTTGAAGTAGGAATTTTGTAAAATCCATGCTCAGCCGACCTCTGAATGGCAGGAAGCTATATCTTTACCAAATTTTGGGTGTTCACGTGTAATAGTTTCGGAGATCTCGTGATGAGTCAATGAATTTCTGGATATCTTCCATAGAGTCATGACAGAAATGTATAGTGACAACATAATACAAGTAAAGGTAGATGAGAAGGATTTTCTTAATGTTTTTTCTTTAATAATATATCTATAAGGGGGTGTAAGGGTTGTAAACAACTCACGAGACCTGACCTCATCTGCCAGTGCACCCTGTTATTCAACAAACGAAGCTCTTGTCTCCCACCAACCCGCATTGGACTAGTGTGGTGGGGAATGGCTCAAAGGAAAGGTTCATATGGGGATTTAAGAATCCCACATATGAACCCTTACAAACGACCGCCCCCAGTATGCGGCGGTACCGATCGATGCCGAGATGTTTGGGGGAGGCCTTTGTCCATCAGTAGACGTCTATCGGCTGATGATGATGATGAACTACAATTGCTTGATCCGAATGTATACATTCGTTATTTTATTCTACATAAAACCTTTTTAGAAAATAATGTAATAATTCACTTCGAGGGGTGTATTTGTTTTGTCAGGGCTCGGCGATTCTTCTAAACGGCATAACAATATAGTGCTGACTACAGTTTATGGGTTTCTACCCTTATTTTTGTTTAGCTTTCTTGAAATACTCTTTCAAGTGGCTGCTGACGCGGATATAAAAATAAAAAGGTTTTTTTTTCACATTTCCATAATATTTAAAGTTGTTCGGAAAGTCGAACCCATTATTTAAAAACGTTTATTGTACTTATTGATATTTTAACATATGAAACGTCATTCAACGAAAGAGTAGCTCGCTGGCCTAATGGTTAGAGCGCGCGACCTTCACTCCGAAGGTCGCGGGTTCGAATTTCAGCATGTACCGATGACTTTAATATTTAAGTTACGTACATTCGTGAACTTTAGTAACAACAGCGAAATACAAACGGTGAAGGAAGACAACGCGAGGAAACCTTCACATGAATTAGAATTTATTATAAGGTGTGTTTAAAGTCACCAATCAGCATTGGGCCCGCGTGATGACTATGGCCCATCGCCCTCATATTGAGGGTAGGCCTGTGCCCCAACAGTGAGGACGTAAATTGGCTGTTAAAAAGAATAGTAACTTAAGTTAAATATATTCTACTGAAAGCGAAAGCAAATTCTATTGATCAACCCAGAAGATAATAAGGGAGAAATATCATCACATCTTTCCCTTGCGAGATATTTTTTTTTATTTCAAATTAGCGACCAAACCTGTACTGTGTTCTGAACAAAGAGTATCGTCACGTACTAACAGACATATATATATATATATATATATATATATATATATTCACTCCATATATACTGTCTCGTACAAACTGTACCTTAAAAAATTATTTCATGTCACCTGTTAAGGGGTTCATTAAACGTTGTTAAGTGTTACCCTTTTTTAATGGAGAAGACGAGGGCTGGACAGGTCATTGACCATTTCTTCTGTATGTACTTTATATATATCTGTATGTACTTTGTTTATTGAAGCGACGCGACGGGCGGGACGTTCACCTGATGGTAAGTGATACGCCTGCACATTACAACGTGGTGCTAGTTAGGATGTTATACACAGCACCACATTACGCTCGTATTGTGAAATAAGATGTTAAATCTCGTTACTACCGTAATTTCACTAGCTACAGCGCCCTTTAAACCGGAACAGTACTGTACTACGTAGACGGTCTCCAGCAACAGAGATTTTATTTTTCAATAACGGTTATTTAAAAATGATGAAATATCATCAAGGTAAAATTTTACGATTTTACAATCCGGGGGCTGGTACACAAGAAACACCAACCCCCGGTTACTAAGATGAATTTTTTTTTATTTTTCATAACTTTTCCTTGGTGTTATCTAACTGAATGTAATAACGAGAGCTCATCACATTGCTCGCCCCGCACCACCTTGTTTCGTACTAATTCATACCCCAGTAATGAGATCGACCTTATCTACCGGGGATGTTCCATGCGGAGCACGTCTCTACTTTCTTTCATGCTTACTTTACCAACTTACGGATTTTTTTTCTATTAAAGTTATATAGTAAAATACCTTTATTCTTACTGGTGGTAGGTCTCTGTTGCCGGAGACCGTCTATTTCTGACGCATGTAGTATACAAACACTACTCTGGTTTGTAGTGCGTTGTAGCTAGTGAAATTACTGGTGACTTGATAACTTAGGGGGTACGAGTGGAATGTGGTGATGTATGAACTTATCCAGACTAGCGCCACGTTATAGAGCAGGCGTTTCACGTACCATCAGGTGAACGTCCCGCTCGCCTCTTCGCTTAATTGAATTAAAAAAAAATTGCATAAACTTCGTTTTAAAAAAAGATGGTGCCCAACCCAACCTCATCTGATCGTGGTGCACTCTGCTAATCAACAAACGAGGCTCTGGCTCCCACCGACTCGCATTGGGCCAGTGTGGTGGGAAATGGCCCAATATGAATCTCTGCCTGACGAATATAGGAATCTTTGCAGGAGGCCTATGTCCAGCAGTGGACGTCTATTGACTGATAATGATGATGAAGTACAAATTAGAACCGAAAGTTAATGATAAGAGTAAACATAATTATATAAACGAATCGCCATTGCGATATAATCCAGATCATCATTTGTCACTTCAGTTTCTTCATCATGATGGGTGCTGTTAACCAGTCGAGACATTATCAGCCGACAGACGTCCACTACTGGACATATGCCTCCAACAAAGATCTCCACATCGATCGATCTTGCGCTGTCCGCATCCAGCTGTTTCCTGCTACCTTCACCAGATTGTTAGACCACCTGGTAGGGGGCCTGCCAACACTACATCTTCCGGTACGCAGCCGCCATTCGAGTACCTCATGAGACCTGAATCGAGACATGGAGGTAACGAAATAATAAAAAAAAAAATCGAAAAATTTCATGCTCTTAAATGAAATTCCAGTGTTTCCGGAAAGAGTAGTTAGTTCATTAAGCGCTGCTCGGAGCGCTAATGGCCGCCGGTCTTCATGCACCGCTGCTGCGGCGAGATTGGCACAGCTTCAATGTTATTAATCGAACTCCTCGTGTCACCAGCTCTCCGACATAACAACTCTATGCAACATTATTATTTAGAAAAACCGTACGGAGAAGGCCATTGGAATATGTATTCTAATTATCAACATACAATTTCACTGATGATGAGGTAATCTACTTAAATCACCACTCAGATAGTGGTACTACTACACCAGTGGTGACAGGACCCTGTTGCCGGAGACAGTCTCAGTAGATACCACTGCAGCTCCTGTTGCAACCGTCAAACAGTCTTGTAGTAAACACTACGTTGTTCCAGTTTGAAGGGCGCTGTTGCTGATTTTATTATGGAGGTAACGAGATTCAACATCTTGTGTCTGAAGAGCATATCATGGTGCAGATTCAACCTCCGACATAACTTGTGATTCTCGCGAAGGCAGGTATGGTAAGACATTTCCCTCACGTAGCGGAGACCACTGACCAGATGGAGCGACGATCTGCGCAACGCGGTCTATGGGAGAGGCCGATGACCAGCTGTGGACTGCCGCAGGCTGTTGATGACCACCGCAACTCCTATTTCTACCGCTAAATTACAGCGTGCGAACATTACTGTGTTCCGGTTTGAAAGGAGTTGTAGCTAGTGAAAATACTGGGTTAACGAGACCTAACATCTGATATCTCAAGGCGACGAGCGCAATATGGTGCAGTATATACCCTAACTAGCGCTGCGTTGTTATGGGCATATCATTTACCATCAGGTGAACGTCCCCACTCGACTCCTCGCTTCAATAATTAAAAAAAAAACACAGTACATACAGACACATATAAAGTACGTACAGAAGGGATGGTCAATGACCTCTCCAGACTTTCGTGTTCTCCATTAAAAAAAGGTATGTCTTAACAACGCTTAATGGACCCCTTTACTGGTAACAAGAAATAATTTTCTTAAGGTACAGTTTATATGACATACTGTATATGGAGGGAGTATATATATTATTGTATATGTATATATGTACAGTTGCCTGTCAGTACGCGACGATACTGTTTGTTCAGTATCAGCGGAGGCCTGGATACTTGTTAAATGAAGCGAACGGATGAACAATTCCCAACTCTCCCCACTCCCCCCGTTGATATACTGGAGACCTATTTCGCCCTCTTTTTTATTCTCTATGTCCCGTACGTCTAATGAAGCGTGATATAGCCGACATAGTTTTATAATTTAGAATTTACTTCTATTAATTTCTAGAAGACTATCACTTATTAGATATGTTATTTAATTTTAAAAGTCTGTAGTGTAGGTACGCAGTTAGTATTTCCGCCGCCAAATACTACTGTGCAAACGTTATAGTGTTCCGGTTTAAAGGGCGCTGTAGCTAATATACTGTGGTAACTCTTAAGGCAGGAGATTTCCATCACTTACCATCAGATGATCGTCGCACTCGTCGCGTCACTTCTTACAATTAAAATATCCATTTTGAAATATGCACACCACCGTGCCATCTGGTGAATGTTGTGGGAATCCGTTGGATGCTAAAAGATCAGGAATGATTAATACCAAGATCCTTTGACGGAACCCTGTAATTAATATTGGACGTCCTCCAGTTGATTATCTATATACCTATCTTACTGTATCAGTATTACAGGATCCGTCTTCGGACATAGGCCTGCTCTTTACTTTTCTACTCCTTCATCCTCTACCCTCTTGTTGGCAGATGTCGTCTTTCCACCTCTTCTGTGGTCTTACCATTACGCGGATGTTTACCTGCTGCGGTCTCCATTACCAAGTCCGTATATATATTATACCATAGTCATGTTAAGAAAGGTTGCATTTTTCGGACATCTTCAAAGAGGATCCCTTTATCAGTTCCCAAGGTTGATCCTGGAGGATAAAATTCCTAGAAAACGTGCACCTGGTAGACAGCTTAAGAAGTTTGGCGGTATATAAGAGTGGAACAGGTTTACATACCATCACTCAAAAAGAATAACTGAGGATCGAATTGGTTTTCTCAATCTGATCATCAAACTCCAGTTTGAAGAGGGCACCTAATGATGATGATGATATATATGTCATCTAAAACTATTAGACGTAATATTCAAAATTTAGTAGAGATGTTGCTTTTGTCGTTTAGAGGTCAATTAAGATTGGATTTTACCCAAATTTCTTCCCCAAAGGGAGATGTGGGGGTGTTAATCGCAGCCCTCTTTCGTTTATATATATTTTAACTATTTTTGTTGTATATGCAAAGTTACATGTTTTATTTCTGTTACTAATGTCATAAGTTTATTATAACATTAGTAACAGATAATCTCTTATATGCTGACGCTGCAGGGGTAACGAGTCCGTTAGGACTGTTGGTATACGAAGGTTCATTAGACGGATGGGCTGCTGATTTGATCTCTTTAATGTTTATTAAAAAGGTAGACGCGGGTCACTAATCAGTTGAAATCGCGCTCAATGTAATCACAGACTACAACGTTGAAAAAGATTTTATCTCTTTCACGTGAAAATATTCCGTAAGTTCGCAAACCTGAGTCTTATTCTGGTTTGAAGGATGCTGTGGCTAGTGTAATTACTGGGGTAACGAGTGTATGTCCTAACACCACGTTGTCATGGGCAGGCATACTCACCATCAGGTGAACATACCGTTCAAAATGACGGAAAGTGAAATGAAATATAATAGAAAGTAACAGAATGAGAAATGTGGCGAAGGATGAGAGACGATGAGTGGTAGAGAAATAAAAGTAGACGGAAAAGTATGATAGAAAAAATTATGAGTAAAGAGGAAAAGAATGAGAGGAAGTGTGAAGGATGGAAGCGAGAACTTGAATGCGAATAAAACAAATAAACAATAACAAAATAAAAAAATACTTAAAAAGCCCTGCACCGCAAAGCAGAGGAATGCTGTAAAAAAAAGGTGGAGGAATATTTATAACATTTTTAGATGAATACTAAAAAAAGAGTTTTAAAACAACGCATCCGGTGCTGGTGATTTCTTGAAACCTCCCGACTTCTGAACTACAAGACGCGGAAGTAGAACGAAGGGCAATCTCTTTTCCACTAGTTGAACCTTTTGCTCCAGCGGGCCCATTGTGCCAGTCTCGAGGAGGTGCAGCCGGGGAGTTAAGGAAATACAAATTCACGAAGCGTTTAACTTTATAGAACATTAACTTAAGTAGTAATCTAAGTAAACGAGTCTGAATAATGTTATACGGGTATATTACGACGATAGTAAAGATAATCATAAGGTTTTTTTTCTTAATACAAATTTGTTATTGAAGTGAGTCTTCCTTCATCATTGTCAGCCGACAGACGTCCACTGCTGTACCTAGTCCTCTCCCAAAGATCTCCACTTCGATCGATCATGCACTGCTCGCATCCAGCTGTATCTAACTTTATATATTTGATGTTATGAAACGAAAATGTGTAACGAAAAAGAGACGTATTTATAGAGTTTTTGACTATGAGAGAATAAGATAAAATGCATCTGCGTCTCTCTGTCTGTTTACCATCTCAGTGTATTCATCCCATTATCTTCTATTCTCTGTTAATATATATTATTATTGCTTGGTAGTTAGTTGTTCCTACCAACCCGCATTGGGCCAGCGTGGTGGGACATAATCCATATCCACCCATATGATCATATGACTGTAGGTCGTGGGAAGCTGCTGGATGCGGGCAGCGCAGGAACGATCGATGTGGGGATCTTTGAGGTAGGCCTATATCCAACAGTGGCCGTCTATCGGCTGATGATGATGAGTCATTGTTTAAAGTAAACTGCTGTTCTGATACTAGGATGTTAAGTGGTGATGTGTTCTGTGGTGGCAAGGCGCACTAGCCTATTCTCGTGTTGAACTACTACTTTAATATATATAATTAACTGTGGGTAGTCATAGAAAAGATTAAATGACAGTCTTAACTCTCGGCTTAATGAAAATGATGCTCTTGTGATGCTTACAAAGGAGTATTTCAAAAGGATAACAGCCGAGCGGAAGTGCCCGCGAGCTGTCGGCTTTTCAAAAATGCAACGTCGTAAAATATTCAGTGTTCAGTTCGCTTTTAAACCGGACGTTAAGTTTAACCAGGATACGCGGCGATTCTCATCAAAATGGCTGTCGTCCGTGAACTATTAATTAAACTTTAAGAAAAAACCGTGTATAAGATGTTAGGTTATCTGCAATGCGGAGAGTGGTAGATGGTGAATTAACTAGGTTACTTATTGTTTAATAAGATTAACTTCATCATCATCGGCACATTTTTAGGGGTTCATAAGACGCGACTTAGGATGTTTACCGATTTATCATCATTAGCCGATGGATGTCCACTGCTGGACATATGCTTTCCCCAAAGATTCCCACTTCGATCGGATAGGGACTCATATGCCACGATGGCACAATGCGGGTTGGTGGGAGTCAGAGCCTCGTCTGTTAAGTAGCAGGGTGCACCACGAGCAGGTGAGGTTGGCTTGAGTTACGCGAGTTCTTGTGCGGGACCCCACACACCCTTAATAAGTAGACTAGTTAAAAAATCACAAAAATAATTTCCGTGCTTATTAACATTTTAATAAAACTTAGAATATGAGTAAAATCCTTTGCAATTATATTAGATCCTTACATATGAAATTGGCGTTTTGTACGGGAGGAATATAAAGTCACATTTTTTTAAATATATTTAGTTAATCAAAGTATGCACCGTTGTTATCTATGCACTTTTGCCATCTCATAGGTAGTTCATTGATCCCTTTACTAAAAAAAAACATGGGGGCGAGAATCAATAAACTCTTTGAAGGCGATTTGGACTGCTGCATCGGAGTTGAATTTTTTTCCTTGTAAGAAGTTGTCCAAATTCCGGAAAAAATGGTAATCTGTTGGGGCAAGGTCCGGGGAGTGCGGTGCATGTCATGTCGCAGACATTCCAATTATAGCTCATCTAACTTAGTAGTTGTTTGTTATGCAGAGTGTGGTGGTGGCCTTGCGTTGTCGTGAAGCAGCAGTGGCCTAGAGCCATTGATCAATCTCGGTTATGTAGCAGCTAGTTCTTCATTCATGGTTTGCAGCTATTGACAATAGATATCTGCCGTATACGTTTGGCCAGATTTTAGAAAGCTGTAGTGAACTACATCGGCGCTAGTCCACCAAACACTCACAAGTAACTTTTTCCGAGTCAATTTTCGTTTAGGGTAGGATTTGGTTGGGTCTCCGGGGTTCAGCCATTGAGACGAGCACTTCCGATTATCGTACAGTATACACTTTTTATCACAAGTAATGATTCGATTTAAAATCCCTTCATTACTGTGTCGGCTGAGCAAAGTAACACAGCAGCAGCAGTCGACGCGTGTTTGCAAGTTCGATTCACTCAATTCATGAGGTACCCATCGTTCTAGTTTTTTTACCTTCCCGATGTGCTTCAAGTGGATTAATACAGTTTTGTTACTTACCACAAAGCCTGCAGCTATCTCTGAAATGCTTTGTCAT
Source organism: Ornithoptera priamus (assembly GCA_029034505.1). Classification (NCBI taxonomy): domain Eukaryota; kingdom Metazoa; phylum Arthropoda; class Insecta; order Lepidoptera; family Papilionidae; genus Ornithoptera; species Ornithoptera priamus. The sequence continues at coordinate 2,077,827 of JARDWD010000527.1, read as the reverse complement.
CTATCCGCTTCCACAATAGCTTTTAATTCTTCATTTTCCACTTTGGTCTACGGTCGTCCACGGAGTTGGTTTTGAAGGTCGAAATTACCAGAACGAAAACGTTGAATCCAAAAACGTACCGTGCTTTCTTTTGCGACACCAGCGCCGTACACATCAATAATCCTTCAAGCTATTTCTGCAGCACTGGTGCCACGGTATAACTCATGAAATGTACCGATATTTCATGTTTTCCATTGTGCGGTAATAAGCGACGCCAAAGAGAAAAATAATGAGGAAAAAACAAATGTCTGTTATCAAAACTCAAATGTAGCAGCTAAATGAATTTATAAATTTGAATTTGGAATTCTTAACCAAAGAGGAGATATTTCAAATCAAAGCGGTCAGTACGACAAAACGCTAATTTCATATGTAAGGACCTAATATTAAAAAGGCGGCTTCTATATATTTCTAGACCTAGAACTAGAGTTTGAATGTACACAGTCTGTTACGGCAGAGTAAATTCAATAAACCGCTGTCTCTAGAATATTTTCCGTTGAGATGAGAAAAGTAACGATTTACAGACGCTGAGAATAATTTTACGAGAACTTAGCATCAAAATTCCTGCTACATTTTCAGTGTTGCCAGCGAGCATAAACGATTCGAAACGGGAACAGGTATTTGTTAATTAAATTACTACTACAATAAAATTACAAACTTGTTACTACCTACCAATTTTAAGTCATTGTGATAATGTTTTTTTTTTATTACAGTATACTATTTCTACTGGGGGTAGGTCCTTGCCAGAAACGGTTTATGTAGGTACCACCGCAGCTCCTATTGCAACCGCCAAACAGTAGTGTGCAAACATTACTGTGGTAACGAGACTTTTCTTTTAAAACAGCATTCCTCTAGTTTTGTTTAGCCTTGAGCATATGTCTTTCTATTCTTTACCATCTTTACTTTATTCTTTCCTAATCATACTCCTCTTTCATCCTTTTCCGTTATTCATTCCATTTCTTGCTTTCGCATTCAACTCTCTATCATTCTCCATTCTAATTCCTTCTTGCATTCATTTACCTTAAATGAGTAAAGACAACCGTCGTTCTTTCTTTACACTTTCCTTATTTCTGTTTGTTACTGTACATTCTTTCTTATTCTATAATCACAATTATTCTTAATCTATGTCCTACTTTTAATATCACATTTTATTTACATTCTATTTCCATCTTTATTCTCTATTCTTAAAATTATTTATTTTCCTATTCTATCTAAAACTTCTCTTTTAACTTTATCTTTACTTATTTTCTCTTTTCTCCATGTTACGTCTTATTTCCATCAATTGTCTTTTTAATTACCTTCCTGCAGTACTCTAGGTATGTTCGACGACTGCTGTCCTCACTCATCAGAGAGGCGATGCTACCCGCGCTTATCTCCTTATCCAGCTTCGCTACACACTCGAAGCGTTCTTTCCCAAACACGGGGCAGCAGCCGTTCACGTGGTAACGAATATCCATCTTAACTGGCGCACCGTTATGGACAGACGTATCACTTACCATCAGGTGAACGTCCTCTTAGTATAAATAAAATTAGTATTTATAGTTTGAAGCGAAATTTTGAACCTTAAGTCAAAGAAGAGATTTATTGCTTTCGGGGCACGGCGGTATACCTTGTAACATGTAGGTCACCGATTCGATTCCGGGGTGACATTAGTGAAACAGGATTAGATGGGAATAAATTACGTTGTAAATAAACCGTTTTTTTTATTAGATCTCTAACATACTCCCCACCTGCGTTAGATACCATCTAAGCGAGCTCATTAGATAAACAAATCCTATAGACGCTTCTAATGCTCTTTGTGTCGAGATTACAACCCCGTAGTTGGATCTGATCCCCGATCCATCTCCACATGTATGAATTCAGATTAGGTTTATTTCCTAATCGCCCCTTTTTTTAAAAAAATAGCCAATTTTTTGGGAGAAACATGCGATGTTCACATCAGATAAGTTTGAACTGTAGCTCGCAGTAAGGGAAGTTTTATTACATAGTAACTGTTTAGATTAGTGCTTGATGAGGCTTTAGTTAATTATTTGTTTAATTACACTCTTTTATTAGTACGATAGATCCATTATTGTTGTCAAGTTAGTATTATTTTATTATAATAGTATTTTTATATACCTACTATATTGGCTTTCTTTTATATAACTAAACCAGCTACATATCCCACCTGTAACTGTGTATGGAACACCCCCGCAAATCCCTTTGGGGAAGAAATTTTGCAATATACATTCTTAGCTGACCTCGAAATGAGACAAGCAATATCTCTACTAAATTTTGAGTATTCACGTCTAATAATTTCGGAGATCTCGTTATGAGTCAAGGAATCTCTAGGTATCTCCTGAATATATAGATAGAAAAGTAATAGCCCACAGTCTTTAAAAAACATAGCGACCGAAACTATATGATAATGAATAATATTTGGTTGTTTTTATTTTATTATATAACTTATAGATAACTATATAAAATAATGCAACTTGAAGCATTTTTAGACATTTTTAATATTTATTATCATTAACCTTTTTCTTCATTCGACGAGACGAGCAAGACGTTCGCCTCATGATCACCGATGCCCTTGGGCATAACAACGGCGCTCTACTTAGGATGATATACACAACACCAGATTGTGCTGGTCGCCTTGAGGCAGACATTATCTTGTTACCCCAGTAATTACACCAGCTACATTGCTCTTCAAACCGGTACACAATTATGCTTGAGACGGTCTCGGCAACACAGATCTTTTTTGTTATCGGGGGAAAATCTTTTAACAAAGATACTCTCCTTCTGAGGGGAAGACAAGGTTATGTGGGATTTTACCCATTAAATCCCCCGTGGTGGTCATCTTCAGGGCGTTTCGGGGAGCCGTGGATGCTCCTACGGAACGCACCGGTGCCTCCCGGCGCTACGTCTGAAGCAGGTCCCAACCACAATTACTAGACCACTTTGTACTTGCTGTTCATCCCAAGCTTGCTAAGTGGACAATAAGGGTTCCCATCTTCAAAGACCATGGACCCGAAAACCCTTTTACTCTACTACTACTCCTTTACTACTTGATTTAGGCCTCTTCCAAAATGTCGACATCGATTGATCCCGCGCTGCCCGCAAAACCGGCAGACAGTAGGAGTCGTCTGCAGAGGTCCATATTGTATTATTCAATGATACATATTCAGTGAAATACGTATGAATTGTGTGCAAGTGAAAATGCAAAATAATGTGGGATTACCCATTCGTGGGCTCCATTGTTGGTGTACATACAAATTCGTTCGTTTATTATGTGCGGATGATTATGCATAATTTATGCGCGCGCTGGGGTCAAGTGGGCCCCGGGCACGCGGTACAGTTGTAGGGCTCCTCTTTTATGTGCGTTTTATCAATGGTCAGTAAATTGGCGAACATTGACACCTTATGTCATGACTCGCATCGGCATGGGTTTTTTAAACGACCCCCGACTTAGAGGTCCGGCGTGAACAATAATCGTATTAGTACGCGCCTTTTTATGGCGCGTTATCATTGGAAAGTATGTTAAGGATTAGATATACATATATTAATAAGTAATATGTTAAGAAAAATTTCATTATGTATTTTTATTATTAAGCTTCAGTGGGTTCCCGCGATTCTTACCAGGTCATCAGTCCACCTTGTGGGGGGCCTCCTAACGCTACATCTACCGGTACGCGGGCGCCACTCGAGGACCTCCATCGGCCGTCAGGACCGAACAATGTGGAGATCTTTGGGGGAGGCCAGCAGTGGACGTCTATCGGCTGTTGATGATGATGAATAAATGTGAATATGAAAAAACTATTTAATGTAACGTATTATGTTGTAAATTAAACAGTTCCTTTTTTCTGGTTTTTCGTTATGGTCAGTTATACTCCTACCAATAACAAGGTACTAGTTACTATTATATACACAGTATCACATTCATCACGTCGCCTTGAAAGATAAGACGTTATTTTGTTACCCCAGTAATTTCACTAGCTACAACGCCCTCCAACCCGGAACAGTAGTAATGTAGGCGTTGCGGTGGTACCTACTTACGACGGTTTCCGGCAACAGAGAGTACCTACCAGTATAGGTAATGTTATTACTTTTAAATTGCCTTACTTTTTTTATTCAAATGAGTATAAAATCTTCATGTACTTACGCGTCCCTGGACAAAGGCAGGTTACGTCGGACAACCCTCGCGAAGTTCCCTACCCCGTCGTTTTACGTCGGGACCGTGAAAGTTGAGTAAACTGTGTTATCTAGAGTACCGGGAGAAGTTCCGTATCCCGTTCAAAAAGTTTTAGTTGCATCAACTCGCAACGTTTCCGGTGTAGTGATTTATTATTACGATTTTTACAATTTTCTATCGGAAATAGATCAAGTTATAAACCTAAATTTATACACTATTTATACTGTACAATAGATATCGACAACTATCTTCAGTTATCATAATATATTAGTTAGTATTACTGGAGGCAGGTCTCCTCTGCCGGAGACCGTCTAGGTAGGTACCATCGCAGCACCTATTCTGCGGCCAATAAGTACTGTACAAAAATTACTGTGATCCGGTATGAAACGCGCTGTAGCTAGTGTAATTACTGGGGTAACGAGACTCAACATCTTATGTCTCAGACGACCAGCGCAATGTGGTGCAATGCATACCACCTCAACTACCGCCACGTTGTTATGGGCGTATAACTTACCATCAGGTGGACGTCCCGCTCGTCTCGTCATATAAAAAAAGGATATATTCGTTGTCATTTTCTTTTATATACTTTCACTTCGTATTCAAGACACTACTATTAAACCGAATCACTCAGTGGCGAGTCACAGGTTATCCACCTCTACTATGGAACATTAAATAGTCATGTTTTTTTAGGTTATAGTTAAAAAAAAAATCTTCAAGCAGCAAATACTTGAATAAGAATTAGGCCATAGATGGTGAGACGCGTTTTCCAAGAATTTTCTGCTTCTCATATGGTGACAAACAAAACATAGCCACCGCCCCACAGAGGCATTTAAAAATTAAAAATTGCTGACTACCTCTTTGAATGTTAGCCATACATTAATAATTTTATTTATATATAATACACCAGCTATTCCTCTGTAACACCCCTACGCATCTCTTTAAGAAAGGAATTTTGTAAAATCCGCTGATCTATACTCAATAATGGAATATTCCGACCAAATTCCAATACCTTGTGGTTCCAGAGCTATTGTGATGGATCTCTACATAGGCGGAAATCTCTTATATATAAATATACATAGGATTTATATTATCTGTGAATTGAACATTCAATTTCTACATCTGTCTTAAATGTCTCAAAATTTCGATTCTATTACGAAGAGGCTTCTGTAATCAATTTGCTTCGACGTACCCTTCCGAGCGACGAGAGGACCGTCAATCAAATATTCATTGTTTCTTTATTAAGCCGTGAGACGACATCCTGCGTTATTGAACTCAATGAAATATGTTTTTTTTAATACACTCCTATTCCTTACATACTACACGTTTACAAAGAGTTGTTAATATAAAACTGTATTCATTAATTTAATTTGTTATTTTTCAACCTGATGTAACAGAGGGTTAAATGTTGGCTAACTGTTTCGGAATGATCTAAAAACACTTTTGAATATATCAAAACAAGTTGCAAACGGAATTTTAAACGAACTGATATATTTAAAAAAACATGAACTTTTATATAAAATACGCAAATAAATAAAATAATCACAACACACATTCCCTACTTGCTACATTCAGGCCGACTAAAATATATATAAATACACATATTTTGTTACTTTTAACAAAATTTCTGATGTTACACTTTGATAGATTTAAAAGAGCAATGCGTTGAATTTACACGCTGTAATACAATTTATATCTACGAATGAATTAACAAAGTGAAAAAAAAATACCCCATTAAACCGACCCCCGTATCTGTAACAAGTGAACAATTACATTTAATTTACGGATGGATTTTTTAAGTGCCCCAATATGGCGCCGATCCCGCCGCGGCCGCCATTTTTTTACACCACAGATAATCTACCGCGACATTTGTTAAAAAACACATTCGAGTGGTATCAAAATCCCTTTCTAAAATTCAATTGTATTTAAGTGGCACTTGGATTTTGGGATGCATCCCTTTAAATATTCAACTGTGGACTTTGTACCTTAATAAATAGATATTGATTAATTCGATGATGTTAAATATAATGCAAAATGATCGCCGTAACAGAGCTGCTGTAAGACTAAAAATTTGTATAGAAATTAGAATACGAAATACTATTATTTGATAATACACTTCCACAATAAATCACAAATTTTATTTATTAATATAAACACAGATTACCAAAATACTTTTAGTTAGCTGCTCTCCGACGGTTTTGCTGAGCGTAATATAGAATTTGAAATTTGACGGATATATTCCTCGATCGCACCCACTACTCCTTAGCTCCTTTCAGCTATTAACAGACCCGCAATCCGTTTTGAGGGTAACATTTTGTAAAATCCGTTCTTAGCTGACTTATACCCAGCGAAAGGTATATTTACACCAATTTTAAATTCTTTAGACCATATGGTTCCCGAAATATCGTGATGCCTCTATATAGGTGGAAATCTATACAGACATAGATATGTTTAGAATTAAATACAAAAGCCGTGTGGTATATAGTAGACGAATACCATCACGCTTCTAAAGTCGCATAATGGTTAACCGGATAATGAGTAATGAGTGATATTTTGCAGCCTTCCTTCTTAGATGAAGGTAGCGGTTTTACCAAGAACATCAGTGTCAAGGAAGGTTGACGTCGGACGGCCAATTAAACAAACTTATGTTGATGTTGAAACAAAGCATCATGATGACTAGAATTTAACAGATAAATAGTAGTTTCATGATCACCATAAAAAAAGACATGAAACACGTGTTATTAATGTACGGAAACTACCCGTTCATATGAAGATGTCACATAATTTTTGGACATTAATCCCTTTTCCGCTGTATCGCGGCGGGTGGCGGGCGCGAACTTGTCGCCCTTTGCCCCTTTGCAAAAATAAAAAAAAGGGATAATAATAAACAAAACAAAAGTGTTTTAACCCGTCGTTAACCCTTTTCGGCACATGCCCTCTTCACACAGTCGTCATAAATAATACCCAATGATTGTTGTTTCATGACAACCATCTGAGCAGACTTATGCAATTTAGTTCTTATGTAGTTGCAGATAAGGTTTATTTTTGTTGTTGTTTTTTTTTTTGATAAAAGAAATGTGTAGTTGTGGGTTTCCGCGTTCATTGTGGTTGATATGTGTTTTATTGCGAATGTCTGCGCGCGCATTAGCCGGATAGTTGGGCGCTGGTGATCGTCGCATATGGTGTTATTTGCGCATGTTATGATTTAGTGGGTTGGGTTGGTTATACAGAAAATTGAGTGCCATTGTTGTATTTGATCACAGACCGTCGTTATTTATTTATATCAAAAATATATATATATATATATAAATCAGTAAAACATTACGTCGTAGTTGTATACGTTTTACTGGTGGTAGGTCTGTCGCCCGTCTCCGTCAAGGTAGATCACTGCAGCTCCTATTTCTGCCGCCAAGCAGTAAATTGCAGATATTATTGTTCCGGTTTGACGGGCTGTAGCTAGTGAAACTATTGGTGTAATGAGATTTAATATCTTTCTCTACACGACGAATGCAATACGGTGCTGTATATGTCATCCTAACTACCGCCACGTTGTTTTGCGCTTCACGTAAATTAAAAAAAAAATACTAAACGTGGCGCCGGAATCAAACCAGAGATCTTCGTGTTATTACGCAAGCGGATAGCCACTGCGCAATGTAGGTGGCTAAATGAAAGGAACTTTGTGGTAAAAATGAACTATGTCTCGGCTAGTATACTTTACCATCACAGTAATTTCTACTCACTATCAGATAGTATCTTAGATACTAGTATTTAAAATTAAATATTATATATAAGTATTTATCGAGAATCCGATTGTGGTAACACCGTTTTCATGTTCTAGTATTTTTAGAGTCGTATTGTATGTTGATGAAGTTTACTGCGGTGTTGATGGAAGTAAAGAAACTCTTTAAAAAAATATATTATTCTTCTATAGAACCGCTAACTTGAAATTATACAGAAAATGTCTGAATTAAAATATTAATAATTATTCAGGAATATTTTTCAGATATTAATGATCAAACGGCTCCGCGAAAGCGGAAACGGAAATTCATAAATCTCGCGATTCAAGTAATACCAGTTTTAGTAATGAATATTTATATATGCATGTAAAGAGAAATAGGTTTTGGAAACATACAATTGCTTTTAGATATTTCCGCTCTTCCACATCTGAACATGAATGAGCTTCACAACGGACCAGATATGGGAACAAAGGGTTACTTCGAGGCTGTGATTTAAATCATGGTTTTCTTGTTTGTTAGATGAATGTGGGGACTTATTTTTTAAGACCCTTAACGTTTTAGATTTTTTTCATCATTATTCTAACCAATCGATGGCCTATTTAAATGGGAGGTGTAAGGGTTCCCGCACAAAAACTCACGAGGTCCAAGCTAATTTCACCTGCTCGTGGTGCACCCTGCTAATCAACAAACGGGGCTCTGGCTCCCACCAACCCGCATTGAGCCAGCAGCGGTTAGAAACTGCCCAAAACTCCCCATATAAATCCGGCCGGTGTGGGAATCTTTGAGCGAGGCCTATATCCAGCAGTGGACATCTATCGGCTGATGATGACGATGAAAGAAATAACTAAAGGCCGAATTAATTTTCTCAACCTGACCGCTGAACAACAGTTTGAAGAAGTCACCTCATGATGACTAAGTTTCCGCTGGCTGAAAGCATTGCAACAACTACTTATATTTACTACTTAGTAATTAGTTAATAACAATCATTGTACAATTTTCAAGACCTCAAGAAACCGTTGAAAGATGCTGTAGTCAGGTTAAATATACTGCGTAAAGTAACCTAACATTTTATGTCTCAAAATAAGGTACGTAAATATCCTAACAATCATTATAATCATCATCATCAGCTGACAGACGTCCACTGCTAGACATAGGTCTCCTCCAAAGACCTCCCCGTCGTTTGTTGGAATTCATTTAGGGGAATTGGGCTGTAACTCACCACTCTACCCCAGTGCGGGTTGGTGGGTGGTCAGAGCCTCGTCTATTATTCAGCAGGGTGCACCGTGTGCGGGTGAGGTTGACTTGGTCTTGAAGATGTTGAGCAGAACCCGTTACATCCCTAACAAGCATCACATAGTTGTAAATAAGAATGATTCAGATGAACGTCTTGCTCCTCTCGTTTTGTAAGATAAATAAAATGTATCGATGGACGTAACCGGAAACGGAGATATCGTCGAACCAGTTAGTGCTCCGATATATATAAACAACCGATACGAAATGTCGCACTTCGCCAATCGTCTAACTTTGTTAGACCTATTGAAACTTTTTACATCCACTTCCTTACACGGAAGTGTCCTCCCTAATGGAATCTGCCGCTATCGAGTTAAGTTCTACACCAGCTAGAAACTTTGACTATTCTCACTTTTCACAATTTTTTTTTCTTCGATCCAACGAACATTTTAAATTAGATTTAGACGTACAAAAGGCCCCAAAACTTTAATTTTTTTTTAATGAAGTTGTAGTTGTAGCTAAACGGTAGAAGTATATAAATGTCGATGAGTGCTAGTTAGGAAAATCCTTTGGCATTTACCAAAACAGTAGTGTGCAAACATTACTGTGTTCCGGTTTGAAGGGTGCTGTAGCTAGTGTAATGTAACGAGGCTTAACATCTTATGTCTGAATGCCACAAGCGCAATGTGGTGTTGTGAATACCATCTTAACCAACGCCATGTTATTATGAGCGGGCGTATCACTTACTATCAGGTGAACGTGGCGCTCGTCTCGTCGCTTAATAGCATATAATAAAATGCTTATCACAGTGGTAACTGTGTCCAAATCCGGAAGGACCAAATATATACACGCTGGAAATTTATACTAAAGGATATTTTTTTTATATAAAACTCGCTTTAGTTGGAAACATTATGGAAATAATTAATATTAAAAGACAAATCTCGTGGCTTTGTAAAAAAAAAACGTAGTTCTTTTTTTATTTAACACCTGATGGTAAGTGATACGATTGCTCATAACAACGTGGCCTTAGGATGATATCCACAGCAACACATTGCTCTCGTCGCATTGAAATATAAGAGGTTGAGTCTCCTTACCCCATTAATTAAACTAACCTCAACGCCCTTAAAACCGGAACACTGTAATATTGGCGAAATGTTTGTCGGCTGAAATAAATGCTGCGGTGGTACCAGGACTCTTCTGAGAGAGACCTACCACCAGTAAGTATATTAAGGTTTAATTATCATTTCCTTCGAGCGAGCTTTTAACGGTTTACCGATCTCTGCCGTACAACAATAGAGTATGATGAATTGCTGCTTCATGAGATCGTATTCCATTGTTTGTTGAGCAAGCAACAATCCAACATAAACAATGCAGACATCAAGGATCAAGAAAATATTTACCTTCGGCTGGGCTCACGTCCGTGTGGGAATTGTACAACGTAAATAACATCCGTTTATATTCATACGTAAATAAAGTACTGAAAATATTTAATAAAAGGCCGTTTGTTGAAATAACGAAATTCTACGAAAGGGATACATTAAAAATATGATAGGGGATGAAAATTTTCAAATCTATTGAAAATACGGACAGACATCATCATCAGCCGATAGACCTCCCATAAAGATCTCCACATACAGTCAACATACACGGATACAAACAGGCGAATTTGGGCAATTTCCCACCACCCTGGCTCGATGCGAGTTGGTGGGAGCCAGAGCCTCGTTTGTTGATCAACAGGGTGCACTATGAGCAGGTGAGGTTGGCTTGGATCCCGTGAGTTGTGCGGGAACCCTTACACTCTCGGACAGACATAAAAGTTCGTAATGTTTATACACCAATCAAAAACATCTAGAATAATACATCATCATCAGCCGATAGATGTCCACTGCTGCACATAGGTCTCCTTCAAAGATTCTTCCCACATCGGATAGGGATTCATATAGGGGGGACTTGGGCCATTTTCCACCACGCTGGCTCAATGCGGGTTTGTAGGATATAACATAGCGCAATTATAAAGAATTAACAGTTCCCTGTCCACTTTGCTAGCCGTGATATAAAATTAGACCACATATGACTTCTATAACAACCGTTACTATGGCAACCGCATAAATAATACCAAATGAAAATGTTCTTAAAATTTATCAAAAATAAAATGATTAAGGATCTATGAAATTCAAAAAGTAAACCGCCTATAACGATCTGCAAATCATTCCGCGTCGAATGCTCATGTTACCATGGTGATACGCGTTCTCACGTGATACGCACCATTTTCATAATATATATAAAATATTTCTACTTAATCAGATCGTAAATTTAAAAATGGCGTCTTATTTTTAATCTGTGTACCGTTACGGGTATTAAAGCGAATGAACCGGAAATATGGACATGAATTATTAATAAAAACCTTCCCATTACCGTCAACAACATCCGAACAGTTTTCGAACAGATGATTCGCGAATGAAATTATTTATTTCATTTCTGTGATCCGGTTTGAAGGACTTAGTAGCTAGAGATATCGTTAGATTGATTACTGGTCGTAGGTCTCTTTTGCTCAGGACCGTCTTGTTAGGTACCACCATAGCGACTATTTCTGCCGACGAAAAGTTATGTGCTAACATTACTGTGCTCCGGTTTGAAGGAGGTGATAGCTAATGAAATGACTGGGAAGTAACTTGATATCTCATGTCTTTAAGCGTTGAGCTTAATATTGTTCAGTAAACGTCATCTTAACCAGCGCCAAGTTGTTAGGTTGGGTAGGTGTATTGCTTATCATCAGGTGAACGTCTCGCTCATCTCATCGCTAGGTGCAATAAAAAAACATTATGTCTGAAGATGGTGAGCACAGTCTGGTCCAGTGTACATCATCCTAACTCTACATATATATATAAGTTTGATATTATATGGTGAACAGCCTATGATATAGTTGGTAATATATATTTTTTTTTCGAAGAAGTGATGAGACGAGAGAGACGTTCATCCAGTGGTAAGCAATACGTCTGCCCTTGACAACGTGGCTCCAGATAGAATGATATACACTACACCACATTGTACTCGATGTCTAAGTCATAAGATATTAAGTTTGGTTAACCTAGTAAGGAGTTCCGCACAACTCACAGGATCCAAACCAACCTCGACTACTAGTGGTGCAACCTGATAATCAACAAACGAGACTCTGGTTCGCACCAATCCGCATCAGGCCAGCGTGGTGGCAAATGGCCCAAATCCCGGCGGTATCGGAAGCAATGCTGACTGACCGATCTCTGTGGAGATCTTTGAGGAAGGCCTATGACCAGCAGTGGACGTCTATCGGCTGATGATGATGATACCTAAGAGGAGGTAAGTGGAAACAATATAAAATGTATACATTGCTCTAAACAACAAAATTGCGTACGCCAGTACAATCGAACGGAAAAGGCTTTAAAAGTTTAATCCCGCGATCCTTTTAATTGTGAGTGAAATTTAAAAGCTTTTAATGATACAGTTGCCAACGTAACAGGAGAAATGGACTTAAAATTGAAGCACTTCCGGTGAAAGTAAAAATAATGATATCTAAATTATGAAAAGGGTATTTTATGTAAAATCATTTTTAGAGATACTCAGAACAATGTGGAGTGGAAGGAGAATAGGTAAGAAGAGAACACGAAGAAGAAGATTTGTATTGATTCTATTTGTCTCATCAGTAATTTTACTAGCCGCAACGACTTTCAAACCCGATTGTTTGCGCGGTACTGTTTGACGCCAAAAACAATAACTTTACTGGTGGTTTGGTCTCTAGGTAGGTATAACCGCAGCACCTCTTCTGCCGCGAAAAAGTACTTTACAAACATTACTGTGTTCCGGTTTGAAAGGCGCTGTAGGCAGTGTAATTACTGGGGGTACGAGACTCAACATATTATGTCTTAAGCAACGAGCGCAATGTGCAGTGTATCACTTACCATCAGGTGAAGGTCCCGCTCGTCTCGTTGCTTCATTGTATAATAAAAACGGTTAAACATTTTAAGGGTACGTCTGGTTACCCTGGTGATTATATTGGTGAAAACCTTGTTGGTGTCAAACCATAATAATGTGGTGTGCTGGTTATGATGATGACGCTACACCACATTGTGTAGGTATATCAGGTTTGCCAGCCCGCAGGGGCGAGAGTAATGTGACCTTTGGATTACTGAGACGGCGTAATTGAAACATCCGGTGGACGAGTCAGTGCTTCATTAGTTGATTTATGATTAATTAACAAATGTAAATAACGAGAACACATCGTTTTGCTTTCAATCAAGTTTAATTAATATCACCCTTAAAGTCAAGTGATTTGTTTTTGTTTTTTTTTTTGTTGTCGGATCTCTGTTGCTGGAATTCTCCAAGGCATTATCGCTGATCCTATTCCTGTCACTTTAAGACGTAAAATATCAAGTCTCGTTAGCTCAGTAATTTCATCCGCTACAGCGCCCTTCAAACCGGAACACAGTAAAGTTTACACACTGATGTTTGTCGGAGTAGGAGCTGCGGTGTTATCTACCAAGGCGAGACGGAGACCTCTCCAAGTTTCAGTCTTTGTTCACTGGCAGTAGGTCTCCTGTTTTTGCCGCTATACAGTAGTGTAAACATTGCTGTATTCCGGATTGAAGGGCGCTGTAGCTAGTGAAATTACTGAGGTAAGAAGACAACATTTTATGTCTCAAAGCGACGAGCACAATGTGATTTGTTGTGTATAACATCCGAACTAGCGTCACGTGGCTATGGGCAGGTGTATCACTTACAATCAAGTGAACGTTCCGTTCCTCTCGTCGCTTTGTTGAATAAAAAAATGACCTATCTTCAGTAAGTGCGTATGCTGTATAACGACGGCGACGATCTGGTGAGAAGCGCGGGAACCCACTGGATGCGAGCAATGTGTGACCGATCGATGTGGAGATCTTTGGGGGGGCAGCTATGTCCAGCAGTGGACGTCTAACGGCTGATGATGATGATGCATTATAATATGGATTACGAGGCTGAATACTGATTCATTGCTCTATAATATAAACGCATTGGTTACATGCATCAGACGCTACAGCCAAATTTAATCTGTGGAAACGGATATAGAACCGGCTCACTTGGCAAGCGGATTATTGTTCGTGCACACGGATATAACTCGGTTACCGCCGTAAAGTTACACTCTATCATTACTAGTAACTAGTTAGATGTGTTGTAGGTAAACGGAGCTTGATGCGAGTTTAAACTATGAAAGGTATATTCACACTGGATGATAAGAAAGTTTTAGATTAATGTCACCGTTTTGGGGGTCACGGACGAATCTGTTGATGTGAAGTTTTTCGTACGCCGGAAATTGAAGTTATAGATTAGTAAAGCAGCAAAGAAAAAAAAATTTTTTTTTATCCGTTTCGATTATTGAAAAGGTTGAATAGAAGTAGTTTCTAAAGACGTCGTATTGATGTAAAGATTATTTTATTTTCTTATTCCTATTTATCCTATTTGTTTCTATTATATATATATTAGCTTTTCCCCGCCGGTTTGCTGGCCGTAATATAGAATTAGACTTGAAATTTGTCAGAAATATTCCTGCCTGAACATTAACGCTCCCTGATCCCTTTCCTGTTATTCACACTCCCTTTGGGGAAGCAATTTTGTAAGATCCATTCTCAGCTGACCTCTAAATAGCAGAAGCAATATCTCTACCAAATTATGGGTACTTACGTGTAATCGTTTCAGCGATCTCCTGTTTATTAGATCAGCAGTATGTTATGCTAAGCAAAAAAAATATTTCAAAGTTCTTCGACTGTCTGTTGACACAAACAAACAGAATATTTATTATTACATAAATCTGTATAATCTATTATAAATATTAATGTCCATCCCCGTTGGCTATAAAAGTAGGTAAGTAATAAGTATTTTTTCATGGATATAAATCGCTATCAGACAGCTCTCCAATAAATTTTTCGAAACTTTAATTAAAGAAGCTTTCGGAAAAAAATATGCTTACCGGACGTTACTTCCAATTTCCGGTGTTAATGGAGAAGACAAAACCATTCTACTTTGGTTCACTTGCTAAATAAAATAGCAATGAAACTTCAGCCGTTCAGACAGCTGCTTACACGTGGCTACACTGAAATTGTTAAAAAAAAAACTTTACACCGCTCCGCCGCTGTACAGTGGCCACGTTTTGGTGAAAGAAACATTAAATTATATTTTTCAGGCCTTCTTAATTTAAAAAATTTCAAACTTACGCAAGTTTTACATTTATAAAGAGACACAACCACCATCTGGAAACCACTGATAATATAATCCCTATTCGAACCGATGCGACTTCCGCATTACATAGAAGCAGTTAAGATTAAATTCAATTGATTACACCTGAATGACAGAAACCGCCCTCATCAATACCGTATCCTTTGAAGGAGGTCCTCATCCATTTTAACTAACGTATTAACTTAGAATAAAACAAGGTGACAACCCTCCGCCATTTGTCTGACAACAGCTCAAAATATCTCCGCAAATTATACTTCTTGAAGATTTAGAACTAGGAAGGTCTACTCTAAATAACTAGGATTAAGGATATCGGAAAGGTAGTTATTTAGATTAAACATATTTCATAGTATGTTGTAACGTCGTAAACTGACTGCTAAACTGATTTACGTATTTAGTGCGGAGTGCAGCAAAAGCCGCTGCAGCAGCAAAATGTACTAAAGCTTTCATCTCTTGAATTTTCGGAAACTAGTTAGCAGGCATTTAGATTATCGAAATATCCAACGCCGGAAGCTTCGCTAAGTTTTCATTTATAAAATGATGGAGAAGATAATTTTGTTGCTACACTGTTGTTTTCATCATCATCATCAGCAGATAGAAGTCCACAGTTGGACATAAGCCTCCACAGTTGTTTTAATATGCATATATAAAATTTAAAAAATATATGACAATATTAAAAATATTTCACGGTGAAGGATTAATTCGTACTGCTCTAACTTCTAGCTCGGTCTAGTCTATCATCTTCTTGGTCTAGACCACAAAAGTATTTGAACTGGGACTTTAAATATTGGTTTATTAATCATTATAAAAATTCTTGTACATTTATATAACCTTAAAAAACATCTTTAAACAGCATTCTTTAAGAGCTAGGTCACGGTGTACAGATGTCGCGATAATCGTCATCATCATCATCACAAGCCGAAAGAGATCTACTGGACACCGGCTCTCTCAAACATTCCCACATCGGGTAGGGATTCAAATGAGGGCGATTTGGATTATTTCCCACCATGCTAGCCCAATGCGGGTTGGTGGGAGCCAGATCCTTGTTTTTGGATTAGCAGGGTACAGCTACGAGTTGGTGAGGTTGGTTTAGATTCCGTGAGTTGTTGTGCGGGTACCTTTACACCCCCGCGATAATATTCATTCTGAATATAGATTCTGTCATTCTCCTCAAAGTCAGGCTGATTTCTGATTAAATTGTAACAATTCATTTCAATCTTGATTCGTTATAGAATTACAAAGGATCTTTAAGATATTAACAATCCGTGACCTATAATAATACCCATAAAAAAGTGCAGCATTCATCGCCGCTGTTCGGAGAAATAGAAGCCTCATTAACCTACTTCTCAACGTATATTCAGTTAAGCGAAAGCGGACCCCGCGTCGTTTGGAGCGCGGCACAATAGAGCGGCGGCCCGGGTTCGTTTCCGCCTGCGCAGTCGATGTATTATTGTCTGGAGACGGGCGCGCGAAGTGCGCCCGCGTATTTGTCATCTGTGCCTAAAGTAGACGTGGGGTGCGAGTGACGGCGGGAATGACTGATTTGTCACGGGCTTTTTTGTTAACTTTACGCTTTGGGGTGCGACTGTCGGCGGGTAATTCTAAATCGTAGAAATTTCATACTTGAGGAAGTAAGAAGGTAATCAGTGTGCATTTAGTAGTCGCTAAGTAATCAAATATTTGATTGTAAATTATTAACTCTATGATATTGATATAGGAGATTTGTTTTCTAAAAACTATACTGTAGATATTAATTATTTTTTATTAATAATATATGTTAATGTGTTAAGTTTAAACTTCATACATTACATACGAAAAATTTTGGATGAAATATATGAGACCGTTTAGCTATTAAAAAGTAAGACTGAAAAAATTAATGTTTTTATTATATTAGTAAATCTTTGGTAATTTTTTTTGTGTTATCATAATCATCATTATCAGCCGATAGACGTCCACTGCTGGACATGGGCCTCCCTACAAGATCTCCTTGTTAGAGCTGAATTGGGGCTTAGCCCACAGCGCTGGTCCTAGGTTGGTGAGTGGTCAGAGCATGGTCTATTATTCAGCAGCGTGCACCGCGTGCAGGTGAGGTTGACTTCAGCTCCGTAAGATGTTATTTAATTTAAATTGCGTAATATATGATAACGAGGCTCTAGTTTAGATGTTATACGATGGACCACATTGGGCTCGTCGCTTTGAGACATAAGACATTAGGTCTCGTTTCCCCAGTAATTACACTGGCTACAGCGCCCTTTAAACCAGTACACAGTAATGTTAGCACACTACTGTTTGGCGGCGAAATTAGGAGCTGCGGTAGAGACCTACCACCAGTATAATAAACAATCTTACATAAACTGCTATCATATGGAACATATCATCTTTTTAGAATCTGATCGTTCCTCAATCGGTTGCTGAGTTACAGTGATAAATGATTATCAAATATTTACAAGATTTTGTAAGGTTTTCGGTAAAGTTTATAGCAGTTTAGTACCACGTGGGACGTGCGGCAAACCCACGGTTTCGTTTTATGTCATAACTCATCGTCACATAACTCCCGCCACTCGGGAACACGTGAGACACTTTAGACAAGTTTACGACTCGAGTTTCGTATGATATTTAAATATAATTCAGTCTCATGACTTTTAAATAATATTTATTTTGACCAAATTATCATAGATTTTTGTTCGCCTACCACTGATTATATCTCTTATAAACAACGCTGTTAAGATCAGATAATTACTATGAAAGAATCCTTATAAATGAAATTAATTAATATTGTCTATTTAGAAAGTATATCCGGAATAAATTTAAGATTTTAAAAATACTTAACGATATATTTGTAAGTCAAAAGTATTAAAGCGTAGCGTTGAAATTTGTCAGAAATATTCCCGCCCGGCGGCAGTCCGCCGCCCCCAAAGCCTCTACTCATTATTAACACCCCCGCAACTACCTTAAGGGGAGAAACTTAATAAAATTCACTCTTAGCTGATCTCTAAATAGCAGAAATAATATGTCTAGCAAAATTTTGAGTGTTTACGTCTAATAGTTTAGAGATCTCGTGATGAGTCAACGAATCTATGTATAGTATTTTATGAGTGAATAGCCTACTTCTAGACTAGTGCGCTTTACTACCAAAGACTACATGATCGTCTACCATCAGGTGGGATCACAGTCGAATGCTAGTCTAAATGCAATTAATTAAAGCATAT
Source organism: Ornithoptera priamus (assembly GCA_029034505.1). Lineage (NCBI taxonomy): Eukaryota > Metazoa > Arthropoda > Insecta > Lepidoptera > Papilionidae > Ornithoptera > Ornithoptera priamus. Next base: position 2,059,207 of record JARDWD010000527.1, on the reverse strand, counting down.
GACCGGAGTAACTGGATATTTATAAAGGAAGACAAAACTAAGTTGTATACTAATTGTCGCGAATGATGGTGATGATGGATATCAAATTATCAGTTACCAAATAACATTTCCGAGTTATTATCTAGTGTAAATGTAATTAAACTGTGCATAAAGCCGATAAACAAACTTCGCGGCCGCTCCAGTTACAAAACAAACCCCCAGTAAATTTGTACGGCGGTACGCATTTTGGACGTCTAGTTACGGCACGAAACTCGAGCTGGTGTATCGATTTAACGAAACGAAACCTAAATTTGCACGAACTGGTTTCGGCTGGTGATAAGTCTATCACGACGAAGGCTATCCACAATATTAAATACCAATGAAGCTGAAAATGAAAATGCTCTCCCACAACACAACAATTCTATTAAGGCGACAGATTTATAATTTGAGGTTTAAATATTTCTTACTACTATTCACTACTTATACCGATGGATGATCTCTGTTACTGGAGATCGCCTAAGTACCACCGCAGCTCCTACTTCTGTCGCCAAAAAGTACTATGTAAATTTTACTATGTTTCGGATTGACAGGCGTTTCAGCTAATGAAATTACTGGAGTAACGACACTCAACATCTTATGTCTCAACGTGATGAGCACAACGTGGTGCTGTGTATTTCATCCTAACTACCGCCATGTACTACTATACTGTTGTACTGTTCACCGCCACGTACTACTATACTGTTGTACTATTCACTGCCAAGTACTACTATAGTGCTGTCCTATCCACCACCACGTACTACTATACTGCTGTTCTATCTACCTATACGTACTAATGTACTGTTTACCGCCATGTGGTACTGTACTGTCTACCGCCATGTACTACTATACTACTGTACTATCAACCGCCACGTACTACTATACTACTGTACTATCTACCGCCACGTACTATTGTACTGTCTACCGCCACGTACTACTGTACTATCCACCGTCACGACCTACTGTACTGTTTACTGCCACGTGCTACGGTACTACTGTACTGTCTACTGCCATGTACTACTCTACTGCTATACTATCTACCGCCACGTACTACAATACTACTGTATACTGTACTATAGGGGCGTATTGTTTACCATCAGCTAACAATTGTCTTGTACTCTAACGGAATACATTATAGTTTTATTTTAACGTACCAAAATTAATTCTAATGTTCCAATAATGCAAATAAACGACGAAATGTAGAATGCGGTGGTTATAAAGGAAATCTACGAATGAATAATTCATCGGTGGCAACTAGGGGTGTATTTACGAGGGTCGCCTAGAACTGTATTTAGTTGGATGACGTCATCACTGTAAGCTCTTAATGAAAAGTTTCAGCTACTATTTTTAGTGATATATAATATATGTTTACTGGTTGTAGATCTCTGTTGTTAGATACCAACTAAGGACCTCCGCAGTATTTCCGCCACCAGACAAACAAGCGGATAGACGGAGTCGTTCACCTGATGGTGACACGCCCAGCCATAACATCGCTACGTTTATTAGCATGGTATACACTCCACCAGAGTATGCTCGTCGCCTTGAAACATAAGATGTTACCTTTCATTACCCTAGTAATTTCATTAGCTACATCACCCTGCAAATCAAACATGGTAATAATTATGCAGTACTGTTTAGATATAGAAGTTGTGGTGGTAACGACCTAGACGGTCTTCAGCAACAGATCTACTACTAGTATTATAAGTAAATATTGTTGTGTTCCAGTTTGAAGGGCGTCGTAGCTAGTAAAATTACTATGGTAACGTAACTAGGCGCCACGTATAAAGGTGATAAGTATTGTATTAAGTACTTCTAGAAGTAAATAATATTATGTGTTACCCGTGATCATTTAACATCATGATTGTACATAAAAATATTTTTTTTTAACTATTCTAATGTATAATATGATAGTATATATATAATTATTTATATACCAACCGTTACTATAGCAACCGCATATATAAAACCAAATAAAAATGTTTATAAAAGTTAATTAGATACAAAATGATGAAGGATCTATGAAACTCAAAAAATAAATAGCATATAACCATCTACATATCGTATACGTTTTGATATCGGTACGTTCACTAGTTTTCACGTGATGGGCGAACAAAGGAATATATAAGGAAAATAAGCTTAATATATTTTGTAAGACTAGCTTACGTCCTAGGTCTTACAAAATTACATGTCGAAATAATTCACTCGAATGTGAAATATTTATTTCACCGAAACGATAATTAGAATTTTACGAGCCTTCAATTATATCCTTAGTAAGGGAAACGAGGGCAACCATAATCCCCTAATTACGTACGCGGCACCCTCTTCAAAAAAAAAATCTTTTTTACGTCGTTTTTTGCTCGATTCTTAGCAGCTGATGACCTTTTCAACATTCTATAGACAACTAATTTTAGAGCATGGAAAAACTTAAGAGTACGGCTTGAATATACGTTCCCACCGAAAATAACTTAAAATTTGCAGTTGTAGAAACATAACTTAAAGCTTCATAATATAATATAACTTTATTTAATTTTGTGTCAGTTTGTCGCCAGGGAAGAAAGATGTTTGGACATCTAATACCTCATATTGATATTACGACAACCTTATAAATAACATTCCGGAAGGAAAGATTAAAGGAAGTTGAAATATGGGACGACGAAGGAAAGCTTGTGTTGACCAAATAAGAAATTCGACATGTATTAGAAAGTTAAAGAGGTGGACATCCAGGAGTAGACGGAAAATGTTCCATGGACCGAGAGTCCTACCAAAAAAACTGTATAGATTTTTTATAGAATTAGTTTTTGTACTATTGAATTATGTTATTCATATGCAGCTTAAGTGTGTGTCAGTTTGTCGCCGATAGCTTATTGGTTTGTTGCTTGGCAGTACCAGGCAATGGAGTGAAGTTGGCGCGGAATGCAATTAGCCCATATACACTGATACCATGCATGTAATTATCATTGGTAAATTTAATTTCCATGGCAATTAAACATTGATATTATCTAGATTTTAATGTAAAACAGCTGTTCATGTACACATATACATTTTCATTGATTTCCACAATAAATGTAAGAGTTTATAATACGAAATATTCTCTGATTTAATTCAATTTCCACAACAAGTAATACTAAAGCAGCAGTTAGTTCTGTTGACTGCCGGGCTTTTAATATGAGTGTGGTAACTGGGGAAAGATCTGAAAATGGACCTAGGGACTTTGTTACAAGCCCTGTAGTCTCGGGCTAGTGAGAATAGGACTAAGGTAAGCCCTGCCTGTCGTAGAAGGCGACTAAAAGGGCCTGGGAGTTTCGCAGGCCTTGAGGGAGGGGCCCTTATCGCTCAACATGCGAATCTGTGTGGGACAGCCTAGGAGGGTTAAGCCTCTCCTCAGAGATGTGTTAACACAAAGTGTAGAGGGGCACCGGTGCGTTCTATACGAGATCCCGGAGCCTCTCCGAATGCACTGATGCAGAGCACCGATGGGGTTTTAGTGAGTAAAAATCTCACATAACCCTGATATCTCCCCAGAAGCAGGGTATCTTTCGAAGATTTCCCCCGAAACAAAAAAAAAAAAAAAGGGACTTTGTTACAAAGAAAGCGCTCGGAACCCGCGTCACGTAGTATGTGAACATGTAAATTATGATAATACACTAACGTATAATTTAAAACGGTAATAATAATTTAAGAAAAGAAGTCCTATAATATACTTTAAGCATCACGTGTGCCGTGTACTTTTTGCTATATAAAAAAGTGACCGGAAACGAAACCTTAGCAAAGTATGTGAACGGATATTGATGCGACCACTCGCAGGATGACCCTTATTAAGGTTTCTAATGTTACTATAATGTAATACAAAAATTAATTGCGAAATTTATTGAGTTGTTTTAAAATACACTAATTAACAACAAAATTACATTTTCTACATACATTCAACAAAGATGATAGATCTTTTAAATGTACTATAGTTATTCGTTTATTATTTATTACTACTATTAAAACAGGAAGCTGCAGTGATAGGTGAGATTTTATTTGTTTACAACTCGGTAGACATGCGTACCTCTTAATATTGCTAGGAGATGAACTATTTTCGGTGACTTGGAGTATAAGTATAAAGGCCGCATGAATAGACCGACTTAAATGAAACTGAACCGTGAAAGGACGCTAAAGGGAGACTGCCCTGGGACGCATCCTACTTTTTTAACTGCCTGACATATTTTTTAGTTTCACAGAGGAAAATCTAAGACTTGTACACTTCGTCCTCACATACATGTTCTTATTTGATTGAGAATCGAATTCGGAACTTCTCTTAGACAGTCAATACCTCGTACAGGATCCAGTACACCTCGAGCGATAGTCTCTTCTGCTATCGGTATTCAAACATAATATGATATTATAGATATAGAGCTACAGAAATAGACTTCTTGAAGTAACCATCACTCACTAGATAATCATGATGATAGAGTAGAATAAGATGTTCCCGTTGGAAACCTATTTAAACAATTCATTGGAAACTTGCGTCGATTAACTTACCTATATAATGAAATTCAACCCAAATCGATTACCAGGGTTGTGGGGCAAATTGGGCTATAATTTATCGGGTTGCCTTTGACGTTATGTTAGTATAATAATACATCGTACATTAACAACACAACGCCGCTGTGTCAAAGACACGCGATCAGAATTTCTAAGCATTAAACCGGAAGAGAATTCGGCTAAGCATTTATGCGTGGATATGTATTAAACTGCTTGCGTCGGGAAACATATCGATTAAGGAATTACTTTAGAAAAGCTTAGATAATCATCTAAAGATTTTAAAATCGTTTACGTCATCATTTCAACCTGTGCTATTTGAATTTAGTGGCTACCTGCGATTCTTTTAATGATGTCTGTCCACTTAATGGTTGCTTTATTACTATGTCTCCAAGTGTTAAAGTATATGTATATATCAATAGGCTACAGTAGCTGACAATAACGGACGCCCTCCATCGATCCACATTTTAAACTAAACAGCATCAAAGTCAGTTCTTTCATTCTTTCTCACCGTAGTCATACTTAGCTGTAGTGTGGTTTGGACGACGATAAGGCATTTTAGAATCCACCCAGATAGTCCTTAGTCCTTTAGAGGTTAAAGATTTTAAGTCTCAATGCACGCACGGATATTTGTATTCCTTATAGCTTTGTTACAAATGATAACTAAATATTCACCGGACCTTTTCAAAGAGATTTAATGAAGTACCTTATGCACTTCAGCTTTGTTTCCGTGCACTCCACTTTTACAGGACAACGCCGGCGATTGCATTTCCGTACTCGATTCGCTTAGGTAGAAGTTGAGAGTCTGATAACTCTGCTGTCGGCTCTCCGAAACTCTTCAGAGGAGCCTCCTACGATATTTGATTAAGGATTTATGTGAATTCAGTACGTAAGTTCAAGTACAGTTTAATTTATCTATTTAACTATATCCTTTCCATCGACTTTGGTTAAATTAATTGGTTTTCGAGATAACAATTTTTAAACACGTTAAGAAGTCAATTATACGTTAGAATATACACTTCTTTTACGTTACAAAGCCTTAATGTTTTTTTATTTCTAAAAATTCAATACTATTATTCATTTCGATGACTTATCAATACTAATTGATCCAAAACGTAAAGAGATTACTTCAACATATTTCTTTTTGGATTTGCTCTAAAAAGCACTCTAAAAAACATTTAATCTTCAAGATGACAATTAAGTAATGTCGTGACTTAAATTACCATCCCATAAACAATTTCAATTATACCATCCATTAACAAGAACAACGAAACAAACGTACAACCCTAAAATTGAGTGTCCAATAGCACTCGACATTAAAACTCACAGTAGTCCTGAGATTTAATTAAAACAAAATAAAATACTGTGTAATAAAAGAAAGTTTGATTAACTATACTATACATAGACTTAGGTTTTATATGGACAAATAAATGGCATATTATTATTATATATATAAATATATAACATAAAATGAGAAGCATTCGATCCGGAGTGATATGTAGATGGTTTACTTTTTTGAATTTCATAGATCCTTCATCATTTTATATATAATTAACTTTTACAAACATTTTCATTTGGTATTATTTATGCGGTTGCTATAGTAACGGTTGGTATAGAAAGTCATTTTATATTACGGCCGGCAAATCGGAAGGGAACAGCTAGTCTATCTATATATGACACACATCCATTTATTTTCAATGGATCAATCGAAGAGACTATTAAGACGTTTACCGGATGGTAAGTAAAACGCTAGCCTATTAATATATGGCCCTACTTGAGCTGATGAAACCTAGACCAAGTTATGCTCCTATAACCTTGAGACATATATAAATATATATCTTGTTATCCCAGTAATTTAACTAGCTACAGCGCCTTCAAACTGGAAACAAATAATGTTTGCACACTTCTGTTTGTCTATGGAAATAGGAACTATGGTATTTTTTTTACTGAACGAAGCGACGAGACGAGCAGGACATTCACTTCATGGTAAGTGATACGCCTGCCTGTGATATAACACGGCTCTCGTTAGGACGGTATACACTGCACCACATTGCGCTCCTCGCCTTGAGATGTATCGTGTTGTCTCGTTACCCTAGTAAATCCCCTAGCTACAACTTCGTTCAATCAGGAATACAGTAATGTGTGCACACTTGTGTTCTCGGCAAAAATGGGAGTTGTGGTGGTACTTACCAAGACAGTCGTCTACAGCAATAACGACCTATCACCAGTAATAGCTTTTTATTATTATAGCGAGGGATATCTTAAAAGATACCCTGCATCTGGGAGAAAGATAAGATTATATGGGATTTCTACCCATTAAAACCCGCTCGGTGGTCTGCACTCTGGGTAAAACATGTCACTGAAGGGCAAAGCCCTTCTTAGCTACCGCAAGTACAAAACTCCTTGCATTTACTATTATCCTAATCACTAGTAGTACCTAGTAGTACCTAGTAGTACCTACGGAGCTGGTTTCTAGAAGATATACCACTAGTATAATTATTATCTAAAACTACAAATATATTTCTTGTAATATACAATTTATATAGTAAAGGTACAGAGTGAAGAGATTTTAATTAAACAGAGTAACTATCAACGAGCAGTTGTCAACCGCAGCAGTTCTCTGCTGGACCGCTACCTTTCGCTCCTCAATCCGTACGTCCATTAAACTCTTTGTGCTTTGAGGTGAACATCCATTTAGCAAATTGTTTCATCTTTTATATACAACTCTACATTATTAGAGCTACGATAGCTTAGTGGTTAGTTTAAAGAAACAGACGCTTTTGTTAAGGAAACCTTTTGCCCGAAATAACATAGCGCTAGTTAGGATGGTGTACACTACACTATATTGCGCTCGCCGCTTTGAGACTGAATGTTAATTCTTGTTACTCTAGTAATTTCATTAGCTACAGCCCCCTTCAAACCGAAACACAGTAATGTCTGCACAGTATTATTTTACAGCTACAATAGGCGTTGCGTTGGTACCTACCTAGACGGTCTTTAGCTACAAAAACCTATCACCAGTGATTCTGAACTCTACAATATGACAGCTTCGATAACCTAGTTGTGAGGCGTGAGGACATCCCCCTCGTCCAGGGAGGAAAGGTGCTGGACGCAGAGGGTTCGGCCAAGATAATGACAGAGGTTTTCTTCCCGGAGGATAACCACAGGGGGTACAACGCGGGACACTGTTCTGTAAGAGCTAAGACCGATGATAGTCAACAAGGGGCGCTATGATGATATATGCGTACCCCTCTTCACGCTGGTGTAGCTCCGATGGTCTGTGTCAACCTTCAACGCCAAGAAGGCGTTACCAGGTACCAGTACTTCGAATATCATCAATCTGGACTAAGCAAATTGTTTTGTACTCGTAATTTAATACCTCTGTCTCTTCTCCAGGTCCCATACGGTACATGTAAATTAGCACAGCAGTCAACAAATTCGCTGTTCGTCTATATACGGTTACTGTGGAGCAGTAAGATCTTTCAGACCTACTAAATAGACAGTTATGCGACAGTTCCCTCTTGTACTATTTACATGTGATCCAATTACAAACAGAGAGTAAATGAGTAACTTCGCCAACTTAACAAGCACTCAGCACTTTCTCAATTCTAAAGTTTAAGTTTTAGTTAAGCAACAGCAACTGATCCTCTGTTTGTGAAACGGGACCAGTGTGCCAGTTATCTGATGGTAAATACGCCTGCCCTTGGTGATGTGTCGCTAATTAGGGAGACATATGTTATGTTCATGTTAAGATATACGCCAGTAATTATTTCAGTCACGAGACTTTTTAATAAGAGACACAGTGATCACAAACAAGTGCTTACTCGTAGAGATAGGTTTCAAGTTTCTGCTTAATAAACGATCCTCGCGTTGCTCGCATCCAATGGGTTCTCGCGATTCTCATCAGGTCCTCGGTCCACTTTATGGAAGGCCTCCCAACGCCACGTCCACGATCGATGTGGAGATCTTTGAGGGGTGCCTATGTCCAGCTGTGGACGTCTGTCGGCTGATGATGATGATGAAACGGCAGTTTATTCAACTGGTGAATTCGAAAGAAAGTGGCTAGGTAAAGACTAGCACAGTGGCAAAGTAGATAAGTTAGTTATTTACACAAATGTTGTAAATAAGTGTTCGTGCTATCGCTAGCTGCCAGCAGACGTTCCTTGATCAGAGCATCAGCTGTTTTTGATTTTGTGTTTCATTGCTGGTTTTTTTTCTTAGTACAGTAATGTATTTCTTATATAACTATCGTTTCATTTAGCTGTACTAATAATAGGATGGAGCGTAGATAATGCTAATAAAACTTTTTAAAAATAGGTTTTTTTTTTTAATCCGGATCGATTTTTTTTCCGTCCCATCATCAAAGGTGTCATTAGTACTATCGTCTATCTTCGTTTTTATAAGCGGCAAGTAATTCATAACTGAAACGGTATACATCAATGAAAATATACATGAAATATAAACATGTTTTCAGTAAAGGTCAAAGTGAACAACTTGAAGCAAAATACAGCTGTATTTATTACTTATATAAACTTCTAAATATCAGAAAGGTACAGACGGTAAAGTAATGAAATCCATTGGAGCATCATCATCAATTTCTTCAACATCTCAATAAATGTTACATCAGCTTTTGACCTTTTACACTCATTCCCGTAAACCGGATGTTGCTGAAGTTTTTTTTCTATCTGAAGAATTCTGTATTCGATGTGACCGACCTTTTAATATCTAATCTCTGAATATAAGAAGTAAAACTTCTTGAACATGTCTCTATTGTCAGATAGGGCTTCAGACATTTACAGTCTAATCTGAACTGGCCTTCGAGCGGCACAGGAGCGACCACTGCGAACATGGTCTCTTGTCATTCCATCGGTAAGATATGAAGACACCATAAGAATCATATACCAAGTTGATATTCTTTCTTTCTCCTGTCCTTCTCCCAACTTTGTGGGGTCGGCACAGTATGTACTTCTCTCCCATATTCCTCTATCAGCCGCCACATCTGAATTCACACTCTTCTCACAGATGTCATCTTCCACAATATCCATCAACACTTTTCGGTCTTCCTCTATCCTTATAACCATCATCATTTATTCTTATTACTTTCTTTATTATGTGTCCTTCATCCCTCCGCATAACATGCCCGCACCACGCTAACCTCTTACTCCTCAATTTCTCTGTAACTGAAGCAATTTTCAGACCTCATCTACCACCAAGTTGATATAGTCCTTATTAATTGTATACTTAACATCAACTATATATCAACATTATAATCCATTTATTTTCCTCTTACGTCACCACCGATATTACCCTAATTCTTCATCCCTCATCCAATATTCCTTCTTAATTCTCTTCTACGCTTTTAGAGATATTATTTATGTATATATTGAACTGTTTATAATTCAATTTACTTCGCGGATTTGAGATAAACGAGCCTTACTTCCTATAAAGCTGTTAAAGTCGTAAAGAAGACAACAGCATAAACTCTATAGGAAAAAAATTCAATATATAATATATAAGGCTTTGAAATGTCTCAATGTTTATATATAACATATATATAAAACCTCATTTCGTATAGATTTTTTTGTTATAATATTATAAGGACTTGACAAGGTTAAGCAAAACTGAAACCGAAACGTTTGTAAAGCTATCAAGTCATCCTTGTATATAACTTTATAAGTTATATATTTTTTTTCCATTAAGCGACGAGACGAACGAGACGTTCACCTGATGATAAGTGATTCCCCAACCCATAGCAATGTGGCGCTAGTTAGAATGATATACACTACACCACATTGTGCTCGTCGCTTTGAGACCTAAGATGTTCAGTCTCGTTACCCGAGTAAACAAACAACAGCGCCATTTAAACCGGACACAGTAATATTTGCACAGTACTGTTTGGCGGCAGAACTAGACACTGCAATGGTACCTACTTAGATGATCTTCAGCATTAACCATCAGTTTTTATATATATGTATATATATATATATATATTTAATAGTAAAGTTCAAAGGAAAAGAAAACAATGCTGTGTTAGTATATAAAAACCAATAAATTAAAATTTCAAAGGCTTTCAAAGACAAAGGGTGCAGGGAGGGGTGCGTTATGAAGTGTTTGTTAATAATAGATAAAGTGCAAAGTATTCCAGCTGCGAGGGGAATTTATTAATGTACGCCTTCTTAGCGAAGATACAGACTTAAGCTCCGAGGAATTACTTAGAGAGGTAGCTTCTACTGTAGTTATAAGCACAGTGTAGTGTAGTTATGGTAGTTATTATAGTTATAGTAAATTTACTGATTGTATCGCGTTTGTTTAATTATTTATTATACCTACTATTTTTTTACCTCCATTTTAGCGGGTACATCAAGTTCATTGATAGCGTCCTTCTCCATACATTTGTAAATGTATACAAATTTCATCAGTTTTAAGAAACCGAAGAATTGTTAAATTTTCAAGGGTTGTACTACCACGCTGGCCCAATGCGGGTTGGCAGTAGTCAGTCTCGTTTGTTGATTAACAGGGTGCACCACAAGCAGGTGAGGTCGGGATGGGTCCTATGAGTTGTGCGGGACCCCTTACCTTATGTTGTTAATAGAATTAAATTAAAGCTTTAGTTAAAAACAATTTAAAAATATAGACGAAATAAATACACAATAATACGTGAATTCTTAAGATTTAGCGGAGTTGATATACAATTCGTAAGGTTTCAGGCGTTCGTATTTCCGTTTCCGTAATTAATGTCTAAAAGATTTCTGTGCTTTCGCAGAACGATTTTCTAAAAGCTCACGTTAATGTCTAAAGGCGCTTATGCAAAGCTGCAGTTTGCGTAACATTTTACGGCTGCAAATCTTATTTTTACTGCCCATGAAATCCCCTTTCGAGTTGTGTTGATCTACAAGGGTAGGGTTCATCTGGATTTTAAATAATTACAGAATTAACATTTCAAGAAATAATAAAAAAAGAAATATTGAGTTAATGTTGATCCAAATGTTTCAGCATCCAGTTTTCGTGTGCCTTCTTAAAAGATCAAGTTTTCTGTAAGGTCATAAAGATATAATGATTAATTTTGCTTTTCCATGACTATTGAGAAATATCGCCTTAATATTAGGTCCTTACATATGAAATTAACGTCCTTGCTCGCACTAGGAGTGGTTTTCTGGGAGGTCTTAGGTTTTTTCTCACCACGCTGACCCAATGCGGATGGGTGGAAGCCAGAGCCTCGTTTGTTGATTAGCAGGGTGCACCACGAGCAGGCGAGGTTGGCTTGGGTCCCGTTAGTTGTTATGCGAGACCCTTTACACCCGCTATATTATATTTATATCAGTATCAGTTTATACTAAATTTATTTCATTAAAATGTGTTATCTATCTATCAATAAACTTGAACAAAGTTAACATTAACAACTAACTTAAATTAATAAATAAGTAGTCTATTTAGTATTAACTTGAGTTAGTTTTTTTATGTAAGCAAATTTTTGATAATACTTCATAGAGGTGTTATTAAAAATTACTTTACAAAGTTCGTACGGAACTCGTTGCATTGTAAAAGCGGGGAGGATGTGGGCTCGCTTCCTGATGCTGAGATAAGAGGGTGAGGCGGTATGATATTAATAATTCTATGTAAACTTCTCACAAAGAGTTAAGCACTTCCCGCAAACACAGACTACCCACAGCGGAGAACCCCTATAGTAATGACTTACAGGAAATCTAGATCTAATTTTTTGTAACGAAATATAAATAAAAATATTTATATGTTGTAGGTTAACAAGCAAAGGAAGGAAGGTGAACATAATCAGGACGAAGATAATGGTTTTTGAAAGAGAGGAATGTATGACAAACTGTGACATTATGATTGAGAGATAAAAAAAAAGTGCAACAAGTGTAAGAATTTGTATATCTGGGTTCACAGTTTACGAGAGATGGCAAGTGTGATGGTGATATTGAAAGAAGAGTTTTGAAAAGGAATCAATGAATGGAGCACTTCATAACTTTATGAATAGCCGGAACGTATCACAAAGAGCACTACTGGCTGTGCATGGAGGCATGTTGATCCCCACACTGATGTATGGTAATGAATGTTGGGTATGGCAGAAGAAACATGAAAGTAGGATTAATGCTGTGGAGATGAGAAGCCTGAGAAGTATAACGGGAGTGAAGCTGATGGACAAAGTGAGGAACAGTGTGATAAGGCAGCGGTGAGGCGTGGTTGAAGATGTAGTGACAAAGATAGAGAAAGGGATGCTTAGATGGTTCGGCCATGTAGAAAGAATGGATGAAAGAGGATTAACGAAAGAGGTATACAAGATAAGAATGATTGGAAAAACGGTGCAGGTCAACCTTGGCGGACATATTTTGATCAAATCGAAGATGTCCTAAAGAAAGGACGGGTCAAGAGTACTCGCAACCGGCGAGCATGCATGAAGACGCTTATGAAAGTGGAGGGAGCGATAGGGGTGTGCCAGGATTGTAGCAAGTGGAGACAGGTGGTCTCTGCCTCCCTCACTGGGAACGAGGCGTGATATGAATGTATATATATATGTAGGTAACTCACAAAACGGTATTCCCTATTTGAATTTAACTTTTACTGACTAACAGCTCAATCAATAGGACATAACTTAGACTTAGGCTTAATAATGACTTACACGAATACGATTTCTATCAGGTTTAACGACTATATAATAATATAATTATTTATAGGAATAGAGTCGTCCAATGTACGTACCTCGGGAGTGTCGTGTCAGAAAGAGGGTATTGAAGAGGACATCACTTCACGTATTGCCAAGGTTCGAGCGACCTTCGCAAAACTCCAACCCGTGTGGCGGTCACAGAAATTATCACGTCGTGTTAATGTTAAAATGGTTCCAGACTAATTTTAAATCCGTACTGCTATATGGCTGTGAAACGTCGAAGATTACCAAGATCATCTCGCACCAGCTCCAGGTCTTCGTCAACCGCTGTCTCTGCCGAATTATCGGTATTCACTGGCCGGAGAGAATCTCTAACGAAAATCTCTTGGAGCTCTGCCGCGAATCTCCAATCAATTTACAAATCAGGCGTTGCAAACGGAAGTGGATAGGCCATACTTTACGAAGGAGTCCCAACCATATTCCCAAGCAGACGCTCGATTGGAATCTGCAAGAGAAACGCAAGCGCGGTCGCCTTAGACGGACGTGGCGCCGCACAGTAGCAGACGAGGTGAAGAAGGTCGGGAAGAGGTGGATTAAGAGTGAAGTCCAAGACCGAAGGCCATGGAGATAAAATGTGGACGCACTTTGCCACATCTTGGGGCCATAGGATGTTAATGAATGATAATGAAAGGAATAAGAGTAAATGATAGTCAAATAGAGGCATACATACTGTATTATCAGGAGAGACATTAATTTCCATATTTTATATATTATATGGGAAACAATTATTTAGCTGTTCATTTCTGTATTATAGTTACAGGAACTGTAAGAGCCGGATATCAGATTTAAGCAACAATAAATCAAAAGTCAAACAAAGTTTCCCGTACTAATAAACATTGCTTCATAAATCTAATATATACTCGTATATTACTTGCGAAGGAGGAATGAATAAACTGATGTAATAAATAGCTTAGATGTCCATGAAATATTACACTTGATACGGTAAGTGTACTTGAAAAATAGGCAATTGTTTGGGGGAAAGCAGCAAAACTATCCTGGATCAGTAACTGGATAGGATAAGGTATTTTATATAGAAATGTCCCGATTGGATTTATCACTTACCAATACCTTTGTTTTTATTATACAAAGCGACGAGACCAGAGGAACGTTCATCTGCTATGAAGGCTCTTTACCCTAGTGATTTCACTAGATGTGACTAGCCTCCGCAGCGCCTATTTCGGCCGTCAAACAGTACTGTGCAAATATTACTATAGTCAGGTTTGAATGGCGCAGCTAATGAAATTACTAAAGTAACGAGACTTAATTCAATGTGATGAGCACAATCGGGTGCTGTGAATACCAACTTAACTAGCGCCACGTAGTTATGGGCGGGTGTATCACTTACCATCAGGTGAACGTTCCGCTGGTCTCGTCGCTTCGTTAGATAATATATACATAAAGATTACTTTTTGTGTGTATTCTCTACAATGTATTTACTCTGTACAATAAAACGAACCGTTTACTTAAAGTTTTACGTTAAGAGGTTGCGATATTAAAAAAATTATTACTTCGTAAATTTTCACAAAAGCTTACCTCTAGAACCTTTAGGAAAGTTTACGATTACCAGGAGCTTCGTTGCTTAAGTATTTTACCAGGCCACTCAGAAAGTTTTGCGAAAAAAAGTTTTTATGTATAAGACACTGGCCACTTGTGATTATTTTGAAAACTTCAATTATTTAAAAGTAAAAATACCTCTGTTCGATTTTTAAATTTCCATTCCCAATTTTTTGTGAGCCAATTCAAATTTTCTTGACTCATTTAAAATTGGATCTGCGTCGAGAACATTTTTGTGCTATGATTTTTTACCATTTCAAATGTAGGTTAAGACCTGATGAGTCATTTGATCGACTTCGAATTGCTCTTATGGATGAAGGACCTTCAAAAGTAACCATCTACTCTTGGTATAGTGAGTTCAGACATGGTCGTCTACTTTGGGGGATGAAACTAACGTTGCAGGACGCGCTAGCAGCGTTTGGGAAGGCCGTGGAAGAGGTGTCTGCGGAGAACTGGAAAAAATGTTTTGATAATTGGTTCAGACGCATGAAACTTTGTATAGAGGCTGGCGGAGTTCTACGAAAAGATTTAGTAAAAATATTTTTTTCATAGAATTTAGTTTTTTAGTTTCTCAAAACATTCTGAGTGTCCCACGTACAAACAAAAAACTTGAAAGTTCACATGATACATTTCTATTTTGTAAGTAACACGCCTGCCCATAACAACGTAGCGCTAGTTAGGAGGATATACACAACCTCAAGAGGTGTAAGGGGACCCGCACAACAACCCACGAAATCCGGTCGTACCTCACCTGCTCGTGGTGCACCCCGCTAATCAACAAACGAGGCTCTGACTCCCCCCAACGCGCATTGGGGCAGCGTGGTGAGAAATGTCCTACATCTCTCCATATAGACCCCTTGATACGATAGCCCCTAGCGGCCAGCCGTACCGGAGCCCATGCTGACTGTATGTGAAGATCTTTGGAAAAGGCTTATGTCTAGCAGTAGACATCTATCGGCTGATGACGAAACAACACAAACAGCACACTTCTAACCGGACCACACTCTACTGTTTGCTGGCTGCCGTAGGCGCTGCTATGGTTCCTATCTAGACGGTCTCCGACAACAGAGACCTACCACCAGTAAAAGGTTATAGAATGTCTGAACCGTAGGCAGGCTATGCTCTCTACTTTTATATCACTATCCACCACTTCAACTCTGTCTCTTCGAGCATTCTCTCACCTTTATCTTTCCTTTTATATATTTAGTGTTTGTATATGTGAACGTGTTGTGTATGTTTTGATTTGTTTTATTTTATTTATATTATCTTTTATACTTAGCATCCAAATACTGGAGCCACGAGCCTTGAGTCCGATGGAGCTGTTATAGTTAACAATCAAATTATTGTCGCAAACTTCATAGAAAAAAAATAAACTACGACCAGTATACGAACAACTTCAAAGTACCCACTGTAGCACTGACATAATACAATAATTAATAACAAATATATATACTCATAAGTTTTGTTTGATTTAGACCAGCAGCCAATTAGAACCAGGGTTCAGCCCGTCGTCGACCTCGTACGAACGATTATACACACTGTAAATAAATAAACTTCAGCAGCAGCTCCATGCGGATGTCACCTGAATAATTCATCGGATGAGAGTACAGCTCGGACCATTTCCGACTGCAGCCCACTAGGCGGTATCCGGTGCAGTTAAATCATTCGTGTACAGTCAAGATATGCAGTAAATACCAGAGCGATTTCGTTTCAAATCCGTTTATTATTTGTACTATAAGAGTCGCACCGTGTTCCAGCAGTCTAGATACCGTCTAGGTAGGTACAAACGCAGCTCCTATTTCTGGCGACGAACAGTAGTGTGCAAACATTACTGTGTTCCGATTTGAATGGTGCTGTAGCTAGTGAAATTACTGAGGTTACCAGACTTAGTATATGCCTCAACTCGATCAGCGTATTTTGGTGCTGTGTTTCATCCTAACTAGCACCAAGTGATTATGTGCGGGCGTATCACTTACCATCAGGTGAACGTTTTGCAGGTGTCATCGTTTAGTAAAAACACTAAGCTGGACTGAGAAATTATCGAACAAGAAGGTCCTAAGACAGGTAATACCACATTGGAACTTTGCAGACCGTCAAGACCAAAAAAATATCATATCTCGACCACGTGCTTAGGAACGATAGGAACGAACTGCTTCAATGAGCAAAATGGCGAATAAGAGGTGTGTTGGTCGTAGAAAGAAATAGTGGCTGCGTAACATCAGAGAGTGGACCGGAACCGTGAGTGCCGCCCAACTGTTCCGCCTCGCCATAGACCGGGCAAAATATGGTGAACTGACCGCTAACTTCAGTTAGTTGTAGAGGTACTTTAAGAAAAAAAATTACACATATATACATACACACATATATATAATATATATATATATATATATGTATACATACACAAATTATAAGAAAGGTTGTAAGGGGTCCCGCATAACAACTCACTAGACCGAAACCAACCTCATCTTTTCGTAGTGCACCTTGCTAATCAACGAACGAGGTTCTGGCGTTCAACAGTCCGCATTGGACCAACGTGGTGGATAGTGCCCCAAATCCCCCTACATGAACCCCTACATAAATAGCTCCTAGTGCCCAGCGGTACTGGAGACCAGGCTGATTGTATGTGGAGATTGTTGGAGGATGACCTGTGTCCAACACTGGACGTCTATCTGGCTGATGATCGAAACGAAACGAGCAGCGCTCTTCTAACCGGACCACACTCTACTGTTTGTCAGGTTGCCATAGGCGTTGCTATGGTTTCTACCTAGACGGTCTCCGACAACAGAGACCTACCACCAGTTAAAGGTTATAGAATGTCTGTACCGTAGGTAAGCTATGCTGTACAAACGTGGAGATCTTCGTTTAGATAATCTTAAACCAAGTTTAATAATAACTTAGATACTGTTAATTATAACAAAGTTTATTTAACGTAATAATTTTGTAACTTAAGTTGGATTCACACGTCTAAATAAACTTTATCAATAGAACTAAGTATACACTAAACTCTGTGTAACACAGTATGTCTGTAATGCTCTAGAGGGTTTCTTTTAATTTCACCGCGTTGATATTGTGCACACGTGGGCGACGTTTCCCACGCTCCCACGCCACAAAACGGTGGCCATGCGGGCAAATTTGTTTTGTTAGAGTAACGAGCAAACATGCCCGCTGACGATGGAGGGCGTATGATGAGATGCCTCTGGAGTTTCTCATAGCCGTACTACTTCCCACCCAGTAAGTGTTACGATGAACCTTTTGTTTGTACCTTTAATGAGTAGTAACTATAGTTAACTTGCTAACAAGTTAACTATAGTTACTAAACTCCATTTTTACTCTTAACTTACTCTGTTTAAAATTCTGTATTAAAACTGTGATTCAAAAGAAAAATCTTCATCAGCCATTCTAAGGACTCTGCTCTTGGAAAAAAAAACATAACTAAAACATCTATACGTATATTTATATATAAAATGATAATAACGTTTTTTTTTGTTCGCTAATCACTTGAAATCTAGTGAACGTTATAAGCTATTTATGTTTTGAATTGCAAAGATCCTTCATTATTTTATTTCTAATTAATTTCTATAAACATTTTCACTTCGTATTACTTATGTGGTTGCTAGTCATTAGTGCGGTTGCGGTTGCTATAGTCATTTGCGGTTGCGGTTGCCTTCAAGAAATATATCAAAGAAATTTCAAGTCTATGTTTAAATTACCGCCAGTTGTGTAATAATAAAGTGGTTATATGGAGATTCCTTATTGTATTGCCAGGCCAAATATGTTTTACTTTGAATGGTGATACCACTAACCTGACCAGCTAGTAGCCTGATCTTCGCTAAAACCTCATGTGGTAGTTAACATTGGAGAGCTAAAGTATTCTGGATGAGCATTTGAGTATATTCAACTTGGTTGTGATTTAACATGAGAAATTTAAATCAAGTTATAGTAGATTTAAGCATCTATTATAACCGCTGATTTGTTGCCACGCGACCCAAGCTGAACATAGCAAATGTTTATATGTTCTAACTTCTAAGCTTTTAAGTTAGAGTTTAAGTTTTCTAAGTTAAAGTTTGTTTTAGGAAGAAAATAATTTAATTAAAACAAAAACTTTTCTCTAATTAATAACTCTATTTAAAGTTGAGAGCGTCTTCGTTCAAGACTTAACTTCCCATTCAAAGTTGTAAATTTATTATGAACGTTTTATTTAATTAATCGTTTGATTTAAAGCGCTGTATCACAAACGGATATTCTTTGAATACCTGGTGGTAGGTCTCTATTGCTCAGTCCTTCTCGGGCTAGTAAGAATAGGACTAAGGTAAGCCCTGCCTATCGTAGAAGGCGACTAAAAGAGTCTACTAGTTTCGCGGGTCTTGAGGGTGGGGGCTTTTATTGCTCAACAAGCGAATCTGCGTGGGACAGCATATGAGTCAGCGATGGTGCCTAGGTGGGTTTGCCTTCTCCTCAGAGACATGTAACACAAAGTGTAGAAGGACACCGGTGCGTGCTGTAAGAGATCCCAGAGCGTCTCCGAAGGCACTGGTCTAGACTACCGAGGGGGTTTTAATGAGAAGGAATCTCACATAACCCTTACGTCACCCCTAAAGCGGGGTATCTTTCGAAGATAGCCTCTCCGCGAAACCAAAAAAAAACCAAGGTCTCTATTGCTGGAGACCGTCTAGGTAGGTACCGTCGCAGCATCTATTTCTGCCGTCAAACAGTGATGTGTTTCGGATTGAATGGGGTTGTAGCTAGTGTAATTACTGGGGTAATGAGACTTAACATCTTATATCTCAATTCGAGGAGCACAATGTAGTGCAGTGTATATCATCCTAACTAGCGCCACGTTGTTACGAGCAGGCGTGTCATCATTATGTGAACGTTACAGTCGTGTCATCGCTTTGTAGAAAAAATAAAAACAGTTTACGGCAGATTAAGTTAATTAAAGTTCCGGCTAAGTTACAACCGATAGTTGTTCGAGGATAAAGTGCAATTGATTATCCCCATCCCAGCTGCGGCCAATTCCCACGGGGCGAGTCATCTTGCCACTGTGCAAATAATAATAAACTCCCTCCATTCATATATTACTCAAGTTATTTCTGTCTGTGCGGTAGAGTATGCGGTAATTTAAACAGATGTACAATCCAGTCATCTTCAGACTAGTTCATTATTTTATCTTTCATTATATTGTTTACCTACAATATATAGTTAACATCAAGTTAAGCAATAATGATGTAGATAATAAACCTCCATGACTTCAATATTGACTCTTATATGTGTAATGAGTAAATTGATAATATGAGGATGTTAACTAGTCAGGTAGGTTCTGATCAAATTTCTATCTAAACTCTGCTACATATGGACCCGCGATCAAACCAGTGATTAGCTGGTGTGTCATGGATGAAGTAAAGCCTAGGCACTTGTCCCAGCACCGATGATGAACAAGAAACTAATAGAGTTAGCGACTGTGCATGAGTTAGTAAGCAGATCTTGTGTAGCTTTGGTAGCTTTGTCACTGAACAATGAGTGAGTGTGCGAGAGCGACGGATGATTGAGTGGCACCAAATGGTGATGTATTATCATTTCCACCGTTGGACGTCGTCTGCTGGACATATTTCTCTTGTAATGTGTTCCACAAATCGAGGTCAATCAAGGGACGTTTCTTAACAAATCGGCAACGGGAACACTTGCCGCAGTTCCGGCAAGTATTCCTTCTCGCTCGTCCAATGTTCCGATCACAAAACGTGTATCGTTCAACGATTATTAACATCGATATATCTTGTCGATGCAACAGAACTAGTGAAGGCAGAATCTCGCCAGCAGTGTGAACAGTCCGCGATCGGCTATCCTTATATCTGTTAAAGTTTCTTAAGCGAGGAAATAGTTTATAGTTTGTCGTTTCCTCGCCTACGATCGCAGAAATGCCTTAACAACCACGTCCTAAGCCGACTCTATGTAGCTTCTATTTATAAACAACTGTATTCCTTGTAACTAAGTGAACAACTTAATAAAATAAAAATAAAAAAGTTAGGAAATACATATAACATTTAAGAAAACGCACATGATTGTCATTAATAGCTTCAAAGTCAACATCCATATCATATGAGCAATGTAAAATTATCTACTAAATAAACAAATTCACATTTTCTATGTTAATTATATCCCTTAAAAGATTAGTATTCAGGTCTTTTTCAGAAAGGAAAACAAAGTAAGAGTTGACGGTCTTCACTCAGGAGAGGAATGGTAGAAGGAATTATTATGTAGATTGAGAGACAAGAAGTTTGATGGGAGAGCAGAGCCTGCAAGTTATGAGGTAAGAAAAGATGAGAATGAGTAGGAAATAGAAAGTAAGAAAGCGATTGTAAATGTGAAGCAACCTGACGACTCTGACCCACCATACGTAAAGAAATTAATAAAAAAAAAATTAGTGTTAACTTAGTATATAAATAGTGTTGCGAAGAACGTAAATGGGTCGCCTGGAGCTGTTAAACGCCGTACTAGCGTCGAGTGGCGGTAAAACGCTGTGGAGACCCAATTACTGCCGGTGGAGAGGCACTTTGCCCCAAGTCCTCGGAAGAACGACGTGCACCCGGTTAGAAGTGATAGACGGTATAGTATGTTATCATTGGCAAACTTGGATAGATAATAGTACTTAATTTTTTCATATTTAAAACCCTTAAGGATCAGGTCATTTATTGGTGAGGTGAGATATTGTGGTAAGTCAAAAGATAAAGATATAAATAATAGAATAAATATTAATATTTACAACATATATACAAGAAAATCTAGGAACCGATTGATGTAAGGATCTTCGGAGGAATCCTATGTCCAGCTGTGGACGTCTATCGGCTGATGATGATGATATAAGAAAATATATTTTTGACAGTTTCCTTGTATTAGATACTATAATTTTTTAAATAGTAGATGGTATTGATATACTGCATTGCAGTCAAAATTCACCCCTAAAATAGGTGTTCTAAAACAATTACTCAACTTAACGCTTTACAGAAATAATCTAACTTATAACGTAATTATCAATTTAGTAACTTGAAATAAGTTACAACGAATTTTATGAGTGGCAGACAGAAGATTACTTTTTTAAACATAATTAGAGTATAAACGAAATTACCAACAGTAGCAAAGTATTTTTATTAACTTGTTAGACTTTTGCAGGCTGTTCATTCACAGCGTGGGTAGATTTAAATGAAAACAACCCCCACACGGAGCCAGCTCGAGACGGTAACTGATAAGACAAATAGAAAAACTAAGTTACGAGAAAAATGGAAAATGTTTTTAAATGAAAGCGTAGAAGTAAGTTATAACGTCCACGGTTTGTTACCGAGGGCAGAGCTATAACTTTGGATTCATCATCATCATCATCCAATATACGTCCACTGCTGAACAAAGGCTTCCCCCAAAGATCTCCACATCGATTGGTATGGCATCGCTCGCAATTTTTGATTGTACATTCTATAATATAAATAAATGTTTTTACTATAAAATAAAGCAACTTTTTTTTTATATGACGAAACGAGATGAGCAAGTCGTTCACCTGATGGTAAGTGATACGCTTACCCATAAAAATATGGCGCTATTTAGGAAGATATACACAGCAACACATTGTGCTCGTCAACTCGGGACATAAGATGTTGTTTCGTTATCCCAGTAGTTTCACTAGCTACAGCGCCCTTCACGCCGGAACACAGTAATATTTGCACATTTCTCTTTGGCGGGAGAGACAGGCGCTACCGTGGTACCTACATAGATAGTCTCCGGCCACAGAGACCCACCACCAGTACAATATAGGTCTACCACCAGTAACTATTTTACGAATAACTACTTCGTGAATAGTATTATATTACACTTGTTTCTATGATGGTCAGCTCGTTGTTCTTCATAAGATTAGCAAAAGAGTGGAACATCTTGCCGGCGTCGGTGTTTCCGTTCAAATGGGTGTTTTCAAGAAAAGGTTGAATAGGCTGTCACTAAGTTAGATGAGCATACCACCACAGACTAAATCACCATTTAACATCAGGTAACACCGTCGACAAGCGTCAACCTTGTACACTAAAAAAAATGGTTGAACGACTGCAAGCTTTCCCATAACAATGATATATATAATAAATAACCCTTCTTCTCTAAGTTCTTCTTAATATTTAACCAATTATTACAGTTATATCGCTTTATAAACCAAATTACAGTTAAGTTAACTTACTAAAGATTCTTAAGTAAATCTGACTTTGGCAGAAAATTAAAAACTTAAAAGCGCGGTTAAAGTAAGATCTGTAAATTTTTAATAAATAGCGATTTGATATTTGGTGGTTAAGCACACTAATTATTAAATATTCACCAGTCTCTTAAGGGCTGCTCGCTACCTAGACGGAAACACTGAGGTCGGAAGACTATTGCAATTCTCTGCTGTTTACTTTATAAAGCACTGGATTCTGATGATGTAAGCACTTGAAGGCCATGGAGACTCTTACAGCTTATCTGATATTGAGCTCGTGGAACCGGATCCACGACTTGTTTTTTAAAAGTGTACATGGAGTATAGTTATCCGACGGCAGATTTTCATATTGTGTCTGGATTTTTGCGCTGTGACGAATCTACTCGGTCGTTGAAGACGAGCTCGGGACCGTTGTCCGACCACTTCCGCCTGTATCGGAAACTCTGGGCGATGAGGAGCGGAGCCCTTTATTATATTATAGAATTCAGAGCCCTTTATTATATTATATTAGGAAATAGCCAAACGCTTGGTCCTAATGCGAGGGGTATGTACAACGTAAGGATAAGTGATTACTGGTTACTTACTGGTGATAGGTGTCTGTTACTGGGGTAACGAGACCAAACATTTTATGTCACAAAGCGACGAGCACAATGAGCTGCTGTGAGTAACATCCTAACACGCAACGTTGTTATCCGCAGATGTAACACCATGTCATAGTCCCGTCCACCCCTCGTCCCTGATGTATGTCTACCTACATAATCTGGTAACACCTAGCTAAGTGAATGTGTAACTTTCCGTATTGTCTCAGGGCAAAATTAATTAATAGTTCGTATTCGGTGGCGCGACGTATGAAGCCGCACACGCCGCAACTTCCGCCTCTCTTGTTATAGAGAAGGCTTTAAATTTACAAATCGGATGAGATTAACTCCGACGCGGTAACTTACTGCTCCCACTTGGTACTTTGATGTTTAACGAGCGAAATCACATTAAGTTACCATTTAGATACGTTCACATTTTACTAGTCTTCAACTCGTGCGTGTTGCCAGTGTTGACATACGGAACCGAGACGTGCCCCCTTACTATCGGCCTTATAAGAAGGCTCAAAACCACCCAAACGGGCAATGGAGAGGGCTATGCTCGGAGTTTCTCTGCGCCATCTAATCAGAAATGTGGAGCTCCGCCGAAGAACTACAGTCACCGACATAGTTCTAAAGATTGCTAGACTACGTGGCAGTGGGCAGGGCACATTGCTCGAAGGTCCGACGGCCGATGGGGCAGTAAAGTCCTCGAGTGGCGCCCGCGTGCCAGTAGACGTAGCGTTAGATGGTTTCCCACAAGGTGGATCCACGATCTGGTGAGAATAGCGGGAACCCATTAGATGCAAGTCATACGGGTCCGATTAATGTGGATATCTTTGGGGGAAGCCTATGTCCAGCAGTGGACGTCTATCGGCTGATGATGATATTTTACTGATGGTAGATCACTGTCGCTGGATACCGTCTAAGTATATATCACCGCAACGACTATTCCAGCCACCAAACAATCTCCTCCTCCTCCTCTACTTTTTAAAGGATTCTGTAGCTGGTGAAATTTCTGGGGAAATAAGACAACATCTTATAACCCAACGTGACGAGCAGAATGCGATGCAGTGTTGTTAAAGGTAGGCTAGGTTAAAGGTAGGGTAGGATCTGTTCCATGACAAGAACCGTGATGATGATTAAATCTTTTGTGACCCCAGCTAGAAGCAACCATCATCATTTTTAACACTTGTATCTTATCTTTTTTTTTAATAGGAAGGGTGGGCAAATGAGTGATCAGTTCACCTGGTGGAAAGTGATCACTGACGCCTTTGAACAGTGGTAACACTAGAGGGGTCGCGACTGCGTTGCCGACCTTTAAGCAAATACAAACATAAATATACTTATTAATATAAACAACATAAATATCATCATTCCATAAAATTTTCTCTAAATTCGCGAACATAATGATAAGTTTGAACATAAACTTAATATTATAAGGGTTAAATTCGATAATGTAAGGGTTAAAAAATTAACTTTAAAAGTAAACTGAGAACGACAGAACAAACGGTTGGGTTCATTATCTTTATTATGGAAAAGCAAAACGAAACGTAACGTTGTACGATTCCATTAAATGTTTTTACAATGGATAGGGGAAAGAAAATGCTTTTTTTATCCAATTTTCCACATCACACGGGGTTGGAAAATTGATAAAAAAAGCATTTCCAATTAAAATTCTAACTTCGTACGTACTATACAGTTTCCCATGTCCTAGTTATCAACTTTATATAAGTTATGTTGTATCACTACAAAAACTACTTATATAAACTTTGTTATGATTACTTAATGAAACTTAAGTCTAGGTCTAATTCATAATTAGACCTAGACTTAAGTTAATTACTTAAATTAATTCATAAATAATCATCAGCCGATAGACATCCACTGCTAGACATAGGCCTTCCCGAAAGATCCCACATCGATCGGGTAGACATTCATATAGGGGAATTTGGTCCTTTTCCCACCACGCTGGCCCAATGCGGCTTCATGGGAGCCAGAGCCTCGTTTATTGATTAGCAGGGTGCACCACCAGCAGGTGAGGTTGGCTTGAGTCCCGTGAGTTGTGGTGCGGGATCCCTTACAACCCTCACCCACCCTAATTTAAATAGGACTGACTTATCTATTGCCTGCTGATAACTGTAATCTGATTCTCAGGTTTATAATACCGCGGACCTTACTATACAAACTGACCTTGTGGAGAACAGCGGATAGTACAGCTTGGGTCTAGACTCTAATCCTCCATAGGTTAAATGTCTACTGGCAGTAGGACTCGACAGTATCCAGGCATTACTATGTTCCGGTTTAAAAGGGGCTGTAGCTAGCGTAATTACTGGGGTAATGAGACTCGACATCTTACGTCTTATACGATGAGCGCAATGTAATGCAGTATAAATCATCCTAACTAGCGCCACGTTGGTATGAACAGGCGTATCACTCATCAGGTAAACGTCCCTCTTATCTCCTCGCTTGGTTGAATAAAAAAAGTGTGATTCAACATTGAATAACCAAGTAATTGCCATTAAAAAAAACAATGATAATTCATAATTCTCTACATATTTCACTACCCTAGCATAATCTATTTATTCATCAGGTAACATTTTAATTCAATGTATATAACACATAAAAACTCTTTGGCTACATCCAAACTTCTGTTCAGTTTCATCATCATTATCATCAGCCGATGGACGTAGACTTCCCCCCAAGCTGTCCACTGTGAAGGTCATATGGACGGATTTGGGTCATTTCTGGCCCAATGCAGGTTGGTGGAAATGTTTAGTCAACAGCCAAAGAAATTTTCATATTATTATACATTAGGTTACTATAACGATTGTGCTTACTCGAATATCAGTGAATATATCAATGTAACTCTATCAACTTTATTCAATATTATTATGACTAAAAAAATAACTTGCTCAATATATTTAATAGGGATATCTGAAAGGTTATATTCAATTTTTTTTATTCTATCAAGCGATAAAACGGAGTAGATGTTCACTTAAGGGTGAGCGATGCGCCTGTCTATTACAACGGGGCGCTAGTTATGATAGAAGATATAAAAATATTATATTTCGTTACCTCGGTAATTTCACTAGCTACAGAGCACTTCAAACCAGAACAGATTAATTTCTGCACACTACAGTTTGTCGGCGGAAATAGGAGTTGCGGTGGTAAGGTCCGGCAACAGAGATCTACCACCAGTGATATAGAAACAAAATGAAAGGTTTTCACTTAATTTTGGCTTTTTTTTGTTAATTAATATTATCCGTTAAAGTCGGTTATTGAGGGATAAGCAACGATACAGGTAGATGATATTTATATAAATGAATATAGAGAGATGTTGTATATAAATTCAGCTGTTTCAAGCTCCTTATCATTCCGGCGTGAAATATCGCCGCTCCAGAGAGAGCTTTTTCCTTTGTACGAGTGCCATTTATTAAAGCACCCACGTAGCTAAGAATTCTTTTAGTATTTCAATTTAACAGTGAATGCACCATTATATGTATGTTATCAATATAAATATAAAAAATCATCATAGTTTTAAAAATACTAACTACTCCGCCGCTTAATGATCAGGTTAATCTGTTGCTTAGGAAAAACTTAATTTAAAACAGACGGGAAATATCTTAGTCCTATTCTTAACAGCCCGAGGCTACAGTGCTGAAAAAATGCGTGTAGCCCACGGAGGGGACATGAGGGGAAGGAGCACCTAAAAACAAGATTTTTTATTCAGCACTGTAGTCTCGGGCTGTTAAGAATAGGACTAAGGTATTCCCTGCCTGTCTTACAAAGCTACTAAAAGGGTCCTCAGATTCGTGAGCTTTCGGGGTGAGGGCCCTCGAAGCCCAATTAGCGAGCCTTAGGAGGACGGCAAATGCGTGGTGGTCTTGTATTTGCCCTAGCACAGCGTGGGTGCTAAGGAGGGCTTTGCTCTTTCGTGGGATTATTTAGCTAGCGTGCAGGGGGGGCATCGGTGCGTTCCGTTGATGATTCCAGAGCCACTGAGAGTAGACCACCGACGGGGTTTTAGTGGGTAGAAGCCACACATAACCTTGTCTTCCCCCCAGAAGCAAAGTATCTTTTAAGAAGATTTCGCCCAGATAAAAGAAAGGTCCCCGTTGCCGTCTAGATATCACCGCACCTCCCTAAACTGTAAAGTTGGGCAATACTATGTTCGTATAAGAAAGGCGCTGGGGATAGTGAAATTATTTAAGTAACAGGACTTAACATTTTGTAACTTACAGCGACAAGCATGCATGCAATGGAAATCATCCCAAACAGCGTCATTGTTATGGGCAGGCATATTACTCAACTTCAAGCAAATGACCCGGGTCATCTCGTCACTTTTGGGAGATCAGGATTAAGAGGATGAAATTAATACACTATTGAGATGATAAAGAGAAAGCTATTGATCAGTTTTTTCTTTATTGAACGTAAAAAACATCTAAAGTGAGCGAAAGAGCAATAAATTGAAGTACATAAAGAAATAGAGAAGAATTTGTTCATTTCGATATTTTTTTTTCTTATTATATATATTTCATTCTTATCTAACCTTATAAATATATTTACAGTTGTCTCGTTTTTCTTTCATAAAATTCAATTCATATAATCACAAAAAAAATTCACTTCAAAATACAACTAAAGTTGTAACTTAAGCTAGTGCAGAATAAGTTGCTAAGTTATAATACTAATAATAATAGAAACCGAACCCTAACAAATTTTTAAGTGGGCACTCTACCACAACGCGTGGGATTAAACTTAAATCATCCAAGAGGAGATAGTGTATGCAAATGTGGGCGCGTGCGTCAGCGGCTGCGCGAGCGCACATGCGACATCCGCGACATCTGCGCGATGCAGCTTGTGAGAACTTGGTGAAAACAAACAAAAAAATCTACTTATATTTAATAAGAGAAGAGATAATTTATTATTATTACGGCATTTTTACACATTAGACAAATATCAAGCCACCGGGAGACACCAAGATGCAGCTGGGTCTGCGTAGATCGGCAGGGGCGTGCATAAAGATTTTTATCATCATCATTATCGTCAGCGGATGGACGTCCACTATTGGACATAGGCCTGTCCTAACGATATCTATAACAAGTAAGGATTCATATGGGGGAATTTGGGCCATTTTCCACTACTTTGATGCAATGCGGGTTGGCGGGAGCCAGAGCCTCGTTTGTTGATTACAAGGGTGCACTACGAGCAGGTGAGGTTGGCTTTAATCCCGTGAGTGCGCAAACCCTTACACCCCAAAGATTTTACTCACTCGAAATCTCTGTGCTTCATCAGCAGCCGATAGACGTCCACAGCTGGACATAGGCGTCTCCCAAAGATCTCCACATCGATCGCTCCCTGCCTATACTTAAAAATAAACTTACCAATTTAGCAATAGTCAAAGCACAGTTGTGTACACTTTGAGTAACTTGAGCGATTATTATTTAGATGAGTTTAAAGGGCCCTAGTAAGCAGTTCTTATTTGCCTTTATGGAGCGCACACTCCTGTAGGTACTCCGCGATGACTGTAACGCGAAGACATACGTGCTGTTGATCTTTAATAATAAAAATGGACAACAGATAAGCTGGACCATCTTTGCAGCGCAGCCTAACCGCTTATCTAACACGTAGTTCCCCGTTCGATTCCCAGATCAAATGTTATCAGTGGTAAGGTTTCCCGAATCCTTCAGACTAGTTACTACCATCACATTATAAATCTGTTGTCATCCATATCCTTGTGTTCCGTTTGTCAACATATGACAGTTAATATAATCAGAGGTCTTCTCCATATTCGACCCTCGTAGTGACTTAAACACCATGTGAAATTGAGGTCAAATATTATACTAATATAAATAAGAATAATCAATATATTCAACATTCAACAAAAGCCTTCGTATCACTTTATTTGACAAAGCAATATGAATCCGAAATTTATTTTGTCGTGATGCAACGATAACGAGTCTTGTAATTCACCGCATGCAGTCAACATGCAGTAAGCAGGTGCAGCAACACCTGCGCAAGCGCCGAATGGAATGCATAAAAACAATCTAATTCTGTACTAAATCCTACTAAATATAACAAAATTTAACTTTGCTTTATACCACGAAGTAACAAGGAGTAGGATTTCCAGCTGATGGTAATATCTTTAGAGTTATGAACCTTTCACCACATTGTGCACGATTAGGTTTCATTACTCCAATAAATTGACTAGCTCTTTCTATCCCAATTGTAATTTCTATAGGAATTCATCGTTATCATGTCAATCGATGAACGTCCACTCTTGGACATAGGTCTCTATGAAGGTGCATCGCTAGGACTCAATATATTCAAATAAATCAAAACCCTATTTAGTGGGATACCTTACAACAGGAATTAAGCATTAAAGAGTAATAATTTTCTGTTTCATCTTTGCTTCCGGCGTCCATTGCTGTTTATAATCCTATTCACAAAGATCCTCTTTATGATATACACGTCCAGGTATAATTTATCTGAGCAGCAAATAGCTGGTAAATAGTCGGATTTGTGTCGTTCAGAACAAAGCCACTTGATCAGTTAAAAACTCAAGGAGAGCAGTCTTGCTGACGGCAGACACCACCACGTGGCCACAATATCTACCGGAAACGTTATTAAATTAACTTTATGTAAATGTACATTCCTTCTCTCCTGACTTGATCAAAGTACATTATTCCAAAGCTAATTTCGAAGTAATCCGCGGAGAATAAAAACCAGAACACGGAATATTTGATTACGCGGAGACGAGGTGAAGTTACATTCAAGTTTGAACATAAATCCATGAAGTCGTAAATAAGTTTTTAATTGGTTCAATTTAACAATCGGAAATTTAACTTGTTCGATACCCTTCCTTTTTTATTCCACGAGACGAGCGAGCCGTTTATCTGATGGTAAGTGGTTATACTTGCCCATAAAAACGTGACGCTAGTTAGGATGATATACACTGCACCACGTGCTCGTCGGCTTAAGACATTGTAGTGGTGTGCAATCTCTGTTGCCGGAGACCGTCTAAGTAGTTACCACCGCAGCGCCTATTTCTGCCGTACAAACAGTAGTGTGCCAACATTACTGTGTACCGGTTTGAAAGGCGGTGTAGCTAGTGTAATTATTGGAGTAATGAGACTCAACATCTTATGTCTTAAGGAGAGCTGTATATGTTAACTAGCGCCATGTTACCATGAGCTGGCGCATCGCTTACCATCAGGCGAACGACCTGCTGTTCTCATCGCTTAATGAAATAAAAGAAAAAGTCTCATTACCCCAATAATTTCACTATCTGTAACGTTATTGGTTATGTTAGCACAGTGCTGTTTAACAGCAGAAACTGGTGATACTTGTATAGATTATCTCCAGCAGAAGATCTACCACCATCACGTACCGCCGGCATGATATAAACGACGATTTCAACACAATATATTATATTCAGGATAAAGACTGTAGCCTTTTCAGCAAAACTTTTCTAACATAACACCTAGCAGAGAGGATGTTATTCAGTAAGAGACATCTTTTTGTTTATTGGGGGGGAAATCCTAATAAAAAATATCTTACTTCTGGGGGGAAGACAAGGTTATGTGGGACTTCTACCCACTAAAACCCCCTTGGTGGTCTCCCTCAGTGCATTATGAGGGGCTCCGGGATCTCTACAGAACGCACGGATGCCTCGCTGCAGCTCTGGCGCTAAAACATCCCACGGGAGGGCAAAGCCCTCATTAGTACCCACGATGTGCTACAGCAAATACAAGAGCACCATACACTTGCCGTTCTCCCAAGGCTTCGCTTACTGAGCTTTGCGGGCCCCCACCCTAAAAGCCCACAAACCCGAGGACCCTTTTAATTGCCTTGCACCATAGACAAGGAATACCTTAGTCCTATTCTTAACAGCCCAAGACTACAGGGCTGAAGTGGTAGACACGTACAGGCTGAAATAATGACTATAGTCACGATGAATTTAATAATACAAATAACATAATCAAAATTTGAAAAAAATTACTAATACTATACGGTATATTTCATAAATAATATTTTTTTTATTTTCGTAATAATCGCAGAGAGTTGTATTTTTAATAATCGCATTTCCGGTACACTCGAGTAGGATTGAAGAGACGCCAAGTTCTGTTGCGTTTATTAAATGATTTCGTAATTAACTTTTCCCTCTTACTTACCCAGTAACGCTCGAGATTGCTTTATATTCTCGTTTAACAAAATCCACTAAGATATCTTCAGAAACCGTGATATAATAAAAATTACTTTCTTTTCTTTATTATTACAAAAGAGGATGTAATGAAGCAGCAACTAACTATCATTACGTCAATTTTAACAATAAAGGCCATCTTTATAAAAAGAAAGGACTTTATAAAATTTTTTCTCCATATGAATTTTCAAGGATGTGAGGAGCAGCAAAGCGGGCGGAGAGCAGCTAGTTATCTATAGTTTAATAATAAATAAACAGTCTACATAACATTCCCTCTTGGAGGACCCGGCGCCTTTCTCAAAGAGTCAAAGCCATTTATTAACCACGGTAGACCAGGTGTGACTTTTGGATATGACAAATTCACATGTTTATAGAACTGCTGGTTTCCTCACATGTCCTTTGTTTCTCATGTTAACCTTCATGGGGACGTGAAGCTCAGAAATATACTTTGATTGTAATGTGATAAAATTTCCTTAAAAGTTGACAGGATGTAAAAACCCTTACGTTTTCGCGCTTGCTTGTCACTTTATTTATAAAAAAAAACGTAAACCTAGATGTAGGCTAGCTTAGGTCTCAGCGAGAGATAAGCGCTATTTACACGAATCCTTAATCTTAGTTGTATGCGAGTTATAAGTAGTTCGCATAACTTAAACTTGCGGAACTTATGGTGGGGAGACGGAGCTAACGACTAGCTACGAGCGTGCAGTGTGAATATATTAAGTTTTAAGATATTATTACACGTTATAGTAACTTTGGTGTTATATATCATTTAAATAGGAAGTAATAGAAGGTATATCTCAAAGATTTGTTTATATTAGGTGGTGTAATGAGTCCCGCACAACAACTCACGGAACCCCCGCCAACTTGCTCGTGATGCATTAGCCCAGCCTGGTGGGAAATGGCCCAAATCCCCCCATATGAACCTCTACAATGGACGGCCGCTGATGCCCAGCGGTACCGAACGCTATGCTGACTGTAAGGATGCGGCCAGCGCAGAACCGATCGATATGGGTGTCTTTGTGTTAGGCCTATGTCCAGCAGAAGGCATCTACCGGCTGGTAGTTGATTAATTTATATAAGTACTGGTTGTATGTCTCTGTTGCTGGCGACCATCTAGGTAGTTATCACCCCAGCATCTATTTTTGCCGCCAAATAGAAGTGTGCAAATATTACTGTGTTCCGGTTTGAAAGGTAGTGTAACAAGTGAAAATACTGGAGTAACGAGATTTTATATCTTATCTCTCAAAGAGACGAGCACAGTGTGGTGATTGTTGATGCTGATTACCATCTCAACCACCATCATATTGTATCGGACGGAAGTATTACATTTTATAATTATGAAGTGTTTGACTACAATACCACCTGATGATAAGTAGCTATGCAGGCTTTGATGGTAAATGCAATAGTTTAGCAAAACTTATTCGGTGGTCGTGCACGTCTCTATACTTCAAATAAAAAAAGAAGTTCCGAGGGTGGACTTAATGCCTAAGTTAATTATATTTTCATGTAATTCCAGGAATATTAATCAAGTAAAATAAGTTAAAGTAAAATACAGTTTGTATTAATAGTCATCTTAAATTCATTAGCTATAGCGGGGTTTCAATCAAAACATGGATATATATATAGCACTTTTTTTGTGCTTCAGTTAGGGTGGTAAACACAGCACCAGATTACGCTGGTTGAGTTAAACCATAGGATATTAAGTGTCCTCACTTCGGTTACCTCACTATAGCGCCTTACACACCGGAACACGGTAGTTTTTGCACACTACTGTTCGGCGGCAGAAACTACCCCCAGACGATTGAATTTCTACAAAGTAGTTCGTTTTATAAATTATACGTATAGTTCTTACCACATACATATATGTATATGTTGTTACTGTATTAATTTTAATCACTTTCGTTTCGTTTAATTGCTACATCTCAACTTTGTCGTAATTACAGAAGAAAATTAACGAGCTGAACTTAACCGAGATGAAACTTTCCTTCGGATGTTAACAGTTCTTTGCCTAAAATATTTATGTACGCACTTGAGCTTTACGATTATCAAAGGTATAGTCCTCGCCACATACGAAGTACGTGAATGAGAAAAGAGAGTGAATCGGATCATAAGAAGACTTAGATTTGTTATGGATCTTCACACTTCTTTTGAACAAACTCGTGTAGGATGTTGGCTGGACGGAGTTTCTGATCTGCGACGAGCTATCTCAGTATAACATTAGAGAGGCCGCGGGTATGTTCCAAGTGGAGATCCTGTGACCTCTCTAAACGCTGAGAGGGTTTTACTGGGTAAAAATCTCCAGATAACCCAACTGTCTTCCCTCAAGAAGACAGGGTATATTTTCGAAGATTACCCTTCCGGAAAAGAAAGCTGTATAATGTTGAAATATTATAGAATTTCGAAAATGAATGTAGCTTTTATTGAATATGCGAAGTCAACTAAAAGCGTCAATTTTAAGGGACAGTCGAGAAGAGCAAATTTGCCTAACTTGGAAACATCTTTTAGCAGCATATATGGAAACTTTTGCAGCATGATAATGATACAGATGATTAAGTATTGGTTATAGAAAAAAGTCTCGGTCCCATAACATCTGGGAATGGTCAGAAATCGCTAGTAACAACCCTTGTTACATGAAGAAACAACAAATGAAAATCATTCAACAGCAAAATTTTTACTTATTTTATTCCTATGTTAATATAAAACCATAAATATGAGTAATTCAATCTGTTATTAAGTATATTCTATTACTACAGTGTTATATAAACATTTGCGGTCATGTAAAATAGGTTATAGCTGAAATTGTAATCCACAACCACAATAACACCGTTTACACATTTATATAATAATAACCTGACAAATGATATCCAATAACTATTGGATTAAACCAAGAAGGTCAAACTAATAATAACTTATTTCAATAATTGATCCTATTTATAACTAACTAGTAAAAGCCCGGCTTTCTAGTTACATTAAAATCTAATTATTTTCAATGTTTAATTGTTATGGAAATTAAATTTACCAATGATAATTGCATGCATGGTATCAGTGTATATGGACTATTTGCATTCCGCGCTAACTTCATTCCATTGTCTGGTACAACCAAGCAACAAACCAATAAGTTATCGGCGACAAACTGACACACACTTAAGCTGCATATAAATAAGAAGATTGCTGATCTGATGGAAGTTCCTCCGTTATTTTTATAGTATACGTACACTTTATCTTTGGGTGTATTGATCTATTAATATACTACTCATGTACAAAGTTTTAAAGGAAAATACCAACGTACGGCATAATGCAGGAAAGAAAAAGTTTAAACAACTTTTAATTCCAAACATATATTTAAATAGCGAAAGGCTCATTAAAGCTTAACTTAAAACATGAACCGGAACAAGAACAATACGTTCCTGGACTTAACTCGGCTCATATCCAAGTTCGTACTTTGCATAGAATTTTAACTAAAATATTTCTTTTTCGCAACCAGTACGAGTCTAACTTTTCAACAGCACTACATATATAATTTAAATATTTTTTTAACTACGAGAACAAAATACAATAAACCATACATTCATTTAAACGGTTTTGCACCGGTAGCTATTCTTCAGGGAACTGTTGCTGCAGCCGTCGGACCACAGGGCAACAATACCCCAGACTTCAGATGCTGATGAACTGTGACTCTGTGGTCGATTAATATGATTCTAAGTATAACAATACGCAAAACGTATGACGAAAAATATAACATATAGACAATATACTAAGATTCATTGTGCATGCAGAATAATGAGAACTAGCCCAAAGATCCGAAATGTGAACTTAGTGTTATATATATGTTTGCATTTATTAATATATATATAAGGATGGTTGGCTGGTAGAGAATATCAACAGGCATTAAGTCCGCCTTTTGTATACATCGCTATAATGTTTTATAATAAAAAGCAAAAAAAAATTCTTAAAAGACCTAAGCTTTAAACTTAAATAGACTAGCATTAATAATGTCCGGCTCACCAATGAATAATATCGTATTTTGAACATTACCAATCAGTCGTTTACTTAATTCAGGTACTTTTCTCTTCCCCAGACACCTTTGTAAGTAGGAGTAGTGGAAGAGAGAGAAATAAAAGTTAATCGAAAAAGAAGAAACATATTTAGACATCTAATATCTCATATTGACATTATGACAACCTTATAAATAACATCATGAAATTAGAGGAAGTTAAAATATGGGATAACAAAGTAATACTTATGTTCAGTAAATAAAAAAAGAAATTCGACGTGTCGTATCAGAAAGTTCAAGAGATGGACATCCAGGAGCAGACGGAAAATGTTCCATCGACCAAGAATCCCAACAAAAAGATTATTTAGATTTAATTGATAAATTACTTTTTGTACTATTGAATCACCTTATTCATATGCAGCTTAAGTGTGTGTCAGTTTGTCGCCGATAGCTTATGGGTTTGTTGCTTAGCTGTACCAGACAATGGAGTGAAGTTGGCGCGGAATTCAATTAGCCCATATACACTGATACCATGCATGCAATTATCATTGGTAAATTCAATTTCCATAGCAATTAAACTTTGATAATAATTAGATTTTAATGTAACTAGAACAGCAGTAAATTCTTTTGACTGCCGGGCTTCTCTTTAAATAACTGCTTAGAATAATTATTTTTAATATAATAAATTGTATCTAATTAGAAGAATCTTTATTTAGTATCACCCACAATAGAAAGTATTGATTAAACCCGGTCAATCGTTCCCATTCAGTTCTGTGATATATTCACCTGTACATCATTTTTGATCTGTCCATGATACTTGCATACGAACATCTATAATTCATCAATGATTGTTAACGAGTTAGTTGTGTTGTGTTGATTAAGCCCGATTTGGATATTCACGACAGATGTATTTTAAGATGAGATAAAAGATAAAAATGTCTGCCATAGTATAACACATGATTACAATTTCATTTGGCGGAATAGACTTTAATTAATAATGAACCTAACTATGAATGGGATAAGGCTACAGGAATTCCAATATTTTATTCTATAATTTCTCAATACAATAATAAGTGAATATATTTAAAAATATCATTATTATTCTGCCTTATTAATTAATAATACTGTAGTTATTTTTTTTTCAAATAAAACTATGCAGTTAGTATTGGCGAAGAGTTTGTGATGTAATATGAAATCCAACTCTACAGAGATTTTCCAATTCAAATAGATCGTACAGAATAAAGATTGTATGTATATAGGTCAAATTTTAAAAACCATTAACATTTCAATTGAAATCCATTTTAAACAATGTATATAAATATATATATATATGTATATATCTGTATACAGAATCTTCTTAGAAAGGGTAATCGTTTGATTGATAATTTATGAAGCAGTCAAATGGTTTTGAGTTCGTTAACACTTTAGGAATTGTAAGGGTTCCGTAAAGCGACTCACAGGATCCAAGCCAACCACACCTCGTGGTGCACCATGATAATCAACAAACAAGCTTCTGGCTTTCAGCAACCCGCGTCGGGCCAGAGTGATGGGAAATGATCAAAATCTTCCCATACGAACCCCTACCCGATCACAGTGCGAGTTTTTGGAGTAGGCCTATGTCCAGCAGTGGGCGTCAGTCAGCTGATGATGATGGTGATAACATTCTATGAGACTATCTATATATCTATTTCTTTCATTACTTCTTCATTAGCTTTAACATTTTTATCACATTACATACTATGTATACGTAATATCTTATATATGTCTGCCCATAACAACGTGGCACAAGTTAAGATGGTATACACTGCACCATGTGCTCATCTGCTGGACACATAAAATGTTAAATGACATTACCCTAGAAATTTTACTGGCTATAGCGCCCTTCAAACCGGAACACAGTGATATTTGCACTCAACTACTTGACGTCCGTAGTACTAGAAGTTGCGGTGGTACCTAATAAGACGGTCTTACCACCAGTTATAAGTAATTAAAGAAAATAAAAACTAACATTTTATCCCTAATTTCAAAGGAGATGTAATAAACGTCGAGACAACGTTCACAAACACGTACGTATTTAACCAAGGCACATCCGTTTCCAACCCACACAGTACACCTGAACTCGTGTACCTGACAGCCAAAGTAATCAACATAAAGCCTTAGGTATTAATGTCCTCAAAAAAATATATATATTTTGTGTAACACCAACTCTGGCAAATTAAAACTGCGACTAATACAGATCTTATCTTTTTCAATTACTAAAGAGTTTTTATATCTTTTATTTGTTACACGAAAAGACGAGTGGGACGTTCACCTAATGGTAAGTGATACGTCCGCCCATAAAAACGTGGCGCTAGTTAGGATGCCATTCATCGCACCACATGTTAATGCTGTCTCGTTACCACAGTAATTTTAATAGTGCCATACATACGCTCCGTTGGTACCTACCTACACGGTCTCCGGTAAGAGTTTTCATCATCATCATCAGCCGATAGTCGCCCATTGCTGGACATAGGCCTCCTCCAAGATCTCCAGATCGATCGGTCCTACGTTGCCTGCATCGTCAGGCACTATGGGCCGCCGTTTGTAGGGGTTAATATGGTAAGACTCGTGCCATTCCCCACCACACTGGCCCAATGCGGATTGGTGGGAGTCAGACCTCGTTTGTTGATTATCAGGGAGCACCACAAGCAGGTGAAGTTGGATTGTTTCCCGTGAGTTGTTGTACGGGACCACTAACACCCTAACAGAGATCTACCATCAGTTAATTAAAAAAAAAAACAAAAAGACAAAAATTTTCATATATTCTTAGATTTCATAGTAAACTTGATAGTAAAACTTCTGTGTATATAGTTAACTGGTGGTACATTAAGCTTTTGTTACCCCAATTCACAATCTCGGGAACAATAACGGGGTGATTTTCCGGCAAATGACGAGGGTCGGTCAGTTCAGCGATCGCCGTTACCGTCAAAACTGAGGAACCCTCTGTTGTTACTGCCTCACTGTATCATTAAGGAAATATAAAGCTTACGGCAGTGATGAAACAATTTTTACTATATTGAGACGAAAACAGCGATGATTATTTAAGATATGATTTTATTTCCTGTGGAGTAGTGGTTAAGAGCTTGTCTTGTTCCATGGTTCCATTCCTATAAATTCTGATTGTCAATGGATATTATACGAGCATTGCTGTGTTCGCATTATTAACATATGAGAGCCGAAATATTCCGGACGAGCTCACTTCACTATCCACTGCCTCTGTGTCACTTAACACCACGTGAAATGTATGTTATATGAGCGCATAAATACGCTTTAGATTTTTCAATCTTGAACTGCAAAGTGTGTATATTAATTTGTGAAGAATCTTCTTAAATAACTAAAGATGAGGATTATTGTATGAACATTAAAACTATCTAGACGGTCTCCAGCAATAGAGTTCTCCCAGTAATATATAATAGTATAAGCTTCATGTAACAAAGAAAGTTTCAATCTTCTGTCTTAGTTACACGTCATCGGTTCCATTGTAATTTATAGCGAAATAATAATTTTAACAAAGGGCACATCGATCACTGTCAAATGCGTGTTAAATACGGTTTATGTCGTGTTCCGTCTTCGGTCGGTATCGAATCTGTACGGCAACTGAGTTTTACACACGGAACCCAACGCGGCACACTCCTTACAAACGTATCGAAGACATTGTTACATTACATTATAAATAAAAAAAAGCCATTTTCGTCAGAACAATATCATCATCAACCCTGGTTCCTGATAACTTCCATTATTAAAATTTGCGATATACATTGTGATGAGTGAAAGACTGAGGAGTAGAATAAGTTATTGTTTCTCAGTGTATTGTCATCTCCAATTATTCATTTTGAACTATTATTAAAAGTAGAAATTGAATATCATCCATATTTTTTTCATTGTTATAGTCTTCCGGCTGTTGTGGAT
This sequence comes from Ornithoptera priamus, assembly GCA_029034505.1. Classification (NCBI taxonomy): domain Eukaryota; kingdom Metazoa; phylum Arthropoda; class Insecta; order Lepidoptera; family Papilionidae; genus Ornithoptera; species Ornithoptera priamus. The sequence goes on along the minus strand of JARDWD010000527.1, from coordinate 2,019,496 downwards.
AATGATGATGATGACAGTTTTTTGTGAAAATGTTGATATCACAACACTTAACTTAACCTAACCAATTCAGATGTTTAATATTTGATAATTATTCATCATCAACATCATTATCAGCCGATAGACGTCCACAGTGGACCTAGGCCTCTCCTAAAGATCCCCGCAACGGGTAGGGATTCATAAGGTGGGATTTGAGCCAATTTCCACCACGCTGACTCAATGTGAATTGGTGGGAGCTAGAGCCTCGTTTGTTGATTAGCAGGGTGCACCGCGACCAGGTAAGGTTGGGTGGGATCCCGTGAGTTGTTGTACGGGAACCCTTACACCCCTAATTATTGGTGTAAGGCAAATCAATTCATTTACCTGCCTGCTCTGAGGTAAGGACAGGTTATGTTGAAACCCATTTTTGACTGAACCACGAGGATTCTTCCATAGTCTAAGCAATGAATCTGACCGGATTGGTCACCCAGAAGCTATGTAGGAGAAGCCAGGTAGCCTTTATAGTCTCCTGCAGTGTTATGTGGTTTACGGAGGAAAACAACTTTGTTGTGTGCTTAATAACGACGTGACCAGGCGGGCGAGACATTCATCTGATAGTACATGATACTCCTGCCCATAACCAAGTGGCGCTAGTTAGGATGATATACATGTTGCCACATTGTGACCGTCACCACGAGACGTATGATGTTTAGTCTCGTTACCTTAATAATCTCACTAGCTACAACGTCCTTCAAACCGATACACGGTAACGTTTGCACACAACTGTTTGTCGGCAGAAATAGGGGCCTCGGTTACAACTTTTGTTTTATTTAACGTGGGGGAAATGCCTTCGCCCTCGTGGGTGTAACGACAGGTTATGTCGGACTTGCGTTGACTAAAACCCCCATGATGTTCCACCGTCATCGCTTTACGGGGAGGCCAAGGAAACGTTTCGCACACCTCCGCAACTCCGCACAGTGTCGGTTGCACCGCACAACTCCATCTCGGACAGAGAGCTAATATAAAGCTTTTTAATCTGCAAGATATTGATAAAAATTATACTTACATTGCTCAACAGTAATACTCCATTTTAAAAGTTAGTCTAAGCTCAAGTTAGGGCAGCTTTTCGATTGCTTCGTAAAACGAGGGTCCTCGATTGGATTCCTCCACATGTAGTGGGTTTTGATTGACTGTAAGATTTTCTTCGAATCTTCATAATAAGCTACCATTTTCGCATTATGACTGGTGGTAGTTTTCCGTTACCAGAGACCGTCTAGGCAGGTATCACCGCAGTGCCTATATCTGCCACCAAACATTACTGTGTTCAGGTTTGAAAGGCGCTGTAGCTAGTATAATTATTGGGGTATGGGGACTTAACATATAATGTCACAAGGCAACGAGCGCAATGTGATGCTGTGTATAACATCATAATTAGCGCAATTTTGTTATGAGCTGGCGTATGACTTACCACCAGGTGACCGTTCCGCTGGTCTCGTTGCTCCATAGATTAAAAAAAATTGGCTACAACATTACTTTGTTCAGACTCTGTTAGACTTTGTTCACCATTGGCGATCGCTTTGTCGCTTACACGTGAAATTGTATACTTTTTACCTGCTCCCCCACCTTGTTACACTGATCTTTTTTTCTTTATAATATTATAGTCTTGTTTAACAAAGCAATACACGATATCTTTGTTACGGCTGCGTAGAAAGCCCCTTCTGTACATTACACACAATAACCATTGGCGTTTCATCCGGCATGTGCCATGTCTGAATAACAAAGGCTTCAAACTCTATATAAATCTTTACCAGATTATTCCAATCATTGTAAAAGCCTTGGAGTTATCAAACCTTTGAATAACATGATTTAAATTTCATTTACTAATAATTGCAACATATAGATATTTTTTGATAGAAAAGTATCCTCCTTCAGCCGATAGACGTCCACTGCTGGACATAAGTCTTCTCCAAAGATCTCCACTTCGATCGGTCAATATGGGCAGTTGACTGTAGAAGTTTATATTGAGGGAATTTGCTCATTCCTACCACGCTGACTCAATATGAGTCGGCAGAAGCTAGGGCCTCGTTTGTTGATTAGCAGAGTGCACCACGAGCAGGAGAGGTTGGCTCGAGTCCCGTGAGTTGTCCGGGATCATTTACACCCCTAGATTAGATAGATATATATTACCAAATGATCATTTCTCGTGCCTAAAAACTCTGCAGCGCAGAACTTCCCATCCCTCGATGATAAATTGATCATTAATATGCAATATGCAAAGTAAGCTGTCTTAAACATTTCCACCGGTTTTTTTTTCCTTCTTTTTCTCATTTCTAATCTTCAGACTATTACTTTATTCTTAATATTTAGAATGTCAGATTTTTAGCAGTTTATTACTAAAAAGACTTAACATCTTTGAAAAGGTATGAGTTTATATCATTCATCACCGTAATCATCTGTCCATAGATCTCCACTGCTGGGCATAGGCCTCCCCCAAAAATCTCCATATCAATCGGTCCTCCCTGTCTCCCTGTACACACCTTTGGAATCAGCGCGGAGCTCCCCAAAGTATTATGCAAAATCAAACCTGACTCGTTCACCGTCACGACTTTTAACGCGTCGGCCCTCGGCTCGCGATATGGCGAAGATGATCGGAGGACGGGCCCGAACCCTCTTCCGATGACGTCATAGTCATTGCTGCTATCCGACGCGCACCATGCGCATCTTAAATTCATATTTATATTTATCTATGTATATATATTTAATTACACCCCCTTATCTCTCTCCCGATAGCACAATCCATCTCTTCAACTCTTTCGCATCCAATATTTTCTCGCTTTTCTCCTCCCCCTTTTAAATACTTTTTTATCTGCATATACGAGTATATGTATATATTTAACTTTTATGTTTTGGTTTCAGGTTTGTGTTTTCGTATTTTTGTATTCATTTAAAGTGTTGGTTTAATTGTAATTTAATTTTTACCACATCCGCGAGCCCTGAGTTTGATGAAACCCTCATGGTTGTCAATAAAACTGCATTGCAAACATCATCATAAAAAATCAATCGGTTCCTCGGTAATTAATTAATTTATGTCATTAATATTACAACAAACCACACGTAGATAAAATAAGTCAAACATTACGCGACGCTCTCTAGTACTGTAGTGTTACATTACCAGTAATTGCTTTCAAGTAGACACTGTAAATTAGTTCCAGGTAAGTAGCCCGGAGTGAATATAATACAATGAAACATATATCATTGTGTTATATTGATTCTGGTTTGTATGTTCCTACTTCTCCTTATTTATTGCTAAAAGACCTACAGTAGAATTTGTTATATTATTAAAGATAAGTACAAATTGTCTTTTTTTCCAATTTACTTGTAATCCTGAACAAATTGCAAATAAATTGAGAAAATAACGCAAGACCCCATTTGTCTCATATTTCGGGGAGAGAGCCCTCTCTCTGCCTTAGAATGTTTTCCTCGTCAAAAAATAAACAAAAATAAAAGAGATATAGTACACTTATTTTTATTATGTATATATATATATATTTACTACCTGTCCCTAGACACTTCGCTAGCCGCAAAATGAAATTAAACTTGAAATTAGTCAGAAGTATTCCTCGAGAGACATCGCAACCACAAATGACTTTCAATAGCAACCCCATAAATAATACAAAATACATAAATGAATATTTTTATATAAGTTTATTAGAAATGAAATTATAAATGATCTATGAAATAAAATAAATAAATAAATAAATAACCTACAAATCATTCCGCGTCGCATGTTCATGTCAAAACTCATTTTCTTTATACACACATATATATATATATATGTATGTAGAATCGTTTCAAATGTGAGTAATTGAACCACGACACCTTTGTTATATACGATACCTTAATACCGTAATAACATTACACTAGTACACTAATACAGTGGTCAATAAATTGTACTCTTGGGATAGTTCAGCAGCGCAATATATTCTGGACAGTATCCATTTTGTCATAAATTACCAATTACATTATACGGGTGAGACAATTTGGGCTATTGACGACGATTGTGGCCTTTATAGTTAAATATAACTGTAACAATAATGTTTGTTAGGACCAGCTCTCCAGTCCTGTAGTGTCGGGTTACTAAGAATGGAACTAAGGTATTCCCTGCCTGTCGTACAAGACTAAAAGGGTCTTCGGGTTCGTGAGCTTTGAGGGTTGGGGCGCTCAGAGCTCAATAAGCGAGCCTTAGGAAAACGGTAAATGTATGGTGGTCTTGTATTTGCCGTAGCACAGCGTGGGTGCTAGGGAAGGCTTTGCTCTTCCATGGGATGTTTTAACCTGAGTGCAGGGGGGCACCTGCACGTACCGTAGAAGTTCCCGGAGCCTTTCTTAATGCACTGAGAGAGAGCACCGAGGGGGTTTTAGTGGGTAGAAGCCCCCACATAACTTTATTTACGAAGATTTCCGCCGCTATAAAATAAAAAGACCGTGGTCTTAAATATTCGGCATCTTACCAGGTGTCCGTAAAGGAGCAGCTGGAGAGGAGCACGTTGAAATGGTCGTGTGCAAATAGATCATACGAGCGGGGAGGGACTTGAGTACTCTGTTCGAGATGCCATCAAGGCCCGGGGCGGACTTGGATTTTAGTCTTCTGATGGTAACTGCGACCTCGCCTCGTCTGCTGAGATCGGAGCTAGAGGTGGACCTACCGGAGGGATGGAGGATTTGCCTGCGAGCTCGTCCTCCACCAGTTTTAGGTAAGTGTGGTCCTTGGAAGGCTCGAGGTTGCTGAGCAGTGTATCCCATCTATCGGCTCTGTGTTCTCGGACGCTGCTCTGACAGCCCCCTGAAGGCGGCGCGCATTAACTCTATTCACCTCGGAGCGGTACCTATCATACAGTCTCAAGGCGACGTTTTTCAACCTGATCAGGCGTCGAATGTCCTGAGGAAGAATGAGAAAAAAAGAAGAAGAAAGAAAAAAAAAAGGTCGAATTGAGGTTCTAATTCGAGTACCGTCTTCGTGGAGTCTTTGACGGCTTGAGACGTAAAATGTTATGTTTTACCCAATAAATTCACTAGTTACAACGCCTTTCAAACCAGAACAATGTTTGCACACTGCTCGCGTAGACCGTCTCCGGCATGAGAGACCTATCACTTGAAAAACTTTTTTATACTATTTATTCTTTAATTAACTGGTGGTAGGTCTCTGCGACCGGAGACAGTCTAAGTAGGTACCACCGCAGCACCTACTTCTGCTGCCAAACTGTAGTATGGAAATATTACCCTATTCCGATTGGAATGACGCTGTAGCGTGCAGTGTATATAATCCTAACTACCGCCAAGTTGTTATGATCGAGTGAATATCTCCATCGTAACCTTAAAAAATATACTGAATCATTTTAGATCATAAAATGGAGACTGTATAAATATTCCATCTAGCATTTAATTATAGTAAGGTATCGATCATATATTTTAGGTTCCTTCAAATTAAACGAAATAATAATTATTTCGTATGTTATTTATACCATAGTTTGTAACATATATTTGTTATATTATGTTATATATATTATCCTGAAAATCGCAATATTTTCCTTTCTACCTATTACGTAGGTAATATTTTGGTATTCATCTAAAGTAATGGGAAAATACGAAAATCCAGAATGGCGTGTAGTCTCAGAGATTTTTTAAAGGAATTGCTTTTCTCTTGGCTGTAATACACCTGAAAGCTAGTGGTATTATCTATCTAAGAATATATTATATAACTACGTGGATGTCCTAGTGGGAGTACGTCGTACAGTAGTGGACTTCCGTCGGCTGGCGACGATCATGAATGACGATGGTGACGAAAACAATCGATACATAAATTACGGGTTAATATAAAAAAGTTAACTTTATTTTTAGTTATACTAATGACCTGTATTAATTATAATAAATAACTAGAAAATTTATTTTCGTGCTATACTGGGTGTTAGGAGGCCGCTTCCGTAAACGAAGACAGACAATAGTACTAATGACACCTTTGATCATGAGACGGAAAAAAATAAATCCTGATTAAAAAAAAAACATATTTTTTAAACGTTTTATTAACATTATTTATACTGCATCATGTTAGTACAGCAAAATAAAACGATAGTTACATAAAAAATACATTACTAAAAAAAAACCAGCAATGAAACACAAAATCAAAATCAGCTGATGCTCGGATCAACGAACGCCCGGACGCGCAATCTATATGCTCCGTGGCCCTATGTTATAAGGTTCAAATTGAAACCAAATACATCTCGAGTTCCCACCGCGACCCGGCGTTCGTTGATCCGAGCATCAGATGTTTTTGATTTTGTGTTTCATTGCTGGTTTTTTTTTAGTAAAGTAATCTATTTTTTATATAACTATCGTTTCATTTAGCTATACTAACATGTTAATAATGCTAATAAAACGTTTGAAAAAATATGATTTTTTTAATGAGGATCGATTTTTTTTTCCGTCCGATTGTCAAAGGTGTCATTAGTACTATCGTCTTTCTTCCTTTTTGGAAACGGTCTCCCAACACCCAGTATACATAATGAATCTGAAAGTATATTGGTTTATACATACATACAGTTAATATATTTTATTTAATATATTTAAAACTAGTCTCAAATTCTTAACAGTATTTATCATTGCTACTTATTTGGCTAAGATTACTTCTTCGCAGTATTTAAAAAGGCTAAAGTAACTTTTACTAAATGCCACCGAAACCAGTATACATTGCGTTAATTACAACTTGCTGCATCAACCTTTCTGCTCATTAACCAAGTTTGAACATAGTAAACTTAAAAAAGACTATGTTAATTGTTACAAAAGAACAATTACTGTATTTCTTTATTCGGAGAAGTAACTTGACCAGAAGGATGTTAAACCTGTTGCATATCAACATTTATCTATAATGATGTAGCGATACGTTGATATACAAGAAACTTAAGTTTTTTTTATTTATACCATTAAGCGACGACACGAGCAGGTTGTTCACCTGATGGTGATACTCCTGCAAATAACAACGCGGTGCTAGTTAGAATGTTATAAACGCTCACACGCCACATGCGCTCGTCACCCTGACACATAAAATTTTGAGTTTCGTTACCCCAGTAATTACACTAGCTACAGCGCCCTTAAAACCGGAACATAGTAATCTTCGCACAGTACTTTTTGACGGCAGTAATAGGTGCTGCAGTGGTACCTACTTAGACGGTCTTCGACAACAGAGACCTACAACCGGTAAAGTAAAAAAAAAGTTAAATCTCGATATCTTAGTAATTTCACAAGCTACAGCGCCCTTCAAACTGGAACATAGTAATGTTTGCAGACTATTATTTAGCGGTGGAACTAGGAGCTGCCGTGACATCTACCTAGAGAGTTTCCTGTAACAGATTTACCAGAATAGAAATCTTTCGTTTGCAGTTTCTATAGTATAGAAGTTAAAAGGAAAGCATCATCTCAAGCGATGGTCGTCCACTGCTGGACATGGTCTCTTGTAATTGATTCCAGGAAATACGTTTTTGAGCTGACTGATTCTATTGGTTCTCAGCGATTCTGTTGTTGTCGTCTGTCCACCATAAGGGGAGGGTGTCAGCCAATGCTGCGCTTTGCAGTGTGGGGCGCCATTCCAACATTTTAAGTCTCCAGCATCCAGCAGTTCTATGAACTATGTGGCATGCTCTTCGCCAGTTCAGCCCTGCCATTAACAATGTAGACTAATGTCGGTTTCTCTTTAGATTTGATCACGCATACCCCGAGCATCACTCTCTCCAATTCATGATCATCAGCAGATAGACGTCAACTACTTGGCATAGGCCTCCCTAAAGATCTCTACATACATTCAGCGTGGTCTCCGGTACCGCTGGGCGCCAGGGTCTGTCGTGTGTAGGGGTTTATATTGGTGCATTTGGGCCATCACCCACCACGCTGGCCCAATACGAGTTGGCGGGAGCCAGAGCTTCGTTTGATAATTAGCAGGGTTCACTACAAGCAGGTGAGGCTGGCTTGGGTCCCGTGAGTTGTTGTGCGGGACGCCTTACACCCCAATTCTGAACCATAAATGGTTATCAAAAATAAACTTGACATATTTGAGGTTTATAAAAAAGTTCAGGAACACAGTAAACATGTCATCGTGTTTGATCAGGTATACCGTCGTCTCCAGACGTCAGAGGTGCAAAGATACGTAAGACGTATGATGTTTATCGAACCGACATTGGAATCAATATTTGCCGTCATAACAGAGACAGGAACCAATCCCTTACGAGGGATACACGAAAGGTTTATGATAGACTTCACTTTGAAAAGCGTTAATCTCAGATCTTATTTCAATAGATTTAACTTTACCTAAAAAAAAATCTATATTTAGTATAATAGAAAGTTATACTATAATAAATGTGTATATGGAGTTATAAGCATTATTGATTTCCTTTTGCCAACATATGAGAGCCGCTGTATTCTGGACAAGTACCCTTCATTACCTACCTCCTCTTAACGTCGTGTGAAATTAAGGTTGAGAAGAATGACAAATATGTATGTGGATCAAACTAGCAGCAGAAGTAAAAGAAGAGCAACGAAGAAATGAATCATCATCATCAGGCGATAGACGTACACTACGAGACAGATGAATAGATTGTGTAAAAGAGGATGTTCATGTCAATGTAGTGGATTAGGAGTGGACGGTTAATAGAAGGGAATAGAAGACTATATGTTGCACCATCACATGAAGTGGAAACGGGACAGCCGATGATGATTAAATCTACATTAAATTATCGTTCTATATAAAAGGATGGCATAAATCATCTGTGAATGTTGATCTCCGAAACCATTAGACAGATTACCTTGAATATTGGCATGAGTTTGTATTTTTATATGAAGATTACTTTTTTATTTCCTTCCTTATTATTCAATAAAAGTTGGTACAAAAAAAAATTAATACTATAATTATTCTATGTTGTTCCATGGTCGCTTTGGTCGCCGCAACACCTCTGTAACTGCCTTTGGTGAAAGAATATTGTAAAATCTATTCTTAGATGACATCTGAATGGCAGCTGCAGCATCTCTGTCAAATTGTGAGTGTTTCGGAGATTTCGTGATGATGAGATCTCGTGGTTTAATTAAAATAATATCAATACTTGTCGTAGCGTTAAATGAGTTGTTTCGTTCAACAGCAGCTGTGGACACTTGAGACGTTTCATTAAATCTACAGCTTCCATTGCCTAAAGTAACAGAATCCAATTAAATCAAAGACTGTGGCCATTTCGTATACAATGGATTAGCTTAATTATAAAATTGACTAGAAAAAATGTTCGGAGCGTAATTAAATTTAAGTTCGCTAAGTAAAAAGCTAGGGTGGTAAGGGGTCCCCCGCACAACAACTCACGGGACCCAAGTCAACCTCCACTGCTCGTAGGCGGGCCCGTTCGATCCGGGCGCGAACGGGGGTTGCGGAAGAACTGCTCGATGTTATCCCGTGACCCTCGTGTATATTTTCGGAAGTGATTGAAATACCGTGTGAAGCTTTTTAGTCGGTTAGAGTCCGACACTATCTCGTTACCGGCCCTTGGTTCCAGAGCGTGCGTCCGTTAGTATTGTGTTACACACGTTAATAAAAAAATTAAAAAAATAACTCAGCTGCTCGTGGTGCACCTCGCTCATCAACAAAGGAGGCTCTGGCTTCGACCAACCCGTATTGGGCCAGCGTGGTGGAAAATGGCCCTAATCTCCCCATATGAACCCCTACAAACGACAGCATCTGGTGCCCGGCGATGCAGGCAGCGCGGGACAGATTGATGTGGGGATATTTGAGGGGGGCTATGTCCAGCAGTGGACGTCTATCGGCTGACGATGGTATAAAAAGCTAATTAATTATATACCGTTTCATACCTAGCGAAACGGTTGCAGCGATGCAGAGAGCGAAATAAATTTTATACGAAGGGAGATTTTTAAATGGAATATGCTAAAATATGTGACGTTAACGCTATTTCTCAATATAATTTATAGTTGCGATACCGTAGCGTCCTTTTGCTATTTATAGCAGTTTAGAAAATTTATTTATAAGTTATTTTTTTTATACAATTAAGGGACGAAACAAACGAGTCGTGCACGAGGTGGTAAATGATACGCCTACCTATAAAGATATGGCGGTAGTTAGGATGATACACACTGCACCACATTGTGCTCGTCGCTTATGACAAGATGTTGAGTCTCGTTACCTAATTACACTTGCTATAGCGCCCTTCAAACTGGAATACAATAATGTTTGTACAGTATTTTTTGTCGACTGCGGTGGTACCTACCTAGACGGTCTCCGACAACAGAGACCTACTAACAGTGAACTAATTATAGTTCAGTAAATTCTAACAAAAATACTTAACAATATCAAAAATTCACTTCTTAATTATTCTATTTCGTTTTAGATACTAAACAGAATCAACATTTTTCTTTTTATCCAACAATACTTATAAAAATGTTAGCGCTAATAAGAACGTTAAATACAACATCACATTGTACTCGTCTTGAGACATGAGCCATCATTGAGCTACAACTCTATTCAAACCGGAACACGGTAATGTTTGCATATTAATATTTAGCCAGAGAAATAGGTGCTGCGGTACTTAGACGGTTTACGGTAGAGACAATCAAATTATTACCATATTTTCAGGTACATATATAAACTGTAGTATTGCACAAAGTAAATTTGGAATATTCATATTTAAATATGTTTCCATCAAAGAATGTATTTATGGGTGTAAAACTAAATTTATCCTGGTTATCAATACATCAGGATTATGTGTTCAGTAACCGTAAGTTAGGTCCGATAAAACAAAACGGAAAGAATTCTACCGGGCAATTAATACCTGAGCGAGTGCTGGATTAATGGCCTTACGGTTCAATACAATCTATATACATTAGTTGCTATTATTTATATAGAAGTATAATAACACAAATGATTTATTTATAATAGTTGCATTACCGATAAGCTATTAAAGTATTTCGTAACGAAAAATTGCTAGAAAATGCTAAACGTAAATAATGGGAGATTTATTGTATATATAGATATCCAGAGGTTCATTGACTCATAGTGAGATCTTCGAAACTATTCGGTGTAAACACTCAAATTTTGGTACAGATATTGTTTCTGCCGCTTAGATGTCAACTAAGAATAGATTTTACTAAATGCCTTTCTCAAAGGAAGTTGGTGGTGGTGTTACGGGTAGTGAAGCGGGCGGGAAACAGCTGGTCTGTTTATAAACTAAATAATCTTAACCAATAAATTCATCAACCGATCTTACGAAGAACACCTCCGGCAATCTCTTACGACCTTCACCAGATCGTTGTATCTTCTGAAGTGTACCTTAGAGCAATAAATTTACTGGTACTTGACCGTCATTCGAGGACTCTACTGTTTCATCGGCCGTCAGTCCTTTTCCATTGCCACTTCAATCAAAGTTAAATCAAGTTTGGGCTATGTCGTTCACCTTACTTCCTTCTAGGGTTCTTTATTCGACCATAGCCTTCTCCATTATCCTTTGGCTATCATCATTGACTGTCCATTATAAGTACACGTATAAAGAAAATTGGGCTTAGTTTATGTTTTAATAACATCTTACCCATAAATGGCGGCGGCTCCTGCGATGGCGCCTCCGCATTGCGCGGCGACGTACAGCGCTGCACGCAGCGGCGATACTCTCCGGCGCACACACAACGCTGCAGACACTGCTGGATTCACGTGGGCACCTGTAAATTAGCAAATACATATAGCTAATTAAAAAAGCAAAACAAAAACTACTATTTTATAGGCTAACACTAATTAGTGACAATCAGGCCGACGATTAATATTAATCAAGAATTTCAGTTAAATATAAACATTTTACTGGTAGTAGCTCTCTGTAGTTGGAGACCGTTTAGATAAGTATCACAGAAGCTCCTATTTCTGCCAACAAACATTACTGTGTTACGGTTTAAAGGACGTTGTAGCTAAAAAAAATATTGGAGTAATAAAACTTAACGTCTTGTCTCTGGGCCAGAAACACATTATGCAGTGTTTACGCTGCTAATAATATTTTGGCTCCACAATCTTAACAATACTACTATAGAAATATTTTTTTTATTAATTCCTTAACAAGAAATGTTTATATTTAAACTACCAATTTATTTCCCAACAAAGAAATATCACTTTTACTATGCAGCGAAGTTAATAAATTTTAGAGGTTATGATTATGGTTATAGAGGTTACGATTTACTAAGTATTAAACTGCATTTAATTTCTAGGATTTTATTATCTGTTCAGGAAAATGATGGTTTTGCAATAATTTCATTTCTTAAGCGCTTATTCAACGTCTTACAGTTGTAGATGAATGATCATGGTCTTATTATATAACATGTTTAAGTAATTAGTGTTAAATTTATACGATAGTAATTAACAATTTTTCCTCACTTGAAGTCGGTAGAAAAATCTTTAGAAAGGAATATCAGACATATTTTTTTTTCAACAACTTACGCTGTTAGTGCATTTTTTTATACACGTAGCCTCTAGGGCGTCGCAAACAAAACGAGCTCGCGTGGAGAGAAGTCGTCCCACGAGCGCACCAAGTAAAAAACAGCGAATGAATTCAAAGAGAAATGAAGTTATTCAAATAACTCGAGTATAGAAACGGTTGCTTAGTCCGTATACTAAGTTTTCAATAGACGGGCTTTGAAATAAACCATGTAACTTAATGTACTTCCTGAATAAAATATACACATGTCCTTTAAAAAATACGGAAAGTTCTAGTAAACTTACTGAAACTTTTTACAAGACATTGGGGAAGGCCTATATCCGGCAGTGGATAAGCAAAGGATGATAATGATGATTTTTTTACAGAAGCCAATATCCACTAATTAAATGGTAATAAATATAGAGTCAAACAAAGCCAGAATAATCATACATTTAAGAAAATAATTACTTGAATTGGTTAGGGGTGGAAGGTGTTGCGCCAAACATCTTACGGAGTCCAAGTCAACGTCACCTGCAGGCGGTGCAACCTGATGAACAACAGACGGAGCTCTGACTACCCACCAACCCACACTGGGAAAGTATGGTGAGCTAAAGCCTAATTTCCCTCAATGAGCTCTGTGGAGATCTTTAGGAGAAGCCTATGTCCAGCAGTGGATGTCTCGGCTGATGATGATAAATTAGTTAAACCGTCTCAAATTATACAGACAATTAAATTAATTGAAACATAACTTAAAGAGTCAGAGACAAATACAACGTAGAATATATATAGTCAAAGAACTTTAACAACATGTAAGAATTTGAAGAAAGTAGTCTTTTGTAGAGGCTTACATTTATTAACTGGGATTTCCCCTCTTTACAAGATACTTCAAAGGATCTCTGAACGATAAGAGGAATCGGAAAAATATAAAAACGCTTTCTCATGGTGCGGTTCCCTTTTTGTCATATTATTAAAGCATTCATTTTAATAAGCCAATTTCATATACTCTGAACACAGAGCTCCTCAGAACATTAGTGCTTAGTAATAGACAAAAAAATGTATTAGCACAATTAATGTTTTACATAAAAACCACTTAAATTATTTCTATTATTATTTTTATAAGCATTATATTTGTTGAGGACGAATAAGTAGAGAAGAATAAAGAAAGCTGACTCCACCACTATATGGGATAATGGCTAGGAAGAGAGATTCAGCCTTTGCAACATCTACAACAACACTACACAGCAAATTTTCTTTTTTAATTGATTTACTTATTTTTAGAAATATTATGAAATGTTGGACTTGATGCCTTTCAGATCTTTCAGTTTACTTTTCGTGGTGCTAGAAGTTATGTTATGATAATAAAGAAAGCACATACAAATACCCTCATATAAAATTGAGTACACAAGTATAATAAATTAACTCAAATAAAATCATAATATACATGTAATATAAGAAATATGTTTAATATTTATAAATTAATAATTCTTTTTTCTTTTATTTAATCTGCGATTGCTAAAAGTTTTAATCACGTAGCTAGAGCGGAAGTAGTTAAACTGAACGCAGTAGTAACGCGCCAACGCGGACGTCCCGTGTGAGGCATTTGCACGTACAAGTGCTGAGAAATACGACAATGCGGACTTTCAGACTGACCACACACACACACACACACATATACACAAACATGAGTCATATTAAAGTAATAAGAAAGGCTAAGGCTTAAATTGAAGATCAATGATAATGAGGTAATCGCATGGACCATACGTTTATAACAGACGCAGGTTTCATCTCCCAGTATGGTACTACTTGTATACGTATAACCGTGATAACTCAGTAAGTCTCGAATAATCGCGGATTCGAATCCCCATTGAATTACAGATTCCGTTGAAAGAAAACACCAAGAAGAAACCAGCATGTTACAAGGAGAACACTTCTGCTGATGTAATACGTCCACCAATCGGTAATTGACCAGCACAGCGAAAGAAGTCTCTTACTCTCTAACTAATTATGACGGAAGATCTCAGTAGTAGGAGCGATATAAGAGCCGTTTATTTATATGACCAGTCTTTGTTTTCTTTTCAACGCAATTGTTTATTTATATTGGTTTTCTTTATAACAATTCAAATATACTGATTTAATTTCTATACATACAAACCATTAAAGTAAAATAGATTATATTTATATATACTACTCAACAAAAACTTAGTAACGTGAAAGAATTTTTTAAAAAGGTTGTTGCTAGAAGAGCCATGTATATATATATACCCCCTAGGTATCTATCAAACGGCTTAACCGTTTCTGATCTGGCTTTATTTTAAAGGCGACTCCATCGAACGAAAAAATGTAAAAGCCATTATAAGCTTCCTGTTCCTTTATAGCTTTCTCTTTTGTTTTTATGACCTACAATAATCCTACAAAGAATCTTTTATTTTTCATAATCATAAGGCATAACGTGAGCTATTTTACTGTTTAACTATAACTTGAACCCTTGATATAAATATTATTAAACAGCCGGAGGATATTAATTATTCTATGCCATCAGCAATTCATCTCCACGTGAAACGTACATGCAAATTTGAATAAACATGGGTATCGTACAATTACATAATTTATGAATGAAATTTATATCAAATATTATTCTTATATACATATAAAATTAGATATGAAATTTGTTTTAAATATTCCTTGAATGCAATCGCAACCGCAAATGACTTTCTATACCAACCGTTACTATAGCAACCGCATAAATAATACGAAATGAAAATGATTATTAAAGTTAGTTTGAAATAAAATGATGAAGGATCTATGAAATTCAAAAAGTAAATAGCCTGTAATCATCTACAAATCATTGCGCGTCGAATGCTCATGTTCCCATGTCGATACGTTCACTAGTTTTCACGTGATTGCCGAACAAAGGACACCTATTTTCATTGTATATACATAGAATATAGATATTCCCAATTTAAGTATAAATAAACTGAAACCAATGACATACATATATGAAAGATAGTTATTTTCTTCTAGAACATTTTTACAATATAAAACTGCTTTATCAAATCATTCACCATTTTTCCTTATTTTTTTCTTGAGCACAGTAATAAGCTATTAGACAAGTTTGTTCTATGTCGTTCTCAAAACTTTGCAAGAGTTTTAAAAAAGATTCTCGAAGTAATAACCAATTTCGTTAGAGTTCAAATCGAATGTCGCTTCTAATATAACTAGTTCAGTCATAAATTTACTGCGGATGTGAACCCAAAATGGTAAATAACCTAGAAATATGCACTGTTCCGAGTTAAACATATTCCCTGCACGTAGGAAGAGGCAGTGAGAGAATTGAGATTTATAGAGTTCGTATTCCTACACCATCATTTTATGAACTAACTTTATGGTTAGCAATGTTTACTGTTATACAAGAATAAAGCTTTTTATTGTTCAATAGAAAAAAACTCACAATTTTGTATAAATATTTCAAAAACTATAACAATTGTAATATCTTATATACGTATAAGTCATGTTGCCATACTTCGGGACAGGTATATATTATTATCTTAAATATCTGTATACGTCTTAAAATATATACGTCATCATATATACGCACAGCATTACACGTCTGAGTGATGATGATGCTACCCAACATATGTTATTACAAAAAAAGGCTATTTACATTACTAAAAATCCGTTATCAAATTATTGTTATTACACTTCAGGATAATAATAGAAGATACTTAAAAATTTGTGAAACTTCAATAATTTAGTGGCAACACTCAATTCATTTTCATTTTTATTAATTTCTTTCTTTCTGTAATTTAATATTGTTTATAGTGTGTGCGTAATGAAATCACTATTGCAATGTTATATCCGTTGAATACCAAACTGGATACATCTGGCCTCTTTTCCTTGGTAATAACATCTGTTATAAAAACTACCGAATCTGTTTGCTATATATAAATACTAGCTGTTCCCCGCCCACTTTGCTAGCTGTAACACTCCGCACCTCCCTCTGGGGAAGGAACTTTGTAAAATCCATTCTTAGCTACCTCTGAACCTCTCGCTATTTCATATATATACATATCTATAAAATGCTTCAGAACATACAAAAGATTTTCAAGTCTTACATGAAGGTAATTGAAGGTCATCATGGTATAACACTGCAGCGCTAAGACGATAAACACCACAATACTGTGATCGTCGATTTGAGGATCAAATTGTAAGTTTATTAAGCACAACGCCATTTAAACCGGAACGCAGCAATGTATGCACAGCACTATTTGTCGGCAGAAATAGGAGCTACGGTGGTAGCTACCTAGATGGTCTCCGGCAACACTGACTTGCCATTAGCAAAAAGATAAAAATCTGTGTTACGTGCATAGAAATACATTAAGTGAAATGAGGGGTTATAGGTTATTTTTTTTTTGTAACCCTGATAAATTACACAGAAGCAGGTAGAAGCGCACCTATAATAGAACAGAGTAAGAAACGAGCAGAATAGGAAATGTCATACAAATGAAATTTTAGTATTCAGTGGGTGTGAGCCAGCGCAACGGAAATTCTAGTTACAAATCAAAAGAGAATTTTTAAAACATCAAAAAGTCCACAAAGACCAGATTTTTTAGTTGGAGATTTCTTTTTCACATTTCTACGAAAGCAAAGTTTAATATTTCAAAAGCAAGCAGCTAAGACAGATAATTTTTATTTTTGGTAATACTAATACTCTTACTGGTGGTAGATCTCTGGTGCCGGGTATAGTCTAGATATGAATCACTACGATGCCTATTTCTACCACCAAACTACCGTCCAGTGGCACTATTATTACTGAAGAGCATTTTAGCTTGTGAAATTACTGGGGGAAACACACTTAACATCGAATGCCTATAGGAGACGAAATCAATGTGGTGCAGTGTATTACTTCCTAACTACTACAACATTGTTATAGCTAGACAATACTATTTAATCAATTTCTATAATAGTCGGTGTTTAATAAATTTACCAGAGCGATAGTCTTCGGTTTCCAGGCAACCGTAAATTAAATGAATAAATCTTTGAAGATGTTGTATATGTGTATACACTTTATCAACGAATTGAAATCTTAACAATGCTCGCAAAAAAATAAAAATAATAGCAAAATCTCATTAACGCCGACATCGATCGAAGTTCAGGGCACATTAGTGGTGATCTTAAAATAGGGACGCTCAGTGTTCAGCCATTAGTGAGAATTAGGGCGAGCGGACGCCGCTGAACTTTTAAAGATTTATAACCAAAGCCCGAATTAGGTCTCGATTGTTGAGCTGAACGCGACGCGGGGCCGTATCACGGATATTATGACACAATTTGAAATATCATTGTTCCCGCAATAAAGTGCCGCCGTTACATTTATGATGTGGGGGTTAAAGGGTGAAGGGTGTCGTACACGTGTTGTATCTCTTATAAATACACAAACTATTTTTAATTGCAGTGAAACTATATTTAAACTGACATTGTGGCTTATGAATATTATTATCCGGTGTGAAATATTAATATATATATATATATATATTTTTTATTGTGCGAACCGACGAGACGAACCGGACGTTCACTTGATGGTGTGTGATACACCTGCCCATAAGAACCTAGTACTAGGTAGGATGATACATATACTGCACCACATTGCGCTCGTCGCCTTGAGACAGAATGTTAAGTCTCGTTACCCTAGTAATTTCAATACCTACTTGTTTGATGGCCAAAATAAAAGTTGCGGTGATACCAACTTAAATAGGCTCCGGCAACAAAGACTTCATCATCATCATCAGCCGATAGTCGTCCACTGCTGGACGCCTTCCCCAAAGATCTCCACATCAATCGTTCCCTCGCTAACGGCATCGCCGGCCACCAGGAGCCGTCGTTTGTACGGGCGTTTGTTTGACTTGGGCCCTGTCCCACCACGCTGGCCCAATACGGGTTGATGGGAGCCA
This sequence comes from Ornithoptera priamus, assembly GCA_029034505.1. Classification (NCBI taxonomy): domain Eukaryota; kingdom Metazoa; phylum Arthropoda; class Insecta; order Lepidoptera; family Papilionidae; genus Ornithoptera; species Ornithoptera priamus. Next base: position 2,001,087 of record JARDWD010000527.1, on the reverse strand, counting down.
GAGCCTCGTTTGTTAAGCAGGGTACACCACGGGCAGGTGAGGTTAGCTTGGGCCCCATGAGTTGTTGTGGGGGACCCCTTACACCCCCTCAAAGACAAGACTTACCACCATGTAAATGTCTTTAACACTTATCCAGATAAACAAAATTAAATATTTACATTTCACCTAAATATGTTTCTTTTTTACTAACCTCACGCTGCTATCATATGACCATCATTTAGTATTTTTCTTTTAGACTATGTAATCATCAGCGATTTCTAAGTCTGAATAGTTTTGATTTAATTTTAGATAAACAACAAAACCCTTAAACTAAAATAAACTGTTTAAACTACTAGATTCTCTTAACTCATCATTTATCTAATTCCATCTAGGTTCAAGCAATTTTTCTGGATAAAAGCAGCTTATTTAAACCTACTAGGGTTTATCCACGCCCATTAAAAGTCGTAAATCAAGTTGGGCCCCTAACCTATAGCAACTATAAACAAGAAATAAAAAAAAAATAACAACCAACTAGCAATATAAAAACATCGACGCCAAGACAGACGGCCATTTTTGCGTGATGTTCTGAGCTTGTTAAAAATCAGATAATTAAGAACATCTGCGTGTTACGGACTCGGTACGAACTCATCCGGCTCAACCGCAACCCTTTAGCTGGAGCTAAATTACAAGGTTATTGCCGCCGTAGTAATACGAGTAGATACGATTACATGATGCGCGATGAGATTAAATTATATTACCAGCGTAAAGATAAAAAGAATATTTAATCTTTTTTTTCAACTTACAAAAAGCGATAAACGAAAGAAATATACGTCCAATTTTAAATTATTTTTTTTCTAAATTACAATACAGAATCGGACAACTGGCTTCGTGGCGAAATAAATAAGCGCTGTCCTACTAAAACGGAAGAACATGTTTCAATTCCGGAGCCATATGATGTGGAGTTAGACATTTTTTTCGACCTGACAAGCTCATTTCTAAAATCTGCCGCCATAACAACATGCTATTTTAATCAATGTATGAACACATCAACCACAGCCTCATCGTCACTTAACATATAAAACTAAATCTATACAAAAAGTATGTAATATTACATAAAAACATTTTTAAAGAGATAGATAAAAGTAAATAAAAATTCCTAAAACGAAAGTAAGATAGTTGAAGAATGCTTGTAATGTGTATTCAAAATATGAATACATTTAATTCACAAAAAATAAGAACTACTGCACGTGGCAGTATGTTAGCTGGTTTTTGTTTCCTTTTTTTAAACCGTACGAACGTCAGCGATATCCTTTACGGGCACACAGCTGCAACGCTGCGATTAACGGGTTTACAAATTATGTAAAACTAAATAAAGTTAATGTGTAGGTGCATCAAGTTTTTAAACGAAACCTGAATTTTTATAAACTTTCTTTCAAATAGGAATTATTTGTTAGCATTTCTGCTCCACTCCTAATATCATTGTATTTATACACTTGGCTCTGCATTTATCGATTCGATACTTAAAAAGTGAGCGTAATGATATAGCAAGTAATATATAAAAAATATTGTTATTGTTAAAAAGTGGAGTGTGATGGTAAGCAGTTGCTGCAGTGAATATACGCACTGCGCAGCATTACCTGGACCCTAAAACCTTTTGTTTTTACTGTCATAAATTCAGTGTTTAAATACACCAAACTATATACCAATAAAAAGTAAAATACATAGTTTTAAATAAAATAAAAAAACGTTCCAAATCTAAAAAAATTGTATAAAACTTAAGACTCTTTTTTTTTTCTAAAATTTACCTAGAGAATTAAGCGTCGTGAAAAGTTGTTTACCTTATTAAATAGTTAATTGACGCTTATAAACATATGTGGATTTCTTACCTGATATATGAGCGAAGCATAATGTGATAGTAGCTATGGCACAGCCTGAAGCGAGAGCGGTCGCAAGGAGCACAGCGGAAGCGGACGCGCCAACTCCGGCGCCGCCCGCCGCACCGCACACAATAAATACGTAAAGAAAAGAAGCCGCGCACTCCGCAATCACAGCCTTCCACAACGACAAAGTCCGCACTTCCAGCCTCGCGGGCATTTTACCTGACAACCCAGCATCCGTATTCGCATCCTTACGCATGCACTCCAACTTTTCAAACAACGTAACAATGTGCTGTTCTATATTGTCATCAGTAATATTGAATGTTTGTTCACCCATTTTTTCAAAAAAAAATACCAAAGCACTAAATTCTATTCATACTTTTTTAACAAAAATATCTAGAGCTGGGTCCGTTTTTTAAAAAGTTTGAAATACGCGCGAAATTGTAGTTGCGTTCCCGCCTACGCACACCTGCAGTCCGTCCCGAAGTAAACCACCGCGCGTACTGAATAAGCGAACACTGAATGGCGCCGGGCGCACATGTGCCCCGAACACTTGTTACGCCCCCGCCCCCGGGACCTGCTCTTTCAACACAAGGGGTGAATCAAAATCAAATCACCAAGTGTTAGCGAAATGAACACAGTAAAGACAATGAAACCGTTATTAACACAAATAATATTCCATGTTGCTATACGCTCGCCAACTTATCCATTAAATTAAGATATCTATTTGTGTATTGTTACCTGTCTTCTTTACCAAGATATTTTTACCGGCATTAATTTTCCACATTTACTGCTGTAACCTGGATCAATTTATTTATTTTTCGTCCTTTTATTCTAACCTTTCCTTCCTTATATTTTGACTATCTATCTGCACATACCGACGCACTACTTGGATGTACAAAGAAACCTTTATATTAACCTTATACAGAAGCTTTAAATACTTGTAAAATTTGATAATAATAACACCGTTGATTTCTTAATAATAAATATATAGAATAAATAAAAAGCACTTCAAACTTCACAGATTTTGTTTAAATAAATAGGTTAGCGTTTAAGTTCCCACCCGATAGTAAAACGCGACGTAATCATTGTGTAAGTAAAGAAAGGACGTTAGGAAGGTAGCTAAAATTTCAAACAATGGAAACTGCATTAAATAAATTATTGCTTAATAAATGCGTCATTAAATATAAAATTATTTGTATAAAATTCTGCGTAAAAATGATAATAAAAAAAATAATCTACATAAATAAAGTAAATATTTGGACAGTAATTTATTAAACATTTGACAACTAAAATTGAAGCACATCATGAAAAAAACACTAAAATTTAATTAGTTTTTGTTTCAATTAACGGTAACAATTGATGATTTCTTGTTTTTTTTTATATTTAATTATACTTGTCTGTTATTTGTACGGTGATAATTTTAAATAGTATTTTTTATTCAAGTTAGTTATTTCTTGCTACGCTAGTTTGTAAATTTATCAACAGTATTATCTTATGCTACATAATGGATGCTACATGGATACATCCACATCTTTAATAAACAATATGCCTCTATAAGATGATTGAAATAGCGTTAAGATAATAGCTGCACAAATCGAACTTCCAAAACATTGTGATTATTTGTTAAAGTATTTTATTGTACATTTTAATTGATATTGATCTTACACAAATTCTTTAATATTTTAAGAATATTTCCATGTTATTTCATTTCTACACGATTTTTCTTACTATATGTTTTGTTTTTGCTTCATTATTTACCTTTACTGTACTTTAGTACACTGAGGTTTTTTTGTAGGATCTTAGTAGCGCAATGAGTAAAAAAATTTTGATTAGAAATATATTTATAATAAAACTTAAAATATGGTACTTATATTTACAATAATAATTAACATATAATTTTCTACATGAATGGATAGTGTAAATTAACTTAGAAATTTTTTAGTTTCTTTTTCTCCCAAAAGTAGAAGTAGTAGTGCTCTTAAAAATTATGTATTAATTTGTAAGATATTTCATAATTTCCTACTAATGACCAACCGGCATGTAACAAGAAATGATGGTACTGAAACCGTTGTTACAATAAAATACGGATGCAGAGACGATCGTCATGAACTCATAGCAAGAAAATAATAATTTCACCCAGTGTTAAGTGATGAGCCCGGAAATTAAAAAATGCGTGCATTCAAAATAATATTACTCTTTTATGTACCAAACACATTAATGCTGCTATGGCGACAGATTCATAATATGAGGCCTCGTAATCAAACCTTCGAATTACTGATCAAATGTTGTCATTGCTCGAAGAAACAATTTTGCATAGCATTTGTAAAGTGATGGGGCTTCAGAGATCAATATTGCGTTATGGTGTAGTCCCAAGATGAGTTCGTAGGTATCCATTATGTTCCAACGGCCTGCTCAGAAAACAAACCGGATTACGATCGGTGAAAGAGAACCGCGTTGCGAGACCAACAGCGAAGAAACCACAGATGTATGCAAGCTTATTTCCGTGATTCTGCTCAAAAATAGTAAAGATAAATCATCGTATCAGTTTTAGTCGGAGCAAGTATGACTTAAGTTGTTTTGTTTCACGTAAAAGCAAAAAAGAGTGAGTAGTATATATGTGGATTCGAAATTTATTACCAGGTTCTTTTTTTAAAACAATTAGGCCATGAGAAGATCGAAACGTTCACCTAATGTAAGTGATACGCCCATAACAACATGGTGCTAGTTAAGATGTTATATACTGCTTTATATTAATTAATTACACTAATCTCGGGCAACAGCGACCTACCACCAGTAATTTAATAATTTTTTTGTAATATTGATAGAAATTAAGATAAATAATATTTACATTTTTTTAATAGTACCAAAAGTATGAATCCAAAACAATACGACTTTCTTTCTACAAATGACAGTTGCAGTACTGCTTACAGCGCCCTCTATAAAATTAATAAGTATACTTATAGTAATGGTGGTGTTCGTAGTGGATATTGTCTGTCTGCAATTATTTTTATTTGTATTTTATAATTAAATAGTGTAAATCACATTATTTTTATTTGTGGCTGCGGCCATAACATGCTTTCTTATGTCGGGTTTACCTAAGACTCCTGTTTTGGTAGAGGAGGGTGGTAATCAGTGCAAAAAACGTTCTCAAGTCAATAACGAACAATCCAGCAAGAGAGCAAAGTTAGACGATATGAATGTCAACGAGAAGAAATCGAACTTCTCCTTGTTAACCTCCAATTCTAATGGAGCGATAAAATTGACGTCGGCTATGAACAAACCAGGAGCCACAACAAAGAAACTGGTTATAAAAAACTTTAAAAGTGTGTTTACGGTTTCGTTCTATGTAGTCATAACCTTAATGATAGTCATTTAATTGCAAATAAATTTTTTTTTATAGGCAAACCGAATCTTCCTGAAAATTACCAAGAGACAACATGGAGCAAACTGAGAGAAGCTGTGATTGCAATACAGACATCTAAGGCAATTGCATATTCCTTAGAAGAACTTTACCAAGCAGTAGAAAATATGTGTAGTCATAAGGTCGGTACAAAAGAATCAATTTCTAATTTCGTAAGTTATAATTATTCAGTAAAAAACCAGACATCCTTGTGGTTGATGGTTATTCTAATTCTAATTTTTTTTTTAATTGTCAGTTTAAATCAAGCACAAGTTAATTCTGCTTAATGTTGAATTAAATTAATCATAATTATACAAATAATTTTCGTTATTTTCATTGCCACTATATAATAAACAAAATTAGGAAAAATCTTTGGTTTTTGTAATGATGGCACACTTTATGAACATGCTGATTTATAATTTCAAATTTATAATAAACATACACAAAACTATAACAAATACTTTTTATGCTTTTGTAGTTTCATTAAAATAACTTTATACTTGAGTTTGCTATATGTATAGCAACAGTCTCATCTTTTGTAACAATTCAAGAAAAAGTTCCCAGCATTTCTTTGAAAGTATTTCCCTTTTTATTTGCATTATATGAGATAGAATGGTGTGACAGATATTTGGCACACTAAGACGACTATCCACCTAAAACACTAAATGTATTAATTACATCTGCATCATTGACCAATAGATACCCATTGCAAGTCATAGACTTCCCCTGAAGATGTCCACCCCAGTCTATCCAATGCTTGTTAATCTAATCATTGGTCCACCTTGTAAGTGGGATTTTCAGTATGTAGTCTTCATTATAGGACCTTACTGCCCTATCAATAGTCAGTCCTACAAGCAATGTGACCTACCTGCCAGTAAATCTCCATAATACAGATTTTATTGCACATTGGAAATTGCTTTATGTATATGTATACATACAAACCTACTTCATAATTTCATACATCAAGTTAAAGAAAAGTTTCAAAATGATATTTTTAATAAGTGTGAAAGTATAACTAAGTAAATGTTCCATGCAATTATAAAAAGTAATGTATTAATAAATAATTTTATTTTACAGATGGCATCGCAGTTGTATGTGAATTTAACAAATTTAGTAGAGGCACATGTAAAGGCCAATATAGAACAGTTCCTCTCTGAAAGTATGGACCGTCAGGTATTTTTAAAGAGAATGGATGACTGTTGGCGTGCCCACTGTCGCCAAATGATCATGATACGTAGCATATTTCTATACCTTGACAGAACTTATGTATTACAAAATCCTAGTATTCATTCTATATGGTAAGCCATCTTCTGATGTTATTTCTTTTCACAACTATAATTTGGTAATACCATTAATTACCTGCAATTAACTAAATGATATCAATATTAATATACAGTAAGAAAGGTAAGTAAATTTTATAAAATTTTTAAGAATTTAGTGCTGCTTAATTTTATGGTTTTTACCCATAGTCACTTGTAGACTGAGGTGACAAATCTGATGTCACAGTCACTATTTATTGAAAGTAATTGAGGTTAAAATGCTTATTATACTGTAGGGTTTTTTTATTTATTATAATGCAATTTATCATGTACATTTACTACTGTACTGAAATGTACTGTAAAACCATTGAATAAATTATTAATATCGCAGGGATATGGGACTAGACTTGTTCCGACACCACATAGCAATGAACACTCTGGTGCAGACCCGCACAGTAGACGGCTTACTGCTGTTGATAGAGCGCGAGCGCGGTGGTGACGCCGTGGACATATCACTTCTGAAGAGCTTGCTTCGTATGCTCTCCGATTTGCAGATTTATCAAGATGCATTCGAACATAAGTAATATTATAATTTACCCAAAATTTTATGCTATTATTTTCATGGAATATACAGTTTAAAAAATTTTCTATGTTAAAAAAAAGAATACAAAGTAACTTTATGTCTAAATAAGAGATATGCATGTAAAAGAATTAAGATTTTGGTTGATGGTTGATAGAAGGAAATGAAAGCTGCTTTGTGCCGGCAAAAGAAGGTACATCACAGATTATAATCTTATGGTTCTCTTCACCATTCTTGCACAGAAAAGGACATGGTATTATCTTGACACTCACCTGCTAAAACCTTTGTACTATAAAGTTTTAATAGAAATAAGAAATAAAATTATATCCCATATAATCCTAACAAAAGTAATTATTTTATTGGTTATTAGTTAGTTATTTATTTATTTCAGATTCCTTCAAGCAACGGAGCGGCTTTACGCTGCAGAGGGACAGAGGTTAATGCGGGAGCTGTCCGTGGCGCAGTACCTAGCACATGTTGAGAAGAGGCTGCGTGAGGAGAACGAGAGATTGCTGCATTATCTAGATCCATCTACAAAGTGAGTAACATACTTTTATGTTATTCTCATTTAGATATAACATCTTTTTACTTAAAGAGATGAGCTTAATATATTGTAGTATTATCTTAACTTAGCATCAATAAATGGTGAATGTCCTAATTATCTTGCAGCTAAGTTAAATAAAAAAATGTGTTAAATTATCTACAGATTATCTATTGTTTGATCAAATGTCTCTAATTATTAAACCATAAAATATCCATATATTTAAATGGAATTAGTTAAAAAGTGACATGTTTAATTTTGCAATGTTGGTAACAGATGGCAACTTATTCACACTATAGAGCGTCAACTGCTCAGTGAACATTTATCGGGCATCTTGACTAAAGGCCTGGAGGCGCTGATGGATGGTCCCCGACTTTCCGATCTCACTACACTGTATAATCTATTTAGCAAAGTAAAAGATGGCCTCAATGAACTCTGCAATCACTTCAATGCTTATATAAAGGTAATTTTCTATATATAGACAAAATAATTCATATTGAATTGTACTCTAAGTTAAAAAGGAGAGCAAGGATTCAAACCACACCAAGCCTGAACAACTGATAAAAGAATAGAAAGGAAGAAAACACTGATCTGTTTCTGTCCTATAACTGATCAACATATGAATGCTAGAGTATTCTGGATGACCATGTTTCACCCATCCACTACATCATTACCTATCACCCAACACCATGTTTAATTAAGGACAAGTATTGTGGATAATAAAAAACACAATATGCTGACCATGCAACTTATTTGCCATTGCAATGGGAAGTATGTATATTAATTGATTTTGTTTTTAATTTCAGAAAAAAGGTCGTACCATAGTTATAGAGCCAGAACGAGACAAAACCATGGTAGCAGAGCTGTTAGAGTTTAAAGAGCAATTGGATCATGTTGTTAGCACATGCTTCCAGAGGAACTCCAAGTTTGTTTACTCAATGAGGGAAGCTTTTGAGTACTTCATCAATCAGCGACAGAACAAACCTGCCGAGCTTATCGGTATGTATTTTATTGTCAGGGGTTCTTATGGGCCTTGAATGTTTAATTTGTATGTGCGATGATAAGTCCATTACAAATGTACAGAACCACAACCATTCCAGTATGTCCTCATAGTAGTCCAAAAAGGATAATAGATTTAATAAAACCCATTTTAATAGTTAATTTTTAAGAATCAGTGATTAAGGATATTACTATGACTGCTTGACTTTTTAAAATAAAGGTTGAATTTTCGATCCTGGGGCAACATTTATCAAATAAAAAATCTTTTGCAGCCAAATTTGTAGACTTAAAACTTCGAGCTGGCAACAAAGAAGCAACTGAAGAGGAGTTGGAGAGACTACTAGATAAAATTATGGTTCTCTTCCGTTTCATACACGGCAAGGACGTGTTTGAAGCTTTCTACAAGAAAGACTTAGCTAAGAGATTACTAGTGGGAAAGTCCGCATCTGTGGATGCAGAGAAGTCCATGCTCAGCAAATTGAAACAGGAGTGTGGTGGTGGATTTACATGTAAATTGGAGGGCATGTTTAAGGATATGGAACTTTCAAAGGATATAAATATTACTTATAAGCAGGTCAGTTTTGATAGTATCTTATTGTCATCATCATTTTGGTCTGTCTATATCTTCAGCTCTGCTTGCTTATTATCTACTGATGCTCAGTCTCTGTTTCAAGAGACTATCTGGGTATGTACCACCACAGCCTTATTTCCGTCAACAAACAGTATCGTGCCAAAATAGTATGTTCCGGATTGAATGGCGCTGTAGCTAGTGAAATCATTAGAGTAACTAGACAACAAGTCATGTCTCCAGGCAACGAGGATAATGTTGGTGCTCTGTATATATTATGTGGTCCACACAACTTTTAAATTATAAAATGAAATATTTAGTCATTGCAAGAACAGTACCCATCCTAAAATTATTCTGTGACTGTCTACAGCATCTCGCTGCGAGCCAAGAGGGCGGCGGGCTGGAGCTCTCCGTATACATTCTCACAATGGGATTCTGGCCGACGTATCCGGTGGGTGAGGTGCGGCTGCCTACTGAGCTGACGCGCCATCAGGAGCACTTCGCCAAGTTTTATCTGGCGAAACACTCTGGGCGGAAGCTGCAGTGGCAGGCCACCCTCGGCCATTGCGTACTCCGAGCTCATTTTGCACAGGTGCATTTTTTTAAATTTAATTTCAAGTACTGTTATAGTTATTTCAGTTCATTAATAGGATACATACAAGGATAGTGACTTGGTAAACGTTAAAGTTGCTCTGCAGAGGGAACTGTCCTAAGTTATATTCACTGTCAAACAATATTATACTAAAATTACTATGCTCCGGTTTGATGTATGCTGTAGTCCAACCTTTGGACATACTATTTTGTTATATATTTTTTTATTGTAAAATTACTATTCACTGCTGGAATAACCTTCTCCTAGATCAATAAAATTTGCTTCATTCCGCACAAAATGTTTTTTTCTATAAAAACTGGTAATTAATTATTTTCTCTTTGTGCTGTTTTGTTTGCAGGGTAACAAAGAGTTGCAAGTATCACTGTTCCAAGCATTAGTTCTATTATTGTTTAATGATGGAGACAACCTCTCGTTTGAGGAAATCAAGGCTGCCACTAACATAGAGGTATGTTGTAAGGATATTTTATTTATCTGCTACATGCTTTCACTTGACCTCAATTTCACATGGTGTTAAGCGACAATAAGGATGATGAAGTGTGCCAGTTCAGAATACTTTAGCTCCTAAATATTGATAAATTAAACACAAGGCTGTTCTTCCTCCTGCCCTTTTCTCAGTTATGTGGGGTCGGCCCAGTATGTACTCTTCCACATTCCTCTATCACCCGTCATATCGGAATTCACACTCGTTACACATGTCATTTTTCACACAATCCATCCACACTTTCTTCGGTCGTCCTCTACCCTTATAACCATCCACGTTCATTCTCATCACTATCTTTGTTATATGACTTTCATCCCTCCGTATAACATGCCCTTACCACGCTAACCTCTTGCTCCTCAATTTCTCCGTCACTGGAGCAACTTTCAGACTTCCTCTAATACACACAAAGCTATTATACTGCGAAGTTTACAGGGTAAGCCCAGACATTCTGATATGCTAAGAAGTTTGAAAGAAATCCTACCCTCAACTTTACTCTGTGTCATTGTAAACCTTTGCATTATAAGGCAGATTGAAACCAATGTATTTTGTCGATTGCAGGAAGGTGAACTGCGGCGTACGCTGCAGTCGCTCGCTTGCGGTAAGGCGCGCGTGCTCACGAAGACGCCGCGTGGCCGCGAGGTTCATGACGCCGACCACTTCGCTTTCAACGCGGAGTTCACCAACAAACTGTTCCGGATCAAGATCAACCAGATCCAGATGAAGGAAACTGTACGTGTTGCCTTAAACAAAATTTAAAATCGATCAAAATTGAAAAAATTCAGTGGATAAAAATGTCAATTTTGTATGTTCGACGTGCAGAGCGAGGAGCAGAAAGCGACCGAGGAGCGCGTGTTCCAGGACCGCCAGTACCAGATCGACGCGGCGATCGTGCGCGTCATGAAGATGCGCAAGGCGCTTTCGCACAACCTGCTCATCTCCGAGCTATACAACCAGCTCAAATTCCCAGTCAAGGTAAACACAACTTGCACTTCCATTTAAAATCTTATTATCAAATTCGATTTGTGAGATTGCTGTTTGTTATCAATAATAATCACAAAGTATTCTGGCCTAGGAAATTTCAGTATCTACCAACCTTGTTGTCACTTAAAACCATCTTATTTGAAGGTCAACTCTTAACCAATAACTAAAAAGACCTGACAAAACCTCAGAAGGTTTACTTGTACATGGCATTTATAAAATAATATATTGTGATAAAGCCCTGAACAACGATATTATAGTCCGAAAAAAAAAATACATTGCAATTTGGTTTCATTGACTTCTAAAGGACCTTCTTACATGTACCTTGACCCATACATTAAGGAGATCCTTTTAAAGCCAGGGTATTATAAAACGATCTTTTACACAATGATGATATTGTTCCTCTAGCCGGCCGACCTTAAGAAGCGTATCGAGTCGCTCATCGACCGGGACTACATGGAGCGCGACAAGGACAACCCCAACCAATACAACTACGTAGCGTAATGGCAGCGCCGGACGACGCGAAACCGGCGCACACGCAGCACCAAGCTGCGCCGCCGGCAGAGTGCACACCTCGGGCTACTCGGCGATCACACAGATATCACCAACTTCAAATTCGATTCCAACATTGAGAGTAGACGAGTTAGCCATCCCCCTCACCCCTCGGTACCGCTTTATACATAATTAAATAACCAAAAAAAAAAACCTTGATAATAACCCACACAATAGAAACTTAACGTGTGATATTAGACAATTGATGATCTACTATTGAAACAAATATTTCCTTGATGCGTTTCAATATTTCGCTAATTAATACGTTTGTTTGTCTGTTAATCTCACGTCGTGCAATAAAATGTGAATAAATGACGTACATTTTTTTTTCACTTGCCTTTTGTTTAATACGCCGTTGAATTATTTGCGCTCGACGGCGAAGAAGTTTCCTCACACCGTGTACAGGTGTAAACCTTTCAATGATAAATATTTCACGTTACTTTACATGTCCGATTGTTATTTATTGTTTTTTGTATTATTAAAGCGTTTTTCAGTTTCACTAGGGATCACCAATTAAAAAAAAACTATTTATAATTTTAAAACGTTGTTTTATTTTATTAAAACCGCTATTGCACTAAACGAAGATCAACAATAATACTATGCAACAGTTCGATAAACGCTACTATAAACATAATGTACAATTGACGATGTGGCAACACTGAAATCTGCAACTTTTATGGTGATAAATCTCTGTTGCCGAAGACTATACGTAGCCAGTATTTCTATAGCCAAATTAAGGTAAGCACAACTGTGTCCGGTTTCACGGGTGTTATAGTTAGTAAAATTACTGGAGTGACGAAACTTATCTTGTCTATTATACTTATCAGCTCAATGTGGTGCAGTATACTACTAACCAGCGCTACGGTGTTATGGACGGGTACATCACTTACCATCAGGTTACCCACGCTCTTTTCTTCGTTGACTAAAAAAAAACATCGTCGACAATTTGAGAATTTCTAAATAATAACAGTGAAAAAAAACTAGGATATATATAAAAAACTGGATGATAGAAAAGATAAAGCTGGATGCTGTCCAGGTTTTTAGTACTAAAGCACCTTTTCATTAAAAAGTACTACGCGAATTTTTTACTTATGATTACTTGTTATCATCATCATATCAGTCAATTCATCATCACCATCATCCAATAAATATCCACCCCTGGACATAAGCCTACCTCAAAAAAAAAATTATTAATGTACATAAAACCGTTTTATCAGTGATCTTAGTTACTAAGGCAAGAGAGAATTTCAGTGGTGCTGAACAGCTATTTACAGGTCTGACTTAGTTCACACCAGTAATAATGCAGCAATTACTAAGCTGGATTTATCTCCATCACCAGACCCTAAAACTTATAATAAAAATTCTCTGTCTCATGAATGCGTAACTTGGGAATTGTTACATATAGAATCAAGATCCATGAAATGTGTGAGGGAGTTGGGACCAGAGATGCGAGCCCATTCAATTTAAAGACAACACCTGTTTAACAAGAATTAATTACGAAACTCATTACTTCACATACAATATTGTCATCACCAACATCATCGTCAGCAGCCTCATCAGCAGTTTATAGACAAAAAAATAGTTTTTATATAGACATATAGTCTACATAAAAACAATTTATTTTTTAAATATCCTCTGGTCCAATATCTTTAGATCAATTTTAAGATATCTTAAACACTCTGTCAAGGTTTTCTTTGTGGTAATCCAGTTCTTCAGTTAAAGCGGACGCGAGGGCATTCGGCGTCATCTCCATACCTAAGTAATCGCGCAGGAGCTCCTGTTGAAATCGGAGAAAAATTTAAATTCAACTGGTTGTAGAGTTCTGTACCCTCGTAAATTCACTAGTTACAACGCCCTTCAAACCGGAACACAATAATGTTTTCACAGTACTGTTTGGTGGTATACATAGGAGCTGCGGTAGGTATATTTCTTATAATATTGAAGAGAGATCAACAATTTACAAAGAAAAGCAGCAGACTTTGTTATGATGAAGTTTGGCTTGAGTATATGGGATGTGTGTCACCTGCGGCGGCTTCGCCCCTCCATAGCGCAGTACACCCCGCCGGAACTCGTCGCCGGCGCTCCTGCTGAGGGGCGCATCCGCGAACCGCCCGCTCCACACGCTCCACGCCACCGCGCGCGATATCAAGTACGAGTAGTACTTAGCACCGTAGCCGATCAAGTGGCTGAACCGGTGCTGCCACGCCTGAAGATGGTGGAAACGGGTAAACACGTTAAATTTCCTTTCTCCTGTCACTCTTGACATGGTAACACATTGTTTTATCGGTTGACAAATGAAAGTACAACATCTGACTATAGCCTTTTACTAACTTCATATGATGTTAAATAACGTCCAGGTTGTGTTCACTGGAATAATCCAGCTCAGAGATTTTGGCTGCTGGAGTAGAACTATGCTGCTATGGTGGCAGGTTTACAAAGGTAGTTAAGCAGGTGGTTTTAAAATACCATCACCATTTATCCAGTTCAATTTAATATCATGCATGGTCTGATAGTGTAGAACAACGAAACAACCTATCATGCTATAGAATGTAAACATCGTAGGACTCATGACAATTATATTTTCTCTTTTTCTTCTTTTCGTTCTGGGTATTCTATGTGCAATGAAGTTAGATGAGGTACCGTATTCTCCACGTAAGGCAGTCCGTAATACTGCTTCTGCACCTGCTTCAGCACGTCGGTAGTGGAACCGCCCAGCGCTGCGTCCGGACCATGGTACCTCTGATCTAACGCCGAGTAGAACACCTGCACAAAGTAATTAAAATATCCTCATTGGAGGAACAATTAGCACGTCCTTCAGGTTTCGATGTCATTGTGGCTTAAATCCTCGTAAAATTGTGATCGATTCTTACTAATCTTTAAATTAAAAAAAAAAACAAAGTTCGTGCTGATACCTAAATCGAAATAGCCACGGGCCTTCATGTAACAAGACGAGTAGTCATCCATCGCACCGTAGACAGTTCATAATACTTCAGAGACCATAAAGTTTACCTGCAGTTGCATTTCACTGGCACCGAACAGATGTTTGGACGCACACAGCCTCTGCAGCATGTTCTCAGGCATTGGCTCGCGCGTTTGAAAATGTTTCGCGAACCTGCGCACCACCTACATTACAACATGGTGCACATTGAGACAAAAGGCGTAATGCAATTTTTTGGGCCACATTTTTCCTGAATGTTTTTTCCTTAACTTGAAACTCATGCTCAGAGCCACTGACAACAGCCAGGATCAGACGTATAAGACAGCCTACAAGATGAGCTTTAGTCAATTCTAACTCAAAATCTTGTCTTTTGATAATCTTAATGTGTTAACATCACTCCAGCTTACTGTAGCCTATTGATAAACATGGGTTTCTCCAATCAATTTTCTGAGCAACCAGTTCATTTCTACTTCACCGGATGGTTGATCTACCTAAGTGTTATATGGTGTTCTGTATCCTAACTAGCGCCTTACTTACTACCAAGATTCCTAATGAATAGGTAAAACATTGCTGTTTAGTGTTTTTTAAATTTTTAATACAAACCTGCGGCGAAGAGGCGTAGTGCTCGAGCAGCACGCTCGGAAGCTCTGCGAGGTCGGTCGCGCAGCGCGTGCCAGCCACGTGCTGGTGGCGAGCACGCCCTAGCATCGAGTGCAGCGCGTGCCCCGCCTCGTGGAACAAGTTGTCCACCGCGCTCGCCGCCAGCAGCGCCGGACCGGACCGGTGACCGCCACTCAACGACAGCATTATCACAACTATTGGGTTCTGTGAATCACCTATCAAGTGATTATCTTCTTACTTTAAATCAAAAATTTGTGTACAGCTGTGATATGAGAGCCAGAATATTCTGGGTGAGCACATCTCTCCATTATGCCCTTCTTGTATCTTAATATCAACAAAAAAAAGTGTTAGGCTAATATCAGAGAATTATTAATTCCCTCACACGTCACATGGATAAAATGTAATACCTGATAAGTGCCATCGGGTAATAGTTTCCCACCCTGAATCGTAAAGTGGCAGTCTTGGTGCGGCTTTCCAGGCCGCTCATACAGGTCACAATATATGTGCCCCAGCAGCCCCTCAGTTTCGTGGACCACAGCCAGCTTGTACACGTCTGGTGACCACGACTCACCTGCAATTATAAATATTAAGTATATTTAACAATTTCATTGGAAAACAAATATTATAGTAGTTAAATAAATTGAGAGATCATTACTTCAGTATTTCGACGAAGCAACAAGATTGATCACTTGATAGTTAGTGATACATCAATATGGCAGTAGTTAGGATGATATAAACTATGCTACATAGTGCTGATCATCTCGAGACAAATTGTCAATTCACATTTCAAATTAGAACACAGTAATGTTTCTACACTACTGTTCCTGTACGACAGGAACAAGCACTGCGGTTGTACCTACCGTGTCTGTTTCCGGCAAAAAGTACCATGTTTAGGACACATACAAAAATATCATATTTCTTGCATTTAATAAAGCAAAGAATAACTTACCTGGCAACATTTCTTCCGACTTCAACGTAATACCATACAACTCTTGACAGAGCATATTCAAACCCTCCATGCATCCACCAAGGGAAAAATATGGACTGAAGTCTGAATTCGCCACGTTAAGTAATTGTGTTTTCGCCTTATGTGTAAAATAAGGGGTGTCCCAACACATCAGGAAGTCCTGGTATGGGGTCTCCTTCCTCTTCATCTTCAGCATTGCGTCAAAGTCTATCTTAGCTCTGTCGTACAAGTTGTCAGAGAGGATATCGACGAATTTACGAACGTTCGCTGCATTCTCCATTATACTGGCTTTTATGGCTCTGTAAGCAGTATATGTTACATTAACATACATAAGCAGCAAGTTATAATAATAAAAAAAAATTATATAAAAATTAAACCAATATTCTAAATGGTATTAGCTTTAACAAAAAAAAACCTAATAATTATTATTTAAAAAGATCTTGTTTCTGATATATTTAATATTTTGAAATGTTAAAAACTGTTGCTATTTAGATGGACATGTAGGACAATAGTTTCATCATCATCATCAGGTGATAGATGTCCACAGCTGCTTATGACTTTGTACAAAGATTCCTACATCCATCAGGTAGGGATTCATATGGGGGGATTTGGGCCTATTCCCACCACACTGGCCCAATGTGTTTTTAGTGGGAGTCAAAGCCATGTTTGTTGATTAACAGTGTACACCACGAGCAGTCGAGATTGTCTTGAATCCCGCGAGTTATTGTGCGGGAACCTTTACACTCCTAGTTTAATAAATTTTATTTATTCAAACCTTGTTTGTAAACTAAAACAAATCAAAGAAACAAAAATTTTGGAACTAATACAAGTCATTCTTTTCCACCGAATCTAATCATTGTCTTGTTGGGTTGTCTAAAGATAAGCTTAAAAAACAGGAATTTGTGGAAAAGAATAATAAAAACAAGTGCAATACAAATACAGACATCATCATCATCATCAGCCGACAGACATCCACTGCTGGACATATCGCTCCACCAAATATCTCCACATCGCTCGGTCCAGCGACGTTCGCGTCCGGTGGGTTCCCGCGATTCTCACCAGATCGTCGGTCCACCTACAATACAGATATGTACGTTATTATATACATACACAACAATTACATAAAAAAAAGTTCACCTGTCAGCGTAGCTATTGAATCCGCATATGCTCGCCATCTCATGGCGAGCCTGCAGCGTGGTACAGAGCAGCTGTTCCTGGTGGGAGTCGGGCGCGAGGTACAGCCGGTACGCGGCCTCACGCGCCGCTGCCTCTCCGCACTCCGCGTACACGCCGCTCACTATCACGTTATCGCCCTCCGTACTGAAACTGTGCCAAAACTTCATAATCACCACTGCTGGACATGTCTCTTGTAATATTTCCTTCAAAATTATGATATTGCGATGTTTGAGTACAGCATCTCTCAGTGATTAGAAATACTAATATCTATTTCTTTTTGCATCATGACACTGCCTTGATAGTTACCGCAGAACCTATTTCCAATGCTAAACAATAGTTTGTAACCATTAACTTGTAAAAGAACAGGTTGATACATTATTGACCCTACTGTCTCTTTCGAATGGAGGCATTGAATCCCAGCTGTGGGAATACTAAAAAGACTGTTTTGAAAACAATACTAGTTATATCAAATTTCTTTACAGTGCGTAATATAATATCCCTCACTCTAAAAGTTTTATTACCGAATTGTCCTTTGCCACTTACAACTGTCTGACATTTTGCGGGATTGCCGATCTGGACACTCTGCGTGGCTTCGCTGCGCCGGCCATGAACCGCTGTCCTGTTTGTAGGATAAGATCATTCAGCGCCACTACTCTCTTCCTTGGCCCATCCTCCAACTGTATACCACTCTGCTCAAAGTCGAACAGGAACAACTCGGCCAGATGTTGATCGCCGGAAGTACCATGCTTGACTGAGTCGCGCAATGCTTCATATAGGCCTTTGTGAGTATTCAATCTGGAATATAATTGTCAATAGACTATTATAGTTCTAGCTAAAATTTATAATCTTATGACAAGTGGCACATCTGGGAATATTTATCTGATCTTTATTTTAAACACAATTGACTAATACTTGA
Organism: Ornithoptera priamus; assembly: GCA_029034505.1. Lineage (NCBI taxonomy): Eukaryota > Metazoa > Arthropoda > Insecta > Lepidoptera > Papilionidae > Ornithoptera > Ornithoptera priamus. The sequence continues at coordinate 1,982,639 of JARDWD010000527.1, read as the reverse complement.
ACCTCAATTTGATATACCATTAAGTGAAGACAAGACCAAACACTATGAAATTAAACTCTGCTCATTAAAATAATAATTCTATTATAATTGTAAATATATTTTAAAGGAAGGACAGTTTGTAAAGCAGATTTAAAAAACTTTCTCCATCAAAAATTTTGCACAGACAACATTGAAATTAAACTAGAGACAATGATGTTGCAATGCAAATGGTTATCAGCTGCTTTTAATTGTGAAAATTATAAAATGTCTATTTATATAAAAAAGCATGGTTAGAATAATTTAAACTTATTTTAGAAATATTATCACATTGCTAACTTATTTAGGATGCTGCCAAAATTTTATTATATAGCTTACTTTTCGACAACTCCACTGATACTGATACATGCATCTTCAGCAGCACTCGCAAAATGTGGCTGTGGGTGAGCAATCCTCACAAACTCTGCTAAATCTGCAACTTTACACAGTGTGTCAGACAGTTCATCAAAGATTTCCACCATGGGTCTGCTGGGTCCTGATGTTGCCTCCTCTATTAATCTATCAGTTGCACTAATCGCCTGCTCCTTAAGTGCATGAAAACCCTCAAAGCTTGTCAATTCTGGTTTATTAAAAAGACCCTGAAAATTACAGTTTCAAATCAGTCTTAACCTTCTTCTCTTGGGGGCCAAAAACACATTTCTTAAGATTTCACTACTGTTCAAAATTTTAAAAAACAACTATGAATACAATCATTTCATTTCATAAATAATAATTTAACATTTTTCTATAATGCTTTAGATTACTTACAGTTCTCTCTCTCAAAGTATCAAATATAGGCCTAGAGTTAGGACGAGTATTGAAAGCTGTTGCAAGTGGTGACCAAGTGCTGACTCCTCTAGATATGCGGCGCTTTCTGCCATGACGGAGCAGAAACATTGGCTTAAAAAGCTTCATTTTCATTCACAAATCTGTGAAACAAGTAAATGTTTATTTGCTATGTGCAAAACCTTTTCAACATATCTATGTAAGAAATTAGTCTCATCATAATTAATACATAGCGTCTTTCACATTTGTGTAAACTTTTATCTTGCAAATTAAAGTTTACAAGAGTTATGCCTTTTTCGATTACTGTTATACGTAATTAAGAAATATATAAAAAACTCCTTAAGTGGTTAAGCAATTAAAAATCAGCAAAAAATATGTAGATATTACTTACTAAGTACATTTAAAAAACCAAGTCAATATTTGTAATAACCGGAATCACATTAATATAAAAATCTTTATGAAAGTTGTAAAAATTTATCTAATCCTCTTGCTTCCCGTAAAATGCTACTTTACAGATGAGGACAGATCTGTGAAATTCTTTTGATGTTAAATGTCATTACAGATTAATTTCTATCTTCCATAAAAGCTTAACTTAGTAACTTTTGGCACATATTTTTAAAAGTTCTATTTTTGTTCTAATATTATGTAATAATTCGGTTCCTAGTGGCTGTGCTTCATTAATTAAACCAAAAATGTACTCTTAACTATTTGGCGGCACATATTCGAGCCTAGTGCATTTTCCAAAAAGAAAAAAAATCTTGTCAACTGTCAAACGCCCGTTGTGCGTATTATGTCAAACTCATCTCAACCCTAAGAGTAATAATCTGAATATTTTTATAAAATGAAATTACTTAAAATTATTGTATCTGAATATAGAAAGAAATAAATAATTAAAATTAAATCGAAAAGAAATATACCATTTGTAAACATTTTGCTATTATACAATTTATAATGGTTAGCTTTTGTTGTAAATATGTTTAATATTTTAATGTTTATGTTTGTATAAAGTTGACTATTTCTACGGTTTTTTAGTCCACATCAGCCCCTATGCAACAACAGCGTCGTTCAGCTGGAGACTTAAAAAAATCTACACCGCTCTCCACCATTGTAACGAGAAATGGAGCACGAAAAGCAAAAATACAAACTAGAGCAATGTTGGTCGGTGCTAAGGTATGCGTAACATATACATTATTATTATCTTCGTTTTTGCATTCGCACATTCACATAATCACATATACACTTTATTTTTCAATCAATTTCATTTTATCATTATCATTTCAGTATTTGTTGATGTCTACTGTATAGGTTTGCCCTTAATGTATTTTTTCAGTAGTAAAATATTTTTTTTATAATATTTGTTAGACTTTATAGATATTTTAGTCTATGGATAAACATAAGTTTGTGCGAATTTTAATTACAAAACATAACATTGAAAAATGTTTATGTACTTATATTTATTACACTTTTGGTTTAAAAAAATTTAAGTGTTTAAAGAAAATTTAAATTATAATACTTACAATGTTAGTAGTATTTTATAAAGACAAATATTTTCTATGCTTTGTTATAAAGATAGCTCAATGTTTTGTAGCAATCAAATAATAAAAAAATTCTTAACAGAGTGTAAATAGAAAATAATAATTGTTTATAAATCATAAAGCTGTAGAGACTTGTAATACTGTGTTAACACTGTTATCATAAAATTCAAGAGTAAAGATAACTCATACTAGTGATGTACATGTCTTTTCCATTATTTGTGTTCACAATAAATCTACAAATATGTTTTCAATAAAATATAATAATAATTTTAAAAATAATTATGAGCTTTGTTTTATTGAACATATTTTAATTTGTTTATCAATTTCACTGGCTTATGCTGCTAGTATGTATGATTATTATTTTTAGTGCCTTAAGAAGTATTAAAATTTTATTTCAAATTTTAACACTTGCCAGTAAATTGATGAAAACTCTTTATTGAATTGATATCCTACTCATGGTTTTATGAGTTTTATCATTTATGTATCATAAGGAATAAAGTTGTGTTTACTTTTTGCAAAAATTATAGCATTTTTATTAAGCATCAATATTACTTGTACATTCAATAAATTTTTGGTATTCAATATTTTCGACATTGCTTGTTAAAAATATTGTATTTTGAAAAGTTATTACATCACTATGTATATGATAAGAGAGTTTTCAATTTACGTTGCAGCCATCAGCATTGGTTGTTAATGCTAAGAGGAAGGCACAGCAAAAGAAGAAGCAAGTTTTAGACTCTGCAATAAGGGACTATTTTCAATTGGTTAGTTTGGTTGGTTAACTTATTTAAAAGAGAGAGGATGTTATGTTGACATTTAAAAGAGAATAGGTTAATTAAATAATATTAATAAAGTAATTTATGATATATTTAAATAAATTGTTCTTTAAGTAAAAGTTTTTACTACAACATTAGGCAATGGAGTCGAAAACAACAGTAAAGGGTCCAACTGGCTTTGTTACGGAGCCTCGCATGACCGAACATAGATGCCTTTGGGATGACAATTACCCAGAATGTCCAGAAAGGTTGATTAGTGTTCTTGAGAGGTAAGCCTTTATTAAATTACTTTAAATATATATAAAAGTATTGGGTTTATTTAAAATGTTTTCTGTATCATATTATGATGATGTTTAACAGATGTCGTGAACTGAACCTGATAGAGCAATGCAGGCAATATCAACCAAGAGCAGCAAGCAAAGAGGAGCTTCTCAGTATGCATTCACCATCAGTATATGAAACATTAGAAAGCACCCATCAGAACAATAATTTGGAATTCTTAGAAGAAATTTCATCAAAATTTGATGCCATTTATATTCATCCTGTAAGTATATGAATTTCTTTCTCAAGACAAGTCATTTTTTTTGTGCGATGAAAATAAACAAAAAGCAGGATGTAATATTAAATATATAGTGGTTATATATTGATTTTTTGATATTGTAAAACATCAAGGTATAAATTTTAAAATTTTTAGAGAATGCAGCAATAAAAAAAGACAATATACTGCATAATATAATAAGCAATTAAATTTACAAAAACAAAACCACATATCTTCATTTTTTTATACCCCATATGGACCGCTAATGAGATTAGTGGTTGTTTGCTAGATCTAATTTCTAAATTCTGCAAAGCAGTAATATGTAAACATCACTGAGTTCGGATATAAAGTTAGCTTTAACTCAATAGTTCTCTTTATCCGTTATGACAATTCATTACAGATGTAAAAAGATACTTGTTATGTTACAGTACCAAGGTTAAATATGATTTGATTTAAGGGAATTCTCCTTATCAATACTTAATTCAAGTTTAATAAAATTAATCAACAAATATGTCAATTTAGGGGAACCCCACATTTAGATACGAGAATACAATTTTTAAACAAACTTACTTTGAGATATTTGTATCTAATCACTTTAGAGATAAATTCGGAATGTTTTCGTTGATAAAAATTTTATGTTCATTTAAAGAAGTTTATATTTTTTGCGTTTCGAAATCAATTATTTAACTATAGTTGTTGTAGTATATCCTTTTAATAATTACATGATTTGCTTGTTTCATAAAATTGGACAATAACTTTTACTATACCTACACTTTTCTTTCCCTATACATTTCTTTTTTAATTAGTTGTTTTAAGACTGCCTAATTGTTAACTAAAATAAATTGAATAACTCTAGAGTTACAAATAATTGACAAAAGACTTATACACCACTTACATTAACAACATTAAATTGCCTCTATACATATATATTTTTTTGAACATTTTAAACTTTTATATATAATTTTAAAACGAAGTATCGTCACTTTAAGTATTAGTGCTACGTGACGCCGTATCGTTCAGGACGTCGCACCACTCTCCCACACCGTGCGGTTCCTCGACCGTCCCGCGCGGTATTAAATCTGTCCCGTCATCATCACCATAACCCCAATCTAACTGTGCACCCCTAACAAGACTAATCTCTTTTTTATGTCGTTGTTTTTTTGAAGCTGGTACTTTCAAAATATGTTGTCTACTACGGCGCGGGACACGCCCATTTTCAGTATCAAAGAATACATGTCTTTCATAATTGATATTTTTTTAGGATCACAGTGTTCATTAAATTTTTTACTTAATAAATTATAATCATACTTCTCCGGTTCTAAATCCAGCTTCTCGCACAATTCTCGTCCATATTTACCAATGACATGCTTAAACAAAGCCTATTTTTCTTTCGCCGTCGCATTTTCTCTTCCCAACGAGATCAAACAATCATCGAAACCCGTCTTCTATTCTTGTCAATTAGTAGCTAAATTTCCCTCCTGAGCAAGTGGTGACGGTTGTTGTTTAGAAGGAAAACCTATACACTCCTCTTTATTTCTAGTCATTATTCACGCCTTTACTTTCGTAATTACTACACATCTGAATACTATTCCACTTAAAACATCACTTTACTACACTTTACACACCTGACACCATGTTGTGGTATATCTTTTTAATGAAACTACGTAGATGTTCACCCTCTTTAATCCTAGCCACACACTGCCTTTTTCCATCTCTACTTCTGACGGTATTAACATATAACCTCTTCCTGTAATATTTATATACTACCCACTACAGTGGTGAAACTTGGTTGACCACCAAAATCTCATATCAACAATTTTTATAACAACCATATTTTATACCTATTGTATTTGTATTGAACCGTGTTATAAAAATACACAGATCTTTCTATTCACATAAATATGAACTTACACAGAGCACTCACGAGCTGGCATTGATCGCAGCCGGTTCTACCGTCGACATGGTTGACCACGTGCTGAGCGGAGAGGTGCAGAACGGCGCTGCGTTTGTGCGCCCGCCCGGCCACCACGCGATGCAAGCAGAGCCTTGCGGGTACTGCTTCTACAACAACGTGGCCCTGGCAGCGAAGCATGCCCTCGATAAGGGCTTAAACCGGTTAGTACATTTTGGTACGTATAAACCGCAGACGATTGAAACAACTTGCTGTCATCAGTCTTCACAAACAAAGATACGATGGTGGCTTGAAACGTCGAGAAGGTGGGCTATATATTGATAAGACTAAGGGTAAGCCCTGCCTGTCGTAGAAGGCGACGAAAAGAGTCTAGGAGTTTCGCTATACGTGAGGGTGGGGGCCCTTATCGCTCAACAAATGAACCTGTGTGGCTAAGCCCCTCCTCACAGTGTTCAAAGAAAGTGTAGAGAGGCACCGGTGCGTTCTATAAGAGATCTCGGAGCCTCTCCGAATGATGCAGAGCACCGAGGAATTTTAGTGAGTAAAAATCTTACATAACCCTGACTTTCCCCCCAGAAGCAGGTTATCTTCCGAAGATCCCCCCCTCCTCGGAACAAAAAAAAAGTGGGTTATTTAGTAAATTAGAGAGTTTTACCATCGCAAGTCAAACGACTTACAATTATTGGTTAATAAAGAATAACATAAAAACATTCTCCATAAAATAGTACCAGTATATAAAGAATTTAGAATTTTTTATGAGTTTATTTTTATATTATAAAATTAAGCATTTAATTGGTTTATATCAGGATACTGATCGTGGACTGGGACGTGCACCACGGGCAGGCGACACAACAGATGTTCTACAACGACAATAGGTAACTGTTTGTCTTTTTTCTGAAATCTAATATTTTTGGTGTAGCCTGTCTCTCCTTCCTTTGATGTCCTTAATCGGTATCGCTGATTCCGCTGTGATTTCACATACTTTTATAAATTATGAATAGATTTTTTTTAAAAAAGTCTCTTATTAATTAACTGAACAGAATCTTTATTTTCCTCAAATGTTGATGGATTTCCGTAATTCTTTCTTTGTGCACGGGAAGTATCAAACTACTCAAATGTAACATATTTTTTACAATATTTGTATACTGTATTTATTCAATAAAAAAACCAAACCACACATACCCCATGGACTCCCATTTTACAGTTAGTAGTTAATTTTTACACACAAACTGTAAAATAGTCGCAATTTATAGAGAATCGATTTATCGACGGATCGCGCTTTAATAGTTAATCTTTTAATTAAAAAAAATACGTAGACTGATTTTTTCGGACTTTGATAAAAGGTTTTTTAAAGTATGAATCCACTTAAAGTAATAATGATGTATTTATTTATTTATTAATTCAATTATCTCCGTCCGATCATTCACTGAATTAAATTCGTTTAACAGGGTGGTGTACTTTTCTATTCACCGGTACGAGCACGGTAGCTTCTGGCCCAATCTTCGGCAGTCAGACTACAACTACATCGGTCACGGCCAGGGGAAGGGATACAATTTCAATGTACCCCTCAACAAGACCGGCATGGGGGATGCAGACTATCTGGCAATATGGCATCAACTTCTGCTACCGATGGCTTTAGAAGTAGGTTTCATTCATAGTGGCTTACCTTCAGGATGTGTCAGGAATTACTATAGAAAAATGAACCTGGAAAAGACTTCTATCGATTACTTTCTCATTGTCACATGATGTAAATTGTGGTTCCACTGAATTATTTAGCTCTTACATGTTGAGATCCAAAACACAGCAATGCTGTTATGGTAGCAGATTTTAAATACCTGTGGTCTTCCTTTGGTGTCAATCAAAGCAGATTCTAAAAAAGTTATGACCACTAAACTTCATAACTTGTGCCACCGATATCGAACCAGGGATGTCTTTGTCACAAAGCAAAATGGTTAGCTACGAAGGAAGTTAATATAGAATAAAGAAGAATTTAATGCCGTTAGAAAACTTTTTAACCTTAAAAAGATTAAGTATTCCAACTACAAATGGTAAGGTTTTGGTGATGGTAGGATTTTCACAAACCGACCTAGCAACTGTATGTATGGCTTACTACCAGATGATTTATTGGTGATAGAACTTTATTGTTGGAGACCATCTTCGTCAATACCTCCGCAGTAGACTATGCAAACATTAGTGTGTTTCGGTTTAAAGAACGCCGTAGTGAAAATAATGGAGTAACGAAATTTCACGTTTATATCTCGAGCAAGCAAAGTGGCAGTGCATATCATCCTAAGTAGTGCTACATTACTAAGAGTTGCTGATCATAATATTTAAAAAGGCTTTCAATTTATTTCTATGTTAATGTTAACTTAATCTGTTTTCCCATCAACGCCAGTACCAACCGGAGATGATCATAATATCGGCGGGCTACGACGCTGCAATCGGCTGCCCTGAGGTATAAATGTCTTTCTATATCGTTCTCTTCCAGTATGCGCCAGAACTTGTCATCATGTCAGCTGGTTTTGATTCGGCTTTAGGCGATGAAAAGGTAAATTTTATCTTGTTATTATTGACACGTTACTTAAACCTGCCGCTGCTGAGGAGATGCTTGAGAAGTATAAATGGAGTGAAGCTGATGGCTAAAGGAACATTGTGATAAGGGAGCGGTGCGGCGTTGTTTAATATATAGTGACAAAGATAAAGGGGTGTTTAGATGGATCAGCCATGTAGAAAGAATGGATGAAAGAAGATTAACGAAAGAGGTATACAAGGTGAGAATGATTGGAAAAACGGTACAGGTTGACCTAGGCGGATATATTCCGATCAAATCGAAAATGTCGTAAAGAAAGGCTTGGTCAAGAGTACTCGCAACCGACGAGCATGCATGAAGACGCTCATGAAAGTGGTGGAAGCGAGAGAAGTGTGCCAGGATAGCAGCAAGTGAAGAGAAGTGGTCTCTGCCCACCCCACTGGTAACGAGGCGTGATATATATCGTGTTTTGAATTAAAAAGGCGCTGTAGCCAGTGGAATTAGAAGTAGCAGTAGCAACGAGACACCATCTTTTGTGATGCAGTGTACATCATCCTCCGTCCATCCATTATTATAAAACAATAATTAATTATGTCGATTAATAAACATAACGTTATGTTAATGGTGGTTATTTTTGATGTAAAAAAAATACACAACCGCTCCCTTTTTTTGGATACCAGGGCGAGATGGAGGTGACCCCCGCCTGCTACGCGTCGCTGGTGCACATGCTGATGTGTGTGAGTCCAGCGGTATGCGTGGTGCTGGAGGGCGGGTACTGCCTGCCGTCGCTGGCAGAGGGCGCCGCTCACACGCTGCGCACGCTGCTCGGACACCCGCCGCCGCTGCTCACCGCCACCGGCGAACCGAGCGATTCGTAAATAGATTTTTTTTTACTAATATAACAGTGTGACGCTATAAGGGATGATAACCACTGCCACATATTGTGCACATTGCATTCAAACATAAAATAGTAAGCTACGGTAATATTACAATAGAAACGATTGACACTCACAGATCGAAATCACCTAGTTTAAAAAACCTTATCATCATCAGCAGCCAATAGATGTCTACTGTTATATATAGGTCTCCCCCAAATATCTCCACATCGATCGGTCCTGAAGTGCTCGCATCCAGTGGGAAGTGATTGTTAAAAAAACTTATTTATTATTTATTAATTAATAAAAATAAATGTATGTGTTAAGAAACCTAATAATTTACTTCCTTGCTCTTTGCCACATTCTTTCCATTTCTCTTACACAATACATGTTACAAATTTCTTTCCTCAGAATTCGAGAATCAATACTCAACTGCATCTACGTACACAAGCCTTATTGGCATTGCTTCAACTACCAGCCGAGGTACAGCGTCGACGGTATACCGAACGTGTGTGACGGTGAAAAGGAGAAGCATACGGTGACGCACAAGTGGATAGGAGACGAAACCAGGCCCGACAGATTCGCTACAAGAGACTGCTATCCGAAACAGGACAATGAAACTAAGAAGACAATTATAGACAGATTAAACCATTTGAGGCTGGGTAAGTGGTTTCTGAACTTCTAATAGTTTGTTAAACGGTCGTACACATTATGTGATCTGAAAGGAGCAGGTTTAGTCCTCTCTGACTTCTGCTTTACTTTACCAGAGTGGTGAATAAATGACCATGACCATGACCATCTTCATAAGGTAAGCGAGGAGTTTCCTATTCCACATGAGTACATGAAATTCTGTTGCCCTAACAACATTGTCTTGTTCCAGCTTTTGCAAATATGAGATTATTTTGGCTCATTGTCACTTAACATAGTATGAAATTGACGCCAATTCGTAAGAATTTTCCTAGGATTCTCTTGCTTAAAAACAATCTAGATAGGAACTTAGTACCACTCCAGCTCTAACTGCAGCCGCTAATCATTAGTCAGCAAACATTACTTTGTTCCAATTTGAAGAAATATGTTATACTACTTACTGTCATGTAAATCGTCTGTCTCGTTTTGATGCCTAGACAAAAATAAAGCCTCCATTAGCTTTTTTAGACAACCAATACTATTCCTTAAACATATTTTTTTATTTACCAGTAACGGTGCTCCCGTCGCCGGAGCACGCCGTCTGTTATATATATGATGAGGCAATGTTGAAGCACAGAAACATATGCGAGCCGTGAGTAAAATTAACATGGTTAATACAAAGTAAGGTAATCTTCTACGGATTTTTCTGAGGGTATCAAAAGAGTACTCCAATTCTTTCTCAACATGATAAGTGGCCTTATTTAAACTAAATTGTGGTCGTCAGTTTTAGAAAACTGCCACCTCTCTCCACCTATTCTTTGTAATTGTATTTACATTGTAATACACGTATACACTAAAGCACAGCATCCTTGTCACCACTTCACCAATTTATATTGAAGTAGATGATGTATAAAAGTATAATTGTTGAAGAAACATGTAGTTAATTTTTCTATATTAGAGGTCACGTGGAGTGCCCGGGACGTATACTGCGCATACATGAACGCCACCGCGTCTTCGGCCTCTTGGATAGGGTGCACGTCCTCCCCGCCCGGACCGCCACCGACAGTGAAATCTTGGCTGTCCACACGGAGAAGCATCTCAATATGTAAGATTAAATTATTGGGATATACTAATTCTTCATTTCAGCTATTTTACGACCATAATCCCTTAAAAATGCACAGCATATTGTGTAAACTGTTCTAAATAGTAGTTCATACTTCCACAATGTTTTTTTCCTTTTTATTTAATAAAAAGAAGGATATAAACACTTTGTTAGGATATAACATCTAGACAGTCTAGAATTAAGAACTATATCGAGATGTAACATAATTTATCTACAGTATCAAAAACAAAAAATGTTAACGGCGTGAATAAAGTTCTTCTAACTAAACTCCTTCCTCAAAAATCGGTAATAAAGTTTTGTCTTTACCAAATATGAAAAACTTTGATAAAAATTTAACTGCTTCTGTGGCAAGGGGTTTACTCCTTTGTCGAGACAAAGAGACGAGTATCACTAGTTTGATTACTGGGTTACTTATGGTTGTACTTGCACTTACACACTTGACTAGCCACTTGCTGCCGTAACAGCATTTCTCTATTTCAGCTGTCAACACAGAAGAACTACTGCTTTTAACTTCATTAATAGTGACAGCTCATTGTAGTTAAAAAAAATCATTACTTCCGTTTTGATTGTCTCATTTATTTCAGGCTGAAAGAGTTTGCCACCACCAAACTGCGGGACTTGAATAGTCAGAAAGAAGCATACGATTCCGTTTACTTTCATCCGGATTCGTTGGAAAGTGCTGCCGTTTCCATGGGTTGCGTGTTACAGGTAATTAACCATGTAATACATAACACGAACCGTTCAAACAACTTTTGATGATCGTTGTTTGTAGACGTCAAAAGTACCAATGGTATAATTTGGTACCACAATCTTAAGACCTTCGGTGATCAATCTGGTCTATTAATTCCGCAAAATAAAGCAGAGAAGGGGACTTCAATCCTGACCATATCCATTGGTGTTACACCTAGGATATTATCTTTTGCTTACTACCACCCCCAGTAAACGTTAAGGAGATCAACAAAAAATAATGTTGTGCAGACAATAATAGGTCTCACTGTGAAGACAACGTTCCTTTATCATCAGATCAGATTTTTTATCTTTCATGTAATAAATAACTGAACATCATATTCTCATAGGCGGTAGACGCAGTTTTGTCCAACGTTGCCGGTTCGGGAGTGTGCGTGGTGCGGCCGCCCGGCCACCACGCCGACGAAGAGCTCCCCAGCGGGTTCTGCCTGCTGAACAACGCGGCCAGCGCCGCCAGGTACGCGGTGCAGGCGCACGGCCTGAGCCGCGTGCTCATCGTGGACTGGGACGTGCACCACGGGAACGGTACACAGAGGATTACTTATAAAGACAATAAAGTGAGTACAACTTTTTATTGTTTCATATTAAACTCACTGCCCCCACTTCCACTGCTGGCCGTAATATAAAATAAAACTTGAAATTTGTCTGAAATATTCCTTGAGAGCAACCGCAACCACAAATGACATTCTATAGCTATTGTTACTATAGCAACCGCATAAATAATTGGAATGGAAATGTTAATAAAATGATGACAGATCTATAAAATTCAAAAATTAAATAGCGGAATGATTTGTAGATTGTTATATACAAATCATTTCGCGTCGAATGCTCATGTTCCCGTATATCGATACGTTCACTAGCTTTCACGTGATTGGTGAAACATTAAAACGGAACGAAAAATAAATACGGAGTGACAGCAGATTTTTAACTAGTACTTTCTAATTACCAATAAATCGCCGATATACTTATTGCCGCCTGTCGACCTAAGTTGTTAAGTCTCCTTACCGCAGTAATTTTATTACCTGTAACTCTCCACAAACCGGAACACAATGCTTGTACACTACTGTTTGGCAGAAGTATTAAGTGCTGCAGTGATACCTACCTAAATGGTCTTTGGCAATGGAGGACTTCTACCAATAACATGTTCGTAAGAAAGATGAGAAAAAAAATATTAATTTGTTGTTTCAGATACTGTACATGTCTGTTCATTTGTACGACTATGGGACGTTCTTCCCGCAGTCCCCTGACGGAGATTACTGCGCCGTTGGGGAAGGGCTTGGCGAGGGTTACAACGTTAACATCCCCTGGAATAAGGTGACCTATGTTTAATAATATCTGTTTAAATTTAATTAAAATAGATAATTGATAACAAAAGCGTGGACGGTCAATGGTTTTTTCAATTTTTCTCCCTCTCTTTCTATTTAAACACTTTTAATAAAAAGCGAAAATTGTATTTTATCGTTCGACGATTTTGTGCATAACATCAGGAATATACCCTCGATGTGGCGTAAAAACTTTAAGAGGCAAAAACTCCAGAATAACAAACTTATTATTGTCTCCTCTTTTTTCTTGTCACAGAAGTTAATTTGACATATAACCATGAGGAATATATATGGAATCCATGGCTCCTTTCAGAATTTTAACATGGCGCGCAACTCCTCTTCAAGTTCTTCATAAGAGAACGATGACTCCACAACTTTTTTATTGTTATGTATCTTTTGATGAAACATAACGGGGATTACTTAAGAAGCAAGATGCTTTGGATTTTCTAAGAATATATTTTGACACGAAGTAACCATCACTTTCTATCAATTCCAATATATCGAAAACATAAATAAATAATTAAAAAAAAAATTACAGCGCGGTATGGGTGACGTGGAGTATTTGGCTGCGTTTACACAAGTGATACTTCCTATAGCCTACGAATACAATCCAGAGCTGGTCATAGTGTCTGCCGGATTCGACGCGTGCGCGGGAGATCCATTGGGTGGTGAGTATATTCCCAAAAAAACAGAATTAATGTTAACTCTCATCTATTTTAATCTGCAAAGTTACGGTGTACAGTAAGTTTAAAAAGGGTTGTAACTAGATATATGGGCAGAAAACTCTTTCGACACTTAATCTAATATAAAAATAACAAAATTTTTTGTTGGAAAATATGAAAGAAAGAATGATATTATCTATTTCACTAAATTAATCATACAAATTGATAATAATAAACGTAAAAATAAAATCATCTTACTGACATAATAAAATACTTTTGGACTTTCAATTGCAGTATTTGGTTCCTCCATTTTTATATATGATAATGTTGTATATCGTCATCAGGTTGCAAAGTTTCACCAGAATGCTACGGTACAATGACACGAATGCTGCGAGGATTGGCCGGCGGCAAGGTTGTACTATGCTTAGAAGGCGGCTACAACATTACGAGCATATCTTACGCGATGACCATGTGCACAAAGGCGCTGCTCGGTGATCCCATACCATCCCATTATAATCCCAAACCCGTATGCCATTGGTCCGCTATAGAATCTATAAGTAATGTCATAAAGACCCATAAAAAATACTGGAAGAGCTTAAAGTTCCAGCTGGCGTTACCAATAGAGAATGTTTTAGAAGAACCGTTGCCGTCAAGAGGCTTAATTATGGATGCTATAAATATGACGCAGAAAACACCTCAATTAACCACATCGGTGTTATTAAGTCACGAGTCTTCACTGGAAAACGACATGATGGATCTGACTATAGACAAGCAGAAATGTACCGACGGCCTCCACTGCGGTACGGACGACGAGAACGATGAACAATCTAAACTTTCCAGTGATAAACAAAAACAAGACTCTTCACAAGCTGAACATGGTGCGGGGAGTTCCAGTAATGTGACTGAAAAAGGAGGCTCCAACAAAGAGGCTGAACAGAAACAAACTCTAGTAGATTATCTATCAGCGAACATGCAAGCTCTAGTCGACGGTGAGATGTTTGCTGTGGTGCCAGTTCCCTGGTGTCCACATTTGGACACACTGTTTGCTATACCGGAGTCCGTGAAGTTTGAACAAGGTGTCAAATGTATAGAGTGCGATGAGAAGAGTGAGAATTGGGTTTGTCTACACTGTTACATAGTAAGTAATAACTTGTGATTGTTAAGATATTTTTTTTTATCTACAGCGGATTAACTGTGGTGGCGGAGGACACAGATGGACTATGGCAGCAGATTTAGAATATGAAGGTGGTAGCTAGTCAAGCAGTTTTAAAAAAACCTACCTCACTACCAACTGAATTTTTTTAGTTGCTGTCATACTCTATATGATTGCAATATCATATAAATGCATTTGAATTAATAAAAAAAATATTCATTTAGATATAATATATCAGTGGTATAGTATATGTATTTCCTACTAACGTCACAATATTATATCTTGCCCACATAGCAATTTGGACAATAAAAAAATATATGGCCCAAATGCTTATTAAGATGTTTTTTTCTTGCATGTACTGGAGCCAATAAATTCAAAGAGCGCAGGACCGTTATTTGTAAAATATATTAGGAGAGATCTACATAAAACAGCAGACATCCATCAGTTCCGATGATTGATTTTACTCTTAATAATTTTGATCCTTTGGACTAGATTTCTTATTTTGAAGTTGATAAATTAACTAACATTTCAAAACTGAATAATTATAAAATTGACATATATAAATTATTTATTACCATTATTATGAGTTGATGTCTTATCTCTCAGACTGCGTGCGGCCGAAGCGTTAGAGGGCACATGCAGGAGCACCATCGAACAACGGAACACGCCTTGGTCCTGTCTCTGCTGGACCTGTCCGTTTGGTGCAACGTGTGCGACGCGTACCTTGACAATCCGCTGCTATACGACGCTAAGAACAACGCTCACAAATGCAAATTCGGCGAGGAGATGCCCTGGTGCTACAGAACCGATCTACACATGGAGTAGACTAATAGAATAAAAAATTACAAACTACTTTCTTAAAATTACATATATAACAATTTTCTCGAAAAACAATATACAAGTTATAATTAAGAAACAAAGTGTAACTAAGATATTACTAAAGAGTTACTAATTTTAACTAATGTTAGTCAGTAGTAAATTATTAACTTTAATAATTATTGAATTAATAGGATCATTTTAATAGTAATCACTGTAACTATTATCAAAACCACGCACATTTTATTATAAAAATATATCGAATATTCGTATTAACGATAATAAAACAACTATAGTTGGTGAAAACTCATTCAATCGTTTTTTTTTCGTTTAAATCTCAAAAGCGAAACTTTAAAATGTAGTATTATATATTATTTTTTTTATCTGGCGTACATTAAAATAAAATCAGACTTACTGCTAAATCTATATAAAAATGTCGCCGTGTTTTTTTTTTGTTATTAAAATATTTAAAAGAAATTATTTCATGGCATTTATAATGATTTTTTTGTTATATTTTTTTTTTGTTAATTGACAGTATAATTTATTGTCGGTACGTTTTTTTAGAAAATGTATAAACAAAATTATCTAATACCTTATAACATTTAATATAATACTTCCACCATAACATGGTGTAGAGAAAGCTTAATTGAAATTGCTTTATATGATATCGTCTAAATAACTCTTAACCTAAATGTCTTTCACAATCTAAATAATTTAATATTTTTTTCATACATACAAAATATATAAAGCTTTATAATATTTATTTTCAGCTTCTACTTTATCAAAGTTCTTATCAAAAGTAGTAATCATGTCGGCCTATGTTATGGTGGGTTTCGACAATTTTTGATTTATATAAATATATTAAATGTTATATTATAATAATATATCGATCATTATTTCGAACTTATAAAACTACTTGAATTATGTCATTTTGGAGACGTAATGTATCAGTATTAACAAATCTCTACATTGTCATTGTTCTGTAGATATTAAAAAGAGCTGGCCATGTCGGCAAGCTTATTGGCTATGCCGAATTTACTACCAAAAGTTTGACTGTAACAAACAAGGTAATATAATTTTTTTGAACAATAAATGCATATCAGACTAACTTTCTTTTAATTTCCTTTATATAAATAAAGAATACATTATTTAACCAAAAATTAACAATGCGCGGTCATATTGGTAAAAAGCAAAACATTTTACCAGACAACCCGTTGGATAAGAAGACAAACTAAAAGCAAAGAAAATATAGTGGTGCACTTATTATAATAACTTAAAGACTTAGTGACAAAGCATTTGATGAAACAAGCAAGCCATAGCACAAATAGAAGTAATGTTGAATTTCAACTTTATGATATGATTATGATAGTACTTAGTTAAATGTCTTTTGAAAGAAAGTAGGAATTTGGGAATACGAACATGGTTCGGTAGACTTCCATAAGCGAACAGCAGTATTGGAAAAATAAAAAGGGATACACGGCGACGCTAAAGGAAATATTTATTGACGAGCGAAGAGTACGACTATGGCAGTCGGAAATAAATTCGAATTGATTTTTTTGGCAGTAAGCTGTTAGCACTAACACCATTCAACCTCTAACACCATTCAACCTCTAACACCATTCAACCTCTAACACCATTCAACCTCTAACACCATTCAACCTCTAACACCATTCAACCTCTAACACCATTCAACCTCTAACACCATTCAACCTCTAACACCATTCAACCTCTAACACCATTCAACCTCTAACACCATTCAACCTCTAACACCATTCAACCTCTAACACCATTCCTAACACCTCAACACCATTCAATCAAGTATTATTATTATTACGCTACCATATTTTAATGAATAATAACTTATTAAGTAATGAAAAAATTTTCTCCAGCTCTTCATCTGATAGGAGTTTTTTATGCGCTGATGGTGGCAATGATTCGTGTACCTCAATACCTTTGCACGATACGATTTCTGCTGAACTATCCTCGTTCCCTAATAACATAAATATTGCACATATAAATGTTCAAAGTATTCCGCGTCATTATTCAGATCTTCTGGCATCTACTAGCAGCAATACTCTTGACGCTTTACTGATTTGTAAATCATTTCTTAAACCATCCATTCCATCGGTTCAATACGCAATTCCCGGCTTTGTATTGAAATGACAGAACAGGCAAAGGTTGTGGAGGCGTAGCAATTTATTTGCGCAGCAATATCGAGTTCAGGATTGTAAATATGTCTCCATCTCAGTATTCTGAATCCGCTGAGCATCTTTTTATCGAATTGACAGTGCATTACACGAAAATTTTACTAGGTGTTTTTTTAGTCCCAATCTTCGTGTTAATTACTTTCAATGTCTTGATGAATGCTATGCAATCACTGTCCTTTGGCCGATCATATTATTGTGATGGGGGACTTTAATATTTGCATGCTGAAAGATGATTTTCAATCTAAGCAACTATTATCTGTTTTAAGTTCTCATAATCTCTGGATATTGCCTGTTTCAGCCACTCACCATTTTCCAAATTGCACTCCCTCTCTATTAGATTTGATGATGGTTTCTTCGTCTAGTAGTATTGACACTCATGGTCAAATAACCGCTTCATTCTCATACCATGACTTGAGACCATTGAGACGTGATGCAGGTTTAATCGATTGGCGGCCGCTATTCAATGACTTGGATATAGATGGCAAGGTAACATTTTTCACGGAGTCGATTTTAGAATTGTATGATCATCATGCACCTATCAAGCGAGTCAAAATCAAACATAAGCCAGTGCCTTGGTAATCTCCTGAAATTAAGCAATGGATGGCCTGCCGAGATAAAGCTCGAAAGAGGCTAAAACGTCAACCGTCCTAGCGAAATCTAGCATACTATAAACTATTACGAAGTCGGTGCAATCATCTGTGTCCAGATGCCAAGAGAGGGCATTTTCATGAATCTCTCCTAAATCATAAATCTTCTGATGTATGGAAATTTTTAAAATCTATAGGCATAGGTAAAACATCCTCTACGTCATGCAGCGGTCTCGATTTAAACGCACTCAACAAACATTTTTTCACACCCTCTTTCTCAGTTGATCAGTGTCGTAAATCGAGAAACTTGCAAACGCTACTTAATCTCCCTTTGCCTCAACATTCTTCCTTTAAGTTTCAGTCAGTATCGACCAATGAAGTTCGTAAAGCTATCCTATCTATTACTTCCAAAGCTGTAGGTAGTGACAACTTGTGCTCTAAAATGCTTATCCCCATTCTTGATATATTATTTCCTTGTTTAGCGAACATAATTAACCATTCCTTACAATCTGGATCCTTTCCTAAATCCTGGAAATCCGCTAATATTATTCCTTTATCTATACCTTTACCAGCAATCTTTCGTCTTTGTCACATTATCGTCCTATTTCCTTACTTCCTTTTCTTTCCAAAGTGTTAGACCACATTGTTCACAAGCAACTACAAAATTTCCTCCGTTCCAATAATATTCTTAGCAACCGGCTTCCGATCAGGACACAGCACGGTGTCTGCTTTGTTGAAAGTCACAGACGATATTCAATGGGCAATTGAAAACCGATCCCTAACCATTCTTGTACTACTGACTTCAGTAGCGCATTCAACTGCGTGGATCTCGATATCCTGCTCGGTATCCTTCGATCCCATAACATTACTACTTCTGCTCTAAGATGGTTTGATTCATATCTCCGGGGCCGTTCACAACGCACACGTCAAAATGAATCCTCCTCAGACTGGGTTGCTGTTAATGCTGGCGTGCCTCAGGGGGGTGTTCTTTCTCCTCTTCTTTTCTGTGTTTATTAACACAGTTACTACTTTAATATCCTCAAATTTTCATCTTTACGCAGATGATTTGCAAATTTACCGTCACTGCGCACCTAGTGAAATTAATAGAGTTATCATGGATATTAACTGTGATTTGGAAAACATTCATGAATGAGCAACGTCTCATGGACTCTTACTAAATGCCAACAAAACACAGGCCATCATAATTGGTAGTAGGTATGCTATCCATGCATTAAATCGATCTGCAGTTGGATCTCTCACATTGGATGGCCAGGCAATTGTCTTTAGTGAAACTGTTAAAAACCTTGGCATTACTTTTAACTCTTTCATAAGCTGGAATGAGCAGGTTAGCAATGTTAGCAACAAAGTTAACTTTGCATTTCACACACTGAAATGTCTCCAATATTTTTTGCCTTTTTTTCACTAAAATTTCTCTTGCACAAAGTGTCATATTATCCATTCTGGACTACGCTGATGCTTGCTACCTAGATGCCACTGAAGAGCTTCTCAATAAGTTTGAGCGTTTGCAAAATTTG
Organism: Ornithoptera priamus; assembly: GCA_029034505.1. NCBI lineage: Eukaryota > Metazoa > Arthropoda > Insecta > Lepidoptera > Papilionidae > Ornithoptera > Ornithoptera priamus. The sequence continues at coordinate 1,962,893 of JARDWD010000527.1, read as the reverse complement.
TGTATCCGTTTAATTTTTAGTCTCAAAAAATATGATCACGTTTCTGAGTTCCGCAATAAGCTCAAGTGGCTCCTAGTTTGTTTCCGCAGAAATACTAGAATATTTTGCCTCTTATTTAATATCCTACATAATCCTAACTACCCGCAATATTTACGTGATCGCTTTACCTATGCCCGCCCCTCCCTCGCTCCTTGTAGAACACACATTAAAACTCTCCCCAAATGCCCTGTTCATAAAACACATGCTTACGCAATATCATTTTCTGTATAAGCAGTTATACTTTGGAATTCTTTACCTCCGAGCATACGAGCGTGCAAAACCATAGCAGCATTCAAGAAATCTATTAAAGAACACTATTTATTCTTACCATATTAAATAAAAGTATATAATTGTATAATGTATTATAATATAAAAGTAAGTATATGTATGTATGTATGTATATATGTATACATATATATATATATATATATATATATATATATATATATATATATATATATATATATATATGTATGTGTATATGTATTGTTTTATATCTTGTAATATCTATATATTATAATATGTAATGTTTACTGTATGCACTAGGTTTTTGTTCCTAATTCTCTTTTCCTTCTGCGGGTCTACTGGAAGAGATTTACATGAACATGAAATAAGTAGTTTCTTCTAACAGCTGTGTGTACAAAATATATTAAATAAAAATAAATAAAAAAAAATGTCGTGTATAAAGCAATAAGAATAAGAGTATTCCTGCGAAGACGGATTGACAGCCACTTGAGTTTTTTGCGAAATTCAAAGAAGTGTACCTATTTGCGGAACACAAATATGAATCGCATACACAAATTTAAAATAAGCTCAAGCTTACCAATTTGCGCTTCAGTTAGGTCAAGGTAACTAATAACGGCGTATCCGAGAATAGGCAGAAAAAGGGAATTAGAATTTTTTTAGTAGATTTAAACTAAACTAAACCAAACCAACTTTTTAAACTAAACCTCGATTTTACTTAGTATTGTAGTGATGGTTCTGCAATGGATGCAACTTATATGAGAGGTTAAATTACAGAAGCGATTGGGAAACAATATTGGTATGCTCTATAAATATTTAAATGTCACAAAATGATGAAAGATGATGAAAAGATTAATGATAAGTGAAACGATTTTAATTATTTTGTTTATTTATTTGAAACTTTAACTGATATCTATTAAATGATGAAGTTATAACTAAAAACCTTGTAATTTATTTACTTCTTTGTGTGCAATTGTATTCTAAAAGTTTTACAGCATACCGATTTGAATAATGGGATGGAATTTTGTTTACTATATATTTATAGAAATATCATTATAAAAATAAATGATAGGGTAAAGTTTTCTATCATCATTATAATACGCTAGATATCCACAGCAGGACATAGGTAGGCCGTGTCCAAATAATTTATGTTTATTCGGTATAAACTTAGAACGCTTCTTTAATAAGATTGTGACAGTTTGCTATCAAAATAAATCGATCGTTAGTATGCGGTTCCGTTCGCATCTAATACAATTAATTTAAATGAAATATTTATTTCTGTTTATAACTTTAAAATACACCGTCAATAAGACGGTGATTGTGTTGTAAAATGTTTATAAAATCTGAAATTTTTAAGGCTATAAAATTTAAAGATCCCGTGAGATTACCTGTGTCGTACTGGTTGTTAGTGATAATTAGATTTGCTTTAACTCTACTACCGCAGACAGGATACATACATCCTGATGAGTTTTTCCAAAACGTTGAAGTTATTGCTGGTAAGCGTTTAAAATGAGTTTCAAATAATTTTATATTAATACTTACTATTAAAGTCTTGAATAATATTAACTCTTTTGAATGTGATGTCGATAATTTAATTATTTCTAGATTCTACTTGATTTACATGTGGACAAAAAGTTTATTACAATAGTTGTAATATTTATATTAGTCAAGTAATCATATTAAAGTTTTATGACCTAACAATTAATAAATATACTAAAATAATTGAACTTCACTATTAAACAAATAATTTAAAACTAAAATATCGGTCCTACAACATCAATATAAAAAAAATACTCTAAACCTAATTTAATACCTAAACCGACAAGCATAATGTTACGATATGTATACCATTCTTAATAGGACCCATTGTTATAGGGAAGCATGTTACTTATCATAAGGTGGACATCACACTTGTCTCACCCTTATATTAAAAAAACCTTATAACTTATACTATATAAACTTCAGTTCCAGATAAAGATTGTTAATGTTTTTGTAAATCTGTTACATGTCATCAAAATTATTGCTGTATATACATTTACAAATATTTTTTTTTTTTACAGGTGACATCTTTCCTATTGATGTTGCGAGAACATGGGAGTTCAATCCAAAATTTCCCATAAGGAACATCTTTGTACCAAAGATTATACTGGGTCCACCACTACATTTTATCCGTTTATTTAATCCATATTCAAAAGTTTTTCTAAACATTGATCTACAAACTCCATACTATTTGTTGGTGATACCTCGTCTTTTTATCTGCCTTCTGTCCCTCATCAATGACTACTGTTTGTATAGAATTTGTGTACTTTATGGACAGAATTTTCGAAGCAGACTAAAAATATTTGCCAGTTCTTATGTTGTGTTTGTTTATTGCTGCAGAAGCTTTTCCAATACATTTGAAATGATATTTTTCTCAATGATACTTCTTCTAGTTGCTGAATGTATGGTTAAATCTGATAAAGTGATTTATCATGATGAATTTCTTACCGAGAAGTACAACAATGCAGACACTCCAGTAGAGAAAGTAAAGATTTTTAAGTTAAAGACACATTTACCAGAACATTCCTTGAATAAAGTATTGTTCCTTGCCACTTTAGTTATAATTGGTATTTTTAACCGTCCAACATTTGTAGGTTTTGCATTTGTACCAATATTTTTTTGGCTTCAGCGGGGCTTGGGTTCTAAAGTTGTGGGTTTTAAAGACTTTCATTATAGAATTCTTGCCTTCATACTTTGTTGTGTACCTATAACACTTATCCTTATTATTGTGGACTCTACATATTACGGTTATCTAACAAGCGCTGATGTGGAATCATTAAAACTGTCATGGGATAATTGGGTTGTGACACCATTAAACTTTCTGCGTTACAATTGCGATTCGAGAAATCTGAAGAAACATGGAATACATCCTCGGTGGCTTCATTTAGTCGTCAACACACCACTTCTGTTCAATGTGCTGGGAATAATTGCCTTAATAACTCTGTCCAGCAATGCATACAGGTAAATATGTAAAAAAATGGTTTAATTTATTTATAAAAGAGTGTCAACAAATAGCTGTCCAAGTATTTTTAATTTTGTTGATGCCTGAGCTGAGATATTTGTTCCAACAATTCAGAGCTATAAATAATCACTAAAAATTTTTATTTATACTGATAGTCACAAGTTATCACAGTCAATGTTATCAACTGAGTTAATATAATATTTTATGTTTGATCTTAAATACCATTTAATTTCTTTTTAGATTTGATTTGTATAATTGTATACCTTGATTAGGAAGGTAATTGCATTAATGATATTAGGTTTCTTCCAAAGATATCCACATCGATCGGTCTCATACTGCACTGGTTCCGGGGTATTGTTAGCTCCCATTACAGTCGGCATATCTTCCGGTACAGTTGGGCACCAGCTGCCATTGTTTGTAGTTGTTCATATGAAGGGATTTCGCCCATTCCCGCCATGCTAGCTCAATGCGGGTTGGTGGGCGCTTGAGCTTTGTTCATTGATTAGCAGGGTGCACCATGAGCAGGTAAAGATGGCTTGGGCCCTGTAAGTTGTTGTGAGGGGCCCCTAACACCCATTATTTTAAACATGTGTAAAATGAAATCATTAATGCAAATTTCATATGTATGAAGCATTACTATTGTAGGACTAAAGAAGGCTTCTGAATTTCCTCACTCCAGTACATTAAAGTTCTGGGTATCATAAGGAATTATATTTACATTAATATTTAATATCCCAAACAATAGTGTTCTATAAACGATGCTTTCTTATACTAATCTTTTTCACCAAAGAAACAGTCCCCATTGTGATCAAATTTGTTTTCATACAACACATTCACAGGTAATGAGCGGACATAATCTTTATCTTTCATTATAATCTATCAACTTTTTAAGGAAAAAATTTTTTTCTTATTTATTATTAAAAACTATGTTGAATATAGACCTCACCCAAAGATCTCCACATACGGTCGGCATGGCCTCTGGTTCCACTAGGCATTGGGGCTGTTGTATGTAGGGGTTCATACGGGGGGATTTGGACCATTCCCCACTACGCTGGTCCAGCAAGAAACTGCCTCGTTTGTTGAATAGAAGAGTGCACTACCAGCAGATGAGATCGGCTTCAGTTCCGTGAGATGTCGTGCGGGATCCCTTACACCCAATTCCCCCTTTACAACAAATTATGTTCTTTGGAATATTATTAATGCATTTCGACATTTTGTCGGTCTAAGGTAATAAAAGCTTGGAGAGTTTGCACAACCGAGCCTCCATCGTATCGTAAAGGTATTGTCACATCGAGAAGATACTTGCTAGAATAAGTAAAAGAAACAGACATCTCCCCTGAAAACAAGATGGAAGCTTTTCCTTGCATGTGCAAAAATGTTCTCGTTGTCTTCTATAAGCGGCTATGATATAAGTTTTAGCAGGAACCTTGGCTTACTGCCTTTAAATATACTCGCTGGAAATTTGACATCAATCATAATATAGTTTGACCTGACAAGTTTCTATTTGTCACAGATTCGTCCGCGGCCAATACAGCAAATTGCCGAAAATACAAAGCATCACGGGCCTAATGCTGTTGTCACTGATCTTCCCGATAATGCTACTGTCACTGTTCCCTCATCAAGAAGCACGGTTCATCATACCCGTGTTAATACCTCTTGTGTATCTCTATGGCAATCATTTACATCCCAACGAAGCGGACTCGTTGTCGTGTCGAAGACTTAAAAATACCACGCGCTGTATATGGTATATAATAAACATTCTACTTACCATATTCTTCGGGTTCATACATCAAGGTGGAATCTATCAGTTTACAGAAAATTTACACCAGGAAATCAAAAGCCATTACGGTGCCCACACACACTTGATAACGACGCACAGCTACAGCATACCCACGTACCTGTTGCAATTGGAGAACACGTCTAAAGTGTGGAAGGACAAGAAGACAGGCAGGAAGTATAGACTGGCGCCGACCACGTTTATTCACAAGTACGGTTCGTTGCCGATGAACGAGCTCATTGAACACATTGATGATGTCTTGACGAGCGCTGAAGTGCTGCTGCATAAATATAAAAGGCAATATAGGTTTTACGTTGCCGGTCCTTGTTCTCTGGAGAGCGAAATCATGAAAACTTCTAAGACTTACGATTACATCGATATAGAGCCGGAGTTTTCTTACTACCCGCATTTTTGTACAGAAGCTTTTCCAAAGTTCCCTCATGACAGGGACCAGACATGTTTAGGAAACAATCTCTTAAAAAAAAACGAATCTCAAGCTATCAATCTCAATATGTACCAACGAATCTCATGCTTTTTAAAGAAGTTTTGTTTTAAAGTGTATCGTGTATCGTTTTTTAAATATTAAATAATAATTTTAACTTAAAGGTAATAGACAGCCCACTTGATATTCTCTCATTGAGGGAGTCGAGGTCATTATGCACCACCCGGGTTTAGTACGGGCTGGCGGATGTTAGATATCTACTAAAACTGTTCTTAGGATATGTAGGTTTTCCCACATTGTCTCCCTTCAACGGAAGCTTCAGCTCGGTGGGGGTCGAACCCATGCGTCTGAGACGTACGAACACAATACAGTTGTTCATTTTGACATATAAGAGACTATTTTATTGTATGTACTATTATTAGTGATATATGAATCTCGCACATGAATACCATAGAGCGCGCTTTACACGCATTCTGTTTATACAATTTTCATAGTTTATTTATTGTGCCATTTAATTATGATCATTAATTATTAAAGTTCTTTAGTCTATTGTTCACGTTTGAACGGAAAATCAAATGTTTTTTTAGATTTTTAGTGTTTTACGTGTTCTATTAAGATCATTATTATGTAATGTTTTATCGCGATGAAGATGAGAAGGAAGTTTATTAATGGAACTTGTGATTTAATTAGAGCTTCAACATTTATATAATAAACATATAATCTATTGCTATTCAACTTTTGTGGCGACATTTTTTTAAATGTATTCGTTGTTATCATATTTATTTGTTTCGCAATCTAATTGCGTCGTAAACGTTGAATACGTGAACATAAAATATATACACTAGCAATAAAATCTATGGCAGATAGCATTAACGTGAGTAGTGGTTATATAATCTCAAAATATATTGATAACTAATATTGTAGGAACATGGATTTATAATAAATATTCTTAATATTGTAAAATTTTTGGGGGGAATTTGATGGCGTTGTTTTTTTTTTTTTTGTTGTAGTTGTTGCTCAATTCATCTCATTTGAGATTTTTTAGTTTAGTTTTTTTCTGATATCTGTCATTCCAGTAGTTTATACGTATATACAAATAGATTGTTATATTTAAATATTATACATACGCAAAATTTCGTTTATAACAGAGGGAAAAGTTACAACTTTACCATTTTGAATATTTTCTCGTAAAAATATTAGATATTTATCACCTACCCATTTGTAGGTGATAAAATAGTTAATTTAAATTTGCGACTATAAATAAATCCGCGTGTACAAAAATTAAAAGGTATATTATTTATTCTATACTTATTTAGTACAATTTTGCTTGGTTTGCTCAAATAGTTAAATATTAATTTAATGTAATTTTCTTTGTAATTTTTTTATTACATAATAAATTAAATTGAGCCCTTTAAATAATGCTAATTTATTTTTGTTTACGTCTTTCTGGATTTTTTATATTTCGATATAGCGTTTTGAGCATCTGTTACATTATAAATGCTCTAGTTGAAAATGTGTGTCGTCGGTGTACAATATATTTAAATTATACCTTATGGCAATCTATATAAATGTTAAGAACAATACATATAACAAAAACTATTCTAAGTAATCAACCATATAATTATCTATAACTTTCAATTGCAATTCTGGCCAATAAATTCATTGTACATGCTTAAATTATTTGTTTTTTACTTATCCGTTTTCATATCTTAAAGATCACATAACAGTATATAACCAAATATCACCTTTTTCCTCAAAATTAAAATGAATTCAAAAATTTTATTAACGGTGAATAACGCTTTATTTGATTTAATCGTCATACTTAAGTTTTTGTAATTGTTCACTATCGCCGCTATCAATATTAATAAACAAAGTTAACTTCTAAGAAATTAATGGAACGTTAATAGTATCTATAATGATTTTAAATCAATGTTTCCTGTTTTCACACAAAATTAAATTCTCTACGATAGTGGTGGTAGACCTCTTTTGTCGGAGACGGTCTAAATTAGGTACCACCGCAGCTGGATTCATGATGATGTCAACGCTGCAAGCCATTCGCCTTTCACAGCTTATCTGACATTGGGCGCGTGGACCTGGATCCACGGCCTGTTTACAAAATGTGTACTACTTGTAGTGCAGTTATCCGACGGCGGAGTTTTTAATAACGTGTGTCTGGTTATTGGTTGTTCTGGCGAATCTACTCGGTTGTCGAGGGCGGGCGCGGATCCGTTCCCCGATTACCTTCGCCTGTATCCACTGCAGCTCCTATTTCTGCCGCCAAACAGTAATGTGCGAACATTACTGTATACTGCATTCAAGGGAGTTGTAGCTAGTGAGATTACAGAAGTGACAAGACTTGAACATCTTACGTTTCAAAGAGCAGTACATTGTTATGGACAGGCGTATCACTTACCATCAAGTGAAGATCCCTCGCCGATGGTCTCGTCGCTTCATTGTATAAAAAAAAACTACTAACAATGAATTATCAAACTACAACCATTTAATTAAAATGATGTGTATTCATTGTTAGATGATATAAAATGTATAATTAGTATTCCAGTGAAAGAAAATTAAATATTGTATGGAGACGAAATAATATATGACGTGGTTTTTTTTTATATTTTTCCTTTTTCCTGTTATTGAATGCGTTAAATAATTCCATTTGTATTTTATTATGTATATTGAATTGTTTATTTTCAAGTTTATTTGTTTTCAACATTAGTTTGCGTATATAACGGAAAACATTTGTCTGTAGAATGACAGTTGACAATATGTTTATGAAAGTGTGTAATTTTATAAGTACACTGTACATTAAACCTTTATTTATATTGTGAACTAAAATTATCAAAAATGACTTCACAAAAAGATGCAATCCATACGAGAATTAAAATGACTCAAAAAATAATTCATACTTTTGAATGGTTGTTAGATTTGTATGTTTTGGTAAGTGTAATTTAATTATATTAAATTTGAAATACTTAAATAATCTTTACTAACTCAAATTTTGTATTATATAACAGTTAATGTCTGTCGGCTGATGACGATGGTATATAAAACATTGTGTAGATATTTGTATACTTATTAAGGCATAAAATTTGTAATTAACTACCTGTTCTGTTTTGCATTATAGGACTTTTTTGTTGACAATCATTGGGAAAGACTTCCTCAGTCCTGGCGTGAGAGTATCGAGACAATGAATCCAGAAGATTTAGGATTATATTTGACAGGTGCACCCATAAAACATATGCTACCGTTATCATTTTTATCATTAATTAGATCTGTCCAAGCTCTCAGTATATCCAGAGAAATGGTTAATCAATGTAAACTTCAAATGGAAACCAATGAAAATAGTTTTGGCAATCATCCGAAATTAAAAACATTGTTTGTAAAACATGTTAAATTAAAGAAACGACATGAAATAAACTTAATGGCTGATATTGTTATTGATACATTAAAAATAAGTAACTGTCGAGCTGTTCTGGATTTTGGTTCTGGTCTGGGACATCTTGTTCGTATGTTGGGGTACAAATGTGATTTGTATGCAGTAGGCATTGAATGCCAATCTCAATTAACAGAGGAAGCGAGGTCTGTACTGGTTTACACTTTTAGAATTGCTAAGTGACAATGTCTTGAAATAATTTTTTGTTCATGTCTGATTTCATTATTTTTCAATTGTGAAGCAGTGTTATAAAATAACAACATTCTTAACTGAATGTAAGAGTATATTTAGTGTTCCCATAAAAAGTATATAGTGCTTTCTTCCATAAAGAATGTTTACCAGTATCTAGTACAGAACTAATTGTATAGTCTGTACTTTTATGAAAAACAACATGCAGGATGAGTCTTTTAGGAATATTTTACATATGATTGATAATCATTTATAATTTTGACGAATTATCTTATGTTTAATTATTTAAATTTACGGTTCTCTTTTCATAACTTAAGAATAGAAAGCAAAATAGCAAAAACAATGTTTTTGCTTTTCACAGAAAACTGGATTTTGAATTGGAATACACAGCCAGTAAACATCTCACTGCAGAAAGGATGTCCAAACTAAAAAGACCTTCGCATATTAATATGAGATTGACATCTCATGAACAGTTACTTGAACTGCCTTTATCAGAGAACATAACAGAGTATGGGCTGGTAGGCCTTCACCCTTGTGGCGATTTAGGGCCATTGTTGCTTAAACACTTTGTCCATTCTAATAAAGTGAAGTTTATATGCGTTGTTGGATGTTGTTACATGAAACTGTCATGCAACCCAAGCGAGCCTCGTGGATACCCCATGAGCAAATATGTTAAGACATTAGATAGTAACCTGTCTTATACCACTAGAGAGATAGCATGCCATGCTATAGAGTTGTATTCTGAAAGATTACAGAGAGGTCAATATGAAGATTTGAAGGTTGGTTTTAATTCTTTTTATAAAAAAATACAATTTACTGTGCTCATATTTTAAACCACAGATCCTTACAAAATACAAAGTTACATTAAAAAGATTTTATACAAATTAGTAAAAAATCATTAGAAACTGTTATTTTATCAGGCTTATATCACACCTGAAAATACTGTAGGATTTTTTTTCTCCAGTAATAATATGGAACAAATTTGATTTATTCTTTGTACTGGTGATGTTAATGAATACTACCTCATAGTATATAATATATGTAAGCTTTTACTGTGGTGGTTATATAAAATATAAATAGTAATGTTTCTGCATCTAATACAAACACAGATGGCCATTTTTACTTAAAGAGCTTGTTTTCTTACAGATTCATGCATACAGAGCTGCTTTGGAGAAAATACTAGTAGAACATGATCCCTCTTTAAAGCATTCACCTATTAGAAGTATAAAACACACAGACGGCATGACTTTTGAGGGGTATGTAGAAGTATGCAACATTATAATAATGTTTTGATCAATTGAATTAGATAGGCCAATTAGATGTGCTAACAGAAGAACTAAGTTTTCCAGCGCCTATTCTTATCGCCAGGCAATAATATCCAAACATTACTGTTTTCCAATTACACATTATCTCAGTTGTATTTCAGTTTGATGGGTTTTATTTTAACTAACACTACACTGATAATGGCAGAAATATTACTCACCATCAAATGAACAACCTGCTCTTCTGGAAACATCAGATAAATAGACTTTTACTTATTACTGACAATGACAAAACTTTAAATAGAGTATCTAAAGCTCATTTCAGTATTGATTCAATAGAGTAGCAAAATTTTTATTATCTCAATGTGTCCGCAACAGGTACTGTAGGTCTGCATTGGACCGTCTGAATATCGAGTTGCCTGTGAGCGCGGTGCAACGTGGCCGCGTAGCCGTGCTGCAGTGGCGGCGCGTGATGTTACTGTACACGCTGCGGCTAGCCCTCGCCCCGCTCGTAGAAACGCTCATACTGCTCGATAGAGTTCTCTACGTGCTCGAACACGGTTGGTTGCATAATGAACAGGAGACATGATGACAAACAAAAAATTATGTTGTACACACAAATTACCTTATACAGGCACCAGCTGCTCCCTGCCCACTTTGTTGACCAACACCCCCGCAACTCCCTTTGGGAAATTGTGTAAAATCCATTCTTAACTACCCTGTACTCAGCAAAAGGAATATTCCTACCGAAATGCAAGCTTCCTGGCTTTATGGTTCTAAAGATATGGTGATAAGTCTCTATGTAAGTGTACTTATAATAAATCAAATTCTTCAAGGTGAAAAGATTTGAAGTGTATTCTGACATTGTTTTTTTTTTAAATAATAACAATTATTGTTTCCCCTTATCAAAGTTACAAAATATTCCTTCAAACGTTAACATATATAAATAAAACAAAGTCAAAAAGAAATAATAACATCACACAAATAGATTTATTAAAAGAAAAATAATACATCCATTAGTTAATTGTTTTACACGCACAAATTTTATATACAAATATAAACTGTTTATTTTTAACTTAATGCAAAGACAAGTTGATTTTTTTTTATTTTGACTATATTTGGCACTAAATACAATATAATATATCTTTTCGCTTTTATGGAATATCAAAATATAGATAGACATTTTTGGTTAAAATATAAAATGCATATTTTCTCGTTTACTAACCTAATATCTAAATAAACAATTGAAGTTTTTTACAATGTTGTCTATGGTTTAATGCAAACTCATATAATTCAAATAAACTAAGGTTCAAGAAAACAAGCTGTTATAGCTGTAGGTATTTATAACTTTTGTGTCATTAAAAATATATTAGAATTGTGTGTGATGATGGCAATGGATATAAATATGCTAAATTTATCTTCAAATATTTAAGAGTGAATATCATACCAATGTACATAACAACAGTAAGGAATTCCCCCCAACAGGTTCCCGCCTTGTCGTGGCGGAGGGGCTTAGATGCCGTGGCTGGGTCGCCCATGGTGAAGCAAAGAGGAACCTGTCAGGCCGGCCCGCGGTATAGGGACGGCCCGTGGCGGCCGCTACAGATTAAAGCTCCGGGGCGCCGTGAGCTCACCTTAGATGCGCTCCGGTTGGCTGCAAGGGCGGCTTTATACTGACCTTTGCAGTCGAGGTTGAGCCGCGGAGGGAGAGTACCCTCTGCGACTAAGCGGTGCCGTACCGCTGATGCGGCAGCGGTGGGGCCGAGGGGGAAGAGGAGTGTCGGTATTGCGATGCGCCGCTCTCCCTATCCACCGCGGCCGTATAATGGATGGCGGCGGACCCAAAATCGGATCCGTCGCAGGGAGTCGAGTGTTTTTCTCTCTTGGCTCCCATGGCCTCTGGGTGACGGGTTCGGGGGAATCCGTTGCCCGCACAACTGCAAGAGGCTGAGAATGGGGCACGCTGTGTGTTCCGGCGTGCCTCCACAAAGGTGGAAAGGAAGGGTTCTTCCCCCCTCCAGAGGTGGGGTTGCGTTATGCAGCCAGCGCTAGCAGGGTCGCAGATGTGTACAAGAGCGTTCCCGTGACCCCGTCCTAAAACGACGAGGAGGAACATCGTGGATGTTTTAGTCGGTGCAAGTCCGACATAACCTGTCCATGCTCTAGCGAGGACGGGTATGCGCAGACATTTCCCCCACGTTAAACAAAAAAAAAACTGTATGGAACTACGTATATAACGTTTGTATGTAACAATGTTATTTATATAACACAGATGAAATAAACAGACTTTAGTTTTAACAACATATTTACAGAATAATAATATTTTTTTTTTGGTTCGAATACTGAATCGGTGGACTTGACGAAGCTGTGTTTAGGAAGTCGGTTGGCAGTGAGAACATTGATTGTTGTACAATATCCGTTTCTTACACTATTATCCTGTCTTATCTCTTATTTTTATAAATTAAACTAAGATATCTTTTTATAAGAATATTTTAACATTAGTCGGAATACGACTTTAGTATAGAATAAAAATCAACACAATTTTTTCCTTACATAATAAGATTAGAAATGGAATATGTAACGCCTTAGTCTTATTTAGATTAAACAATTTATAATTTATTGAGATATTTGGTGGAAGCTTATGTCCAGCAGCGAGCTGATGTAATGAAGTGTTAATTTGACTGATAATGTTTATTTTATAAATTACTACTTTCTATTATAAACATGTTTAATTATTACGTTTGCCCTTAGGTTTGTCCTGCGAGATTCGTCCTGTGTTCGACCCGAAAGTATCTCCTCGCAATCATGTAATCATCGGTAGAAGAAATTGATAAATTTCATACCTAATTTAATTACTAATAAAAATTTTAATTAATGCCGAATAAATACATTATAATATGTATATGGTTTTTCATTTGCTTTAACGAAACATATATTTTGTTGCTTGATTAAAATTCTTGAATATCTTGAATGATCGTACTTAAGAATAAATTGTGAATTTAAGTTATGATTAGACATTGTCTTATTTTACAGACGAAAGCTTAAACTTTATACATAAATGAACTATTCTATTACATCAAAATTACAAATTATGTACTAAGTTAATATTAAACATCGGAAAATACAGTATAGGCAGTTTTTAATAATAAATAAATTATTAATAAATAGTCTAAAAGAATATAATATTTTTCATATTTGTTTTTTATAATCAAATTGGTGTACGACGATTATCCCACTTGGTGTTAAGTGCTGATATGATCTGCGATGGTGAATAATATTAATTGGTAAAAGCCCATTTACTCTTTCCTTGGAAATAACCAATATCTTAGTTAATCGCATGTTATTAAATATCGCGTAATTTAGCGCAGAAATATGTTTCTATCTTGATGAAAGCTTAATAAATATCCCTGCCAAAGTTCAAAGCTTTCTTTTAAATATTTTTTCAATTTACGTTTAAAAATACGTTACCAGACTTCACTGACATTATGGTGTAGCAGTACTATATAAATAAAGCTTAGGAATAAAATCTGGTTAAAACTAATAGGGAAGGTAACTGCTGGTATAAAGAGAGAAACAAAATATTGGCCTACCTTTTAGAAACACCAAAATGTAGATCTAATAAATATGTAAATATACTTCTTCTACAATATGATATATATACCGGTGGAGTGTGTGGCGTAAAAAAGGTTAAAATAATAAATTGTACTAAAAATTGTTTGGATTCATACCACGGTACAGATAGTGCTGTATTTCCCACATTTGGAAGAATATGTAGTTTATAATAGTTGTAGCTGATGATTTCTAGAATGTCAATAAGAAATTGAAGCTACCCGATCTCATATAGTTTAATGGAACAGAATCAATTACGTTATATTTCAAACTTAACTTGATCATATATATTAGATGATAATTTTTTTCATTATAGAAAAGATAAAATTTATAAGCTTTTGATTATTTTAGGATAACTAATATAAATTGGAAACGCTGAGATATTTATTTAAGATTTTAAACTCATTTTCCCTATCATTCTGTGGTTTTGTTTTAACAATCAACACAATTTTATCTATTTAATATTTATCTATAGTATCTCTTAGCCATTATAAGGCTGTATGGACTGTCTTATTTTGTTTTATTCAACGCTATGTTTTATTTTGGGATTTTCCCTTATTGGATATTTGTTCCTTAAAAGAGAACACGAATTGTTTTGATTTGCTAGACTACTCCGTGCAATATCAGTATCGTTCTATGTTGGTGCGTAAAATCATATAGGTCATACAGCATCACGCGGTGGCCGGCGGATGGGTGGGCGGTAACATGGGCGCGGGCTCGTCCTCCGAGTCGTCAGAGTGCACGCGGGTGAATCGCCGCCGCTCCAGCAGGCGACGCAGCTTGAACTCGCTGCGGCCGTAGTCCCAGCGGCGACGAGTCACGCACTTGCGCCCTGCGGTTCACATCTAGTTATTTATAAATATATTTACTATTTACTTATATTAGCTACAACTTCGACGTGGGTGTCTTCAAGAGTCAATAGGCTGTTAATAGCTTTGTGCTCCTTACCACCACAGAGCACATCACAACTTAACATCAAGTGGGATCGTGGCCAAACTAACCTTGTTTCAAAAAATCACTATATAATAACCGACGTATAACAAAATGGCTGGGTAAAACTTAAAACTGGCGAAAAGCAGAGCATGCTGATAAACAAAACTGTACTTTAAGTTTCAATTAAAAATAGAATGCAAGAGTAGAAATTTATCTCCGATCAAAAAAGCTCACTACATGAAATGCACAAGTGGAAACCACGCACCCAACACTCATCTTTTATTTAAGTTTAGTTCAGAAGATAGGCAATTAACATCAGCCAATATAAATGTTTGTATTATAAAGAATATGTTATTTATTGTTTGTGATACTGAAATTCATATTAATTGAGTTAATATGGTATTGTTAAAAAATACACTACAAGTGACTGCATTGCGTCACTTCCAAGATTAAACAATTCTCTTAAATATGAGTTCTACATACTTTCGCTGACAGCAAACCCTGTGGAGTAATATTGTTACAGTCCCAAAGGGTAAGGAGACAGACCTTACGCCACAGTGTGATAAGCGGAACACGGTGCTGCTGCTGAGTAGTAATACTACTAGGACCATGATGTTATTGGAGAGCCTATCGTTTACCACAGAGTAAACGAAAATAGTCTAGAAAACGCCACAAAAACGTTAACTAAATAAGTACTAAACAATGTCCGGTATGGAAAACCTATTTAGACTTACCCATGGTTAAAGTTTTTTTATATTTAAATCAGTATAATGTAGACAAAAAATTAAAGGTGCTACAAACAAAAAAAAAACAAAGCTGTTTCCACTTTCACGAATGTATTTCAATAAATTATTATATAGTTATAACAAAAAAAATCAGGAAAAAGAATACATTGCAAAAGGTTTACATGTAAATTAAAATCACGACCACATTTAAAGCTCGGAATAAGCATCTGTGTATATAAATACTGTTTTTATGATAAATAAAAAAAAAAAAACAATAAAAAACAACGTAAAAAATTATTAAAAAAAAAACAGATCTTTTAGGAACAAAGAGAATTTTTACTTTTATGAACAACACATTTTAACAATAAGTGCTAAGTTACTGCGGTAAGTGTTCATCTGTTATACATACAAAATGTTGCCATTTCAGATCTACAATACAATTGTTATATTCGAAATATTTTTTTTTTTTTTTGACAATGAGACAGACTTACACCTGACCTCGAGTTCAAATCATGTTAAGTAACAATGATGTCGCGATAGTGAACTATTTTCGTCAGAACATATATATTTTTTCACCTTAATAATACTTTATAAAAAAAAACTGTGGTGACCATAAACAAAAATTAATAGATAAGAAATTACTTTTTTGTTGATGATTTTTTTTCTTTCAATTCAACATATAAAAATGAATTGTGAAAATCTGATCAATATATCAAAAGTCATAAAAATGGATGGTCCCGCCAAAGTTAAAGAAATTATTAAGTTTATAATATGGCAATTTTAATTTGTTCATATACATACTTAACAATATAGTTTATAGGTTAAATATTGCGATATGGCAGTTTAAAAAAAATTTACGCCGAAATCAATAATATATTTACTAATGGCTGATATAAAATATTTACATACATTGGGGGTGTTTTGTTAAAAAGTTTATACAATTAATCTAATTAGGTGAACAACCATGCTTTCATTAAATTAAAATTAACACTGGAATGTAATTTCTGAACAGATGTTAATGAATATAGAACAAAATTATGATTACAAAAAAAAAAATACTACAGCCTAATCATATTAAGCAGTGCAATGATGGACGCTAACAACGATTTAATTATCATTAATTATATCATAAAAAGTCTTTTAATAGGTACAAGCTTAATATGGTCATTGAGACCATATATAAATATTTTGCTTCTCTGATTTACTTATAAATTATAAACAATATAAAACATATTAAATATAATAGAATTTGACATATTTTTCTAATTTTTGTAAATTTCCCGCACAACAACTCACGGGACCTAAGCCAACCTCACCAGCTCGTGGTGCACCCTGCTAATCAACAAACGAGGCTCTGGTTCCCACCAACCCGCACTGGACTAGTGTGGTGGAAAATGGACCATATCCCCTCATATGACATACCCCCTACATATGACAGCCCCAACTGCCCAACGGTGGGGTACGGGTTGAATAACCTCCTCGTGTGCCCGGGGGATGCAGTTACCCTTCGGACTTCGGTTCGGGGGGTAAGGGCATCTCTTGGGACTGGTGCACTCTGGGCAACGGCAGTTGTTTTGTTTTCGGGCATGGGACAACTGACGGCTAATAATCCGACAGGAATGGGTGAGGGTGTGCAAGCTGATGTGTGTATGGATCGGATGTTAGATTGTATGTGAATTCTCCTGCGAGATGTACGATTTGTTACGTGGTGATGGATGATGTGTAATCCCGTGCTTGACCTCGGCCAAGGGATGAATGGTTGGACGGGGGTGCCAGCCGTTAGGCGTCAACCGTGGTGTGTTGATGATGGGTTTTGCTCAACCCAAATGGGCAAACAAAAAACATGGAACAAAGCAGAAAAGAAAATGGTCCCCGGTTGGGTCCCCTTCGGGTAGAATCCCACACTCCTGTCGCTGAGGCGTCAGGAGTCTGCCCTTCCGTAGTGGGCACTGACTGCTTTGAGTGTGAGCAATCTACTTGCGCGCGCTCTCGTTCTCTACAGAGACACTATGAAGGTACCCAGGACGAGACGGAGGACGATACCTATCTAAAAGAAAGAGTGGTCAGGGAAACCCGTGCCAAGCGCGGAAGATGCAGGCAACCAACTACGGGTGAATGTGGGGCTTGCCCAAGCTAAACGAGAATATGCTGCTGCTGAACGAGAAGCTCAGGAGGCAGAAGCGGACAAGGTAGTGGCGGCTCTGGCACGGCTCATAATAAGACCGCGCGTGGCTAGAGCCCTAGAGTCGTCATCACCACTATCCATAGATGACACGCAAGACGAGACAACCATAAGTGCTCTTAAGGCAACGATTGCCTCGAGCTTAGCGACAATTAATGGTGTGGCCAAGAACTCTAAAAATCTAAAGGGCCAATTTATCAAGGCATTGAAGGATGCATCCGCTGCGATTAGTGAGTCAACAGCGATCCTCCTTCAAAGAAATACATCCGAAGAGATAAAAACCTTAGAGGCAGTCAATGCGCGCCTGACTAAGGAATTAGAGGACATGAAGAAAAAGATCGCTGCTTTGAGACGTGAGGTTGCCAGCGCAAACGTGCAGGCTATCCCCGCAGCCACGGCACCGAGCTCTGTAAGCATAGAGGAGTTACTGCAGCGAGCGGTTCGCGAGGCGGTGACACAATCGAGCGCCCGGATGGACGCTAGATTAGAGAGCTTTGAGGTTCGCTTTCTTCCGGAGCCACGTCTCCATCCATCGCTAGCAGCCGATAGAAGGCGAGAAGCTGCTCCACCACCAGAGAAGCCTCAGGCTCAGCCACAACCGGTTCAGTCACGACCGGCTGAAAACCTGACGACGTTGATGCCACCAGCTAACCCAGCCCCAAGGAGGAAAGACAAAAAGCAGAGACGGAATGTCGCTGCCGCAGAGGCGAGCGGGTCGGCGACGAAACTTTCTCCGCCTGAAAAAATAAAGGACCTAACATCCTGGAAGAATGGACAGAAGTAGGGCCTAGAAGAAGAAAGGTTACTACGGAAAACAAGAAGAGAAAAAGGAGAGAGCGTTACAAACCGCGTGCTCCAAAGACAGCGGCAGTAGTAATCACGCTGCAGCCTGGCGCCGAGGAGAAGGGCATGTCGCACGCTGGCATCCTCGCGGAGGCCAAGCAGAAGGTGAACCTGGCTGTTCTCGACATCCCGGCGGTTCGCTTTAGACTGGCGGTAACGGGGGCTCGAATCCTAGAAGTCCCAGGTGCCGACAGTCAACCTAGAGCTGATGCGCTGGCGAAGAAGCTAAAGGAAGCTCTTGGGGAACAAGACGTACGCATCTCTCTTCTTCAAAGGTGTGCGGGGTTGCGCATTAGCAGGTTAGATGACTCGGCGACTGTGGAAGAGATCGCTAGTGCGGTCTCCAAAGCAGCATTGTGCCCATCAGAGACCATCAGGGTTGGAGACATCCGGCGAGACAGGCGCGGCCATGGAACCGCCTGGATGAGATGCCCCGTCGAAGCGGCGTACAAGGTTGAGGCTGGCAAAAGGCTGCAGGTTGGATGGACAATGGCGTGTGTTACACTGTTGCCCGCTCGACCAATGCTATGCTTCCGGTGCCAAGAGACAGGCCACGCTCGTTCAAAGTGCACTTGTGAGACAGACCGCAGCGATCTCTGTTTCCGTTGTAGTGAGGCTGGTCATAAATCCGCGCAGTGTGCAGGGACACCTCACTGTGCGGTCTGTGCCGCACATGCAAAACCGGTGGAACACCGTGTAGGCAGTAATGCCTGTCACAAGACCAGTCGGAAGAAGAAGCTGGATGCCTCGAAAGGCAATCCCTCCCAGAAGCTTCCACCATCAAACCCGGTGGTCATAGCTCCTGCGGCCGAGTTGGACACGGATACGGCCTTGAAATTATCGCTCCACTACGTCTGTTGCAGGTCAACTTGAATCACTATGCCCAGGCACGGGACCACTGCTCCAGACTATGGTGCAGTGGTCGATTGGCGTTGCGGTGGTAGCGGAGCCCTATCTTGTGCCATCCCGTAGTGACTGGATAGGTAATGCGGGGTCCTCAATTGCCCTAGTTTTGGGGCCCGGAGTGTCGGCAATTGGTACTACCCGGAGTCAAGATTTCGTCGCCTCTACGGTCGGTGGTCTTATGGTGGCGGGGGGTTACTTCTTTCGGAATAGACGCCTAGCCGAATTCGAGACGTTTCTCGTCAGACTGGGTGCCTTCCTGGGCGGAGTTTCATACCCTGTGCTCGTCGCCGGGGACTTCAACGCGAAGTCCACGCTATGGGGCTCCCCGTCAACGGATGCTAGGGGAGACGTACTGCAGACTTGGATGGTGGAGACCGGGCTGGCCATTTTCAACCGTGGCAGCGTCAACGCCTCCGTGAGGCAGCGAGGCGGTTCCATCGTGGATCTCACTTTCGAGAGTCTTACCATCGCGCGCACGCCTGGTGCAGATACTCACGGGGCACGGTTGCTTCGGGAGCTATCTGCACCAGCGTCAGTGTAGCGGTAGGACGGACGAGGCGTGCGACGAGTGTGGACACCCGGTGGACACATCGTCGCACACCTTAGCCGATTGCCCGCAATTCGGGGGGATAGGGTCGCGCTCGTAGCGGCGATAGGGAGTGACCTCTCGCTACCGGCCATGGTCGGACGTCTTGCCTCCTTAGGCGGAGGAACCTGGCGCCGCGATCGACAAGGGCCGTCGGTCCGGCGCCCCCCTTGGAAAGGGCTCCTGGGGCGTATCTGGCGACTCGTCTCGTATTCCGACGCGTCGCCGCTCAGTGATAGGGATTTTGTCAATTGGGAGGGGTGCTTTATTTCCCTCCCCGAGGCGGGCCCGTTCGATCCGGGCACCGAACAGGGGTTGCGGAAGAACTTTTTAAAGCGTTATCCCGCGACCCTCGTGCGTTCCTTGCAGATGTGATGGAATACCATGTGAAGCTTTTTAGTCGGTTGGAGTCCGACACTACCCCACTACCGCCCCAGTATTGGTACGGGGTGTGTGTTCCGTTAGCATTTTGTTACACACGTTAAAAAAAAAGAGCATCGCGCGCGCAGAGCCGTGGGCTGGCGAGTCCTGAAGGCAGAGGAAAAACTATCGGACCATCGCTACATCCGCTACGACGTCTCTGCGGAAACCTCTCCGAGTCGGCCGCGCGCGTCTCGGGGTTGGTACGGCCCTAGATGGGCCCTACGTAAATTAGACAGGGAGTTGTTGAAAGAGGCGGCAATTGTCCAGTCCTGGGATTCGCTTCCATCCGTGGGGGATATTGACAGCCAGGCGGACTAGTTAGGGGATACAATGTAGCAGGACGCACCCATGCCAACAGTGGGACCTGCTGCGCCCCGCCGTCGCTCCTATTGGTGGCGCCCGGAGCCGCAGGTGCTGCGAAAGGCGTGCAGTTGAGCCCGTCACCGGTACATGAGACTGCGTAGGAGAAAAATCGGGGTGCTCAACGAGACGCAGGACACTGCCTACGATGCTTACCGTTCCGCTTATCAAGCTTTGCGGGATGGCATACGTCAAGCAAAAACTGAAGCATGAAAAGAGTTTATTGCGTCGCTCGGGCGTGATCCGTGGGGTAAGCCTTATAAATGGGTACGGAATAAGCTCCGGCCAGCCACCCTGTCGCTGATAACAAGTCTGCGACCTGAGTTGAGAGAATGCGTGGTCTCATCGCTGTTTCCACTACGCGGACAGTGGACTCCGCCATCCATGGTGTCAGTTACATCAGCCACAACCGACTCGTGTTGGGCAGGTTGCAACGTATAATGGCCGTCAGAGCGATACGTGGATACCGTACGGTCTCGAGGGAAGCGGCGTGCGCTCTCGCGGGCAATGTCTCTTGGGATCTAGAGGCGAGAGCTCTGGCCGACGTGTTTTGGTGCTGTACGCGTACACACGTTCCACCTCACACAGATACTGACGGAGCACGGATGCTTGATGCACCTGTGTGAGGTGCTGAACATAGAAACAACCCTGGCCTGCCACCACTGTGGCTCTGATCAGGACACAGCGCAACACACGCTGGCAGATTGCCCGGCGTGGGCAGAAGAGCTTCAAGTGTTCTCCGCCGCTCTAGGAGTGGATCCTTCGTTGATAGCTCTCATTAGGGCAATGCTTGGCAGCAAAGACAGTTGGAACGCAGCCGCCTCCTTTGCTGAAGACGTAATGCATCGTAAAAGAGAAGCGGCACGCACGAGAGAGGCAGAAACCTCATCCACATCCAGGGCTTCAAGGCGCACGCAACGTTACCACTCGCCCTAGAAAGGGTCTTAGGACGATGACTTTGGGATCGTCGTCGTCCGTGAAACGCGTCCCGAGTCGACAAGTGTGCCGCATGTTCCGGCACGCGTTAACGTAGTTCGGGGGATATTACCACCTAATCTTCCCACAAGTAGATCCCTATGTACACAGGGCAACCCCTAATGGAGTCGCGGAAGATTGCTAACGCGTTCCCGCGGCTTCATCGTAAGCCGACTAGGTAGAACACCGCTGGGGTTTAGAGGGTATGGGGGTGCCGTTACACGGTCCCGAGTCACACATAACTGCCGGGCTTCCTCGAACCGGTAGTATGCGTAACTGCATTGCCCAGAGAAAAAAAAACCGAAGGTCATGCTGACTGTATGTGATCTTTGGGGGATGCCTATGTCCAGTAGTGGACGTCTATCGGCTCATGATAGATGAAAATATTTACCTTTCTAATTGAAATATGTCAATTATGATAGAAAACATAGAAACCAGTGCAGTGTCTACTACAAGCCAAGCGGTGGTGTGCAATAGTGTTGACATTCGAAGAGCTGTTATAGCTCGCGATATCACTGGGGTACCAAACTGGGCTGGCGACGTGTATCATGTTACTTGAAGAGATAAGTCCAATGTGATGCTGCGCTAACATCCTCACTCCGAGCCTCATTATTTATCATTAAAAAAGCTAAATAAATATTGATCATTTCAAATGATTATTCACTGTCTCCCAAGCAACGTATCCATTATATATATATATATATATATATATATATAGGATTTATTAATTTCATTTTTAAATATTTATTCTTATAATATATAAACATTTTTATTTGTTTAACATTGTTGTGATGTTGTGCAAATGTAGTATGTGATGTGGTTATTGGACGAGGGGCTCAGCTTCCACCTCCTTACCGCGGTTCCTGGCGCGCAGCAGAGCGAGAGCGCCGAGCGCCAGCAACGCAGCTCCGATCGCCCCGAGCGCCGCCCCCAGCGCACCCGACAGCGCCCCCCAACCCTCCACTGCCGCAGCGCGGCCTGTCCCCAACACTTCTGCCACACGACAATTACAATCACAAATACCTCTATGCTCTATGTATTTAATAACTCAAACAAGAAATATCTTCTTTCAATTAGATTTGTTTAATCATTATTAGCCAATATCGGGGTGTAAGGAATCCTGCACTTCCGGGACCCAAGCCAACCTCATCTGCTCGTGGTGCACCCTGCTTATCAACAAACGAGGCTCTGGCTCCCACCAACCCACATTGGGCCAGTGTTGGGGAAATGGTTCAAATCCCTCTATATGAACTCCTACATACGACAACCCCTAGTGCCTTGCGGCAGGCTACTGGAGGTAGACTGTATATGGAGAACATTATGTCCAGCAGTAAACGTCTATCGGTTGATGATGGTGATGATGATTACAAGACACCCTATTCAGAGAATTGATAAAGTTTGTTTTTTTTTATGCTAATAATCACATAACCATAGTAAAAGGGTATATATTTAAAAAAAAAATATTCAACAATTTAAAGGGGTGGCCCATATTAATAAACATAAGCAAAGTATTTATGATACAGATTGTGTTGCAAGTCTAGTTTAAGAATCGGAGCTAAAAAAATATTTTGTATACCTATTTTAATAAAGTTTTTTTTATTTGTACTACAGATAATATCTTAAACATCTGTATGGTTTTTGCATAAAATATAGTTTATAATAAATTTAAGTATATTAATAATTGAATTACGATGTCCTCTTCATATAACGTCTGTTTTAAATGTACATATGGTAGGTGAAATTGAAATGAAAATATAAATCATCTATTCAGATTTTTATTAGTAAATTATTTAACATTTACTTTTTTTTTATAATTATAAATCTATAGTGGGAGTTTTCGTTGTCTATGTGCATTAATAATTCAAGTTCATTTAATGAACGTCTTTAGTCTATGGTTTAAATCGAGACTTGACGATGTCACAATTTATTCTTCGACATGGAAAGTTCAACGTACTATCAGCTCTAATCAAATTTGAAATTGATAATAAATTTTTTTATGCGTAAAAAAAATCTTCGAACAATAATAAAAAATAAAAAAGGAATAATTTTATTTAACTTTTTTCATATAAATCAAGTAGGCTGTCGTCTAGGAGTATTTTTACGTAAGTATAAGTCAGTGCCATTTACCTATCACACCGTTTAAGTGCGGATTTGGCACTGTCCATAAAAGTTGGTGTTCTATAGGTTTTTAATGTTGATTTCTTTTACCGGAAGCTCAAACATCAGTGGGGATCAAACCCCTCCTTTGCGAAGCACAGCCTCACAACTGAGCTATCACTACTTCTAACAGCTAAGAGGGGTGTTAATCATTATGAAAGCTCACCGATGGTGGCGGTCGGTTTCGCAGGCGGTGGCCGCTCGGTGGCGTTGCGCGGTGCGTCGTCGACGAACTTGCACACCCTGTACGGGTTCAGCTCGGGCACGTAGAGCACGTGGCCGTCCGGCGAGACGACGATGTCGTGAGGGTTGGCGAAGCCGCCGCGCGGCGCGAACGTGCCGAGCAGCCGGCCGGACTCGTACTCGAGCACGTACCCGCGCACCGGCGCGCCGCCGCTCGGACCGTTCACCACGTACAGCCGGCCACCTGCTTGGCGAGATATATTTTTATAACTAACTATTTTTTTTTGTTTAACAAAGCTACGAGACGATTAAGACAATAACTTGATAGTGATATGTCTGCTCATTGTTATGGGCATTAGTAAGAATGGTATACACACCACCACTTTGTGTTCGTCGCCTTCATTTACAAGATGTAAAGTCCTGGTACTCCAGTAATTATACTCGCAATAATATCGTACAAACTGGAACACAGTAAGGTTTGCACAGTTTAGCGGATAAAGTTGGAGTTGCGGTAGTACTCCCCTCAATTGCAAATAAAACCTAAGAGCAGTAAATATTTTTTTTTTCAAATAATTTTTTTTTCAGTAGTGCCAACTAACGGGCATAGATTAACAAATACAACACAGCTTTTTTTCTATTTTTTTTCTTCAACGATTCCCAGGTATTTTATGCCGATGGCTATTTATCACTATTATTTTACTTCATACTTCATTTTTATCACTTCATCATTTGATTACCTTCTTTGGTACATCGCGCTCATCATGTTGGGTTAGTAGATTGCTTTATCGCACAAGTGTTACCGTGAGCAGGCGCATATGCGACGCTGAAGAGCCTGCCGCCGATTAGCCAGCTGGAGTACGCGGCAACGTAGGAACCGTTGTCTGCGCGGAAGCACGCGACGCGCCCTCGCTCACGATCAGCTGCGCACAAAACGCCGCGCTCCTCTGCCAAGGTTAGCGCGTGCGGCACTTTGAATACGAACGGGGACTCTCCATACCCTGTGACACACAGACTAATAGTTTTACTAACCCTCAAAAGAAAATAAAACTAGTTATTATGATAATAAGCCCGTCGTATTAAAAAGTGGTAAAAACAACGTACGCCTGCCCCATTGCAACACCCGGGTGCCGTCAGGTGCGAACTTGATAATTCTCGTATTGCAGTAACCATCTGCCACGAAGAACTCCCCAGTAGACATCACTGCTACAGCGCTCGGCTTGCAAAAGTGATTTTCATCATCACCAGGAATGAATCTGGAAGAATTGTTAGATTTTATAGTAAATATAGACTACAATGACTGAGAAGCCTTAAAATATATAATGCGAGCCAAACTAAGAATAGAACTTGATTATGTATCTTAATAGAACAATCTGTTTTGATACATTTTTAAAAAAGCTTGAATTCATCAGTAACAGTATACTTATTTATTAAATATTTAATAATATAATACAACGCAAAGTGTGAATGTAGCACTTAACAAACTATTTAACAGCAACATGCTGATTTATATTATGCGACATAAAGGATTATTATCATTCTTACTTCTCTCCTAACACCATGGCGGGCTTGTTGCGCTGGGCTGGTGTGAATTTGAAAACTTGATGTAAAGCTACATCTGTAAGCCAAACATTACCAACACCATCAACGGTGATACCATGTGGCATGTAGAAGCTGGAAGTGTAGAAATTCATAGTTACATAAAAAATTAATTAACTTTAAGCTTCAATTTAATGTTAAAAAAAAGTAGCCTTAACATCATTCTATAACACTTATTTTACAAACTGGTTTAGGATATAACATTTAACAAAATGTATTTTTTTCTTAAAAATTTTGAGTACATTAAATATAAACAACAGATATTTCAAATAGTTTTGCGAATATTAGAAAAAGATGAAAAATTAAATCCACACATGTTTTTTTTTGATCAATGAAAAAAAATTTAAGGAAAAATATGATTTTGATAATTTAAATAATAACAATGCACTTTATTTCAGAGACATTTCACAATATAGTTGAACATGGTAACACCACATACACTAAGCACAATTTTTTTACAATGAACCAGTTGAATTATAAAATGTAGAAGTAATAACTTTCTAATTTAGTCATAAGTCTTTACTGAATATAATGATTCAATTTCATAATGACTACTGTCATTATTTTATGCTGCCTCTAGACTCGCTAACTCTCTAGTACTTACAGATTTTGTCCCCAGCTATCAATAACTTCTCCTGTGTCGTTGATCATCAATATTGTTGGTTCTGGTATGGCGAGTTCACCAATTCCATTATATACATTTCTGTCATTGAATGTTCCTGCATCCCACGTATTTCGTCCACGGTGGAACACATAAAGAAGACCAGTATTATCTAAGGCAACTCCTGACACTTGGCCCAAAGTGATTGATGGATCTGGCCAGTTCTCAACCCATTTTGGCTCTGGGTAAAATTACAAGTAACAAAATAAATATAAATGTTCTAATATTACATCTATATAATACATACTATTAAATCTATATAATGTATACTAATAGATATTATATAATACAGCAACATTCAATTAGGTGGTCAGGTTCAAATAGAAACAAATTTGTTATCAAGTTTGTTTTTTTCTGTAAACTTTCTATGAAAGCAATCATTTAAAACATCTAGAAAAAATGTTTTTTAAAGGAACCTTATCTTTTTATACTTTCTATATAATTTTTTTAAGAGATTAGTGATTTAAAATACACTTACTGAATTTCTATGGAATCGAAATAGATTTGTTAACTGAGAATCATAAACAACATAAATTAGATGAAAAGAATTTCTTAAACAAAACTAACTCATAACTACATTGCCAAAGTTTTTGATATCCTATTACGACAGTGCTTACATTTTTTATTGGCTACCGGAATTGTTTTTTAATTTCCAATTTTGTTTATTATATACCAACCATGTTCCAACTTTTCTAATGCTGCATTTATTTTAGAATACTGCGCTTGATTTCCGTAAAAGTTATTCGAATAGTAATCTTCGACGGGTACCTGAATTTATAACAATATTTTAAATATTTAAGCGGCTCATAGTACATTTTAAAGCAATACAATATCTTACCCTTCGCGCAGAAACTGAGTTTAGAATATACACTAAAATAAGCAGAATATCAAATTCAAATGACATTCTTATACTAAACAATGACAGCATTGTTAATGTTTTTTTGTTATTATTATTTACAACTATATGTACAAATATAACGTTTGTTTAACATCAACAAGTAAATGAAACCTTATCAGGATTTATCATGATTGACGTACGACGATGACGTATACGTTATAGTGATGCACCGGTACGAGTACCAAACACTTTACACATTATGATAAATATTTTTGGTGCTGCTACGGATAATTCTATAGAATTTTCTACTTTCGCGGAAATTTCCCGCAGAAATAATGGTATTATTTAAGAATCATTTATATTTTTCCTGATACGGTTATTTAGACAATAAATTAATTTTGTGTTTGTTAATAATTTAAGATATTACAAGTTGCCGGTAGAATAATTATAACAGGCATCGTATTGGACCCTACATCACCTTTTGAAAGACAGGTCTAGCGGTATAAGAAAAAAACTTGTTATTTAAAGTGTATTGGTTAATAAAATCTGTTCGAAAAACAACATATTCTGGATTAGTTAGCCTTGTTATTTTTTTATAGATTACTAGCCTAAGGTAAAGTAAATGTTATGCGGACACAAGATTGATAACATTCATACTAACTTTTAAATGAACCAATTTCCTGTGATTATCGAAACGAAATATAATTTTTGTTAGATACAAAAAGTATACAATACCATGTGTTGTATGGTATCATCATAAAAACCAGTTTTACTAACAAGTCAATGTATTTATATGAATGTATTATATATCAATGGTCTTTCCCACAGCTATGATAAAGTATAGATTTTAATTTTACAATAGCAATCTGTGGTGGCACATATAAATCCCAAGGCTTCATTCTTAAAAACCTTCACACAGATCTGCTTACAAAATGAACTCTTTCTGTTTGTATAATATCATAACCATCAACAGCCGATAAAAGTCCACAGTGTATTACATGTTTGTGTCAATTAAATTACTTTTTATACATAATAATTTATGTTAAAAAGTGATTAGTTTAAAAAACTTACACATTACAGCAGCAGAGGACTTCTATTTTGTTTTGTAAAAAGTTTGTTAATTTATTAATGTTGCATCCAGACCCAAAACATAAATTATTTTGGAAAAGAAAACAAAAATTTTATGCTTTACACTAAGAAGTTTATTTCACATGCACAATAAAAGTGCCATTACACCTGACTGGATGAGTGACTTTAATTAAACATAGAGATACGGGATCAAACATTGGCCACTGATCCAGTAAGTGGTGCATTATCCTTAGCGATACACTGCCATCGCCCAGCCGTGTCAGACACGAGTGCACAAAGTTATAATTAAACATTTGTCAAGAACAACTGCGCTTGTTCCTGCGTAATCTTCATCCTTTTTCTCATTTTCTTAAAAGATTTGGGAGAGATTTTATTATTCTGCCCCAATGAAGAGATATGTGAATTGAGCTGATTCACTAACTCAACCTTAGTTTTGTTAAGCACTTTGTCATGTGGCCTAGTGCTCATTAGTCGTCTATGATAAAAAACTAATTTATTTATAGTGTTCTCGATAAGAGGTTTTCTAAGATCAGTGTTGCCAGTGACTTTACTACCAAATTCTTCTCTCTCAATTTTTTTCTTCTGCCAATTCCTAACGAATCGTTTTTTAACGTGCCCAACCGGACTGAGCCTGGCAGATTTATCATTCTTTTTTTTCTTAAACGATATTAGCTTCGCTTTGGTCGTGTAGTACTTGCTGAGCAACTCCTGGTAATCCACTCTTGGTAAAGCAGTGAATATACAATGAAAATGTTCACCAATTTCGCGTCGCATCTGTGGCGGTATATATTTTTGTCTGTAGTTTGACAATTTCTCTTGCAAACTATACAACTCGTTTAAATGGTTTGCTCCATTAGCAAGACCCGCTTGGCCAAGCAGTACCATATTTAGTTTCTTCAACATCACATTAATGTTCTCCCTATTATTTGACAACTGCTTTGGACTGATTTCTTTTTGTTTGAGAAGTTGTTCATGGTGGTTCTGTAGAAAAGTTAACTCTTTGTATATATCTTTAGGGTCACCTAAATCTTCCTTTAAGGATTCTAGTGCTTTGTTAATTTTCCTTAGAACATTGTATCTATTGCGAGGTATGTTATTGCACATTGAGTCATCATTCTCTATTTCTTTCCCATCTGAATCATTGCTTGGTTTAACCTGACCATTGTCTTCTTTACTTTTAATCCACTCTCTTAATTCAGCATGAAAAGCCTCTTGATCACCAACTTTACCCAAAATACCAATGAATAAATTGAAATCAGTGTTCTGTATGGTTACATTATGTTTCTGCGTCATTTTCTTTAACCATTCCTCACCGTCTTTGGTTTTCAATTTTTCTCCTATCTCATTGGTGACATAAACTCTCGCTGACGTTACTACGTCGCTTGTGTCTGACACTTCATTGTCTTGAATAATTTGTCCCTTCTTATCGTGGTTTGTTGAGGATATTAGAATGAAATCGGGTGCTTTCTCAATAAAATTGGTAGGTTTAGACGATTCTGTATTGTTATTTATTACTTTATCAGTATCCTTCATAGATTTGTTAGAGTCCTCAGGCTGATCTTTATTTTGCGGTGTTTTCCGTCCAGACACATTACCGATTGGGCTTTTAGTGTTAGGTCGCGTGTCCGCTTCATCAGAATTAGAAGTGTTTCGTTTCTTATTCAAATGCGTTTCGTGACGAACTGGCGAATTTGACTGGCGTTTGTTCCTGTCGTTTTTATTCATCGCTATAGTTGCTGATGAAATTGTCGAATCTTGTGTATTGGCACGACAGAGTTGACGATTTTTCTGCGACATGTCTTCAGTTCTATCGTTGCCCTCATTGGTTGTAAATAATAACGGATGGTATAATGCAACGTACGGGGAGTTTATCGGTAAACCGGAGAATGGCAACGAGAGACGACAAGTGTGTATGAGGTGACCTCGTCGTGCGCAACCGCTGCAAAACATTTGATAATTCTTTTTCATCTGGCGATTCTCCTCTAATTGTGTATTACAGGTAATCTGAAACAATAACGAAGTTGACTTAGATGACTTCATTAATTTAATTAGCTATTGTCCTAATACCAAAGTAGTATATGCAATGGGTGGTAACAGCTTTGCTATATGATTGGAAAGTATGCTACATTTGTGATTATACCTTTTTTATGATTGTATGGACAATTGCTGGACTCCGATTTTACTTGATGGCAACTGGATGTTAAAAGCGTAAGAAATAACTAATAATGAAATTACTTTATTGTCTAAACAGAAACTTGATCCATGACAGAGTAAACAAAGTATTAGGTAAAAAAAGAAGAGGCAGCCAGTTTTACCGTGTTATGGTAGCGACGCCACACATCAGGGCAGTGGCTAGACGGATGGCCAATCTGACCGCATTCCAGACATCTTACGGTGTTCCAATTCCAACAGTTTCGGCACATCGTTGTGTACATGTGGTTAGGGGAGCCGCACTGAAATATACAAAAAAAATGATAGTAAACAGTAATTATTTAGTCCTGATCATCCCGATCAATTTAGTGTGATTTATAAGAACAGTTTATTAGTAACGATCACAGGAGAAGCTGCCTTTTTTCTTAAATAGTTCCAGTCTAAACTATGTTATATATATTTTTTTAAATTCATATAATATATGTGAACATACATTAACACATATTTTCCTCGGGCATCGTGGTTCGTAATGTCCAGTTGAACCGCACATGTAACATATGGGTGGTTTCATTCGACAGGTGTCGTCTCGGTGACCGGGCCGATTGCAGTAATTACAACTGCAACATGACAATTTTTTTTTTTAATAGAAGCAATTATGAGAGAGTAAGTTGTTCACCATCAGGTAGCTGTTACGCCTGTCCATAAAAATGTAGCGTTAGTTAAGATGATATACAACGGACCAAATTCTGCTCATAAATATATATAAGTTATAGGTTGTAAGATGTGATCTCTTGTTGCCCCTAGTAATTTTACTGCCCGTAACACCCTTCAAACAGGAACACATTAATTTTTGGTTTTCACTGTCTCTTCTTAGATGACCTCTGACAACAGAGTTTTACCATGTGTATTAAATTATCATATCTAATTAGTTCGTATTAGAAGAGTTTCGCATAGATTTAGACCCTTATCATAAATTTGACATAAAAGTTATTAAATTAATTTTACTTCATCTTCACATCGAAGAATGATTTTTAAAGAACTATAGATCACTGTTGGTGTGGAAAAGTTCAGAGTTCATAAGACATATTTTATTACTTACGTTGGTTTTCTCTTGGAAAACCCTGGCATTCTGTCTTTAGGATCAATAACCCACAAGCTTTTGTCACCTAAAACAATTAACTTTTATAAAACTTCTTCACATAGAAATATCAACATATTATTAAGAGCTAACTGTAATTAAACTGGCTCTGTGGCTTATTGCTTGCCTAGTAACATTCGTTCTTAATTCTCTCAGGGGTGACATGTTGTGTAGTTTAGTTTTGATAGGGTTTATGGTTTATATACCTGGGGAGCTAACCCCTTCAAATTTTACATCTGCCGCCATGAAATCATTGTGTTCCAGTTGGCAATATATAATAGCCAGTACATTTTGGATAAACACAGTTCACTATACAC
The DNA here is from genome assembly GCA_029034505.1 of Ornithoptera priamus. Classification (NCBI taxonomy): domain Eukaryota; kingdom Metazoa; phylum Arthropoda; class Insecta; order Lepidoptera; family Papilionidae; genus Ornithoptera; species Ornithoptera priamus. The sequence goes on along the minus strand of JARDWD010000527.1, from coordinate 1,930,829 downwards.
TGCCCCTTCGCTATGCCATATGCCCTATGTCAAGTGTTAGCAGCCTATTGAAAATTACTATAGGGTATGGGAAGATGGTTTCACATAAAAAAAGTGTTTGTAAATAATAGAATCACTGAAGATATACCATGTAACAGGTATTTCATGTGTATTGCATTTGAAACAATGAGAAATGTTACTATATTATATATATGCGCTATATAAAGTGTAAAGGAATCTTATAAGTAACCGCAAGGAGAAATCAATCAAAACAATTGATTCAACTATACTTTAGTTCAATAGGATCAAATAAACAAACCCATCATGTTGACTTTGGTTCGAAATAAACATTAAGATTATAGTTTGCATTGTAGAAGCTTTTTAAATCATCATTAAGATTTATGAGTGTTCCCTTCCTTTAACATTGGTGGATGAAGGGAATCTTCACTTGATAGTAAATTACATGTATGTATGTATATTTAGACAGGATGACTTGCACTACACCACCTTATACTAGTCACCTTAAGGTACAACATGTGAAGTCACTTTGCATCTGTAACTTCGCAGCATACAATAATTTGGCGGCAGAATCATGACTTGATAGTCTCTTACAACAGTATCCGCTCTAATAAGTGATTGGTTCACCACATGAAACGTTAACAATACATCTTTATTTTTATTTGCATTTAAACCTAGTTAAAAATGGTATATAAAGTTAAGCTTACGGGACATATTCTTTTGTATTTCGCGATGATTAAAATTTTCTCCTCCCCAGCTCTCATTATAAAATTTCTCCATTTCTGCACGAAGTGTCGACAAAGAGTACCTTCTTTTTTTACACACTTTCTCTTTGCCCTTAAGATTATCAAAATCAAGATCTTCATATAAAATTGCTGGTACATTTGTAGATCCAAACTTTGTTGCTTCACTCTGTATTATGGAAGTTTCTCTTATATTTTCTGGCTTCCGAAAACCAGTTACATTTGCCATTACTATATTTTCGTCAATTATGGTATTAGTAAATGTAGTCTCTGTTAAATCTACTGTTAGTAAAGGTTCATCTCCTGTGCAATTATTTTGTTTAGTGGACTTAGATGTCTCTTTCACATTATTAATAGTATTAAGACAAATGTTACTGTCAGAAGTAGTACAAACATTTCCAGTGACTTGCTGATTCGTTTTTAGCGGACTTGTTTTTCCTGATTGGTTAGAATCAGTCTCATATACATCTGTACTGGGGAAACTTTTATCTGTAACTGAATAAGAGTTTTGGGATCTATCAACATCATTAATTGATAAATTGCTGTCTGAATCATAGACATCTGCATTTGGAATACTTTTCTCTGATACTAAATGGTTTCTACCTTTTTGCCTTTTATTCTTGGCTTTGCTTTTAGGCGTAGCAAAGAATTCTCCTTCCTTGGCAATAGATGTAGCACTTACTGAAGTTATTATAGGTGTTGATGTTACAGCATCTTTGTTCTTCTTTTTTTTTTTTCTTTTCGGGGGAGTGCTTTGGTCTATTATGTCAGAGCCATGTAGACTAAAGTCAAAACTGTGATTGTTAGGACGTTTAGAAGATATATTGAGCGCAATACAGTCGCCTCGTATGAATTCGTCAGATACAGATGAGACAATGGATGGCACAGGACTTGCTGAAACTTCTCTATCACCTCTATTTGTTGGAGTTTTATTATTTGAAGCGACAATGTTACTGTTTTTGTTTTTTAACTCTGAAATTTCGTTAACCTCAGACATTTCATCATCTGAACTTTCAATGGTGATAGTTGGCTTAGGAGGTAATTTGACCTCAATAACTTCATCCTCATCACTTGATTCCAGTTCCACCACATTGGCGAGTACATCATTTTCAATTATCTCTATGCTTTTCTTCACAAACTGCGGTACGGGAGATTGGAATATAGATAAATCGACCAATGGCGGAGGTGGTGGCGGGTTAAGATTACCTTCTTTAGAATTTGAGACGTCAGTACTTTGTGTTTTGTTAATAGACTGGTTAGATCCTCTCGCGGGGTTAACCTTCGGTACTGTCTGATCTTCGTTGGTGTACCAGTAACGGCGTATAGGCGGCCTCTGAGGCGTATTGTAGTCGATAAGATTAACATCCTTAAGATTGGTAGTTATATTCTTTTGTGTCTCATCTGCATAATAGAGTCTAGAATAGAACCGTTCCTTTAGATCATTCTCATTAAGATCCTGAAAGTTAAACCGATTGCAAAATCAACACGCATTGTTGTGTTACAACATAAATATGGTAACCTCGAAACTTACCTCCTCCATATTTCAGCAGTAAATTTAGATAAAACAAAATACCACACGAAATTAACATAATCGAAAATTGTTAGGGAATAATTATAAAATTGCTGAAAGCATTATGAATAACTAAAATAGGATTTGTATTTATTATGGACACGTCTGACACTCCATAGCGAGTCTAAGAACTAAAAAAAAATAACTCCACAGATAATGTAGATATTGTTTAAATGACGTGAATTACATTCTACAGAATATAAAACTAGTGCAATAAGGATAGTTGATTTTAATAGGTTAACATTTTTTGATTAATTTATTACGTTCTTAATTTAAAGTTTTTTTTATCACTAAGTTGTGCTGTTGTTACGAATATTTACTAATATTTATGTTCATATTTTTTAAAAAAATGTTTTTTACATCATTATAATTTTTTTCTTTTTATCCCATTTAAAAAAATATTCTTGTGTGATGTTGTCTCTAAATTCTTATTTTCTTGCTGAATTGCTAGCGTTTAACTAGCTTTTAACATTTTATTCCACGTTTGTAATAGAATCTACTGATGGAGTAATCACAGAGTATAAAGTTTTTAGACTAAATTTAATTTATCAGATCAGTAGAAGCATCTAAAAGCTTAAGGTTAATCAGATACCTGGGATGAAATAACAGATACCAAACAATTGGGATTTAAGTTGTCTACCAAATTATAATAATCTACCTTACATCATTATTTGATGTTGAATGAGTATATGTTTTGGTTTTATGAATCTCGTAATAAATAAAATGCAAAGGTTTATAATAAAATAAGTTTATTTATTAAGTATATTAAAATAGTTCCTTACTTATTTTTTTTAAATACTTATATTTCTAATCTTCTCAATATATTTAATAATAACTTAGGGTGCATCAATCACATTTCTTCCTGTAGCATTTCAGGAAACAGATCAATGACGTCTTTCAAGAGACAATCTTCAGCCATCTACCAAGTGTTTCAGTTACTTTCTGTGCTGCGTTCCTGAAAATAAAGTTGTAAAAGTTAATATTATGTTATAAGTATTAATAACTAAAATTTATATATTATAGTTCTGCAATTAATAATTACATGGTAATTGCATCTATTTCAGAATAATAATAAAATTGCTATTAATACATTTTAAGAGGGGATGACTCTATGACTTACTGGTCTGAAATAAAGATTTTTTAATTTATTTAAAGGCTTCATTTGATTTTTTTTGTAAAGTTATGATGATGCTTTTATTTTTAGTAGCACCATATTGTTGTAGAAAAGGCAGATCATTTTTCACCAGGATGAAATTGTGATGTAGTAAAAGCTAGTAAAAACTAGGATATTTATAGAACATTATATTTTTTGCCTTTACAACCAGTTTTCAGTTATAACAGACCTTATCTGTCCATTGACTATAATGATAACATTTTGTCTGACACCAGAGATTAAAAATCATCATAAAATTATAGGTACATTCATGTAATTAACCTGAGAGAGAAGGTTGTAATTTGTGGTCGGCTGCCGCGAGGGAAAAGCGCGGCTTCTATCGTTTGGGCAACTAACTCGGAATCCTCATTGCGACCTATCCAGATAGGCTCACAGTGGTGGCTAATAAAGAAAGAAAAGTCATTACTTATTTTGATTATTTAAATAAAATAAAAAACTTACTTTATCTATAAAAAATCAACCATGTTCTAATTATTGTGACATTTCTAAATGACGGACATGGATAATAATGATTAGAAAAGAGTATTAATTTTTATTTTAAATGCGTTACTTAGATCTCAATAGTCAAATAAATAATTAATTAAAAACAGCCCACTAGACGCTCTCTCTTTCGCAATCCAGAACTTTCTCTCACAAGGATTTTCCTTTTGTTCAGTACAATGGTAAAATTCGGGTAGGTGGATTTTACATTTTCATGAAAGCTGTCATCCTTAGAACGTGTTGGTTTCTTCAAGATGTTTTCCTTCACCGGAAGCTGATGTTTATTGGGGATCTAGTCTGCGCCTTGTCGAGATATAAAGCGCGCACGACGGGTTCATAAACTAAGCTATAATTGCTTCAATTGTTGCTTAATATAATACATATCAAAACAAAGCTGTATAATAAACCTTCTAGCAGTATGGTGTAAGCTGGCTTTGAGGACAGCGTCGAAGGCGTTGCTCGCTGTGCTGAAAGCTCCCCGCATTGCGCCCGCACACGCCCACACTATGCACCCCCCACTTCGTACTAGTGGCGATAGATCTTCTAATAACTAAACATTAATATCAAAGCGTAACAATTTATTAGATATAAGACTCAGAACTCAATATAATACTAATGTAAACATTTGTCACCTCCAAAATTTAACATTCTTTACGTTTCCGCTACCCAGTAGTGTCGGATCGAAGCCTTTTGTAACGAGGATGAGTACAAATTATTTATGAACCATGTTGGCCAAGAGAAAGTCAATAGATGATATTTTTACATGAAAGCTATTGATTTAAATTTTTTTTCTTCACGGGAAGTTCGTTCTATGTGGGGCTCGAATCCACGTCTTTTGAAATGTATAGAGCTTCCGGTCGCCACAAATGAACAGAGCCATTGTCTAAATCATATACCTTAATTACATTAACAGCTATTAATATACAGTGTGGCGCAAAAGTAATCCTCCTATCAGAAAATGCTATAAAATGCTATATATGTATATATAAGGTGGCGCAAAAATAACCTTCCGATGTTTTTTGGCTGTAATTTAAAAAAAAAATGAAAAACTTTGATTCTTCTTGTGGATTATTTTTATTTGGTATTTTAATTTTATTACATCAAGGCAAAATTTATAGCATGTTCTGATAGGAGGATTACTTTTACGCCACCCTGTATAAAGAATCTCTAAGCTTACCTTGACGTTATTATAACTATCCTCGGTAACTAACTGTGATAGACCATCGAATCCGTTTTGTTTTATTTCCGCTCCTATAACCACCACGGCGTCCGCTTTGTTAGAACCCGCTCCGCTTACCGCAGCGCCTGTCACTGTGCTCACAGTACAACCACGAGCCACCAGTCGCCGGGTCAACTCTTTTCCTAACAAATTTGTTGTATTTGTAACCTGAAAAAAAATTGATTTATTGTTAAAGCGATAATTTGACAGCCTTCGTGATGCAGTGACTACCCCGTCAAGGCTGTTAAGGTAATTGATGTCCCTGTTCCGGTTCCGGAGAGTACATGTTTTGTAGTTTGGTTGGTAGGTTGCAATCCCGCCTAGATAACTGACAGCTTTACAATTTTAACCATGAAGACATCTCTGTGCTCCACCTGTCAAAGTATTGTCACGGGCAGACGTATCACTTACCATCACGTGAATGTCCGGCTCGTCTCATCGCCTCTCACTTGACATCATAAGAAATTTAAGTCAAACGTTAGCCCGTTATAAATATAAAAGAGGGTTCCGAATAAATATTCTAGGTGAATAATATTCATAACAATAGCATATTTTGTATTGTACATGAAATAGTTTAAACAATAGAATTATTACTTAACTCTGGAAATTTATCATCATTACTATTCCTTTAGTAGTTTTTAATAAGCTTAAGTAATTTTGTAATGTCTTTTTTTGTAACTTAGCGAGGAGACGATCAGAAATTCCATTCTGCGACAGGCACTGGTTTAAAATGCAATTGCATTTATTGATATCGATTATTACTAAAAGATTAGTTAATAACTTACTAGAACATTCTTTATGGTCCGCCGTTGGTTAGTGACCTTCGATCTAGCGGTGTACGCCAAGAAAGCAGAGGTCAGCAGCAGCAGAGAGCCACCCTCTAATGTCGCCAACAGCCGCCAAGCGATCGCAGCTCCATCTTCTACGGCGTCCGTCATTACCATCTGAAAAACAATCGTCATTAATTATTGAACAGTATCCGTTTCCGCTATCCGAATCAGCATAGTTACTTTTTTTATATTCAATTAAGTGACGAGACGAGCACTAATATTTGCAGGATAGTCTTAGCTGCAGAAATAGACGCTGCGGTGGTACCTACGTAGACACGGTCTCCGACAACGGACATCTACCAGCAGCTTTTTTTGTTAGAAAGAGAATAAGATAGAAGTTGGAATAAAAAATGTTTTTTAAAACTATGGATGAGACAAATAAGATTGATTACGCCACCTATCAAATGTTTTTAGTATTTTTATCGTCGTATCTAGATATCTAGATATATATATATATTGATTTCCACCTGAAGAGATTCATCACGATATCAATGGAATCATAAGGCATAGAGACTTGAAATTTAGTAGGAATATTCCTTTTGCCGAGTATGGGTCAGTTATAAACGGATTTTACAAAATTCTCTCTCCAAATGGAGTGGCGTGAGTTTTACGGCTAGCAAAGCACCCGTGGAACAGCTACATATATATACATATATTAAAAAACCTGACTTACCATATATATCATTTGCCATATTTATATTTGTCAATAGACTCAATTTGTTATAGCTGCCGTCTTAAAATGATTTATGTAGATACTTGTCGACGTTACGCGAAGATCGTCCACTCATCGATCATTGCTAAATCGACCATAGTAAATCATAGAACGGAAAAAGACAATTTTGAAGCAATTTAAAAAAAAACTGCGTATTTTATGTTGAACGTGTATTTCAAAATTGTTGTATGAAAATTTCTCAAAGCTTAAGAAACTTGTTAAATTAACACACTAAATCTTTATGATTATGTGTTACGTGTGTTTATTTAACGGATGTATGCAACCGTACTTTATTTTTTTTTATGTTTGTTTATTTGCGTACTAGACCATTAGCCAGATTATCACCACAGATAATAAAATTACGATTATACGTTTAAATTGTATTCGCAGGTCGAGTACAAGTGTTGTAAGTTGTGAAAATATTTTAAACAATAATTTACCAATCCAGACTTTGTCAGCGAGGTAAATACACGGTCTTAAGACTAGACACTAGTAAGAAAAGGCCTAGAATTTTTTAATTTATTCTATAAAGAGATGAGAAGAGTCAGTCCTGCAGCTGAAGGTAAATTATATGCCTGTCTATACCAAGGATACCTGGTTAGGCACACAGCATTATATTGTACTCGTCGCCTTAAGGCATTAAGCATCATTACCACAACAATTAGACTAGTTACAACGCCCTTCAAACGGGAACACGGTAATGTTTGCACAATACTGTTTGTCGGCTGCTATTGGAGCTGCGATAGTATTTACCTTAACGGTCCTCGACAGCAGAAATGTACCACCAGCCTCGAGTCCAAACAATAGTAACATTAAGCGAGCTGTTCATATGTAAATAGTAGCATCCATTGTTAGCCTATTATTATCCTTTACTTAATTATTTATTAATTCTTTAACAGTTTTGTTTTGTTAAATATAAATCCTCTTGTCTTCTCATTTGTTCTGTAAACGTGTTGTTTATGTACTAACATTAACAAGCATACAAAGGACCTTATTTGTAAAAAGAATGAAAAAAAATTTGAAGGATTCGCATTTCTAAGTAAACTTCATTAGCGCTATATAAAAAGCCTTCTGTTAGTCTCGTCTAGCCGTGTATTGCGCAATTCAACAATTCTATGAAAGAAATATATTTTTTTTATCTAATAAATGATACTGCGCAGTTTTTAATCAATGAAAAAAAGACAGTTTTCTTTCCAATCAACACATTTTTTGTCTTTCTTGTATGACAACGCCTAGTACCTTGCAGAGTCTTTGTTCCGTAGACAGGTCAAAGTTCTAGCTAAATATAAACAAAAAGAAATTCCGATACCGGGAATCGAACCCGAGCCTCCTGGGTGAGAGCCAGGTATCCTAGCCACTAGACCATATCGGATATGTTTAATAAGTACAAGTAACAGTGTCTATATCTTCTTTATACCTTTTTGTGTCTTGTCATCATGTTATCATATTTTATCATGGTAATGTTTTCATCAATATTTACTATACTTCTAAAACTGATATTAATTTTATTTATCATAAAACTGTGTATAATACAAAAGTTTATGTTGAGTCTTCTGAAAACTATTTAAAAAATATATATCGGAAGAACTGAATTGAATATGAATCATCTACATCTACCTACACTCCTATATCTAACCTTGATTTGATGCAGGAAGTCATCTGAGAAAGGTCGCGGTGACGTGGAATGGGCCCCGCTTAGATTAATCTATACATATATTCAAATAAAAGAATCATCTGTTGTTTATATCAAAACACAGCTTTTAACTTTTTTTTATTCAATCATGCGGCAAGACGAGCGAGACATTCACCTCATAACAACGTGGCGGTTGTTAGGATGATATACACTGTACCACATTGCGCTCGTCGCCTCATACATAAGATGTTGTGTCTCGTCACCCCAGTAACTACACTAGCTACAGCATCCTTCAAACAGAAAAACAGACCTGTTTTGCGGTAGAAATAGGTACTGCGGCAATACCTACGTAAACACACCTGTAAAGTAGTATTAAGTATCCAGTTCGTGTATTGAATTTGTTTTGAATTGAATTTGATTTGTATTGAATTTCTATCGTTTATAATCCTATGTTTAATTGTAAATTAATGCAGTATTGTTTGTATAAGCCGCGCAAACAACAAACAGCCAAGCAAACACAAGCAAAAAAAAACCTGTCCTATTCAATCGGCATTAGACAGCTGTCCCGTTCATTTCTATTGTGTTCAACCGCACGCTATACGGCACTACACGACAATTGTTCTTACTGCAAAGGTCTTTTTGCTTCAATTGAATAAAAAAAAGGCGTTGAATTGTTCTCGCAATGTTCATTTAGCTTCGGAGCAACTACCAAAGCTTACAGTTGAAGGGGAATGAAGAACTGGTAGGTATCTCTGCGGCGTCTATTTCTAGTGCCAAACAGTAATGTACAAACATTACTGTGGTAAGTTGGAAGAGCGCTGTAGCTTTCTATTCTCTGATGTGTTGAGCGCTTGGTAGTCATATTGACTCTTATAACTCATCTGATACTGGGTTCGTGGATCCGGGTCCACGGCCTGTTTGTAAAACAAATTACTACTCGGAGTGTAGTTATCCGACGGCGGATTTTTGATTTCTGGCGAATATACTCGGTTGTCGAAGACGGGTTAGAGTCCGTTTTCCGACCGCCTTTGCTTGTATCGGAAGCTCTGGGCGGTGAGGACCGCCCCTGATCGCAGGTGTACTTCGTGTACGGAGTGTGTGTGTGGTAACATGGGTGTTGTTGGTGATGATGTTATTTCGTGTAGTGTGCGGGACCTCTGAGAGATGTCGAGGCTAACGCATCGCGTGGTCTGCGCTTATTGATGTTGGGATTCGGTGACAGCTCGTAGTCGGTCGCTTTGTCCGTTAGAGGAATGGGATGAGATGACGCCTTGTCAAAGCAGTATGGAGCTGTAGCTATAGCTAATGAAATTACTAGTGCCAACGAGACTCAACATCTTATGTTTCTAGGTGATGGGCGCAATCAGGTAACATCCTCATAAACGTTTCGCTCGTCCTATTGCCTTATTGAATAAAAAAAAGAAGACACTATCATTCACTCATAATCCACACTGACCTGCAAAATTGAACGATGACGTCACGTCATGACGTCAGAAATAGGTTCTGCGGTGATACCTACTGAAATAATCTCTGGCAACAGAGACCTACCACCAGTAAAATAACTAATTTAGTAAAAAAAATCTTAAGTATATAATAATTTAAAAAATATTTAGTTAAGTGATCAGCTCTCTTAATGTTCCTGCTGTTAGGACTCAAGGAGTTCTCTCATAAAGAGAAAGCCAAGGCCATTCACCGTGTTGATCGACCGTGGGTGACTGATTGTGGCATATCCCTGAAGGCTGTTGTTCTTAAATGCCGGTTTCACTATATTTTCTTTACGGGTAGTTCAAGCTCAGTGGAGTTCGAATACCGCCTTAAAGCTAAACTACCACGACTCCAGAACATTTACCAACGAAATACCATTTACTGATATTAATATTTAATTTACTGGTGGTAGGTCTCTTTTTTATTTTTATTTTTTTTCTATTGCCGGCCAGTGCGCTCGCGCCGCGTATCTTCAGCGCAGGACGCCCGCTGAGCTGGAGGCGTTCACATGTCTCACGACGCCATCTTGCCACAGAGTAAATGATGTAGAAAAAATATTTTTTACGATGGTCTCTGTTGCCGGACACCGTCTAGGTAGGTACCATCGTAACGCTTATCTACTGCTCGCAAAACATTACTGTGTTCCGGTTTGAAGAGCGCTCCTGCTAGTGTAATTACCGGAGTAATGATACCCAACATCTTGTCTCTATGCGACGATCGCAAATGGTGCTGTGTATAACATCTTAGCTAGCGTCACATTGTTATGAGCGGGAGTATCACTTATCATCAGGTGAACGTAACGTTCATTTTTTTTCAAATAACACTAAAACATGTTTTAAAAAAAAAATCAACTATCTTTATGGCTCAGCAGGTGACCGTTTGCTTTGTAGCAACCTTCCGCTATATTGAATCCGGGGCTATCTATATAAGTGGTAGAAATTGGATGGTGGTAGCTTCTTCCATGGACGGTCGATAGCTACCAACTTCATATAGTCAATTTGCTGTTATAACGGGCATTACTGTATTTCAGTTATCATTCAGTTAAATCAAATTTTACTAAATTCGATATGATTGTTACTTAATATAATAATAAAAGTTCATAATAAACAACAAATGGTTTGAGGTTATAGTTAATTTCCAACGATCCGATATGGTCTAGTGGCTAGGATACCTGGCTCTCACCCAGGAGGCTCGGGTTCGATTCCCGGTATCGGAAACCATTTTTTTTCCTTTAAATATTAATATCAGTTTTTCTATATATCAATGTGATGTAGTATGTAATATCGATTACTTTTTGTATGAATTTTAAAACGATTTTTTTCCAATGTCTTTGTGCGCAGTTGATACTATTGATGACTTCTACAACCTTATCGGAGTCAGGTCTCAATCCGGAAATCAAAAAGTAAAGGTAAATATATAAATATACGTTTATATATATTAAAGTTCTAATGGCGTTATATTTTATCTGCGATCTAGTTTACTTTCTAAACCAGTAAGCACGGGCGACTGTTTACTTCCTGAGTTTACAAAATGCTGCCAATTACATTGTTATGTGACTATGGGCTTAACTAATACAGCAATTGTATTAATTCATTTATATTAAGACTCAATTATTTTAATAAATACATTGTAAAGAGAAGGAGAGTAAGAAATAACAGTTACTCATAGAAGAGAATTTATCTTTAAAAATCGCTGATACTCATATAAACACTGTGTTTCAACGAAGGACGAAATCTAGTATCTTATTATCCTACTTAGATTAATAATAAAGTTAATTAAATAAATTGATTTAATTAATAGTAAAGCACATGTTAAAATGTTTACACAGCATCCATTTCTTTTTCTCAAGTAAGCACCGAGATGTGCCGCAGATTCACCTAACGCTTGTTCTTTTTTATATGTCTCTAGTTAGAATGATAAGCAGGTGTTAAAGTCTGATTACTTCAGTAATTACATTAGATGTAGCGCCCTTCAAACCTGAACATTTTTAACTTTGCACAGTACTGTTAGACAGGAATAAACGCTGTGGTAGTACTTATATAGACGGTCTCCGGCAACAGAGCCCTACCACCAGTGACCCACATTGTGGTTTTCATCCTGAAATATATTGTTAAGAAAATCTGGTAAATTTTAATGACTGCATGGATTGTCTCTGGCTGCAGCGGCCTTCAGCTACCGGATCTTTATACTGGTTTGAATCCTTTGCATAAAGCAGCAATACGGTTACCAACCCCCTGAAAAACCAACCTGAGAAGATTTTTTAAAATTCGGATTACGAAAGAGGCAAGAGGAGAGATGGGGGTAAGTTATGAGAAGAAATCTCAAATATTGTTTAATTTTATTATTTTTAAATTTATATTTACTTCTGCTTTCGAGTAGCGTCTAATTTTGAAAGGTATGTGGGTAAATATAATTTTAAAATCACTGGAGGGATTATTGCGTACCGGAAGTTCGAAAGGTTACCTATTATTACAGAGGTCTCCTAGGAAATCGGGAAGGGTTGGGAATTCTATATGCTATATAATTATTTTTATACCTCATACTAAAACAGTGATATTGTTTTACGCATTTATCTATATGTCTACCTGTTACATACGTTACTTTAAATCGCTTTAGTGACTTTAGTTTCATTGTTTGAAAGCTGACAAAAGATTAACAGACATTTTAAAATTATCTTAAATGTACTAGATAATCTCTAGTGAAGTTATCTAAAACAAAGATTTTTGATGATGTAGTCACTTATCAGTTATTATGGCTCAACGTAAGCATAAACTATAAGTATAAATGTGTTTGAAATGAACAGTTAGCGGAGATCATAGGTTAAGCAAGAGTTCCGGGTTCTAGTAACTCTTTTGTGCGCTACAGGGTCAACTAACAAAGAAATATGAATTCCTCGAATTTAAATAGGTAATTAGCCTAAATGTTTACGACTAAGACAGATTAATTATTAAAATGATGTTCTTTCACGTTTTAGATCTACAAGTCTTTTCTACTAAGTCTTCTAAGTGTACGATCAGATTTTTATAGAGATTTGTCTAAACTATGCCACATCCCTGCAGCGGCTTAAAGAAAGGAAGGCTGGTCATGCTTTAAGACCATATTTCCTTCTTGCACCTTTTAATATAAACAATAAATTAAACATGAATAAAGAACATTAAATATAGGTTTCATCAATCACGAATCAGACAACAATCATCATCAGACGATAGACGTCCACTGCTGGACAGAGGCCTTTCTTAAAGATTCCCATTGATCGGAGTTATGGAGGAGATATGGAGTTATTTGGATTCCCACCATACTGGCCCAATTCGGGTTGGTGGGAACCAATCTCGTTTGTTGATTAGCAGGGTGCACCACGAGCCCCGTAAGTTGTTGTACGGGACCCCTTACACCCCCATAGACACAACAATATAGTGAATTAATCTACACAAAACCAAGCTCATAACCTAAAAGTTGATGATTTGTATGAAATAAATCATTATAGCTGTTATCCAGTACCACGTGACCAGCATCATCATCAAATATAATATTATCTGTATTAGTAATAAGGTGGCGTGAATGAATCTAAATGACGTTACGTGATTATCTTCCGAGTCTAGGAAAATGAGTGTCATTAGGAAAATGGCTCGATTCAAATACAAATGCGTTCATAGAAAAAACTACATCAGTTTCCTCAATCCTTGAAGAAGACGAGCTAATCAATGTTTCATATAAAAGCCGTTGGTATGGAGACAGATGAAAATATTCCTGCCTCCGCTCACATCTGACCGTGTCGTGGCGATCAAAATGGTACCACTTAAAAAAAATACGACCAGTTAATAAGAATATTAATAATTAAAAAAAAGTAAATGTTAATTTTTATCAGTTAACTATATTACTGTTAATAAAAAAAAAACAATTAGCTTAGGAACTAATTGTAGTTAAGTTTTGATGTAAAGAATAACACATTTGTAAGTCGTAGATGATTCTGTATTATAATGAATTCACAGCTAATGAATTATTAATGTTACTATTTAACACTTGTAATTACGTGTGCGTATGTTGTAAGTTTTAAAATGTTTGCTTCTAATTATGTTTTTATCTAATCACTCGCATATTTACCGCTCATAATAAGGCATGCAAAGAAAAATGTAGCCTTCACTTTCAGCTGAGCTGGTTACCTTAATTTACCTTGAGAACGGTTTTGTGTTTATTTTATTTTTAGAGGCTAATTGTACATTACTACTCTATCAGAGCAAGATCTAGTTCGGTAATGGTGCAGAGTGAGCGGTAACCTTAGTTCACACGATCACCCTTGGATTTGGCGACTTCGTAACGCGTTACCGTACGTAATGTTATTCAAAAGGCTTCAATTCGTCGATCATGGAAGTGTTTCTTCTAACAATGAAAAAAGCTTTATTGATTTCATTCAATTCATAAATTAACTGAAAGCTTGAATTAAAAAATGGTCCACTGCTATCAGTTAAGAAATCGACATATGACAACAGCTTTCACGAACATGAAGTCCACCAACCTCTTCTTTGTAAAATGGATGGATAAAAGTATCTGATTCTCTCAATGTTGGAGAAAGCTCTAGTCCCAAGTGATAACATTAAGACAACAGTTCATTATCATTATTATTATCACGACAATCAGTTCAGTATACTCAGAGAAAGACTTGGAGGAGACCATCCGTCGCGGTAAGAACCACCGCAGCTCTTATTTCTGCCCTCAAACACTCCCCTGTGTTCTGATTTAAAGGGCGTTGTAGCTACTGAAATTACTGTGGTAATGAAACTACATCCCCTGTCTCAAAGCGGCGAGTACAATGTGGTACTGTGTGTATCATCTTTATCAGCGCCACATTGTTATGAGCAAGCGGACCATTAGTTGAAGGTCTCGCTTGTGTCGTTTTCTCGCGGACTAAAAAAAAAACGTCTTATACATTGTTAAAACATTTTTGTCACTAGTTACATTTTTATGAACTGAAATGCGTTACAAGGACTGACGGGTCGCATGAAGTCCTTGGTCCGGATTGCACGAACCGACTCGTTTCTATCCACCTTATTCGTGCAGCTGCCGACGGCATGTTTATGTTACTTCCGAAACTTTATCACAGATGAAAATACAACTAATTGTGATTTTCATTAGTTTTTTTTATATGATTTAAGTTAACTATAATTAAAACTGTTTACAAATAAGAAATATACATTGAAAGATATTTTAAAGACATGGTCAGTTCAAAGGTATATTGTTTAATTCTGCCATTTTCATATCTTGTAATTTTTTTCCTTCTATCTCTATCTCAGTCTATCATATCTTTAACTTAATCCATTTAAAGATAAGTAGACAAATAAAAAAACCTTAACCAATCAGTTTTTCTTACAGGAAAACTAATGAATTTTTAAACTTGCTATTTACAATTAGTATATCACATTTTTTTTGTAATACTCTGTAAATTCTTACACTTTTCTTTGTCAATTGACAACCCTGTATTAGAATGTCCGCTTTACTTGAGGCCGGAATGACTATTTCCGGACAAACGTGGACCTGTTTGGGCGCCTTTCCTCACGAGAGGTCAAATAAAACCTTGAAGCGACACTCGATCTAAGTGAGATAATATTACACAGCAGTAATAAGATCTCCGATCGTATTTCAAGTTTTATTTATTTATTACTATATTCTATAATCTTAATACTACCTTAATATTATCTGTATATTTTTAATATGAAGCCAGATGTAAATTAGCAAATTATTATTACAGCATCCGTCATATTGACAATAACTCTATTCAAATTTCTATTAAATCTTTATACAAGAATTGTAATTATAGGCATTAATTTTAACTATATGGTTATTAATTTTTTTTTATGGCAACGTTTGCGCCGCAGTTTTATTGACAATCGTTGCGGCTTCATCAGACTCAGGGCTCGCGGAGCCGGTTTCCGCGAGCTAAAATAATAAAAAAAGGAAAAGAAACTAAAAACGAAATTAAAATTAAACCAAAACTGTAAATGAACACAAAAACACAAACCTGAAACCAAAACATAAAAGTTAAATATATACATATACGAGTATATGTAGATGGATAGTGCTATCGGGGGCGAGATAAGAGGGGTGTAATTAAATATATATACATAGATAAATATACATATGAATTTAAGAAGCGCACGGTGCGCGTCGGATGGTGGCAATGACTATGAGGTGATCGGAGGAGGGCTCGGGCCCGTCCTCCGATCGCCGCCTGTATCGCGAGCTGAGGGCGGTGAGGACCGCCCGGGCAGCTGAATGTGACTTGTCTGCACGGTGTGCGAGCTTGACGGGTGCCTCATCCAGCGGCGGAAGCGGCGCGTCTGAAATGAAGTGAATCCGTGATTGGTGTCTTTACGCGTGGATGTCGTGTTGTGCTGATTGGTATCAGTGGTGAGTGTATCATGCCTGTCGGCTCGACCCTTTGCATCGATGTGGAGCGGAAGCACGTTCTGAGGATGTCGATTCTTACTGGAGGCATCGGGGAGCGGGAAATGGTCCACTGTTTGGTCTATTAGTGGGTTTGAGTGGTGTGTGGCCTTGGTAAAATAATAGATAGCATAATCTTGCATGAATTGTGCTAACGAAGGAAGTTTCAGGTCGCTGTGCAGGTCGATGTTTTGTTGGTACCATTCCGCACCCGTGGCCTTACGGGTGAAGCGATTCTGGATGACCTATATGGATTTAAGTCATAATAGGTCTTATGCAGGCCTTGTACAAGTACACCTTATCTTTTAGAGCTAGCTTGCTAGATTTGTAGGGATTTGAAGGGATCATGTCCGCCCATTACAAAGGCAGCCTTGTTCCTCATTCTGCAAATGTAGCTCTTGAAATTTAGCCTTCAGTCTAGGTTAACCCCGAGGTATTTGACCGAATCTCTCCAAGGTACAGGACGGTCGAAGATATAAATTGGGTTGGGAGTGGAGCGCAAAGAGCGATTGGGGATCCGGGATTTCCTTTTTCTTGAGAAATGTAGGGCTTCGCTCTTGTCCGGGTTGACATCAATTCTCCACTTCCTAAACCAATCGCCTAGGCGCTTGGTTGCGGACTGGAGCAGATTTGTCAACCGGGGCAAGATGGGGCTCGAAAGGTAGAGCGCAGTGTCCTCTGCGAATAGAGCCAGCTTTACCCCTAGGTTTCTAGGAATGTCTCTAGGATTGTTAAAGTTTTAGTTCATACAGTTAAATTAACAATTGTTAAAAAAGTAACTAATTTTAGTTAACTGGTTCTCTAATCATGACGTATCGTTGATACTACAGGCGATGCTAAAAGAAAGATCCATCATACAGTATACAATTTTTTTTATATATATATATCATCATTATCAGCCGATAGACGTCCATTGCTGACCCTAGGTCTCCCTCAAACATCTTCAAATCGATCGGTCCTGCGTTTCTCGCATACAATAGATTCCCAGGATTTTTATCAGATCGGTCCACTTTGTGGGAGGCCTCCCAACACTACGTCTACCGTTACGCGGGCGCCAGTCGATGAACTTACTGCCCCATCGACCGTTGATCCTTCAAGCAATGTTCCCTGCCCACTGTCACTGAGATCTAGCAAGCTTTTGAGCTATGTCGGTGACCTTAATTCTTCTGCGGATTGCCACATAAGGTGTAAGGATTCCCACACAATAACTCACGAGACACAAGCCAACCCCATCTGCTCGTGATGCACCCTGCTAATCAACAGACGAGGCTCTGGTGTCCATCAACCCGCATTGGGCCAGCGTGGTGGGAAATGGCCTAAATCCCCTCAATTGAACCCCTACAAACGACAGCCGCTAGTATCCGGTGAAACCGGAGGTTATGCTGACTTTTTATGTATGAAAGCAACATTCTAGAACAATCTACGTCTAGTCATGTTCTAGAATTAACTTTGAATATAATAACTAAGCCATTACAGTTTGTATTCATTTTGTCAGTTCTGTATGAATGTTCGTTTTTTTTTGCTTACTGTCTGCTAACGATGACTATCTGGTAAAACCTTACTAGGAATCATTACGTCAGCAAGCTTTATAGGTATTAAGTTAACTGAACTTGAATTAAACTCAACTTCGTGACGATGAGTGAAGAAATTTTATAACATCAAGTGAAACAGAAAAATATTCTGAATTATTATAAATACCATTTAATAGTGGTAGGTCTCTGTTGCCGGAGACTGTCTAGGTAGGCACCGCCGCAGCGCCTATTTCTACCGCCACACAGTAGTCTCCAAACGTCACTGTGTTCCGGTTTGAAGGGCGTTGTAGGTGGTGTAATTACTGGGATAACGAGACTGAACATCTTATGTCTCAAAGCGACGAACACAATGTGGTGCAGTGTAAACCATTGTAACTAGCGCCACGTTGTTATAGGCAGGCGTATCACTTACCATCAGGTGAAAGACCGATTCGTCTCATACCTTAATGAATAAAAAAAAACTAAGTGTTATATTGATTTTATACGCTTTTTTTTGTTTATTGTAATAAGTACTACTCAGCGATGGAGACTAGCGAGACGTTCACATTATGGTAAGTGCTACACCTGCATATAACAACGTGGTGTTTGTTGGGATGATATACACAGCATCACATTGTGCTTATATATACGTAGATGTCATTAGCTCAGTAATTTCACTAGCTACAACGCTCTACAAACTGTTACACAGTAATGTTTGGCGGCAGAAGAAGAAACTTCAGTGGCAGCTAAGTAGACGGTCTGCAGCAACAGAGAGTTAACACAAAAAAAATTCTTGGCAATATTATAATTTCATAAGGCAGTGGCGTAATATTGAGAATACTGGTTGGACAAGCATTATACTCGCGTGCGACACCTAAACAAGTATAATGAATGTTAACACTATCTGTAATCTAGATTTAATCGTTCCAGACGTGGAGACGTCATTAACACCAGTATACTTTTTAACACAAGCACTATATTAGTATTTAATCGTTAAAGTAGAATATCTATGCGAAACAAATCGATAATATATTTGTTTTTAGTCGATTAAGTTAATCGTTCACCTGATGACAAGTGATACGCCCGCCCATAACAACGCAGCGCTAGTTAGGATGATATATATTGCACCACATTGTGCTCGTCGCCTGAGACATGAGATGTTAAGTCTCGTTACCCCAGTAATTACACCACATACAGCGCCTTTCAAACCGGAACAAAGTAATGTTTGAACACTACATTTTAGTCTGTAACTACTTGAAGAGAACAGAGACCTACCACCAAGCATACATATGCGTTAATGTATAATGATATGTTTCAGAGAACGCTTTGTTTATTTTATTAGTTTACTTTATTGCAACATAATAACACAGTTGACGGCCATTTTCGGTATTTTTGACAAAAGTCACTTTTTGTGGATGAAATAATTTCGTCACTATGTACGCAGCGCACATTTAAGTACGTTTTTTTTGTGTTTAAAATAATTATAGTGTCGCCGACACAAGACGCTGCGCAAGCGTCGCTATCTGTTTATCACGTAGAACGGTATACATAACAATTGTCCGTTTTTTTATTTTATTCATAATAAATCATTTGTTTGTTTACATTCCTCTAAAATATCTGAAACTAATACACACAAAGTACCAGTTCAGGTTAGATTAGTGGTGGTGGGTCCGTTGTCGAAGACCAGTCAGTAGTTGTTATATCATCGCAGCGCCTATTGCAGCCGACAAATAGTAGTTTGTAAACATTACTGTGTTCCGGTTTGAAGAGCGTTGTAGCTAATATATATATAATTACTGGGTTAATGAGACTCAACATCTTGTCTCAGGCGACGCGCGCAACGTGGTGCAGGCGTCGCCTCGTTACATAAAAGAAAAGAAATCCAACTATTTAGTGTTAGCGACCAGATATTAGTATTCCCCAATATTTTATATGATCTATCAAACCATTATCTGAATATATATAACAGAAACATCCCTATTTTATGCAAGGACAATGTTGTGCATTGAGGCACCCTAACTAGCGGCACATTGTTATAGGAACAAATGAGTTCGGCTCGTTTCATCCAATAACAAATATTGCATGCGTTATTGTAATACTTACGTAATAATTCTGTCGACGAGGAATTTTATCGAAGTATCCAAACTTATATAACACTTATCTGAGTAACCATCACAGCAAAGAGTAAGCTAGTTTTAGCCGGCTCCATAGACATAGCCGGAAGCAATATGGATTATAAATTATATGCAACATTTTATCCTGATAGTCAATAAACTTATTTTAAAAGAACTTGAAAATAATTTTAAATTTAAAATGCAAAATAGTGTTACTTAAACTGAATACGAGTACTTGTGAAGGTTTTATTGTTTAAGTACTTTTATTTATAAAGTGCATGTGAGAACATACAACACTTGCCTCTCAATTAAAACTTACGTACAGTACGTAAAACTTAGAAAAATCTATTTTCTTTCATATAGGACATAAATATATATCAATAGTAATTTTTATGTGACTAATAAATCATTGAATAATTGCAAAAACTATAAAATTTCTTTTTTTGTTTTAAGTTTTGTTTTATTTTATTACACTACTTAAATAATTGTATTATAAATGTGATAAATGGTGGACGATAACGGCAATTTAAAAAAAATTACATTCTACACATACATAGCCCTTTCTTTATTCAAGGAGTTTTTTGTTTTATTAATGCTATTTTATTTTAATTATTTTTATTTACACAGTTATCGTAATAATTTCAACAATAAAAAAAAGTTACGTTTGTGTAGAATTTTTTTTTATAATATTTTCGATACAATTTCTATACAAAGATAACAAAATTTTTTAATATTTATTTATTAAAAATATGTTCATATAATAATTTATTAAACTTACCTATGTCCTGACAAATTCCAAATGTTCGCAATAAATGCTCTCAAAAATATTTTAGACACTTATTAAAATAATCTGAACAATTTTACTGTAAATAGTCATTGTAAATAATTAAAATACTATATATATTATTTACAAAAAAGAAACGATGAAACAATGGACGTGCGGTTAGAGAGAAAAGGCGCGAAGTTTAAACTTGGAACGAAGTTGCCAGTGCGGCGAGAGTCGCGGCCGGAGAACGAATGCTAGGTTCATTTTCGTTGGCGCGCGAAACCGTCGTTGCGTAAATGAAAAAAAATAAATAAAACAAACGCTCACCTTGATTTCCCTCCAAATAGAGGAATGAACTTACCTTATGACCAAACTTATTTTTATCTTAATAGTTATATCTCCTATTCTACGATGAGGTGTAGCACTTGGTAGTAATTTGGAATTTTACAGCTCATTGATTACTGGGCTCGTGGACCCACGTGGTTCCACGGGCTGTTTTAATTCTAGTATATACTAGCCTAAAACTTGGAGTGTAGTTATTCGACAGCGGATTTTTTCTATGTGTGTGTCCGGTTTTCTTGATTTTTAGCGAATTTACTCGTTTAGCGAAGAAAAGCTTGGATTCGTTCTCCGACCACCTTTGCCTGTATCGGAAACTTTGCGATAGTTTTATCTGTTTGTTATTATGTAAGTCTGTCAGGTTGTTATACTTTTGATTTTATAAGAAAATTAATATATAAAAAGAGCAGGTATACTACCTTGATAAAGAATAGACCATTCAACCATCTAATCGCCAAGCTGTAATTACGGGATGGCGCCATGCCACATATCCTGGGGGGTTGTTTGATCTCTTTTGTTTTCTTCACCGGAAATTTATGCTTAGTGAGAGTTGAACTTGCGCATTTTCGATGAGATGAAAATATAGCTATACATTATAAATCGTATAAGCTTAGTGTTCTCTAATATTTAATGATATTAAATATTACAGATAATAATATAAATGGTATCCGAATAAGATAAATGGATCCAGATGATCATTAGCTATGCTATTATAGCGAAAAGATTACTTGCTATTATAGGTGTGGCAGCTAGTACAGGTACGAGAAGTACCATATCCAAATAACTTTATCACCATCCAAGCTCCATTAACCAAGGGCTATATGATCTTGGACAAGCTGCTGCGCTATAAAAACATGTAAACAATCTATCGAATACTGATTACAGCGAATTGTTTCATAAAAAGTTTGTGCATGGCCGTAAAGCGTTCGTCGTCTTGTGACACAGCATGCTACGGCTCATTAGTACAGTATTTTTATTATACTTGTTATGATATCCTTCAAACCGGAACGCTATAATAGTTACACACAACAGTGGACAATACATACAGTCTAAAGAGATCTGATATTTAAATACGTCATAATACTAAGATGGTGAACTTTAAGTATATTCTCGATATATAATCTTAGAGATGAGACAAAGCGTAGATATGCCTTTTAGTAGAACTAAGATTATTTGAGTAAAGTGAGCGATACATATGAAATATCACTCCAGCAATATCTTTATTTATGGTATTATATACATAGGTGATAATGAACCCGCGGTTGTTTTCCGCGTGGAGATTCTTCGACCTTCTCAAATACAGAGGACGACCATTGAAAGGTTTTTAGTCAGTAAAAATCTAAGTAAGCAGTCTAAACGTTTTTGAGGGTTTATCCCCGAAACCGAAATAAGGAAAAAATAATGAGCTACAAATACAACAACATATGTTAGTTTTGTAATGTACGTGTGTATTATAGTTACTAATATGTTATTTTAACAAATTAAAGCAAAGAAATTAAAGAAAGAAAAACGAGCAAATTTAATAAGTAGTGGTTATATATGTACTGCACATTACTTTTAACTTTTTTTTGCACTTAAATGTACCAGCTGTTAATAGCAAACTAATAACAAATCATGTTAGCCGTACAGTGCGTTAAATATTGTGAAATTAAAAAGAGGTTTCTAGAATAGTTGTTTATATCAAGTGTTACAGAAGTTCTATACTACGTTAATTCTATATCATTGCTCTGATGATTACAGGCGTTGTAATAAATAGATGGCAATAAGCTTGACACGTCGGCGAAGCAGGAATTACTGTTACGGTAATTTACGTAATGTCACTTGGCAGGTTTGTTAGGACAGCGGGTGGATTGCGCCTGCTGAGGACAACCGTCAGGTGAAGATATTTCATAATCAAGATGTTTGGAGTGAGCCGAGATTGTATCGTCACGTAAAAAGTAGACTGCTTAGCTACTTTGGCATTTGTGGCTGCGGTTTTCTATCTCTGATCGAATGTTCCGATAAAGACCCAAGGTGGTACGTGAGTGCCAAGTGATTGATGACGATTTCGAGCATAAAGCAAAATGGAAGTGAAAATTTAGAGAAACTTGTTCCCGCCATCCTATAAGATATATTGCTAGAAAAAACTACCGTTTCTGTAATCTGATTTTTTTAAGACAAAATCTTTTCCATCAGCTTCATTTCTAGCTTGATTCATGGTTGTAGCTACAGCACAATGCATACATATCAGCTAACTTCTAAATAGCTGCAAAAGCAACAAAACATCACCTCTACCAAGGTTTTGAGAACATTTTTCATGGTGGTACGTCTTCGTTGGGAGAAACCGTCTAGGTACGACCGCAGTTCTTATTTCTGCCGCAAATAAGTACTGTGTTCCGGTTTTACGGGCGCTGTAGCTAGTGTAATTACTGGGGTAATGAGGTTTAACATCTCATATCTCAAGGCGACGAGCGCATCATGGTGCTGTGAATACCATTCTAGCTAGCATCACATTGTTACGGGCGGACGTACCACTTACCATCAGGTAAACGTCCCACTCGTCTACTCCCTTAATCAATAAATAAAGAATAAAGAAGGCAATTAATAAAAAAAATCCGTTAAATCAAAATCCTACAATGTTATGCGCTATACTAAATACCCTTTAGACTATGATCTGTTTAAGACAGTTAACGAAGCTTTAAACATCACTAGAGCATAAGTTCAGATGCTGTTCAACTAGTATGTGGAAAAAGTAGCTTTTCCTTTTGTTAAGTCTGTCTAAATAGGTACATTATGTTCCAGTTTGAAGGACGCTGTAGATAATGAATTTCCTATAACGAAATTAATGTGATGTGATAAACGTCTCAAAGCCTCATTATTACAGTAAATGTAGTAATAAGCTCGGTGGTGGTGGTATAACTGCTTGTCTCGTCGCTTTGAAGTTTAGAAAAAATCTCGTAGGAAATAATGAAATAATTTATTCCACATGTGCTTCCGGTGTGTTTCTACAGGACACACGTAATGAAACAATTCGTCCGTTTTGCGTAATGCTTGCGGTAACTAACGGTTGGACGTATCGGCGGAAATCTACAAGTGCACTAATTGTATAGGATATCCTGTGCCTTGCAACTGTTCTTAATTACATGTATCAAGAGCTATTTATAACATTACTTGAAAATAAAATATCTGCACTTACAGAATTCTTTAAAAACGACCACTTCGGCTGGAAATGGCAGTATAAACCTACCCCTGCGGTCCACCGGCACGCATCCGAGGTGAGCTCACGGAACAGAGAGACCTGGTATCAGAACTGAACTGAAGCGGGCCATCTCGGGCCGGCCGGGTAGATTCCTCTTAACTTCACCGTGGGTGACCAAGCCACGGCTACTAAGCCCCACAGCCACGATAATGCGGAAACCTGTTTAGGGGCCACCCTGCTAATCAACAATCGATGCTCTGGCTCCCACTAACCCGCATTGTACCAGCGTGGTAGGAAGTGGCCCACGTCCCCCACATAAACTCCTCCAAACGACTGAAGGTAACGAGAAACCGCTGGAAGTGGACGGCGCTAAACCGATCGATGTGGAGATCTTTGGGTGAGTCCTATGTCTAGCTGTGGAGGTATATCGGCTGATGATGATGATTAAATTTAGTATTAATATTTTTTAGTGTTGATACTGAAGTTCAATATTTCATATTTTTTTTTTATTATAATTAAGCGATGAGACGAGCGGGACGTTCACCTGATGTTAAGCAATACGCCTGCCTATAACAACGTTACGCTATTTAAGATAATATAATGCACCACAGTGCGCTCGCTGTCTGAGACATGAAATCTCGAGTCTCGTTAACTGTAATTACACTAGCTATAACGCCATTCAAACCAGAAAATTGTAAACTTCACATAGTACTATTTGTCGGCTGCAATAGAAGCTGCGGTGATACCAACCTAGATAGTTCTCCGGAAACAGGGGTCTACCACCAGTAAATATTAGATGTGAAATTCCGAGTAATTGAATTATAGTCTTTTTAATACAGTATATACTACAAAGGGTACTAATATAAGGGTGGAGGAAGACCGAAGAAAGTGTGGATGGATTGTGTGAAAGATGACATGTGTAAGAAGAGTGTGAATTCAGATATGACGGCTGATAGAGGAATGCGGAAGAGAAGTACATACTGTGCCAACCCTACATAGCTGGGGGAAGGGCAGGAGGAAGAAGAAGAAATACAATATATACTATAATAATATTTGATATTCTTTATTAACATGACCGGAGTAGCAGGAGCTGGTTTATTACTTAAAATTGATATTGAAACAAATACAAATTAATTGTGGAGAGATCTGGCCTGCAGTAGATCTTCAAATTTTAGATTTATCTGTTATTATTCAGCTTGTTCCTCTTAAAATTAATGATTTAACATAGTTTACTTTACATCGCCTATAACACTAAATTAGTTTAAACTTGTGATCATTATAATTGTTAGAATAACGTTAACGTGTATCAGTTTTTATAAAGTTTTGGTTTTATATTATGAAAGTTATGACTTAATAAAAAATTGTCTTATTAGTATACTAGTAAAAAAGAACATGTGTGTTTATCAGGCATGCGAAATAAAGAATCATACTATACATCCTCTTAGTTAATTCAGCGTGACTTGTGAAGTGCCGGTAAATTACGTTCGCAACTACTCTTTGCGCCCAATACGGTTATCTGATGGTTCAAACCTAATTTTACCAATTATACAGTCATAAATATATATTTTAGGAGTTACCTAAAAGGTTTTTAAATATTTTACAACTAATAGGAAATACATTATAGTCTAAGTCTTCAGTATAGTCTAAATATACAGTGTGGATTACTATTGTTATATATTAAATATTTATTAAAAAAAATTAACAGTTGAGCGAACATGGGAAACTTAATAAGACAGTCGCATTTGTTCTACCTTACAGTCTCTGTCTATTGTTCAACGGTAACAATAACATTTTTTTTTTATTATTACCTAAAAACTTTCTCATCCAATGTAACCTATTTATAACCTAGTTGCATATTTATTTAAACTAATCCAATTATTTTGTTAGGTGAGTAAATAACAAACAATAGTGTCCATTTATGAACCAGTCGAGAAGTTATCTTTCAAACGCTAATATTAAGTAACTGAAATATTAAGTAATCGCAACCTTTCACAGAGATTTCATAGTTATGTCATTTATACCCGCAAATATTATTCCGTTTTTTATTCTAAACATTTTCGAAACGCGAATTACATAAGTTAGTGTTGCCAACTAATGTAAGGTGAGGAATAAAATCTTGCGGCTAATCGTAGTAATGATTCTATTTTTGGATTCTTTTAAAACACAAGTGTTGATAACGCAATTCTAAAAGCAAATAAATTAAATAGTCCGCTCAATGTTGCCATTATGAGCCTCGGGCAAGTGGAGAATATCACGTGTCACAGAATCTTTCTCGGATCTTTGTATGTTTCCTCATAATATTTACATTTATCGGGAGCTTGCAGCTTAATGGGAATTGAGCCTGTCTCTTTGTAATGACAGGTTCAAAATAAAAGAAAAAACGAATAGACATTTACTTTATATTTTATCTTAAAATCAGAACATTATTGACCTTGTCTTTGACGGAGTACCTATGGTAATTGTTTACTTCTGCTTGTTTTGCAAATTTTTTTTTGATGTCTGGCTTTAAAAAGTATATTAACTAAAACACCATGCTATCTAAATGCAGAAAGTAAAAATAAATTTAATGCTAATTTAATCGCTGAACGATTTAGGACCGGACCAACAACCAAAAAAATTATGTAACTATAATAATTGGTAGTGTATATAAGTGTATACTCTACCAGGTGTTGCCATATTTAAGTTTTTTTGTTTCATGTTTCCTAACAATGCGTATGCTCTTGTCTTAGAAGGTGAGTGTCGAGGTACGGCTTGAAGGTTATTATGTACCAAGGCGGATGTTTCGCCACAGATTTAATTTGCTCTCGACTGTCAAAATACTAAATATAGTTGTGATAAATTTATATAATTTTATGGAGCGAATTATATCCAAAATGTGATGTAGACATCGTATCCGAAATATCTAAATAACACTCTATTGAATTGGTTCAGTAAGAGAAACCAAATTGCGAATCTGTAAGTCATCACTGGCAACACGTACTGTTCCAAGACTTCGATCTTCAGACAATGAGAGATTTATGAGACAATGGTCGGAGCGCATAGCTCGTAGAACCGATGGTCGTTGTGGTCTTAAAGTGCTGGAATGGCAACCCTACACCGGAAAGCGCAGCTTTGACAAACTCCTCACTGGGTGAACCGATGACAATAAAAGAATCGCACTGGATTCAAACAGAGGAAGAACGTGCTTTGTGAAACATATTACTAGAGACCTAAGTCCTGCAGTGAACGTCCATCGGTTGTAATGATGATGATGAATACGAGAGAAGTTACAAGTCCACATTCAATGCTTAATTTTATATTTAATTAGTGGGTAAGTTGCTTCCTGATGAACCTATACATCTACTGTATTTACTGGTGGTAGGTCTCTGTTGCCGGAGACCGTCTAGGTAAGTACCACCGCAGCAACTATTGCAGTCGTCAGACAGCAGTGTGCAAACATTATTGTGTTCCGGTTTGAATGGCGCTGTAGCTAGTGTATTTACGGGAGTGACGAAACATAACATCTTATGACTCAGATGACCGGCAGAATGTGATTCAGCATATGTCATCCTTACTTACTTCTGTAGTAATATTTTCATTACTATGAAAAAAACACTTATAAGTTTTTTGCCTGTGGATCTATCTATTTGTTCCGGGTAATATCCAAGACGACTAAAACGATTTTGTTTGCACTTAGTTGATATATAGCTGTATAGTATGAAGTTGACATATACCTGATACTAATTTGATTGCAAAAACAATCTGCGAAATTACGACACCAAAGATATTTGTTTTCTGTGAATGTTTTTTTATTCATATACTTATAATCTAAGAAAAACTGGAAAACAGATAGTTATTAAAATTGATTGATTGATAGATAGACTCAATCAAGTCACAACCAAACAAATTTCAACTTAATTTTTTCAGAAGTTCTCCTGATGGCCTGCTCATATTAACGTGGAGCTATTAAGAATGATATACACTGCACCACATTATGCTCGTCACCTGAGACAACATGTTGAGTCTCGTTACCTCAGTAACTAAAATATAACAGTTTTGGTTTTTTTTTTAGACGAGCAAGTCGTTCTTCTTATGGTAAGTAATACGCCTGCCCATAAAAACGTGGCGCTAGTTACAGTGGTATGCACTGCACCACATTGCGCTCGTCGCCTGAGACATAAGTTGTTGAGTCTCGTAACCTCAGTAACTAAAATATAACAGTTTTGGTTTTTTTTAGACGAGCAAGACGTTCTCCTTATGGTAAGTAATACGCCTGCCCATAAAAACGTGGCGCTAGTTACATTGCGCTCAACGCCTGAGACATAATATGTTGAGTCTCCTTACCCCCAGTAATTATACTAGCTCCAGTGCCTTTCAAACTAGAACATAGTAATGTTTGCACACTACTCTTTATCGGCTGCAATAGTCGCTGCAATGGTACTTTCTCAGACAGTCTCCGGCAACAGATACTTACCACCAATTGTAGTAAATTTTATTATATTAACATTACTTTCATAATCTGATTACAATTGATAGTTTTATTTTATTAAAAAAATATATAGAAAAAATCCTGTTAGTGGTCCTCGGGATTTAAATTATGAATCATCTAGACCGTGAGCTCTAAAAGTTTGGTTACTGCTGGCTTATAAGGTTTTACGTAATGTTATCTGTGTGTGATTAAACAGATTTCTAAGTAGGGTTGTAAAAATTTCATTTACTTGTACATCGCTGATAGACCCGCCGGTATCGTCTAGGTACATAGGCATGTACCTATCTACCAGTATGCAAACATTACTGTAACTAGCGTAATTACTGAGGGATCGAAAGTTTTACATATGATATTAAAGTAACGAGCGCAATTTTGTTGCAAATTTGATAGTCCCTTCATATTTGCTTTTTTTGGTAATCCAAGGAAGAGACCAGACGAGCGGATCGTTCACCTGATGGTAAATTCAATGGACCACATTGCGCTCGCTACCTCTAGTAATTATACTAATTACAACTCCCTTCAATACAGAACACAGTAATGTTTGCACAGTACTGTTTGTTGGCTGTAATAGGAGCTGCAGTGATACCTTCGTAAACGGTCTCCGGCAAGAGATACCTAACACCAGTTGCTTTCATTGTTACAGTACATCCCGTAACTATAGTCTTAAAAAGAATTCGAATACTAAGAAAAATAATGAATACCAAGTATTTAATACACCCCTATAGCACATATCTAAATGTGTAAAGAAAGACAACACGTTACTGCAAATATGAGACGTACTTCGTTTTTTTACTGCCTCCAAATATTTATCATCAAAACTTGACCTAAATTTCACAAATGACTGTTCGCAGTCACAACGTGTAAACACGGAGCTGGAGATTATTCATCTTCTACAGCCTTCTGCTGATATCTTGCCGGCAATGTCTTGTCTGTGTATATAATATGCATCTTTGTATATATGTTACTACTAGCTGTTCCCCGCCCGCTTTGCTGGCGGTAATATAAAATTATGATTTGGTGACTTTCTATACCAACCGTTACTATAGCAACCGCATAAATAATACCAAATGAAAATTTTTATAAAAGTTAATTAGAAAGAAAAGGATGAAGCTTCTATGAAATACAAAAAAGTGAATAGCCTATAACCATATACAAATCATTCCGCGTCGAATGCTTCTTAGTGTTCTTATGTTGACATTTACATAACCATGATTTCCGCCCGGAAGCAGGGTATCTTTCGAAGATTTCTCCCTGAAACAAAGAGAAGTAATTGCATAGAGTAGAACTTTATAATAACTAAAAAAAATTTATAATATTTTATAGCTTAGAACACTAAAACGAATAACAACTGAAACATTAATTTCAGCCGATTTTTGATTCAATTTTTAAAATAAAAGAAGACTTGACAACTCTCATACATTTATGTTTCAAGATCCCCCATCGTTTTCGTTTTACGTACATATACATACATACATATATATGTATATATAGCCATGATCACATATACATACATATATTGTAGTCATGGAGTCATCATCATTATCAGCCCACAAACGTCCGGTACTGGACATAGACCTCCCCGAAAGATCTCCACATCGATCGAACCTGCGCTGCCCGCATCCAGCTGCTTTCCGCGGCCTTGACATGTCCTTGGGTTAAACAACTTGACCTCAACTTTTTATAGCTTTAAATGACAATGAAATTGTAGTTGGTGAGCCGTTCTCATCCAGAATATTCTGGCTCTCTAACGTTGACAGTCGGTAACTCAGCAACGCTGTGCTGGCGGAAGATTTATAATATAAAAGTGGTAGCTAGCCACTTGAATAACTACCTACTAGCTACTCGGGGCTCTGAATGGACAGCATCTGGACCTTTTACATTTATGGTAGTACTAGCTGTTCCTCGCCTTGCTGACAGTAACATAGAATTAGATTTGAAATTTGTCTGAAATATAAATGGCAGAAGCTATTTCTACCAAATTTTGAGTGTAACTACTATTACATACAGTTTCGGAGATCTGATGATCAAAAATATCTAGATATCTCCTATATATATAAATATATATATATATATAGGTACTAAAAGAAAATATAACTATAAAACATATTTATGTATATAGTTATATGCTTAATTTAATTTATATAGCATATGCTTCTACCTAACGTAGCTCGTTGGTCCAAGTAGCTCGCTCCGCCTAACAGGTTCCCGCCATGTCGTGGCGGAGGGGCTCAGAACACGCGACTTGGTGTTCCACGATGAAGCGAAGAGGAACCTACCCGACCGACTCGACGTGTAGGGCCGGTCCAAGACGGCCGCTCCCGGTTAGAGCTCCGGAGCTCCACCGTAAGCTCACTTAAGATGCTACTACGCTCCGGTGGGCTGCAGGGGCGGCTTTATGCTGCCCTTTGCGACTAAGGTGGAGTCGCGGAGAGAAAGTACCCTCTGCGACTATGCGGTGCCGCACTCCTGACGGTGGGTCTGCGGGGAAAGAGGAGTATCAGTATTGCGATGCGCCGCTCTCCCTATCCGCCGCGGCCGTATAACGAGTGGTGGGGGGCCCAAGATCGGATCCGCCACAGGGAGTCGGAAGAGTTTTCTTTTTTGGCTTCCATGACCTCTGAGTGACGTATTCCGAGGAAACCGCTGCTCGCGTGACTGAACGAGGCCGAGGAGAGGGCTCGCTGTATATTCCGGCGTGCCCCCAGAAAGGTGGAAAAGGAGGAGTCGTCCCTCCCTCCCGCGGTGGGGTTGCGTTATGCAGCCAGCGCTGGTAGGGTTTAGGCCGTGGATCCGGGTCCACGCGCCCAATGTCAGATAAGCTGTTTAAAGTCGAATGGCTCGCAGCGTTATCATCATCAGGAATCTAGCTGGTAGGGTCGCCGATATGTGCGAGAGCGTTCTCGTGACCCTGTCATAAAGCGACGAGGAGGAATATCGTGGGGGTTTTAGTCGGTGCAAGTCCGACATAACCTGTCCTTGCCCTCGCGAGGACGAGTATGCGCAGGTGTTCCCCATGTTAAACAAATAAAAAAAAAGTAGCTCGCTGGTCTAAGTACCTCGCTAGTCTAAGTAGCTCGCGGGTTTAAGTAGTTAGCTGGTCTAAGTAGCTCGCTGGTCTTATGGTTAGAGCGTCCGGCCTTCATTAAGAACGTCGCGGGTTCGACTTTTGGCATGTACCGATGACTTTAATATTTAAGTTATGTACATTTGTGAACTTTAGTAACAACAGCGAAATACAAACGGCGAAGGAAAACAGCGCGAGGAAACCTGCACACGAATTAGGATTTATTATAAGGTGTGCGTGAAGTCACTAATCCGCAGCGGGCCCTCGTGGTAACTATGGCCCAATCGTCCTCATATTGAGGGTAGGCCTGTGCCCTAAGAGTGGAGACGTAAACTGGCTGTTGAAAAAGGAATGCTTCTACCTTAAAGTGGTTATATTATATTATACTTTGTGTATTTCAATGGAATTTTAAAAAAAAGGTGTAAATTAACTGATACCAACTATTTCATGTTTGCTAATGCTAAAATTGTAGTCACGCTCTGGTAATCTGAATAAAGACGTACATTAGAAATAATGTGCAATAACTGAAAAACTATAATTTATATAGGAGCGTAAAGGGTGTCCACACAACAATTCACGGGACCCAAGCTAACCTCACCTGCTCCTGCTGCATCCTACTAATCAACAAACGAGGCTCTAGCTCCCATCAACCCGCATTAGGCTAGTCTGGTGGAAATCCTTGCATATGAACCCTTACAAAAGACGGCCCCTAGTGCCCGGAGATACCGGAGGCCCTGCTGACTAAGGTCGCGGAAAGCCATTGGATGCGGACAGCGCAGGACCGATCGGAGTGCAGATCCTTGAGGGAGGCCTATGCCCAACTAATTTATTCAGCTGATAAGAAGAAGAATTACATGGGGCATGGATGATGAAGGTTGCTCGCCCAGAATATTCTAGTTCTCACTTGTACACAGCGAAAGTACAGCAATGCGGTTATAACGGCAGATCCTTCAATAGACAATAGACGACCTATGTTGGACAAAAGCCTCCCACATCCAGCGGTTGACAGCAACCTTTATCAGACCACGTTCCACCTTATGGAGAGCTCAGTAAAAACTTATATTGTTGAAGCAAACATGACAGAATTAATAACGTAATAGCAATTTCTGCCGACAAACAGTAGCGTGCAAACACTACTGTGTTCCGGTTTGAAGGGCGCTGTAGCTAATATAATTACTGAGGTAATTAGGCTCAACACGTCTCAGGCGACGCACGCAATGTGGCGCAGTATATATTTTCGTAATTAGCGCCGCGTGGTTATGGGCAAGCGCATCACTTATCTTCAGGTGAAGGTCTTGTTGGTCGTTGTGGAATAAAAAAAAAGAATCCTAGAATCTAGCTTAATGTCCTAGGCTAGTTCATGTAATGGAACTAGTAAAAAAAACTAGTTCAGTTAAATAACGTATAGACACATAAGGCTATAGTTATATTGAACGCGTGATACGCGACCTCTGCCTCCATTCGCAGACTGTTTGCTGCAGCCTGAGGTCAAGTGGTAAACCACATAACACCATTTACCGAGCCGGCCTCACCTTAACATAATATTTGGGCAACACGCAGGGTCAAGGTTAAAACAACAATGAGCTGAGATCTGTTGAAAGTGCACAAAAAACGTTATATACTTTTTATAGTGCTGTTGTGCAAGTTTGGTGCAATTGCACGACAGTTAGGCAATTGTGTGCTAGTTATTGTAAACGTATTGAAAATACTTAAAAAAAATATTTTTATTACATTAGTAAATAGTAGACTTCATTACTGATGGTAGGTTTTTGTCGCCGGAAACCGTCAAGGTACCACCGCCGCGCCTATTGCAGCCGACAGACAATACTGTGCAAACATTACTGTGTTCCGGTATGCAGGGCGTTGTAGCTAGTGAAATTCGAACGACGAGCGGTATGTGGTGCAGTTTATAACGTGCTAATTAGCACCATGTTGGTATAGGCAGGTGTGTCACTTACCATCAGGTGAACATCCCGCTCGTTTCTTCCCTTAATTTTTTATTTATTTATGCGATTAATGTTCTTGAACGACTTTTACAGCTAATACGATAGATACATATACGTATAATATATATACATATCTATATATATATATATATGAGCAACGGCAAAGGATATGAGGTCGTTTGAACGGAAGGATATTTATTATTGACTATTTATTTTTTTATTCAATTAAGCGACGAGACGGGAGAGATGTGCACCTGATGGTAATGGATACGCTCGCCCATAACAACGTGGCGTTAGTTAAGATATTATACACTATATCACATTGTATTGGCCGTTTTGAAACATAAGATATTAAGTCTCCCCCAGTAATTTCACTAGTTACAGCGCCCTTCAAACCGGAACACTGTAATGTTGGTATACTGCCGTGTGGCGATGGGAATAAGCTGTGGTAATATCTACCTGGACGGTCTATGGCGTCTGCCGTTTCAATGTTCTTAATACTGAAACTTAGAGCCTCACAAGCAAGCATAGGGTGTAAGGGGTCCCGCACAATAACTCACAGGACGCAAGTCAACCTCATCTGCTCCTGGTGCACCCTGCTGAATAACAGACCAGGCTCTGAGGAGCTAAGGCCCAATTCCCCTCAATAAACTCGTCGATGTGGAGCTCTATGAGGGAAGCCTATGTCCAACAGTGGACGTCTTCGGCTGATGACGATGAGTATAGAATTGTCTTGTATTGTTTTATTTTGTCGCATTTATTAGTATGAATAATTATTTTTTTAGACTCGGGGAAAATATTGACGAAGCTCTACCACGACATCTATGGGCACTTTATAGAACTACATAGTTTGTATGATACACATTTCTTTATACGAGCTATAGATGACGCTCAAAACAATTAAAATCCTATATTAAATTTGTTCATAATCGACGGGGGTACAAAGGATCCCGTACAAGTCACGGATCGGCGCCAACCTCACTTGCTCTCGGTACACCCTGTTAATCAACAAACGAGGCTTTGAGCTCCCACCAACCCGTATTAGGGCCAGCGTGGTGAGAAATGGTCTAAATTCCAATATGAACCCCTACAAATGACGGCCTCTATTACCCGATCGATGTGAAGCTCTTTAGGGGAGGCCTATGTCCAGCAGTGGACGTCTCTCGGCTGACGATGATAATGAATCTGCGAATATGTCCCAATAGAACGATTTCTTAGTACATATATATAGATATATAGGACATATGCAGATCGATTACTAGATCTCCAAAACTATTAGATGTAAACACTCAAATATTTGGTAGTGTAATTGTATATGCCATTCAGAGGTCAGCTAAGAATGGATGTTTCAAAATTTCTTCCCCAAAGGCAGTTAGCAGGGTGTTAACGGAAAGGGGCAAGCGGAAAGCAGGTTGAAGCCGGGCAGACATAATTAAGTTTTGAACATGTTAATAGACACACACATCAATAACTTATTTTTAACATTTATTTGGTACAATATGTTAAATTTATTGCATGCAGTTTTAAATAATAAAAAACAAATTTATTATCAAATATCAGATTATGGAGGTTGAGAATTGTTAATTTAATTATTTAATATAAATATAACAAATCAAGCAAAATTATTAAACATATGACAATTACTTCTTAATAGCTAGTGTATTATATTAACTATATGTGACACAAGATCATTATAGGATATATATATATATATATAAATAAATATAAAATTAAAATCTAGGGGAAAAACGGGTTTAATCTTACCTTTTAGTATTACTTCCCTTTTTTTGTACTTGCAGTATCATATATTTCATTTGCTCTTTATATATGTATATTTAAAATAATAAAATAACCAATATTATATGTCGTTATTAGTGCCACAGTACTGTACTAAATATTATATGTTAATACTGATGGCTCTGCTGTTAATGGTATACTAGAACATACTCTCAGCAGTGGTGGTGGGTCTCTGTTGCCGAAGATCATCTAAGTAGGTACCACTACAGCACCTATTGCAGCCGACAAACATTACTATTTGAATGGTGCTATAGCTAATTACTAGGGTAATGAGATGTAATGAGTTGTCTCCAGGCAGCGAGAAATATGAGGTGTAATCATCATATTTAGCTGTGCTGTTATGAGCAAATGTATCATTAACCACCAACATGAACGGTGAACATCTAATCCAATCTAGGTCCTCGAGAGGTGGCCATATGCTGGTAGATGTGCTGAGAGGTGTCCCACAAGCTGGGTTGATGATCTGCTGAAAGTCGCAGGAAGCCACTGGGTATGAGCAACACAGGATCAATCGGTGTAGAGATCTTGGTGGGTGACTATGTCCAACAGTAGAGATTTGTTAAGTGATGATGAACATCTAAAATCTAAAGCCCTGAGGATCCTTTACAAATAGCATATTAATAATTAAAGAAAACATACCAAATGAGGTCTACACTACTATTAATGATACATTAAATACTTTAGCAATTCAGATTTAAAATATTTTTTATTATACATTACTTTAAACTACTTTTATAAAAAACCTAAAATAGAAATGTTTTCAATAAACATAAATTATTATACATGCACACAGTGATTAAAAAAAAATTGTGTTATTGTATAACTGCTTGCTTTTTTTAAAATAATCATCATAAAAATCTATATGACGACTACACAATGATTAAAAGTTAAATTAAAAACAGAATCTTTAAACCAGTACTTAGTACTAAATTTTTTTTTTGGAATTTGCTGTTACAAATGTGCTAAAACATTAGTTAATTTGAGATAATTTATACATTAAAAATAAATAAAAATGTTTAAAATATTTATGCTGTAAATGTGAATCCCAGAGTTAGCAGTATAATACTGCCCTTTAAAAGTTATTTCAAAGATTTGATAACATACATTCTTTTTGGCAAAAAGTTACTTTAAAAATATTTTTCACATATTATTCTATAACCTCGACACCACTAGAACTTTCATCAGTACTCTCTGCTTCACTGGACTCTTCACTAGAATCATCTGATCGGTCACCTCGTTTATATTTTCGAGCCATTAATTCTTTATACTCTCTAACTGTTATTTTTCTCGGCATTATTTCCCGTAAAAAATCTAACGTATCATCCTGTTGTACAACATCCGCAAAGTGTTTGTATTCTAATGTATTTCCTTTTATGTTACTGTAAGCTCTTTTGGCCAAGTCGGTAACGAACATTTCCTGAAAATATTTTTTTTAAATATGATTTCGAATTGATAAATAATTAAGATACATTTTAATTTTAAATCTATTCGCGGGAAATCGTTGCATTACTAACCGTAACTTTTGTGACCAAATATAACGGTTCCGGTCCAACAGCATCCACTTCTGGTGAGCTTTTCATTATCGTCTTGACTCTAGAGAGAGGCAAATGAAGGTCTTTTTCAGATTTTGGAATAGACATTATGAATATAGTTGTAGCGACGTAAATATCAAAATTTAAACTTAGCAGAGCTGTTGGGTGACAGTGACAGTTCAAATTAAACTAACATTAATATTTATATTTACCAGGCCTAGAAAATTTTCTTGTAAAAAGAATTGTTCATAAAATTTATTAATTCATAATTTTAAATTAAATGCTTATAAATGAGATTAAATTTAATCGTTTATTATATATTGCTGAATTCTATAAACTAATTTAATTGTTATTGATTATACAGGTATGGTAATGTCTACTTTAGATATTTTTTAAAAAAGTTATGAACTAAGAGTATCTACTCTTTTCGTTTAATAATAATAAAAATTAAATAATTAGTCCTTTACATAACTCAACACTTTCTTAAATAAAAAGATTTTAAACCATATTTTAAGAATTTCAATGAAAATAACAAGATGGCGCTAAATTTTACCGATGTCTAAAATATTCATCATAATTATCATGTCCGTCTATTGTCGCCATCAATCGATTTTCAGCGTAATCGATCCGACGTCGTCTGCGTTCATTTATTTTTTATATTAATAAGGGTGTGTAAAGGTTACCGCGCAACAACTCGAGGGACCCAAGTTAAGCTCACCTGCTCCTGGTGCACCCTGCTGATCAACAAACGAGGCTCTGGCACCTACCAACCTGCATTCAGCCAGCTTGGTGAGAAATCGCCCAATTCCCCCCATATGAACCCCTACAATTGACAGTCCTTAGCGCCCGGTGATGCTGACAGCGTAGGACCGATCGATGTGGGAATCTTTGGGGAGGCCTATATCCAGCAATGGACGTATATCGGGCGAAGATGATGTTATATATAAATCCGTAGACTAAGTCGATACTTAGTCTACGGCGATCCGAAGCGCCTGTTACTATCGATCAAGCAATAGTATGCAATTACTGTATTAAAATATAAAAGGCGCTCTAACTATTGAAGATCTTGGGATAACAAGTCATGCGTTAGCGTCACAAAATGATGGATGCAGAATACAATAAACTAAAATTTTAACGACCAATTTATTTTATCATGAGGAGACAATATATTGTCGTATAAAAAAGAATTATTATTATTCAAGCCCGTTTTATTATCTTTTCTTCTAATGCGCTTTATGATCAACTTCAAAGCGGCTTACCGGCAAGGAGGATCATAATTTTCAATCTGTAGTAATTAAACGAGTTCATTTACTTTTTTTTTATTTACTTTTATATAAAATAACCTTTAAATAATTCTATTAAGAATTACTTAATTCTGTAAAGTGCATTTACAGTTTATATGAAACGAATGAAAACCTAAGAAATTGTGCAATGTGATATTTATCTACCCAATTAACATAACCTGTCGTTAATTAATATTAAAACTACTTGTTTTGAAGTTTTTTGTAAAAAAAAATATAATTATTGTAAACCGATAATTTAAGTTTTTAATTTACACGCTTGGTTAAGTAACAGTGAAAGAGGCGAAAAAGGTTTTATAAATGAAACAAGGTATGGTCTTAACGCTAGCTGTCTTTATTTTCCATTTCCTTATAGAAAATAGTTTTCCGAATAAACAGGTGCAGAACGTGGGTCGGGCGCGCCGGGATCCCGAAGCCCGGGGCCTGGCGCCCGCGCAGCCCTCAGACTAGTGCCGCCCACGCGCAACGCTCGACATCCAATACGATAAACGATAAATAATACAAAAAAATACTGATAGCGCGAGATCGAAAGCTTCTTACAGTGACTTCTCGATTTTGATCAGTTCAGCGATGCCTTCGTACATCTCCTTGACGGCCTCGTACTCGGTGAGACCCATGCGCCTCTTGTTGGAAATATCGTACACGCCTCCCTCCGCCTCGGTGTGTTCGCCGCGGGTTCCGCGCACCTGCAAGTGGTACTTGCTGGCTACCTCCTCCAGCTTAGCCTTGTCGGCAGCCAGTTTGGGCAGCTGGATGTGCACGGACGCGCGGACAGTGGTGCCCAGGTTGGTCGGGCAGAAAGTCAAGAAGCCGAGACGCTCGTTGTGAGAGAAGGGAATCCTCTTCTCGATGTCATTGACGGCGGTCACCAGCCTCTTGTACACCTGCTTCAGATCACCACCCATTTGCATGGAAATAATGCGGAGATGATCCTCCTCGTTGCACCACACAAGGAAGGTCTTGTTCTCGTTGTGGTAGATACCACGGCCGGTAGGCCAGAAGCGGCAGGCGTTCGCCGCCTGGAGGAAACGGTCACCCTCCTTAAAGAGGAAATGATCGTCGATCAACTGCTGCTGGGTTTCCTTGGACATGCCAGTGAGGGGGTAGAAAGTTCCCTTAAGTTCGCCCTCGAGGCCAGAAAGAGTTGACGAGACCTTGTCTTCCATTTCCTTGTACTGAGACTCGGTCAAGCAGGGGTTGAAAGGGTATCCTTCCATGGAACGACCGCAACGTACGCGGGTGGAGACGATGAACTCGTTGGCGGGGTCCAGGTTGCCAAGAGTCTCTACATCGCCCCAGTTCTTGGCTGGGTGCTTGTCAGTCTTCTTAAAGCCGTTGTGATAGTCCTCGATGATGGGGTCGAATAGGTCCGCGAACACTGTATACGCCTCAGCATCGGGAGCGTAGATTCCTACACCCGAGTCTAAGTTCTCAATACCTGCAAAAAATATATACATTTACGATATGAAATAATGCAACCAGTATTTGCAATAGGTAGTGAAGCGCGTCGCGACCATTATTTATTTTGCATACGGCTTAATAAAACAGTGAACAATAGATCTATCAGTTTACAGAAAATAATATTGCATCACCGTTCTCAATGTTATCTGTAAAGCACATCGTTAATCAATAATCTACCTTAGGAATAGCGCCATATTGTACATTTGAAGAACAAGTAATGAATCGTTACGTAATTGCGAAGTGCAATTGAGGGAACATTTCACCTAATTATACAGTAGCTTCGTAATGAAAAATTTAAGGATTTACTCATCTTCCCTGTATTATCTACTAGAATCGTTTTATTATAAAAGAATCGTACTTGAAATTGGTACATTTTTTTAATAACGCCACACATAAATAGCACGATCTTATAAAGAAATAATTATCCACTTACCAGACTGAATGCAGTCCAGAAGAGACGAGCCGAAAGAAGTCTTCTTGTTCTTAAGGGCATCGAAGACGTCCCTCGTTAGGTACTTCTTCAGAAGCGATTTGGAATCAGAAGCCTGAAGCTTGCTGAAACCAGCTTCCAGTTTCTCGATGGTTGCGGCGTCCACCATTGCTGCGGCTTTTCTGCAAAAGAAGTAATTTGTAATGTAACTCGATTTGTTACATTTCATATTAACAGAACGTATATTATTAATTCTAACGCCTTTAACGCCGCACACGTCGCCCGGGTACACATATTTCTTATTTATACTTATATTTAAAAGTAATGAAAATAAGAAATTCTTAATTTTCAATTATTGTAACGTCAAATGTCAAAAACGCGCTATTAGTAGATATTCAATTTTTATTAAAAAAAAATAACCAATGTTTAAGGAAATGACTCATCGGAAATTTTTGATTTTACACATTTTTATTAAAAAAATAAATGAATGTATTTCATGG
This sequence comes from Ornithoptera priamus, assembly GCA_029034505.1. NCBI lineage: Eukaryota > Metazoa > Arthropoda > Insecta > Lepidoptera > Papilionidae > Ornithoptera > Ornithoptera priamus. The sequence continues at coordinate 1,890,141 of JARDWD010000527.1, read as the reverse complement.
TTTTAGTAGAATTTTATGTATTATAGAAAATGAAATATTATGAAGAGTGTTAGAAAATATCTACGGAAATTTTTTAATATTTTATAAGAAAATTACAAACCGCCTGATGAGGTAATACGCTAGTACCGCACCGCCACAGACCACAATAGGAATTGTGACTTTTAGTTTATAATTCATGCCGATGGTTTATAACAAATGCAAGTGAAGGATTTGCGAAAGGGTCTAATAACTACGGATGGGGAGGTCGTCGCGACCGCCGAACGACTAGCACGGGTCGCTTGAAACACACCCTACAGCGGTTAGTTTAGTGGAATTACGTAATTTCGGCAGAGGTCGCTTGCCGGCGCAAGTCGGGCGGATATTTCACTCACTGCGCACCCGAGTCCCCCGGCGTCGCGCAGCCATGTCTCCCACTCGACTCCGCACAAACGCATTATAGCGAGTTTCTTATTACCGCTTTGTATTCTATTTCTAAAGTACACAATAATGAGCGACATCGGATTACGTTTAATGTTCCACGTATTGTATCAACATCATAACTTCACTTGCACTCACTGAATTAGCATGAACAGCAAAATCTTTAAAACATCATTCATTATTGTACTGTAAAACACGAACACTACAATTTCTCCTTTGCTACTCATTAAATTCGTCTCATAATAAATACAATTATATACTTATAGCGAATTCATTAGTCTATATCGAAAATAATGTTTTTTGTAGGTTAATAGAAATAATGCTAGGACGTAGTTATGAATGAATTTTCTTACAAAATTGCAATAACATTATTGGTATACCGTCATTGTTTTGGCAAAAAGTAAAATGAACAATCGCAATAATATTTTACATGCCATAACTACTTATCGTGATTTGCGTTTATTTGGCCGCTACCACAACGTTTTCCGAGATTAAATATAAATTGCATACCGCGTATATTCACGTTTATTAAAAAATCATGAAATATGGATACAATGATATGAATTTATGACATGTTTAGAAGAAGGAACCTGAGTGAAAAGCATAAGTAATATAATTAGGCAGAGATATCGAGTCAGGAGATGAACGCCGGCTCGGACATACGCACCCGTCGGCCTCACCGGCCGGTTTGCTTTCCTTGTTTTCTTTCGTAGCACAGCCACCCATTTTCACAATAATACGTTACAAATATCTAGCCGCTAAACATGCACTAAATCACAAAAAAACTACAGCAAATAAATAAAATGAACGGAGGATACTAAATGCAATGATGGAATGATATTTGCCCAAATGAATGTAGCCGTGGCGGAGTAGCAAGGAGTGGTAAGGGCGAGGGGTGGCCCGATCGATGCGCGGTACGCGGCACGCAGCACGCACGCGGTCCGCGCTTCCCGCCCTCCGGGGTCCGCTTCAAAACTTTTCGGAGGGAAACCTTACTCCCGGTCCACGCTACCGTTTACCTTCATAAACTAACTCCGAATGCACCAATAAGTTTCTCCAAGAGCGATATCGTATCTTAAAAAGCACTCGATGTAATCTTAACACTCGAAAATCTTTACGTCGTCAGCTGTCACGAAACCCTTTAGAAAAACCGGCATGACTGTGACGGTGGTGATCGCTGGGGTGTCTGACTACGGTGTACTGTAATAATTAGTTGCCACCGCTTACCTTGCGATAGAACAACCGTCGAAGTCGACTGCTAGGTGTAGAATGGTCGGAGCGGGAGCGCGCGGAACGTTAAGCCCGAAGCCCCCCGCGCCCGCACCGCATCCCTTACTAACCTTGGCTTTGCTGATGATTCGCGTCTAGCTGGCCACTGCAGATTTAAGGTGTCGTCCATCGGTGACATTTAATTGTAATAGAATCGCCATTACACACCGTGGACAATCTGCATTTAATTTGCCAAACACTTTGCAAATAAAATTATCTGCAACAACGTAACTAAAAACTTAAAAAAATATTTAAGAAAATAAGGAATATGTATATTTTATTTGTATACAAAATAAAGGTTTACATAATTTTTAGTTTTTAACGGAATTGGTATATGGCGCTATCAGTTGCTACGTGATGATTAAAATAGATTTAATGGAGATTCTTTTATCTTGGCTGGATCTGATCCAATACGATGCAAACATCGAATCGTGCCAATGTCAAGATTGCCTTCTTACTTTCGTTGCGTAATTTTTTTTTATTATCGTATTAACACGTATTAGATGATAATTAAATTTATTTTCTATTGTATTATTTTAATAATTTAAATTATTAGTTTATAATGCATTTCTTAAGCCGGCAAAATATGCGTTACTCGGATGACAATGATTGTTGTCATGAATGTATGAAATAAACAATCAGCTCTTTAATGTCCCCACTGTTGGACGTTCTCTCGCAAGCAGGGTGTACTAAAGCATGATCATGATCATTTATCAGGAGCAGGAGTTGTGAAGAGTGCATGAACAGTGTACCTGTGTGAACCAGTGATTTTTTCAAAACATTTTCTTAACTGTAAATCGATCTTGTACATAACACGGGAGCAATATGGAAATGTATAGGTGGTGTAGTTTGGGTAGTATACAGGTGTCCTTGGGGTGACGTAACAGCTTCGTACCCTCGCACCCTTGACCCTGATTGAACGCCAGCGGGACGTTCGTGCCAGGTTGTGAGGAAGCCATAAAAATTATCCCAACCAATGTTACCTTGCGTTTTCAAAGCTACCACCAAAATCAGTTACGACTTTCAGTCTTGACTTAATAAGTTTCTGTAAAATATTAGAAAAATTTAAACGTAGAATTTTTGATTTATATTAATATCATTTAATAATAATTATTATTAAATGTTAAAAATTTAATAAGATGATTTTCTTTATCTACCTACATAAATATGGAGCTGTTGTAAGTTTACCAAGTCTCAATGGATTTGTTATCATGAACGTCTCAACCAAATTTCATGTAATAAAAAAAAAACAATTACATATTAATTATTGAGCTTAACGACAGTTTTCATTTTTAGTACTGGTCCCTGACGTACCCTTGTCAGAAACCAGCATTATGTTTATTTGTTATTTATTTCTTATTGCTTACATTTAGAATGATGTACGACGCTGTTGTTTGTTTGTTGGCAGAGAATTTTGTTCAGCGGCTGTTCAGCCAAAGTATGACATTTTGAAAAGCGTACGAAATGAGAAAAATAAATACCTGACCGACCTTGACGGCTGCTGAAGCGGGTAATTGGCTTACGTTATGCTGCGGTTAGTTACCATTTTACGTAATATAGAATATTACGGGTGTGATGTACGCTTGCAGCCATTTTAAATTTACCCGTTCTTATTTAATATGTTATTTAAGTATAACATGTGTCCAATGTTTTGGTAAAGGTTGGGGGAATCTCGATATGAGCAGCACAGGATCAAAGATTTTTCGGGACGTCTCTGTCCAGCTGTGGACGTCTATCGGCTAGTGATGATGACAAATTTTATAATCGGTTTTAAAGCTAATTACCTATAAGGTTTTAATTATCATCCGTCGCATATCCCTCATCCGTATAAAATTTTCTCTAAATACAAACGCACACCGTGAAAATCTGTGAAAATGAAAAATCTGTAGATCTTTTAAATATTTCGTAGGGCTTATAAAATTAACACTAAGTTTTAAAGTAATATGATCGTTTTATTTGTAGACAATATGATAAGAAAAATAATTAGAGGTCACTTTGATTATTTCATTCATAAATCACAAATATGTAGTGATAATTTGGATGCCAGATTTATGTTTATATTGGATGGAAAAATATAAAGCTAACGGTGGGAAGTTTCTGGAAGGCCTTGGCAATGACACGAAGCCGCGGCCTTGCTGCTTGTTCAACAGTTTTTAAAAATAAAGAGGGTATTTGCATGTCTAATGGCAATTTTTATGAAATCGCTGAAAACAAAACATTTTTTAATTTAGAACTTTTCTGTTTCAATACTTAAACTCACTTCTTTATTTCTGTGAAAACGAACGAAAGAACGACTGTATCAGAAAACAATCAAGGGAAAGAATTGGAGATGAGCTGGATATATTGCACGAATGGATTATAGTTTTGTATAGTGAGACGGATTTTAGAGTGGGAGACTACTGAAGAAATAAAAAGATGATCTGCCAAAAAGTGGGTAGAGGACGGATGTAGACGGCAAGGGATTGACAGACGTAAAAAATGGAGAAGAGGCCTTGTACGAAGACAGACCCCGTAAGGCTGAAATAGATAGATGTAAACTCATTTAGTTAAGTTTAGTGGAGGTAGCGTACCAGTAGACGTAGTGCTGTAAGATCCATGAAAAGATGAACCGAAGATCGCGGGCAAGAGGTGAGTAATGAGTGAAGAGATCTTTAGAGTTAAGTCCACTTGTGGATGTGTTTCAGCTAATGACAATAACACATAAATTTTATACGAATTTATACCTTATCCATATATCAATGTGGGGTGCATAGATTGACTTATTAGGATTTTTGTAAATGACTAAAGCATATTATGTTTCCTTATTATTTCGCTGAATTCTTTATTCATATTTGCTCAATATATGACGAAGCTTAAATGAAGAATTCTATTCCTTATACTCTTTGCTTCGTACGTTCATAAATATTTCTCCCTCTATATTGTGTTTTTTTTAAAAACCATGTACGATAGTTTCCAGTGTCTACAACTGACGACTAGTAGCAGTGTCCGAATATTACTTCCGTTTCTTAATTATCAGAGTAAATTTAATTTGTTAATTAACTTCTTACTCATGGAAAGCAAATAATGACATTCAATTTAACGGCAATGGGATCATATGATTAGATAATCGACGAAAATATTCAATACTCTATGGAAGAGTGTGCAGGTAAATGTGATTTTTGTCTGGTTTCATAATAAAAACAAATTTAATACAACACAATGATTTTTTTCAATTAAAACATACTCATTTCAGTTAGTTATTGAATTTTTTTTCGTTGTATAATTTTTCTTCCTCATAGGGAACGTATTGGCAAAATTCTTAACGAGGTTTATAACAGAGAGGAAAGAAAAACCTTTGCTGCTACAGTCTGTAAATCTAGTTTATGTTACAGTGTTATATTAATGATACTAAACGGAACCTTTAAAGAATGTAGTTAGATAATATAAAAAAGTAGCGCAGGTTTAATAAAACGTAATAACAGATTTTATAGACGACGAGTTACGGATTTTAGATTGAGACTAAATTGTATTTGTGTGCGGGAACATATATTTATCTTTGTTGAAATACGATAAGCACTTCAAAATATTCTTATCGCTAAGTGGATATATCATAAGATTTCGACTTACTTGCGACTGTCAATTGTGAACAGCGAGGATATGATGTAGACGAGAAACAGCATGGAATAAAACCGAAGGCAAGTGGCGGAGAGCAGCCTGTGTGGTAACATTTTGGAAATTTCTCGAATGTTTGTGCACGTCGATAATGATAACACATTACATTTCGATCGAATTAGATAACGATAACGGGAATTGTACATAATGATAATTTGTAATACCTGACGCGTATTATTTCACAATGAAATATTGTTTTATCTATTACTAAGGTACTGCAACGATTTAATGAAAGTGCTGAAACCTAATGATGATTGTTTCCTCTTTTATTGAAGGAGAATCTTCAGATCCAGCAAATCTGTTCACACTGGGAAAAACAGAGTTATATAGGATTTCCACTAACCAAAATCTTTAGATTTGAGATTAGGTTTAAGTCAATTATATTTGTCGTAACATAATAAAGTTTGATTTTAGTTTGTATGAATGCAGTCTCACTATTACTCTGTATGAATTTCTTGTAATTTCCTGCGGGATGCCCCCACAGCTTCGTCACTCATTACAACGTGACAAATGTGTGATGTATGCACTTCAAAAAACTGCAATTATTATCTTAATCATGCGTCACCGTCTTCTTTAGCATTATTAAAAGCAATTAATAGAGTACATTCCGCCCGTTACACATTGTACTAAAAATTAGTGAATAAGATATGTAGTGATTGAGAAGCTGTTCATCAAAGGTATGAGGACGTTATAGTAAAAAAAATCAACGGGAAACTTGTTAGTAGTTAGCAAGTTAACCATAGATCATTTCATAGTGAACAGGTTAAGTATCACAATGTTCGACAACGTCATAACCTAAAACATAACTGTGTTAGATTGTTAAGTTTATACCTATACTATATATATATATATATATAATAAAAATGATTTTTCTTTGTTTGCTAATCACGTGAAAACTAGTGAACGTATCGACATGGGATCGAGGCGGAATTATTTTTATTTACAACCCATCCGGTTATAGGTTATTTATATTTTGAATTTCATAGATTTCTTCATCTGCAATTTGAAATAGTAGCTCGTACTAGTAGCTCGCTGGCTTAATGGTTAGAGTATGCGGCCTTCAGTCCGAAGGTGGCGGGTTCGAGTCTCGGCATGTACCGATGACTTTAATATTTAAGTTATGTACATTTGTGAACTTTAGTCACAACAGCGAAATACAAACGGTGAAGGAAAACAGCGCGATGAAACCTGCACATGAATTAGAATTTATTCTAAGGTGTGTGTGAAGTCACCAATCCGCATTGGGTTCGCGCGGTGACAATGGCCCATCGCCCTCATATTGAGGGTAGGCCTGTGCCCCAATAGTGGGGACGTAAATTAGCTGTTATGAAAAATCTCAAATAGCAGTATACCGGCTATGTCTGTCGCGTTAGTGACGGCCGATGGGGGAGAAAAGTCTTGAAGTGGAGGCCTCGTATAGAACGCAGAAATGTGTAGGACGCCCTCCCTCCAGGTGGACCTACGACATCATCATGGCGGTCGGAAGTTGGATGCCAGAAGCTAAGGATCGCATCTGATAGAAGACATTGATAAATAATGACTGATAATGATGATGATGAGATTTCTACATTTTATTTCTAATCAACTTTTGTATACATTTGCATTTCGTATTATTTTTGCGGTTGTTACAGTAACGGTTGCTATGAAAAGTCATCTACGGTTGCGGTTACTCTCGGGGAATATTTCAGCCAAATTCTAAGTCTAATTTTATATTATGGCTAGCAAAGCGGCGGAGGAAACAAGTACATATATATAAATATATATGTACTTGCTGTAGAAAGTATAACTATTTTTCATATATATATATATATATATCATATGTAGTGTAACAAAAAAAATTTTTTTTTATACTTTGATCTCGATATTAATGATTTATTTGAATAACTTTTAAGTAACTCGTGTATATTGTAGAAGGAAATATAAGTCACATTTGATGAAATACGGGGGGACTTTGTATCACACATACGTGTTATTCTCTACACAAGAGCTCGATAAGCTATACCTAGATTAGATTATAGGGTATTAGGTATTGAGGCGTTTACCATCTTGAAATGGATATCTAACTATTCAAACGTCTATACCGCGGAATAGATACCTATGTCTCTTTCTAACATCTATCTCTAACAGAGGGAATAAAATCTTTCAATACTACAGAATTTTGTGAAACTGTTAAATATTTTGTCTAGAAGATGAAAAAATCTTATCTAGGCGATTACGTTAAAATGTTTGTTTCATAGATCTGTAAATAAATTATTTAACTACCCATTAAAATAAGATTAAGATTAAACAAATGACATAGATTTGTTGTTATAAGACGATCAGTTTTGGATTGGATTCCTTTTAGTGTCTTAGTGCTTTAGTCTAGTCTATTACTAATTGTATTTCTCATTAAATAATTAGAAATTATTATTATTATTATTGACTTGCATGAAGTTAGGCGATGTAGATCGTTTTTTCTTGGGTTTACTTTTGTTTATCTTTAATTATAAAAATTTACTACTACCCTTCAATAATAAATTACAGCGGTACTGAATACGATATATTTTCAGCTTAAGCTTATTTGATTTTAAATTTCAATATGAAAATTAGATTTAAAATACGTAACAATAGAATGGTGGAAACGAATCAACAAAAATGATCTAGTCCATTAAAAATCATTGATTTCGTGGAAATTTATAGTCTGACTAAATGGAATTGGTGGAAGGTTTCTGTCGCCGGAGACCATTTAGATAGGTAGGTGCAAACATTACTGTGTTCCGGTTTAAAGTCCGCTGTAATTAGTGATATCAGTGGACGAAAGGAGTTTAACATAAAATGTCTCAAAGCGACGAGCACAATGTGTTGCAGGATGTATCATCATAACCTGCGCCACGTTAATATGGGGAAGCTTATCATTTACCACTTACCATCAGGTAAACGACCACCCATTTCTTCGCTTTGTAGAGTATTAGAGTCATAGTTTAATATTAGAGTGGTAAGTAGTAGTACTCTTTTGTTGTATTATAAATTATGTTTTACATTACGACAAGCATTGTATCCTTTGTCCTGAGACAGATATTTCATCAGCCTAATATATTCACCGCCGCTTCCTTTGCCAGCATTCATTGCATTGCATTGAGTCGAGTATACAATATAGAACTTGATAAATGAAGTTTAAAATATCAAATGACTATATTCCGGTTATGGAAGTCCCGCTTCCAAGGAGTTAATTGATCAAATTATGGACTTATACGGGAGATGATACGCCGCGCCATGCGGGACTATATCATTCATTCCAAATGAACAGACGTAAATATAAAGGGTGTAAACATTCCACTGACTGTATGTTGGTGCTGGTTGAGGACTCTAACCAACAAAAATGTAAAATTGATAATTTGGATGTATGCCTAACGAAGCGGATATTCCGGCAGGCATTATAAAAATTGACAATTGACTAGATTATCGATAGGTCTCTGTGGCCAGCGACCATCTAGTTAGTAATCACCGCAGGTCCTGTCTCTGCCGCCAAACATAAATTCGTAAAGATTGCTGATTTCCGGTGTGAAGGGCTAGTGAAATTATTGTGTTAAAGAGGCTTAATATCTAACGTCTCAAGGGGACGGGTACAATCTGATGCCGTGGTCATGTTCTTAAGGGCAAGGGCAGACGAATCATTTACTATTAAATAAACATCTAGCTCGGCTCGTCGAATAAGTATCTTTTTTTAATTGCAACCATATCCATATAGTTTTGAAGAACTTCAACTTCTATAGCATTGAAACAGTTTAAATGGTGAAAATCCGGTTTTCCTTGCCAGTTTCTTTCATATTAATAAAAATAGAATATACTTAGCAGCACTCGCAAATATGGTTCCAATTACATTCTTATTACTCTTGGTGATGTTTGAGGGTAGAAATAAAAAGTGGTTCGCATTATTTGCATTCATTTGTTTTATTAAAGCCCGAATCCGGTGTAAACCGGCTCGAGTTGGAGCGGGGGTCGGGGTCCCGCTGGATGAGGCGCGCGGGCGAGCGCTTGGAGCGAAACAATTGTCGGTATATGAACAATTTCCGTTTGCGTGGGGCATCGCACCACTATGGTAAACTCGAAAATAACCGCCTGTCTGCAACAATATACAACATTAAACCCAAAATACGTATATCATCATCATTGGCTGATTGACCTTCCCCTGCTGGAAATATAAATATAATTCTAATAATATAGACTACCGATTAACTACGATCCCCACTTAAGAAAGAAGGGCGATGTAGTATTTCTTAGTAAAGATAGTTGTCTTCTTCAACATAGCAGTAACCTATTCACTCTTCTCTTAAATCTTCCCTGTTTGAATTATGATAGAGGAAACGAAACGCTTTCTAGTAATGCTTTTTACTACTACATTATATAAGTGCTTGGTAAGATCACTTGACAGTAAACGTGTTTAATCTAGGTTGTAAAGAGCACAAGTCTAGATGTAGCATATTCACTAATCTTTTAAAGATTACCACGTCACAGCTGGACGGAAACACTGACGCCGGCAGATCTGATCCTTTGCTGTTTGCATTATGAATGAGGAAGCGCATCGACAACAAGGGGATGAACATCTGCCACGTGTCTATACGTCCGAAGGTGTAAAAGGTTGATGGTGGGATCTATTCATGTAATTCTAGAGCAAATGCTCGAAACATCGTGAACTTAGGGATGAATGCGCTTCCTGTCCAACAGTACTAAATACTACCAACTAAATATATGATAGTGTTGGGGAAACCAAGTTGTTGGTCACGTTAAACTGGTAATACAACACAAATATGGTGTTAGATGAAATAAGAACAGCTCTTTCTAATCTAATACATTTTACCTTCAAAAATTACATCCCCACTTACAAACATAAAATCAGGTTTACACGCAGAATGTGCATCAGAGTGTTTGCGTTGTTATTGAATTATTTATCATTGGAGTTGGATTTGTTAAAGGGAGTTTTTAATCCAACGTAGGCTAACATTAGATTTTAATTTAATCTGACTTTAAGCGACGAAGAGTCCAGAAATGGTAGAAAACTGCTCGTCCAGGACACTAATTCTCTAGTTCTCTAAGTATATATTTTATCACTTGCTGATGGTGTGACCAGGTAAATTTTCTTTTTTGTAAATAGATAAAGACATGACGCCGAATATAATCCAGAACTTGATTCGATATTATCTCTAATCGAACACGGTGTATTCTGAACAATATCTTATCATTTAAAAAGTCTCTTGTTCCGCAGGGAAACGTAACAAAATTGTATCGTCATTGTGACAGTAGAACGATCTAGAATAATTTCATTTCTTTAAATTAGTCTTAAAAGAGAGTACATATGTCCATAGCAAGGCAACGCTAGATGCTAGACGCTAAAGATACAGAAAACTTCCAAACTTTCATTTCATTATCTTTCAAAGTTAATCCAAATCCTCCACTCACCAATCCAAATCCACTCAATATTTAAGAAGTTGGTGAACGTTATCTGTTTCAGAGAAGCGCGGGTTTGATTTCCACTGAAATTGAATTTCCGATGAAGGCAAACATCGTAAACAAATTGGCGTGTTCAACAACAACAATAATACATCCACCGATCCAATAATAGTCCACGAAAGCGGAATTATGACAATTCATCAACAAGCAATTGGCCAGGGTGGTGGATAAACGGTCTTGACTCTCCCCTTGAAAAATAGGCGAAATATTTCCAACTGTGGGATGAAGTTGTATATTTTATTTAATTTTCCAGAGTTTACATACTGTCACATTTCTCTTATCGTCGTGATATTTGAGATTATAAGCCCTTGTTCATTAGCCACCGCGCCCTCCAAAGTGGAACGGAAGTATGTATATAGAAACGATTTTCCACACCCGTGCTTTTCATTCTCAAGGTCGCTGAATGCTCTTAATAAACATAAAGAGGGTGGTGTAGGTCGGAATTGTCTTGGTAACACAGTTGCAAATTGGGCTCCTCTCCAAAACCTGTTAGTATAACAACGTTTGGCAACACCATTACTGTCTTGACAATTTCATGTAATTAACAGGTTATTAAATGACTCCCTTGGGAATGATTGCACTTGAATCTGGTTTATTTAAATCTAAATATATCGTTTCTCTGTTTTAATCAATAACTTGTTCGTTATATTTGGGATAAAGTAATTCTTTAGTTCTAGCTAAATATAACATTCGGAGCCAAAAGATAACCTAGCAAGATAATACTGAAACTAAAGTTGCTGCCTTTCTATCCACTGTGGACTACATCAAAATTTTCTTTCCCTGTCTTCTTTTCAGAAGCCAAGATATCCCTCCGAACAAATGGAGGGTTAAAAAAAAATTCGATATAAGCTAATCGTACCGTCTGTAGTTTTCTGCTAGAAATTTGATTTTACCGTCGACATGACAGTTTTATCCTTCTAAGCCTATTACGGAATCCTACCTAAGTACAGGGAAACCTAACAGTATCGAGTAATACGTTGGAGGCATTTCACAGCCGATTGTTTTCTCGCAGAAATCGTAGTACAGCATATTTATCGTCTGGCAAACTCGTTAAGGAGATTAAAACTCTTGCGGCTTCGTAACACTTTGCTGTGTAACCAGTATATACTTTGTATTTGTTTGTAGGCGAATGCCAATTCATTGCGATGTATATATATATATCAAAGCGTTTAATCGCCGTCACTGTGGTATTATTCGAGCGAAAATTTTACAACTGCCAGATCATAGCAAAAAATTAAATAATAAAAAATAAATCTTAATTTAGTAGTCGTTGCATGTGCAATGCGTTGTATGCAGATTTATGCCGATGCGGGTGTCGCTGCTGCCAATACGTCTTCGCGGAGACTTCCACTTCGACGTTCAAGTGGCTTGCGCATGAGTCACGGCCGCAGTGATCATCGACCCCGGTGCATAGCTCGGCCCCAGATTTCGTGTCCACTGTTCAGCCGGTCCCGATGAATATAGTAGCGAATGACGTCACGATTTTTAATTATTTAGCAAGGATCGTGACGGGTTTTAAGAATTTCCATAGTCAAAAATGATGGCAAAGAAACTAACCTTAAAGAATTTCAGAAGTATACGAATGCAAAGCATTATATTGTTTTTGCTGTTTTGGTATCCAATGTTTCTCTTGTTCCAATAATGTTAATTGATACTACGTATCATATCAGAAAAGTACTTTTTTGTATAAAATTAGATGCGAAAATTCATCAGAAACGTACAAGATCAACGTTAACAAGCAAGTTTAAAAAGTTTTCCCATTCTTACTCTCATTGTTTTGACTCGTCATGTCCCACAAGATTCGTCACTTCCTTATATAAGAGTACCATTGTTTCGAAAAAGGGCTGACGATGTATATGTTCCTTATATACAAATATATAAAGATAATCATCTGATAATTCTTGTTATTTTCAATCTCCAGGTGCAGCGGAACCGTGCACACGATCCTTTGATCATTCTTATGCTGCAATAAATCTTTAATGCAAACAGTGCATATCGCCGGCACAGAAATCGACCAAATAGTGAATGAAGGTTCTGTTTCAGCAACTTCAGGATATCCAAGTACATAAATAAATGTATACAGTGGCTGTAATAAGAAGTACTACTTTCACAATCAGAGTTTTAAAATTGATTCTCGGCACGGAACAGTTTACACTTTTTCCAAATTTGGACATCACAGAATTCCCTCCATCGACACAATTAGCGTTACCAACACTGCGCAAAGCAATGGGCAGGTAATTTTTAAAGTCTTCATAACCTATTTGACAGTTGTAGCAATAATTAAGCAGTTGTTTTGTTACTGTAGAGTTTTACGATCGATTTCTGGCGCGGTGTATATCGTCAAATCCAACATTGCCAACATCAGGTAAAGCATTGGCGGTGATTTTTTGAACTATTCACAATCTATTTCAGAATTGTTGCTGAACATTATGTAACCTGGTTCCCGGCAGAGTCCGCATCGTCCGCTGTATTTCTGGGAGCGGTAATAAATCATCGAAATGTTTATCTTCCGTTGGGCCACTCCCGCTTCTCCATAACGCATTCGCGTCTAGAAATAAGATGCTAATATACTACTAAAATTATACACACAGAACAGATCGCTGTTCTTGTGTATTTTCATGTTTACGCAACTTTGAAAATAAGCAAGGATTCGATTGGTAAAATACACCATAAATTTAAAATAGCTTGTACTTCTATTTCTTGGAGTCACGAATTAGATATTTTAGATGTGAGAAAATGGGAAATAAAGAGTTCATTCAGCATCGATCTTTTACAAACTATGACTTCCCACTACAGGCATTCGGGTCCTCATAATAAGATGTCAAAATCAATAAGAGAATCAAAGTCATTTATTTCTCACATGGTGCAAGTACAGGCTGGCGAATACAGAGTGTCCTCGAAAACCGATGTTCCTCCATACTCACAAATTTAAGTAACATTCGCTTTAAATATTGATGATATAAAATATAATTTTTACCTATTAAAGAAGCATGGCATTTAGACTGGCGGCTTGTCCTTTACAACGGAGGGAGGGAGTGGTTTACTAGGTGCTTGCGCTTCTTGCGCTGCCTGCACTGCGTGATCCGCTATCGCTGCTTCCAAACTCTCCTGGGTATGGAGATCACCAGGCCACGGCAACCAGCCCCTGCAAAAAATACTTAAGAATCAAACAAAAAATATTTATAGCTTTAGGCGCGGAGGACAAAAATCTTCTAAAAAGATTTTGGGCGACGGGTTCCCCTAAACCGGTCGCCTAAAAGCCATGGAAACCACAGAAGAAAACCTCTCCCGGCACCCTGCGGCGGAGAGATGTTGGGCCCGCCGTTACCCGCTAACGGCCGCGGAGGATAGGGAGAATGGTGCACCGCAATACCGACACTCCTCTTACCCCACGGTGCCACCGCCGTCACGTTGCCAGTACGACACCGGTTAGTCGCAGACAGTACTCCCTCCGCGACTGCACCTCGGCTGCAAGAGGTAGTATGAAACCGCCCATGCAGCCTGGCCGCAAAGGGGCAGCATAAAGCCGCCCCTGCAGCGTTCGGCCGCTCCGGTGAGCTGCAGTTATCCAACCGGTGCTCGAACCTAGGGCGGCCGCTTCGGCCGGCCGGTTGGGTTCCACTTCGCTTCACCGTGTATCGGTCCACGGTTCGCCACGACAAGGCGGGAACCCATTGGGGGGACCCTTGATTTGTTAAGACAAGCAATAGCACACTTCGTACTTGTCGTTTATTTCGGACTAGTTTAGAGCCCCCACCTTTAAAACTCGCGAACCCGAAAACTCTTTTAGTCGCCTTCTACGACAGGCAGAGCTTACCTTAGTCGTTTTCTTATTAGTCCGAGATTACAGGGTAAAGCTAGTTGATCCTAGCACCAGATAGATTGTTTGGTGTATATCTCTTTATGAATTATTATGATGGTGATTGAAACATGTCAATAGATGATGTAGCCTATCAAAGCATCATATCTTCGCGTATTATAAGAAATAGGTTATAGAAAATATATGTATTCCATATCATTCTATATTTGGACATATTTTTGATAATTTGCATAAAAATCGAAAAGGCCACAGACATGCGGTTCTTGATAGTAGGCTTTTTAATGGTGTTAGCTTTTCCCTTGTTAGTAAAATTCCGGCTTAATTTTTTAGCAAATCCAGCAAAACATTTAAGGGTAGGAACAAACAAAATGGTAAGTATCACTGCAGCGTTTATTCTTGCTGTAACCAGTTTATTATTGTGCCTTAATTTGAAGAACGCTGTATCTCCTGAAATTACAAGGGCAAGGCAATAAATACAACGTGGCACTATATAACCTTAAAAGTTATAGGTATAAAAACCTTCCAACATATTAACATCATTCTTGTCTTACATTGGATAATAAAACCTAGCTTCTAGTTTATTTTAGTTATCTCTGGTAAAAATACTTCTCAATACTCAACTATTTTATTTTCCGATACCAAAAAGTCTGCAAAGTATACAAACTGTGTTTATTTGATGGGATCGGCGAAAAATTACGCTGTCGGAGTAAATTTATAAAGCGGTCGTAAACGATTCGTAATGAGCGTAAAATTAAACGTTTCAACGATATTTAACCCGCAACGGACGTAATATACAGATGTTTCAACAATTTCGGTAATTTATGGTTATTACTATTACGGTCACGTACCATACATAAACTCATAAATAAAATCAGTGGCATAGTAAAAAACGACTTCTTCAAGAATAGAGCCTACTCTTCTTTCAAAGTTAGCAAAGGCAATTGAGAAAGATGAATGACTGTTACCCATCACATGAGACGTTTGCACGTTTATCTGATTTTTCAATTAAGAAAAAATCAAAATGGTATGTCTAAAATGGCAATGAATCGAGATATTTCTAGCATATAACATCGGAATAGTTAGTTGTCATATTCATTTTGCCACAAAATATCACAAATTGGGTTAAATTTGTAATTATTGGGTTTTCTCTCGAAACCTGTTCACGATATCAAAAGTCGAGTACACTGACCACAAATTGCAGACATCAAAGTATTAAAGTCATCAATCAATTGAATTTAAGAGGCTGTAAAATTTTCAGTTAAGTTGGAGTGGAATAAAACTGCCCATTTTCAATTTTATTACTTTCAGGTTAAAAGTAGCGATTAAATGTAGAGCTTCAGGTGCTCCTGCGGCAATATCTCAGGGAACGTGGGCGGTAACAAGATGATCAAATAATTTCAGCTCAAGTATTTTTAGTACCGTTGAAATTTTTACAGGGAAACTTTTAAAAATAACATAATGTAATGGCTTACAGTGAAAATAGTTATTTATTAACTGCGTTAGCAAAAGTAAGTTCTACTTTTTTTCTATCAAGAATCCTTTTCAATCTACAAATATCAAGTATCCTTTTGAAAATGAAGCATTGAAACTCTAGAAATTTACTTTAAAATAAATGTATTTGTTCCTTTCGTAATAACTATTTTGGTCTCATAAAGAACTCTGCATATTCTCCTAAACTCTTATCAGTTAAACGAAGCTGATAATCCTGATAGAAACAGTAATTTTGTACGGTTCAGTTTAACGCCTCTAATAGATTCGAAGGTACTTAGATAGTCTCCAGTAAGAATGACATACCGATGAGGTATATGTGTCGGTTACTGTACAATTATTATTCACAAGTAAGTAAACGTTAGATTCTTCATATCGCATCATCGTGAAAGAAACTGTGTAAACCTTATGATCTCATAGAGATCTTAGAGCATATAGGTGGTTGCGAAGGTCGAGCTAACGTTAAGTGAATTATCACATCAGTCGCGTGGACGTCTGCATTTGACTAGATGTGCTAGATTATTTACATGATAAATTGCAAAATTGAAAATACCTGATGCCGAATGAATTTTTAAGATTTTTTTTTGATACTTCGGCATTTTAATTTAGCTTTCAGGGCTTGGTCAATGTCTGTTGACCAAGTTGTTCATCGATCGTTCCTGCTTTGTCTACAGCACCCGCATTCAGAGGAGGATCGAGAAGATCTTTAAGAAAGGCCTATATACAGCAGTGGAGATTTATCGGCTTGAGATGATAACATACATATCTAATTGTTTACACGAATCGGAATGCTTCAATTAGCACACGCCTGTCGATTGATTCACACGTCACTATCACATTGCATTACCATGACAACAGATAATAGTTAACCATCTTGAGCATTATTTCTATAATAATTTCCATTGTTGTGTATTTTGTTTGTTACCTATAGTATACATTTTGGCTATTATGGTGAAATGGAGCAAAGACCTAGGTGCTGGTAAATCGAAATCCAATGACCTATGATCAAATGGGTGTAGGGGTTCCCGCACAACAACTCACGGGATTCAAGCTAACCTCACTTGCTGTTGGTGGACCCTGATAATTAACAAACGAGACTACGGCTCCCGCCAATACCCATAGGGCCAGTGTGATGGGAAATGATCCAAATCATATTATTTTAATCTCTACTCGATCGATGTGGCGGGAAATTTTAGTGGAGACTTATGTTTAGCAGTAGACGTCTATCGGCTGATAATTTTCAAAGGAAAGCAGAGAAACTACAAGATTTTAATAGAAACTATTTTTTTTTTACATAATAGTATCAAAAAAGATATAGCTGTTGAAAACTCATAACATATTAATATCGTTTAATTTATCCGTAGCATTTCAAAAAAGGCAAAGGCTCCGAATTCATAACCGACAGTTGGATCGTGAAACCATAAATGTATAATTAATAATAACATGGTAAAATAAAAAAAATCATAAGTAATTAGATTTATATTTAAAAACTATAAAAGTAGCGTAAAAAGATTCTGTTAATATTCTAAAACAAAAACAAGAAACGTAAAAAGAGATCTATTTGTGATAATCTCATTCTTCAATTTCTAAAACTTGTTCAGGATGTTCCTCGGGCTGTTCTACCGGTACGTCTTCAGACTGTCCATAAGGTATTTCTTCGTGAAGAAACTCTTGATTGGATTCAGCAGGATGCTCGATTATTTGCTCCATTGTTTGTTTCGTGTCAGGAACAGCTTCGATAGAGTGGTATGAAGCCGCATTGACGTTATGTTCTAACAATTCCTCAATTGTTTGGTCCTTTGGTGAAACCAGTGGTGGGATCGCGGTGAAAAACGTAGGAGTATTATTTTCTTGTTCAGCATTAATTACAAGCTCATCAATGGAATGCTCCTCTGTATTAGTTTCGCTTTCATTTCTTTTATGTGGTTTATGATAACATTCTCTGTAAAAAATAATATTTATTACATATATATACATTTCATTTGATCCAAGACTATAACCATCATGTTTACTACTAAGAAAACTATATATAACGCTTATTATCGAAACTCCTAATGTACTATTTTAGATTAAAAAAAAAACAAAAACGTACCATGTATATTGATTAGATGAAAAAAATTTTTTTTTTGCGCCATCGTCATCTTGCTTTTTGGATGAAACCGCCATTTCCATGAATGTAGACGTTTTGCCGACGCTAATAATAATCATTAATACACTTTAAATCTTTCAACGCATTATCAATTTCTAGATTGGCTTATCAATGACTTTTGGTCGTCGGCCAAAAAACTATTAGAATGTGTGAAAAACAAGTTGTCGCAGTACTAACGAACTATATATATATATATAATTTATAATAAATAAAGTGGCCCCTTACAACACGGCCTTACAATGGATAAGATCATGCTAGAAGTTTCTCTGCGCGATTAAATAAAAAAGTAGAAGAATTACGGTCGTCGACATAACCCAAAGGGTTCATCATCAGCCGATAAACGTCCACAACTGGACATAGGTCTCCCCCAAAGATACATACAGTCAGCATGGGCTTCCGTAACGCCGGGCAATATGGGTATGTAGGGATTCATATAGAGGGATTTGGGTTTAATGCGGGTTGGTGGAAGCCAGAGCCTCATTCGTTGATTAGCAGGGTGCACTACGAGCAGGTGAGGCTGGCTTGGGTCCCACTTGTTGTGCGGAACCCACGCTAACCTCCACTAAAGTATTGCTAGAATTAAATGGCAATGTGCAACGCCTGAAAGATAATAAAATGACGTTAACGGGCAATAGAGTAGTGAAGTCCTGCAGTAGTGGTCGCGTAGCGGTAGAAGTAGTGCTGGTAGATTCTCCGCAAGATTGACCGACGATGGTGAAGGTCGCGGGGAACTGATGGATGGATGCGTAAATCTTTTAGTAAAGCCTATGTCTGCTAGTGCACGTCTATCGGCTAAAGATGAAGATGATGAATAAATTAATAGGATACTGTTGTTGAAGAATGTTAAGGTAAGTACCACTGCAACATTTATTTCTGCCACTAAACAGTCGAGATACGGATGTAAGGGATCCTGCACAACAACTCACAGTACCCATGCCAGTCTCACCTGCTCGTGGCGCAAGCTGCCAATCAACAAACCAAGCTCTGGTTCTCACCAATCCGCATTGGGCTAGCGTGGTGAGAAATGACCCAAATCTCCTCATAAGTACCTCTGCAAATGAAGGTTGGGGCAAGCCGCTGGATGCGGACCGCGCACTACCGGTCGATGTGGAAATCTTTGGGAGAGGCCTATGTTCAGCAGTAGACGTCTACCGGTTGATGATGATGGTAATTGATGAAACAGTCGAAAACATTGGCTATAACGGGAAGGCTTACACTTGCTATCAGGTGAACGTCCAAAGTATATTCCTTTATCCAGACATTTGCAACGTAATTTATATAACTGTCCTTAGAGCTAGACTAGCAGTGGTGCACTCAATTCTTGGACGGCGTGGGCTTGGAATGCATATCCAGGGGAGTGGCAGCTAGTTTCCAGATATATCACTTTATGCTTAAATTGATATATCCAGTCCAAAAAGTGTAAAGGATTTATGAGAAAAGTTAACAATAGATAATATTACATAAAAAATCTCCATTCTTGGAACAAATTATAAGTATTCTTATAGTTGATTTTTTTTAATGGAAATTAAAAAAAAAAACTATCACACATACCGTATCTAAATTAAAGATATATGTTAAACTCACTTTTTATAAAGTAAGATAAGTTATATATATTTAAGTCTTAATGCCTTCTGTATAATATCCGGTATAAAAGTCTAGAATTCATAATATATTTGAATCCGTCATCTGTGTTTTTAGTTCAGACTTAAAGTAATAAATACACAGTATTGTATCTCCTGATGCCTGAATAGGTCGATGACTATATAATTGATATCTAGACCAAAGTCAGTGCTTTGTTCAATCTACGAAAAAACAAGGTGGCGTATTAAAGTTTTGGATGCGCGCGAAATGTTAAGAGACGTAACGATCCGTGTCAAAGCGAGCGAGAACAAAACGAGCAAATCTTTGATATTTAAATATCACGAAAAAAAAGCTGAGTTCTTTGACTGTACTCCATAGAAAGTATAAAGCAAAACTTTCTTATTTATTATATTTGAATAGACCGATATAAGACGGAACAAATGCTGAGAAGAAGAAGATTAGATTAAAGGAATAGTATCTTCACCTGACGGTAAGTCATATGTATAACAATGTAGAATATTCTATAACAAAGTGTTTACCTTAGGACATAACATCCGTTACTTCAGTACTTCCTGTAGCGACGGCGCTCTTCAAATCGAAATACTGTAATATTTGCACCTGACTTTTGGGCGACTAAATATTAGACATATATAGCTTTCTTTATTAATTTTCATATATATATATATATATGTTTATGCAACGAAGCGAGTAATCGACCATCAAAATGATTACTTGATGGTATGTCTACGCTGCTGGAGATCACCCGCGCCATCGCATTCTAGGACCACATTGTATATGATATCTTCTATGAGACTTTTGTAGAAGCTAGGAAATTAACACTGATATCTTCAATATCTACGGTTATCTCATCCAACACCAGGTCGCGCGGCGCGAAACCTGGACGTCCGCCAAGAGCAGAGTGACCGACCTCGTCTACTGTCCCATACCGGACTATGTAAGTAGAAAAATAACCATTAGATTTAATTATAATATCAAATATAAAAACAAGAGTAGAGAGAGAGTAAATTTAATAAAAAATTCAAGCAGTCATCATTATCATCTACCGACGAACACTCCATATTGGCCTCTCCCGAAGATTTCCTCATAGATCGGGCAGGGATTCATATAGGAGGATATGGGTTATTTCCCACCACGCTGTCCCAATATGGGTTGGTGAAAGCCAGAGCCTCGTTTGTTCATTAGCAGGGTGCACCACGTGCAGGTGAAGTTAGCAAGGGTACCGTCAGTTGTTGTGGCTTTACACCCCAATTCAAGCAAGCGGAAGTAGTTTAATTCTAATTGATATTGTTAATTGTCCCAAAAAATATGTGAAACGTTTTCTACAAATTCCAACATAATATCTGTAAAATCGATTGCTAAATTTAAAAAAAAAGCTATGCTTAGTTAGCTAAGTTTTGGTCCAAATCTTCAGCTATCTGTCCTTAAGAGTCTCCTCAAAATCGGACTAAACATTTTGATCATTATCAGGAAACAGTAAACAGTTATAAATTCTCTAATTGATTTCTCTTACGTGGTAAACACTGTAAATATGAATTAAACAATATATCTCTGTTTCGTGTATTTGTTTATAGATTTTTTTTATTTTTAAGTTCTTTATATTTCTAATTTACTTTAAATCTAGTTTTATTTGATGCTACTTATATTGTATTTGATTCGTGATCAATATTGTGAATGCCTGTAAGTGGCATACATATCAATTATTTCATAAATAGTTTTTTTTTTATATTCAAGGGTATGCAACACCATCAGTTGGTGTACCATTTTAAATAAATAAATAATGAAGCTGTTATTTTCATCTTACTCACAGATACTAAAATTATATGTTTTTAGGTATACTTATATATATATATACCAGCTGTTCCCCGCCCTAGTTGCGGGTCGTAATATAAAAATAAAACTTGAAATTTGTCTGAAACATCATCATCATCAGGTGCCCTCTTCAAACTGAAATTTGGCGATCAGATTGAGAAAAGCAATTTTTTTTAATTGATGGTATTTAAACCCGGTCCATTCCTTTATGTCGTTACACCATTCCTTCCGCTGTTTATCAGGTGCACGTTTTCCAATATTTTGGCCCTCCAGGATCAACCTTGGGAACCTCTTTGAAGGTGTCCGAAAAATGCTACCTTTTTTAGCATGTCGGTCATCATGCCACGTTTGCAGTTAGTTGAAGAACATGAGCATTGGTGATAAACGTGTGTAGTGTTATCGACACTAGTTTTCAGGTGATCGGCATAGTAAACCCATTTTCATTATGTATGTAAGGATATTTCGATGGTACTCGGATTTTTTGGCCACCAATGCCGCCGAGGTGAGGCAACTATTGAGCGACTGATGGTCCAGGAAAAGGCCACGAGGAAGAACGCCTATGAGATGGACTGATCAGATAAAAGCGGCAATAAAGTGCTCGTCATCCTTGCCAGTATATGAGCGCATTAGGAAGGCGGCCATCTGAGAGGAATGGCGACGCGTTGTTAAGCTTGCGACCAACATCTGAAGTGATCACATGATGATCACGACCACTCTGTCAAGAGTAATACCGACTGAGAAGAATGTCGATGGTGCACATGCATTTAATTTGCTGTAACCCAATACGTACTGTGCGCGGCGAGAGATAGTTCTATTTGCGTCAGGGTGCGCCGGCGCGCCGCGGGAATGCGCTATTTGCGGGCGCGGGCGCGGGTTCGAACCCGGCCGTCAACCCCGGACGGCGGCGAGCACGCCCTACTGGAGACCGTTACTCACTGCGAAGACTGAACGCGGTCAGCACTTTTCATGTTTACATGATGTGCAATACGAGACTGCATTATTTCATTGTTATTTTGTTATACTTCCTTTTAATAAGTCATCGTAAGACTAAACTGTATCAGACAGGAAGTATTATTTATGTTAGATAAATTTCTGGTTCGCTGGCCTAATGGTTAGAGCGTGTTAACTCCGAAGGTTGCGGGTTCGAGTATCGACATGTACCGATGACTTTAATATTTAAGTTACGTACATTTGTGAACTTAAGTACGAACAGTGAAATACAAACGGTGAAGGAAAACATCGCGAGGAAACCTGCACATGAATTAGAATTTATTCCAAGGTGTGTGTGAAGTCACCAATCCACATTGGACCCGCGTGGTGATTATGGCCAATCGCCCTTATATTGAGGGTAGGCTTGACCCCTAACAGTGAAGACGTAAATTGGCTGTAGAAAAAACAAATAATTTCTACGGAACTTTTTTCTTCCTTCCGGTTTATTTAAATGACCTGGTTATTACATAGCTTTACTGGTGGTAGGTCTCTGTTGCCGAAGACCGTCTAAGTAACTACCACTGCAGTGCTGAGAAACAGTAGTGTGCAGATATTAATGCGTTCTGGTTTGAAGGGCGTTAAAGCTAGTGAAATTACGGGAGTAATGAGACTTAACATGCTGTATCTCAAGGAGAAGAGCGTAATGTGGTGCAAGCATGTCATCTTCATCATGTTGGCAACAGAAGAACGTCCCGCTCGTCTCGTAAAAAAACATATCCGGTATATGATAATATTTTGACTAATCTTCTTGTATACAAAAATAAAATGTACAGATATTCTAGCTCAACAAGTCACGGGACCCAAGCCAACTTCACTTGCTCGTGGTGCATCCTGCTAATCAACAAACGAAGCTCTGGCTCCCACAAACCCGGATTGGATCAGCGGGGTGGGAAATGACTCAAATCCCCCATATGAACTCCTACAAACAAAGGCCTCAAGATCGATCGACGTGGAGATCTTTGGGGGAGACATGTCCAGCAGTGGATGTCTATCGGCTGACGGTGATGACGATATTCTAGCTTAAATACGAAGTATATCAATAAGCATTGCAATCGACGAGTACCTATAGCACTATATCGCGGGATCCTACGCAGATGATCAAGTCAAATCAGCGCCGACTTCCGGCCGACCAGTCGTCCGTCTTGTTAACTAGCTGCATTACATACGTCTACAACGACATCCGGTTCGTCTGAATGTAACTGCAGTTTGTCGTTTTGTCGATTCATTTTTTTTTTGGTCTGGTCTTTCGATAACAACCACTTATGGGAGACGGGTTAAAATATCCCCGCCTTAACTCTTCCGTTGGTTTGCCGTAAAAGGCGACTAAAGAGGGTATAAATTGGGAGAGAGAAAAGCCTGTCTTCGATCATTATCAACATACTTATCTACTGCCATGGCAACTTTTACTGGTGGCAAGACTGTTGCTGGAGACTGTCTATGTAGGTACCACCGGAGTGCTTATTTCTGCCATCAAACAGCACTGGGCAATTTTTATTGTGTTCCGGTTTGAATGGCGCTGTAGCTAATGAAGTTACTGGGGTAACAAGACAAGATTTTGTCTCAAGGCGACGAATACAATTTGGTGCAGTGTATATCATCTTAACTAGCTACCACGTTGTTACGGGCAAGCCTACCATTAGGTGAACGTCTTGCTCGTCTCTGGCTTCGTCGTGTATAAAAAAAAGCGTGACGAGCCGCCGTCAATGTTTTCATTCAGATATGATGAGAAAATCTTTAAGAGAAGACTAAATAGGCTTCTTCTAGACCAATGCTTTACCATCAAAGGCTACATCACTACGTATATAGTCTTTGATGGTAATGAGTTCATTTATACAAGTGCCAAACAATAAAAAAAAGCTTCCTCAACTTCCTAATTTTAAGTTTTTAGTCGAAGCTGCACTCCCTTGGCGAGGCTGAGTAAAGCTTCGACAATACGGTTAACAATTTTACTGTCTATTACTGTCTGGGCTAAATGCAGGGTGGATACAGAAAGACGCGTGGGTACACTGCAGCTATTGTAGGGACACACTTGGGAATCAAACCCCGAAATAATTTTCCACAGGGTTGGTAATTATGCTCGCGTATCAGTCTCCGTGTCTTCCGACGACTTCAGACGGAGAAATGTATATCCATTTGTTGTGTGGCAATATGATAGTGATCTTTAATGCTTAACGTAACCCTTCCCTCTCAAGTTTCAGTTGAAAGTAAGGGGTAATTAACGTAAAGAATATAATTTATTCCAATTTTATAAATAGACGTACGTGAAGCCTGTGGTGCAAGGATATGGACATCAATATCCTAGTCAGAAAGGAATGACTCAATTGATCAAACATTTAATCACTTTTCGTATAAATGATACAAGAAGTCTGTTGGAAGCTCATCCTTCAACAGCCTTTTTAAAAACTCTACAAAGTTAAACACAAATACACAATAAGAAAACTAGAACCACTTTTTAATATTAAATTTCTTTGTGAAATATCTACAAAATGTTTAACTGAAACTTTCAATAAAATGTTTTAAATACAACCTAGATTTGAAGTGATTCATCAAACTCTACCAGTGTTATAACAGAAAGCACTGAACGGCTCCCCATCTAGAGCATGACCTGGTTTAAGGTTAACTGTCTGAAGCATTCTCTCAAACCATTGAAGCACGTACGTAGTTCTTTAATGCTTTATAAAACGAAAATAAGAATAAATCACAATACAATAACTTTCTATCAGTTTCTATACAATAGTATTATTCACCTGAAAATAACTCTGATGATCATTGATTCCAAAACTGTTCAATTCTTGTCCAAAATTGGATGTGGGATAAAAGAGATTAATAGAAACTGATCAATTTCTTTACTGGTATTGTAATACAAATTCTTATTAAAAAAAAAATGTAATCAACACGTTAAATACTGTATATTAGTTGAACTAGTCGTTCATGAATTGCCGACATGAGGTTATGTATAGATATTATACTTGTATGTTACTGTTAGGTCTTTGTCGCTGGAGATGGTCTAGGTAAGTACCACCGCAGCTCCCATTTCTACCGCCAAACAGTAGTTTGCAAACGTTACTGGGGTAACGAGATTAAACATCCTATGTCTTAAGGCGACGGGTGTAATTTAGTATAGTATATATCATTCTAATTAGGGCCACGCTTTTATCGGCAAGCCTCTCACTTACCATCAGTTCCCGTTCGATTCGTCGCTAGTTGAATAAGAAATATATATACTACTAATACTGCTTGTATATATGTCTATTATTATCTGAAGTTATTTTGATGAGGGAAATGGACCAGACTAGATAAGGAAGGAGAGAGACTGAGACCAATGGGAAGAGTTAGAGAAGGTCTACGCAGCGAAGCAAAACTACTACACAAAATCTAAATATAAATAAATAAATAAATAAATAATGCTTTAATCTTTTTTTATATGTATTCCTATTTGTTATAAAGGATAATTGTCAGTTAACTGTTGAAAATATTAATTTTGTTTAAAAATTTCGAAAAATAAAAATCTCACGTTCTGTCAGCCCTGATGAATAAGCATCGAATGAAAATAAAGATGGCCGACCACCGCATCGCTCCGTGCCCGTTCGGTTCGCGTTGGTAAATTTAAAATTCGAATGATTTCTCCCGCTCTTTTGATATCTAACAGTCACAATCTAAATTTAAAAAGAAAACAATGTAACGTAAGAAGAGAGAAAAACTATATTTCCTAGTATTAGACAGTTTTTGCTGGAGACGGTTTAGTACCACCGCAGCGGCTATTTCTCTCAAACAGTAGTGAGCAGATATTACTATGTTCCAGTTTGAAGGGCGCAGTAGCTATTGAAATTACTGGAGTAAAAAAGATTAATGTCTTATATTTGAAAGCAACGAGTATGACGCAGTATATGTCATACCAACTAGTGTCATATTGTTATGGCGTAGCACTTACCATCAGGAATGTCCCGTATGTTCCAAATAATAAAAAATATATCGTCGAAAGAGAAACTAACAAACTAATACTGCTGGTAGATCTCCGTTGTATGAGATCATCTAGGTATGTACCACCGTAGCTCTTATCGCAGCCGATAAACAGTAGTATGCAAACGTTACTGTGTTCCGGTTTGAAGGGCGCTGTAGCTAGTGAAATTACTGAAGTGAGGAGGTTTAACGTCTAACCAGTGTCACATAGCTTTGGCGTAGCTCTTACCATCAAGTCTCGCTTCGTCGTTTAAAAAACATAAAATTGGTTAATTACAAAAAAAAATGTTAGAAGAAAAAAAAAGAAAGAAAGCTGTTATTCATCAGCATGTGTTATCTGTACCGTTGTATTGCTCATGTATTAAAATCGCGCGATACTAATAGTGATGTGTAATCGGATCGGATAAAAAATATTTATTTTATCCGATAGGAGAGATATCGATGCAGTGTTACCAGATTAAAACTGCTGTTTTACGTCAATGAAATCGATTTTCTTAGTCCCGCGGCAAATTAAAAATAAATATAATAAAAATTATTTTAACGTTTACACCTTTTCACTGATCACCGTCTGGTCGATCGATTATCAGCCGATAGATGTCCGCTGCTGGATATAGGCCTCCCGAAAAGTCTCCCCCACCGATTGGTTTCTACATATCCGCTTTTAGTAGCTTCTCGCGACCATCACCAGATCGTCGGTCCACACAGACAGCATGGCCTCCGGTACCGGAGGCCACTGGGGACCGTTGTTTGTATGGGTTCATATGCAGGTTGGTAGGAGGTAAGTGTTAAGGTAAGTTAAGGGGAAATCAGTGTGTTATTGTGTTCATGTGGGCGTTGCTATAACGACCAATCCGTCTAAATTACACGAGTAAGAAGACCATTTGTCTGAGTACCATAAAATTGACCTGTTTATGTATTTTCAATATAGTACGTATGTTTATCTTATTCTGCTATTATTTGTAGCTCACTACCAGAGGTCATGGTCACTGTCCAACTAATAAGTAGTAAGTGGTTGAAAAACGTTTGAGGTATAAATAATAAATTTAATTCGCAACAGAATTGCGAGCTTCTATCCAGAAAAATGAAACCCAAGTCATGGTCGGAAGGGTTTGGGTTCGGCTCCCACGCCGGTCATAAGGAGTGTCCCTCCAATGGCCGACATGCGAGCTCGCCATTCAACTATACCCTTGAACGGTTAATTGAACGATTTGTGAAGTACAATCAGCTAGATTTATCTAATAGAAGCACAATGATGGCCAGCGTGGGACTTGATTGAAGACGCTCCTTAGCTTAAATGCGTAACAGGAAGTTGTGAATAAGCTAAATTTGCAAGTGTACAAAATATCAATATAAACATTTGATCTACATACCGAATTAAATCGACCGACTCGAAACTTTTTAAATGAACTAACGACTTAATTATCATATTTTTTTGTTGAAAACGAATAGGAGCATCACGGAAGACTAATAATTAACTCAACCATAAAACTTTGAAATTAGGCCTTACTTCTGCATGAAAATGAAATAATATGATGCTGTGAAGTGTTTTTTGGTCAATTCTCAAAGATTGGACACGTTGTTATGCTTGCGTTTGGGGTCGTTGGCCATTCTCACCGCCTTCTAAACGACCCTAAGGAAGACAATGCCTGGACGTGGTGTCCGGTCGTTGAAGTAATACTCCGGAAGCTGGTAGGGTCTGCATAAAATGACCCCGAGACGGGCTATCCTAGCACAGCGTTAGCGACGTTGCGATTTTATTCAGAACGGAGATCTCGTGACCTCTTCAAACGACGAAGGTGACCACCGAAGGGGTTTTAGTAGGTAAAAATCTCCTCATAACTCTGACTTCTCCTCAAAAGATTGAGTATATATATTTACGAATATTTCCTGCCGAAATAAAAAAAAAAGATAATTTGCCGCCATCTTGTCATGTCCCCGATAAAATGTTTATATTAGTATATTATTTTCAATTGATTTATAAGGCGGAAAAGAAACAACAGTTTCTTAAAAACAATATTAAATATTAATGCATAAATAAAATTATTATATTAATAATTATTACAGTTACTAAATATAACAGTTTGGGGAGTAAAACGAAACTACATCGCATAATATTGCACGTACTCTATTGAACAATGGTAGCGTAATAAAAGAAAAACCTTGAGAAGTAAACGACGGTTAAATCGTCGGCGTTGAGTCACAGTTGGCGTGGTATCGACGAAACGCAGTGACCAGTCGGCGCAGGGTGCGCTCAGCTGTAGGCGATCACATGACTCAAGACGCCATCTTGTCACAGAATAAATAATGCAGAAAGATTTTTTACTATGGCCTCTGTTGCCGGACACGTCAAAGGTACCACTGCAACGCCTATTGTAGCCGACAAACTACTGTGCAAACATTACTGTGATCCGGTTTGAAGGGCGCTGCATTGTTATTACTGGGGTAACGAAACTTTCATTTTATTTCTCAGCCGACGAGCGCAGTATGGTGTAGCGTAAGTAACTATAGCTATATAGCGGTATGGGCGGGTATATCACTTACCATCAGGTGAATGTCCCGCTTGTCTCATTGCTTCGAAGAAAAAAAAACTTTTAAATTCTCTGACAGTCGCATGCCTAATATAAGAATTATTAATTGTTTACATCATCATTAACACACATCATCAGTCGATAGACTTCCACTGCTGGACATAGTCTTCCCCTAAAAATTCTCACAAGGGCTAGGGATTCATATGAAAGATTTGGGCCATTTCCTACCAGGCGGGCCCAATGCAAATTGGCAGAGCCAGAATCTCGTTTGTTGATTAGCAGGCTGCACCACGAGCAGGTGAGGTTGGCTTGGGTCCCGTGAGTTGTTGTGCGGGACCCGATACACCCCCTATAGCATTATTAACGTTGGAATATATTTAGTTTATTTTAGTATATGTTTAAAAACACACCCCTTTAGAAAAAAGTGTTATTATATATGATAGTGATTTAATATATTTTATGGAACTAGGTCAAAGTCCAATTTTATTAAATAAATTCTGTACCACGTATTGATGGTAGGTCTCTATTGCCAAAGGTCATATAAATGTGCCCACCCTTATTTTTTATATGTTCTCTTTAGGAATTAACAGCTGGTTTATTCTAGCTTACTGGTGGTAGGTCTCCCTCGCCGAAAACCGTCTCCGTAGGTACCATTTCAGCTCCTATTTTTGCTACGAAAAAGTAGTATGCAAGCATTATTGTGTTCCGGTCTGAAAGGTGTTCTAGCCAGTGAAATTATTGGGTAATGTTCATATCCTGTTTTCATGATATCAGCATAATGTGGTGCAGTATATTTGATACTAACTAGTACCACATTGCCATTTGCAGACGTATGACTTACCATCAGGTAAATGTTTTATGATATAAAAATATCATATGAGTACTAAAATTGACAATTACCAGAGAGTAGTGGATAGTGATGAGCAAAACAAGAACAAAACCAAGACTTGGACAATCTTGTCTCTTTGACTCTTGGTCTTTAGTATTCAGTCTTCAACATTTGATCTTATTCTTGCATAATAGATCTTGATTTTAGTCTCAGTGTAGCTGTTTCTCTGGACCAAGACCAATTTTGATCATCATTAACAATGGAAGTCTATCAGTTGTAACGATGGTGATGACTAAAATTGACAGACATGAGGGGTTGATCTAACTGGTGATAGACGGCACTGTCAATTATAATTTGCTACGTATAATTAAGTGACATATGAACGAAGCCCGCATCTGTCTGGTTACGGCGACAATCGCGTCCGGCGCGCTCGAGTCATGAGTCGAGCTGTTAGCCGACTTCCGGTCGCGGGGTCAACGAGGATTCAGCGCATTTAACATTCCTCATGATTTAAGAACGTTTTGCTGTAGAACATTACCAATTTATTATTTATATAATATGTGTAAAAAAACTTAAACAGATGTAGACATCTTAGTGTTATATATATGTATATATGTGTTGTTAGTATTAGTAATATAGATCATTTTGGTTTTTTTTTCTTGTGGGGAAATCCTGCATTGGATACACCATTGTTGCGGGTACAACAAAGATGTTATGCCGAACTCTTAGTGGCTAAATCTCCTCAGCGTCCTACCTGTCGCCATTAATCAGAACTACGGGAAGGCTTTCGCACACTACTGCAATTCCGAAAGCGATTAAATAGCGTCTATTGCAGCCGTCGAACAACAGTTTGCAAACAAAATTATGTTCCGGCTTGAAGTGAGTTGTATCTAGTGAAATTACGAGAGTGAAGAGATTTAATATCTTATCTCTAAAGTCGATGAGCGCAGTGTAATGTATACCATTACCAGTTACCAGTATACCATTTTAACTAGGGCCACATTGTCATGGGCAGGCGTATCACTTACTATCAGGTGAAAGTCCCGATCGTCTCGTCGCTTCGATGAATTAAAAAAAAATAGTCAATTTTGAAATTGAGATCAATGTCTGTAATGTGCATACTCTATGCATGGCATCGTCGTCAATGATAAATAAGGGATATTATCGGCACCCGATATCGATTAGCTACTGCTTGTGAAGATCTACAGATATACATTATTATTTAACCTGTATTGATCTATTTATATTGATTTAATTTCCTAACCTATATCCATTATAGATCTCATGCAGATTCGTTGGTACAGATTTCCTTATGAGCCGCCGTTTGTTTAAAGATCCATCAGACTTTAACGATAAAGTTTATGTTTTATTAATGTTAATGTTTATATTAAAAAGTTTAATTATAAAAAAAAATTAACATTGTACAATGATGAGTTGGATACTGAAAAGAGTATTTGTCAAACAAACCACAGTTAGAAGAAAAGAAATACATCAAGCAGTACAGCACCAAATACCACACTTCCATTCGAGACACAAGACAGTATTATCATCATCATCAGCTGATAGAATGCTGGACATAGGCCTCCCCCAAAGATCTCCACATCGATTGGGCAATAGAGGCCGTCATTTATAGTGGTTCATATGGGGGCTTTAGACTATTTCCCACCACGCTGGCCTAATGTGGGTTGGTGAGAGCCAGAGCTTTGTTTGTCGATTAGCAGGGTGCACTACGAGCAGGTGAGGTTGGCTTAGGTCCCGTGAGTTGTGCGTAACCCTCCCGCAACTGCTTTTGGGGGTGACATTTCGTAAAATGCATCATTAACTGACCTATACATGGCAATAGTAATATTAATACCAAATTTCAAGTCTCCAGGCCTGAACGTTCCAGATATATCACGATGACTCTTTACATAGGTGGAAATCTCTTATATATATAATACCAGCTGTTCTCCGACCGCTTTCCTGGCCGT
Organism: Ornithoptera priamus; assembly: GCA_029034505.1. NCBI lineage: Eukaryota > Metazoa > Arthropoda > Insecta > Lepidoptera > Papilionidae > Ornithoptera > Ornithoptera priamus. The sequence goes on along the minus strand of JARDWD010000527.1, from coordinate 1,858,172 downwards.
AATATAAAATTACTTTCTATAGCAACCGTTACTATAGTAACCGCTAAAATAATATGAAATAAAAATGTGTGTAAAAGTTAATTAGTAATGAAATCATGAAGGTTCTACGAAATCCTAAAATAAATAGAAAATAACCATCTAGTAATCAATCCGCGTCGAATGGCCAATGCTCCCGTGTCGACACGTTCACCAGTTTCCGGGTTCCAGCAACTTCGGAAGTACGGCGGAAGGGTAAAAGAAAATCTGACCGGTACTTGAATTGAATTAATATTGTATTTATAAACTGATCTTTTCAGAACATTCGACCTTTTTTTTAATAACTTGTGTAACAAAATGCTAACGGTCGCACACCCCGGAGCCAGAAGGGCCGGTAACGGGGTAGTGTCGGACTCCAACCGATTAAAAAGCTTCACACGTTATTCCAACCACTTCCGAAATAATGCACGGGGGTCACGGTGAAACATCGAGCAGTTCTTCCGCAACCCTTGAAGAATATTCGTCATTAAACCTACAACGTAAATAGCGTGACGCATTATATATATAATGAAAATGGTTTAATTTGTTACGTAAAAACTAGTGAACGTTTAGACATAGCAACATTGACCATTGTATACATAGATAAATATATAGATAATGCAAAGGTTGCAGCTCAAGTCGCCGTCTTTGCCATAAACATTACATTGGCAAGGCTGGAGTACCAAATAGTTGGCATAACATTTAAACTTGTATCATTGTGAACTGTAGAATAGTGAGTTTCCATTATTAACGCTAATTGTTTATAACAAATAGGAAATACGCCTACTCACGCTTGACGGTTAACACCGTTTATTTGATTTTCATCGATAACATCAACAGGTATTATATATTATATTTGGCAATAAGTCAGACTGAGAAAACAGAGAAGGTTACCTTTACATCTATAAATTTATTTGAACTGTATTTTAATATTTTTTTTAATAAGCGATCGAGACCAGCAAGCTCATCTTATGGTAAATGATACACATGATCATAAAAGCGTAGTGTTAGGATGATGGTAGAGTCTCGTTACCACGATAATATGACTAGTTAAAGAAGGAAATAGAATGGAGGATGAATGCGAAACAAAGAAAAGAAAGGAAGGTAAGAACAGAAGAAAGAGAAGCAAGAAAGAAAAAAGAAGGTACAAAGTAAAGACTTGTAACCGAAAGCAAGAACTGAAGCTCAGGCCCTGAAATGCCCGGGGAACGAGTAAGAAAAAATATGACTAGTTACAGCGCCCTTCAAGACGGTTCACGGCAACGGAGATCTATCACCAGAAATTAATTTAATATACCAACTTTAATTTTTAGGTTAGGTTAGGTTAGTTCGCGGTTGTGTTCCCAACGGAGATCCCGTGGACTCCAAACGCCGAAGGTGATCACCGAGGGGGTTTTAGTGGGTAAAAATCTCCACATAACTCTGACTTCCCACCAAAAGGCAGAGTATCTTTTCGAATATTTTCCCCCAGAAACAAAAAAAAAGTTAGGTTAGTTATCTTTCACATTTTATAATTCTTTCTATAGGTACTCATTTAAAAAAAAAAACTATTTGTTACACATACTGCATATTAAAAGTATGAAATATAGAATTATCAATGTTTTGGACTAAGTTATATTTTTCCATTTTATGGATATTTTTTATTAATTATGAAGTAATAATGAAAATAAACTTTCAAACTCTGGTCATTATATATGTTATTGGTCAAGAATTAATATGTCTGTTATATCTGAGACTATGTATATCATCATCATCAGCCGTTAGACGTCCACTGCTGGACACAGGCCTCCCCCAAAAATATCCACATCAATCGGTCCTGCGTTGCTCGCATCCAATGGGTTTCCGTGATTATCACCAGATTGTTGGTTCACCTTGTGGGAGGCCTCCCAACACTTCGTCCATCGGTACGCGAGCGTCACTCGAGGACCTTACTGCCCCATCGGCCGTCGATCCTTCGAGCAATGTGCCCTGCCCACTGCCATGCCATGTATGTGTGTATACATATACAATATCGGAATACAATGGAAATGTATCTCCCAGCGGGGGTTTGGCAAAGAGTGTTCAGCGCATCCCGAGTCCCCGGGGATCGTTAATGCTATTGTTAGCCATGCAGCCAGTGGAGGTCAAGATCCGGCGTCCTGCGGGACACCATCGCTGTCGTAAGGGGCGTTATGCTTTGTGATAGGTCAGCGAGAACAATAGCAATGCTACTAGAATAAATGAAGCTAACGCTATTGAAATTTATATCAACCTTTTAAATACAATAAACCATTAATAAAGTAGAAAAAAATAACATTAATTCTCCTTGATCTTTTTTTTTTATTATTGCAGGAGGAATCTTATTAAAAGATATCCTTCTTATGGGGGAAAGACAAGGTTATGTGGGATTTATACCCATTAAAACCTCCTCGCTGGTCTCCGTTATTGCATTAAGAAAGGCTCCGGGATCTCGGATGATTTTCTATACAAGCCGTTACTATAGTAACCGCATAAATAATACCAAATAAAAATGTTTATAAAACGTTAATTAGGAATAAAATGATGAAGGATCTATGAAATAAAAAAAATAAATAGTCTATAACCCCATATACAAATCGTTCCGCGTCGAATGCTCATGTTCCGGTGTCGATACGTTCACTAGTTTTCAAGTGATTGGCGAACAAGAAACCTTTTTTCATTTTTTATAAATAGATGGATAATATATGGTCATTTTAGTTTTAACTATTAGAATCAAGATTACAATGCCTAAATAATTTTCAGCGTTTATTACAATTCTTCTCAATATTATAAAGATACCAAATATTATTATAATTTGGCTAAGTTATCTTTGGACTTTTTACCATCAAGTAAAATCACCAAGTGGAATAATGGAAACCTTGAAGCAATGAGCTACTACGGATATGCATTGGAGACGAAGAGACGCCTATAGCGGTAATCGCAGAATTGTAAAGAATGCCGTAGTCTTCACTCTTTATGTGCCTCTTCTGAACAGCAGCGTTGATCGCAGCGACCGTCGGCGTGGTGCGGTGGCCGAGGCGGTCACCTTCACGGCCGATTAGTGTCCAGACGTGAAACGCTTCGCTCATTATATTGCAATTAGCCCGCCGCGCCACCGCGACGGACAATGGACACGGCTGATGTTTTTACGACAATCGTTCAACCGCTCACAAAACTATTATGACATGCAACGATAACAATATATATATATATATATATATATATTACATGTACACATTGGTTGACACTTGATCTCCATTTTACATGATGTTAAGTGATGATAAAGCTAACAGATGGAGAAGTGCGCTCGCTCCCAATGTTCCTGCTCTCATATGTTGACAACGGGAAATATTTACCAAATGAGGTCTTTACCAATTATCTAAACATCAACATATAACTAAGAAATGTACTGTAATAGATAGTTTATGCTGGAGAGGGTTAAATTCTGCCTAATATTATTTTTTTTTTACTTTTTACATAATAAATAAAACACCAGAAAAAATACAATAGATATTAAAAACGCGATCACAATGCTACAAGGTGTTTACTAGCATTCAATCTTTCGGATTGTGAAGAGAACAAAGAAAATATAAAAAAAAAACAATTTGGTGCTAAAAGAAGAAAGAAAGTAAGAATAAAAATATATACATGAATTATATAATGTATACAATTGTATCATGTCAATTTGCTATGAGGTGGTGGCTGTGAGCTATAGGGTGTAAGGATTCCCACATAACAACTCACGGGAGTCAAGCCAACCTCACGTGCTCGTGCTGCATCCTGCTAATGAACAAACAAAGTTCTGGCTCTCACCAACCTGATGTGGACCAGCGTGGTAAGAAATGGCCCAAATCTCCCCATATGAGCCTCTACAAACGACGGCCCTGATGACCGAAGATGTAGGCAGCGCAGGACCGATCGATGTAGAAATCTTTGGGGGAGGCCTATGTCCAGCAGTGAACGTCTATCCGCTGATGATGATGATGTTGATGGTATTTGCAACTTGTGCTAAATTAGACAAAATTTAGATGTTTTCACTTCTGACTCTAAATCCTTCTCTTCTTGAAAAGTTATTTTTTTTTAAATTAATAGTTATATTTGATCGTTTCAAAGAAAGTAATGAGAATGAACGTGGATGATTGCAAGGGTAGAGGAAGACCGAAGAAAGTGTGGATGGATTGTGTGAAAGGTGACCTGTGAAGAGTGTGAATTCAGATATGGCGGCTGATAGAGGGATATGGAAGAGAAGTACATACTGTGTCGACCCCATATAACTGGGAAAAGGGTCGGAGGAAGGAGTTATATTTGATCGTTATGAAATAAGAAATCTGTATAATCAATAGATATCTGAATGATTTAAAGATTTTTTTTAAATGAAAACCACAGAAGATAGAAACATCATTACAATTCCGTGACTCAGCGCTTCATCAGATTGCCTTGCAGCACGGAATTTCCTAATTCGATAGATCGATCGATGATGCCGGAGACCGTCTAGGCAGGTACCACCGCAGCGCCTTTTGCAGACGAGAAACATTACTGTGCTCCGCTTTGAAGGGAATTACTGCGGTAACGATATTAAACATCTCACGTCTCAGGCGACGAGCTAAACGGTGGTGGTGTGTATCATCATCACTAGCACCACGTTAAAATGAGCAGGCGTATCAGCTCTCATCAGCTGTGCGTCTCGCTCATGTTATCGCATAACTGCGGTTCAGGTGTGCGATGATACGACTGTTGACGAAGTTTCGTTGTTTCCCAAATTACTCCAGCATGCATTAATTTAGTAAATAGTTGTTGTGTTTGTTAAAAAGCTTACCATCTGTCACCATTAATGTACCAACACTGAAACGTGAAGATATCTTTCTACCACTTTAATAAATATCTGATGTGCGTCTCCTTAACTGATATCGCATGGCTACATGTGGTGTATGGTGCAATGTATGAGATTTATTTATATTCTTTAATTTTATAGAATTCTATATAATGCATTAGTGTTATTTATTTATATAATAATAATAAATACTAATCATAAAAAAAAATTAAAATAAACATTTTATTATGGAGTGTAACAAATATTAATTTTAATTTCTTTTATAAATTCTGCAAATGTACACGAAAAAATTATGATTTAATTGTTCTGAGCAACGCTTTTATATGTGGAATGATTGGCGTCCTATCGAGCAGGCTGGAGCACCAGCGCGCCGCCAGCTGCAGCCGCAGCCGCCTCCGCCTTTCCACGTAATTGTTCGCCACGAGTAACTTCACCTCTTTGAGCACATCGAGATTATTCACTTTCATCATCATCGTCAGCCGATAGACGTTAAGTATTGGGCAGAGGCCCCCCACAAAGATCTCTATATCGATCAGTCGCGTGGTGCACGCACCCAGCAGGTCTCCGCGATTACGCGAATGTAGGGGTTCATATGAGGGGATTTGGGCCATTACCCAGCACGCTAGCTTTTTTTTATTAACATAGTAGAAATGCTTGCGCATACGCGTCCTCGCGGGGGAAAGGACAGGTTATGTCGGACTTGCACCGACTAAAACCCCAGTGATGTTCCTCCTCGTCGTCTCATAGCGGGGTTACGGGAACGCTTTCGCACCATCCGCGGCCCCGCCTACGCTGGCCGCTTTCGCAGACCCACCTCGGGCGAGAGGGATGAACCCTCCCTTTCCACCTCCGTGGAGGCAAGCCGAAGCAACGCGCCCCTCCTCGGTCTCTTGCAGTCACCTGGGCAACACATTCCCCCGAATTCGTCACCCAGAGGCCATGGAAGCCAAGAGAGAAAACTCTCCCGACTCCCTGCGACGGATCCGATCTTGGTCTCCGCCGCCACCCGTTATACCGCCGCGGAGGATAGGGAGAGCGGCGAAACGCAATACCGACACCACTCCTCTTCACCCGCGGTCCCACCGCCACCGCATCAGCGGTGCGGCACCGCTTAGTCGCGGAGGGTATACCACATCCGCGACTCCACCACTGCTGCAAAGGGCTGTATAAACTTGCCCCTGCAGCCCACCGGCACGCAACCGAGACGAGCTCACGGAACCCCGGAGCTCTAACCTGGAGCGGCCGCAAGGTATTTTGTAACACACACGCATTATTGTTATCATTTTGATGATGATGATGATATACAGTTTTAAACGTAGTCGCTTGTATTTTGTAACACACAAGCATTATTTTCGGCGCGTGCGCATACAGACGCTTGGAGTCTTAATTGTAATCGAAAACGTTGGCTCGTGCGGCATCTCTCTTGGAGCTGTGCCAGTACTAATGCTGGACCTAGCTGTAGTACCAGGGCGCTCCTGATTGTTTGTTTCAGAAAGCTCCGCGGTATTCACGCCAGAAAAGTTCAAATTTATGTAATAATGAAATTTATCACTGAGTCGAAAACTTTTTTTTTTATCCAAGTCACAAATTTACCTGATGATGAGATAAATGTATATAACATAGTTGAGATTAACTAAAAGGCCTTATTAGCTTCGTGGGTATGAGACTAGATTTTCAAATGTCGTCATTCCAACAGCTACAATAACTACAGCGGCCTTCAAACCGGTTATTAACACTAACGCTTGCACATTACTATTTGCTCAGTATATTTACCAGTGGTAAATACGTCCAGCTACAGTTCAAACATCACAAAGATCTAAAAGTATCAGACGATTAATTTCCGGATAGCAGGAAGCGGCGAGTCCAAATCGGCACAGCGCCAACGGCTCTTGGCAGTCTTGGCCAAGAAAGAACAAAATCATAAAAACAAAATCAAGAGTACTCGTAAAATTTATCGGTCCAAGATATGTGACTAGTAACTTATATAACAGCAGTTGTTGGGAATCATCTGGAAGGGTAAGTACGGTTTGGAGATAAACATAAACTGTAGCTATCTATACTCGCTGGATCCCGGAACCATAATACATATATATATATATATATATATATATATATATGTATTATGGTTCCGGATATATATATATATATATTCTTTACACGCATACGCACATACACACGAACACGCAATGCAAACGCACATGCACACGCACACACACACGCACACACACACACACACACACACGCACCCGCGCTCACGCACCTACACACGCACACGCAATGCAAACGGACACGGACACGGACACGCATACGTGTAGTAAGGGGTGCAAGGGATCCTACGCAACAACTGACGGGACCCAAGCCAACATCACCTGCTCGCGGTGCATTCTGCCAATCAACAAACGAGTCTCTAGCAGTCATGGATCCCGATTGGGCCAGAGTGGTGGGAAATGGCCTAAATCCATGATGATGATGATGAGGCCAGAACAGGCCCGATCGATATCGGGATCTTTGGCGCAGGCCTACGTCACGCAGGGGATATCTGACGGCTGATGATGATGATGTGGACGGGGAACAGCTAGTGTATAAATAAATATGTGTGAAATTTTACATATATTTATAGATGTGTAAACATCCTAACAAACATTCAACTGGTATAGGCAGGCGTTACACTGGATCGATATACAAAGCACGCAACCCTCGGGAAGGTCGCGGCGCATCGAGCGGGGTGTTACGTAAGGGCGGCTCCACGTAACCGTGTTGCTTCATTCACAACTCTTTTTTTACATGACGACCGTCTGAAACCATACACTTACCTTCAGTGTTATGTAAACAATCCACTTGTACACTGTAAATCTGTTGTGCGTACCACGCAATCTTGAAACTTTATAATTGTTTGAATTATTGCCAAGGAAACTGACGAGATGAGATGCAGATAAATACGGTTACGTCATCTTTCAACTACGTCACCAACGGGCACGTTAAATTTAAACTTAACACTATTTTTTTTCTCAGCGGCTAATTTTACGTCTCTGCTGTTGGGCACAGGCCGACCCTCAACATGAAGGCTCTAATCATTACCCAGCGAGCCAACATGCCCATTTGTTCGGATATATGTAGAGATATTCCTCGTAAGACGTTTATGGCAACTCGTCTCTCCCCCGAGCCCTTTCCATTTATAAATACCCCTGCAATTCACTTTGGAGAAGAACTGGCAGAAGCAATATCTCTACCAAATGTTTGAGTGTTTACGTCTAATAATTTCGGAGATGTCGTGATGAGACACTGAATCTGTGGATATCTTCTCTATATATATATATATAACAAAACGGAATTTGATTCACAATGTGAATGTAATAAACCCCCAAGTCCCAAATTCCGACAAGTCTGCCGCTTTCATAGTGAATAAATGGATTCCGGAAGCTTTTCCTCTGAAACTTATATAACGGGAAGCTCTCGTCTGAAATACTAAATTTATAGTCTTTACATAACATCGGACATATTTATAAATCCGCACAAAGTTATATTTTAGTTAAATATTTACTACCTTCTTAACTTATTTGGTTAATATCATAGTCGATATTAATATCGGCACGTTTTCAAATCGCCTATTAGTAAAGTGTGTTCATATGTATAAGGAGTCTAAAAATATCGACGTCCACTGCTGGACATAGGCCTCCCCCAATAATTTTTGCATTAATCGGGTAGGGATTTATATGAGAGGATCTAAAAATATAAAAGTAGCGAATTAATATCATTCTTCTAGTAGTTATTTAAAATATATACAGGATGTAAATAGGTACAGGTAATAGGTGTAAAATATCTGGAGGGGCTAAAGTATATCTCGTATCCTATCTATCTATGTATGGAATATCCCATACAGAAACAATGCTTCTGGAGTTATTCATTTTTTGAATATTTTTCAAAAATTCCCGATTTTCTAGGAATTAGAAATAATTTTATTTTTAAACAAATTTTTATGTAATAATTATTGTTTAATCATTATTTTATTCAACTTAAATTAATAATCGTCATTTAGAAGCTAAAACTTTTAAATTAGGGTCTTTGCAAGTCGTGACAGTAAAAAACAAGGTGTTATACTTATATTTTTATTTATTCTTAAAATAAAATTTTATTTATAAAAAATACGTATAAAGCACATAAATAAGTATCTGATTTCAATACCTGTCCGACAAGGTATAAGAATATTTTTAATAAATAAAATTTTACTTTAGCCTCTAAGTGATGATTATTAATTTAATTTAGTAAAACAATGCTTAAACAATAATTATTACATTAAACTTTGTATAGATATAAGTAAGAAATAAAATTATGGAACTTTTTTTACAAAATCGGGAATTTTTTGAAAAATATTAACAAATTTAATAACTCCAGAAGCATTGTATTCTGTATGGGGTATTCCATACATGGATAGATAGGATACGAGCTATACTTTAGCCCCTCCAGATATTTTACACCTATTACCTTCCACCCTGTATATGTATACGTTACCGTGATAGACCGAAATCAGAGAATGTCAACAAACACCAAACACGTCGGTGAAAGATCGAATATTTAATTACATTCTTGTACATTCGAACCCTCACCGGTGTATGTCCGACAATCACAGATTTGCTCTGGTGGATGTCAAAAAGAGAGGAGCCGACAAAGAGGCGATTGGCTATTAGGTTAGATTTTTTTTTAGGTTAGGTTAGTAAGTTTTTTACTTCTATAATTTTCCTTTCACATTTTGAAAGTACTGTGTGTTTTAAGTTCTAAGTTATTCCTCTCAGAAAGAAACGCCTAAAATTTATCCCAATAAAATTATGGAGAAAAAAATATAAATCTCAGATATGTTCAGCATTCACCATTGGTGCATGGTGAATGTCGACATTCACCGGTGAAAGTCAGAATAAGGGTAATTAGCGAATATTTCGGACATACACCAAGCGACCACCGGTGAATGTCGACATTTTCCAGATTTTGGTGTTTCATCGTAACATATATATATATATATATATATATATATATATATATATATATATTGCTTTTCAACTCTTAGGATTCTGGGTCCATTCCCAAAGCATGTGGTAAAGAGGAGATTATGTTTTTTTTGGATACGTCTAGCCAGTTATTCTCTTATTGTAATTGTGCTGCCAAAACAGCATTGCTCTATTAAGCATATGATGAGAGCTAGATAAATCTGGGTACACTTCAGTATCCAAAGCTTCATCATCATCATCAGCCGATAGGCGTCCACTGCTGGACATAGGCCTCTTCCAAAGATCTCCACATACAGTAAGCATGGCTTCCGGTATCGCCGGGCACTAAGGGCTGTCGTATGTAGGGATTCATTTGGGTGGATTTGGGTCAATCTCCACCACGCTGGCCTAATGCGGGTTAGTGGGAGTTAAAGCCGCGTTTATTGAGTGCATCACGAGCAGGTGAGTTTGGCTTGGATCCCGGGAGTTATTGTCCGAGAATACTTACACCCCTTGTATGTTTTGCACTCTTGGTTAACCACGTGAAATTGAGACCATTGTACATAAAAAATATATATATGTATATATGTAAATATATATATACGTTGCACCTCATAGTACACATATCTAATGAAGAGTCATAATGATATTAATTAATTAAAATACAACCTACAACATTGTTGAGATTAGAAGTCGTATCGATTTAACCGCAATGGTACACAGATTCCGACAGTGAAGGTATTATGTTGCGACCGGCGCCGGTGGTTGTCCGACACGATATCGCTAGTGGTTTGTATTCATAATAAATCGTGGTATCCTGTACTAAAGTTATCTATATCATATTTGTATATTGTTGGTCTAAATCAGTGGTTTTCAAAGTTTCTCAGACTCCATTCCAGAAAAATTATTACCTAGAGCGCTCAAGAAAATATATAGTACATATCTTTTGTATATTAATAGCTATTAATGGGAAATATATATGTCTACCCTTTTTGGTAAGATATGGTATGGGTTTACTGGTAGTAGGTCTCTGTTGTTGTAGTGTGCAGATATTACTGTCGTTCCGGATTGAAGTGTGTTGTAGCTAGTGTAATTAGTAGGGTAACACCCTAACGCCACGTTGTTATGGGCGGGCGTATCACTTGTTATAAGGTGCACCTTTCCATTCCGTGTAGTCGTTTAGTTGTAAAAAGAAAATATATAGTAAAGATAGGTCTAGTGCTAGCAATATCCATTCAAAGAAAAATTTACTGTTACTCGCGTTAAAAATAAATAGTATTTTTAAGACCTCTTCTTTTTTTATTGCATCATCTCCCTTGAATCGCTACAACTCCTAGCAGTGGTGGTGGCGCCTACTTTGGAAATCACTGGTCTAAATAACAACTGACCCACTAATCGAATTCATTGGCGTAATATTCAATAGATTACATCTTAAAGAATCACATTATTAATCTTTGGTAGTATCTTCCTTCTTATATATTTTTTTAAACAAATATTCATTGCTAATATATAAATGTAAAATGTCACTCACATGTAGTAATTAATTGCGATGGCTATGTACCACAGGGTGAAGACGAGGATTCCAGCAGACTTGTCCGAGGCTTCGCCCTCCGCCATGGTTGATCTGGATGGGCTGCTGTAAATAAACACAGCGCGTATAGTGATTTTTTTTCACTAAGTGTATACTATAAGTTATGGAAACAGTGTTGTTTAAATTTTCAGAGCTAATTCAGACAAATCAATGAAAGGAGCCTAATATATTTTTTTATACGTCTTTCTCACGCTATTTTATAATAAAAAAAAATTGAAAAAATAAAATGTTAAAGGCTCTATGACTTCTAGTACTTTTGCTTTACCATTTGAAATGGAAAAATAAAATATTAATAATAGTTAAAAAAGTTACTACAAAAGTAAAACTTTATATTGGTTACACCGTGTCAATGGAGGCCGAGGGCGATGAAGCGCTTTCCCTTAGATTACCCTCTCATATTGACTGAAACAGGGATATTATTACGGCGACAAATTTACTTTATAAGATTGGCGGATAGCCAGGCGGGTTAAACACATCCTACCTCCAACCCAAACGAAACGTCACACAAATAACATTAAGTCAAGCTAACTGCTTCCGAATTTCTTATTACGTATTTCCTGTTGCGTGATTACTTAAGGTATTAAAGTTGGCGGTGTTTTACATTGCCAAACATTAATAGGACAAATATATAGTTCGTTGTAGTAACACATAAATTACTTCAGTAGTTAAAATAATATAATTTGTTAATAACACGACTTTCAAATTTGAACTATGATTGGTGTAAGTGGTTATAAAATACACACAATGAAAGGTAAACGAACAAATTATATCTTTATATCCTTTTAAGATACTAGTTAATGTTTGACAGGATACATAAGGTACAGTCTTGTTATCTCGATAATATCATTTGTTGAAGCGCTTTTCAAACCGAAATAGTTGTATATTACTATTTGTGATCGAATTTAGTTCTATTGAATATCATAATTGGATAATTAAAGGCACTAATTTGAGTAGAACACACTCGAATAATTCAGTCATTAAATAAATTAATAGCCTTTTTAGAGTTCCCAGTACATCTTCTTTGCAAGAGTTAAAGCTTGTATTGTTGTATCCATTACGCTCGCCAAATGCGAGCTGGCGTGTATCACAAGTTCACGAAATCTGTTGTTATTATATACGTGCGGGTTTCGACACGATGTTTTCCGTCGCCGCAGCATGAAGCCGAGCAGGGGTCGAACCTGCGACTGGTTCTATAAAAACACAAATTAAACTGTATAAACTGACTGGGTTTGTTACGGGTAGCGGACGGCGCGCGGGTACATTCCCACTATTTGTATTATTCGGACATAAAATTATAAACACTTCTGTTGTGTTGTTCTGACACCCGACTGAAGTTTGAGAGACGTTAGCTGTATGTCAATATAGTTTTTTGACCGTGCTACATAAAAGTTGGTTATTGTTAACTGTGAAAATAACAGCTTTTCTTAGCACAATAATTTTCTAAAAAACCGTAGCGACGACAGAAACCAAAAAAAAGGTTTATTTTTTAAAATAATAAACAAGAATCTCACAACTGTTGAAAGTTGTGTATAGAAAATGTAAAAAAAAAATTCGCGTCGAACTTAGAGCGTTTCAAGATTATGATATTTGATTATCTGTATCATTTTATACTGTACGTACGTATTTACAGTACGGTACAGTTTCCCCACAACTCACGGTAGCCAAGCCAACCTCGCCGGCTTCTGGTGCACCCTGCTAATCAACAAACGAAACTCTGGCTCCCACCAAACTACATTGGGTCAGCGTAGTGGGAATTGGCCCAAATCTGCCATATGTATCCCTACTCGCTGTAAGAATATTTGGAAGAAGCCTATGTCCAGTAATGGCCTCTATCGGCTGACGATGATGAATTCGCAGTAACAGGTTCTTTAAAGAACAGTGATTATTATATTCACCACGCTTGGCATGGGAGTAGGTTAAATGGTACAGGACACTGAAAATGTTGCTGCCGTTTCCTCGTAGACGTAGTTTTGTGTTGATGCCTGTGAGGATATTCTAACCCATCTCCCATAGAGAATCGTAATACTAGTATCAATGATGCACAGTACAAGTTTATATTAAATATAACTGGTTTCTACCAGAAAGATATCTGCAATAAGAACTGGATCTAGATGCGGTCAACGCAGGAACAACTTATTTGGAGAGGTTTCCTGGACTATAATCAACAGTATGTGAACATAGTCATGGTCATGTCCTATCTATGTTCATGAATTTTTTGATGATGATTTATTTATATATGTATTAGTGCGCATTTTATTTTTGTTTCCGCACTCCATTCTATATTTAATATCCGTCTATCTGTTGTAGCTTCATCTTTGGATGATGAAGTCAAATATAAATAAATATGATGATGTTATATAAGATTTACACTAACTACGACAAATTTGTTGGACCTACCAGCAGTTTTGAGGATCTGTGTTCAAAGCACCGTTTCTTATCCACGTTCATTCAAAATATTTATACATTGTATCAATATTTACTGTACAATTACAAAAATACATCTAAGTATAAAAAAACAAATATTACATGTTGTACCAGACTTTTCATTTGTTTTAAAAAACCAGATGGTCGAGATAAAAAGATAACTTTATATAAGTTATTTTTAAAAGTGAAAAACTATAGTATATAATAAATTCTATATTAAAAAAACACGGAACATGCATAACTTTATTGGAGTAACAAATGTATATACAATATTAATAATAAATGAGAATTTACATATGTATACAAAATGTATAAGAAAATCAAACAATATTTTTTCCCTAAAGACTTAATTTAAAAATTCAACATGTGGCAACACCGTACACACAAATATAAAGGATTGAACAGTGAAAAATAATAGTATAATTTTTAGCAAAACAGCCCTGCTTTTACTGGTGGTGGAGGAACTGTTGCTGGAGACCATCTAAATATGATCTGAAGTGATTATATGTAGCAATGAGACCCTAGCAACAATGTTGACGCACCACCTCACTTTTCTTATATATATGAGATCTAAAATTTCAATACTGTCTACTAGTTATTTCAGTAGCTACAGCATCCTATAAACCGGAACATAGGAAAGAGTTTGTATTGTAACAGAAATTAGTGTTTTGGTGCTACCTACCTAGATAATTCCTGCCACTTATTAACTTACTATGCCGTGGATGTATACCTTTATCATTGTTGTTATCTAAGAAAAAAATTTATATCATCAGTATTATACTTAATATCCCATTTTATGAATAATATAACAGAATAAAATTTCAATCAAGCTGCAGTGACGAAGCCCTTCTCCAGTTTCTGCACGTATTCCTTGCGGCATGGCATATCGTCCGCGGGCCGGTTGTACGGCAACCACACCGGTTCACCAACGAAAAACCTTTTTGCTTTGATGAAATTCTGAAAGAATATATACGAACAAAATATTACTACTGTTACATAGTTAACTGCATCATAATCATTTGTTAATCAAACATAAAAGTATAAATATTCAGTAATTATAGGCTTCTAATTAAATACTGTAATTGCCAAATTGGGAAGTGTATTATGCTATGCACTTGATGCATGTTGGAGTGTATTATGCTATGCACTTAGTGCATGTTGGAAAAAGAAGGTATATTATTATGGTATATAGAAAATAAAGTCAACTAAATAATTCTTAAATATTGATGTTATGTTACATTATGGTCAATCTGTATTTTATTATATATTTCATATATATATAGGATATATACAAAGTTTCATTGTCTCATGATGAGATTGATACAATACACTATTACATATAAACACTCAACATTTGTTAGAGATATTACTTCTGCAATTTAGAGGTAATTCCTTCTTCAAAAAGAATTGTGGGGGTGTTACAGCCAACAAAGCAAGTAGGCAACAGCTAGTTTATTCCATGTACATAGATGAAACATTTAGTTTCTCTCCAAAGTTTGGCATACATTTGTTTTGATATATTATTTTCATTCCTTCAGATTAAAATCTTGATTTTTTCTTCTTTTATAAATGTGTTTACTTATGTATACTGTTCACTATCTGTTCTATGACAGTCAAAGAGTGGACAAATTCCTTTTAAGAGAAGGCATTAAGCATAAAAATGAAGAATGCTGATATAGTTATATAGTATTAGTTTATATTAATATTGAAACCAAATTTTTACTACTGTCTAGTATTGTCAATTAGGTTAACAGAATTATATTTTTTTTAATATCAACTATTGTATACAGCTCACTTCTTAATATCTGTATATATGCAGTATTTGGAGTTGTAATAAGGGTATTCTAACATGTATCACACATGGAGAGCTTACCCAAAAGCTTCATAAACTAAGAATAAATGAAAAATTGCTATAAATGTAATTTCATACAAAAATACTGACATTTGTATCAAGGGTGAACCTATGGTAGATGCCACTTGGAATGATGATCATGTCACCAGAGGAGACAGCAATGCGGATCCATTGATCAATCCCATCTCGAACATCAAAGTAACCAGAACCTTCCAGAACAAGCCTGAAATAATATTTAAAAATAAATTTGTAGCAAATGAAATCAATGAAAATGTAGGAAGGTTCAATTAATACATCAAAATTTTAAGTTTTAAGTTTTTAAGGCCATTGACAGATTTGATTTGTTGTCGTTACCGAGTTAATAAAACATATATATAACAATTATTAACCAAATAAACTTGTGATATATCCTAAGGTTAAAGTGTGATTATTAACAGCACTATGACTGATACTATGATTTTGTTATTAATATTTTTATTAGCAGACTATGTATATATATATGTAAAGGTATATATATGTAAAGGTAGTTAGTAGGTGCAAATAAGATTTTGAAAATTTTATTAGCAGTAGAAAGATAAGTCAAGTTTTAACAAAATTTATGTGAAATAATCAATATACTTTATAATATCTAACAAATAATACCTAATTTCTTCATCAGTATGCAAATGCTCCATAAAAAATGCCTTTAGTTTTTCTTCAAAGTTTGGAATACATTGCTCAGAACATATTATTTCATCCTCATAGCTATAACCTCGCTCTTCTTTTATTTTGTCTAACACTCCGTCTGTGTTGTAAGTATTCACATTTATCTAAAAAAAACATTCAAACTGTGATGGTGTGGGTTATAGTTACACCTAAATAGATTATTAAGCATCATCATTCAACATATTGTTATCCCCTAAATATAAGTCTCCCCAATCAAGCAATTATTTTTTTTTTATCAACATATGAACATGTATAATTTTTGATACTACTGTTTTAAATTAAATTTTTGTTATCAGTTGATGAGTACAGACTTTAGTGTATAAAGTTAATGGCGCAGTATGATAGCTGTTGATCCCTACAGGTTATCAATCCTTGTTAGATAAGTATAATAATCAAAAAAAAAAATTAATTACCTGCGAAACATATTCATTAAATATTTCAAAATTAAGTGGTTTTTGTAAACAGTAACAATAAACTTACGTTGAAATATTCAACACCGGTTTTCTTGTATAAATCCTCTATAGAAATATATTCTGGCGGATTCCTGTGATGCTCCAACCTTTGGTCCGAAGTTTCATTATCCATATACCATGCTTTAACCATTATGAATATTTTCTTTGGATAAGCAGGAATATAATCACTTATTTAGAACTTTGTTGTGATATAAAACTAAGTTTAATAAGGGAATAATTGTGACATTTGACGTTGTTAAATGTTGCCCTTACTATACTTGGTTTGAACAAAAATACACTAAGACAGGCAATATCAGTTTATGAATTATTAAATTTTTAAGTTTTCTTTGTCGAATTTAATAAAATAATGCGGCTCGATACATGTTACGATTAAAAATCCTTGGATAGCGGTAGCGTCGCAAATCGTGCAAGAAATTCAATGCGAAGGTTTTTAACTGTGAACAACAAAAGATCATAATGACGCGATAATATTTTTGAATTAATTTTAAAGAAATAAATATTAGTACTAAGTGTTTTTGTTGTACTAGTTTCAATCGTTATTTTATTTTATCATTATCTTCTGTTTACACAAACAGGGCGCAGTCTACAAATTTTAACAAAGTTCGAAGGTATTGCATACTTCATACTATAATGGTTTAAAATTGATTCAATATTGTCTTAACAATTAAGCGCAATAGGACAGTTTTGAACTACACGCTGTACGAAGCACAAAGATGCATCTCCACTAAACTTGCGCTCGCGAAAACAGCAAACATCGTAAGGAAATCTATGATCCAATAATATCAGCTTTCGTGGATTTGCAAGATCCATCAGTTCTTACTTTATTAGCGTAGTGAAAAATAAGTCTTAACTCTCTCTTTATGAGAGAAGCTTTGAGCCCCAACAATAGGAACATTATGCGAGCTGCTTATGTTGTTTAAGTCAAGGATTAAACTAGCAAAGTCCATTACAACTTTTTGATATCTAAAATCAAGGCTACCGAAAGAATTTCGATAGGAATTTAAAATTTTTACTATATAATGTAATCTTTACCTGGAAAAAATTGTTAAAAAATTAAAACGAATATTGGCAGGTAAAAATAGATTTAATATGTTGCTATTTGTATTATATGTTATAACATTACACTGGTTTAGACATTTTAAAAATGCACTGCAATTTGGGGTTATTATCTATTCGGCCAACTGACGAAACACATTGTTATCTTACTGATAATCTATTTGTTAATGGTGTTGCCAGTAAACGCGATATTAATAAAGAGTGATTACACTCAAGTTTGATATGAACATTTTATATCTGATAATGGATAATATGGTACTTAATCCGCAGAAGAACCGGAGTTACCGGCATAGCTCTATGAGTTGCGAGGCTGAAGTGGTAATGAGCGGGGCACATAGCTTGTAGAACCGATGGACGCTGGGGACTTAAAGTGCTGGAATGGCCACCCCGCAACGGAAATCGTCGTTGGCAGACCCCCTTAAGATAAACAGAGGACATAAAAAGAATCGCTGAGAGCCACTAGATTCAAAGAACGCCAGACCATGCTTTGTGCAACACATTATAAGAGACCTATGGCCAGCAGTGGTTGTCCATCGGTTGAAATGATGATGATGACGACATGTACTCAAAAGTATCTGTAATATAAATGAATGTGCTTTAATACAAATTAATAAAACAATAAAAAGAAAATAATTAGAATAAGTGATTTACTCGTTTAAAGCTAACAAAGTGGTACAGTTTGAGCAATGAGTATTTAGATATAATGAAATTTGTACTAGGTTTTTTATTAATATGTTAATGATGTTTTTATTTTTAATACTTCCTATTAAAAAAAAAACTTTAAAGATGATCTAAATTTAATTAGTAGTTAATAATATGTAAAACACATACATCGTGAATCAGCAATTCATCAAATATTAATTAATAATAATATTAATTTTATTTAATCATCGAGCTAGATTTATGTCATAAATAATTAGGTTTTTATAAGTTGTATATATATGTATATATAGTCCGTGTGTTTATCTACAACTCATATATAGCATAGTTAAAAGTGACAATCATATATATTAAAATAGATAAATAGAATGCAATTTATGTATAACATATATATAATCATAACAATTTATTAAAACGAATAAGTAAAATAATATACATTAGTATTTGACAGTAGAATAAAATTATAAACAGTAATAACAGTTTTAATTGAAAATGCCAATAAAATAATAATTAAGAGTAATAGTATGGGACGGAGGTCAAAATGTAATCATGTCATTAAAACATAAAAAATAAATACTAAGTGCAATAAAAGCTAGTTATATTTTTATTATAAAAATCATTATGTAAAGTTAGTTATAATTATATATGCGCTATCATACTACATCTAAAATATAAATGTTGAATTGAGATCAATTTCTTTCTTCAAACAAACGAAGAGAAGTTAAAAGGTGTGGAAAGTGAAAAGGCAACTGTGTTTAAAATTTTTAAATTTTAATTTAAGTAGGTAGTCGAAATAAAAATTGCCATCATCCATTACTATGGCAGTGACCTGTGATCTGATAATCTAAGCAATTTAAAATGTAGTTTTTAATAGAGATCAGAACAAACATGCTAATTTAAAACGTCCTACTTTTTCTTTATTACATACAGCCTCCACTCAAACTCTTATTTTATTAATCTTTTTTAACACTGGTAATATAAATACATCTGTAATATACTTGTCATATTAAAAAAATAGTAAGTTGACTGATCATGTATTAGAAGTGTAATTGAAGTAAGAATAAATCTCTGATATCCTAAGCCAGGGTTTTAGTTAAACAATTACTACATTAACAATTAAGAGAGACTATCATACTCTCCAGCGAAATTAAAAACATAGATACCTGCGGGGGTAAGTTCAGTTAGGTGCTAATTTATAACTGCAGTCTGTGACTGGCAGTAGAAAATCATTGATGTAACGGTGTATATTTTTTAATAAACACTGTCACAGAACAAGCAAGTATATACTAAACAGTAAATCAGGTGAACTAATAATAAAACAAACACATACTAACAAACAAATATCACAACAACATTAAGTATCTATATACAAACTCCTATACAATCTAATATAAATTATTAATAACTAACAATCTAATCCACATCAATTATTAAAAACTATGAATTATTGTTTACTTTTTTTTTCACTATCTCACTAGAATTACATTTATATTAATAAACGTTGAAAATATGTCAATTATGTGATCCGTCAGTGTGTTACTCACATTAGACCTGTTTAATGTAATGGCAACACTAGATTTGTGACAGACTATTACAGACTTCCGCTAATAAAATGTTTCTCAACATGGACACTATTAATTCAAGAACAGGTACTAATAGAGATGGAGATATTTCATACATCTCCTGTCTTCTATCAGTAAATAGTGAACTTGACCATATAAATTCAGTTTTCAGCATGCATCAGCATTAATTTAATAAAAAAAATTAAGTGCATTATGAGGTTGAGTAACATCTTCCCGGGGATCTTCTGGGAGACGGGGCTTACTCGCAAGGAGAGCCAAGGCCTTTAGTCTACCACTCTGGTCAAGCTTGGGTTTGGGAATGTATGTTCATGATTGTTGTTTAGAGAACATGTTGGTTCCATAACAGGTTTTGTTTCAATGGAAGCTGAAGTTTGGTGAGGATTGAATCTTTTCCAAGAAATGTATAAGTGCAAATGCAATACGAACTCAGTCATCACAGATTCTGTTGTGAGGAATTTAGGTTTTATAAATATGTTATAATAATAATGATATCATTATGTATCAGCCGATAGACCTCCACTGCTGGACATACGCCTCTCCCAAAGATCTCCACATCGGTCGGTGCCGCGTTGCTCGTATCCAGTGGATTCCCGAGATTCTCATCCAATCGTCGGTCCACCTTGTGGGAGGCCGTCCAACACTAAGTCTACCGGTAGGTAATGATATACTGATATATAATTATAGATAGGGATCGAAGATATTTTATATATCTTTTATCCACTATCTGTACTATATCAAGTTTTTTTTTATGAATATCGTATAGGGTTAAAGTTGGTAACACACTGGTGAGTCTGTGATGGTGTTAGTGTGATCGTCGCCTGGTACGCCGGGTAGCCAGCTCGAACCCGCTATAGCTTGGTGTGCTTCACAGTGTCCGTCCAGTAGTTCTGGATGGTCATGGCTTCTAGCGAGTTGAGGAACGAGTCGTTGTCCAGGCTGTACATCTCTTCTGAATTGTCCTTGAAGGAGAAAAGAGTCAAGTTATTTACACCGGTTAAGTATTGTTTAATTTTGTTTTTCTAAGCAAAACGGATAATTATCTTTGCATTTTACGGGTAGAAAAACCCATTGAAGAGATTCCATATTTTTTTTCTTAGGTAAACGTAATGCAAGGCGTTAAAAAGATGAGCACAAAGTGGTCCAGTGTAAATATCCTATTTAATGCTTCATAATAATTGAACATTCTACTAATTTCATCACTTCGTTATATAAAAAAAAAAACTTACTCTTATAGTGCTGTCGTCAAGGTATCCGCTCGAGTCCGGATTCGAGCACTTGTCATTTAAGGTCTGCGGCTTGTTGAGGTACCGCCGCCTGTACAGCACAAATGCAGTACTGCCAGCTAAGGCGGCCAGCACTAGCGCAGCGAATGAGATCCCCGCTATCGCGCCCGTGTCCATTCTATTCACTGGGTCTATCACCTGCCTCGAGGACTCTATTATTGGTGGGATTTTGGTCTGCAGCAACGTAGTCTCCAGAGACAGCGGTTTCTCCGTCACTATTCTGCTCTCCGAGAGGCCCTCGATGCTGTCATCCCTGACAAAGTCGGGACGCGTCAGATTGCGTCTTCTAGAAGCGTACGTGGTGTTATTTGGGTCAGTTAAGTTGGTGTACGGCGAGAGTTCCGTCGTATTAGAGGTTGAATTTAGCGAGATTATTGTCGCGTTATCTGAAGCGTTGACAGGTGTCCACTTCACTAGTGGTAGTGTAGTAGTGATAAGTGTAGCGTTCTCCAGCAACGTTTCCGTGGAGTTTGCAGTTGAGTTCCTCTCGGTTGCGTTTGCTATGGTGGGCCTAGGAGGGATGATTTGCGGGGACTTAGTGAAGTACATGGCGCGAGCTTGTCGCTCGGAGTGGCGCTGCTCGTCAACCTCTGCGTTGGTTACGACTTGCTGCAACTCTTCAGGCTGCGGCGCGGCCAGGGAAAGTCCGGTGCATGCTGAAATTATTAGAGAATTATATTTATTAATTAACCTTCGCACAACAAAACATAATGAGGTGTAGTTTTCTGATGATCAACAAAGAATGCCTACATACATACATATATACATCCGCGAAATAACTAACAATCTTAGTAATAAAATTTAAAAATGATTCTTAAAATAATTGTAATAGAAACTAGAATATTCATCAATTAATTTTTAATACAAAAAATACTATTACACGAATATATAATATATGCTGAAGGTAGATACCACCATATAGGTAGGTAATGCCATTTGCCCTGTAGTCTCGAGCTATTAAGATTAGGACTAAGGTAAGCCCTGCCCTGCCTTAAGGTAAGGTGTACAAAGGTAGTGTACAAACATTACTGTGATCCCATTTGAAGGACGCTGTAGTTAATGAAATTATTCAAACTACGATATATAGCACCCCGTGTTTAAAGGCGACCCTATTGAGTACTATTCAGTGTATAATTTATCATCTTATCTAGCGCCATATTTTTATGGGCAGAGGGATACTATACTTTCCATCATGTGAACATCACGCTCGTTTTTTTTTCTTATTCAAATTACCAGAATGTTTTAAATATAATAATATGAAATTTAACACCAGAGTGACTCATCACGATATCGCTTAATAGCGACGTGACGAGCAGGACGTTCACCTGATAGAAAGAGGCTCGCCCTTAACAACGTGGTGGTAGTTAACATGGTGGTACACAGCACTACTTTGCGTCCGTCGCCTGAGACATAAGATGTTAAGTCTCGTTACCCCAATAATTACAGCACTACAGCGCCCTTCAATGTGGGATACAGTAATGTTTGCACACTACTGTCTGGCAGCAGAAGTAGGTGTTACCGTGGTATCTAACTAGACGGTCTCCGCCAACAGAGACCTACCACCGGTTATAGTCCCGTCGTTCCGATGAATAAGGAAAGGTCATGAAGGAAACCATAAACATATATCACGGTAACGTTTGAATTTATCTTGTGGCGTGTATCCATCACCACAAGAGTACCGTCGTGACGCCGCTCTGGGTAGACGTCCTATGCTATTCCGTCATCGTCCTCTCACCTGGCACTGGAAGACGAAGCAGTCGAATCTGTTGCTTATATTTATAAATAATGTTAAGTTATTAATTTGTTTATTTATACAATGCGTTGAAGGTAACCAGCGCAGTGTGTACGAGTATGGCGCTTTCAAGTAATCAATTAAGTATAAAAGACTGGGCGTCTTGCGGTATAGATCACTTAGATTCCTACGACAGCGGGGTTGTACGTATTCTTCTTCTTTGTCGTAACCTCATGACTGAGGGACGTGACTATGGTGCGTTGCCCTGGCCACCATTTCTTTCCAGACATTTCTGTCTTGCGCCATTTGGATGGATGATTGTAGGGTAGCTCCCGTAGCGTCCTGAGTTGTGCGTGTCCATCTTGTAGGAGACCGCCCTCTCGCTCTCTTTCCTTCCACACAACCAGTAATAATCAGTCTTTCCAGACTGTCTGGGTCTCGCCTGACCGTGTGTCCGAAGAATTTGAGGACTCTGTGCCTACAGAGAGGGGTTGTACGTAATAATATTTAATTTTTTTTACCATTGCAAAGTGAATTTTACGAAATACATGGGTACTGTTTGAACCACGCGATTTATTTACAAGAACTAAACTTCACGAATCCCCATATTGGTGACCCGACTTCAGCTGCAAAAAAGCCCATAAATCCAATACATTCCTGTTAAGGTTCTGTAATGAATATTTCCATTTCTCGTTCAGTTTATGTATGTAGGATGTAAGGGATTCCGCGCAACTCACGGGTGCCCAAGCCAACTTCAGCTGCTCGTGGTGCACCCTGCTAACCAACAAACGTGGTTCTGTTTCCCGCCAACCCGCATTGGGCCAAATCCTCATATGTGAACCCATACAAACGATAGCCCCTAGTTCCCGGTGGTACCGGATGCTGTACTGTCTGTGTACCGATTGACGTGAGGATCTTTGGAGGGAGGCCTACGTCCAGCAGTGGACGTTTATCAGCTGAAGATTGATTGATTGTGTATATGACAGTAAGTTTAAGTAATAATAAATGTGCTACTGTCTATTTACCTTGTAATCTGTATTTGTATAAGAGATTTTTACCAGAGTCACTCATCACGATATCTCTGGAACCATAAGGCCTACAGACTTGGAATTTGGTAGGAATATTCGTTTTGCCGAGTATAGGTCAACTAAGAAATTTAGAAAATTCTTTCCCTATATGTAGTTAGTAGGGGTGTTACGACCAGCGAAGCGGGCGGGGAACAGCTAGTTACATGTAGTGCGAAGTATTATCGGTCGTGTGAAGTCACACTGAGTGCGAAGTGAATAATCCCCGATCACGAGGTGGTCGCATTGGACGGTCACCGCACTGCACGCAGTCGGCATACATAATGAGCACAGCTTTGCTGTCTGCAAGTATCGGTATAAATTATGAGATCAGGCCCAGCATTATCGTTTTGTTGCTATATGTACGTGATAAGTTTTAAGCCCCGCCTATAAAATTGTGACGGTAGTTACGATGATAAATACTTCATCATCGTATAGTGTTCGCTGATGAGATAAAAGATGGAGAGTATCGTTATTACCTCCGTAATCTCACTAGCTTCATTCAATCAGGAATTCAGTAGTTTCTGCATTATTATTTGGTGGCGGAAATAGGAGCAGCCGTGGTAACTGTCGGCAATAGTAAAGTCAAAGACAATTTTTATTTTTAATATACGAACATTCGTTCACTTATTGGACGTCATTAGGCTGTGGACACCGGGTCCACGAGATCAGTACCGGGATGAAATCGATAATCATAATTTGTGATCACTCCTCGTATACAGCTCATAGGATTCAGGTTTCGCGGATACGAATTCTGAGCTCTGTAAAACTAACGTTTTTTTTTTCTAATAATCATCAAGGTAAATGTTATCTGCGCTCCAGTTTTGGACTGTTAAAAATAAGGTACACGCCCTGACTATCGTAGAAGGTGCATTAATTGGTTTTTTCAGTGCCCACTAAGCGAGACGGGGATCGACGATGAAAACGAGAAGGTCGCAACCATGTGATAGCATAGCGAGAGTACTGGGGACGAGGATTACGGCTGTCTGGGAGTCGACCGGTGCCTTCCGTAGGAGATCCTAAAGGAGGATGACCACCGTTTTAGTGAGTACAAAAAGCACATTGCCTTCCTCCAAGAACTCAAGATATTCTTGGAAGATTTCTCTCCCGATACAGAAAAAAAGGGCACCTCTGTGATAATTCTAGACGTTCCCATTGGTCGCTTATCTCACTCACTGCGCAGTGTGTAAACGGTTAATTAAGTTTACGCAGTGCAATTATATCGTGTGAACGATAAACAGATAGACGCCCGCCCGGCCCGGCGCCGACGTATACATCGCGATCAAACGATGCGAATAAATGCATAATCGATTTGCATTCACAATATATTTATAAGAATCGATTTATTTTTCAGTCACAACGGCTACTATTAAGCGGAGTGTTACGTGTAATGTAATGGTTTGTTGTTGTTGAAAGCACGCCGGCGCTTAATGTTTAGAGCATGCGGCCTTCATTCCGAAAGTCGCGGGTTCGAGTCTCGGCATGTACCGATGACTTTAATATTTAAGTTACGTACATTTGTGAACTTTAGTAACAACAGCGGAATACAAACGGTGAAGGAAAACATTGTGAGGAAACCTGCACACGAATTAGGATTTATTCTAAGGTGTGTGTGAAGTCACCAATCCGCATTGGGTCAGCGTGGCGACTATGACCCATCGCCCTCATATTGAGGGTATGCCTGTGCCCCAACAGTGGGGACGTAAATTAGCTGTTGAAAGATGGGTTGTTATGTACACGAGAATATTACACCTTTATCAAATTAAGGCTACCTGCTTGTAGGTCTTAGTGTATAGGTAAGTACCAAAGCAGTTCCTATTTCTGGTGCCAGACAGTAGACTTGAGGGGCGCTGTAGCTAGTAAAATTGCTGGGGTAACGAGACTCAACATCTTCGATCAAAAACTAAGCGCGCACAATGCGCTGCTGTGTGTATCATCCTAATGCTACGTTATAAGCGTGTGTAAAGTGTTTACTCGATCAGCCCGATCGTTGGATGCTGTGTTTCTGCGCCGTAGGTAAGGGTTTAGGGACGTACTGGCTGAAGACTTTCGTGTTGACACGTTGAGGATGTTAGTTACACCGGCAATGTTCTAGAAAGAATTAGAGGTAGACATAGTCTTTTACTTCTTTAATGACCACATTCCCAACGGTTATTGGATTAGCGAAGGTTGTCATTGGACATGATCAGTCTTATCTAAATTCATCTGCAGTCCCACGAATCGGGAAGTAGTATTGAGATTGTTCAGCGTCCGCCTGATCCAGTATTTGAGATATACCAGCAGTTAAATTGGAAAGTGCTAGGGTTTGGTAGTAAGTTACGTCCACATTGCCAGCTTCAAATCTCTGTATGTGTTTGTGAATCGATTTATTAGTGAAACGTTAGAGGAAATTGCGTCTCAAAGTGAAATAGATTATATAAGCGTGTCGTATCAGCGTGTGCTGTAATACGGGCTTGTACAGTCTCGCAGACAGTGTGCACACTCTATTAGTTCACAATTAATAATATAACATAGTATTAAAAAAAATATATATTGTTGATAATGATTAGGACCTGTAAAGATCGAATCTATTAGCACAATTTTCTGGGATGAGGAAATGAGACATTTATCTTTACCTTATTAGAAGAAGTATTATATGTTCCTATAGTTAGGTGATACGAGTGCTTATAGCAATGGGGTGTTAGGACATCTATAAGAACTCCAAAACTAATGAGTGGTAGATAACAGTGCGAGACTGGCAATTCAGAAGAAATTCAGAAGAATATTTTGTAATGTAAAATATTCAATTACGTTTATTTATCTTTTACTGTTTGCTTTATCACATATAGAGCTGCAGTTTCACTTTTAGACTGTCTGCGGTAACTAGAACCTAATTTTATTGGATGGCGTGAGGGAGGATATACAATATTCCCTACAGCACTTCTATCTTATTATCAGAGACTTATTCTATAGAATGAAAAATGTTTTACATGAGATCAATTCTATATTTAACAGGATGGACGTATCAGTGAAGATTTATATTATCTTCTATTTTATTTAGGATGGTCGTCTCATTGTAGATTTAATATATATGTGTGTTATCTGTAATATTAGTGAAATGCTTAAATTTCTGATGTTGTGTATTATTGTTACATTTGCACGCGAGTGTAGGTGCTAATATTCGGGTTGCAGCGCCATTGTTTGCGTTTGAATAGCGGATCGACCTTTCGGCACCGTGTAATGGGAGCGCCGTTTGTTTGCGAGATTGATATCGCCTTTGGCCTCTTTGGCTTTTACGCTATACTAGAATTTTCTATTGCTCCAACGTATTACAGAATATTTTAATAATAAAAAAAGTATATTAATAATTATATATTAAAAATTTACTTCAATTACTTTTCTTTTGTATTTGACGAAGAGATCGAGATATACATGAGCACAATTTTCAGCTTCCCCGTAACAACGTGGTGTTTGTTAGGACGATATACACTGTACCAGTGTGCTCGACACCATGAGACATAAGACGCTAGGTCTCATTTACTTCAGTAATTTCACTAGCTACAACTCCCTTCTAACCGAAACAGACTACTATTCATCATCATCATCAACATTATCAGCCGATAGACGTCAATTGCTGGACATAACCTCTCGCATAGACACCCACCTTGATCGGGTAGGGATTTATATCGTGGGGATTTGGTCCATTTATCACCACGCTGGCCCAATGCGTGTTGGTGCCAGCCAGAGCCACATTTGTTGATTAGCAGGGTGCATCACGAGCAGGTCAGGTGGGCTTGGGTGCCCCGAGTTGTTGTGCGAGATCCCTTACACCCCTCTACGACTACTGTTCTTCGGCTGAAATAGAAGCTTCAATGGTACCTACTTAGACGATCTCCGGTGACAGAGACCTAGAATCGCTTGGCACCAGTGTCCTGATACTAAACTAACCAGATCCTCCTATATATTAAGATTGTATATTATTTGTAATGTATCAGGAATACATAATATTTTTACTACTTTAGGACATAAAACGTAACTACAAGGTGCTTAAGTATAACTAGTCCAAGTTATAAACATATGCGTATTATCGTTATTCACGGTCATCCCCCTCTTTTTTCCGAAGCCATAGTAAGGTTAAGCCGATTATGAAGCCTTACAGGATCGTCCAGGGTGCCCATTCGCATCACCTAAGGGATCAAGGGTAAATTTATTAGCAGTTCATACTACACAAGTAGTTTAAGTATATATGTACGATAAATAATAATTTCAACGGATGTTCATCTCCGGTATTTAGGACGTTGGTTGAAATTCGAAATTTAACTGAATTTTTCATATTAACAATACTATGTACTGTTAATTCGTCATAAAATATAATAAGGTTAATAACAAACGAGGATCTGGCTCCCGCCTACCCGCATTGCGCTATCGTGGTGGAAAATGGCCCAAATCCGCCCATATGAATCCCTATCCGTTGTAGTTTGTGGGAGAGACCTATGTCCAATAGTGGACGTATAGGCTAACGAAGATGATGATATTATACTTTATCCCAAACCATCATTAAACTACGAATGTTGGAGTAGTACACGGATGGTCAGTTCGGTATCAATGATGATTAGGAGGAAATCTTTGTTATTAATTATTTTATCAAATCATTACAATAATGAAGTTAAAATCTACTGCATTTCCTTAAAATTCATGCTGATCATGAAGTATATCCTTTCAGGAGTGAAAACATTTTAACAATCAGTGTACGTTATTCTTCAAAGTCGTAGTACATTATCGTAATACAAAAAAATTTTTTTTCCTTATCATGAAAGTTAAAGATTTATTATAGGCTGATCTAATTGATATTTCACGCATCTAATGCCTCCATGCACGTGGAATGAAGAAATCAGCATGAAAATTGGAAAATGAATGAAAAAAATTCCTGCGCGATAATTTCTTCAGCTATATTTTAGATTACATATCATCATCATCAGCCGATAGACGTCCGCAGCTGGACGTAGGCCTTCCCCAAAAGTCTCCACATCGATCGATCCCGTAGGTCCATAAATCTTATCGCGTTCTGGTGGACATAGTCTTGGGAGACTTTCCACAAGGTGGACTGACGACCTGGTAATAACGGCGGGATTACATATTATACAAAATCAAATTATTTACGCCAATGAGGGAATGAGAGAACGAAGATCAGAATAGTAATAAATAATAACTAGTAATAGGTCTCTGTTGCCGGTGATCGTCTATACCACTGCAATTATTATGTTCCGGTTTGAAGGATTCTATAGCTATTGAAATTACTGGGCTATCGATACTAGACATCTTGTGTCTCAAGGCGACGAGCGCAATGTGGTGCTGTACCATCTTAACTAGAAACCACGTCGTTATGGACCAGGAGTATCACTTACCATCTGATGAACGTCTTGCTCATGTCGTCGCTTCGTAGAATATAAAAATTACGATTTCGAGAAATTTTTAAGCCTAAAACTTTTTACTCCAGTTATTTCATTGCTGTTGTCAAACTCTCTGGTCTGACTCCGATTCTCTAGGCTATGGATTTCTACTTCTTTCACTTCACTCTATTCTCAACTTCCATTTCTTTGAGATCGCAGCCAATCATATCTTTTTGTACCTACTTTTGGCTATTGTAACTTGCTGTCGTCGAACTAGCGGAGATCAAAGCTTGCATATTACTGCTTGGTAGTAGAAATAAATGCTGTACTGCCTCCGACACGTTAGTAGCTTCTCTGTTAAATTTAATGTTTTTTGTCTGAACTTGTGATTATAAGTGACTGTCTTTAGTGTTTCCGATTGGAAGGTAATTGTAATATGTCTGAAATCTATATAACATGATAAAAGTATACGATCTATGAAATTACTTGTGAGAATCAAAAGAACATCAAAAGGAAGTAATATAAAAGGCAGTACACTAGAGACGTTCATCGTTCAGCTCATAACCATAACTTTGATACTACAACCAGTAACGTTTTATGAACCTAGATTAAGTCCTATATATCTTCTGTATTTTATAAACATATTGGAAACATGAAAAAGTACTTCAAATTATATCAAAGATTGTATATAAAAAAATCAATATGTATCTTCTCCTAAAGTAGTTTTTCATATAGATGGGAGTCATGATTACCACCACTCATCACTTTGTTTAATTAATAATTAGATAGAAACATAAGCAATGGTCCACCCAGATGCGAGCAACGCGGGACTGATCGATGCGGAGATCTTCAGGGAAGGCCTATGTCCAGCAGGGTACGTCTATCAGCTGATGATGATCACAAGGCAACCGTAAATTAAGGAAGTAATAAATAGATCGTATGATTTTTAAAGAAACATATTTAACCCCTCTGATACACCTTTAATTCCTTTGTATTTCATAGTTTATAATCTTATATAATAGTCAAAATGGTTTTTGATTCAAGAAAAAAAAATCATAGCAACATTACAAAAACAAAGTAATAAGTCATTTATAAAGGTCTTGCATATAGATGCGGGTAACGCAAGATCGATCGATGTGGAGATCTTTGAGGGACGCCTTTGTCCAGTAGTGGACGTGTAAGCTGATGATGGAAGGTCTTCTTTAATGGAAGAAAATAATTAAGTAACAAATGCCAAGAAAATGTCAATATGCTTCACCAAAAATGTAGAACCTATACATCCAGATGATTTTACTTTGACATCTCTATAAAGAGGTTTAATATTGAACTAGTTTTTAAAAAAAAACGTTTGACATTTATCTTTCTCTTAAAACAAAGTTAAGGTTACCTGCTACGAACTGCTTAATGGAATGGATATCTATATAAAGTTCAGTCTGTTCAGTTGACTGTCTTAACTAAAATGAGGATGTGGATGGTGAAGTGCGCTCGCTTAGAATACTCCGGTTCTCGTATGCCGACAGACTTACACAGCGATGTCGTGATGCTGGTACATATACAATATGATGGTATTAACTAGAAGAGTGGAAAAGATAATATCCAGATTATAATAAGTGATCCCGGAATGGAAGCAGGGGCCTATGTATTATAAGGCAAGCAGCTGTTACCTGTTGCTTCAGTATTTTTTTAGATGAAGCGGCGAGATGAGCTAGACGTCGTTCATCTTACGGTATGTGATAAGCTATAGTAACGCGGTGCTAATAAGGATCATTATCATCAGCCGATAGACGTCCACAGCTGGATATAGGTCTCCCCTAAGATCTCCAAATCGATCGGTCCCGCGTTGCTCGAATCCAGTGGGTCCCCGTGATTCTCACCAGATCGTCGGTCAACCTTGTGGGAGGCCTCCCAACACTACGTCCACTAGAGGGCCTTACTGCCCCATCGGCCATCGGTCCTTCGAGCAATGTCCCTTGCTCACTGACACTTAAGTCTAGCAATCCCTTGGACTATGTTGGTGACCATAGTTCTTCTGCGGATTAGATCGCGCAGAGAAACTCTGAGCATAGCCCTCCCCATTGCCCTTTGGGTGCTATGCTAATTAGGTTGATATACAGTAATTTTACTAGCTGCTGTTTGCTGCAATGGTACCCACCAAGACGGTCTCCGGCAAGAGACATACCACTATTGAATTGATTATTGAAAAACATTTTACAATCCCTCTGGCGAGTATTACATTAATAATATTATATACAAGTACTACAAAAATAATCGTGTACTATTAATAATACCAACAGAAGGAAATAAATGTTATTTAATGGCATTGCGCTATGGGCTATTTTGAACTTCCGGGTCGGAAGCGTATCCCCTACTATTCTTATATCCGATCAATGAACTCGCTTCCAATAATAATTAATAGGATAACCTAAAATAATGATCTGATTTTTTTTTCATCAATCGAACACACAGTAGTGAGCAATTTCTAGGGAAATTCCTGGGGTATCCAGATATGACTTTTTTTTAGTTAGCGGGAAATCTTCTAAGAGATACTCTGCTTTCTGTGGGGAAGTCAGTAGTTATGTGAAGATTTCTACCCGCTAAAACCTTGGGCTTTTGGACAGGTCATGAGATCTTTGTTCGGAACACGACCGCAGCAAGATATGACATCCTGACTCAAGGTGACGAGCACAATGTCCATCACGTTGTCATGAGCGGGTGTATCACTTACCATCAGGTGAACGTCCCGCTCGTTTCGTAGAATAAAGAAAAACGTATTATAGTTCTGAAAATATTCCATCAGGAAAGCGACATGTTTCAAGAATTACAGATTTTCGTGAATGTATGACGTCTAGTAACGTTGTCGTTAAATCGACTTGACTCTCGTGAGAGAAGACCTGGTTCCTCGCAGTGTGAATATATGGAAGGCTGTTTACATTATTTACATTATCCATTATAGAGTACACATTGTAGATATGGAAACACCTTTCCCATATTTAAACGTTCTTGAACATAACAATGTTATCAAACTTATTCTGTTTAAGTTCGCATCAAACGATACAGCGAAGAATGGACAATTATATGAACGAGATAAAGTCGACTAACGTGCTGAAGATCTGGAGTCATTGTTATTCTCTTTTATGTACATATCACATTTATGTGATATGTATCAATTATGGCTTTATTGTGTTAGTGAAGTTCTAGGATTATTGAGGAGTGTATTTCTTGGGGATGATCTTGTTGATAAGGAATAGTAACATATTATACATAATAGTATTGCATACCATCAAAACGGTAGAAATGGTAACACAACAGTAGTTTCAACTTAAATCGAACAAAGCTACTAGAGTAAGGAGACTATCATGTATTTTGAAGTGCTTAGTGAAACTAAAGTCAACTTGCACCACATAATGGCATGCAGATGTATCACTTATCTTAAAGTGAAGTGTTCGTCTAGTGTCTGGTTTCTCGTATAAAACATACCTAATAGAGACAGCAACAGCGTCACCCAGAACCAGTGCATCCACCAGTGCAGCGTCATGATGGCAGCGTCGCGAGCTCTGTCACGACCGCACTGGAACAAAGAAAAAAATTATTGTATTAAGAATATGGTGTAATATAATGTGTATATTATCCTGGCGCCATATTATTATGGGCAGGCGTGTCTTGTCTCCGTCTCGTCTCGAATGCATCATAAAATCGTAAAGTATTATTTACCGGTCACGAAATGAGACATTCAGCATCATCAGCTCGTGACAGTTGACTTAGACATTATTTCAATAGTAGTGCCCTTTTTTGGTACCCAGGTGAAATCGACATTAACCCTTCTTTCGTGCCGTTGGTGTATCGGCCTCTGGTTTCAGAATCTTAAGCTTTCCTGTAATTTAAGACTCCTACCAAACTAAAGTACTCTGTGCTGCCGGGGATCCCGTAGCTCCTTTCAAGTTTCATTATCAATAGTTCATCGGTAGCTTTCTATGCTGAAGTAGTGCTCAAAGCTCATAATGGAAATTGAATAGGAGCAACATAGTTTTAAGTATTCTTCTTTATTACAAAAAAATGCTGAGAAGATATATAAAACGATTCTGTCCCCTCGCTGCAAATGCTCATTAGGCAGAAGGATAGGTATAAGATGAAGCGATAAAGATGAAGAAAAAGAAACGTTGACACATTGTTCTGCTAAGGTCAGAGTGCTTGAGAGCGTTTCGCTGACAGAAGCAATGAGATGGAGCTTTAAGTAGTCGTCCAATTAACAACATTGTGAACAACATCTTAAAGATCATATATTTTTTATTATGTACAAACTCACATAAACTTAATAAAAATTACATAAATAATAATTTATATATAATAAATAAGGGGATGAAAATTAAATTATTATACGTATTTAATTTCATTTTCCTCTGGTGGGTGAACATTGTCGTCCACGCCCATAAACATGTTGTCTAGCATAACAAGTAGGACTCGTCTGAATGTTGGCGATGACAGTCTATTGTGCCGTTCGCCTGCAGAATCTACAGAATCTACCGCTAGGTCAATCTGATGATTATCTGAAAATTTCATTGAGATGAGGCCAGCCGTTTTGGAGTCAGTCACACGCACACACACAATTGTGTGATCTGATCATTGCAAATAAAATTATTATTTCAGTATTACCTAGAAATAAATATATTTTCAAGCTGCCGAGGTAACAATATCCTTACGGTACCGTCACCATCATCAGCCGATAGACGTCCACTGCTGGACATAGACCTCCCCCAAAGATCTCCACATGGATCGGTCCCGCGTTGCTCGTATCCAGTAGGTTACCGCGATTCTCACCAGATCGTCGGTCCACCTTGTGGGAGGCCTCCTACGTCTACCGGTACGCGGGTGCCACTCAAGGACTTTACTTCCCCATCGGCCGTTGGACCTTCGAGCAATGTGCTCTGCCTACTGCCACTTATGTCAAGCAATCTTTTGGTACCTTACCTTGTGGTTATTGCTACGTATTACATAGCGGCGCTATTTCGAATTATATACACTGCACCACATTATATTAGTCGCTTCGAGACAAGATGTTGTCTCGTTACAGTAGTAATATCACTAGTACTAAACAAATGTTGTTTACTATTTAGATATGTTAATAGATTATATAAACGTTATAAATAGAATTATAAGTAGATTAGTAGAATAATTAGGTACACTGGTGGTAAGTCTCTGTTGACGGAGATCAAACAATACTGTGTGAATACAGTGTGAAAACATTACTGTGTTCCGGTTTGAAAGACGTTGTAGCTAGTATAATTACTTGGCTAACGAGATTTTGTCTTACGTGTCAGTCGACGAACGCAATACGTTGCAGTATATATCATCGTTTTATTTTGGTTTTGGGAGAGAAATTTTCGAAAGATATACCCTGCTTTTGGGGGGAAGTCAGGGTTATGCGAGATTCGTAGTCACTAAAAATCCCGTGGTGGTTTGCATCAGTGCATGCGGAGGCTTCGGGATCTCTTACAGAACGCACTTGCTGCCCCTCTACACTTTGTATTAACGTGTCTCCGACGAGAGCCAAACCCTCTTCGGCACCGTCGCTGTGACATACGCTGTCTCATGCAGGTTCGCTTGTTGAGCGATAAGGGTCTCCACCCTCAAGACCCGCGAAACTACTAGACCCTTTTAGTAGCCTTCCACTACAAGCAGGGCTTACCTTAGTACTATTCTCATAAGCCTGAGACTAAAGGGTTGATATACCCTATTAACTAGCGCCACATTCTTATGGGCAAACATATCACTTACCATCAGGTGAACGACCCGCACGTCTCGTCGCTTAATGGTATAAAAAAAAAACTCTTGTGCTGTGATATATGTAAAAATGTACTGGAGTTTAATAATGTTTTAACTACATCAAATTACGCTCGACACTCCTCCATCCTTTTACATTTCATACAAGAAATGACATTCAATTTAATTCAATATAAACAGGATCCTTTCACTGTTACAAATGGTCACAATACGCAATGAACACCAAGTTTAAAAGACGGACCATTAATTTTTTTTTTAACACAAAAATGACGACGAAAACTACGTTGGAGTGCTAGAGCAAAGGCTTTGTCATTATAACGAGATATGGTTTTTGCAGCCTTTATTAAAGCTGACCTTGTCTTTTTCTACCTTTTTTTGTTTTCTGCAGTTAAGCAAGTAAACTTACTAAAACTCTGCTCCCTGGTTATTGCTCGGTGAAGGTTGTTATTTTGATCTTTGTTCCGCGTATTTACTCGAAACAAGTAAATACTTGCATCATATGTTTACTATCTGGTTAATTCTTATGTACTTTAACAAGGTTTTCGAGAAACGCAAACAATTTTGGTGGTTTTAAAGGGATTCCGCACAACAACCCACAAGACCCAAGCCCACCTTACCTGCTGGTGGTGCACCCTGCTAATTAACAAACGAGGCTCTGGCGCCCATCAACCCGTATTGGGCCAGCGTGCTGGGAAATGGCCTAAATCCCCTCCATATGAACCCTTATAAACGATGACCCCTAGTGGCCGACCTTGGTGTAGGCCATGCTGACTGCATCGCAGGACCGATAGTTGTGGATATTTTTGGGGGAGGCCTATGTCCATCAGTGGACGTCTATCGGCTGATGATGGAAAACCACTTTAGATATTGTTGCTTGATTGTTGGTAGGTTGGTCTCACTTGCCGGATGTATTGGCAGGTAGCACCGCACCTATTTCTGCTGCTACACAGTACTGTGTTTTAACTTCTACGGGGGTGATGACAATATCTTGTCTCTAGGCGATAAGCAGGTACGTATGTGGAACAAGTAACGGTGACCAGTTACTGGTTCCATATAGGTAAAAGTAACATTTTGAGCATGAATATTTGAGATATATTTGCGGATGGGGCGGTTGAATTACGGTCCTGAAATA
This sequence comes from Ornithoptera priamus, assembly GCA_029034505.1. Taxonomy (NCBI): domain Eukaryota; kingdom Metazoa; phylum Arthropoda; class Insecta; order Lepidoptera; family Papilionidae; genus Ornithoptera; species Ornithoptera priamus. The sequence goes on along the minus strand of JARDWD010000527.1, from coordinate 1,821,648 downwards.
GCAAGTTCAAGCCGCTTAAAATACCAGGAGCTATATTATATAAAACAATTTACATCCAGCTTGTGGCTTTGCGAGATAACAGTTTCCGTTTTTAATAATATTGAATAGATTATTTTATAAACACCATTAGTTTTAGAGATTCCGAAAACACATTAAGAAACATCATCATTGTCATCAGCCGATAGACGTCCACTGCTAGATATAGGCCTCCCCTAGAGATCTCCACATCGATCGGCTCTGCTTTGCTCGCATTTAGTGGATTCTCGCGATTCTCACAAGATCGTTAGTCCAGGGGGGGGGAGAGGCCCTCCAACACTACGTCTACCAGTACGCGAGAGCCACTCGAAGACCGTTCTGCCCCATCGGCCTTCGGTCCTTCGAGCGATGTGCCCTGTCCGCTGACACTTAAGTCTAGCAATCTTTTAGTCTATGTCAGTGACCTTAGTTCTTGGGCGGATCTCCACATTTCTGATCTGATCGCAGCGAAACTCCGAGCATAGCCTTCTCCATCGCCCTTTGGGAGGCTTTCAGCTTGTTTAAACGGTCATTAGTAAGGGGCTACATGTCGGTTCCGTATGTCAACGCTGGCAACACGCACGAATTGAAGACTTTTGCCTTCAGACACTGCGGCATCTGAGACGAAACGTTTCGTCTCCGATACCGTCTTAAGAAACAATAACATTTATTTATTTATTATCATTCTGTCCCCATAAAGTCGACCAACGATATAGCGAAGAGCGGAGGAAACCGCTGGAAACAGCAAGCAGTGGACGTCTATCGCCTGATCATAATGATCAATTTTATATAAATATTGATATCACTTAAGCACCACCATCGAAACCCTTTTTTTTATTTTTTTTTATTCAACCAAGCGACGGTACGAGCAGGACGTTCACATGATAAGTGATACGCCTGTTCATAACAACGTGGCGCTAGTTAGGATGATCACATTGTGCTGGTCACCTGTGACAGGATTCCGAGTAAATTACTAGCTACATTTATTTTCATTATCCGTTAATATTCTATGGTCCCAAGATGGGGCAAAAGGCGTCCGCAGTGATTCTCCATCGCAGTCGGTCTTGGGCTTCACCTTTAATGTCATTGCACGTCTTCCCGATCTTCGCTTCGTCTGTGTGGTGTCACGTCTGTTTGGGGCGACCGCGCTTACCTTTTCCTTGTTCATCAAGCGCTTGCTTAAAAATATGGTTGGGATATCATCATAGAGTATGTACAATCCACTTTCATTTGCGACGTCTGATTTGTAAATCGCAATAGTTACGGCACCTTTCAAACCGGAACATAGTTATGTTTGCACAGTATTATTTATCGGCTGCAATAGAAGCTGCAGCCGTTAGACGGTCTCCGGCAACAGAGATATATCACCAGTAAAATCACCCCTCCGCGTGTGGTTCTAGAATCTAAATATGACTCTATTGCTTAGCTGTGATGTCAGGAAGGTATTATATATTCCACTTCAACACAACTCTACATTATATCGATCGTATGTATGTATTGGTGTCATGGCGAGGATATCACCGTGAGTGGTTACTTATCAATACTACAGCACACGAGTTGTTTTAAATTTAAATTGGAAACAGTTCAGAAAATACTGCAATGAAATGACTCCTAATGGCTGAACGTAGTGTCTGGTATATGCCCAGAGGTCCATTTAGCAATTTATTTACAAAGCGTTGTCAAGTAACTGTAAACAGAGGATTTCTATGTATTACTTCATCATGATCAGCCGATAATCGTCCATTGTTGGACATATGCCTTCTCCAAAGATCCCTGGTTTGTCTATGTGTTGTATATGTTTCAGTAGTTTTCATGTCGTCTGTGTATGCATATATAGTGTGTAAAAGAGGAGTATGAGAAGAAACAAGGATAAGATAGTAAACTCTGATTATAATTTTAAATTATACTTAATAACAATCTCCTTAGGACGTTCAAGCAGAAATACACTGTTCTCGAGGACTAGATCAAAGACTTCAGCCTTGTAGTCTCGGGCTAGTTAAAATAGGATTAAGCTAAGCTCTGCCTGTCGTAGAAAGCGTCCAAAAGGGTGTAGGAGATTCGCGGGTCTTGAGGGTGAGGGCTATTACCAGCTCAATAAGCGAATCTGCCTGGGACAGCGTACGGGTCAGCGATGGTGCTTAGGAGAGTAAGGCTCCTGCTCCGGGACGTGTTACTGGTGTGTTCTACAAGAGATCCAGGAGCCTGTCCGAATGTACTGATGCACACCACCGAGGGGGTTTTACTTAGTAAGAATCCTGACTACCCAACAGAAGCAGGGTATCGTTCGAAGATTCCCTCCCCTCGAAAAAAAAATGAGAGAGACATAATGTCTTCACCCTTGTATTTTAATAAGTAACATATATATCGTGATACTTATATATTTATAATATAGTAGTTAATGGAGTTAACTGTCTACATGGAAATTTAATTTCAACGTACGGTTAGATCTCTTGAGAAGTTAACTCTACGCTTCTAGAGCTGACGTAAGACGTATATCTTGCTTAGATAAGAGGGATGAGGGTCAAATTACGGAAAATTACGGGACATTACGTCAGAGATATGGCCAGCCATTTGCTGTTTAATGAGCAAGGGAGAAGTAAATTATAGGTGAGAGTTACGAACAGACGTTTACAAATTCTAAGTAGACGTCATAAGTTATTTGCTCAAGAATTAGCATCAATTTTTCTTTTCACATTAAATAAATATATATTTTGTTATTAAATAGATATATAGATGATTTAATATAAAAATTTTTCACAAGAATATAAAAAATAAATAAATCCATGTTGAAACATAGTTCAGAAAACTATGAAAAGGAACTTGTGTATCTATCTTCTGTGTATAAGTGATTTTTGAAATCTGATATGAATATTCCTTTTGCCGAGAACAGGTAGGGTAAGTATGCATTTTAAGAAATGTTACCCTTAAAAAGGTTGCGAGAATAGAATAACGGGAAGGAGCTCTGGAGGCTGCTGTCAAGCGGATATAATTTTGACTAATTTCAAATCTAATTTTATGTTACAGACACCAAAGCGGGCGAGGAACACCTAGATATATATACAACTAATGCCTGTGTCCAGCAGTGGACGTCTATCGGCTGATGATAATAATGATGAATGCTCGCGAATTATAGTAGATTCCATATCTTAAGCACTCACTGTGGATTTTGCTTGCGTTACCATACTGGTGGTAGATCTCCGTTGCCGCAGACCGTTTAAGTAGGTATCACAGCAGCCCACTACCGACAAACAGTAGCATGCAAACATTATTGTGTTCCGGTTTGAACGGCGCTGTAACTGAAATTACTAAGGTAACGAGAGTTAACATCTTAGGTCTCAAGGCGACGAGCACAGTGTGGTGCTGTATTCATAATTCTAACTAACGCAACATTGTATGGCAAACGTCTTGCTCGAATGGTTGCTTTGTGAAGTAAAAAAAAGCTTTAAATGAAAGTTTCTAAAATTTAATACTTGAGGAAATCAGAGACAGAAATTTTGTTTATTATTATATATCATAAAATAGAAATCAGAACTAAAGTTGATATTATAATCATTGAGAATTCTATATGTAAATTATGCAAAATATATAGTTAGCATATCCATATACGATATAATGGCGCCGTTCTCTACGTAAAACAAGGAATTTGTATGAAATTGGCGACGGCGTTAATGTGGCAATAATTTTCTTTTTTAAACTCTAGTGTCATCTGAACATAGTTGGTGATCATGTGGATAATTGCCAAAAGAGCTGGAGTTGAAACGCGCGTGCGATGCGACTTCTCACGATATGTACATGTCGGCCGCTGTCCGCGTTCCATATCACTTCTAATTGCATTACTATTGCGTTTGTCAGTGAAAGTTTTGAAGATGAAAGTGTAGGCTGGAGCAGCGGCTCTCAACCGATGCGTCGGTCTCGCGACACCTTGCTGTGTCATATACATATCCACACTTCTTACTTTTAGACAGAGAAAGCCCAGCTCCAAAAGACACTAAGTTTTTGAAGGGAAGTCCTAAAACTCCTTCGGTGCATTAGGAAAGGCTCTAAGATCTTTTTGGCTAAGCAAGACCCAGAGAAGACTTGGTATCTTATTCGTTGTACAACAGCTAATACGAGACTACATCGCATTTCCCGTCCTCCTCGGGCTCGCTTGTTGACGGAGGAACCTTACCCTCAAGCCCATAACACGAAATCCTTTTAACCGCCTTCCACGAAAGACGGGGCTTATCCTTAGACTAGTAGTAATAATATTACTAGCCCATAACTACAAAGCTGACTCAGCTGTATCCGTATCCATACCAACTTTTAGTTTAACTATCAAAAATTTTTCATGTAAATATGTTGGTTCGTCGCTGATTGAATAAAGGTTGAGAACCGCTGAACTAGAAAACTGAGTTAACTGAAATTTATAGTCTACTTTTTTGGGCGTGAATTATACAATGTTACAGTTGACGCACGGGATGTCAATACTAATTATATGTGGTATTGATAAGTAGACCCCCTCCTCCATAACAACATGGCGTTAGGATGATATACACAGCACCACATTCTGCTCGTCGCTTTGAGAAATAATATTTTCGGTCACGTTAGTAGTAATCTTTGCACAGTACTGTTTGGCGACAGAAATAGGCGTTACGGTGGTAACTAACTAGACAGAGCTACCCCCAGTGAATTTTAATTGAATACGTAAATAATCATATCAGATTTAAAGTAAGTAAAATATATTTTTTTTAACTAGTGTAGTTGTATGCAGTGGCTTCTCGCGATTTTCACCAGGTCGTTGGTCCACCCTGTGGGAAGCCTCCTAACACTAACGCGGGCGCCACTCGAGGACCTTACTGCCGCATTTGCCCCATTGTCACTTAAGTCTAGCAATCTTTTGAGTTATGTCGGTGCCCTTAATTCTTCTGCGGATCTCCTCATTTCTGACCACTGGATGCGAGTAACACGTGACGGATCGACGTGGAGATCTTTGGAGGAGGCCTATGTCAGCAGTGGACGACTATCGGCTGATGATGATGGTGTGTATTTATAAAATGTTTATAATATACGGAAATAATGAATTCGTCATCCACATGTAAATAAACAAGAAAGGCAACTTTCGCATGAGAAACGGATATCCTCGCAGCTACTCTTTCTAAAAGACGACTAGAAGGCCGAAGCTTTTCCTGTGACCTTCGTCATCGACCTTGCCAAACGACATGCTAAACTTATTTAGTATCTATTTGAAGAGATCTAATAGTGAACATCAATAGGCTAAATGATGCTGATAAAAAAATCTGAATAACTTACGATTCCTTTTAGAGGTATTTTTTTCTAAATCATCTTAAACATTATTTTTTGTTACATTTAAGACATGGAGTACTGTATTAATGATCTGTGGGTTGTATGAGTCCCGCACAACAACTCACGGGTCCCAAGCCAACCTCACCTGCACGTGATGCACCCTGCTAATTAACAGACGAGGCTCTAGCTCCCACCAACTCGCATTGGGCCAGGGTCGTGGGATATCGCCCAAATCCCTCCATACGAACCTCTACGTACGACAGCTTCTAGTGGCCAGTGGTACCCGACACCATGCTGACCCTATGTAAAGATCTTTGGAGGAGGCCTATGTACATCAGTGGACGTCTATCGATTGATGATAATGATGATAGGTGGTATCGTAATATTTGATGTAGCCATAAGATGTCCAAAATAAACATGATATTTTCGCAAATGAGGTGAGGATAGAAGTGAAGCGTATTGTGTCGGAGAGAAGTCACTTTTCCTTGAGTGGCGACCTTCAGACGGTATCAAATTCCTCGACGTCTTAAATGTATATACATTCAACTTTAATTTTAGTTGATCTTGTAATATTAGTTCTTTTTGTTAAAATGCAATAATAACTTGAATTGTTAATATTTTTTTAATATAAAGCAAACTTAACAAGATAAAGTAAATTAATAACATATCTTTGTCAGAAACAGAAAATGCTTTATTATGATCGTCATCAGCTGATAGACGTCCACTGCTGGACGTAACCTCTCGCATAGATACCCCCCATTGGTCGGGTAAAGATTTATATGGTGGGGATTTGGGTCATTTATCACCACGCTGGCCCAATGCGGGTGGGTAGCAGCCAGAGCCACGTTTGTTGATTAGCAGAGTGCACCACGAGCAGGTGAGGTTGTCTTGGTTACCGTGATTTGTTGTGCGGGAACCCTTGCACTCCTTTATAGTTCAGTAAAATAAATAAATGCTTTCATCATCATCATCATCAGCCGATAGAGGTCCACTGCTGGACATAGGCCTCTCCCAAAGATATCCACATCGATCGGTCCCGCGTTGCTCGCATCAAGTGGTAAACGCTTTATAGTATAGTGAAATAAGAAAATGTTGCTTATTTTGCACACTCGAAAAAGAGTGACCTTATTGAATGTAATTCGAGAAATATCTTTTTACAAACAATTTTCAGGATCTAAAATATGAAGTTCTAATAGATTAATCTTCTTCCACATTTGTCTCATGAAGGCAGGGACGCGCACAGAGATTTCGTGTTGGAGATGCAAACTACATCCAAAATATATGTGCTTATCTATACTTATCAATTTTGTCAATTTAGCGAAAGTCTATCGGCTGATGATGATGATGAATGCATAGCTGTGAACCTTTTGAGTAACTTGAGCAATTATTATCTAGATAAGTTTAGTAAGCCATGGTATGTACTTATTTGCCGGTATGGACCTCAGGTCTGTGTATGAAGGAATATCTCCGTGTTAGTGGTTAAGTTATTAACTGTTCAGCATCAGGTAGTCTACATGATAATGTGCCTTAGTTATAATAAAATAAATTACAACCTTTATTGACTGAACTTTTATATAAAAGATCTTAGCTTTATTAAACTTTATCGTCGAAGGTTATATTTTGAGGGAATATGAGTTTCTTTAAGGTAGGGGTGTAAGGAGTCCCGGACGAACGGTAAACTCACGGAACTGAGAGAGCCCAAACCAACATCACCTGCCCTTGGTGCACCCGCTAATCAATAAACGAGGCTCTGGCTCTCACCAAACCTCTTTGTATCAGCATGGTGGGAAATGGCCCAAATCCCCCATATGAGCTCTTACATACGACAGCTCTTGGTGTCCGGTAGTACCAGAGGCCACGCTGACTGTGGGTCGTCAGAAGTCGCTGGATACGGGCAGCGCATGACTGATCGATGTGGAAATCTTTGGCCTATGCCTATGTAAACGTCTATCGGTTGATGATGATGGTGAGTTTCTTTTACATACTATAGGCAGAAGAATCTCAATTGGACGCTTATCATTTTTATTCTTCCATAACTACTTCTTTCTCCTGACCTTTTCCCAGTTATGTGGGGTCGGCAGAATATGTACTTCTCTTCCAGAAGGATATGGATATCAACCGTCATATCTGAATTCACACTCTCCTTACACATGTCACCTTTCACACAATCCATCCACGCTTTCTTCGGTCTTTCATCTACCCTTATAACCATCTACGTTCATTCTCATCACTTTCTTTGTTATATGTCCTTCATCCCTCAGCATAACGTGTTGTCATTTTGTTCTCATATAACATGGTATCTAAACTGTTTTTTTTTAACAAGATATAATGTTATGGATAAGAAAATAGGAAAGTCTTTGAACATTATAATGAATTGTTAAAAAACATTTTTTTTCTAGTTTTAATTTGTTGCTAGGTAGCTTTAAGTTGTTTAATATACTAGTGTTAGGGTACCAACAATAGAGTAGCTTGTACGACTCTTCACATTATCTCGACTCGTAGACTCACAGAAGGCATTGTTATGGCAACACTGCTTACGAGTGGGCTCATCGTCGTGGGCTAGTTTGAACTTACGTCTCCAGCTTTTGTTACCGCGTCTCGGATAACGATGAATATATAACAAAATGTTATAATATAAGCAACTTTTGTTTTTACATAAGACGAATAGTGGTTCTATTGTAAATACAGATAGAAATATAAATAATTAACTCCCTTTGTCATGATAATAGAACAAGTGCAATTATAACTACTTGTTGATCTTATCACGAATCAATGTATGCCTTATCTATGCCTAACATATTAGAAACACTTAATTAAAAGGGAACACTTACCGAATCCAATCACCGTCGAATGATTTAATACATCGGCGGTGTACGCATCATCCCCTGTTAACAATAGAAATCATATATTATTAAAACAATATAAATTTCCATTGTCATAATTATTATGTTTAACGAGTAACTACAAAAAACCTCATTTTTTTATAAAGAACGAACATCATACTAAATGTGTACATATACAGATATACGTATATATATTTATTATATATATAAATATCTTCCTCGATTAAGCTCTCTATTGAAAGTTAAAGGGAAAAAGATTTTTTTATTATTACATATAAATCTGTGCTTCATCCCACTCGGTGTTGTGGTCATGTGGTCTATGATGATAAAGTACAGTAGCTTAGTGAACTATTTAGACTACTCTTAAAGACGTTCCACGTCGTATTTGAACGGGCCTATTGAACCCAAGTTAATCCACTCCTTTGTTGTTGATACTGAATGAGTTGTTGAGCCTCTTTGTACATAAGCTGAGGATGTTCACAACAAGGGCATGGTGGAAAGCCTTACGCCTAGTCCTCTTTAGTGAGGAGACTGTCTCATATCAGTCCACTGTTTGAAGATTTCTTGTGTCCGAGATCAAGATATTGGAAGGCACCTCATTTCTTCCATACATATTTTGTAGAGAACTGCGGAGTTGGCCAATAGACGACTGTGTTCAAAACTATTCAGCCTAACTTAACTTGTAATAGGTTCTTGATAATTTATAAGCTTTCAGCCTTCCTTTTCCACCACGCCCGAGCCTAGAAATTGGTAAGACAGTCTAACATTTTACATATTTACTTATGAAAATAAATTCCTTTTAAGGGTGTAACTAATAAAATCTAATTCCGACTATAATTAGGAAGTATAGGTAAACAGTTGCTCTCGAGCGAGTATACTAAGTGTTCATTACCAGACCTCGCCTCTACACCCTTGATTGGCTATCCGGGTCCCGACCTTGAGAGTGGAAAGGCACAACTGTGAAATATCGATTCAGTGCGATATTTGCCAATAATGCGACTACTACTTGCCGAAACTGCGAGAGTAAGAAAAAAAGTTATAAACGGGCAAATCTATCTAGATGTAAACAATAATAAATAAATCAAATGTTATTGCAAAATTATTTATTTTTTATTAATAGCTTTTATATAGGTATTAGCTGGCTCCTACCTGCTTCCTAGGATGATTGCATCAGGTATTGACCTGCGCGACTTCTTTTGGAGCAAGTGTTTTGTAAAATCCGTTCGTAGCTTATCTCTAAACAGCAGAAGCAATATCATTACCAAATATTGAGTGTTTACATCTAATAGATTCCGGAGATCTCGTTATGAGTCAATGAATCTCTGGATATCTCCTATACATATATATATATATATATAGATAAAGTTAACATGCTCGAAGCTTGTTTGAGCGATCGGATCATAAATGAGATCTGCAATGAACTAAGGTCATTGACGTACCCCATTGGATTGTTAGACTGAAGAAGCAAGTGGCAGAGCACATTGCTCGAAGAGCTGACAGCCAATGAGGCTGTAGTCTTCAGTTGTATTATTCAAAAAAGCCCTACGAAGTGGATCGAAGATTTAGGGAAGACTGTGGGAAAACCCTAGATGGGTGCAGTATAGGATTAATTTTAGTAAAGGTTTCTTTTGAGGTCTATCCGAGTGGACTTCATGGATGGGAAACCGTGATAGGCATTTATATTACGATTGCTCTAAACCGTTGCGGTATGCTACTCACGAGCAGAAAGTTGAACTGTTATTGGTATATAAATAGAAAATGAACGAGGGATCCGTAAGACAATGAACCAAAACAAACAGCGACCTACAAAGAACCGGTTAGCTTCCTACAGAGTGGTTACGTATTCTCGATACGCGTTCACCGAGAGCGTGTCCACCGCCTTAGAGGTCAAAGTCAATTCTGCTCTATGGTCAAATACCATTACCCGAAGAAAGGGCTCTTAAGTATATTCCTATACCAGTCTAAAAAGTAGGTCCTAAACAACTAATGTAATGCATTTTTGGCTGTACTTCCAAATGTTACAGTTTTCATTTATTATGCGAAACGAGACGAGTAGGATGTTCAGCTGTCCATACAGCACCCTTTGCAAGAGAACACAGTAATGTTTCCACACTACTAGTTAGAGGCGGATGTTGGAGCTGCAATGGTACCTATCTAAACGGTCTTTAGCAACAGAGACCTAACACCAGTAAACTTCCATCTTCTTTGCAGCCTAATTAAGTCCCCACTGTTGGGGCACAGGCCTATCCTCAATATGAGGGCGATGGGGCTATAGTCACCACGCGAGCCCAATGTTGATTGGTGATTTCAAGCACACCTTAGAATAAATTCTATTTCATGTGCAGGTTTCCTCGCGATGTTCTCCTTCACCGTTTGTATTTCGCTGTTGTTACTTAAGTTCACAAATGTACATAACTTAAGTATTAAAGTCATCGGTACATGTCGATATTCGAACTCGCGACCTTCGGAATGAAGGCCGCACGCTCTAACCATTAGGCCAGCGAGCTACTATGATCTGCTTTTTATATGTGGAGAGTGATCTATTCTTGAGAAAACTTGTGAATCATTTTTGTTCCGAGATCATGGTCACCGTAGTCACTACTGGTTGATGTGCTACCCACTACTGTTTGCATTTAAGCAGTATGCAGTCATGTAAACTGCCTCTTTCCTTCTTCTATTTAAAAAGACATACAATTACCGGATGCAATTAACATCGCAATTAGTGTTCTTTTAAAAGGCAAAACAAAAAAACAAACGTTTCATTTCCACCCGGTGACCTCGCGGTTGTGAAACAAAGATAAAAACTATTACGGCTCCTCGTCTCCTAGCTGATGACTGTAGAGAACGACTGTGAATGTATGAACTTATCTCATGCACGACAGGGCCAGGATCTATTCCGGATGATTATGGTGATGATAATACATTGGTTTAGAATAACTAGTGCATAAGTTTTTTGAAGGTTTACTGGTGGTAGGACTCAGTTGTCGGAAACCGTATAGATATCACCGCCGCTTCTATGTTTGCCGTAAAACAGTAGTACGCAAACATTACAGTGTTCTGGTTTGAGGGGCGCTGTGGCTGAAATTACTAGGATAACCAGACAACATCTTATGTCTGCAGCGACGATTGCAATGTGGTGGTGGATATATCATTCTGAATAGCGCTATGTTGTTATAGGCAGGTGGATCACTTATCATCAGGTGAACATCTCGCTCATCTCCTCGTAGAATAAAAAAATGTACCGACGTCTCTTCCGTAATTTCAATAGATACAACGCCCTCCGTACCGGAACACTATAAAGTTTACACACTACTTTTTGGCGGTAGGGATATGAGCTGTGGAGGTAACTACCTTAGACGGTTTCCGACAAGAGAAACCTACCACCCGTACATACTCTGGAGGACCTGCACATATTATATGGCTATTATATAATATAGAGATTTTTTTGGTTCTTGTGTTATCATGAGGATTAATATCTACTCACAAGTTTCCTGGGATTTGCTGGAGAAATTAGGTTCAGGAGATTTATGTGCTAGATAAGAAGATTAACGGGCTCGTGTATTAATAATTCTCTGTTGATCTATCGGATGATAAATTTATATAGGTTATGTTAGAAGACCTAGTTAATTTGATGAGCATACAGTAACTACAATAATGTTAACCGTACTTATTTTTTTATAGTTTTCCATAATTTTTAAAATTTTCCATATTTCCGATATATGAATAATTACCTTTTCCTCGCCCACTTTACTGGCCATGCACCCCCGCAACTACCTTAGGGTAAAGATTTTTTTAAAATAGGTTTTTAGCGGACCTATACTCAGTAAAAGTACTCGTGGTAGGTCTCTGGTACCGGCGATCGTTTAGGTGGGTACTAATGCAGCGCCTATTTCTGCCACAAAAAAGTAGTGTGCAAACATTACTGTGTTCCGGTTTGAAGGGGGCTGTAGGTGACGAGACTCAACATCTTGTGTCAAGCAGGGAGCGCAATGTGGTGCTGTGCACACCATCTTAGGTAGTGCCATGTTGTTATGGGCGAGCGTATAACTTACCATCATGTGAACACCCCGCTCGTCTCTTCGCTTAAATATATAAAAAAAGGAATATTTCTAAGAAATTTCAAGATGCATGATAAAGTAATAATGTTCAGGTGATAATGTTATAATTTTTTTTTAACGATATAACTTTCTTTTTTCAATCAACAGGGTGAAAAATTGTCTTTAAAACTAAAATTAAATGTTTTTTTACCGACTAAGAAAATCCGATTTTCGGTTCAAGGCTTCCGTATTATCTTTTCAAGTAATTTGTTATCGCCGATATTTATTAATGATGTTGTAAAAAAGCTTATGAATTATGTAAACACTTCACGACAATAAAGAGAATGAGTATTCAGTGCATGACATGGCAGTCATGAATCATCAGGTTTACAAGCGAGGATGAAGCAATCAATTTCACGCAAGCGGCGTACGATGACGCGTTGCGCACTTGATGCGGTGTGAAGCACTCTCACTGATACTTTACTATGCTATAGGTAGACCTAGTGGTTAAAAATTTACATATCCTAGCGTGTTGATAACCTTGCATCCTCTTGATATCAGCTCGGGACATATATCTTATTAGTGGGAACCGAAAACTAAATATACCTTACTAAAGTGATAACTTAACAAAACTACATTACTTTAACTATGTAGACGTGTGTGTTAACTGTGAAACAGTCAAATTTGCTGGTGGTCCGTTGTGGGAGACGATCCAGGTAGGTACCACCGTTCAGCCTTGTAGTCTCGGGCTAATAAGAATAGGACTAAGGTAAGCCCTGCCTGTCGTAGAAAGCGACTAAAAGGATCTAGGAGTTTCGCGAGCCTTGATTGTGGGGGCCCGTATCGCTCATCAAGCGAACCTTCGTGGGACAGCGTATGGCTAAGCGATAGTACCTAGGAGAGCTAGGTTCTTCCTCAGAGACGTGTAACACAAAGTGTAGAAGGGCACCAGTGCGTTCTATAAGAGTTCCCGGAGCCTCTCTGAATGCACTGATGCAGTAAACCAAGGGGGTTTTAACGAGTAAGAACCTCACATAATCTTAACTTCCCTCAAAAAGCAGGGTATTTTTCAAAGATTTCTTCTCTGAATCCAAACAAAAAAAATAGGTATCACCGTTATTCCTATTTCTGTCACCAAGCAGTAGTGTGCATTACTATGTTCCGGTTTAAAGAGTGCTGCATAGAATGAACTTACTGGAGTATCGAAACCGAACATCCTTCGTCTTAAACCTACCCACACTAACTATTCTACCAAGCGCCATATTATGAGTAGGCGAGTCAACAAACATCAGGTGAACGCCTCGCGTTGTGTGTTGCGGTTTGAAGGGCGTTGTTGCTAGTAAAATAACTGTAGTAATAATACTTAATGTCATAAAGACAAAATCTGGTGCAGTGTATATAACCCTAAATTCCGCCGCATTGTTTCACGCTGGCATATAACTTATCACCAGTTAAAGGTCCTGTTCATCTCATCGCTTTGGCAAATAAAAAAACTTTAAGTACCTTCAACGATTCCGCTTAATAGTGATTTCGGTAGCCTTTTATTTTTATCGGGGGTAAATCTTGAAAAGATGCACTGCCTTCAGGGAAGTCAAGGTTATGTGGGATTTTTATTCATTAAATCCCCTCGGTGGTATTTTGGTAGACCTACTTGTTTCATCGACTTAAAAATGAAATACGTCTCATATGATAATCAGAAGATATCGTCAAAGATCGTGATATAGGTCTAGCAAAAATAATGAATAGAAAAATACGTAAAACGGTAAAACGAGAAAATATTTCTTAAATCTTGAAGATACGTCACCAAGGCAATTTCACGTCGGTACAAATTCAATATACCTCGAGGCTTTATATGTTATATGAAATTCGATAGAACGCCGATAGAGGCTCTATAATGCGAATTGTATGTCGTATGTATTGAATGATTTTTTTTATTCCATTAAGCGACAAGACGAGCATGATGTTCCGCTGATGGTAAATAATACGCCTAACCATAAGACTGTGGCGCTAGTGAGAATGGTATACACTGCACCACATTGCGCTTGTCGCCTTTAGACGTAAGATGTTGAGCCTCGTTACCCCAGTAATTACACTAGCTACAGCGCTCTTCAAACCGGAACACAGTAATGCTTGCACACTACTGTTTTGCGGAAGAAATAAGCGTTACGGTGGTACCTTAACAGGTCGTGAATCCAGGTTCAGGTGCCGAGTGTCAGATAAGCTGTAACAGTCGCATGGGTTGCAGTGCTGATATCATCAAAAATCTAGGTGGTACCTACCTAGACGGTCTCCGACAACATACACCTACCACCAGTAGTTGTAGCAGTTTATATGCCAAGCTACATTATATATATACATATTTTTATATATATTCTATATAACAAATGAACAGTTCACGTGATGTAAAGTGATGACTGAGTCGCAACACCTGTGGGGTTACGGCTGCTAGTTGCTGACTTTTGAGGGTGGTATTGGCTGTTTTCTTTAAGCTCCCCATGTCGTATTTATTTTTATATGTAATAAAAAAATAAAATCTCCAACACATTTCCATTCATTGATAATTACTACCCTTATGCTTTACTAACTTGGAACGAAATTAGTTTTTTTTTTCATGTTCCTTCGTACAATGAATACCTTTGCCCTTTTCAACACTAGATTACTGACCGTCCAAAATGTCCGGTTAAATTAATTGCTTGTAAGAACTTCCGTTTACATTTCATTTAATAATTTGATGATATATATATATATATATATATATATATAGATTTATAGAACATCTTAGAGTTAATACAACGTACCGACAAGACGAATAGGATGTATACGCAATAGCAAGATTTTTTTTTCGAAGAAGCAAACAAGGGTGATGTTCATCTGATGATACTTGATACGTTCGTCCAATATGTCTGGTCGTCGTATTAAGATCTAAGATGTTTATATCTCCTTACCCCAATAATGTCACTAACCACAATGCTCTTCGATCAGGAAATACAGTAATGTTTGCACACTACTGTTTGCCGGCAGATATATGTGCTGTGGTGGTACTTATCTAGAGGGACTGCGGCAGCAGAGACCTACCACCAACACATTTGATACGCCTTAGGCTAAAGCCAAGCTTCAAGTATACAGGCAGAAGTAAAGTACACCTACGGCAGTTTAATGTTAGAATGTTTATACAGCAGCACATTACGTCCGACCCGTTATAATATAACATCTATAGTTTCTCCCGTAATCTCCTTAACTACAATGTCTGTTAAACAGGAAATCCGGTATGCACGGTGTTATAACAGAAAGAAGCACATTGCCGGA
Source organism: Ornithoptera priamus (assembly GCA_029034505.1). Classification (NCBI taxonomy): domain Eukaryota; kingdom Metazoa; phylum Arthropoda; class Insecta; order Lepidoptera; family Papilionidae; genus Ornithoptera; species Ornithoptera priamus. Next base: position 1,806,164 of record JARDWD010000527.1, on the reverse strand, counting down.
AATGATCAATCTGTATAAAAATATAACCAATATAAATAAAGCCAAGCTACAGGGGTGTAAGGGGTTCCGCCCAACATCTTACGGAGTCCAAGGCACCCTGCTGAATAACAGACGAGGCTCTGACCACCCACCAACCCGCACTGGGCTAGCGTGGTGGGTTAAGACCCAATTCCCCTCAATGAATTCTAACAATCTTTGGGGGAGGCCTATGCCAAACAGTGGACGTCTATCGGAAAATAATGACACGGTGGAATAAAGCCATTAGCCATTCTACCCTTACATGGCCATTACAAGATATAGGGTATTTTCTGGGCTTATGTATTGTTATTCAGGATTATTTTTCTTACTTTATTATTTACACAATATTTGTTTTTAATAATAGTCTAAATATTCCAATTCTTACATTATTTCTGTTTGCTCTAATATATATGTATACTTTACCAGCTCGCTGGCTTAATGGTTAGAGCGCGCGACCTTCGCTCCGAAGGTCGACGGGTTCGAATCTCGGCATGTGCCAATGACTTTAATATTTAAGTTGTGTACATTTGTGAACTTTAGTAACAACGGCTAAACACAAACGATAAAGGAGAACATCGCGAGGAAACCTGCACATGAATTAGAATTTATTCTAAGGTGTGTGTGAAGTCACCAATCCGCTTTGGGCTCCTGCGGTGACTATGGCCCATCGCCTTCATATTGAGGGTAGGCCTGTGCCCCAACCATAACAGCCAATTTACGTCTCCACTGCTATGGCTGTGCTCCAACAGTAGGGACGTAAATAGACTGCAAAGTATACGTATACTTTTACTTATGCAATCTTATTATCAACTATAGCTTACAATGGCATAATGTACATATTATATTTTACTGGTGGTAGGTCCATATTGGCAGACACTGGTAAGGTAGATCGCAGCGCCTACTTCGACAAACAGTAGTGAGCAAACATTACTGTGTTCTGGTTTCAAGGAGCGCTGTAGCTAATGAAACTGGGATAACGAGACTTGATATTTTATTATCTCAAGGCGATGAGTACAACGTTGCATTGTGTATCTTGCTTACTAGCGCATTGTTATGGGCAGACGTATATCTTACCATCAGGTGAACGTTGCTTCTTAAAATAAAAAAAATATGTATATATGTATACTTAACTTTCTGACTAATTTATTTTCTATCGATTTCTATCTATATATCTTCGGATTTCGAAGGTTTTGAAGTTATATGCAACAGTTCGTTTGTCCGTGTGACTGTGTAGCAGTAACATACGACACGTTGTCCGCAGTTATGGCGATTAAAACCAATTATTACTCAGTTTTCCTTGGAATTGCGGTTTCCGAAATAATTTATAAGAAACTATAGCAACACTGATTAATCGGTCTTTTAAATATTTATTATGACATTGGTATAAATTACTTAATTGACTTATTACGTATATAGTATCGTAATTACTAGGGAGATTTAATATCATACGTCTCTTGGCGACGAGTATAATGTGACGCTGTGTAAAGAATCCTCACTAAGCACCAGGTTGTTTTTGGCAGACGTACAACACACTTCATCAGATCGTCATCATCATCGTCTCGCTCGTCTCTTCATTGAATAAAAAAAATTACTTCCTTTGTATATAGAGAAGATTTCCACCTACACAGAGGTCTAAAATTTGGTAGGAGTATATAGGCGGAGTATAGTAATACATAATAAGTCATAATGTTACGTATCGTAATGTTATGATAACGATTTTATTTGTCTGTTGGGTGTTTTGGGTTTTCTATAGATTTTATTATTATTATTATTTTTTTTAAATATAAAATTGGCTGCTTCTAACCCGCTTTACTAGCAGAAACACCTTTTTGGGAAGAAATTTCTAAAATCCATTCTTAGCTGACCTATATTCCACCTATATACTCCTACCAAATTTCAGACCTCTGTGTAGGTGGAAATCTTCTCTATATACAGAGGAAGTAATTTTTTTATTCAATGGAGAGACGAGCGAGACGATGATGATGACGATCTGGTGAAGTGTGTTGCACGCCTGCCAAAAACAACGTGGTGCTTAGTGAGGATTCTTTACACAGCGTCACATTATACTCGTCGCCAAGAGACGTATGATATTAAATCTCTTTAGTAATTACACTAGCTACAACGCCCTTCAAACTGGAATACAGTATAGTTTACACTCCACTGTTTGGCGGCGGAAATAGTAGCTGCGGTGGTACCTATCTACCTGCGATGAGACCTACCACCAGTCAAAGTAAAATAAACATTTCTACAGCGGAATACTTTTCAAAATATTTCCTTTTAAAGGCTTTTAACGTTCAATACAAATGTCTATAGAGAAGTTTGTTATGAGGTTTCAGAAATGTTGAAGTTGTTTTATACTTGATTTAAAGTGATATCTGTAGGTTTACAGCGCTGCAGTAAGAGTACCACGGAAAGTACGTTAATGAGATATAAAGTACAAACGGATATAATAAAAATATTATAACCGTTATAATTATAATATAGTAAAGCAAAGTAACTTCTGTAAATTAAATATTATTTTCTTATGTTATTAAATGACGAGACGAGTGGAACGTTCATCTGATGGCAAGTGATACGCCCGCCCATAACGTGGGGCTAGTTAAGATGGTAGGCACAGCACCAGATGGCGCTCGTCGCCTGAAATATAAGATGTAGTCTCGCTACCCAGTAATTTCACTAGTCACAACGCCCTTCTAACCGGAACACAGTAATGTTTGCACACTACAATTTGGCGACTGAAATAGGCGCTGCGGTGGTACCTATCAAGACGCTCTCCGGCAACAGTCACCTACTACGGAGAAAATTTTACTTTTATATATAGATACCTAATTAAAGATATGGATAAAACACCAACAACAAAGGCAAATAAGGTCTCTGATTATGTCAGAGGACGACCTCGAAGAGTGTATTCTTACACTGCCGCCAGGACCACAAATGGCGGAAAAAAAAAAAAAGCTGTCACCTACTAAAAACAACAGTCACCTACTACCATTAAGGCAATTTGAAACTGTAACGATAGACACGGTTAATGAGAGAACGGGAAATAACCACATAGGTAATAATTATTGTTTACCTACTAATCTATAATTAAAGTTAATACTGATTAATACTACCGAATGTGTAGTTAAATTTACTAATGTTTTTGTTTATATCCTTAATTTTTTGAATACTTTACAATTGAAGCTAAGCGACAAATTCGCAAGTTATTTTTCAGTCGACGCAAAGGAGACACTGTTATTAAGAGGATAATTTTTGCTATACGGATATACAGGGGAAATATATGTTCGTGGTTACATTAAAGGAGGATACAATAAATCACGTCAAAGGAGTAACAGGAAACATGCAAATAATGAATTACACATAACAAGGTTACCGACAAAACCCCCATTAAGGAAACATCGAGTTTAATCCTTAAAATTTCCTAGTTAATTTCATTCATTCCTTTATATTTAATAGTTATTTAAAAAAACACGCCTTTAAATAGATGTAAGAGGTTTAAATATTTATAAAACAAGGCTTGTATATTGTTACTACGTAATTTTTTTCATGCGACCGGATGAGCAAGACATTCATGATGGTAACAACGTAGAGCTACTATAGATGGTATACATTGCACCACATTACGCTGGTCATCTGAGACGTAAGATGTTGTCTCGTTATCCTTGTAATTTCACTAGCTACAACACCTTTCAAATGGGAACACAACAATGTTTGCACAGTACCGTTTGTAGGTGCTGCGGTGATACCTACCTAGACTATCTTCCACCAAGTAAAGATTTAGGGGTGTAATATATAACTTAGTGTTTTACTTTGTTAATATGATTAGCGATAATCAATCGTTGATGTGCTATTGATAATATCTCCTATACATGGATGCTTGAGGTATGACTTTCAGCAGAAGACAGGAAATAGAACAAGAATAGATACAGCCAGTTTACCCAAGATGATAAAAAATAAGTAAGTTCATAAATTATTGTATAAAAATATGTATGATAGTAAACCATACAAATATGGATAAGTAAATATTACTTTATACATATGGATACAATAATATTCTACGTATTTCTCTGAATATTAGATAATGATATCAGTATAATTAATATAAAAAATAATAATAAATACAAACAATGTTAGAAAAAAATTATATAAATTAGTGGTAAATATGTTGTAAACGTTGTAAATAATAGGATATGGTAAAGCCCTGAATAATGACAGGGAAAATTAGAAAAAAAAATATCTCCTGCTGGTACTACGTATTTATATATTATCATAAATTATTACACGTATAAGTTTATTTATATAAATAAACAAACATACCCAAATTGTTTAATTCTAATATAATTTTCGATTTCACGGATTTTGCATTAACACAGATTTATATTCACTTTTTATCAAAGTACACATTACTTATATATATATATATATAACTAAGTAATTAAAGGTACTAGCTAGTTTTGGTTGAAGTGGTGAATGTCCACAGTATTATCAAATCGAGTACGACGCGAGTGCGTGCGGCGCGTCCTACCGCAACGAGCTCCGAGCGGCGACTGGCTGCGGCGAGGGTCCGCGCTGACACATCCAATGCCGCGATCATATTACCGCAAGTACGCTGATGATAACTTCTCCTTAAACTAATATTATTAAGGCTGCCATCGGAAAAGAATGGCGACGCGCTGTCAAGCTTGCGACCGACACCCGAAGTGATGATCACGAACACTGTCAAGAGTGATACCGACGATGAAGAAGAAGAATGTTATTACTATACATTAACAGTTAAAAAGGTTTCTGGTGGTAGGTCTCTCTTGCTGGAGACCGCCTAAGTACTAAGTTTTGGACTATCAAAGGTAAGACTAAGGTAGGCTGCCTGTAACCATTTTCATGAGGTGTCCTCTTCTAGTTGAAGTTTGGCGAAAAGATTGAGAAAACTATTCCGTTCCTCAACTATTCTTTTCATCTGATGGTATTAAAACCCAATCATTTATGTCATCAACCCCGTCTCTATGTTGTAGTAGGCGACTAAAACAGGGACACTCACAGCTCAATAAGCGAGCCCTAGTTTAGGACTTGTATTTGCCGTAGCACAGGAAGTGTACATGGAGGACCTTACTCTTCGGTGCAAAGAGTGGGAAACGTGGCAAAGTGCACTTTTGCGTTCCGTAGATACCGGAGCCCCGCCTAAGTCACTGATGGAGATCATCGAAGAATTTTTAATGAGTAGAAATCTACCATAACCGTGACGTCACCCAGGAGCATAGTATCTTCAGATTTCACCTCGACACCAAAAAAAGGTAGATAAATTCCACCGCAGCGCCTACTTTTGCTGCCAAACAGTAGTCTGCAAACATTACTATGCTCCGGTTTGAAGAGCGCTGTTAACGAAATTGTTGGGTTAACGAGACTTACGTCTCAATACGACGAGCACATTATGTTGCAGTATATCTGCAGTATATACCATCGTAACTAGCGTCACGTTGTTAAGAGCAGGAGTATCATTTACCATCAGATGAACGCCCACTCGTCTCATCATTTAATAATATATGTATATATATATATATATATACTTTTTTTAAATACTGCAAAAACTTATAAAAAATATATTTTCGTAACTATTAGAAATTTTCAGGTTTTTTTCCGTATTGGAACATTGCGGTATCCTTGACCTGGTAACTTCAACACTTATGTCATTCTGATTGAATTACTTCTACACTGCTTGTATAACGCACATTAACGGAATGTGATTAATTTTGTATGTTTTGTTTATAGTGAATAAAATATTTTTTTTTATTCAACGATTCGACGAGACGGGCGTGATGTTCATCTGATGGTATACACTGCACCACATTGCGCTCGTCGACTGGAGACGTAAAAGTCTCGTTGTCTCAGTGATTACATTAGCTACAGCGACCTTTCAAACCGGAACACAGTAAGTGTAAATACTGTGCAAGTGCTGTTTGGCGGCTTCAATAGCTGTGGTGGAACCTGCATAGACCCTTTCCAGCAGTAGAATCACCACTCATGATAATTGGATATACCCTCATAATTATCTCAATCGATGGAAGTTAACTGCTAGACATGGGAACCATTATATTCTTGTTCTTCATAAGGTGGTCGGTATCTCCGGCTAGACGAGGTTGGCGGTCAGTTCACCATATTTGAGCAACACTCGCAATTCCGATCCACCACTTAGACTAACATTTTTTTTTTTAATTCGTTTATTATTTCTGAGTAGAGTAGCTTCGATTTTTTGCAAAGATAAAAACACATTTTAAGAGTAAAAGTTTTGTTGTAAAAAGGAAACGTGAGATTTCATTAAGTCAGATAAGAATGAAATTCCGCACATTTACGTGTAAATATATCATGTTCCGCAAATGAAATAGAATGGTTGGGGGGAGGAGGAAAATAAGGTCGCGCGTTCCTGTAACCGCCACCAGGATTTGGTAGGACTATGAAGGTATATTTAGCCTAGTAGAGGGATTATGTTCGATACCTATAAAGTTAAGATATAAGAGGGAGCTGTGGTGGTATCTACCTCTTTTCTTTTGTTATCGTGGAAAAATCTTATAGCAGTCTACCCTGCTGCTGGAGGAAAGACAAGGTTTTACCCATTAAATTCTTTAGGTGGTCATCCTCAGTGCCTTGCGTTAGGCCCCGGGGTTCTAAGGAACGCACCCGTGCCGGCCCTACGTCTCAAAGCATGTCCCAGGGAGTGTAGCTCTTCTCGGGACCCTCGATTTGGTACAATAAGCACTAGACCACCTCGTACTTGTCCTTCATCCCAGGCTCGCTTAGTAGACAATAAGGGCTCCCATCTTCAAAGCCCATAAACCCGAAAATCCCTCCATATGCATCCTTACGCGATCGGTATGGGAATCTTCGGGAGGCCTATATACAGCAGTGAACGTCTATCGGCTGATGATGATGACCAATATGAGTACATAATGTACTTCATTGTGATATATATATAACAGTATATATACATTGCTAATGTTATTCGCAGTGAGTATGGGTAATGTTATCTGTGTATATCATCAAAAGCACTTCAAATGCTACCGGCCTAAGCTGAGGCGGCGTGCGGAATATAAAGAAGCACGTAAACCTTTTTCAGCGCCGCTGTACGTTACCTGATACAATAATATAATTTTTCATGAATTCATACTTCATGTATATATGTATTAAACAAATCTTTATTACATTTCAAGTAGTAAACAGAATAAAATACTATTAAAAATAAAGTATAACAAAATTGAGTCATCGTCTATACATAAAGTAATATAACTATTAAACTAAAACTATGCCAGAGTCCGGCAGTGAAGGTCAATCGGCTGATGATGATAAAACCAATACTAAGATAAAGTTAACCATCTATTGGCTACCTTGCTGCTGAAATCATTAGATTACTAAGTAGTACAGTCAAGTTTCCTATATAAAGATATTTATGTATGAAAAATGTTAAAACACTAAGCCTGGGGAACAATAAGTTTGCATGGTCTCCGCCAAACGGGGATTTTTTTTTTTGTTTCGGGGGGAAATCTTGGAACGATTCTTACTCACTAAAACCTCTTCAGTGGTTTGCATCAGTGGATTCGGAGAGGCTCCGGGATCTCTCATAGAATGCACCGGTGCCCCTCTACACTTTGTTAGCATGTCTCTGAGGAAGAGCCCAACCCTTGTAGGCACCATCGCTGAGCCATGTGGTGTCTCACGCAGTTTCGCTTGTTGAGCGATAAGGGTCCCCAAGCTCAAGGCTCGCGAAACTTCTAGATCCTTTAAGTCGCCTTTTACGACAGGCAGGGCTTACTTTAGTCGTATTTTTACTAACCCCAGACTACAGAGCTGAGACGGGGATGACCTGGGAGGCATTTCTATTATTTCTTCAGCTTATTTATTTCGATTTTTTTTGGAAATTCATATACCATCAGATGAACATCGTTCTCGTCATGTAGTTTTGTTAAGTGTTGGTCATTTAGTTTTTTGTTATATAAACTGTTTAATAGGAAGCGTGGGCAAAACATTGCGAGTTTTCGTTGTCGGCCCCCGTGTGGGCGTCGCTGCTCACGCCGAGTGCTACTTCACGTTATTAATGATTACATAACCAGCTTTACGTGCAGTCTTAATTAAATTTACATACAAATGATCCCTTCGTGCTTAACGTTTTTAATTATAGCCTTATATTCACCTTTTCGTTTGCAGCTCCTGGTTAAGATGCGAGTTAAATATTCGCGGTTTAACACAGATGTGAAATAAGTAGCCGTTGAGTTTCTCAAGATGAACAGTTACCGAAGATCTAACTTATTAATATTATATAATTTTTAAAACATTAAAAGGAAAGAACGCTTCTTTTTATGTATTTTTGCTGTACATGATATAGAGGGCGAAGGTAATGCCTAGATGGCACTCTCTGCCCATCAACCCTGGCAGACAGAAATGCTTTAAATAGGTGTTTTGAAAATATATTATATACATAATACATAAACGTACAAATATATAATATCCAGAGATTAATTGACTTATCACGAGATTTCCGAAACGATTATACGTGAACACTCGCAATTTGGTAAAGATACTGCTTCTGTCGTTTAGAGGTCAGCTAATGGGAGTTTGAGCCCAAAGGTCTTGCTGCTAGCAAAGCTGGCGGGAAACAACAAGTACTTATATAAAAATAGAAAACAATGACTTCATATAAAATACAGCAGCCTGGTTGTCTTCAGGTAATTGAGACGAAGTACCCTCTTAAACATAAGTTTATTGGGTGCGTGTTTGGAGTCACTAGGCAGGGCATGCTGAAGACACTGAACCGTTAAAGAAGAATTAATTGTTGAAAAAATTGATGCTTATTGGCTGTAATGTGTTAAAAATAAATATGCAAATCTTCTTAACAGAGCATTTAGAAAATTATTAAGAGAAGCTTTATCACGGAACAATAGAATACCTGAAAAAAAAGAGTTGTTCGTAAGAGTAAAATATGTACTATATTTTTTTTTATCATTTTCGCTTATGTTGAAATAACTGTGTTATTTGTGAAAACACAAACTTATAGACGCTGTGTATATTATCTTACACATTGACATACTTTTTTTTTAATTATTCTAGTGCAAATAGAAGTCATGAAATAAGCTGCTAAACTAATAACAACTAAACAACATATACTATTGAAAAAAAAATTGTCGAAGGTAGAGCTGTAGTAGACGTCTACTGCTGGACATAGGCCTTCACTCAAAGATCTCCACATCAATCAATACAAAGTCAGTATGGCCTTCGAAACCGCCGGATAGTAGGGACCATCGTTTGTAAGGGTTCATTTGGGCCATTTCTGACCACGATAGCCTAATGCAGGTTGGTGGGAGCCAGAACTTCGTTTGTTGATTAGCAGGGTGCACCACGATAAGGTGAGGTTGGTTTGGGTCCTATAAGTTGCGGGACCCTTACAGTAGTAGTAGTAGAGCCTATCGGTGAAAGGTCTGTGTTGCCGGAGGCCGCCTATGTAGGTATCGTATTGCAGCCGCCAAACTGTAGTGTGCAAACTACTGTGTTCCGGTTTGAAGGGCGATTTAGCTAATGAAATTCCAAAGGCTACGAGAGTTAACATCCAATGTCTTAAAGCGATAATGGGGCGCAGTGTTTATCATCTTAACTGTCGCTTACCATCACGTGAACGTCTCGCTCGCCTCGTTGAGTTGAGAATCGTTAAATCTTTATTATAACTATTTGAAGCGCATGTCCGGTTAAATGAATCACCTAAAAACCCTATTCTCCGGTTTAAGGAAATAATCAACGTTTGTTATTGAAAATCGTGATTCACGAACGATCTCTATTAATATCAACCAAACTTGTTATATCATGAAACGCTCGTTGCGGTATTGCTGTATAGATGAATAATCTACAAATAAATACACTATAGCCAACAGTGAACGGACGTCTATCGGCTGATGGTGAAATACACTATAGCAGATTTAAGATAGTGTATTGATCTTTGAACATAATTGGGATTTAAAGTGATCTATTTGTGCTTGAAGGCGTATTTCTCTTATCTATATAAGTAGAGAAGATTTCAATGTATGTGGAGACTCATCACGATACCTTTGGAATCATAAGGCTTGCAGTTTTAAAATTTTGTAAAAATATTCCTTTTGGTCAGTTAATCACGGATTTTCTAAAATTCCTTTCTTTAAAGGAGTTGCGGAGGTGTTACAATCAGTAAAGCAGGTAGGGAACAGCTAGTATATATGTCACGAGATCTCCGAAATTATTAGTCGTCATCATCATCATCAGCCGATAGTCTACTGCTGAACATAGGCCTCCCCCAAAGATCTCGTGATTCTCACCAGACCATCGGTCCACTTTGTAGGAGGCCTTCCAACACTACGTCTACCGGTACACGGGCACCACTCCTGGACCTTACCACCCCTTGGGCCGTCGGTCCTTCAAGCAATATACACTGCCCACTACCACTTAAGTTCTTCAGCAGATTTCCATATTTCTGATTCGACCGAGCAAAGAAATTCCGAACATAGCCCTCTCCATTGCCCTTTGTGTGAGGTTGAGCCTTTTTATAAGGCCGTTAGGCAACACGCCAGAGTTGAAGACTTTTATCTTCAGACACTCAAAATTTGCAGCCATTTGAAACATGCTAACTTTTGCATAATTCTCTTTGATGGCAGACATAGGAGCTGCGTTGGTACCTAGAGCCTCCAGCAACAGAGATCTAACACCAATCAAGCAGTATGGCTTTTTCGAACTCGCCTACATGTAATAGTTACCACCTCTATTTGGTCAATCCGTTGCTCTAACAGCGGTCTTCCAGTTGCCAACATATAAGAGCCCTATTCTGTTCTCGTTAACGTGACACGGTCAAGTGTGGATAAAATAAGAATCGAACCTGCTGTTAGACTATTTATAAAGACACTAATGTACAATCTTATCAGTGAGTAGTAAAAGAAAAGGTACGCTTTCGTTTAGTATATGACAGACGTACGTCTGATGTGATCTAGTGTGCTAATCGCATGAGAGCACAATAACAATGCAACTATCAGACAAACAAATGAGTTCACCTTACATGCAGAAGCTGAGCGTATCTAATTACATATACATATATGTATATGTACAATATGGTTTACTTGTAAGACAATGGAGTAATTTCGGATGCTATTTGTAATTTTAAAGTCCGTGTTTTTTATGTCAATTATTATACGGTTGAGCAATAGTAGAGCTCTTAGTCATTACATTATAAAGTTGGACGGTATATAACTTATATATTTTAAATAGAACTATATCTATAACAGCGTAATTACCATCAAATCGTATCTCCTCCTCGTATGGTATTCCTCGTGTCTGAGGGTCGTCACTACCTCCACCCATCACTCCTGTCCTCACGATAGTTCGCGATCTCGTCCTATCTCCGGTTACTCCGAGAGCATTGTAGACTGTGGAGTCGAGTGTGTTGCTGATATATCTTCTACATATAACTATTCTGGCCATAAATACTGTTACATAAAAACTTTTCTTTTTTTTCAACTTTTAAATTATTTGGAATTTGAGACACGTATATTATTTAAAAAACTACTTTCGATTTTGCGCCATTTCACATATTTTTTGGTGCTCATTATCAAATTACAATACGGAATAGGGTGTTAAAGAAAATAGGATTGCAGTGATCGCCTTGCACAAAGTGGGTATGGGGCCGTAGGTCATATTCTAGACAATTCAAGAGCTTGGTATCAGCCGTATTTTCGTATATCGTACTATTAACAGATATAACAACACTTCTTCTGTCGAAGACCAGAACAGATCGGGGCGGCCGCGTACTGTTAGAACAACAAATGCTGTTAAAGCCAGAATTCGTCGAAACCCTATTAAGAAGCAAAAAATCTTATCGCGAAAAATGAAGATTCCCGCTAGGACTCTGTCGCATATTATAAAATAAGACCTGAAGCTCGGTGCTTATCGTCGATATACAGGACATGCCCTAAATCCATCTTTACAATTAAAGAGAGTGGATCAATTAAAACGCCTTCTACCAAGATACAACAGGCAGGTGAAAGGAACAGAAATATTCTCTTTACCGATGAAAACATTTTCACGATTGAAGAACACTACAATAAGCAAAATGATAAAGTGTACGCTCACAGTTCTAAAGAAGTTGCTCAAGTGGTCAGAAAGGTACAACGTGGTCATTATCCTGAGTCAGTGAAGGTTTGGTGGGCCATGTCTTATCAACGAGTCACAAAACTACGTTTCTGTGAAAAACGAGTGAACACTTCAGCCAAATTGTATCAAGAAAGTCTTCGATCCTGTTGTGAAACATCTCAGCAATACACTTTTTGAAAATACACCGTGGACTTTCCAGCAGGACTCTGCACCTGGTCACTATGCACGAACTACCCAAGCCCGGCTTGAAACCAACGTTCCGGAGTTTATAACAGCTGAGACTGGCGCTCATCTAGCCCACACGTCAACCTTTTAGACTTCAAATAATGGTCAGTTTTAGAGAACATGCCTGCTGCTGCTCTAAACGACACGACGACATTGAGTCTTAAAAAATCTTCGGAACAAGCAGTGGCGGTGGTGGAAATTTCCCTTGGAAACAGTGCATAAATACATAACTTCGTGGCCAAACAGATTAAAGGCTTGTCTGTATAAAAGCCAAAGGTGGCCATTTCGAATAGAATATACGTTTTTATTATTTGCGGAGACTAATAAATATGTAAGTATATATTTTAATAATATTACATAACTTCATTAAAAAAAACATACGTTTTCAATTGTAACAGAAGTTATGGCCGGAATAGGTATATATATAAGATTTCCACCTTCGTAGAGACCCATCACGATATAGCATAAGGTGTAGAGACGTGAAATTTGGTAGGAATATTCTATTTACCAAGTATAGGTCAACTAAGATGTATCCCTCTTTTTTGGGGTAACATTTCGTAAAACTCATTCCGAATTGTTGCCCCAAAAAGTGTGTGCAGGGGTATTAATAGTGTAATGGAGCCAGGGAAGCAGCAGGAATATTTGAAAATTAAGCGACGAGACGAGCAGCACGTTCACCTGATGGTAAAGGATACGCCCGCCTATAACGACATGGCGGTAGTGAAAATGGTAAACACAGCACCACATTGCGCTCGTCGCCTACATAAGATGTTGAGTGTCGTTACCTCAATAATTACACTAACTACAGCGACCTTCAAACCGGAACACGGTAATGTCTGCACAGCACTGTTTAGGCGCTGCGGTGGTACTTACCTAGAAGGTCTCACAACAGAGACCTTCAAACTTAATTCCCAATTACGGCTAACACTAAGGGGGTCGGAAATAGCTAGTAGTTAAAAAAATAAAAAGAAGATACTTTTTTCTGTGACAATTGGTAACGTACTTACCTACCTCAACTCATCTTAAAGGGCAAGATAGCAATAAACAAAAATGTTGGTCACAGTGGTGACCATAATTGTGTGTTGCTCAAGAATGTCCTGGAGTGGCGCCCGCGTAACAGTAGACGTAGTGTTGGGAAGCCTCCCACAAGGTGGACCGACGATTTGATGAGAATCGCGGGAAAGGACTGGATGCAACGCGGGACCGATCGATGTAGAGATCTTTGAGGAAGGTCTATGTCCAACAGTGGACGTCTATCGGCTGATGATGACGATGACCGCCAACTTCCGCCGGAGGTATCGTTTTAGCTTATAATGAATAACAATATAATATAGTTACCCTGTCTAATAGTTGACGTCCATCGATTGAGATGATTATGAGGGTGTATCAATTACTGGTGGTAGGTCCAAGTGGGCTACTCACCGCAACGCATATTTCTGCCGCCAAACAGTAGTGTGTGAACATTACTGAGTGAATAAGACTTAAGATATATCTAAAGACGACGAGGGAAATGTGGCGCAGTGTATACCATCTTACCTAGCGCTAGATTGATTTCGGGCAGGCGTATCACTTACCATCAGATGAACGTCGTGCTCGTCTCGTGACTTCGTCGAATAAAAAAATAAAGATACTGTTCTATCTTTTAAAACATTCAGTTCAGCCCTTTAATTTTCGCTTAAAAAAATAGCAGCACAAACAAACTCGTGCGCGTTATTTTCATTGGTTAATATTTGAGCAGCTTTTGGAGTTTGCCGAGCTATTCCCGTTGTCCTCTTTTTATTATTAATGCAAAGTGCTTACGGAATAAAACGCTCAGCAACTTATAAAATTTTTCAACGATTTTCTACAATATATATATTAAAGAAATTAGCAGTATTCACGAGAACGAGTATAAAAGCCTAAAAAACATATCTAATTTGTTAACATATCCAAAATGTTATGCAATAATTTATCAATTCATCATTTTAATAAATTTTATATGAAAAAGCTAATAGACGTCCACAGCTGGACATAGGCCTCCCTCAAAGAACTACACATTTTTAGGACTTCATATGGAGAAATTTATTGTTGCTCCACAACCGAGGCATAAGAGATGCATGTGGCAGAAATGCGTATGCTGAAGTGGGCAGGAGGAGTTACCCTAGAAGACAGAGTGAAGAACATACGTATCTGAGGTTCCTTTAAAGTAAAACCGGTTGAAGATAAAATGGTAGAGAGACGCCTGCGCTGGTACGGCCGTGTTATGAGAAGACCAACAACGCATGTGGTTTGGGTAGCGCTGGATCACGAAAGGCCTTGGGAGTCCCCCAACTACTTGGTTGACGATGATCAATAAAGATCTAAAGAATAACAAATTGACAGAAGCTATGACACAAACTAGAGATAGATTTAGAAGAAGGACCAGGAGGGCCGACCCCAAGTAAAGATGACAATGTCTAGTAAGAAGAAGAAGAAAGAATTGGGGGAGGATTTTGATTATTCCCTACCACGCTAGCCTTATTATTAATTAGCAGGGTGCACCACGAGCAGGTGAGGTTGGTTTGAGTCCCGTGAGTTGTTCATATATAAAGGGGGTGTAAAGGGTCCCTTTATATATGAACATATAGAAAATATATATTTTCTAAATCATCAAGACGTTAAGGTCAGTCAGGTCGTTAAGATCATATAGTAATTTTAAAACTATTTTTAATATAAATGAGGACTTTATAATATAATTGATATTTTAAGGCATCTCGTCAAAGGAAAAGATTTTCAATACATAAATTTCAGACGAATCAAAGATTCATCTCATAAACGAATTTTCCATAGCGCAAAGTTTGTATTACGAAATTGTTTTAATGAACAAAGAAATACTTTTATCCCCTTCCATAAGACCAACTTTTAGAAGAAAGGTTCTGCCTCTTATAGTAACATTTCTATTATAAATCTAAATTTTTTTAGGTGATGTAATTCATTGCCCTTTTAATTAAAGTATTGATTGTTTATTCACTAATTATCTATCTAATAACAGAGTAAGTTCTTTTTATATCTGATCTATAACATGACAAATATCTATACATTTATCTCTAGAATATTAGTATGTTTTAAAAATGGCATTTAAAAAAAATCAAGAAAATAGTTTAATGCATACTTATAATAACGAAAATAGTAAAACAGTTTGGATTCTTATTGCAATGCCATTTATATTAATATATCAATATTCTGCAAATTTTAATAATTATCAGTAGCATGAGAAATAATTTATTACTTAGGGTGATAAGTATAATAAAGGAATCTCTAATCGTACAAACAGCCAACCGTAATGATGGATTTTTTTGACCTACCTTTTAATTCAAGTTAAACCTTCTCCATTTCCGTTAACTTCATCTCTTGACGAAGTGAAGTATTTAATTTGAATAATTTCTTTTATTAATATTCACTATGTTATATATATACCTGGTATTGAAAGTTCTTTATATTGTTGTACACATACAAAACACTCGAAAGTAAGTCACAAATGTTCACATGAATAGGAGGAGCCGGTACGTCCGTCTGTGCTGCACGGAGAGACACTACTAGTCGGACCTGGCAACGGCCTTCATCTCCGAACACAAAAAACATAAGCATAATTTATTCAAATTAAGTATGAATTAAGTGAACACTATGTTTAGGATATTTTCTTCATATCAACGATTATAATAAGATATCGATTTTAGACTATTCATGAGAATACTTCGAATTTTTAGAATACATTAACGCTCTTATACATTAAAATATATTTTTTTTAATATGTAACGCTTAATTGTAATAATGCTATTATGTATTTATAGAAATAATAAATGAATAAAATGAAGAAAAAAAATCAATAATTAAGAATTGCTAATGTAATAATGCAAACCAGTAATGAAACTTTGTTCAGCAATGGACAAAGATATAATGATATGGTAGTGATGTATTAATGAGCTTATATTTGTCATATAAAAATAGCATAGATTTTAAGATAAAAATTAATAAAAAAAGATAATTATTTCAATTATTTACATATTTTTAATATAATATCATATTATATTTAAATATAGTTCATACAATTTTCATTAGATTAGTTTTATTTTGTATTTATTAAAATACTACTATCATAAATACAGAGCTATTAGCTATATATAGCAAAGAAGCTAGAGTAGAGTGTGTCATCATCATCATCATCAGCCGACAGTGATCTACTGCTAGACATAGGCCACTTCGAAAGGTCTCCATGTCGTTCGATCCTGCGCTGCTCGCGGCCTTCACCAGATATCGTGGGATCACCTATATATATATATAATGTGGTGTGAAGGTTCCCGGACAACAACTCACGCGATCCAAGCAAACCACACCTGCTCGTGGCGCACCCTGCTTATGAACAAACGAGGCTCTGGCTCCCATCAATCTGCATTGGACGAGCGTGGTGTAAAATGGCCCAATTACTTCCATATGTATTCCTACTCGCTCAAGGCGGGAATCTTTGGGCGCAAGCCTATATTCAGCAGTGGATGTCTAACGGTTGGTGATGATGATGATATATCCAGAGGTTCATTAAGTCGTCACAACATCTCTGAAACTATTAGAGGTACAGATATTGTTTCTGTCATTTAGAGTTAAGCTAAGACTGGATTTTACCTTACATTCTTTCCCCAAAGAGAGGCGCAGGGGTGTTAATAATAGGAAGAGGCCCATGAGGGGCGTCGGGTTGGCCGCGAGGGGCTATATTTCTAACAAATTTCAAGTCTAAGTCTATATTACGGCCAGCAATGCGGACGGGAAACAGTTATGTACTGTATATCTTTCACTAACGATTTCCACCTTTTTTCAACAGCCAATTTACGTCCCTACTGCTGGGGCACAGGCCTACTCCAACCCTCAATACGAGGGCGATGAACCATAGTCACCACGCGGGCACAATGCGGATTGGTGACTTCACACACACTTTAGAATAAATTCTAATTCATGTGCAGGTTTCCTCGCGATGTTTTTCTTCACCGTTTGTATCTTCCTGTTACTTAAGTTCACAAATGTACATAACTTAAATATTAAAGTCATCGGTACTTGACGAGATTCGAACCCGCGATCTTTGGAATGAAAGCCGCACGCTCTAACCATTAGTCCATCGAGCATTATTAAGCACTACAAACCGTTAGAGATACTTTCAACAAGTGATCTATATTTAAGTGCTAGAACGGACTTAATAGCCGGTAGTTATATAAACTATTTCTTAAGGAATATTAATAAACAGCGTCGGCGTAAGTAATCGATTAGTTTAAAGACAATCGCATCCGTTTTGTGGGAAAGCCAATTGAGAAATGAATGGCATGGAGATTGCATCAACCGTCAGCCGATAGACGTCCACCGCTGGACATAGGCCTCCCCCAAAGATCACAAAGTTCATTGAGGGGAATTGGACCTTAGCTTAACACGCTGGCCCAATACACAGAGCCTCGTTTGTTATTACGCAGGGTGCCCCGTGTGAAGGTGAGGTTGACTTCGGCTCCGTAAAATGTTGGGTGGGGAACCTTTTACACCCCTCATCAATAGTAAATTAATATTTAATTGTAATGATTGCTTTTTGGACATAGGCATCTTGTAATGTGTTCTACAAAGCACATCTAGTGCTGTTTGCAATCCAGCGGTTCCCAGCGATTCTTCTTCTCCTCTGTCCACCTAGTGCGGGTTCTGTCAACGCTGCGTTTTCCGGTGCGAGGTCGCCATTCCAGCACTTATTACACACCTATGTCCAGCAGTGGACGTCCATCGGTTGTAATGATGATGATGATTGTTTTTTTTATATAAGTCGATGAATAATATTTCGGGATGTGTTTAAGTTTCAGGTTGAAAGAAGAAATCTAGAAGCAGCCATTCTCAATTTACTATTGAAGACATTGTAATCGGACATCCACCGCCTCAACAGTTCTTGTTCGTCATTAATTTAGATCATTATCAGCAGGATATGCCTTCGTCAAGCTTCTGCACGGCGATCGTGACCTTCACCAGATCGTCACGTTCACTTAGTGGAGGGCTTATCTACAATGTGTTTTCCGGTACGCGGTCGCCATTCGAGGATCTTGCTGCCCTATCGTCCGTCAGTCTTTCGAGTGATGGGTCCTGCCCACTGCCACTTAGATTAGTAATCTTTCGGACTATGTTGGTGACCTTAGTTCTACTATTTCCCGTGGTTCCCCTTTTGGGATTTGATATTGCAGGGAAACCCGGAGTTTTTTTTTATTACTGGCGGTGCGATTTCAAGCTGTTTCACGAGTTCCACTGTAACCGGCCAAGTTTCAATGACATAAGTCATCTCTGGTAACACGCACGTATTAAAGACCTTTGTCTTTGGACAGCTCTTATTACTGCAAGCCAATCAGTAGTAACTATAGCATAACAGCCAATTTACGTCCCCACTGCTGGGGCACAGGTCTACCCTCAATATGAAGGCGATGGGACCATAGTCACCACGCGGGCTCAATACGGATTTAGGACTTCACCCATACCCTAGAATAAATTCTAATTCATGTGCAGGTTTCCTCACGATGTTTCCCTTCACCGTTTGTATTTCGCTATGGTAACTAAGCTTCACAAATGTACGTAACTTAAGTATTAAAGTCATCGGTACATGCCAAGATTCGAACCCGTGACCTTCGGAATGAAGGCTGCACGCTCTAACCATTAGGCCAGCGAGCTACAAGCCAATCAGTAGTATTCAA
This sequence comes from Ornithoptera priamus, assembly GCA_029034505.1. Taxonomy (NCBI): domain Eukaryota; kingdom Metazoa; phylum Arthropoda; class Insecta; order Lepidoptera; family Papilionidae; genus Ornithoptera; species Ornithoptera priamus. The sequence goes on along the minus strand of JARDWD010000527.1, from coordinate 1,787,064 downwards.
ATGTTATTGTGTTCCGGTTTAAACAGGCGCTGTACCTAACATCCTACATCCAAAGCGACGAATACAATATGGTGCAATGTATATCATCCTAACTAGCGCCAGATTGTTATGGGCAAGACAATCACTTATCATCATGTGAACGGCCTGATAGTGTTGGTGCTTCGCCGATAAAAAGCTTGCACTTAAGTGTTTCAGCATTTTCACACATACTTCAGTGTTCATTTTACGACATCGCACATACATAGACGGTGTCTCATCTTCATTGAACAATACTTGTGTTTTGGATATACCCATTTTAACGGTTAACTGGTGGTAGATTCCTATGCTATAGGCCATTTAGGTCATCATCATCGGAACTCCTATTTCTGCTGTTAAACATTACCACGTTCAAAGTTGACATGGTAGTAAGTTAAATTAGTGGAGGTGATGATATTGTTATGTGTTGATATTGCGTGACCGATGGATATGGAGATCTTTGTGGGAGGCCTATGTCCAGCAATGGACGTCTATGGGCTGATGATATTGTTTCTGTAAACGATTGAGGAGTATATTGTAGTGTAGTATTTATTTTCGTAGCTAACGAAACATTATTATGGTCAGGTGTATCACTAATTATCAGGTGAAAGTCATGCTCGCTACGTGGATTAAAAAGCCTTCTTTAAACGTGACAAGTATTGGAAACGTCTCAGAATCTAGTTAGGATGATGTATAATGCACCACATCCCGCTCGTAGCCTGAGATATAAGATGTTGAGTGTTGTTATCCAAGTCTTTACACTAGCTACAGCGTTCTTCAATACGGAGCACAGCAATGATCGCACAGAACTGTTTTGCGACAAGAATAGGCACTGCCATGGTATCCACCTAGACGGTCTCCGACAACAGCATCGTTGGATTTTGGTGAACAAAAAAATTCAGATGTTACTTAAATTATTCGAGATTATGTCTCTTAATGACTATACTACTGAACAGCGCAAGACTGTGGAATACATCATAAGAGACCAATCCTGGAATGGATTTCCATCGGTTGAGATTTTTTATTCAATTAGGCGACGAGACTAGCGGTACGTTCACCTGATAGTAAGTGATACGCCTGTCCATAGCAACGTAGTGTTAGTTAGAACATACACAGTATCACATGGTGCTCGTCGCTTTGAGACACAAGATGTTGTATCTCATTACCCCAGTAATTTCACCAGATGTTATTATTGTAACATTCTAAATGCATGCACAGCTAAACATGCATATGAAATGTCAAACTGTAAGTAGTGAAATTAAAATTTTAAAGGAAAGAAAAAGCAAGATATGATGTATTCCGGCGGTTCTCAATCAAGAGACCATCAGACCGCCACACCGTCGCAACTTTCACCAAGTGGTAGGAAATTAATGCGTTCAAAAGTGAAACAAGCGTACATATAGTAATTAGAGCGCGGTTTTGTAAACGGTACTTTGTGTAGTTTTTTTTTTATTTACAATCGCAATTTACATACGAAAATAAGAATTAAAGAAGATTCTCTTAAATTTGTTACAGCAACAGGTGACTATGATTAATTAAAAACGTTATACATAAGAAAAAAATAAGGTTGACCAGAAAATAAAGTATGGGTGCAATTGTGAATACATAACATCTTAAATTCTTGGCCTCTGTTGCCGGAGACTTCCTATTTCTGCCAAACAGTAGTGTGCAAATATTACCAAGTTCCGGTTCGACGGAACTTGTAACTGGTGAAAGTATTGCACTAACGAGATCTAACATCTTATTTTTCAAGGCGAGAGCAATATGGTGCTATGTATAGATATATATCATCCTAACTAGCACCACGTTGTTATAGAGAGGTATCACCACAGGTGCCACTTGTAAGAGGTCCCGCACAACAACTCACGGGACCCAAGTCAACCTCACCTGCTCGTGGTGCATCCTGTTAATAAACAAACGAGGCTCTGGCTCCCATCAAGCCGCGTTATGCCAGCGTAGTGGGAAATGGCTCAAATCCCCTCCATATGAACTACAAACGACGGTCAATGGTGCCCGGCAATGTGGTCATATTTAGAAGAAGCCTATGTCCCACGTCTACCGGCGGATAATGATTACTTACCATCAGTTAATACCTCGCCCGTCTCATCGCTTCCTAGAATAATATGAAAATATATACTGTAAGAGAAACTAGTGTATATTATTAAAAGTATATATATATATATATATATATATAAATAATAGCTGACAGGAACTCTGAATAAGGAAAAAGAAAACCTACTTCATGTTAACATGTAATGGTTCCCATAGCATTATTTAAAGGAAACGTTACTGAGGGACGGTTGGTGGAAGCTCATTCCAAAGTTTAACAAAGCTTTTAGCGCCGAGTTCATCTCAAAGTCAATTTAACCACCACATAGTTAAAGTGTTTGTGAATGTTAAAGATCACGTAGAAGAAGTTTGTCTACAATGCTCAAGTCATTGTGAGAGCTAACTAAAAGGTTTTTTTTTTTTTATTAACGTGGGGGAAATGCCTTCCAATACCCGTCCTCGCGGGGGCAAGGACAGGTTATTGTCGGACTTGCACCGACTAAAATCCTTACGATGTTCCAATTCGTCGCCTGGTACGGGATTACGGGAACGCTTTCGCACTACCCACGACCCCGCAGGCGCTGGCCGCTTGCCCAGCCCCACCTCGGGAGGTCGTGTTGAACCCTCCCTATGCAAAGAAATGTTGCAATTTTCAGACATGAATTTAAGCGCCGCCTAACAGGAAAATCAACGGAAATAGGCACCGGCGTGAGCGTGTTACGGTATAAAATGTCAAGTCCAGCTACCCCAGTAATTTCACTAATCGCAGCGTCCTTCAAACTGGACCACGGTACTGTTTCCACACTACTGTTGGGCGGCAGAAATAGGCGCTGCGACGGTACCTACCTAGATGGCCTCCGACAACAGAGACCTATCACCAGTAAAAGCGTATTGCCAATTCTGAAGCAACCTTTTCAGGGTAAGTAGAGAGCGCGTTACCATTGACGTCATTATCATTTAAATTATTTAAATATGGTATTTAATGAATTGTTTTTTTTTAGAGTCTGCATACATCTGTATCGTAAGGAAACATGAATGGGCTGTTAACCTTGATATCTTAGTGGGAGACAATCTTTACCAGTGATTACTTTTATGACCATGAGAATCATACTTGTAAGAATAAGTTCAAGTGCGTAATTTTTTTATAATGACACACCTTATAATAGCTCTTGCATTAAGTTACTCGATGGAGACATATGTGACTTTTTATGATGGAGTAACAATGTCAGATCTTGACCCATAAATGTGAAAAGAATATAATAGTATAATATGGTTAAAGAGAAGTGCTTATTTTTAATATATTAATTAGAAATGTAAGATGTAATGAAGATCGGCAAACTTCAATTTGAAGAAGGCACCTCATGATGATGATGCAATAAAGATGAAAGAGATTATGATTTGTGATATTGTGATAATAAATATATGATGTATTTAAATCGAATGAAGAAAAGCAAACTGTTTTCTCTTCATTATCGCAAAGTTTACCATTAGCATAGATGGTAATGTATAAATCATAAGTGAAGATCAGATAAGAAGTTACAACTTATAAAAAGACGGCATAACTATTTCTTATTATTCGACGAAGCGACGAGACGAGCGAGACGTTCACCTGATGGTAAATGATACGGCCAGTGTGCCAACGCCAACGTGACGCTAATTAGGAAGACATACACAGTAATACACTATGCTTAGTCTATATATCCCAGTAATTTGACTAGCTACAGCCCCCTTTTAAATCAGAACACAGTAATGTTTGTTTACTACTGTTTGTCGACAGGAATATGCGCTGCGGTGGACTTAGAAGGTATCCGGCAATAGAAACCTATTACTAGTTACAACAGTAATCATGACTCTAAATAAGTAATGAAGAATAATATAGGTTTGTATAGGAATATGAAAATCTTTGAAAAAATCCTGATATGTTAAGAAAAAACATCTCATCAGCCGCGAACGTATCGCTATAAAGTACTGGGGTGCGATACCGCCGCGACACATTTGATATACACATACATAAGCCATATATTTATGTAGTATTGCCATAAATTTGGTCATAAAATTTGGTTTAGCTATACCGAAGGTTGTATTTTTTTTATTACAAATAATCTGTTTTCTCAATATTTCTCTAATATAACATTGTTTAAAAGAAAACAAAATTTACGTATTAATTCGTCTAACCCAACATAGTATACATATTTCATTAATTGTGATCATTTTTAAGTAATACATAAATTCACTGGCGGTAGGTATCTGTTGACAGAGATCGTATGGATACCACCACACACAACTGGTTCCGGTTTGAATGGCGCTGTATCTAGTGTAATTATTAAGGATAACGAGATTTAACATCTAACGTCTTAAGGCGACAAGATGCAATTCTATGCAGTGTATATCGTCCTAACTAGTGCCACGTTGTCATAGGCAGGCGTATTAGTTACCATCAGGTGTACGCTCCGCCCGACTCGTGGTTTTTTAAAATTAAAAAAAATATAATTCAGTAGTGGACTATTACGGATTGTGGATGACGATATAGATTCTGCATAGGTTTCATGTACAACACATTGAAACTACCAGGGTGAATGCTGGTGAACAGATTGTTTATCTGCTGGTAAATTATCATCTATAGGTCTGCGAGAATATTGGTATACATCACCAGGCATTACACTTGCCGCCGTGTATTAAGTCTTCTTTGACTATAAAATTATCTAAATGCATTTTTTTTCATTAGGCAAGGCGACTAAACGAGAGGGAATTGTACCTGACTGTAAGTGCCTGGCCATTGCAACGTGGAGCTAATTAAGATGATATACATTGCACCATGTTGCACTCGTCGCCTTGAGACATGATGTTGAATCTCGCTATCACAGTATTTTCACAACCTAGACACAATATTGTATGGGATATACTTAGACGTTTTCTGACATCAGAGACGTACCATCTACCATAATTACCCTTGTACTTATGGTTTCTTTTTTATATAACCTTCACCAGATAAAACTGCAACGCAAAAAACTTCTATACCGTCCAAATGATGGTAATAACTACTAATTTTCATATATGAAATAAATACACACCGGCAGGCAAACTGTGGGGTTTAGTTAGTTTATGATTAAAAGAGTTCAATGATCGTAAAATCTATGGTCGGAGCGTATCCTTGTCGCTGGTCAATCAGGCACGGCGGCGGACCCGCCTCGTGACGCAATTAACTCGCATTTGAATCGGAGCCCCTCGTCATTAGGACGCCGGTAACGACCGCAATGTCGCACAAGAATGCCAGCCAAAACGACGTATAAACAACTTTTTTTTTTTTACATTTCAGTTTATAATTTAAGGTCATAGTAAAAGATTTTAATGGTCGTAGAGAGTAAGATATACCGATTTGACGGGTGCAGCAGCGAGTGAAATTGTTGGGAGAACCCCAAGGCGATGAGTACAATGTGGTGCCGTGTATGTCATCCTAACTTGCGCCACCTCGTTAAAGGCAGGCGTTTTACTATCACCTCGAACGTCTCGCTCATCTCGTAGCTTCATCCGCTAAAATAAACTTTATATGCATATAATGAGACGAAATTTAAATAAATGAGAATAATACTAATACTAACACAGCATCAGATAATTTTACTCAGAAAATCGATGATATTACAACGGAGAGCAATAATGAGGAATTTAAACATTAGACATCGATTTGATTCAATTAAATAATATAACTATTTTTGGTTAAATACCATGTTACATTTGTCCATATTCATCCCGTTATGTATCTATAAGAAAAGTGTTTTTTTTTGTTTTACGTGGGGGAAATGCAAACCGTCCTCGCGGGGGCAAAGACAGGTTATGTTGTACTTGCACCGACTAAAACCCTCACGATGTTCCACTTCATCACTTCATTACAGGGTTACGGGAATGCTTTGGCTTACCTCCTCAACCCCGCCAGCGCCGGCTGCACCATGCACTCCCACTTCGGGAGGGAGGGGAGAACTCTCTCTTCTCACCTCTGTGGGGGCACGTCGGAACACACAGCGCGCCCTCCTCGGCCTGTTGCAGTCGCGCGGGCAATGGATTCTACCGAACCCGTCAGTTAGAGGCCATGGGAGCCAAGAGAGAAAACTCTCTCCCAACTCCCTGCGGCGATTCCGATCTTGGGCCCGCCGCCACCTATTATACGGCTGCGGAGGATAAGGAGAGCGGCGCATCACAATACCGACACCCCTCTTCCCCCGCGGCCCTACCAGCTGCCGCATCAGCGGTGCGGCACCGCTTAGTCGCATAGGGTACTCCCTCCGCGACTCCACCTCGGCTGCGAAGGGCAGCATAAAGCCGCCCCTGCAGCTCACCGGCATGCATCCGAGGTGAACTTAGCATGTACCCTCGGGTCGGCCGGATAGGTTCCTCTTCCCTTCACTGTTGGCGACCCAGCTACGGCCACTAAACCCCTCCGCCACGACAAGGCGGGAACCCGTTGGGGGTGGGGGTTGGGGGGAAGTTAGGTTAGGTTAAATATGAAAGAAATCACAATACAACTAAATCTGTCTGGCGAATTAAAACTTTACCATTATCCCTTTAATAGTTAATTAAGCTAATCATTACTTAACAAAAATTATGAACAATAAACAGTAATGAACAATCTCCTTTTTATACTCCTCAAACAGTTCCATTTGTTGTTAATGGGTTTAAATAAACTCGTTCAACTAACAACGTGAGTGAAAAACGTGGATTGTGGTTTATTGTAAGACGATGCATGAACTCACGTGTAGAGGTTTAACCACGTCGATAGTACAAAGTTAACGATATAAATAGACGACTTCGTGTTTCTACATTAACTAAATGTTAATTAGAATTAAACTTATGCGATAACTTAATAGTAGTTATCCAGTTTTATGATCAAAGGCGGTTGAATTGGTGGCGGGTAATGGAAATTTTGGAGTAATTAGCTTCGAAGACACAACGCGAAAATTAGATGTGCACAGTGTTAATAACAAAGTGGGGACAGGATGATACAGATGGGGTTATATGCAAGTGTTACTATTTTCAGGTTAGAAGAGCGTTGGAGCTGGTGAAATAACAGGGTTAACGATACTTAATCATCTTGTGTCGTAAAGCGACGAGCACAATGTGGTGATGTGTATATCATCTTAACTAGAGCCACGTTGTTATGGGCAGGCGTATCAGTAATCATCACGTAAACCTCTTGCTCATCGTGTCGCCACTTTGAGACGCAAATCCTGTTTAATAATTTCACCAGCTACAACAACATTCAAACTGAAAGACACTTCTATAAAACAGAGTTGTGTAAATATTATTATGTTTATATACCTCTGTTTTGCGTCTGAAATAGGAGCAGTGGTGGTACCTACCTAGACGGTCACTACAAAGACTTACCACAAGTAATTCTTATCTTAATAGTAAGATTGAGTTATAATATCAATACACGAATAATCAACTAAGGAAATGAGGCAGAAATGGTCTTAAAATACACCAGCTATATAAATGTGGTATAACTTTTAATATTCGTTTTATCGTTAACATGCAATTCCTTCTATTTTCATGACATTTCTTATTACCTTATTAACTTATGTACAACATATATTTAAAATATTCTGATATATCAAAATATCCGGTAATACGTAAATAAGAAATTATACAGTAATAGAATGACAGCAAAGAACTTCAGTTAATTTAATTTGTAAGAGATGGTAAAGTATAAAATAAAATATGCTATTACAAGATTCCAAGACTTGAGTAGTTAGTTAAGTCTGCTATTCTTGGGAGTAAAAACAAATTACTCAACAAACTTATGAAATTCCCGAGGAACCGAAAGTTGATTTGGTAGAAAACACTCTTAACTATATTAGTAGAGAAAAAGATTGAAGCAAAGTTAAAAATAAATTATAATCCAAAGTATATCTTACTACTAAATTGCTTATTAGTTTTGAAGCTTTAACTTCCAGATCGAAGACCTAAAGAAACTGTGGAAAAATGCATTGTCAAGAAACAAGCGATAATGTTAAGTGGTCGACATCGTTTTCAAAAGCTAAGGGAAATGCAGGAGGAATAGAAAGAAAACTGATCTCACAATCATATAGGGTAATGAGAAAATAGTTTTTTGTACGTCGGTAGTGAAAAGTATCAGAACTGACCTCAAGATTAAATTTTTTGCATAACTTTCGGTAAAGAACAAAATCAAGTGGAGGCAAATGCACATCTTTAACAAATAACGAAGGCTCTTCAACTTCCGTCCACGTATCCATTTCCAGCTTAGTAGTCACGATCCTGCGTGCGCTTGACTACAGAACTCGTTAGCCAAGTTCCAAGACGTCGCTCAAAAGGATAATCAAATTATCCGTCTGGTTAGAGTGAACTATCATTGGATTCATTCCATTAGTTACTATTGATACTTACAAGTAATTTTAGTATAGTTAAAATTGCACAAAAGTTCAATTTTAAGATTTACTACGCTAAATATCAAGGTAGGCAGAGAAAGGAGTTTGACTTTTTGTATACACTGATTTGGTAAATAGTCTTATGTAAAATTGATTACACTGAAACGAAATGTGGACAGATTACTATATTTATTCCCAGTTTACTACGAAAAAAATTAATAAACAATAAGAAGAGGAATAAGTTTCAAATTCAATACTCGAGAATTTTGTAACGACTCCTTGTGACGCGTCTGCGGTTAAAGTTAAGTATTCATCAAGCATATAGAGTAACGGTCAGTTTCGCAAAGTGAGTAAATAAAAAAAAAGAGCTAATTGCAAGATTCGGCATTGAAATGGTTTTCTAGCAAATATTACGTTAACTAATAAGAATAAATTTACAAATGAAGATCTTACCAATGCTAACCGCCAAATATTGATTGTACAAGCGATAAGACTCGGTAATGAATCAAAAAAAAAATATATAAGACAGTTAAAATTTTGAATAAGCATTAAAGTTACTTATTCTAAAGACTCTATTCTTGTAATATCTTTAAAGTTTACACAATAAACTTAATCATCCAATCGTGGAATTGTCTATATATATAAAAAGCCTGTGACACCGCTTAGCCATCGATGTGTCATCCCGCTATCCACTCTAAGTAAATATACATCTACTAACTCACGTCATCCGAAGTGACTCAAATAAGCTTGCTTAAATATTGTGATACAACTAAGCTTTACATACATCTGTATCTACTTTTCTGATACTGAACATTGTCGATAACGTACTAAGTCAAAGCTTCAACATTTCCAGTTCAGGTCCACAAATTAACAGACACCCATAAAACGGAACACGTGAATTATACTTTTTTAATTTTATTGATGTTTATTAATAAATTATAAGATAATTTTGTAACCATCGGCTAAAGTAATGTTTGCAGTCTCACACAATGTATAGCGAGGATGCTGGAAATGATTGCGAATCCTCACTACGACGTGCTTAGTCCTTTGCGTCCGTAGGGGATGCCTAGCGTCAGTCGCTAAGTACTGAGCATGACTACAAAGGGGGTTTAAACGGATAAATGTACATAACATTGACCGCTTCTCTCTCTTGCCTTTCCTGTATAAAGAACTTGACAGAAATCCCTGAATTAGTGAAGGTTATTGGAAACTGCTGAATGCAGGTAGTGCAGAACCAATCGTGTGGAGATCCTTAGGTGTGCCTCACCATGGAACAACTGGCAATTTATCTGTTGTTAATGATGATTACGTTGATGATAATAATTTTAATTTATTCAATTCATTCTTGCATTTTTACTTGTAACCTGATCAAGCAAAGTACCTACTGACGGTAACTGGATACCACAGTGACTAGTACTCTTAAGTACAATACTGTACCATCCCACATCCTTTACGTTGTCGCTATAGGATATCGCATGACAGCACACTGACAATGCCCAAAGTCAACGGACGAGCAAACATCGCTAGCCGAAACTAAGGTTGGAACAAAAATAAACCTTATCACAATATCGATAAAGTACAGAATGATATAGTTGTATATTTAATGACGGCGTGTCGTCATTAAGGAGTGGTGAGCGCGATGTGTTAAGGTGATGTTTGTACATCAGGAAGTACGTTGTACCATTGGTCGTTTCAATTTAAAATCTTTGGTACAAAGGTGTAACTATTCGAAGCGAAGATAGTGGTAATACTGAAAGAGCACAAAGGAATATTATTTATATTGAAAAGTCGCGAGCTTTGTCTCATCCCCATTATATGAGAGTCAGGCTTACCATTGCAAATTATTTTTAGGCCTCTTGTTAGTGGTTTGGCCATTGGTGGATAATAATTATTTTCTTTGTGTTACACTACATACGACTACGGTTTTCATAACCACACTGTTGATTAAGAAAATGTTGTACAGTAGGTTTCCGAGTTTATACTTTCTTTGTATGTATAATACAAAGCAAATACTTGACTTGAAAACCATTTAAAATTAAAAAAGTATTTTTTGTTATTTATCTATTATTTATATATTTCCTCTTATTAGCTATTATCTATTTTTCGAAACACAACAACGATTATTGATAATATCGGTTCATCATCATCATTATCCGATAGACGTCTACTGCTGGACATAGCTGCTCCCCTCAAAGATCTCCTCATCGATCGGTCCCGCGTTACTCGAATCCAGTGGGTTTCCGCGATTCTCACCAGATCGTCGGTGCACCTTGTGGGAGGCCTCCTAACATTACGTGTACTGGTACGCGGGTGCCACACGAGGACCTTACTGCCCCATTGGTAATAACGGGTACATTTATATATTAAAGTTTTTAAGAAACTGTGCGACTTTGTGTACTCAATACATAAAAACACAAGCGTTAACATATGAAGAATAAGATTTCGAATATTCAATAGCAGAATCTTTTTTCTGAGATGAATACATCAAGAAAAGAATGTCGACATTCTCAAGCACATAACATTCATAAGTGAAAACAAAATTCCTCCATTGTAAGCATAAGCTTCTTCAGCGACTGATTTTCTGAGAAGATTAGATTTAAATTAGTTACTAACGACTTTGATTGCGATTTGATTAACCGTAGTAAGGATCGGCCTAATCAGGCACACGTGACTAATGAAATATAGATTAGGGGACCCCTTCAGCTGGAGTGTCGAAGGTGACGTATGTTAGTGAAGTAATTCATATATCAAGGACTGTCATTAAGACGAGCATCAAACTTTAAGAAGCATAGCAGATATGACTGAGATGAAGGCAGTCTCCATGATAATGGGTCAATAAGGTTACATGATAATTTTTTTGCTGTTCCTCGCACTGTAGTAGAAATTTGAATTTGAAATGTAGCAATTTGATAGAACAATACAGAAGGTTTACTGGATAATAAGTACTGATAGTAATAAAGCGTTGGTTACGTTATAACATCAGATCATAATCTGCGGTTCTCGCCATAAGACATCAAATATTTTGGTGATGACGTAGGAGCCTCGGTACATTGCTGCAGCAAAGTATTACAAGAGTATTTGTTAAAGCACTCTTCAAATAGGAAAACGGAGCAGAATTTTTATATACTACTAGCAGCCTAAGTTAGGCTGGGAATATCAATCAGATGAAACGGTTAAAATTATGGGAATATTTAAGGGAGCGGTTAATGTAAGATGAATATTTAAGATGATATCAATGATAAAGAAACTGTTGGATACTTTAAAAGGAATAAAAGCAGTATTTCCTTATTCACATAAAAGTATGGATCAAAAAGGATTAAGATTGTCTGTATATGGAGGCGTTTGAGTAAAACAGCTTTTATAGAGCTCTTTTCAATGAAACATGACTATAAAGGCTTCCATTCTTTGGAAAATGGAGCATAAGTAGCTTAAACTAAAATACTTTAAGCCGTTTTGGGTCCCGTGTACATTGTAATATACCTGTGCATACAGATATATCCTTTATAGATCGTTTTATTTCCTTATACCAATATTACTCAGGATACCTTAAGAAAATAAATTTTGCATAAGGTCCTTATGTACATCTGGTGATAGGTCTCTGTTGCTGGAGATCGTTTAGGTAGGTATCACCCGCAGCGGTTATTTCTGCCGCCAAATAGTAATGTGTAAACATTACTGTGTTCCGCTTTGAAGGGCGCTGTAGCTAGTGAAATTACTAGGGTAACGAAATTCAACATTTTATGTGTCAAGGCGACAATCGTAATGTGGTGCTGTGTATAACATCTTAACTATCGTCTTATTGTTATGGAAGGGCCTAGCACGATACAAGTGCGTGCCCCGCTCGTCTCGTTGCTTAATTGCGCATATTACAAGAATATTTCCGTTTACCTGTAACGGTATCCGGAAACAGAATGCTATCACGGGTAATGACAAGGTTCAATTTCTTACTTAGTGTAACAGGTAACACGAAGGTTTTTGTTTCGAGTCCACACACGTCATACAGTGGTTTAATGGTTCGGAATTTTCAAGGCCAAATGGTCAGCTATCACTCGCTTGTTAACCTACTGCAATTACTGTGCACCGGCTGTCAACAGGCTAGTCATCTAGGTGATCATGCTTCACCAGCATTCAATATTGAGCTTTATGGAAATTTCTAGTGTTAAAGTGACGATATATAGGCGTTCGCAAGCAGATGATTCATTCAAGATATGAACATTGAGGAGACGAAACTGCGAATAATTTATATGGGCGATACGATATAGGAGTCTTGGTGATGAGAACTCCCCCCCCCTCTCCCCATAACAGGCAATTTACGTCCCCACTGCTGGAGCACAGGCCTACCCTCAATATGAAGGCGATGTGGACTTGTTAAGAGGTTACTTGATTTGGGACTTTTGTTGTCAGGAAATGATAAACGTTTTCATCTCGGCGCATCGCTTAATTTCGTTTAAACCCAAACGCGCAACAATTATATGAAACTGTGGTGAAGTGCGTGTGCGCGTATTGTGTTCGACGAGTTCCGCATCTACGCGATGTACAGTGGATCCGTGCGGCGACGTATTTGGCTACAGTTCAATGCACCTACAGTAGCCGGGCGGTGTCGACGACACTCGCGAATGCGGGAGAGGTGCTATTCTTGCGTGCGATCCGATTCGCCATGACACACCGCTACGAATTTCTGTTTTTAAATTAGCCTCTATTGGCCGATGTTTGTTTGAATATCAATAAATAATAGTTGAGTAAGATTAAGCTACAGAATAATTTACTGGACAAACTTGTTTATCCCATATTCGAGAGAAATCTCAAGACGCTTTCATCAAAAACAGATATCAAGTATATTGTTGTTATTCATAATATGTTTCCAAAGACATTTTATATCATCCAAACGCGCTTTTAGTCAGCGTGGTGGAATTGTCTCTGTCTTATGAGAGAAAGCTTCGAATCGCAGATGTGGGAATATTAAGAGGGCTGCTATACTATATTTCAAATTAATACTGTTTTATTCACACATTTCATTAATTTAGAAAAATAGAGGATAGTAACGTCGCAAACAAAAGTCTCTTCACTTGACGCATATTGAGAATGATGGGTTGAACTGATTGAACTCGTACTGACAAAGCCGTACTATTTGAAAGCTTTAAAACTTCCGTTTCCTATCCGTGTTCTGTATGCCAATTAACGTATCTCCAATAAACGTGATCATGTTATTATCACTTAGCGTAAACGCAAACAAATATCATAAAGTAATTCGCACGGCCTGTTTATCAAGATATTAACACTGGTGCTGTGTTTCCACCGCACCACGTCGATGCTAATGTGAGGACGTGGACGTGGGCGAGTTGTTGAACGTAACGTAACGCGTTAAATGTGGGCCACAGTAATTGTGTTAACGACACACAGTGCCGCGGTTGCATTTTAATATATCCACTGCGGGATGTGACGGTTAGTTCAAACATTGAACTCGAAGATACTTCTATGCATTTTGTAGAAGTATATACTGTAACCACGTCAAGTTGGATTTACATTAGTTAAAAATAAGGTAGTAAAGTACTTGTTTTGTAAATATAGTAAAAGAAAAGGAAAAGAAACCGCCACTGTTAGTACGTCTCTATTGCCGAAAACCGTCTCGGTATATACTCCCACTATTAGCCGATAGACGTCCACTGCTAGACCATAAGCCTACCCCAAAGATCTCTACATCGATCGATTCTGTGCCGCCCGGATCACTGGGCACCAGGGGCCGTTGTTTATAGGATTTCATGTGGGTGGATTTGGACCATTACCCACCACGCTGGCCCAATGCGGGTTGGTGAGAGTCAGAGCCTCGTTTGTTGATTAGCAGGATGCACCGCGAGCAGGTGAGGTTGGTTTGGGTACTGAGGTATTGTGCGAGACTCCTTACACCCCTAGATATTACTGCAACGCATATTTCTGCGGATAAACAGTACTTTGCAAATATTACTGAGTTCCGGTTTGAAGCAATCTTAAGGTAATGAGATTTTATATCTTATGTCTCAAAGGGACGAGTTAAAATATGGTACTGTGTATATCATTCTAAAATTACATTGTTATGGGCAGGTTTATAATTAGACGAAGTCTTGCTCGTCTCGTCACTTCTGGGTGCGTGGGTCACCACTGAGCACGACCAGTGAAATAAAACATCACGAGGAATCTTATTCCAAGAACATTTGCTAATGATAGCAAGTGTTCTTGAACTTGGCCCGCATGGTGGATAATTGTATAAAAACATTCAACAACAACATCATGGTATAAAAGCATTAAGTGGGTTATTATTATTACTTATATGTTATCCCTTTGTTTGCAATAACTTATTAATAACATATTCATGGTTTAATGCATACAATATGTTGTAACACGCGATGATAAACGAATCCATATTGTTTGAAGCAATCGTACCCACACCAAAAAGGATGTAGCAAAATATTACTTGTAAAGTAGTCCGCCACACAAAGGGGGGGAACCATGTGAAAGGAAACCGCAATATGGTAATGGAGCTATATGAGTTTTTTTCTTATTTAACCCATCCGCTGAAATATTTAACTGTAGCAAAATTTTGTACGACGTATTGACTACATTTGATTGAACAGAGAAGTATATTAGATATCAAAGTAATATATCGTTATCAGACCCACATGAAGGTAGTTTTAATAATGAAAGGGCCATTTACAAACATATGTAAAATAAAATAAACGAAAATAGTATTCTAGGAGATCTACCATTTTCAGCATTATTGTCACTGTAAAGTCCGTAAGTATTAAAAAAAAATTGAGTTTTTGTAAGCACCAGTTAAATTAATCAATGAATACTACAGTGTGATACAAATTTCAAAATATTTTATTAAGAATAGATACTAATAGCTATAACTAATTATACCTTCCACGATTTCGGTTGTATGGTTAAACACACAACAAAGGACCATCATCATCATCAGCCGATAAACGTCCACTGTTGGGTACAGGTAGCCAACAAAACACACATCTAATTAAATACCTGTTCCAATACTTAAGTTTCTGTACAAAGAAAAAAATAATTTTTTTTAGCGAAACTTTTAATTGGAACAGAGCATAGTAAAGTATTACTTCAGTTTATATTTATAAAGACGCTAAGTTACTAGGTAAGTAAAACATTTTTCTACTTACACTTAAAGATTTGTATGGATGTTAAATTGGGTACATCTTTTATAAATAAGAACGCAATTACCTTAAGTATAGTTTTTTTTATTCGACTACGTAACGGAACGTTTATCTGATGGTAAGTAATACGCCTGCCTACAAAAATGTAGGGCTAGTTAGAATGATATACACAATACCATAAGGTCTTCGAACGGCGACCGCGTACCGGTAGACGTAGTGTTGACGACGACGACGATCTGGTGAAGGTTACAGGAAGCAGCTGGATGCGGGCAGCGCAGGATCGGTCGATGTGGAGATTTTTGGGGGAGGCCTATGTTCAGCAGTGGACATCTATCCGCTGATAATGACGATGATGATGACACAATACCGCATTGTACTAGTCGTTTTGATATATAAGATGTTAAGTCTTGTAACCCCAATGTTTTCATTACCTACAGCGTCCTTCAAATTGGATTATAGTACTATTTCCACAGTACTCTTTACCAACCTAGACGATCTCCGGCAAAAGATACCTACTAGCAGGAGAAAGCTTACACATAGCTAACTTTAAACAAGAAACTGCAGTGCTAGAATACATTTTTTTTTAGTTCAAAATTAATTTAATTTAATTTCTTCTAAGAAGATAATATAGAAGAATGTTTATTATAATAATTTTATATTAACTCTGCGAAGAAATATCCAAATTACATAAACGCATCATCATCATCATTAGGTGTCATCTTCAAGCTGAAGCTTGGCGATCATATTGAGAAAACCAATTCGATCCTCAGCTATTGTTTTCAAGCTATAGTATTTTATAAACGATAGTATATTAAATTTCCATCATCATTATCAAATAGATGAAACAGTAGGACTTACGTACATCTCCCCCAAAGATCTGTAGAGTAATATATTTTTTACCAGAAATAAAAGGGAATCCTCATCTACATTTGTTGCGACGGTTCTATTAACTTGAAAGGTCCTGGGTACATAAATGCGGCGCTTAAATTGCGAGGTCTAAAATATAGCCACCCCTACGAAACCCCTCACAAATTCCAACAATATTAAATACTTGAGTTCGGAATTGGAAAAGGGACAATTTATCGACGAAATAATGCTTGAAGTGTTTTCGTTAAAACAATAGATGAAACTGTTTTTTTTTTAAATAAATAATGCTCTCTTCTACCAAAACTTTTATAATGGAATGTTCTAGTCTAGAACTAGCCCAATCTCCTAAATTCTTCACACTTACGATACCAACGTATATGACCTCTGGTAATGAAGACCTTTTCATATAACAATGGAGGAAATTTCCATAAAACTGTTTAGAAAAAACCTCTTGATGATCGTCTTTGATATATTGCGCTCGAAATCTTCTCCGAAACACACCGGCAGCGTCGAAACACATCGAACCGGTCCAGTGAGGGTGATAATAACGTCACGACTAAAAAGTACTACTGTACAAAACATTCTCAAGCATATCGGTCAAAATTTTAATCACCAAATAAACAGTACACTTATTGTTCCCACTGTTGGGATGAATCCTTCACGATGTTACGTTTAAGTAAAACGACATAAAAAATCTTCAGAAAGAACACAGACGCTTAGTTCTCAAGTCTAAAGAATGTCTTTTCGCATTGCTCAATGAATATAGTTCGATAGGCTGCAGCTGAGCACTTGATATAAAGTGTTCATTTCGCAACTTAATCATATTGGAATTGTAACATTATTTTTATACTTTGAACAGAATCTTGAAGAATGCCAATACCTCGCGCTGTGCACTAGTTATTTGTTGAGCAAAAAACACTACAAAGATATTCATTGTATTTCAGATAGGAAAATGGTACACAGCATTCATCTTATATTAAGTGGGTAGTTATTGAAAAGTTGTTTTTTTAAAAAAATACATTTAAAACGTGAACCATAAGTTATATTGGATGAAAGATAGATAATATGAAGTTGACTTTTTTTATTAAATCCGAACTCTAGGCTACCTAAATCCTAGATAGATTTTCATCATGCAACGCAGCGAAAGGTCGGCTATACACTTTTAATACGTCAGCAGTATTTCCAATCTCATCAATCGAATTATATATCTTAAACTAAAAGACAGACACTTCACTCCGATTTGTCTTGCTAAAGCGTCCTTCAAACCGGAACACAGTAATATTTGCTGTTGGTAGTTCTCCGCCGATTTTGTGTAGATAGGTACCATCGCAATGCCTTTTTTTGCCTAGAGATAGTTAAGTATAAATATTACTTTGTTCCGATTTAAATGGTGCTCTACTTAATCCTATCTTCAGCTATTCTTTACAACTGATAGTTATTAAGCTTTTATTTTGCTTCACCTGACCGTCAACCTTGGGTTCAAAGAAGACACCGCATGATGATAATGTAGCCTCATCACATTACTGAGGTAAACAGATTTATATCATATCTCAATGTGATGCTGAGTTTATCATTTTCTATAGCGCCATACACTGGCGTAAGACTTAGTATCAGGTATATTACTCACTTGCGTCGTCTCTTCGTAGAATGAAAAAAAAATGAGAAATTAAATACATTGACATTTGTATAAAAAGTTGCTTACAATGTATAAAGGAATGAGAATAGTATTCTTCTTCGGTAAAAAGTTTTCTTTGTTGCAATATCGTATCTACTATTAATAGTTTCCATTTTATGGTACGGAGATCCTATTAAGTGGCTGTAATAGCAAGTATTATAATTTGAGGTCCGTGAAATGATAGACGTGTGCCAAATATACGCCATTTACTCAAAGTATTGTAACTTTAAAAACATGATAAATTCATATCAAAGTTTATACAGATTTTGAATCCAGGAGTCGGGGCTGGAATTATAATTCAACACGGCAACCATTAACGAGGAAATCGGAATGCGGCCCGTGGTGAAAGTTGCAGCCTTTGAAAATTTTCAATTTAATTTAAAAGGTGCTTTGA
Source organism: Ornithoptera priamus (assembly GCA_029034505.1). NCBI lineage: Eukaryota > Metazoa > Arthropoda > Insecta > Lepidoptera > Papilionidae > Ornithoptera > Ornithoptera priamus. The sequence goes on along the minus strand of JARDWD010000527.1, from coordinate 1,768,533 downwards.
TAAATTCCTTCTACAACTTTCTACTAACTTAGAATACAGCACAAGTAATCAATAACATTTCGAAGGAATGGAGGGAGAGTAAGGAGTATTTCGGAAATCAAACAAGTAGGTTGCCTACGAACAGTAATGTCTCTACGTGAGAAGGAAAATATGGAGCACTGATTATCACACTGACGTTCTTATCTCGTACCTTTAGAGATTGTGAAAAAATAAAGTAGTACGAATGCCGGCTAAAGCTATATCGTTTAAAATTATGATCTATTCCAAATGGATCTTTGCCAATGTGTTACGATTTATCGTCTCTGATACGCAAGTGGAATGTAACGCGACTCTATATCCTGTTAAAATTTTATTCGCTCCTATTTGACATATCTGGTGTTTCATTTGGCGTTGACCTTTTTTCTTTAATATTTTTTTAAAATGCGAAGCGACCAATTGTGCATACAGCACATACCAAACTGGTGGAAGGTCTCCGTTGCTAGATATCATATGATCTTACGTATATACGTAGGAACCACCGTAATTTCTATTGTTGCAGCAAAACACTTATGTTGGACAACACATTACTATGTTCAAGTTTGAATGGCGTTGTAGTTAATCAAATTACCGACGTAACGGGACTTATCATCTTATCTGTGAGACTAGCATAATGTGGTGCTGTATATATCCTAACTCGCGCCATATTGTTATGTACAGGGTTATCACTAACTACGAAATGTGCGCCTCGCTCATCTCGTCGCTTGGCCGAATAACAAACAATATATTCGTAGGACACCTTTCCATTTAAGCCAGAAAAACGGAACAGGTTGCTTACTATAGCTTAGAGGCAAAAACAAGAAAGCGAAGCCCCAAACAGAACGTTCTGGAGTGAAAGAAGTAAGAAAGCAGACCCTATTATTTTTTTGTTTCGGGGGGAAATCTTCGAAAGATACTCTGCTTCTAGGGGAAGTCAGGGTTATGTGAGATTCTTACTCTTTAAAATCCCATCGGTGATCTACATCAGTGCATTCGGAGATGCTCTGGGATCTCTTATAGAACGCACCGGTGCATCTCTACACTGCTAACACGTCTCTGAGAAGGAGACTAACCCTCCTAGGCACCATCGCTGAGCCATACGCTGCCGCACACGGGTTCGCTCGTTGAGCGATAAGGGCCCCTACCCTAATGGCCCGCGAAACTCCTAGACCCTTTTAGTCTCTTTCTACGACAGGCAGGGTTTACCTTAATCCTATTCTTACTAGATTGAGACTACCGGGCTGAAGAAAGCAGTACCTGCCATAAGATGGAACATGGTAAGAAGAAGAGACACAAATGTACGCTGAAGTGTTAGATACATGAGACAAAAGAGAGATACTACTTAACTTTGATGTAAGTAGAAATAAAGAAATATTGAAAATTTTATATGAAATATCTATGAACCCTTTATTTATGTTTAAGTACTAAAATGATTTTATTATCAATAAGATCAATACCAACACTAAAATGCCTTGCATTGCAAAGACCGTATTGTAAATTGTATCCAAGAAACAGATTCAACCAAACAAGCCACAAGCGTAACCGTTTACATAGCGGAGGCTGTGTGCTCATCCCGACTATCTGACTGCAACAGACTACAATACTAAATACTCGTATGTAGAATGTAGGCAACTTGAACGTACAAACACTCCCGTTAAATATTAGCTTTACGAACGTGTACTGTGTCGCCATATTTATTACATCATAGTATTTGTTCTTTGTTACTCTAATATATATATATATATATATACTACTGGTTACTATATTTACTGGTGGTAGGTCTCTGTTGCCGAAGACAGTCTAGGTAAGTACCACCGCAGTATTTATTTCTGCCGCCAAACACAACCTTGCAAAATATTACTGTATTCCGGTTTGAATGGCGCTGTAGCTAGTGAAATTACTGGGGTAACGATATTTAACGATACGAGAATAATATACGGATAGTTATAGCATTTACCATCAGGTGAACATCCCGCTTGACAAGTCGCTTCGTTGAATAATGTATATATATATATATTAACTAAACACTCAAAATTTAGTAGTGATATTGCTTCTACGATGTAGAGATCAGCTAAGAGTGGATTTTATAAAATTTCTTCCCCAAAGGAAGTTGCGGAAGAGTGGGAAGAGATTTTCTACGTTGCGGTCAGCAAAGCATGTGGAGAACAGCTAGTAATAATAAATTAGGTTTTCTTTATTATACGATATCGTTCAGGCAGGTACCAATGCAGTACCTACTTTTGTTCTCAACTAAATACGGTTCGAAGGGTGCTGTCGCTAGTGAAATTACTGGGGGAAATGAGACTAAGCATTTTATTTCTAAATCCGTCAAGCTCAATGTGGTGCTGTCAAATATCCATAATAGTACTACATCATAAATAAACGTATGATTTATCATCAGGGTAATTTACTGCTTGTATTGATACTACGTGGTACCTATCTAGACTATCTCCGGCACAGAGACCAGTGGCTCCTATTTCTGCTGACAAACTGTAATGTGCAAAAATTGCTGTGTTCGGATTTGAAGGGCGTTTTAGCCAATGAAATTCCTGGATTCAAGGGGTAAGTCTTTAACGTTCTAACCTGCACCTCATTGTTACGGGCAGGGGTATTACTTACCATCGGGTGCGCGTCAGGATAAAAACAGCTAGTCATAATAAAGTTACTATGTGTTCGATATAAAGAGAACTTTTTTCTCGTTTTTCATACAAAAGCGACTATTATGATTAGAAAATAAATAATGATCTATCGTTGTATCTTTCTTCACCGCGCTGGAGTCGTGAGCGAGGCGAAATAAAATTTATGAAGGCTCATTGTTCTCATGGTAAAGTTGATGCTGTTTAACTTATCTTGTCGGGGTTGATTTATTGGAGCTTTCTAACCAGATAGCCAAACATTAACTCGTATTCTTAAACCAGCATTAAATAAGCTAACAGAGTATACGAAAAAAGTTTGTACTATATTTTTTTATACAATGAAGCGACGAGACGTTTGGGACGTTCACCTGATGGTAAGTAATACGCCCGCCCGTAACAATGTGACGTTAGTTAGGATAATAAATATTTCTCGGCATGGGATGCCAAGCGCCAAGACCTCGTCGCTGTTGTGGGGAGTGACGTCTCACTTTTTGGCTATATCAAAGCCATGGTTAGTGGTGAGAGATCGTGGGACGCCGGGGTGGCCTTCTGTGAGGAGGTAATGCTGCAGAAACAGGCTGCTTAGAAGCAGCGAGAAATAAACTTCCATCTCTCAATTCGCAGGCACACACCGGGTTGTCGAAGGAAGATGTTTTACGACTTCTAACCCCATAACAGAGACCATGGTGGCGGATTCGAGAGTAAATTGTCAGCAAATATGAAAGATCTCGACGAGGTTGCCTGCGGTATTTCTGCGTAACACTTTTATAGGGCGTGGAGGGCAGTAGCTCCATCCCGAGATGTTTTATCAAGGCCTTTCGTTGTTGGAACCGCGGTTGTATGCGAAAGCGTTCCTGTGGCTACAGCCAAATGCGATGAGTGAGAAACCGTGGAGTTTTAGCCCGTAAGACACCGGCATAACTCTTCTGTTGCCCTGACAGCATCCGGGTATCCAATGCAGGATTTCCCCCAAGAAAAAGTATGATATATATATATATTTAACCACATTACGCTCGTCACTTTGAGACGTAAGATGTTTATTCTCGTTACCCCAGTAATTTCACACTACTCTTTGTCGTCCTCAACAGGAGCTGCGGTGATATCTACCTAGACGGTCTCCGACAACAGAGATCTACCACCGATTAATAGACCTACCACCATATATTTTATTATTGAACATTGATGAAGAAGAGTTTAAATAAAAGTATGTAGGTCTCTATTATCTATCACCATCTAGGTTGACACCGCCGAAATTTCTATTTCCGTCACCAAACCGTACTTTGCAAACATTACTGTATCCGATTTGAAGGGCCTTCTAACTAGCGAAATTACTGGGATAACAATACTTAACATTTTGTCTCAAAACGAAGAATACAATGTAGTGCTCTGTATATCATGCTAACAAGCGGTGTATCACTTAACATCAAGTGAACATCTCTCGTCGCTTCGTGATCTAAACATACATACATGTAAATAACAGTCATATAACTTAAACGATAAGTATTAAATAAGTTAGTGCTTAACAACGATCCCACTTAGTGTTAAGTGGTGATGAAGTTTACAATGGTGAAGTGTATTAATCTAGTAACAGCCCATTCACTCTTCTCTTGAAGACACTCGCGTCCTTTGTGACGAGCACACTGACGACGACAAGCTGTTCCACTCCTTTGCCATTCTTAAAAACAATGGGGAACCGAACCTCTTTGTTCGGATACTGAGGATTAATCATCCTCAATATAAGTATAATGATACGATATACATTGTTTTTCCTCCTCTCTCCCCATTAGAAAATCCCAAAAAAATGTGCATGATATAGTTCGTTTTCTATTCTAACATAAAAAAATTATAATATTCATAAGTATTTTTCTTGGATGAAATAAGGTAATATATGTGCACATATTAAGTTCTATAATCAATATGTATTATTAGTACGTAAATAATTACTTAAGTGTATACAGACTTGTTTAAATATGAAAAATCCTGAAATTGGACAAAAATTTTGTATACTAGTGATTTTTTTTTACACTACTCTTTAGTTAGAATATTTTAATTTCATTGGTTATTGCAATATAGTTTTTAGATAAATAGTTATCTACTGTCTGACACTGCGTTTCACCGTCAGTCTTCTGTCATAGTTGGATTTTTTTCAGACGAATCTAGAATACAGTAAGAGTAATGTTATTGCCTAGGCCATACTAAGTTAGGAACGATTTCAACAACACAGACAAACGCTTGCAGATTGAATAAACTACCTATTGCAGTTCAATTTAACTACTTCAGTTAAACTTATTTACAAGGTCAAATCTAGCACTAGGTTCACAGTTCAATATATTCTCTTATGTAAATTTTTTTAACCGGTAGTTACGGTTTTAACGTTACCATAACGCTGTAACGAATTCATCTCATACTAAGTACCGTAAGGATTTAATAAAAAAATCTCACGGGTGAGAAAATAGAAACTATTACTTTTTGTCTAATGTGAAAAAAGTATTGATTTGCAAAGTGTTAGTCACGCGTACGGGTGTTTAAATTTTATTATATCATAGTCTTGCTCTTTTAATCTTAAATGACCTCAAGATATATGCGAAAATATACAAAATAAATTAAATTAAAAAGTAAAGATGATTAGAACAAGTTTGAAACTAAGAAATCATTCCATACTGAGTATTGAATTGAACTTTTTATTTACTTTAAATATATAGAATAGTATTCGTTGTTTATAATTAAAAGCATATCATTAAAACATTTAAACCCTCTAAGTAATAAACTAAAATAAAACCCTTTAACCAAGTATAAGAGAGTTAAGCTTTCTTGCCCAGTATAAGTTTTATAGAGCATCTGTCTATAAAAAGCCAGCAGAGTGCTTCACAAAAAACAGAAAGGACCTAAAACTAAAAAAAAACCTTCTTCGCAACATTGTGCCATTGTTAGAGTGGGGACAAAGTAAAAAGTTTTAGTTAACTGTTTGATCTCAGCGACAATGAGCTGATAATATTAAGGCCATAAAACAGCAAATAGGATACTGGTCAATATTAATTACTTTAATTATAAAACTTAACCCAAAATTTGGTCTAACAAAGAACTGCAAAAATGAAATGTTAATTCGATTTAAACAATCGAATATTATAACTATCGTCATGACCAATGGATGCCCACTGCTGGACGAGTCTGTTTAACGTATACCTGAAACCAGGATCCGAGTCCAAGTTATATATAAATAATCCAATGTTCTATTTTAGATCTCCTCAGATTGATCAAACCTGTGTATGCAACGAGTTAAACGGATTCGCTTCACTCTTGATTACGCCGGTTTCTCGACCTTGAAAGTGGAAAGCCGGAAATACCTTTTTTTTTCCCAAGCCATTGGTAAATTTCACTAAGACTTGAAAAGTATTAACTCAAGTTTTCAACGATTTAATAAAGATCCGACCACCAGATTTTATTGGTGTTGATGATGGTTATTACTCAAGATTTATTGCAGCTGATTTCAAACAGGATTGGGATTAGTACTGAAGAATATGATAAACCAATAATGTAAAACAGGACTGAATGTTACATAATTACTTAATGGATACATTACAAAAAGGCTATTACTATTATTGCAGCTAATACATGAACTAAGGTCGTACAGCTTTAGCAAGGAATTGGAATACACACAGGTGCCTGGTTCGCCTTGAGCATTGAAATCCTTGCGTTAAAGTTAGAAGGATTATGACAGCGAGAGCAAAGTAAACACTAAATGTGGCAACATTAACATAAACACTGTGTTCAGTAAATCAAGCTACAGCTTATTTCGCAATCAATAATTAGTACGGTGCAATAGATACAAGACATCGGTTAGTTTCCCTTCGCATCGAAACTAATACAAGGCCGGTACTTTTTCAATCGAACGATACAAACACATTCACCAACTTTAACCAGAGGAAGTGGTGGCACAATGAAGATAATACATCTGATGTTAATTCCTACGCTGTGTCTTAATTAAACACATTGTAATTAATCTACGTTAAGCAAGAATAGTTTTTTTATGAACTAGATCTTATCTAGTGTTTAATGAAAATGTATGCCAGTCGTAGAGTTCTGCTATATCAAGATTCCTAATATTTGAGAACGGATTTATTGTGATGCGGCTAGGGCTTATCACCATCAACTGGTCTTCTAACTGATTGAAGGTCTCTGTTGCAGGAGAATGTCTAGATGGGATCCAGAGCTCCTACTTCTGCTGTCAACCAGTAGCGTGCAAACATTACTATGTACTGGTTCTGAAGGCGTTGTAACTAATGATATTAGTGGGATATCGAGATTCCAAGTCTTATGTCTTAAAGTGTCGAGGACAATGTAATGCAGTGTATATAATCCTAACATCCATCGAAGTACCAATACCTATAAACAATGACTAACAGACTTTAGAACTTACGCCGTAAGAATTCATTTAAATAGATAACGCAACAGCGGCATGCCTAATGGTGAGTAAGCATACATTACCTCGGTAATTCGCGCAAAGTATAAAAGATCTGTATTTAGCTAAAGTTCAACGTACGCTCGAACTGTGCCGTGTCAATGACACTTTACACTTACAGGAGATGAGTAGCTTGCGTGATGCGGATCTTTCATAGCCACTGAAAACTTTGATGGTAACGAAGAAAAATATTTACACTGCATTACTGTATTACGACGATGGAATTGTCTGTCGTGCTCCCGAAGAGAATGCGTGTTTTGAGCAGTGGTTAAATAGTCAATTTTTATTTTATCTCATGGCTTAATCAGGAGATTATCAGTCACTAAGTGGTGGTTTTCGTTATACATAGAACTGTTATTTATACCTAATAAATTACTTCTATTTAAATGTAAAATACTCTCGGCAAGCCTCTGTTGCGGAAGACTCTCAACCTAGGTAACACCGCAGTTCCTATTTCTGGTTTGAAGAGCGCTGTAGTCAGGTAAATTATTGAGGTAAGAAGCCTTCCTACCTTTCAAAGGAATGGTAGGGTGCTCAATAGTTATAGTCACGAAAATCACTTGCTATATGAATCTGAATGACCGACCTGCTTGTCGCTTCATAGCATAAAATTTTTTAAATTAAAGTAAAGAGGAATTAGCGCCTTGTAATTTTGGTTAACTCAAGTTAATTATAACAGTAATGTTGGAATACCAACCAAACACTAATTAAACTGAGACACAAACGAGGGTTATACTGTGAAGACAAAATCAGCACGTTCCACGTTCACGAGTGCCAAATCGAGAAGCGGAAGCTGGCACTCTAATGACCGCGATAATTACTGAATGTTGTGCGAAGAGAAATATTTAAAAAAAAAATACACGAATGGTGGCAGGGCTATGATTTACTGGTAGTAGATCTCTGTTGCCAGACATCGTCTAGATAGGTACTTTGGTTTGAAAGGCTCAAAGCTAGAAAAATTACTGGGGCACAAAACATAACCTCTCATACATCAAAGCAAAGAGCATAATTTGGTGCTGTGGAACAACATCCTAACTGTTGGAACTGGAGGAACATCTCGCCTATCTCATCGCTTCGTTGAATAAAAAAAATATGTTTTTTTATTATTTTTTACAATATTAAAAGTCAGCCTTGACAGATTTTGGACTTGTTCTAACTTACAGCAATAGTATTAACAGCTTGAAACAAAGACTATACTTATAGGGAACCATATTTTGAAGCCACACCCTCGATACACAGTAACAACTCGTAAGAGCACAAGATCTTTTTAATTTTTGCTTATAAATATAGATTCTCTCAACTTCAGGAATAAGGTTAAAAAAAAACTAAAGACTAATTAGTTAGTGGTTGGATTTTTTAATATTCTGGCTATCTACTACCCTTCACGTTGTAAATGTACCGCAATAGTATTTGGTAGTCAATTTGATCAATTTACCGAGTTTAGTGGTTATTACGCACAATAACCAGTTATTATATATAATCATCGGTTTAATCACATTTACTATAAGATATACCTAAAGTGATGACCACGACCACTCTATCAAGAGTGATACCGACTAAGAAGGAGGACTAGATATACAATTGTTTGCTGGTACAATAACGGAACTCCACCATGCAAACAATAATGGAAAGCGCGGAACCAATCAATCCTGACTTCCAATCAGACCTAGAATTAACTGGCAGCTGTACTATGAAATTGTTTCTATTGTAGTGAACCTGATTGTTTTAAATTCCATCCACGACCTTACTTTCCATGTATGATAAAATCATTATACATAAAACACTATGAAGTGACTCAATGTAGTTTGTTATCAGCTTTTAAAAGGTACTTCGCAGTCATTACGTTTAATGATATATTTATCAGTACCCGGTAAACTAGTAAGTTACATTGTGATTATGCTACTTGGGGGTGCATCATCAAAATATTGAAGATAATCAACAATGTACATATAAAGATAATAAAGAGATTCTATGGATGGATGTTTAAGTATTAATCAAAATCGTGGAAAAAATTTTTTCATTAGCATCATTACTTCCCAATAGACGTCCAGCGATGGTCATTGGTGTCTCCCGAATATGGGCACACCGATCAGAAATGACTTCTTTCAGCGTCATCTTCAGCCGATAAACGTCCACTGCTGGCCTCCCCCAAAGATCTCCACATTGATCGGTCGTGCGCTGCCCGCGTCGCTGGGTACTGAGAATCGTCATTTGTAGGGGTTCATATGAAGGGATTTGGGGCATTTCTCACCACGCTGGCCCAATGCGAGTTGGTGAGAGTCAAAGATTCGTTTGTTAATTAGCAGGGTGCACCACGAGCAGGTGAGGTTGGTTTGGGTTCCGTGAGTTGTGCGGGACACCTTACATCACTTATGATCTATGCTTATGTATTAATTGAAAATAAATTTCACATAGTAAAATAACTTTAAAAACTTATTGAAAACATTAATTTATATTTTTAATGGCTTAACTGATAAATTAAGTATAGCAAAGAATATTCACAGCAGAATAATCTTTCAAACATCCAGATCCAGATTCAGCTTTTTCTACAATAGATATGATGTTCCGAACATCTCAACACAGTACACGAATACCCATATATATGCATTAACGAACACTCCTCTTTTTGCCGTTGGTAAAAAATAATTATATACTATTTCTGTTAATACTAATAGATGATAATTAGTTTATGTTTTTGATACACTTATGTAATTTAAAAATTATGTTTGCTGCAGCTATTTACAGCAAAAAGCGAAAGCAGTGCGTCCGTTACTTTCGATCGTTCCGGCAATCAACTTGGCCTAGCGCTTAGAGCGGTGATCGATCTTCAAGTTATTTCCTTGTGATTTACTAAAATACGTCTAGTAATGCTATAAGCCTTTTTAGGGTAGTTTTAAGCTTTTAAGTGTAGAACTAAGGTCTGTCTCTCGCAGAAGACGACCAATAAATGAGGGTACAGAACGTAAGGGCCTTCTTCTCTCTTGTGTACTTCACGACTGAAGGTTGTACTGAAATGCTCTTAATGACGTGTTAACCAGCTGCCTCCACACCGCTCTGTCTCTCGGCACGTCTCAGGGCATTCGGAATGTTGATGCCAAAGATTGCTTGTATCTGGTCGAACCATAAGGTAGGCAATCGAACCCGTGATCTCTAGCCGTAATAAGGTAGCAATAAATTCCATATGAGATTCTGAGGCTATCACACTGAGCCCCAGCTCAGAATCTACCAGAGACGAGAGAAGAAATATGGAGACAAGGACAGAGAATAAATAACTTTTAGGCAGTCAAGAAAGTATACATGAAGTCTAAAAGAGGCTAGACCGCGTTTAGTCACCCGTGATTTGGCCTGTATGACCTTTTGGGTCTGTCGGGCTATGGAAGGTTAAAGGGTTGTTCCTTTTTTATCGCACTGCGGGTAAACGACATGGGGGTTTTAATGGGCACAAATCTTTTATAAACCCCAGCAGACTTTCCAACCAAAAGCACAGTATCATTCGAATATTTCTACTACAATACCAGGTATGTTTATGGTTGATTTTGTGTCAGGTTTGAAAACATGGTTGCCGTATTGTAACGGTCTACATCTAAACCTAAAATAAGAAATGGTGTATCTCTTATTGGGGCGTTAAATATCTCGGTTAGCATCCTCCTTATTTCCTCGACTTTATCATTCACTTATCTGATCCGATAAACCGAGCTGTCAGAACAAGACCTGGTAATCCTTCCCGTTCTAATAGTTAAACGCCGTTTTCAATATCTTCGTCTAGTTTTTCTTTTCTTTATTATATCGCATAAAAACAAATATATTTCCAGAAAGTTTGCTAGTTGTGTAGGTTAGTTAGTAATCTGAATTCTTAAGAACTTATTATTACTAAGTTATCTATTTACTCTTCATGTTTTCATTTCCTCAAACCTTAGTGGCGGTGTAATTAGATACCACTGCAGTGCCTAGTTCTACCCCTACACAGTGGTGTGCAATTATTACTGTACTGCTGCTCCAGGACTTAACATCTTATGTCTTAAATCGACCAACAACAATGTCGTGTAGTGTAAATCATCCTAACTAGCGTCACGTTACGGACTTACTCGCGTTACGGCGTATTACTCACCATCAGGTGAGCTTGTCGCATGTATTGTCGCTCAGTCTAAATAAAAATCCCAACTCTTAGAAACTACTACTGCTACAGATCGATCATGCGTTCTTGACAGTACTTAGCTACAGTCCAAAAATCAGTTAAGCAGCTTTTATAGCTATATTTTTTTTATATAATGATAATTATATTGGTGATATACTAGTATCCCAAAATTTTTGATTTTATTATTAAATTCTCTATTTTTTGGTATTCTAATATTTTTTCTAAAGACTAGGGTTACGTACCGTTAATTAGGGTGGAGCCGTCAGTAAACTTTCCCTGTAACGAAATTTGTTTAAATTAGTGAAGTTACAAATAAATGACTGCGGTTAACTGTAAAGTTTACCGGGACACAAGTTTTTCGGTACCTATAAAACAAAGTATTTTTGTAACAAAATATAGTTTGGAACTCCATGATGAAGAGGACTTTCACATGGTGTATTGTAAAATTTTTGCATAGAATAAAAGATTGCGGAAGTATACCTCCCCACGCACGGGAATCTATAGATTATATCAGACATGCTCTGAGTAAATCCTGTGATGCTTTCCTCACCTATGCCGCTGATTAGCAGTCACATATCTTAGAGTTTGGCTTATGCTTATCTCTAAATGTAGTTATTTTATTCGCTGTATCAATATACAAGGTTAAGCGCAGTAATGTCTGCCCGTGTTGGAAGGTCTTTGTTGCTAGAGACCGTCTGGGTAAGTACCACCGCAGCTCCTACTTCTGCCGACCAACAGTAACATGCAAACATTATTTTGTTCCGATTTGAGAAGCGTTTTAGCTACTGAGGTGATAAGACTTAACAAATATCACAAGGTGATAAGCAATGTGACGTGTATATCATCCTAACTAGCGCCACATTGTTAGTATCAGGTGAAGGCGATGGAAAAAATCATTTCAGCAGTACTTTTTAATCGACAGCCTTCAATCTTAGAGCAATCGCCAAACGATTGCTTGGTAACACTATAATTGGTCTGATACCAGAACGAGACGTTCAGGTCATGGTAAGTGAAACGCCAGCCGATAACAGATATAACATATAAATCTTCATTACCTCGGTAATTACACTAGCTACAGCGCCTTTCCAATATGGTCACAGTAATATTGGCATAGTACTATTTGTTCGCTGCAATTTTTTTTTTTTTTTTTTTTTATTAACGTGTGTAACAAAATGCTAACGGATTGCACACCCCGTACCAATACTGGGCCGGTAGTGGGGTAGTGTCGGACTCCAACCGACTAAAAAGCTTCACACGGTATTCCATCGCATCCGCAAGGAATGCACGAGGGTCACGGGATAACGCTTTGGACAGTTCTTCCGCAACCCCCGTTCGGTGCCCGGATCGAACGGGCCCGCCTCGGGGAGGGATGTGAAGCATCCCTCCCAATTGACAAATCCCTATCACTTAGAGGCGACGCGTCGGAATACGAGACGCGTCGCCAGGTACCTCTGCCTAAGGAGGCAAGCGGCGGTTGTTCGCTGCAATAGAAGCTGCGGTAGTACCTACCTGGACGATCTCCAGCAACGGAGACTTACCCCCAGTAAAATTTTAGGTTAGGTTATTAAATTACGTTCAATTTACATATTTATAGCATTTTTTATTCAGTTCCGCGAAACAAATGAGAACAATGTATAGAAGCAAGAGAAAGCTTTATCCGATGCGTTTTCCTGTCAGTTCACGATCGTATACAGCATCTAATTGTCTCGTTGTCTAGACCATGGAGTTCATATGTAAAATCACGCGACGTTAGTTAACCGAGTGATCTACTTTGCGGTGATCAAAAAAATTTAATAGTTAGATCAGTTAGCTGCATAATAAAAGTTGAGCTTGAATATGTATCCATCGGATATAGTGCACTTTATCGGCGTTTGATGCTATGGCGAAGTAATTAAAAATGCATGCGATGCAGTGATCGCGTTTCAAGTGTATGCGAAAGTTCGCGTTCAATTTGTTATAAACTAGTTAAACTCGATAGATGTTTTACTGTGCTAACATTACTGTGTTTCGGTATGAAGTCCATTGTCGCAAATTAAAGTATTAGGGTAAAGAGGCAACATCTTATGTCTCAAGCCGACGAGCAAAATATGGTGCTGTATACATCATTAAACTGGTACCACGTAATTATGGGCAGGCGTATGACATACCATCAGGCGAACGTACCACACGTAGCTTTATATAATTAAACAAAAATTGTTCTTTCACGGATCTTGTTCCTTGACTTAAGCATTTTTTTTATAAGTGAAGTAGACATACGAGGGAACAGTACACTCTTCTGCGTTGCCGGTCTTCGAGGAAGTAGTGGGATCTTTTTTTGAAGATGCCTATGTATTGGTTCGGCAATACCGGTGACGACAATAAATTCTACAAAGTAGTTGTGCGAGGCCAAAAGACATTTCCAAAGGAGAGCCGCAACCCTGCCTAACAGCCTTGCTATTCCATGATATTCATGAGACCCCTATCTTCTAAACCGCGAAACGCCTTCTACGATAGTCATGAATTATCTTTATCATATTCCCCATAGCCCGAAGCTAGACAAGTCAAGGAAACAAAGACCTATTACCAGTTTTAAACAGATAAACACTAACGTTGTAATAAACACTGATCTCCGAAGAATCTCCACGAGATATATCCTATTAGTGTACTAATTATGGTCGTATGATAGATGACAGTCATTAGCAGCACGCTTACTATGAGAAACGTCAACGATTATCGGACTTATATCGGACCGGATATCGGAAGTTGAAGAACTTGTGCGTATAGACATGGTCGCGTGTGGACCATATTGAAGTGAGACACGATGTTTTTTTGTGTGACGACTCTATCACGATATGTGATGTATGATGATGATTGTATAAATGTGATTAATGAAGTAAGAAACTATTGAATAGGAAAAAAAACTTGAAGTATAGATAAAACTTATTGACCGAGAAACAGTCGCTTTCTCGAGACATTTTTTTTCAATTATCAAGGTGACAAGACGAGCGGGACGTTCATTATCATCATCGTCAACCGATAGACGTCCAGTGTTGGACGTAGATCTTCTCCAGAGATCTCTACAGAGTTCATTGACGGGAATTGGGTCTTAGCACACGGCGCTGGCCCAGTTGGGGTTGGTGGGCGATCAGAGCCTCGTCTGTTATTCAGCAGGCAGCACCGGGTGCAGGTAACATTGACCTGGCCTCGGTAAGATGGTGGACGGAACCCCTTACACCCATTCATCCAGCAGAACGGTCACTCGATGGCAAGTGATACGCTTGCCCATAACAATATGGCGCTAGTTATGATGGCACAAACTACCGAATTGCGCTTTACGCCTTGAGACATAAGATGTTGAGTCTCATTACTCCAGTAATTAGATTAACTACAGCGTTCTTCAAACCGGAATAATGTTTGCATACATTATTGTTTGGATGCAGAAATAGACGCTGTGGTGGCACCTAGACGGTCGCCGGTAACAGAGACCTACCACCAGTAATTTACAAGCTATCCACTTTAGCAAGTTTACGATATAAAGATGGCGACAAGCGAAATAGCATTTTATATTTATTCGTATGAAAAGTCGTAATAATAATTATTGGTGGTAAGTTTATTGCTGGAGACCGTCCAGGTAGATACCAAGTCATATACTATTCCTGCTGTCAAACAGTAGTGTGTAAAGATTACTGTGTTGCGGCTTAAATGGTGTTGTAGCTAGGGAAGTTATCATCTTATGCATCACGGGAATGAGCACAAATCGGTGCAGTGTATATATCCAAACTGGCATCGTGCTGCAGGCAGGTTAACGACGTAGTGTGTACTTTCTGGTCAAAATTAACGACAATCTGTTAGTCGGTGAACATTAAGTTGAACGACAGATGTTTAAGTATTCGTAAGTAATTTATATTCCTATTGAGGATTCGACATTGTAATGGAGAAGTAAATATCTCAGGGTACAGTTATCGGGGATATGGAGGCCGAATTTTAAATAGACGACTGGGCTGATCGTGTACTCGCTGTGAACTGGGTGACCCATATTACACTTACGACAAACGCATAGCTGGTATACTTCGAATGCGTTAAATATATTTTGACCCATCAACCAGGTATTTCATTTTAGGATATTATATATAGAGATATAGATATATATGGTGTTGGAAAACATACTAAAATTTTCTTTGGGATATGATTCCGTAGTATTATGGTGTAGTACACCATAATACCTATTGGACTGTAGAAGACACTAGATTCGACTGTTCCGTCGCTTCGTTGAATATATATATATGGGAGATATTCTCATTCATTGACTCGTCACGAGATCTCCTAAATTATTAGACGTAAACACACAAAACTTGGTGGAGATATTGCTTCTGTCGTATAGAGATCAGCCGAGGACGGATTTCAGGAAAATCCTTCTTCGAAGAAAGTTGCGGAGGTGTTAATAACGAAGGGGTCGCGGGTTCGGCAAATTGCCATCGAGCTGGAATATTTCTGTGTAAATTTCAAATCTAATTCTATATTATACTCAGCATAGCGGCCGAGGAACTGCTAGTTTCTTTTTAAGCAAGATTAAATTGTTGATAAACAACTGTTAAGATGGCGAACGAAAGATATATTTGCACAACAGAAAAAAAAATAGAAGTGGTCTATTGCAAAAGCTGTAGTGATTCCAAAGCAATCGGGATTGCGGATGTTTCCCACGCGCTGGATACAATGACTAGCTAATGTCATCTTACGAACGCGCGGCCCCAAACTGGGACACACATAGTGACACTTGATGACAAAAACAATTTTGAAACCAACACTAATTTCAGTAGTCTAAGTGCGAACTTAATTTTTCAACTTTTATAACTTTGAAATCTGTGTTCGAAAATGGACAACGTTTGGTGGTCTCTGTTGAAGAATGCCCTTTAGTCTTGGGCTATAAAGAATATGACTAAGGTAAGCCCTGCCTGTCGTAGAAGTTGAGGGCCTATTATCCCACTAAGCGAGTCTGGGGTGGATGACAAAGACAAAGGAGTCTAGTTTATGTCGTGTCAGATCTAAAGTGCCGAAGAGCGTTGTGACCTTCCTTGGGACGTACTTAGGAGTATTGCAGGGTTACACCGGTGCGTTCTGTAAGAGGTCCGTGGACCCCGCAATGCACAGAGGATAACCACCAAGGAGGTTTAGTGAGCACAATTCCTACATAACCTCTGTCTCCACTCACAGAAGCAGGGTACCTTTAGAAGATTTACCCCCGATAAAAAAAGGTCTCTGTTGCTGCTGACTGTCTCAGTAAGTACCACCGAAGTTACATTTCTGCAATGTGCAAATATTGATGTAGTCCGATTTGAAGGGCCTTGTAGGTAGTGAAATAACCGGGGTTTATATATATATGTATAAACAGGTAAATAGAGTAATATAGGTTGTAAACGAGACAGAACTTATTGTCTATATCTGCAAGCGTTATGTGGTGCAGTGTATATCATCCTAATGGAAGCACGTTGTTATGGGCCGGCGTATCACCATCAGGTGAACGTCCCTCGTCTTGTTACTTCATCGAAACTTTTTTTATAAATTACTTAGATCTAGTTTTATTCGCGATCCTTTCTTTTATGTTTATAATCTAAGAGGTATTTATGACCACAGAAACTATTAAACAAACTCAACGTTTAAATTACCGGTTATAAGGAAATGCAATATCCATTTAAATTGAAAAGGAAATTCAGCGGTTTCAACGCTGAAAGCGGGTGCAGCATAACGTCCCTGACCGTTCTGCTTTGATGCAGTACTCCGTCGAAAATGGGTCGGACGGGTGCCTATGGATAATACATTCAAATTATTTACGTAGCGTTCATAATTTAGTTTTAATTAAGGAGTTTCTTAAAAACGTTTACATAATCTTTTTTTATTGAATAAAGCGACGAGATGAACGGAAAATTTAACCTAATGGTAAGTGATATGCCTGTCCATAACGAGGTGATAGGAAGGACACATATTAAGTCTGGTTACCGCAGTAATTTCACTAGCTCCTGGGTCTTTTAATACCGAACATAGTGATGTTTGCACGTTACTGTTAGTCAGGAGGAATAAGAACTGTGATGGTATCTAGAGGATCTCCGGCAACAGAGACCTACCACCAATAATTATTGCAACAAAGTTTGCCTTTACTTATAAATAAGTAAAATACTATTATGCTTATTACCATATTTATTTCATAAATATCAAAGCAGGTAGCTTAGAAATAAAGTAATGTAAATGCGATTGTGTCTTGGTCAATATACTTCATCCATATTAAGTTATTATTTTCTATACTTAAATTTCTTACTGGTGGCAGTTCTCTTTAGCCGGTGACCTTAATAAGCAGTCGACGCACAGTGGTGTGCAAATATTACTGTTTCGGTTCGAAGGGCGCTGTAGCTGTAATTAATGGGGTAACAAAACTGTGGTGCAGTTGTATAACATCCTAATTAGCGCCACGTTATTTAGGACATGCGTATCATTTTACATGAGACGAGTGTCTCGTACGTTTTATCGTTTCGTTAAATTAAAAAAAAAAACTTCTATACGTAAAGAACGACTGAACCAATTTAGATTGTACCGTCAATTTTCTTTAAAGTTACTAAAAACTGGTAATTATTTCGTAAAAAATATTTAGGAAAAAAAAAGTATCTGCAGAATTTATGCAATAGGAATTAATCCCTACTTTATTCCAAGTTGTTGTAACAACAAGATACGCTCGTAAAAACGTATCCGGGTAATTACTATCGATGGATAAGTCCGCAGGTTCCTCCGCTAGGGGTCAATGACATCGCGTCCCTTACCTGTTTGTCCGGTACTGCATCTCGACCTACGATAGTACGTCCCTTAAAGACGGTAAGTAAATACGAACGCACACTAGATCATTTATAAATTACCAACAAGGATTTTAAGATAAAAAAATTTAGTGTTTAGAGATTAATTGGACAGCATTAACATACTAATATAACTGACTAATTGAATCCTATATAAATTAAGTGACAAACTTTATTTTTATACAATTTATAAATAATAATTAAAATCACTGAGAGTGAGGGGAGGGGTATACTGTTTATACAGGACAAATAAAAGTTGTACTCTCTACCTCCCTAAAATTAAACAAATAATATTCTTTCTACTCCCTTAATAAATAAGCAACTTTGCTGAATTGAAAAAGATAAATTTATTTTTAACTTTAAATTTAGTTTTTTTTTATTGTAGTTACCTCACAAAATCTCTGTTTTTAACCTTGGATCATAACTACTTGTAAAGAGCTTGTAAGAAGATAATGTAATAAATACCTAATAATCATAATAAAATCAGAAAATTTTATACTACTGAATGTATACAATATAAATCATTAATTATGCATCTAGGATGTGTTCAATAATGATTATATTAATACTTGGGTACCCTATTAACATACTCTATAGCTTTTTTTAATTAGACATAGTAGGCAATAAGGAAAAAAAAAGAATTAATTTTTATAATATTAAGAACATTTTTAATAGTTGACTTTCTAAATAAGCAGAGCAGGAAGTAAAGTTCTTATGAAGAATGAATAAGTATAGTTTTAGAAAATAATAAGATTTAAAAATTAATTGAGAACTTTTACTAATATCATTCTACCATTTTAGCAAACAATTTATATTTATGAATAATATATGGATATGATTCCTCTACCTTTAATTTTCTAATATAAATAAAAAAATTATACAAACAGATAATTTACTAACCATATGCTTTTGATTTGAACGTTTGGATAGTTATCAATCTCAGTAATTAAAAGATAAATATTACATCAGAGACTTGTCAATATTATATTGAATCTTTTATTACATATTTGTAAGATAATGATCTATTAAATGTTGATAATTTTCTTTGTCAACCACTTTCAATGTACCAAGTGATACAAAAATACATCATACATCAAATTTTGAATTAAATCGTAAAACAATATTTTCTTCTACATTTCTTCGTTCTTCTCCTGTTCTTTTAACATTTAATATAAAAAATAAACAGGACTAAAATTATAATAAACTAAAGAAGTAAAAACTATTTGATTTGAGAAAAAAATATAAGTTATTTAGTTGTAACTTAAATCCGTTATAAAGGATATTTATCTGAAAATAAACAACACATGTTCCATTCCATAACAATAAAGTATTTGTTTGAATATTTACACAGCATTACATCACACTAAACGTCCTAAGATACTAATAAGTCAACAAATTTTGCTACCTCAGCAATTTTAGTAGCTTCAGTGTCCTTCAAATATATATGCTCTTTACTATAATACTGGTTTATGTCCAGCAATGGACCTCTTGATAGACTCTCGAACAATCATCACCATTATTACCCGATGCTAAAGTTAATGGTGACAGTTTATCGTCGGCAACAAAAACAAATCACAAATAAAAATAAAATACTATGCAAATTTTAAATAATTCAAGAATAAATAATATATTTATTAATAATTCAATATTAATTACCTTTTATGCTTACGCGAGGACAGCTTAAAATTCTATTAAGTCTTAATTTAAAAACTTGTTTTACAAAATATAACAAAATCATCGAACAATAAACAGGTTGTTAATTCAAAAAGATACGAACCCATTAATTTCCGGAGTTATTATTAACAGTTACTTGAGATTAGAATGCACTATACACATTCACTTATTATCACCTTATTGTTTTAATACAAAAAATACAATTGTTTACCCACTATTTTTAAATAAAAACAAATATTTTGCGGGAAGCAACAAACCGCCATTGTTTCAATCCGCGTTTTCTGATTTGTCAACTTGGTTGACGTTTACTTTTAATGCTGCCACATACAAACAGTGCTAAAAAAATTAACTACAACAAACCAGGCATTTAAAAAAAAAACGAAATACTTATTATACAGAAGTTATAGATGAAATAAAAGAAATATTCAAATAATAACAATACATATTTATTGAACAAATATAAAGTGTGGTATAGAAGACTGAAAAATATTAAACTTTCAAAAACACTAATATCTATTAACCTGGTTAATTTAGAAATTTTGATAGATAAATTATTTTTCAATCATCTTAGTAGATTTTTAATTTCGAGTTTTGTACCTGGGTATTGTCATGTTCTACTAAAATTCTAACAGATGGCAGGGTTATTATTAAACATTTTTAGTGTCCTAATTAAATTTCATATGATACATATGTTATAGAATATTTTTTTTTCATTACTTTTCGTAACTTCCTTAATTTTAAAGTTATTCTAATAATTTTTTTTTATCTTTTAAAGAATTTGTAGTTAATTTAATTAAAGTTTTTTCAAACTTTTTATGTATACTAATCCTTTCTAGAATATATGGGCAACTGATAACAATGAGATGACGGGAAAACATCTCGAGTTTATACATAACGTCAGAGTTTATTTGGCTGGCTACGTCAACATAATAAGGCAAGCAGTATGTCCTGGTATGAATTACTAGAAGAGGAGGAGACGAGAATTTACTTCCCATAAAAGAGTGTCGTACTCGTTGGCGTTAGCGGGATTGAAAATGCGCAAAGGTTGATGTAAATACGACATAATTTTTCCTTATGTAAAAGCTTATCATTAAAATAGATCCAAAGGGGGATCCCGTAATCTCTCCAAACGTCGAAGGTGACCACCGAATGGGATTTAGTGGGTAAAAATCTCCACATAACTCTGACTTTCCCCCGAGAAGGTATCTCTTCGATGATTTCTCCACCTAAATAAAAAAAAGGAATAGTAATACTAAGGCATTTATTTTATAGTTTTTGTTAATTTTTTAATAAATTTACACTCCGAGGCAGATCTATATTCTAGTATCAGTAAATTAGTGCAAATTTACAATAACAAAGTTATTGTTGCAATTTGGAGAAAAAAAATTTTACCTTCCAACGAAAATAAATCATGTTCATACTAATGCTCAAGTTGCTAAACAAGTAGTTCATTACGCCAGTCACACAAAAAAATTCAATATCCGAAATTTGTAACCAAGCAACCGCTGAGGACAGTCGACACGCGTCTTTGCGGTACACCGACAATAAATCAAAAAGCAAAACCTTAACGTACTTACGTCCGGTGTAAATAGGGGGTGATACGGGCATAAATATCGTTTGGAGTAAGTGATATATTGTTGTTTCTCTCTAATATTAAGTTACGCTTGTGTTGCCATGTTCAAAATACACATTGGTAGTGGATAAAAGCACGCTAGCTCAATAATATGTAACCTCCTTTCCGTGCCATAACATTTGTAGATTGTATAAATTTATGCAATATTTGTTAATAATTTCTCAAGAAATATACCTTTTGTTTTCAATAGCGTATGACCATTTTGCTATATTATAGTTTATTATTTGTTAATTATCGATTTACTGGTAGTAGTTTTCTGTTGCCGGAGACCGTCTAGGTAGGTACCACCGCAGCGCTTATTTCTGCCGCCAAACAGTGGAGTGCAAATATTACTGTGTTCCAGTTTGAACGGTGTTGTAGCTAGTGTAATTACTGAGATAACGAGACATGTCTCATGCGATAAATTCAATGTATAGATCCTAGACTAGCGCCGCGTTTTTATGGGCAGGCATGTCACTTACCATTATGTGAACATCCCTCTATTCCCCTCTCTTAATTGAATAAAACAAAATGGTGTACTTTGACGTAATATGGCATAGCTCTAATAATTATATGATATTCTCAAAATCCATATTAAAAACAAACTCGCAGTAAGGAAATAATTTGTTTATTACAGAATAAGAACTGCACAGACCAAAAGGCAGAATAACAATGAGTTGACCTTCGTTGTATTATCAATCGGTAATATAACTATTTTTCATATTAATACTAATATAAACCTATTTGATTCCTTGTAATTACAAAATAATATAAAAATACGATTTATTTAAACTAAAATTCTTAAATGTCTGAAATAATTAATCGCATTGATTTTTAGCGGAAATAACAAAATGTCAATATAACGGAACAGTTAATTACAAGATTTATATTTTGTGTTACAAATCGAAGTAAATACAGAAAAACAATAAAATATTGTTACATCGATTTTACGGTAGATGGCTGCACAATGGAGCGCCCATGTATACATACTCATTATGTAAATCTTTTTTGACATGAAATTTTCATGTGGATTGGATGTAGGTACATGTAAATTACCCATGGCTATCGTATATTATGCAGAGATATCTTATTCATATGCAGCTTAATTGTTTGTCAGTTCGTGGCCGATAGCTTATTGGTTTGCTGCGTAACAGTGACAGCCAATGGAGTGAAGTTGGCGCGGAATTGAAATAGTCCGTATACACTGATACCATGCTCGCAGTTATCATCGTTAAATCTCAATACCATAATAATTAAAATTGATAATAATTAGTTTTTAATGTAAAAAAGCTATCCATATATACAAATATATTTTCATTGATTTTACTGATTTAATTTCCACAACAAATAATAATAATTATTGTTTGAATTAGCAGACACCTTTGCACAGATATTTTTAATCACTATACATAATATCTATAACAGCAGTCAATTTTGATGATTGCCGGGCTTTTACTAGTATAATGATAGCTACGTATTAATTCCTTAGTTTTACTTTAATTAAAAATATATCGTTAAGCATAAAATACTTAATTCTTGTTCCTACTACTAGAAATCGTGTCTTAACCTGACAAGGTCATAATTCTTTGCGCTGTTCAAGTGCGACTTGGTGGACGTTTGTAAATGGTACCTGATTACGACTGAATATCTCCACAATCAGCATCTTACCGTAACATGTATCATAATACAACTAAATAGCTTATTAGCTCCTATCTACAACGTCTTTATACTTATTCTTAGTACATCACCGTTTGTATGACAACAATTTGGTATTTTTTTTAATTCTACGAAGCTACGACACGAGAGCGTCGTTCACCTGGTGGTAAGTGATACGCCTGCCCATAACAACCTGGCGGTAGTCAGAATGATATATACTGCATCACATTGCGTTTGTCACCTGTGACATAAGATGTTTGAATCTCGTCACCCCATTAATAACACTAACTAGAGCGCCCTTTAAACCTGAACACAGTAAGGTTTGCACAGTACTATTTGTCGTCTACAATAGAAGCTGCAGTGATGCCTATTTAGACGGCCTCCGGCAGCAGACACCTATTTTTTTTTCGTGAGATATCCTTGGTTACCCTTCTGCTGTCGGGGCAACAGAAGAGTTATACCGGCTAAAACCCCACTGTTTCTCAGTCATCGTAATGGGCCGGAACCAAGAAAACGCTTTCGCACACAACCGTGGTTCCGACAGAGAGAGGCCTTGGTTGGACCACATCTCGGGCTACTGCTCTCCACCCTATACAAGTATTAGGCGGAAATACCGCACGCACCACCTCGAGGCCTTTCATGTTTGACGACAGATTACCCCGCGAATTCGCCACCATGGCCTCTGTTATGGGGGTTGGAAGGCGTAAAATATCCTCCTTCGACGCCCCGGTCTCTGCTTGAGGATTGATAGATGGGTGTTTATTTCTCACTGTCTCTCAGCAGACTCTTTGTACAGCATTATCCCCTCACAGAAGGCTACCTCGGCGTCCCACGACCTCTCACTACTGACCAGGGCTTTGATAAAGCCAAAAAGTCATGGCAGCAGAGACCTACCACCAGTATTTAGATGATCATGATCATGATGAAAAAGAATACAGTTACTATAAAAGCAGTATTTTGTTTAAATTTTTTACATAATACTTCATTTACTTAATATTAAAGGCTTCGTGTCCATTCCCAAGAAGTTATTCCTGAAGACCGTTTAAAGTTAGTTTAAATTGGTAAAGTTTCACATAACCTTTGTTTCTCTGATCGTAACTCTAATCCAGGCATCGATTGAGCCGAGTTCACACTGCTCGTACCTCGCGCCGACTCCCGCTGCCGGAGCACCAACTTCCTTTCTACTAATTACCGTTCCTATTACACCTACGTTTGATAGGGCTGCTCACTGCCGACACTGTTATATCGTAATGTAGTAACATAACATTTTTACTTACTAGTGGTAATCTCGGTTCCGGAAGACCGTCTACGTAGGTACCCCTGCAGCTCCTTTTGCAGTGGATAAACAGTACTTTGTAAATATTAGTACGTTCAGAATTGAAGGGCGCTGTAATTAGTAAAATTACTGTCGTAACGAGAACTAACATCATATGCTTCAAGGTATGGAAGAATGGCAATAATGACAAGGAAAGATAGAAGGTGGAAGTGACGGAATAATATAAAAACCAGAGTAGTGACCTAATCACCCGAGATAAATGATTTTTAAAAAAGTCATTACCACGACTACTTTATCTAGACTGAAACATCAAGAAAAAGCTTATTTGTTCCGAACGACCAGACGAGTGTCATGTGTACCTGATAGTAAGTAATGATGTGGTGCCAGTTAAGATTATACACACTGCTCTACATAATGCTTGTATTATGTCTTGAGATGTTGTCTCGCTACCCCAGTCACTTAACTGGCTATAGGGCCCTTGAAACCGGAACAACAATCAACATTATCATCAGCTGATAGACGTTCACTGCTGAATGTAGACCTCCCCCAAAGATCCTCACATCGATCGATTTTGCGATGCTCTCGTCGCCAGGCACCAGGAGCCGTCGTTTGTAGTCGTTCATAGGGGAGGATTTGGACTATTCCCCACCACGCTGGCTCATGCCGGTTGGTGGAAGACAAAGTCTCGTTTGTTGATTAGCAGGATGCACCACGGGCAGGTGAGGTTGGCTTGGGTCCCGTGAGTTATTATGCAAGAACCCACCCACCCCCCTTCGATAATGCCTTTTGTCATTATACCCACCGTTTTGATAGGGTGTGATTTCTGTAATAAGTTTTTTTCTTTTTAATTATTTTATTATTGTTTTAGATGGCATCAAAGAAGCCGCAGCCGAAACAGCAGCTGAGCATGGCGGCCAGCGCGATCGCCATGCGGGGTGTGCAACTGTTCCTGACGGCTGGGCGGGCGGCCGCGGAGAAGAGAGCAACCGCCCCTGCCGCAGCTCCTAGGAAGCCACGTCTTAAACCAGTCCTGCCCACTCATAAACTGCAAATGAAGACTTTGGAACTGTTGCTCAAAACCACGAAGTTTACGAAGTAAATATTATTATTACAAAGTGCAATAAATACCCTTTTTATATGAGGACATGGAATGTATTGGAACATGTAACAACATGGGAGGCTTAAATTGACTCCTCTGGTGTTGCGACTGTCCACGGGCAACAGTGATCACTTTCCACCAGCTGAACTGTTAACCCGTTTACCCACCATTCATATAAAAAAGAGTAATAATTTCTTTGCAACGAAGATCATGATAATAATTCAGATAAAGTTATATGTATATATCTTTGTCCCTCTCCCTCAAATGCGCTATTGTATTTTAAAAGGGTTGGATTTACCACTGCAGTTACCGGTGGTAGGTTTCTATTACCGGAGACCGTGTAGGTTCGCAGCTCCTATTACTGCCGATAAATAGTACTGTGCAAACGTTACTAGATTCCGGTCTGAAGGGCGTTGTAACTTAAGAGCAATTGAGATGAACTTGAGAGTAACGAATTAGTAGTGAAGAGATCTCTAATTCCGATAAAAATATATTTAATGCAGTTAGTTTTGTTTATTGATGGTATAGTTAAGTGTTCTTACGTATTAAGGGTTAACTGTGTCGGCGGATAACCGGGCGGTTATAATTACAAATGTCCCGTATAGCCGGATAGCCGCCAGTGTGCAAGAGCGCTTATACCTTTGTATGGGTTGTGTTTACACCACCGTCGGCTCAACAGTTGTGTATAGATCCCCCGACGGGGTGGACGCGACCGTCGACAAAGAGTCACACAATGCCGCACCGGAAACTGAAAGAAAAGAGCCTCGAATCCTTGTTCAAGTGTACACATTTCAGCAAGTGAGTCATTAATCAAACGGTTCGCTTGAATCAAAACTTCTGCCTTATACTTTTGTTTGTTTCTCTCTACTTTTCAATATTTGTAACAGAAAAGTTATAATTCAGGAATTCTCTGAAAACTTTTAAACCTTTTGTTATGAAGCGAGTTTTAGTTTAATTGAAAATTTCTTACATAAGATTTCATTGTGAAAGATTTTAATGTGTTTTGTAAACAACATAGTAGACATAATATATTTATTACTGCAATTAATCTTGTATAAAATCAGTTATTGCATATATTTTATACTATTGATAGTATCATCATCAGCCGATAGACGTCCACTGCTGGACATAGACCTCCCCCAAAATTCTCGACATATAATCGATATGGTTTCCGGTACCGCCGAACACTAGAGGCCGTAGTTCATAGGGGTTCGTATGGAGGGATTTGTGCCATTTCACACCACGCTGGCCCAATGCCACTCGTTGGAAGCCAGAGCCTCATCTGTTGATTAGCAGAGTGCACCACGCACCCCTTGATACCCCTTACAGACATTGATAGTATTGGGTACTTTATTATTTAATATTGTATTGATGTGGAGAATAAGGGGTCCTGTGCAAGCACTCATGGGACCCCAGCCAACTTCACCTGCTCGTGGTGCACCCCGCTAATCAACAAATGACGATCTATCTCCCACCAATCTGCACTGGGCCAGCATGGTGGGCCAAATCCCTCCATATGAACCCCTAAAACGACGTCACCTAGTGCCAGGCGTTTTGCAAGAAGCTGCTGGATGCAGGCAGCGCGGGACCGATCGATGTGGAGATCTTTAAGTGAGAACTATGTCCAGCTGTGGACATCCATCGACAGAAGGTGATGATGTATCGATGTTAAGACTGTGCATTGTTTCAGGAATGAATTGGAGGCTCTATATTTAATGTACAGAAAATTAGTGACCAGTGCTCAGTCCGGGATCATGGCGTCGTCTATTGGACAGCCCACGGCCAAAGTAGATGTGAGTAAAACGCACAATGATCATAATGAGCACACGGGGTTTTGAGTGTTAGTATTACGAAATATCTAAAAACTATACTATAGTATTAAAACTAATATTCGACATCATTATCACACGATGGGAATTGAAGAAGAGAGTGAGGATTGATACTTTGGCTTGCCTAACAGTCGGATAACGCCCACTGATATCCTCGCCGACCGGTCCTGCGCTGTCCGCATCCAGCGGCTTATCGCAACCTGTCACCTACCATCCAGCTGCCCAGTCCACCTTTTTTTATGCAGGAGAAATGCCTTTGTATACCTACCCTCGAGGGGGCAAAAATAGGTTATGCTGTATTTGCACCGACTAAAACCCCCACCATGTTCCACCTTCGTCGCTTTACGGCAGGGCCACGGGAACGTTTTCGCGCAAATCCTGCCAGTGCCGGCTGCACCATGAAGCTCTATCTCGGGGGGAAGAACCAACCCCGTTTTCACCTCTGCAAGGGCGCGTCGGAACATACAGCGCACCCTCCTCTCGACTCCCATTATTAAAGATAGCTTCTCATGATCTGAATTAATAAAAAAAAATAACTTAATATTCATCAAATCGTCACTATCAGATGGTTCCTTGAGGTTATATATACATAAGTTTTCACCGCGGACGACCAGATTCATGATTAGTCACCATGATTGTGTTGTAGACAGTTTGCGAACAGAGATTCAACTCCTCGTTCTTTATGAGACCAAGGAAGAACTGGAATAACTGGCCAGCGTCGGTGTTCCCGTAAAAATTTGATATGTGTGTCTTCAAAAAAAGAATGAATAGGCTGTTACTGGGTTAGTGCCTTACTACGACAGACTGTATCACCACTTAACATCAGGTGACATCGTTGCCAAGTGCTGACCTTGTTGATTTCATTAAAAAAATCGTGATGCCTGAATACCTGGTTTGAACTTTATTATCATCATAGTAAGTTATTATTATAACTTTATACCATATTAAGTTATGTTACTATTTGCTAGTTTCATAAGTGCTATAGTTAAGCATATTACTGGGATAACTAACTGTAACATCTTTGTCTTACGATCACCGCGCATTTTATATGATCTTTTTTTTATTCCCCGAAGCGATGAGATCAATGGCTCATCAACCTCCTGCCAAGTAATACGTCTGCCCATAACAATGTGACACTAGCTAGGATAGTATAAACAGCATCACATTGTTAGTCGCCTTGAGACAAGATATTAAGTCTTGTTACCCTAGTAATTTCAATAGCTACAGCGCCTGTCAAACGGAAACAATAATGTTAGCTGCAATCGGCTGTCTCCGGTAATAGAGACCTCTTCATCCTCAAATCGTATGCCTGAGGGTCGTGACTATCTGCAACCATCACACATATCCTCATATTTCTCCATCTCGTCCTATCTCCGGCTGCTCGGACAGTATCGTAGAGTGTGGAGTCTGTGTTGCGGATCTGATTAAAGTTATTAGGTTGGGACCCCGTGTCATACCACCAGTAAAAACTCGTTATCTAGCATTTCATTATTATTAGCAGACGTATCAGTTACCATCAGGTGAACGTCCCGTTAGTCTGTTCGCTTATCCGAATAAAAAAAGATTAACAATAAATCCATGGAGAGATTTATTCCGTAATAACGTTTGTGTAGTTGCGTGAGACATCAGCTCGCGCCGACCACATGACCTGGCGTTTACTGCCGCCGAACTTTCCGACCATTACCTAAGGTATCGGCGGCACGCAAAATGTCTGTTCTGAACAATAAAAGCTGGAGTTTATGAGATCATACATGTTATCTACATAAGATTATCCTTCTGATAACGAAAACGCAAATCATATACGTACGACGTTAAGCTGCTTTTCCAAATTTGCGTCTCGACTCCAAATATACTTCTAGCCCCTCCCTTCCTTACAATATACTGGTGGTGGGTCGCTGTGGCTGGTGGCCGTCTATGTAGGTACCACTGCAGCGTCTGTTGAAGCCGACAAAGAGAAGTGTGCAGCGCCATATTGTTATCGGCCGACCTATCCCTTATCATCCGGTGATCTTGATTCTGATGACGCTTGAAAGCCATAGCTCATGGACCTGGACCCACGGCCTGTTTCTAAAAGTGTGCTACATGGAGTGCAGTGACTGGACGGCGGATTTTTGTATTGTCTGGATTATTGCTTTCTTGGAAATGTACTCAGCCGTCGAAGACGGACTCGGATCCGTTCTCCTACCACCTCCGCCTGTATCGGCAAAACCCTGGGCCGTGAAGACCACTCCTGTTCGCGGGTGGACTTCGTGTACGCGGTGTGTGGCTATAGATGGCGGCGTGATGTCGAGATTCGGAGCGTGTTGTCGATGATGGTTGGGTCGTGTGTGGTGTGCAGGACCTCTGGGGATGTGGGGATTAGCGCATACCGTGGTCTGCGCTAATTGGGATTCGGTGGCAGTTCGTAGTCGGCCGCCTTGGCCACCAGCGGGATGGGATGAGATAATGTCGTTGTCAAAATAAAAGCTTTCTCTGACGTGCTCCGTTATGGTTGGGAGTATTTGGTCGCTGTGGAGGTCCACGTTGCGCTGGTACCATTCGTCACCGGTAGTCATCTGGTGAACGTATCTCCTTGTGTTGTATGTAAGAAACGATGTTGGTTGTATTTACAGGTATACTAAGTTTTCGATTAATAAAACAACTTTTACAGTTAACTTCAACAAACTTGGAAACAGTTGTTAGTGTTCGGGTGAAGTTAAACTGTTAACCTTTGTTTAACTGCTAATTGTATAGTTAAGACTTTCAGTAGTAATATTGTTTAGCAGCATATTTTCGTCTAAGATACCGCATCGCCTGAAGACAAAAGTCTTCAACTCCTGCGTGTTGACATACGGTACCGAGACGTGGCCTTTTACTATCGGCCTTATACAAAACCTCAAAGTCACCCAAAGGGCAATGGAAAGGGGTATGCTCGGAATTTCTTTGCTCGGTCGAATCAGAAATATGGAAATCTGCTGAAGAACTTAAGTGGCAGTGGGCAGGGCATTGCTCGAAGGATCGACTGCCGATGGGGCAACAACGTCCTCGAGTGGCGTTCGCGTACTGGTAGATATAGTGTTGAGAGGCCTCCCACAAGGTGGATTGACAAAACGCGGGAACCCACTGGATTTTTTTTTTTTGTTTTACGTGGGGGAAATGCCTACGCATACTCGTCCTCGCGGGGGCAAAGACGAGTTATGTCGGACTTGCACCGACTAAAACCCCCACGAGGTTCCTCCTCATCGCCATGATGGCAGGGTCACGGGAACGCGGGTACGCACACAACCGCGACCCTGCCGGCGCTGGCCGCTTGCGCGGCCCCACCTCGGGGGGAGGGATGAACCCTCCCAGGACGCGCCGGAACATGCAGCGCGCCCCCTCCTCGACCTCATGCGTGTGCGGGCGACCGGTTCCCCCGAACCTGTCGCCCAGAGGCCATGGGAGCCACAGGAGAAAACCTCTCCCGGCTCCCCGCGGCGGAGAGATGTTAGGCCCGCCGCTACCTGTTAATGGCCGCGGAGGATAGGGAGAACGGCGCATCGCAATACCGAAACTCCTCTTCCCCCGCGGCCCCACCGCCGCCGCATCGCCGGTGCGACACCGGTTGGCCGCAGAGGGTACTCCCTCCGCGGCCCCACCTCGGCTGCGAGGGGCGGTATGAAACCGCCCCTGCGGCCCCCGGTCGCTCCGGTGAGCTCCAATTATCCCAACCGGTGCTCGAACCGGAAGCGGCCGCTTCGGCCAGCCCTTCGCCGCGGGCCGGCCGGATGGGTTCCACTTGGCTTCACCGTGTTGGGCGCCACGGTCACTAAGCCCCTCCGCCACGACAAGGCGAGAACCCGTTGGAGGGGGAACCCACTGGATGCGAGCAACGCGGGACGGATCGATGTGGAGATCTTTGGAGGAGGCCTATGTCCAGCAGTGAATATCTATCGGCGGATGATGATGATATATATTGTTTATGTTATTGCTTGTTTTGTTTCTTTGTTGTTTTTATGGAAAGACGATATATAGATTGATCGCAGTGACCTTTGAGGGAGGTCTATACTCTGTATTGGGCGTCTTCCATTTAATGATGTATGTGTGCGTATATATTTATTTATACATTGGTTATCATTTACTAAAATATGTATAAATGTATTAGTATAATAAAACCTGTTTTAAGGGCATAGATCAATGCACGTTCAGGGATGTGATGCACAACACCTTTGATCTGGTTACGGAGGAAGCGGTGCTGGAGAGGGTGTGGGCGACGTGGGAGCGCGGAGCCGGAGGTGGAGAAGGCGCGATCAAGTTCGAAGCGTGGGCCCGTGGGCTCAGCAAGCTGCTGAGAGGCACGGACGAGGAGAAACGGTTCCACTGCTTCTCCGTATACGACCTGAACACCGACGGTTACATAACAAGAGATGAAATGTTCTTGCTGCTAAAGTGAGTCGATCTTCATCATCATCATTTAAGTAATTTCAAATGTGATAAATGCATTGCCACTAGCATCTTCGATTCGCCTTGGATAAGCCCACTCATTTAATCCATGAAATTACCACCAGGATAAAATCTGAAGATCATATGGCACGTCTTGAATTATTTAGTATTAGACCAAACCCTCAAAATTTCCTCATTATTAATAAACGAAACCTTCTAGGAATTCGTTATTAAAACAACCCGGAGATGAAGACCCAGATGAAGGTGTCAGGGACCTAGTCGAGCTGGTGCTGAAGAAACTGGATGTGGATAAAGATGGTAAAGTGTCCTTAGACGATTACAGGTGAGCGAGTGTTATATTGTCCAATCTTCATAAAACAATGGTCACCTCACATCGCTCAAAGGACTGATAGCCGATGTGTCACCAAGGTCCTCGAATGACGACCGCGTATCGGAAGACGCGTTGTTGGCAGGTCCCTCAATAGGTGACCCGACGAACTGGTGAAGGTCGCGGGCAGCGCAGGATCGATCGATGTGGAAGTCTTTGGAAGAGGCATAAGTTCAGCAGTTGACGTTCATCGGCTGATGATGATGATGACTAAATTATTTTGTCTGTCTGTGGGTATCAGTAAAACAGTTGAAAATGGTTTGATCTGTTTTCTCCTCAGCCATAGGCATATTTTGTAGTTCCTTGCAGATGATGAGTTATATTTAATGGCGACAGGATGGGATGGAGGGTCCTCAAATGACTTTCGTTCATTGCTTTATTTGGTTCTTATCTACAAGGGGCTAACATTGGACCTCAACTTTAATTGTGGTAAACGATGGATGGTGAAGTGTCATACTCATCATTTCAACCGATGGACGTCCACTGCTGGACATAAATCTCTTGTAATGTGTTCCACAAAGCACGGTCTTGCAATGTTTGAATCCAGTGACTCCCAGCCATCCTTTTTATGTCCTCGTCTACCTAGTGGGTTGTCCGCCAACGCTGCGCTTTTCGGTGCGGGGTCTGGTAGAGCAATGTGGGTAACCCTGGTTCTTCTGCGGACCTCCTCATTTGGTGAAGTGTGTTTGCTTAGAATACTCTTCTTCTGATATGTTAGCTGGAACAAAGCGATATTGTTACGGCGGCAGATTTGTTATATATATGCAGTGGGAGCTGGGTGGGATCGAATAAAACCTGACTAAAGCCTACAATATGTAGTCTCAGGGTCAGGTCACAAAGGCAGTTAAAGTTCAGTATATAAATGATAGCATATAACTTTTTCTGGAGTAGTCATAATATGACTATCCTTTAAGTAGTTATAAACTGTAATAAAAGAATATTCATAGCTCCTTAAGATACCCACCGCCACCACATCAGCGGTGAGGCAAAGTTAGTCGCGAAGGGTAAGGGGGAGCGACGACCGCAATACTGATACTCCTGTTTCTCTGCAACTGCACCACGGCTGCGAGGAGCAATAAGTCTGCCCCCGCAGCCGATTGACACACATCCAAGGTGAACTCATAGAGTTCAACTCGAGCCGGCCGGGTAGGTTCCTCTTAGTTTCTCTGAGCTCCACCACCATGATAAGGCAGAAACCAGTTCGGGGGGTGACAACAAATACCTACCATCAGTAAACGTCAGTTTGTGGATATATTTGTATTTAGATCTATTTCTCAAAACGGTTGATGGACAAGTTTTTGTATCACATATATCATCATCATCATCATCATCAGCTGCTGGACGTCCACTGCCATAAATATACCTTCATATATAAATAGTGAAATTTGGTTATTAATAACTAAAACTTTAATTTTCTAATTTTTTTTTTTAATTATTGCACATTGTTCAAGGGAGGCGGTGTCTGAAGAACCTCTGTTACTGGAAGCGTTTGGCCAGTGCCTGCCATCGAAGAGGCAAGCGGCGGCATTCCTGAAAACTCTGAATAATAAATAAAATGAACGTGAAGTAAATAACTGTGAATACTAAATATATATACTAGATATATTGTATAACATATTAATTATTTTTAAGCTAATATTTATTTTGAATTTGTTTACTTGTTTATTTTCTATATCATCATCATCAGCCGATAAACTTCCACTGCTGGATGCCTCCACCAAAGATCTCCACGTTTGTAAGGGTTCATATGGGGAGGATTTGGGCCATTTCTCACCATGCTGGCCCAAATCGGGTTGATGGGAGCCAAGCCTCGTTTGTTGATTAGCAGGGTGCACTACGAGCAGGTGAGGTTGGCTTAGGTCCCGTAACTCCTTGCACCTCCTTTTTCTATATACTTGATCTTAATACCCTTACTATGTTTAAAACATCTTAGATAGATATAAGGTGGACCAGCGATCTGGTGAGAGACCGATCGATGTGGGGGTCTTTGGGGAGGCTTATGTGAAGCAGTGGACGTCTACCGGCTGATGATACTTACACAATCTTTTTAAGTTAGCTACCATTGTTTTGTTTCACCATATTTTTTTATTATACCCCTGTTTGCATATTTTAATGAAGGGAGGCTTTATTAGAATGTAGTTTTATTTAAAAAAAATACTGGAAGAAGACAGTTCCGTTCAGTCGTGTGGGTCACATCCAGTGTCGAAGAAGTCGTTGAAGGTAGCGGCAGCTTCGAACGGAATTAATCGGTAAATGAACTGAAATAGAAAGTTTCAGTCGTGATAACATATTCAGAAGCTGAAAAATCTTCGGATGGTATAAAGAATATTATATAGAGATATAGCAAAAGTAACTTGCTTTTTTTTTAATTCTTAGTACAAAATTTATTTGTAGGTTTATCGATATTGGTATATAACATCACCGGATATGAGTAACTTTTGCAATATAATATTGGATTTTTTTTTAATTGCGAACGAAGAGTCCATAAAAACTTTAGGAAGTTTTATACAGGCTTTTTTTTTAATAGTCCCCCCTGCGTATTGTGGGTAAGGGCCTAATATACATTTTTCACTTATCATCAAATTATTCTATCTTTATACATTATTTATACTCATTGGTAGCGGAAGAAATTGTAGCTGTTGTGGTACTTATACAGCCTCCGGCAACAGAGACCATACCATTGTCAAAATATTAGATAATCGCTTTGCCTATTTTAATGTTAAACGATCAATAATTCAAAGTGATTGTAAAGATCCAATTTAACTTAGAGATTTGGACTGTAATCGTAACTGAAATTTAAACTCAAACTGGAACACTAAGTTTTTAACTCACCCGATTAGTATAGTAAAGTTCTGGCGGGATCGTGATCTCGATGAGGTCCCTGAGTATGGCGTCGACGATAATGTCAGCGGCTTCGCCCGGCTCAACCATCTTCATGAGCTTCTCGAAGCGGATACGCGGCTTGTGGCAGAGCCCCGTGTTCACAATGTACGGAAAGACCGTCGTAAACTTGATCTAGAATATTATTTATAAAAAAACAGGGTTTTATAATTCAGACTACTGATGTTTCCTTCTTGAGGATATGTATTATGGATATACACGTGGAATAAGGGTCTGCGTATCATTTACCACCAGGTCCTTTTGTCGCTTTATTGTTTAAACAAAAAACGGAAGAATTTCTCGATCATTGGACACTGACGTAACATTCTCTGCTGGTTAGAGAGATGAAGATATTTAGGGCTGAGAAATCTTTGGGTTTGGGTGCAGTCTGTTATAATAGTCTTTCTTTCGTAATGCTGCTCCAAAAGCGTAAACTGGCAGAATTCTTTCAAGTGGAATCGAGAAGTAACGAGAATAAAAACATACTCTACTGGTATCCCTGGGATCGCTCCGCAGTTCCACGGCGAGCGCCTCCATGATGCCGCGCACTGCGTACTTGGAGCCGCAGTAGGGTACCAGGTTGCTGAGGCCCATAAGGCCAGCCATCGAGGACATTACCACGAAGTGACCATGGTTGCGTTCGATCATAGCCGGCAGGAAGGCTTGGATAAACTGAAATTGTATGGTGATTAGCACCATCAATACTGCCTGGCGTATTACAAGGAATAATGTAAACTAAATAAATATATACCAGAAACCTATTAGACTAATACTAAGTTATCCTAATACAGATACTTAACACATAATCATCACCGTCACCATGAGGTACCTTCTTCAAACTGAAGATTGGCTATGGACCATTAATAGATTGAAATATAGTTATAGTTTTACTGGTGGTAGGTCTCTCCTGCTGCAGACCATCTAGCTAGGTGCTAACGTACAAGCCTATTGCAGTTTTCCAGCAGCAAACATTATTGTGTTCCGGAAAGAAGGGCGCTGTAGCCATATAATTACTGGAGTGACGATACTTAACATCTTATATCTTAGAGCAACGAGATATGTATTCCAACCTAACTAACGCCATTTTTTTATAGACATTCCTGTCACTTACTATTAGGTGAACGTCCCGCTAGTCTTATCGCTTCGTAAAAATAAATGTTTTACCCATATGTTCGCGTTAACATTGATGTCCATCATGAGGCGTATCTCCTGCTCCGTCTGCTGTGTGACAGGTTTGCACGGCATGATGCCCGCGTTATTCACCAGGATGTACACATCGCCGACCTCCTTCCGGACCTTCTCCGCCAGCCGCATGACGGCAGCACGGTCAGTAACATCACAACTGAAGAGTTAACAGTTTTAGTGTAAATATAAATATATAATTTGCTTTTAAAGGAAAAGATATATTTATATATATATATAGTTCTTCAGGTGGTGAGGCGTATACTTTTCCATAATTTCAGGACTCTAATTAAGATGTTTTCTAAGCACTAAATTGTAGTTAAAATCTTGAGTTAACTATAACTCGGATAATATCATGTCTACTACATGCGTTTCATACTATAACACAGTAATTTAACTTACTGCTTGACAGCAAAAATAGGCGCTTCGTATCTACATCGACAGCTACAACTTAATTTTATAGAGATTTTTTTTATCGAATCGATACTAACTCGTAATTCAAAGAACTAGAGCGGAATTGTAAATACATGCAGAGAGTATTCAGTAAATTTACTAACACGTAGTTGTAAGCTTTTCCCTTTTCCGATTGTATCATACTGCAGGTTTCCTCGTTGGATTTGGCGTTTATGTCCACGCAGACTAGTTTGGCGCCGAGCCTGGCGAAGCGCACCGCCATCTCGCGGCCCATGCCGTGCCCGGCACCCGTTATCTGCAACAGACCATCATGGACAATATTGAATGGGAATCAGAGATTAAAAATATATAATAATCAGATCAGATATAATAATGAGGAATGAGAAGGTTATGCAAAGATCAGAGACCGCTGATGCTCGGCGGATTAATAAGATTAAATAAAAATTTACTGGTGGTAGGTCTCTGTTGCTGGAGACCGTCTAGCTCCTATTTCTGCCGCCACACAGCAGTGTGCAAACATTACCGTGTTCCGACTTATATAGCGTTGTAGCTGGTGGAATTACTGCGGTAACGAGGCTTAAGATCTTATGTCTGAAGGCGACTAACACAATATGGTGCAGTGTATATTAGCTCGCAGATTAGTGGGCTGATAACGCAGTATGTGTAGACTTCGTATTGGTAAATACTATGAGCTACGACCATCTGTCGTATAGAGGAACGACTTGCTGAAGATCACACAGCATCGTTAGCATTTGACCAGACTCATTGGAAATTGATTGAATAAATTGTGACGCTTCAGCTCAGTGGAACAAAAATAACCTAAAATAATTGATCACCCTACCTCTTCCTCCTGTATCATTGAGTTGTGTTATACTGGACGTTAGGAGACTAATGACTGTTAAAATAAAACCAGCAATGAAACACAAAATCAAAAACCGCTGATGCTCGGATCAACGAACGCCGGATCGCGGTGGGAACTCGACATGTATTTGGTTACAATTTGAACCTTATATCATAGGGCCATGGAACATTTAGATTGCGCGCCCGAGCGTTCGTTGATCCCAGCATCAGCTGCTTTTGATTTTGTGTTTCATTGCTGGTTTTTTATTAGTAAAGTAATGTATTTTTATGAATCTATCGTTTCATTTAGCTGTGCTAAAATGATAGAGCGATAGATAGTAATTCTAATACAACGTTTTAAAAATATTTTTTTTTTAATCAGGATCGATTTTTTTTCCGTCCCATCATCAAAGGTGTCATTAGTAATCTCCTAACACCCAGTATACGGGTTCCCGGAAAACGACTCTCGGGATGCAAGCCAGCTTCACCTGCTTCTGGTGCATTCTGTTAATCAACAAACGAGGCCCTGGCTCTCTCCCACCAAATCGCATTGGGTCAGCGTGGTGGGAAATTACTTACACCTTATCGATTAATTTAGACATGTTACAAAATTATATATGCATGCTGATTATGCATTATTAATACGTTATTAATACAATCATAAATTATTAATTACAATCCGTAGCTTTCGTACATACATCTAAATGAATATGTACAAGTCCAGCAGTGGGCGTCTGTGGGCTAATGATGATGATAATTATACAAACAGGAACGGATTCTTATTTACGATTAGATTATAAATAACTCTTATAATTCTTACTTGACTTTGATAGACATCAATCTCTTTCATATATTTAATTAATTTATTTAAATAGTTATATATATATACATATATTTAGATAGATATTTATAACAGTTATATTATAAGGCAATTTCTATCGCTATCCCTATCGACCTATCGGGACCATATGGTGGTGGTATTTAAATCTACCGTATGATTTTTATCGCTACATATATCATACATACTTAAAAGTATATTCTCTGTCCTCAACC
Organism: Ornithoptera priamus; assembly: GCA_029034505.1. Lineage (NCBI taxonomy): Eukaryota > Metazoa > Arthropoda > Insecta > Lepidoptera > Papilionidae > Ornithoptera > Ornithoptera priamus. The sequence continues at coordinate 1,730,169 of JARDWD010000527.1, read as the reverse complement.
GTCATTCGCACTTAAAAATAAGTGACGTTAACTTTTAGACTAATGACGAAAAAAAAACATGCATTTTGCAATATCTTTCCGTTAGTCTCAATCACCTTTAAGTATGAAACAGCGGATATACATATTTGGATATTAATTTAAAGATCGCTATCTATTTCTATGATTATGAATTGTATTAAATTATTAATATACTGATTTTAGATCAAGATCTAATTATGCTTATTTCTAAATAAAAATATCTCGATACAGCAAACAATAACGTACTGAACGATTATTGTATATAGAAAATATGAAGTGAATACATTTTCAAAGCCATCAGCGATAAGGAAATACTTTGACGTCTAACTCAATTACAATCAAATCTCGCAAAAAGTAAGTCTTATCTATTAACTAGCGATAAATATGAAAGTACGGGGACATATGTATCAGTTTCTACTAAGGTTTTTTATCTATTATATAATTATTAACTGAAAAGATCTCCTAGTTATAGCGGTATGTTATCTCAGGCATTCTACGCAAATACTGCGATTAACATTTCTGCCGCTAAATAGCATTCATATATCATGTTCTCGATTTAAGGGTCTTCATTCGGGTAAAGCGAAGATATAAAATATCAAATCACAATACGACGAGCGATATGTGATGTTATATTAACATTTTAAATAGGCCCATACCAGAACAACCTCTCCGTTTACATTTTTGCGCTCCAGCGGTACCAGCCACCTGTAGAAGCCGCGTAGTATCTCATAGTTGACCAGTATAAAGGTCCACAAAATTTCACGTATCACAGACAGCGGCGAGTTGTCCCGTACCCTGGAAACCCGTACAATTATCAATGACCTGCCGCACCCCGGGACGTTTTCTTTACAATATCTTTACTTTATATCTGAACTTTTTAACAGCATCTTGGTAAATTGTTAGGATAAATTTAAAAATTTGTGCTTCAAAATCTTTTTGGAAGTAAAATATAACTCACATTTCTTGAATCGTACGGGCAGCGATCCCGTCCACAAGTGGCGAGTCTCACTGGGCGGTGTTACAAGCAAGCTGTTGGTGATAAGGTGTGATAGATAAGCCGAGATAGCCCGGTTCGTGAACTTCTTTATAGTTTTAATTGGTAGCGATAACATATTTATTGTGTACATAAATTTTATCTCAAACATGCCCTTAGTTATGGTTATTTTCTCGTTTTCTAGGACAGTGTTTTGCATTTTTTAGAGTCTCGGATTTTTAAATACTTTTAAGAGGTTCAATTTGTTTGCTTGTCTCTGCTGTGATACTTATCAAGCTTCTCATCATTATTTAAATTCTTACTTGATCCACTGCCGCCTTCCTGAATGTTTTCCACCAAAAGAAGCCCCTCAACAGCAGTTATAAGAGCAGCCTAAATTGAGGAATTGTAATGTAATTATACACCAGTATTGCATTCCTAATTCTAATACTAAAGGCCTTCTCTCGCATGGACAGACTTATAGTCGTCATTACGTCAAGATGGCCAAATGTGGACCAACCCACCAAGATGTAACCCGGTCATAAAAGCTAACGTTCTTGGAACTTTGCGGTTTATTTACCAGACGTTTTCCATCACTGGAATCTTAAATTTAGTGGGAGTCATTACAAACATATAAAGCCCTTTGGAGATTCAGTATTAGTGCTTTGTAACACAAAGGTCGTCGGTTCGCTTGCGAGGTCGCAAATGATACAGTTTGGATTATGGTAGGGTTTTCGTACCCGCTTAATTTATTACTACCATATTAAATGTCTGATATTATAAAAGCAATGTTGTTTCCCGATAGTTGATAGCCAGGGTATTTAGGACAGGTAAGCCTCAACAATTTCGTTCCTATTCTCATTTTACATAACATAAAATTGAGGAAAGCATTAATCAATACCTACCTAGGTAGATACACTGGAGTGCGTAACACCTTGACTAACACTTTGCTGAATCAGTAATTTTTAATAAACTACTGGCATAGATACATCCATAAACTTATCTTCTTTTAAAGTATTTTATTTACTTGATCTAAATTTTACACGATGTTAAATTTCAACGATAAAAGGTATTCAACAAATATACATTAGCTTTCCACAACCGAATCAGCAACCCTAGGTTTGGACTCGTATAGCAAGCAGTATTGTATTTTGAAATTTTAAGTAAGAGCTGAGTTTTACATACATTAAGTTGCAAATTCTTTATCCTTTTAACCTAATGTTAAGTATACATGAAGTATTTTATATTTGGGTGGATAAAAAACCTAACAATTTGTAATAATTTTTACATTAGCGCCTGTCAATTATAAATTGCAATTAATTACTGTGTAGTAACTTGTGTTTATCAAATTATTACAGGCGCTTATTTTTCCTAATTAAAGCTAAATTACTAAATGAAAATATTCATAAATCTCAGAAATAAAATGATGATGTATGTATAAAATTCAAAAAATAAATAGCGTATCAACCAATCATTCCGCGTCCAATGGTCATTTTCGCATGTCGATACGTTCCCTAGTTTTCACGATTGGCGAACAAACAAAACCCAATTTCTTTCTATATATAGGAGATATTCTCAAATCCATTGTCGCCTCACGAGGTTTCCAGGACATATAAATACTCAAAATTTGGTAGAAATGTTACTTGTGTCATTTGGAGGTTAGCTAAGAATGGATTTTACAAAATGCATTCCCTCGAGGAAGTTACGGGGATGTTACGGCCAGCAAAACGAGCAGAAACATTTCGGTAGATCATACATTTTATGAATTTCATGAAACTATTCGACAAATAAATATGATGTCAGTTAATTACTTTGAATGGGACGAGATGAGACTCTAATTATAAAAAAATTTTTCAATGTTCGGTTATCTAGATCCCTATCACGGGAGTAGATTACTGGCCTTGACAGATTATGTCTGTATTTTTATACTGTGAATACTACATAAACGTGTACAGAGTCGTACAAAAAATTTATAATAATAAACAGTTCTATTAACATTCCCACGGCTGGTACTCAATGCCTACTCGCAAGGAAAGTCATGGTCATTTAGCCATCGAGTGTAGAATTGTATATGTCACACATTTATTAAACTTGGCGGTAGTTCGGTATTCCCGTCTGGGTAGGACAAACAGCGTACAAACATTACTGTGTTCCGCTTTGAAGGGTGCTGTAGCTAGTGTAATTACTGGGGTAACGCGAATCAACATCTTATATCTCAGGTGACGAGCGCAATTCGGTGCAATATATCCCTCCTAGCTAGCGCCTCGTGTGATGGGCATGCGCATCACTTATTACCAGGTGAATGTACCGTTCACCTCGTCGCTTAATTGTATATATATAAAGAAATTCCGTTTTAGGACATTTTCGTTACACTTCGCACAAGTATTAAAATAAGGGCCAAATTTACTTTCAAGTAACTGTTTAAGGAAACGACCTACAAAATAAAGTCCTAATTGCTTTTTCAATAATTAGCCTTTGTTCACATATACTTAAATGAATAGAAGATAAAATATCGGTATTGTAGTTGTTTTTATTTTTTTTTCTTCATATTTATTTATGTATAATGGAATAACGTGGGGAACTCACGTGATGTTAAGAGATAATTACGCTCGTCGGAAACGGTAATGATAAATAAAAGTTGCAGGTAGATAATTGTTGATGATAGCTAACACAGGTTTAAATATTACGAGTAACATATTTGTATATCGTATTGTCTATTTCTTTATTTATATATTGATTTATTTATTGATTAATTAATTAGTTCATTCGTTCGTTTAATCATTTGTTCGTTCATTCATTAATTCATTTATTTATTGGTGTTTAGTACGCTTTAAGCTATATTGAAGGATACATTCCAGAATCAAGTGAGAAGTTAATAATATGAGTGAAAATCAGAAGAAGGTTATCCAGGATGGAGATAGTCATACGACGGCAACTTAGTGCATTAGATTTAGTGTTGCTAGACGGAGGATTAGCATCTACGCAACAGTGGCAAGCATTGTAGCGTTCAATATCCAAAGTAGTTAAGTTGTTATTACGAGCGAACGTCGTGATGCTTATTGTGAGATGATCGCCCTCGTCTTGTGGATTTGGTGAAAAAAAAATTTGCCCTACGATAAAACATACAATTGATTACCATATTTTGTAACTAATAACTAACATGCAGTAAATAAAACGTTATAATTTTTATATTAAAATATTGCAACGCCTAAAAATAACGGCGGCAACAGGCCTCCCAGAAGGTGGACCGAGGATCTGGTGAGAATTGCAAGAACCCATTTAATGCGAGCAACGTGTGACCGATCGATGTGGAAATCTTTGATGGAGGCCTATATCCAGCGGTAGACATTTATCGGTTGATGATGATGATAAAAAATAATGCTTAATGAATCAAATTCACTTTCTAATCTTGCAACTCGCTTTTTAAGGGGGTACATTTCGTAAATCTATTCTTTTCTGTCCTACACTCGGCAAAAAGGAATATTCCTACCAAATTTCAAGTGTACAGGCCTTATGGCTCCAGAGATATCGCAATTAGTCTCTACACAAGTTGGAAATCTCTTATATATTAGAATAATATTAACTATATATATTCTAGCTATCCCCGCCCGCTTAAGTTATACTACATCTAAAAGTAGATGTAGTGTTTCTCCCTACAATAAAAATAAAAACTTACATTGTATTCAATTGATCTCTAATGGATCCATTCTTTCTTCTCCTCGCCATTGCCATCGCCATCGTTATCATTTACAATACAAATGAACGGCTCGCTGCCTATTTAACTTAATTGAACAAAAAAAATGTATTAATACTACGTCGGCATGTAAGGGGTTCCGCAGGGGGTGTAAGGGGTCCCGCACAACAACTGACGGGACCCAAGCCAATCTAACCTGTATGTGGTGCATGCTTCTAATCATCAAACGAGGCTTTGGTTTCCACGAACCCGCATTGGACCAGCGTGGTGGGAAGTGGACTGAGTCCGTCCATATGAACCCCTAAATACGACAGCCCCTAGCGGCCAGCGATACTAGAGGTCTGACTGTATGTGGAGATCTTTGGGCGAGGTCTATGTGTGGACATCTATCGCCTGATGATGATGCGTTTGATTCGTAAGACGGTCCCTGATTGTGTCCCGGTTCCACGTTTCATAAAATTTGGCTGATGGTAGGTTATTTTGGATCCACTTTGCTACCGTACCTTTATCGTGGATCTGTCTCCATAACAGCATGGCTGTTTTCCTGTTCTTCAAGCTTATAAGAGTTACGGAGTATCCACTGTCTCATTGTTAACACCATGTAAAATCAAATTCAAGTGCTTCCTCATCATCATCAGCTGATAGACGTCCACTGCTGGACATAGGTCTTTCCCAAAGTTTTCCACTTCGATCTGACAAGGCTTTATAAGAAGAGATCTGGGCCAGTTTTTTAATCCTATAAGCGACGAGACGAGCGGCACTTTCACCTGATGATACGTTGACCCATAAGAACATGAGGTTAGTGAGAATGGCATACACCGCACCACATTACGCTCCTCACCTTGAGACATAAGATGTTGAGTCTCGTTACCTCAGTAATTACACTAGCTACAGCGCCCTTTCCACCGGAATACTGACGTTTGCGACATTATTATTTGGCGGTAGAACTAAGTGCTGCGACCATCTGGATATCTCAACGTTTTCAGTGCTTTGCAGCATCCGTGGCCACGCGGCGACTGACCGGTGTCCAGATCGCAAAATATTACAGAGTACCTACAGCTTAAAAATATTATTCACAGTCCGATCTCCGGAGAATGAGCTGACTGTATCTTGAAGTCTTCTAGAGGTGTGTTTGGTGTTTGATTTAATTTTATTAATAACATGATCCCAAGCTGGTAGTACGTAAAAATCTTCTTCATTGAAATTAATTTTTTTTTTAATTTCCATACCCTGAAGAAGGATTCTCGTCTACCCTGTTTGAAGTAAAAAAAAAAGGATTTTACAAGAAATCATTACAGGAAATTATAAGTGTAAAACAATTTTATTGCAATTATATAGAATAATTTTCCTTCCTTGAGAAAACAATTATGTAAATTAATTAAAATACTTAGATCATTATAATCATCGTCGGCCGATAGAGGTGCACTCCTGGACATTGGCCTCTCTCAAAGGTTTCCACATCAATCGATCCTGGGCTGCCCGCATTCAGTTGCTTCCCACAACCTTCACCAGATCGTCGGACCACCTGATGGGAGAGAGGTCTGCTAACATTATGTCTTCCGGAACGCGGTCGCCATACGAGGACTTGTGAGTGCGCCATCGGCTGTCAGTACTTCGAGCGATATGTTCTGCCCATTGCCACTCGATATTAGCAATCTTCTGGACTATGTCGGTGACTTTAGTTCTCCTGCGGAGATCCTCATTTCTGATTCGATCACGCTGGTAAACCCCGAGCATAGCGCATCCCTTTGCTCTCTGTGCGACTGGAAACCTTGTCACTTGGCCCACCGTAAGCGGCCATGTCTTGGTGCCATAAATCATCACTGGCAACACGCACGAATTAAAGACCTTTGTCTTTAGACATTAAATAAAATGTATACGATACACCTGTCTGATACAATGTAGCGCCAGTTAGGACGACGTTCACTGCAGCCACATTGTGCTTGAACAGAGACAAGATGTCCAGCATCGTCGCCGCGGTGATTAGTCGCGCCGGCAACGAGTAGAAAGCCTGTTATAAGCGCGAAAGGCGTGCTGCAGTTTGTTAGAAGCAATGAACCGGCTCAGAAGTAGGCGTAAATCTTGCGTATCTCGCGCCGAGAGCTGTGCTGCTGCTGAGGAAATTTGTATTTCTCCACTGGGTGACGCAAAGCGGCGTGTGCCAACCGCTCGCAGATCATCCGTCCATTTCTGCCCGGCGGCCGCGCCGGCGAAACGAACCGATGGCACATAGTCGCGCCTACACGTATTGGCAAGTTTCATATACTTATTATACTTTATTTTTAATCTGTATTATAGTCAGATAATTTTTTACACTACTTAACAAGACGAGAGGGACGTTTACCTGATGGTAAGTGATACTCCAGTCTATAATATCGCCCTAGTTAGTATGTTATACACAACACTACATTGAGCTCGTCGTCTCGAGAAATAATAGCTAAGATCAGTCTCGTTAATCCCAGTGATTGCACTAGCTATAGCGCCTTACAAACCGGAACATAGTAATGTTTGCATAGTTGTCGCTGCGGTTGTATCTACCTAGACGGTGTCCAGCAACGGAAACCGGTGATTTTGTATATATATATTTTATTGTATATCTTATTTACAATGCCAACCAAAAATGTGGTTGACATATAGTGAAGAATGTGGGCACGTTGTTTTATTATAAAGTGATATTATTTTTACTAGCTCTTTCCGCTTACTTTGCTGGTGGTAATTTAGAATTGAAATTTGTCAGAAATATTCTCGCCCGGCAATCCGCCGCTCCCCAGGCCCCCTTCCTGTTATTACAATCCACGAAACACCTTCTGGAGTAGGAATTTTGTAAAATCCATCCTCAGTTGACCTCCAAATGACCAGCAATATCTCTACCAAATGTTTGAGCGTTTACCTCTAATAGCTCCGGAGATCTAGTGACGAGTGAAGAAATTTCTGGATATCTTCAATATATATGTATTAGATTATCTGCCTATACTTAGTATTTATTATACTATAAATTATAAAGTCTGAATGTCACATAATTAATTAATCTCATTTTTATTGTAATGTATTTCCTTGATACTGATAAATTATATTTAAATCTTTAATGGCTGTAATTATTGGTATCTTCAACCCACTCCAAAGATAGTTGTTATGAAACGGTTAGATAAAAAAATATATTAGAAAATTGGGATAAAATTAGTAAAATTTATTATTATATAATATTACATTCTTTTTTATGTTCGAAGAAGCGACTAGTAAGATATTCACCTGATGGTAAACGATATGGGGTTAATTAGGCTGATATATACTACACCACATTACGCCTGTCGCCTTAAAATAAGATGTTCAATCTCGTTATCCCAATAATTACAGTAGCCACAGCGCCCTTCAATCCGGAACACAGTAATGTTTGGCGGCTGAAATAGGAGCTGCGGTGGTATCTGTCCTAGACGGTCACCGGCAATAGAGACGTACCAAAAATAAAACAACAATTGTTACTGACCTATAACCGGTACAAAATTTTATTTTAGTAACATTCTTACTGATAACGCAGTAATTAATAAATTTTGCACGATAAAAAGTTTACTATATAACAGAATTTTGTACGATTGATAGTGAACAGACTGAAACTGTATAAATTACCATTTCCCTCATTAATTGATACTTTATTAATTATTGTTATACGTGTAATGGCTTTGAATGACGTAGAAGATAGATCATCATCATTTCAATCGATGGACGTCCACTGTTGGACATACATAACATAAATCTCTTGTAATGTGTTCCACAAAGCACGGTCTTGCACTGTTTAAATCCAGAGGCTCCCAGCGATGTAAATTGGCACATAGCTCGTAGAACTGATGGACGTTGGGGACTTAGTGCTAGAATAGTGACTAATGTCTGCCATTTTGAAAGTTTATTTGCAGCTTAATAGTTTGTTAATCGTTAAATTTTGTATTGTTGTGTGTTGTGTAATATTGTTGTGTGTGATTAAGAATCCAATATTCATTGATCTTTTTAATGATTTGAACAAATTTTATGCTAGTGATGTACCCTGCGTGGGGCAAGAGTTGGAATTCTCCATCGCCAGTCTCACCTCGACGATTCGTAAAAATCGCTTAGGAGGGATCTTTTGTGGTAGAAACAAATTTTCTAGTAAATTTGAATACATGCTAAGCTTATGGTGGACGTCTGTTATTATCAGAATGAAACGATCCATCATCGCAGGTTGGAGTGATGATCAACGATGAACGTTGTTCTTTAAAATAACGTAGTTTTATGATGCGCATGTAACGAAATCATTTCAAAAAGAGGGTTACAAACCATTCGGTGGAAGCATTACTATGTTAGAACTTACCAATGGTTGTCGACCTTGGACTAGAAAGTAGGCGAAGTTTTGTTGCGAGGCCCGCGGCACACATAGCGCCAGCTCGCCGGGCCTGGGGCACGAGGTCGCCCTTTAATTGGGCGAAATTAAAAGTTCGACAACATTGGGGCAACTGCAATAATTTTTTTTTTCGTACGCGGAAATATTTTCATATCGATTATTATTACACAGTGTTGGCATTTAGGTTTTAATATTTAAGAAAAAAAATATTTCTCATTTCCGAATAATTATTTAAAGGTCACACGTAACGTATATATTTAATGCATATTTAATTTCATATGACTCGTAGCTAGTTTTTTATACATATATCCAGAAATAACCTTGTAAGAATTAAAAAAATCAGAATTCAAAATATTCAACTTTTTTTATTTTAGCGAGTTAATGTATTTATATAAATATCACAATTACAACGGATAAATAATGTATAAGTACGAAGCTTCATTTTGTATATTCAAAGATGCTGCGTGGTCTTCAGGTCGCCCAGTTTGTGATACGAGCGAAGGTGATCGGAGAACGGACAGGAGCCGGTCTTCGACGATAGAATTGATTCGCCAGGAATTCAAAAATTCATACACACACAAAGCGAAAATCCGCCGACAGGTAACTACACGGAGAAGTATATTAGTGTACACTAGTTTAAAAACAGGCCGAGGACCCGAGTCCAAGAGCCCAGCATCACACCAGCTGCGACATTCAAATGACTACCGAACACTACACATCATCAGAGAATAGAGGTCTTCACGAGCTCGTCTTGAATTATCCAAAAGGATTGTCAGAGTATATCATTATAAAAATGGTTGTATAGTTGGATACTTACAAAATGTCTGCCAAGGATATCATTGTGTATGAACCTTAATGTTTATTATTTAATGCGACGAAAAAGAAAAAAGATATTATGACGTTGGGAAAACGGATAGTACTCGTTTCTCTCAAATATTATGACGAACATCCGTGTCCGTTATAAAATAAATATGCTTCATCTGGTTTCTTTATAGCTTATAAATTTAGCTATCTATCCCAACATGCTGCATTGGGTCAGCGTGGTGGGAAATGGCTCAAATCAACCCGTAGGAATCCTTGGCGGAAGTCTATGTTCAATAGTGGACGTACATCGGCTGATGATGATGAATTTAGCTATCTTTGAAGAGTATTTATGTTCGAGAATATCAAGTAAATAATATTTATTTTAAAATGTATTGAGGTTACTCTGTCATCCGCTCGACGTTATGTATTTGAAATATTTTTTATCGTTTTCATTGTACTTTGGGTTCGGCAATAAAAAGGTTATTCATTAGAAGCCATGTTTGCTTTTTAAATAATTTAAATGTCCGCCATGGTCATTCAGTGTAATTTTTATCACAAAATACAATTAATTATTCATTATATAAAAACTTTAGTAGAGGAATGGAGGAAGATACGGTGGTATGATAATGATATTGATCTTGTGATTTTCGCAGCATTGAATTTAAAGTTTTAATAATATATATATTGGCAACTAGTTTTTGTTATTCATTTATTATCTTCATCATCAGGTGCCCTCTTCAAACTGAAGTTTGGCGATCAGATTGAAAAACGCAATTCGATACTCAGCTTTTCTTTTTCAATACTATCATTTAGTATAACATTTACATACATAGAAATGGCATTAAATGTTTGTGAACGTATACATTCCAAGTCATTCCATCGATTGTTATATAAATTACCATATATATAAGTATTTTTCCATGGAGATTTTTCTTTCTTTCCGCTTTGGTTTTCTACATAAAAACATCTACACAAATTCTTACACTAAGCATTCGTTACAGATATATAATATATAGACATTTAGTAAAATTACACTAACAGGTCAATGACCGGATTTAGTAAAGATATATATATATTTTTATTAATAAATAATAAAGAATACCTTTTTTATCCATGACTACATGTACTCTTTATCTTTGAACATCTTTCTTTTAAATTCCGCCACGATGAAAGGTAAACGTTTACATGTTACTTAATTATACACCTCACTATAACAATGTGTCTGATTGTGCTCGTCTCCTTCCTCAGTAATTTCACTAGCTACAAATACCATAACAAATACCGCATTTACTGGTGGTAGGTCTTTGTTACCGGTAACCGTCTAACCCACAGCACCTATTTCCGTTGCAAAATAATACCGTGAAAGCATTACTGTGTTCCGCTTTGAAGGGCGCTGTAGCTAGTGAAATTACTAGCGTAACGATACGTTTCCCGAACAGGTTCCCGCCTTGTCGTGGTGGTGGGACTCAGTAGCCGTGCCTTGGTCACTCACGGTGAAGCTAAGAGGAACTTTCCCGGCCGGCCTGAGATTGCCGCTCCAGGTGAGCTCTGTGAACTCACCTAGGATGTGTGCCGGCGGGCTACAGGGGCAGGTTTTTTACTGCCCTTTGCAGCCGAGATAGTGTCGCAGAGGGAGAGGAATGTCGGTATTGCGATTCGCCGCGCTCTCTATCCTCGGCGACTAAGCGGTGCCGCACCGCTGATGCGAGGCGGTGGGGCCGCGGAGGGAGAGGAGTGTCGGTATTGTGTTCCGCCGCTCTCACTATACGTTGGCGGTAGAACCCAAGACCAAATCCGCGGCAGGGAGTCAGAAGAGTTTGCTCTCTTGGCTCCCATGGTTTCTGGGTAGCGGATCCGGGGGGATCCGTTGCCCAGGTGACTGTGATAGGCCGAGAGGAGGGCGCGCTGTGTGTTCCGGCGTGTCCTTATAGAGGTGGAAAGGTGGGGTTCTTCCCTCCCGAGGTGGGGCTGCATGGTGCAGCCAGCGCTGGCAGGGTCGCGGAGGTGTGCGACAACGTTCCCGTGACCCTGCTATAAGGCGACGAGGTGGAACATCGTGGGGGTTTTAGTCGGTACAAGCTCGACATAATCTAGCTGAGCCCCGCGAGGGCGAGTATGCCAAGGATTTTCCCCTACATAAAACAAAAAAAAGTGTAACTGTACCTAACGTCTTATGTCCCAGGACGACAATCGCAGTGTGGTGCTGTGTATAGCATCCTAACTAGTGTCATCATGTAATGAGTGGGCGAAACATTTACGACCCGCAACTCTCGTCGAACGAAAAAAACGAATAGTAATGTTAACACACTACTGTTTAGCGGCAAAAATTCATGCATGCGGTGGTACATATCTAAGATGGCAACCGACAGCAGAGATCTACCATCAGTATATATAATCTGTGTGCGCCGACCTAATTATCTCGGTGCGTCGCACAAATACAACCGGCCAGTGTCACTCAGTAGTTCGCGGCCTCGTTCAGACGGCGGACGTTCCGTTGCGTTACGAAAATTAAAAAAAACAAAACACTTTTCCCGCTCAATTTGACAGTTCTGTGTACAGTGACGGAATAAATATTTTCAACTCGTTCTATATAATGTAAGTTATTTGATTTATTTATGCGATTAATATATAAAATGTTAAATAGAAATTGATTAACACAATAAAGCCATTATCAGTGCTTGTTATGTTGTGGCGGCCGTACAATTAATGTTTATGGTTTGAAATGTAGCAGTTATGTAAAGCTTTGAAAAGTACTATGATTACTAATATTAGTTAAAATATAGTATAATTTAACCACATTTTTATTTAAATATTTCAAATCTTCTGAGGTTATAACTAATATTACTTTAACTGAATATTAGCCTAATTACTTTTTAATCTAAATTTAACTGAAGGAAATACCATATGCGATATATATTACCTATAATTTACACAGGGTAAATGAATGTAGGTGATATATCTCCATATGTATATAATGATTTTATTTAATTATGTGGGTATTTATAAAGCTATTATTAAATAATGTATTGTGTAATGTGTTAATACAAGCATTATAAAATTTAAAATAAAACGTACTTTTACTAGATACAATTGCAATAAATAAATTAAAGTCCTTCATGGTTTATATTAAAATGTACTTTAACGTTTACAGTCAAATAATACATTGAGGTTAGTTACTAATTATGAAAAAAAAATATGTTAATGAATTTTTTTTTTTATTTTTTTTTGTTCTGATCGCAGTATACAATATAAATATTCAGTGATGAGTAACTGAAATGACTTAAATTGAGAAAACTAAATTATATTGTTTTATTTTGCAATTGAAATCCGTTTGCTGGAAATCATATGAAATTATAGAATACTGACTATATGTTTAGAAACAACGAAAAATATTTTCGCAGTGTCATTTTTAGTTTATTATAGATTGATTTAGTGCTTATAAATGTTCATAGCAGTTGATATTGTACTTTGGGCGAAGGTAAGAATGTTCATGGAAATGATAAAATGAATCACGCGACGTATCGTTTGTACATCAAATACAGATTATAGATAAGAGACGATAATATTGATGAGCTGTGACAGCTTACCTTGTAAGCCGATGGTAGTCGCTATAAGAAACGTCTCTGGTTCAATTCGCATTGTGCTTTAGATTCCGACGATGGAAATTATCGTGAAGAAACTAACATGTTCTGAGAATAGTTGGTTTCTTGGACATGTGAAATCCTCCACGCAGTTGGCTAGCGTGGTGCATGAAACACTTCGTCTCTTTGTTTGTGAGAGGTGGGTTTTGAGTTCTTACAGTGAGAATATTAAAATAGCCGTTTTACTGGTGGTAGGTCTTTGTTGCCGGAGACAGTCTAGATAGGTACTAACGCAGCATCTATTGTGGCCGTTAAACATTTTTGTCTTCCGGTTTGTAGCGTGTTTAGTAGCTTATATGTAGTGATATTACTGGGGTAATCAGACAACATCTTGTGTATAATATCTTAATTAGTGCCGCGTTATTATGGGCACCTGCCCATATAATATATATATACACCTGTATCACTTACCACCAGGTGAATTTGATGCGATGCATTTCGGAGTGCTCAGAGATAATGATATATTTAATGCTGCCACGGCCATTTTAGCATTAGCTGAAGCATTTAGTTTCCATCTTAGACATGAACAGGGAAGATCTGGAAGTCTTCTATTTGACTAATACGCTTTACTATTTACACCATATCATCGCTTACCATCAGGTGGGATAACTGTTAGATGTAAAGACGTTAAAATCTGGTAGAGATATTGTTTATGTCATTTAGAGGTTAACTATGATTTTACAAAATACCTTCCCCAAAAAGGAGTTTTGGGAATGTTAAAACGGGGAAGAGGTGGTAACTTTATAACCAGTTTAATACTAATTATGATCATAATTAATAATAAGAATTTTTAATGCTAATTGTTTTGTTAATTAATTAACATATATGAATTATAATTACTACAACATACAATAGTACGCCTAATAATCAACTGTTACTCATCTCTAAATATTTATAAAAAATAAATATTCGTATTTATTTCTTGCATTACAATAGAGTAGCTTTATAACTATTGTAGAGGTATAGAGGAGGGGTGCGGGGTCTCTGGTGAATAACAACGCATGCAGCAATATCAGCTCTATATTGATAACGAGCAGAGAGATTTAATGTACAGGGCAAGTTACTGAGTACCACTGTATTACGAAGATCCAGAGAGGTACAGGTTAATGAGTACAATTTCTGGGGCGTATCTGGCGACGCGTGTCGTATTGCGACGCGTCGCCGCTTAGTGTAGGGATTTTGACAGTTGGGAGGGATGCGTCACATCCCTCCCCGAGGCGGGCCCGTTCGATCCGGGCACCGAACGGGGGCTGCGGAAGAACTATTTTGCGTTATCACGCGACCCTCGTGCATTGTTTGCGGAAGTGATGGAATACCGTCTGAAGCTTTTTAGTCGGTTGGAGTCCGACACTACCTCACTACCGGCCCACTATTGGTACGGGGTGTGCGTTCCGTTAGCATTTTGTTACACACGTAAATAAAAAAAAATGAGTACAATTTAGGAGTGAGTGAACATAATATAAATCACAAGTATTCGAAGATAACAGATAACAGTTGTTCTTGCGATGTTATTATATCTGTTAAAAAATATCATTTATAATTCACCACACTCAAGTTATTCAACCACTATCAACAATCAACATTTTCAGTATTCGATAACAGCCGGTCACTAACATAGCTTGAAATAACAGAACAGCCAATAAAATATTCAACAAATATTCTTGTCTTTGTCTTTTGTACAATATTGTTATAAGCTAAAACGAGACACATCTAGTATTTATTTGAAATAAAACAAACCGAATTCTTAATTAGATCGTGTTATGTTTAATTAATCTATCTCGCTCACACCCATTTGATAGACTGATGTTAAAACGAGATGCACCTAGTACTATAACCCGGAATAGCGAAATTGTAAAAAATAACACTTGTTATTAAATAACAGAAATTGGTACCTGTTATTATTGCCGACCAGTAACAGTGAAAAAAGATATGTTTGTTCTGTTATAACCCACGTCGATTAGTGACCCAAGTTTCGACGTTAAAGAGATCCAGAGAGATCCAGTTATTGAATACAATTGTATAATCTGTAGTGACTTGTTGAGCAAAGGTGTATATACACAAAGATGTAAGATCCTTATAAGGATTTGCGCCATGATAAACGATAGCGTGATCTATCGTTCATGGTGGCGCCATCTGTTGGGCTGTTTGATAACTACTTGTAACACGATATTAATTTTCAGATGTATATCATAAATGCGATCGACGTAGACATCTTTGGGGGAGGCCTATGTCCAGCAGTGGACGTAAATCGGCTGATGCTGATTACGATGTATATTCAAATGGCTCATTGTTATAATTATCCGTCTTGGTATCATCATCGCTTTGGTTAATAAATAGTTGAAGCTATAATATATAATTTTATTACAGATACCAAAATGGCGACCATCGAAAGTAATAAAAATTGCGCGGCACAGGATATAATGACAAAGGCTCCGTGGTAAGTTTATTATTTCATACTTTAGATAAGCTATTCTATCTAACTTCTATTTGATAATAATGATGAAGACGGTAATTAAATGATATCAGCACTGAACATATGTAGCATATATATATTTATATATATAAGAGATTTCCACCTATTTAGAGACTCATCATGATATCTCTAGAACCATAAAGCCTGGAGATTAGAAATTTTACAGGTATATTACTTTTGATGAGTATAGGTCAGCTGAGAACGAATTTTACGAAATGTAACCCCCAAAACGGATTACGGGGGTAGTTACGGCAAAGTGGCCGGGAAACAGCTCGTTCAATATAAGTTATCTTATTTGTCAGTTAAGTTTATAATATTTTATTTCTACATAGAAAACCATTATTAGCATTATAACCGTATCCGATGTCAATTTTAAACCTTGGTTAACTTTATCACTATCTATGCCTTAGGTTAGGAAGTATTAATAATTGGCCCTTTTAACGTTCCCACTAGTGGGATTCGGGGCGCTTTCACGTACACAGATATAGTAGTAGCGACATATTTATTCACCGTGCATGCTTAAGGATTGGTGGTGGATGAAAGGGGCGGAATTTTTTTTTTTAACCGATAAAGCGACGAGACGAGCGGAACGTTTATCTGGTGGTAAGTTATACGCCGGCATATAATAACATGGTGCTAGTTGCAATGATATATGCAGCACCACATTGAATGCGTCGCCTGTGGTGAAAGATGTCGAGTTTCGTTACCCCGGTAATTTCACTAGCTGCAGCTCCATTCAAACCGGAACACAGCAGTGTTCGCACAGCACTATTTGGCGGTAGAAATAGGAGCTGCGGTGGTACCTACCTAGACGGTCTCCGGCAACAGCGACACCAGTATAAAAGTGACGAAAGGATGCTGTAGAGAGAAATAATTAACAGATATTTTTGTTAAAGGAAATTAAAAATCTGATTTCTACAATAATTATTTAATTAACGAGCACTTATAGGCGGACTGATTAAGGCTGTTCTTGGAACATATTGGTCTCCTCAGGATGTTTTCTTTTGTCGGAAGTTGAAGTTCTGCAAGGATTAAAGAAAAACGTTCACGTAATTGTATTCCCTCTTCTTTTTGGTTTCGGGGGCCAACTACGAAAGATACTCTGCTTCAGGGGGGAAGTCAAGGTTATTTGAGATTACTACTCACTAAAACCCTTTCGGTGGTCTACATCAGTATTTTCCGAGAGGCTCCGGAATTTCTTATAGAACGCTCGGGCACCTCTCTACACTTTGTCTTAACACGTCTCTAAGGAGCAGCCTAACCCTCCTAGGCACCATCGCTGAGACATACGTTGTCCCACGCTGGTTTGCTTCTTGAGTGCTAAGGGTCCTTACCATCAAGTCTCGCAAAACTTCTAGACTCTTTTAGTCGCCTTCTACGACAGGCAGGGCTAGCTGAGTCCTATTCTTACTAACCCGAGACTACAGAGCTGAACTGTCTTCCCCTGAAAGATCCTACAAACCAAAAAAAACAAAGTTAGGATATATATATATATATATATATCTTTTCAAGTAGTAAGCACTCAACAAGAATTACATTTTATTCTATTAGTTCATCAGGTTGATATTTACCACATCTACCAATACCAGTTGGGAGTTATGCAAATAAACCGGTTAATATAACAAATTTTAAACATTTTATCATATTTACCATATTTAGTGATGATTACTCATAATTACTGGTTATTATATGTAATCAGCCTATAGACGTCCACTGCTGAACTTAAAATCCTCTCCTCAAAGATTCCTGTAATTCGGGTAGGAATTCATATTGGCGGATTTGGGCCATTTCCCACCACGCTGGCTCAATGCGGATTAGTGAGAGTCGGAGCCTCGTTTATTGATTAGCAGGGCACCAGGAGCATATGAGGTTGGGTTGGGTCCCGTGAGTTGTTGTGCGGGATTCCTTATACCCCTCTTGTAACACATACATAATAAGTATATTCAATGTATCGTATTTCCGGTTGTGGTGGATATATGACTGTAAGAAATCAATAATTCATAATGCATGCAGTAAGTAATTACTGCGTCCACGGTTATAGGTTTAAAGCTAGTGAAGTAAGGTCGCGATTGTGGAATATTTTCATACTTTTTTTTTTATTCAACGAGGCGTCGAAACGAGAGGGATGTTCACCTAATGCCCTGCCTGCCCATAACAACGTGGCGCTAGTTAGGATGGTACACACTGCACCACATTGCGCTTGTCGCTTCGATGTAAAATGTTGGGTCTCATTGCCCCAGTAACATCACTAGCCACAGCGCCTTTCAAACTGGAACACAGTAATGTTCGCACACTACTACTGTTTGGCGGCAGAAATAGGCGCTGCAGTAGTAAGTACCAATTTAGACGGTCTCCGGCAACAGAGTCTGTCTAGGTTGGTATGTTAATTATTATACTAGTATATATTAATATACCACCATTATATTAATATATACTAGTATAATAATTAAATTAAATAAATTGGCGGTTAAAAAATAAAGCAGTTAATATAAAAATTAACTAATAGGCTCGTCAATCATTTTTATGTCCCCGCGCTCGTTTTTGCACGTTTATTTTTTTTTAATTTTCATCTAAATTTCTAAATTCTCGTAGTAATGAGCAAAATAAAAACAAGACCAAGACTTCTGGATTCCTGATGATGTCAACGCTGCGAGCCATTCGACTTTAAACAGCTTATCTGACATTGGGCGCGTGGACCCGGATCCACGGCCTGTTTACAAAATGTGTACTACTTGTAGTGTAGTTATCCGACGGTGGAGTTTTTAATGACGTGTATCTCGTTATTGGTTATTCTGGCGAATTTACTCGGTCGTCGAGGGCGGGCGCGGACCTGTTCCCCGACTACCTTCGCCTGTATCAGAATCTCTGGGCGGTGAGAACCACCCCTGATCGCGGGTGTACTTAGTGTACGCGGTGTGTGAGTACCTGAGGCGCCGCGTTCTGAAGCGAGGGCGGCGTGATGCGGTGATTCGGAGCGTGTTGGTAGCGTCCGAAGTGTGTGGGATGACGTGGGTGTTGTCGGTGATTGTGGGTTCATGAGTGGTGGGAGGGACCCCTAAGGATGACGAAATTAGCACAAGCCGTGGTCTGCGCTTATTGGTCTTCCAAGACTTCTATAGTCTCGGTTTCGACTGTTCGGTTTGTTTCTTGGTCTTGTTTAAATACTTCTAGTCTTGGTGTTGGGCTTGGTCTTGCATATTTAGTCTTATAATATTTATTCCTTTCCCATTTTCTCGCTATTAACATTCAAATAGTTTTTCTGTCAATTATTATGGGACTAATATTTTATTTTTATTAGAGACCGAAATTCTTTTTATTTTCAATAATTTTATAATAAGCTGCATGGAGATATTCGACGCCATTAGACTAAATAATAAAAAAAAACTGTTTCTATTTTCTCTTCATTCACTTTTATTATAATAACATTAGTTAATGCGTTTTATATATTTGCAACTGGATATTTTATACTTTACTTTTTTAATATTTATTTTTATAATTATAAAAAAAAATAATGTAATATTCAAATATTATTATGAGATATAAAAACAATGTTATTAGTACAAATAATAAAATGGTATTTTCAAGACTGGCAACATTTGTCAATTAAATTACAATGAAACGTGAATTCTTCGAATGTAGGAGTTATTTCACGCGCGTAACACTAGTTAGGTACGCGATAAGATTTCACGGATGCTTTGCTTCTTTGCGTGTGGTGAGGAGTGGCCATCGGACTACTATCAGACCATTTAGCTGCAATGGCATGCGTCATTGCCCAAGCTGATGCTCGCGTCGTGATTGACCTTTTATGGCACGTGTCTTAGCATCTGACATTGGACACTAAATATATAACCTGTCTTTACTTTCAACCTTGATCATTAACATAACCCTTAATTTGTTTGGTTATACATAGAAAACTTTATCATTAACTGCTGCACCAAACTAAGGTTATTAAGATTCATAAATATGATACTATTTATTCAATAAAAGGAGACATTTACTTGATGACAAGTGAAAATGTCCATAATAATGTGGTGCTAGTTAGAATTATATACACTGCTCCACATTGTGCTTCTCGTCTTCGGATACAAGATAAGTCACGTTAGCTCAGAAGTTTCCTTGATTGCAACGGTTATTAAATATAAATAACTGAAACAGGTGCATTACGTGGAATCATTGACAAGAAAAGAGTTGCACCTGTGTTTACATATGTAAAAAAAAATAATATAATTTTCCTTGTGTAATGATCGTTGCCTATTTCCAGCAGTGGACGTATATCGGCTGATGCTGACGAATGATCGTAGGTGTCTGAGTAGGTACCACTGTAATGCTTATTTCTGATATGTATATATTGTTTATAAATATAATAGTAACAACATAGTACATACGTACCGTGAGTGCATGTGAATATGCGTGTGTGTGCGTGTGACTGTGTGTTTCTAGACAAATTTGAACTTGAATTTGAATTTACAAGATCTATTGCAATTGCTTTATTAAACCAAACAAACATGTTCAGTTCATTAAAGTAATTTGATTTTTGATTTTTTCATATGATTTTGCTCTTACCCGATTATTCAAAGGCGCTTTCAAATCATAATTATTGTTATTGATCAATTTAATGTCATTAGTAATTATATTGTATAAAGTATATTAATTTTCTTAACTTTTCTCACTTTGGTATGTTTTCCACACCATAAAATTGGATAGTTTAGTTTTAATTATGTTAAAGCAAATTGCTGAAGTCTCAACGGTTAACTGCAGGTAGTTCGGGGAAGGATGCGCCCGCGCAGGATAGACGGTCAGTTTGCGACACGTTTCCGGGAATTTAGCAAGTGCGTTCTGCGCGCACGCACCTTCAGTGCGCTAGTGAAAGTCTCGCGGCGCGTCTCGACCGCACGGGTGCGCTGCTACCGAAGTGTTACAGTGTTTCGGTTATAATGTGGTTCAATGTGTTTCTGGACGCTGCGGGCAAGAAGAGGCTGCTGTATTTCGAGTGAGTTATTCGGGATTTTTCAGTGGATTTCATTTCATAACTACCCGCGAAGGAATACGCCGTTGTATGTGATACACGTACGTTGATTATACGTTATCAATAGTCTCTATCCCTTCTTACTTCGTTCAACTAAGATAAAAGCTATAAACAAGCGATGAATATTATTTATTTATATCCATGTTACTGTGAACATAATAAATGTAAGGCCACAACAGCCGGATTTAATGCCATTTTTTGTATTCTCTATTAATATACTTTTAGTAATATAGAAATATAACAAAAAACCAGTCGAGCCATTAATTATAATGGGTGTAATTTAAATGTATCCAAAATAAACTGGTAATGTATTATTTATACCAGATATTCTAAAAATAAAAGCAACATATATATATATATATATATATATACACATATATATAAAATAAAAAGATGTTAGCCAGTCTGTCTTTTCCATGGATGTGGAAGCAAACAATGCATATTGCAAATGTGTGAATAATGATCGTAATTATTACGTGGATGGTAACGTGTGGTGATGATGGTCAGCTGTGTGTGAAATTGTGTATTATAACGAGCTAACGGTTATTATAACGAGCCAGTTGTTTCGCATCAGATTTTTCTCATAACATTCACATCTATTGCTTTAATATAATGAACATTATTATGAGAAATAAAAATTTAAATCATTATCTCATACAAGGTATGACTATTGAAATTAATTTCATTTCTATTATTAATGATACAAAGGATGTGACCACGACAAACCATTTTAGCTCGCGGATACCAGATCCGCGAGCCCTGAGTTCGATGAAGCCGCTACAGTTCTCAATAGAACTGCGGCGAGAACATCACCGTCAAAAAAAAAAAAAACGACAAACCTGTTCTTTATTTCTCATTGCTGAAGGTCATTTCGATCGTCAAGGCAATTTAGATATATTTCGACTGATCCATCGCGATATCACTTCGTAATTATCGTTCATCCCCGGATCGTTGAGTGGGCAATGAAGGCCTTCAAATCATCATCTTAAAAACACTTTAGTCGCCTTTTACGACAGATTGGGCTTATTTTCGAATGCACGGCAAAACTCTCTACCTTAGGGTCAACGAAAAGGCGGCTAAGTAAGAAAAAAATCCAGGGCAGAAAGCAGCAGCTTTTAATGTTTTCATTACAAGCATACTGCGCTTGCCAAGCCTCATGCAAAGCGTGGTGTCAACGGCAAATACTCCAAGATGTTTAGTGGTAGATAAATTACACATGGTGGTTAAGCAACAAAGGAGTCATGGATGGTGGATGTGTGGCCTATACAGAATACTCCGGCTCTCAAATGTGGACAGATGGAATACAGCAATAGTTTTATCGGTAGATTATGCAGATTTATATTATCAGTGTAGTTTTTTTTTGTCTTCCAGGAGAGGAGGTTAGGGTCGAAAAAATACCGTCTCTTCTAGGAGGAGATTGGGGTTATATAGGATTGTTAGGTATTAAAACCACCGTCGGTGGTCGTCTTCAGCGTTTAGAGAGGTGACGAAATAAATACTTTGAACTCGACAAGTTGCACAGAATCGTATTAGGGTCTTTTAGGCGTGAGATAAGGCATACCCCTAGCTACTGCAACATGGAGCAGGGCTGTGGATGATAAATAATTCCAAGTCATATTTATTACTCATAAAAACATATTATAATATAATTTTTTCTTATATGATTCGAATGAAGTTGTTTAAGATAAAAATTTAATAACGAGCGATATCTCAACAGCAAAATTAACGTTTAATCCAGCATCCTTAATGCTGAAGTGGAAAACGGTTAATTTTAAAAAAACCGAGAAGGTATGACGGTATATTTTAATTACTTATAGGTGAAGGCAAAAAAAAATAGTAATCATTATCATTAACTTACTGTGACAATAATATTTTTTAAGTCATTCTTCGATAACTTTGTCCATATTATGTGTCGCTGTACCCAATATGAGGTTCCATAAAATTCCTTAAAAAAATGCTGCTGTCTGTTTCCGGTCCGTCTAGGTAGGTACCACCGCAGCTCCTATTGCAAGCTGATATACAGTCCTGTGCGAACATTACTGTGTTTCTGTTTGAACGGCGTTGTAGCTAGTGTATTACCGGGATAACGAGACTAGATATCTTATATGTTAAAGTGACGAGCATAATGTGTGCTGTGTATATGACTCTAACTAGCGCCACGTTTTTATAGGCAGGTGTATCACTTTGAGGAGGATAATGGTTGCACGTGGTCTAGGGTCATTGAAGTAGTACTCAGGAGGCTGTTAGGGTTTGCATAAAACAGACCCCGGGACCGGCTATTCCAGCATAGCGTTAGCGAAGCCTGGGTTGTGTTCCGAACGGGGATCCCGTGACCTCTCCGAACGCCGAAGGTGGCCACCTAGGACCACCGTTTTAGTGGGTAAAAATGTCCATATAACACTGACTTCCCACCAGAAGACAGAGTATCTTTACGAAGATTTCGCAAGTTCGCAAGTTACTCTTATCGATTGTAGTAAAACTTTCGAGAGCAACTTGTAGAATAGTTTTTATTATTCTAATATATATATATATATATATATATATATATATATATATATATATATATATATATATATATATTTAGAGATTTCCACCCATGTAGAGACTCGGGAACCATAAGGACCTATAGAATCGAAATTTGGTAGGAATATTACTTTTGGCGTGTATAGGTCAGCTAAGAACGGATGTTACAAAATATTACCCCCCAAATCCAAACATCAAACACAAAAGAGGTTTCGGCGGTTTTGCGGCCGGCAAACTAAGGAACAGCTAGTCTATATATATTCATATATATGATAAAAAAATGCTGTTGTGTGTGTGAAGGTAGACGGGGAGAACTTGCTGTAACGATCTAGAACTGCAGTTAAGAATTTTTTGTAATTAACATATTACTTGGTATTTACTTCGTGATTATAGTTGCACTACTTTAATTAAACACTATAGTTCAATTAAATATAAATTGTTATATCATTATAATAAATATAATATTTTATATTCACAACAACGTGACGCTAGTTAGGATGTATACACAGACCCCATAGCGCCTGTTGCGTTGAGATATAACATTTAGTTTCATTCACCATCGTCATCATCGGCCGATAGATCCACTGTTAGACATAGGCCTCCCCAAAGATCTCCACATCGATCGGTCCCGCGTTGCTCGTATCCAGTCGGTTCTCGCGATTTTCACCAGATCCTCGGTCCACCTTGTGGGAGGCCTCCCAACACCACGTCTACCGGTACGCGGGCGCCACTCAAGGACCTTATTGCCCCATCGGCGGTCGGTCCTTCGAGTATTGTGCTCTGCCCACTGCCAGTTAAGTCTAGTAATCTTTTGGGCTAATGGTTAGAGCATGCGGTCTTCATTCCAAAGGTCGCGCGTTCGAGTCTCGGCATGTACCGATGACTTTAATACTTAAGTTATGTACATTTGTGAACTTTAGTAACAACAGCGAAATACAAACGGTGAAGGAAGACATCGCGAGGAAACCTGCTCGTGAATTAGAATTTATTCTAAGGTGTATATGAAGTCACCAATCCGCATAGGGCCCGCGTGGTGACTATGACCCATGGCCTTCATATTGAGGGTAGGCCTGTGCCCCAGCAGTGGGGGCGTAAATTGGCTGTTATGGATCTTTTGGGCTATGTTTGTTAAGTTTCATTACCCTAGTAATTTTCTCGTGGACAACTTTGGGTGAGACATATGTTCAGCAGTGGTCGTCTATCGGCTGATGATGATAATGATGACTCCAGTAATTTCAATAGCTACAGCGCTCTTACAACTGGAACACAGTAATGTTTGCAACTACTGTTTGGCAGCGGAAATAATAACTGTGGTGGTACCTTATTCTTTTTTCTTTTGGAAATCCTGCATTTGATATCCTTCGGCTGTTGGGACAACAGAAGGATCGTGCTGGACTCTTGCGAAAATCCCACGGATTTTCACTTTGCGCATTTGGCCGGAACCACGGGAACGCTTTCGCATACAACCGTGGTTCCAACAGCGAGAGGCATTAACAATACCACATCTCGGGATGGAGCTACTGCCCTCCCCCCTATACAAATGTAGTACAAGTAAGCACCGCACACACCACCTCGAGGTCTTTCATATTTGGTGACAGATTAGCCCCGAATCCGACACCGTGAGCCTCTGTTATGAGGGTTGGAAGGCGTAAAACATACTCCTTCGACGCCCCGGTCTCTGCCTGCGGTTTTAGAGATGGGTGTTTATTTCTCGCTGCCTCTATACAGCCTCTTTCTACAGCATTATCCCCACACAGAAGGCTACCTCGGCGTCCCACCACCACTCACTACTGACCATAGGTTTGATAAAGCCAAAATATGAGAGGTCATCCCCCACAACTGCGGTGGTACGCATCTAGACAGTCACCACTATCAGAGACTTATCACCAGTAATGCTACTATAGAAATGTTATCATTTGTCCTCGAAAATTTTGGAAGAAGGTCATCTTGCCAAAATTGTGATCTAGATATTATTTAGATACCTTGATTTTTTTGTATGAAACTGTTTTAATTAATAAATAAGATAAACTTGTATTTTATAATCAAACATACCTTAGTTCTTATAATAAATCCTTAACCAGTATATCCAGTGCCGTATTAGGTCTAAATATCTTTAACTGGGGTCTAAATATAGGCTCGTTGGCCTACATGCTGAGTAGTTTCCCAGGGTCTCATGTAAGGTCACTTAACTAGTTTTCATCTGTTTAATATTTTATTTTTTAATGTATACCATTTATGAAATTATCTTAATTAGCAACTTTAATTAAGATGAATGAGAAAGATGATAGACAAAGGAAATATATAAGTAGGATAAGTTTATATATATGATGTACTTAATATAAATATAAGTCTCAACTTTAAATATTTAATATGCGTTTGACGTCGTGAAGTTTAGTAAATATCTCGCATACGAACTGAATTGTGAAGTTTCGTTTATTAAACTTAGATCCTTAACTTATTTTGATATAATTCTATAAGCAATCTATTTAACACTTTATAAAGTATTTAAATAGTGAATATTTTAAGCGTTAATCATACTTTAAATTAAGGGAGAAAAGAGGGGATAGTCATTATGTTAACACCACCATTAGTAGGTACCACCTCAGCTCCTATTTCTGCCGTCAACAGTAGTGTGCATATATTACTGTGGTCCGATTTGAATATGACTGCCACTAGTAAAATTACTGGGTGACCAGAATTAACATCATGCGTCTCAAAGTGACCAGCACAATGTGGAGCAGTTCTTACATTCCCAACCAACACAGTCTTAGCATCTAGATATATAAAAAATCTATTGCATCTAATGATAATCTATTTTTGCCTACGTAAAAAAATATATGGTGCTAGTGACCTGTTCGCACTGGACTGTTCCGAGGAAGATCCTGGAGCCTCTTCTAAAGCACTGAAGCATAACATCCGTGAGGGATTTAAAGGTTATAAATCGCCATAACTTTGACTTTCCTCAAGAAGCATTGTTCCTTTAGAAGATTTTCCAAAATGTAATACGTCTACCATCATCATATAAGTGGCCCCGACAAGGATCCAACATACATGGTGCAAAAGGTGGGCGGGCTTCATGCTTTGATGGCATTCTTTGCCAGTCAACCCTCAGAGACGGAGAAATGTCGAAGGGGGTGTAATAAATAATAACAAACAATACATAGTATTTACTTCTATCAGATCTTGGATGCTGTAGTTGTCATAGCATGACGTTCTTCGATATAGCAAGTTTAGAGCAACCACCTGTTTATATCAATTGGCGAGAAAAGTAAATTTAATAAATATTATCATATTTTAGTCTTAGTTATCATCAGACGATAGACGTCCACAGCTGGACATAGATCTCCACAAAAGTCAGCATGGCGTCTGGCGCCGCTGTCTTCTAAGATCTTTTGTATGTAGAGATTTATGTGGGGGGATTTGGGATATTTCTCACCACGCTAGTTCAATGCGGGTTGGTGGGACACAGTCTCGTTTGTTGATTAGCAGGCTGCACCACGAGTAGCTGAGGTTGGCTTAGGTTCCGTGAGTTGTTGTGCGGAACCCTTTACAGTTATCTCGTAGTAAACAATATATATTATGTCTCAAAGCGACGAGCGCAACGTGGTGCACTGTATACCATCCTAACCAACATTATGTTGTTATGGACGGCCGTATCGCTTACCATCAGATTAACGTCTCATTTGTCCCGTAGCTTCGTAAAAAAAAAATAACAATCAGTACAAGATTTATTAGTATATTGTTCTCTATCCTTGTTCTGCCTCCTCATGTCTCAAGATTTACTGGTAAGTCCGAAAATAGTCTGGTCTTTTGCGCAAGGTGGAAAAGCTCCCCGACGGATGTGAATGTTATTCTACTTCCGTATACGGAATATATAAAAATATATTTCGTAACCACCACTTCCTTCGTCTGTCGGTCCGAACCTTATCCTCTGTATCTTGCTCATCATTATAATATATATTTATCATACTATCATTACTATATGAAAACAATTTAAATAGGTGCAATATTACGAGAAATGATTTTAAGTACTATGTACTTAAAAGATATTTCCTTAAAAATATATAGTACAAAAAAAAAAACGAGTAGTTTTCGTCGAATGCTTACTGATTGTGAGGAATTCCGGCTCAGCTTTCAAGGATAACGACGCATCCACTTTATATTTCCTTATCGAAAGTAGTTCGCGAATCGGTCGCGGCTGAAGGATATTATACGTTTAGATTTTGTTTCATAAAACTTAGCAATTTATTATAACAAAAGAGAAGACCTTACTTATTGCTAGTAAGCCGCCTTCATTGAAGAACTTACTATGTAGCTTTACTAGTAGTAGATCTCTGTTGGCGGAGACCATCTATGTAGGTACCACCGCAGCGCCTATAGTTTTGGGCTATTAAAAATAGGACTAAGGTATTCCCTGTCTGTCGTACAAGATGACTTAAAGGGTCCTCTTCGTGGGCTTTGAGGGTGGGGGCGCTCAGAGCTCAATAAGCTAGCCTTAGGAGGACAGCAAATGCATGGTTTTGTATTTGCCATAGCACAGCGTAGTAAGGAAGGCTTTGCCCATCCGTGGGATATTTTAGCCCGAATGCAGGGGGGCACCGGTGCCTCTCCTAATGCACTGACAGAGACCACCGAGGGTCTGTAAGTGGGTAGAAGCCTTCCCTCCAGAAGTAATTTATCTTTTAAGACGATTTGCCTCCGCGATAAAAAAGAGATAGGTACCACCGCAGCGCCTATTACTATCGCCAAACAGTATATGTATATATATATATATATATATATATATGTTAGTTGATTGTTGGTTTAGTTGTACACAAACACCGTTAACCAAATATATCACAAACAATTGAACAAATGTTTGATATTGGTCAACCAACATGTAGTATTGGAATGACGCCAGTTTACACTTCGTTTTCGACTACTAATGAACCAGAGTAGATGATGTATGTTCACGCATCAGAAGTTTCATTGGATACGGAAGCAGCATAATATAATCAGGAAGGATTATTCAAGGTCAACAAAAAAAAACGATATAACTATAATAATATGTTTAAAGGAGCCATTGCTTACTTGTTTACTGCCCCGCCCCTTTTATGTGACGACCATTCTTTTCCTGCGCACAGCAGCGATCCGTGAAGGTTGAATAGAAAATCTCTACATCATCAGGCATGTAGCGTGACAATAAATTACAACGATAATAATGAAGTAATCAAGGATGTAATCAAACTAAAATAACCATTGTTTTTTGTATGTAAAGGATACGGTACGTAATATCACGTGTTAAAACATTACATTAACGCCTTTTTTTGCTGTCTCTGCAAAAAGTACCGTCACGGAAGTTACAATCGAAGCATTTAATCTGCCTTCAATAATATAGTATCATCATCATCAGCCGATAGACGTCCACTGCTGGACATAGGCCTCACCAAAGATCTCCACGTTTGTAGGGGTTGTTATGGAGAAATTTTGGCCATTTCCCACCACGCTAGTCCAATGCAGGTTGGTGAGAGCCAGAGTCTCGTATGTTCATTAGCAGGGTGCACCACGAGCAGGTGAGGTTGGCTTGGACCCCGGGAGTTGTATTGCGGGAACCTTTACACCCTTAATACATTATATCCTTAATTATTGGTAGCTTAGTGCTTGACACTTTTTTGATAGTGGTCCGCACCTTCGACACTTTTGATATATATCATCATCAGACGATAGACTTCCACTGCTGGACTTAGGCCTCCTCCAAACATTACCACATCAATTGAGTAGGGATTCATATGAGAGTATTTGGGTTCAATGCGAGTTGCCCATACTGGCCTTTACGTCATCATCATCATCATCATGAGATACCATCTTCAAATTGTGGTTTGGCAGTCGAAGAAATCAATCTAGTCTTCAATCCATTCTATTGATGGTATTTAAGACCAGTACACTTCTTTATGTTGGTGGTATGCCGTCGCCGGAAACCGTCTAGATAAGTACCACCGCAGCTCATATTTCTGCTATCCAACAGTAGTGTACAAATATTACTGTGATCCGATTTGAAAGGCGCCGAGCTAGTGAAATTATTGGGGTAATGAGACGTAACATGGTATGTTGGGTAGGCATGGCACTTACCATCAGGAAGGAGAAAAGAGGTAGAATAAAAAATAATATATTCAAACTTTTTCTTTCGCCGTCTGCATTTACATCACAATGCGACAAATTCAAGGATTGTTTTAATCAATTAGATCTTTCATGACACAAATCGATATCTCTCAATGCTGTGTTTATTCGATTTGTTTATCCTACGTTACCCAGAATCGATGATATTTCGATTTTTGTTGACAACGATTGAATATTCAATTAGGATGGCACGCGACCAAATATTGTTTTAGGTGAGTAGGAAGTTAAACACCGCTTTGTTTAGATCCTGACTCAGCGTCGACACCCAAACAATTATTTACGAGACATATCAATTATACTATACTACATCAAATTTGAAATTTTTAATATATCTTGTATATTTGTAATATATGTTCGTAACACTCCTGCAATTCCTTTTCGGGAACGAATTTTTCAAAATCCTTTCTTAGCTGACGCAGCGAGTCCATTTAGACATTGTGTTAGGAAAAAAGGTAGGATGTTTGCTTCCTTGATGAGTGAGGTCAGCAGTCCTATGTTCTTGCATTCCTGTAAAGATATACTAAATTGGGGTAATAAAGGAAAACAAGACACAATAGAATAGTATAGCAAAAAACAATGAGCAAAAGATTGTAAATAAGGACAAAAATAGAATTAAGGAAATAAATTATGTACACGATTTAGAACTAAGGATAAATTAAGGACATAATGTATAGAGTATAACAAAGAAGAATGAACAAAGAAATGTAATAAACATAAAATGGTATAGAAGAAGAAGAGAATGGAAGGTGAGAATGAGGAAGTAAAATAACAAATGTAAAGCAACAAAGAAATGAATCCCAGGCCTACTAATTACTAGAACGATGTAAAAAAAATGGCGAAGCAACATCTCTACTTAATTTTAAGTGTTTACGTCCAATAGTTTCAGAGATTTTCAGAGTCAATGAATTTCCGGATATCTCCTACATATATATATACACGGAAAGTTGTCTGGTAGAGAACGCTGTGGTATTACATCTGCCTTTTTAATTATTCTATCTCTACTGTATTTTTATCTCATATTTTCTTTATTATATAAAAGAGTATAAATAAATATGTCTCATTCATTATAGATCCTAAACGTGACTGTATATCATTTTGCAACAATTAAAACCGTGGGAACAGTCTACCAGCGTCAGGCTATCTATTTAGATATTGTCTTTATAATAGAGGCGCTAATTAGGATGATATATACAGTGTTACATTGTTCTCCTCACCTTGAGAAAAAAAAATTAAGTCTCGTTACTTCATTAATATCAGATCTCAGTATCGTTTTACATTATTGTTTGACGGTAGAAATAAGCACCGCGACGGTACCTGGACGGCAACGGAGGCCTAACAGCAGTAAATAGGTTTCTTCTAGTCTAGACCATTTTAGCATCAATGTCTATATCCGCATTATTTTGGGATTATAAAGTTTATGTCTAATAAAATTGGTTCGCTACCAAGCCTTCACTAGATATTAGTAATTACTATTACGATCAATAGGACCGCTGTAGAGTCTTAGACCCTTTAAGGCAATTGTACCACTGCTGATGATGGACGAGGAACGAGTAGAGGTAGCAAGTGTGAACGAGCTAACAAGTAGACAGTAGCGAGTGTGCTGCTTCGATTGTTGTGTCGCTGGATTATAAGCTAGTGTGCGAGGGTGAAGGACGATAACTGGCACCACAGACAGGAGTCAGCCAGGTGGTACATTCCTTTGCAAACCTGGAAAAAAAATACCGACTGCTCTGGACCGAGTTCTCTGGTATTACAGCGAGTATCGCTTAGTGATTATTATGTTTGGTAGGTTCTATCGTGACGGAACTAGTGTACAGGTAATCTTGGAGGTGGCGGTGAATAACGAGTTATTAACTACTCGTATATCTTTTTTTTTAATTGACACTCAATCTGTATCTACTGTACGTTTCTAGAGCGAGATAATAGTCGGTAGTTTTCTCACCTGCAGTGAGATAAGTGATTACCGACCGGCTATCTTATCGCCTGTTCTACTTCATAATAGTGTATAAATTATCACTGATAATGAGATACTATTGGAACCTAGTTATTAAAAAGTATATTAAAATCGGTTAAATCCAATACTACAAATACTCAGTTATTTTCATCAGACGAAGATTAGAAGGTACCGTACGGTTGCTCGCTATTAACCTACTAATCTCGAATTCATATTACTTTAAAGCAACTAAAGAGATATGATTTGCTTATTAAGTAGTAACTTAATATATTATGCCACGGATCGTATTAAAGGATACGGTTACATTTCATACAAGATCACTTCATGGATATATGGACATAACCTTGTAACTTGAATAGCACTTAATTACTTAACTGCAATTCTATCGTGGTTCCATTTTCATTTAAACGGTTATGTAATAGAATAGAAGATAAAAATCAAAAGAGGTGAAGAAAATTTCGAAAACGTAGTATTAATAGTTTCTTAAAAATATAACTTATGCATATCTAAGTGATTTAAACTCGCCCTTTTAACCTTTAGATTAATACAGGATAGCGATAATCACCATTCAATCGATCTATCCTCGAGAGTGGAGAGAACCCCGTTTTACTTTATTCAGGTTTAAGAGTTCCTTGAGAAAGGCCTATGTCCAGCTGTGGACTGCCGTGGATCAATGATGGTATTTATTCGACGATGGAACGACAAAAGCGCTAAGTTCTTCTGATGATAAATGGCTATTCTTTAACAAAGAAGCGCTAGGTACGATGATATCGCCTTGAATAGGTCCACGCCTTGTCGTGGTGGTGGGCTCTGTAGCCGTGGCTTGGTCACCCACGGTGAAGATAAGTTGAACCACTCTTGAACCAACCTTGTAAGTGTTAAGTGACAACACGTCTTAATAGGTCATACTATGATATATTATACTAAGCGATACGCTAGAGAAATCTTGTAATTTATTTCATCATCTTCAGCCGATAGATTTCCACTGCTGGACATAGGCTTCCGCCAAAGATATCCAAATCGATCGGTCTCGCGTTGCTCGCATCCAGTGGATTCCCGCGATTCTCACCAGATCGTCGGTCAACCTTTCTTTATTGATCACTTACCATTAGGTGAACGTCTGGCTAAAAAATTATCAACATGCTAACACCTGATATTTATTTCTCTTAGTATGAAGTAGCAATGAGTTCGCGGACGATATATTAGAATCCGTCCAGAATAATCTGGTCACAACAAATAAGAGCTATGACTGGCGGCTGATTTACAATATAAAGCCAGCCGGAATGGTTAGAAACAATCACATCCATCCAAACTCCACAGCATTTGGCTCCGGAATCGAGCCAAGGACCTGCGGTCTATAATAATAGTTCTTATCCGTTTCGCCACGGAGGCACTAAAAACGTCAGTCCTGGAATAGCGCCACATGAATTTCCTCGTAGCTTTTTACGAGCTGTATAGATTGTATGCAAATTTTGGAAACCAAGTTTCATGTAGTGACGCATTTAGCTTAGCTCATCGCTTTTTTTTTAATCCGCAGTCGTAAAACTTGCACGACCAGGAATTTCACATGAACGTTTCATTGTAACGGATTCTTTTTACTAGCTCGAATAAACAGTTGTGCATGTTGGTGTATGATGAATTTTGATGCTATCCTCACATCCAAAAAGAAGGGTGTCATAGGTTCATATAACCTTCATGGACGTCTACCGGCTGATAATAATGATGATAATTTTATAAAAGGAGATAGCATTTTTCGAGATCTGCAAAGAGGGCCAATATATGTTACCAAGGTTGGTCCTGGAGAGCAAAATTCTCGGAAAGCGTACTCTTAGTAGGCCACAGTATAAGTGGAGTATGTAAAGACTTAAGTATCATCAGTTGAATAACTGAAGATCTGATTAGTGTACACAATTTATCAGCCAACTTTCAATTCGAAGAAGTTTCTCATGCTGATGATGATGATAACTTCAATATCAAATTAGATGTAATTTTACATGGATTGTCACACAATCAAGAAGACCAGATAAGATCGGTAAGGCCGCATGCTGTTAGAACTACAAAGGCTGTTAATGCTGTTAAAGCCAGATTTAGTCGAAACCCCATTAGGAAGCAAAAAATCTTATTACGAGAATTGAAGATTCCCGCTATGACTCTGTCGCGTATTATAAAACAAGATCTGAAGCTTGGTGTTCTGTGCTTATCGTCGATATACAGGACATGCTCTAAATCCATCTTTACAATTAAAGAGAGTGGATCAAATCAAACGCCTTCTATCAAGATACAACAGGCAGGTGAAAGGAACAAAAATATACTCTTTACCGATGAAAACATTTTCACGATTGAAGAACACTACAATAAGCAAAATGATAAAGTGTACGCTCACAGTTCTGAAGAAGCTGCTCAAGTGGTCGGAAAAGTACAAAGTGATCATCATCCTGCGTCAGTGATGGTATAGTAGGGCGTGTCTTATCAAGGAGTCACAAAACTACATTTTTGTGAAAAAGGAGTGAAAACTTCAGCCAGTGTATCAAGATAGTCTTCGATCATATTGTGAAACCTCTCAGTAATACACTCTTTATATATTAAATATACCGTGGACTTTCCAGCAGGACTCTGCACCTGGTCACAAGGCACGAACTACCCAAGCCCGGCTGGAAAGCAACGTTCCGGACTTTATAAGAGCTGAAGACAGGCCCTCATCTGGCCCAGACCTCAATCCTTTAGACTTTAAATTATGGTCAGTTTTAGAGGATATGGCCTGCTGCTGCTCTAAACAACACGGCGACATTGAGTCTCTTAAAAAATCTTTGGATCAAGCAGCAAGCAGTGGCGGTGGTGGAAATTTCCCTTGGAAACAGTGCGTAAATACATAGCTTCATGGCCAAACAGATTAAATGCTTGTATAAAAGCCAAAGGTGGCCATTTCGAATAGTATATATGTTTTTATTATTTGCGGAGACTAACAAATATGTAGGTAATAAATTTTAATAATATTACATAACTTCATTAAAAAAAATGCATTTTCACTTGTAACAGAACTTATGGCCGGACTAGGTATATCAGCGACGCCTACTGGGGTTACGTAAATAGTATACTGATAGTGGCAGATACACCGATAAAGTTAAAACAGTTAACTTCCTCCTCCTCAAATCGTAGTCCTCATATCTGATGATCGCGAGTACCACCACACATCACTCTTGTCCTCATGATGTTTCGCCACCTCGTCCTAACTCCAACTTGTAGACTGTGGAGTTGAGTGTGTTATGGATTTGGTCAGACCAACGATTTGGGTTGCGGCCCCGCGGCCTCTTTCCATCCACTTTGCACGTTACCACAAGTTTTTCAAGGTTGTCTCCATCTTTCGTGGCAATGTGTTCGAAGTACTCTAAGATTCCCTTGGGGAAGATAGAAGAAAGCCTTGTTTTTATTTTCGCTCAGCTAGTATCGATGCGTTGGTCCGAAATGCAGTCCATGGGTTACGGAGCATTTTTCTCCAACACTACATTTCGAAAGCATCAATCTGAACTTATCTAAACTGATCTTAGGATATGATCTTCGTATTCAGCAATATATTCCTGTCTCTCCAAGTTTTCTGTAGCTGAAATATAGCACTCTTGGCCATACCAATTCTTCCGCGTATGTTTTGTTCACAGGAGCCGGTTACTTATATAAACATTATTACAAAGTATAGTATATGCAATATGTAGTTTAAGATGAATCTTATAACTAATAACTTACTAAGGTGCTAGACAGAAGATACAGCTGAAGAGAAACAAGTCTATTTTTTAGGAGTAGATATAGATTTATCAGACGAGTAGTATTCATAAGTAAAAAGTTTTATTAAAGGTACGGGAACGGATCTTCTTACTAGACATTGTCCCATCTTTACTTGGGGTCGGCCCTCCTGGTCATTCTTCTAAATCTATCTCTATTTTGAGTCATAGCCTCTGTCAATTTGTTATTCTTTAGATCTTTATTATTCATCGTCAACCAAGTAGTCGGGATCTCCCAGGGCCTCTCTTTTTAGTTTCGTTATCCAGCGCTACCCTAACCATATGCGTTGTTGGTCTTCGCATAACATGGCCGTATCAGCGCAGGCGTCTCTTTACCATTGTCTCTTGAACCTGTTTTACTTTAAAGGAACCTCTGACATGTATGTTCTTCACTCTGTCTTCTAGGGTAACTCCTCCTGCCCACCTCAGCATACGCATTTCTGCCACATGCATTCTTTGCTCTTGTGTCTTGGTTGTAGGCCAGCCCTCTGAACCATAGAGCACCGTAAGTCTTTTTGCAGTCTTATAGAGCATCCCTTTAACCCTAACGGCCATTTATTTATCGCACAGTGTTCCGGAAAGCAATCGCCATTTTTGCCACCCAAGATTAATCGATGGATGACGTCTGCTTCGTTTCTTCCATCAACACTGATAATGGAGCCTAAGTATTTAAATTTATCGGCTCTTGCGGCGACTACTTAAACGACATAACATATTGAGTCTCGTTACCTCAGTAATTACACTGGCTACAGCGCCCTTCAAACCCGAACACGGTAACGTTTGCACCCTACTGTTTGTCGGCTACAACGAGCGCTGCGGTGTTACCTACTTAGACCATAATTTTTGACAATTTACATACATTATTGTTGACATAGTTAATAAACAATTTTTTTTGTTAAAAAATCTCAGAAATTATAATAAATTCCCCCAAAAAGTTGTTTTAACCCAGCTATTACATTAACCTTTATATTTATTAATTTTTTTAATATTTAGTTAAAATCTATTAAGTAAAATTGTATCACCTCATTATATGGTAAAATAAACCGTTGACCTTAGAACTGGAAACATTTCTCACTTTACAAATTAAAAATCAATGTTATCACATTTAAAATAAGTAAATTATTCAATTAAGATAATAAATATTAATTAAAACAAAAATTCTGTGCTCATTAACAATTTATTACATTGAATTTCTTTTTATGTTAAAAAATATCTATAACAAACCTTGCGAATCAGAATGTCACTATTCTTAATAATGTTTAATTAAGTATTCACTTAAAAGTTCAAGGATACTATTATAATTTTTTTTTAAAGACAAAAGTCTTAAAAAATCGTCTTGAGAACTTGTTACCTATTAGGTGTTCCCGCCCGCTTTGTTGGTCGTAACATCCCCGTTTCCCTTTGGGGAAGAAATTTTGGTAAATCCATTCTCAGTAGACTAGAAGAATCTTTACCAAATGTTTGAGTGTTTACGTCTAATAGTTTCGGATATCTCGTGACGAGTTAATGGATCTCTAGAAATCTCCTGTACATATTCAACATGTTCCCGACATTAATATCTTTTTATGACTTAAGTTAGATACTTAAATGTAAATAAGTAAATGTGGAAATTAACTCTAATAACCTATGTTAAAAAACGTTACATCTTTTTTCATTTGTTCAGGACGGACGAACAAGGTATCGCGATGAAAGTGTATCAAGGCATCATGATGGTCCTGGAGATCCTCGTCCTCGTCATCAAGATGAATATCACCTGGACGCTGGCAATCTACGAGTTCTTCTTCCCACCGGAACCGAAGAAAGTCAAGGGAGAGATAATACTTGTATGTTTTTATAATTGAAACTTCTTTAGATACGGTGATTAGATTTTGTGAAACGAAAAAGCGTAACGAAATGGAGACAATTGTAAAGAGTAGAATGAGATGAAACGCGTTTCTATAGTTTCTTTATGCTTCATCTCCTCTTTGTGGTCTACGGTCCGCAGCGCGTCCATTTTCCTACAGCATTTATGGAAACCTCTACATAAAGAGTTGAACCCTCGATTTGTGAAAGCATTTATCTCCCTCTGCCTGTCTCTCTATCGTTCTTTCTTATTTCGATCAATAAGAAAAATATCGACCAATCGCTCCTCTCTCTCTCTCTGTATCTTTCTGTTTACCACCTCTATACTCCAAGTATATTCATCTTCTCTTATAAATTAACCAGATCACTAATTTTCACGTTTACTTCGTTTAAACCCACATTTGTTATTATTTACACAAATGTGGTAGCACCCCATTATTGTGTGTTGGTATTCGTACGTCACTTACCATCCGTTTCTCGTATAAAATGTATAATGTGAACTTATTTAGATCACGGGCGCTGGTCACGGGATGGGTCGCGAAATGGCCCTCCGCTTCGGCAGACTCGGCGGAGTGATCGTGTGCGTGGACATCAACCCGGCGGGGAACAAGGACACCGTCGACCTGATCAAGGCGAAAGAGGGAAAGGCGCATGCTTACCAGTAAGCGAAGTCTTCTCTTAATAACCAGCAATCCTCAATATCATATATTGATGGATGAAAGCCCAGGTTTCTACACCGATAGGCTTTTTCATAATTAAGTTTGATTTTGTATATTCGTTGGCTCCCCTCAAAGTTAATCACATGCTGATCTAGTCGATTTGAAAACCTTTGGGAGAGACCTATGTCCAGCAGTGAATGTTTATTGGCTGATGATGATGATGATAATGTGTATTTGTTTGTGAATTATTTTCAGTAGTTCAACGTCAAAATTGTAACGAGTTGTACCGCTCGATAGTTTCTTTGTACCCATCAACCGTGTGAACAGGTGTGATGTCACGGACCGCAATGCGATCAATGAACTCACCGAGAAGATCCGGCGCGAGGTCGGCGAGGTTACGATCCTTATCAACAACGCCGGCATCATGCCGTGCAAGCCCCTGATGCAGACCAGCGATAAGGAGATACGAACCGTGTTCGAAGTCAACGTGCTGGCTCAGCTTTGGGTGAGTAGTACACAATTTAATTTTACATATACATTACCTTTTATTACCGGATGAACAGTAGTGTGACCTCATGGTCTTCTGCTGTTCGTCCATCTGTCTGATGAATAGTGGTTGTCCCCATGGTGACACTACTATCCGATAAACACGGCGAAGATAAGAGAAGGCCTGCGTACCTAACTTTCTGTTTCCCTTTAAATATCCTTCCTAAAATTTTCAAAAATTACAGCTCATCCAGGCGTTTCTCCCACGCATGATGGAGACCAACCACGGGCACATCGTGGCGATGTCGTCGATGGCTGGTGTAGTGGGCCTGCGCAATCTAGTGCCGTACTGTGGCACTAAGTTCGCTGTGCGCGGTCTGATGGAGGCTTTGCATGAGGAGCTCCGCGAAGATCCGCGCGACTTTAGCGGGGTGAGTCTGATGAAACAGAAGATAAAACAAGTCGTCATAATTTAAATGTCTGACATTGTTAATTAGAATATTTACACGACATCATATTGCTGGTGTTGACTTAACAGTCAATTCAGTATTTACAGTCTCCTTTGAATAGAAAAATGGGTTTGGCAGGATAGCGTAAAAAACTTCTTTTCCATCAGATCAAACTGACCGTGATTTGTCCTTACATCGTGGATACGGGCCTGTGTAAGAACCCTAAGATCAAGTTCCCATCGCTGATGAAAATCCTGACGCCTCAGGAGGCGGCCGACAACATCGTGGATGCAGTCAGACGGAACTATTACGAGATCACCATCCCCAGCTCCCTTTACTACATTAATCAGGTGATGATATTTTTAATTTGAATAACATTGATGCTGAAGAGTGTTCATCCAAAATACTCTGACTCTTATACCTTGACAGCCGGAACAAATCAATACTTTAACGGATTTATATATACAATGCGATTGTAGTAAAAAAACATATGATGCCGGAAACGAATTAGGGACCTTCTTGTTAAAAGGCAAGATGTTAGTCACTGCACCAAAGGAAGCAGTTAAATTAAAATATATTAATTGTTACAGATTTGCCGAGCCTTGCCGCGTGCGATTCCTTTACATCTGAAGGATTTCCTTGATTCAGGACTCGAGGCCCAGTAGTTTTTTTAAAAAAAATTCAAATAGAATTGAACTTCCAAATACTATCAATTTGTAACGTCTAATTAATTACGTTTGTTTCATAATTATTAGTACCGGATACGCATGCGCACGATTAACAAATGGCGGAAATCGTCAAATTCAACTTTGGAAATATAAAAGAAATGATTCATGTTAAAGTACATCCGACATATTTAATGAGGTTATATTTGTGAATTACTATAGAAGGTTATTTTTTTTAATTAATCACAATTTACAGACTGCTGTTAATACTTAGAAACAGCGCTTTAATGTTCCCACTGCTGGGATTCAAAGTCCTCTTTCTCATAGAAGGAGTGACAGAGAGTCAATATCATGTTTTGACCCCACTGGCCAAATGTGCGTTTATGGATTTTTTGAACATATCGGTTTCCTCACAATGTTTTTCTTCACCGGAAATTCAAGTCCAGTGGGGATCGAACCCGCTACCTAGCCTGATCTATCACGGTTTTAATACTTACTACGGGTTAACAAACTTAATCAGATAAAATCGAAAAAATTGCCCGCTCAAAAATGGTGACGCTGAAGCTTTTTTTTAAAAAAATTGTACAGAACGATATATCGAATTTAATGCCTAATGTAAAATATATAATAAGTGTTAGAATAAAGTATAATTATTATATAATATAAAATAATAGGTTTCATTTTGATAACAGTTTCGGGTGGGGAAATAACAGATTAATATTTCTGTTGTGATAGTATGGCCGAATTTAATATTTAATACACCAAAAAAAAGAAAAAATATGAACTATATAGTTGTAAAACATTAAAAGGTTATTTTCTAATATGGCAATAAAAAGTGAA
Organism: Ornithoptera priamus; assembly: GCA_029034505.1. Taxonomy (NCBI): domain Eukaryota; kingdom Metazoa; phylum Arthropoda; class Insecta; order Lepidoptera; family Papilionidae; genus Ornithoptera; species Ornithoptera priamus. The sequence goes on along the minus strand of JARDWD010000527.1, from coordinate 1,689,824 downwards.
TATTAAAAAAATTTACTGCATTCATATAAATTATTAATACACATCAATAATATTGAGTTTAAAAATGTAGGAACTTGCTATATGTGATGTAAAATTCATACCACCATTGCTAATGTATTTAAATTTAACGAATAACATAAATTTTATTAATATTATATTTTCGTCATGTCAATTAGCAAATTTTTCGTCCACTGGCAACATCGATTTAATATTGCTTTTGACATATTAAATTTAGGCGGGGAAAAAGGTTGATATAGATTAATTGTTTTTTTAATGTGATGTATTCACTATAGTAAATGTGCATTTCAAATTAAGGAGATCTATAAATTTTTTAATATATATATATAAAAATTTAAATGAAATCTCCATTACTTTGTGATATGGTATGTTATAATGTGCCATTAATGTTTATTACTACAAATTTACACTTTTTTAAACCGTTCACACACCGTCGGCGGATATCTCTTTAAATGTCGTGATTTTGATAGTTTAAGTTTATTTGTATATAAATAAGAAAAAAAATAAATTATGAATTTTAACATAGTTTTATTTATCTTTATAACAAATTTAACAACGGAAGTTAATTCATGCCTCTGCTGCAAGGGACTCCTTTTTATATAGGAAGCTGTTGGATTGTAAAATGGGAAATAAATTATCCTATAGAGAGGTTAGATAAAAAAAAAAATGAATGGTTTTATGTAATTTTGTGCATATGTTAATTTGTTAGCATCTATGGAAATAAATAAATTTAATTTAATTATATTTTTTCATTTCATCATTATGTAACTTATATGTATTGTGGAGAAGAAGAATAGGAGAAGAAAGAAATAAGAACATAATACAGTCTTCTTGGGTAAATTCCTATTAAGTCTATAAAATGCAGACAAAATCTTTTCTCTTAAAATACCCTTATAATAAGAAAAGATTTTTATAAAATTTATTTTGTAGAAACGGATGAGGAAGAAAATTGCGAAAAAATTAGAAAGTTCCGCATTAAGAGGAAGAGGAATCCCAATGAAATCTATCTATACACAAACCACGAAATAGTATCTAATGGTATTAAAGGATAAAATGTACCAAAAAAATGGACGATGATTTTCAAAACCACTGGACTGATCATCATGAAAAATGTTCATTTCAGGTAATCAAATGTTTTATAATTCCATTTATTTCATTTACGTCTGATGTACTTGAAAATTCTTGTGATGCTCTCGAAGAGATTTGAAATCAATGCGGCTCTGTAGCATAAAAACTTCTGTTGTCTATGGCATTCAATGTATAAAATATGTACTATACATATAAATATATACAGACATACCAATAAACATAGACTTATAAAAAAATATTTGCACGAATTGGCAAAAAATATTTTTTTGATATAATTTTTTTGGATAGTAAAAAGAAAATATATATCAGAATATATAATAACAACAATTTTATGAAATATAGGTTTCAAAAAACAAAACACATGATACGATTTTCATTATATTTATTTTGATTATACAATTTCCGTTGTAAATATATAATTTATAATCATAAGCTATAATTTATTCACAAACTCTACGATATTTCGCAATTACATATTTTGTCTATGTTTTCATGACATTCTACCGTAACATTTAGTAGCAATATTTTACTACTTAATATTTTACTATAAAGAAGTATCTATATGTTAAAAGCAATGCTTAAAAAAAAAATAATCTTAAAATAACTTGAGCGATTCGATTGGTATATACACTGTAAAAAATATTTAAATGCATTGAAGATTTAACCTAGAATTGCTATTTCCTACTGTCTTACTACTCTATAAGTGACTTCGTGTTGCAGTGAGGCTCTCATTTGTTTTTGATGATGACTACCCACTTAACCGAATCATGGCTGCTTGCTGCATATGAGAGATTTTCCGTGAGATAGACATAAAGAGAACCGAAGAGCAAACATCTTACAAATAGCTACATTGATGATCTCTGATGATGTGGATGCTGTTAGTCTTATGGACAACTTTACAACTTCAACGGCATCAGAGACCAGAGAAAATAATTGCACAGATAGATGAGGAATCAATTGAAAGAAACACATTTATAGACGTAGACATATTATTAATTTTAGCAATAGACAGGTTGCAGTATCAGGAGAGCTAACGACTGTAGAAGCAGTGCTGGTGGGCTGTCAAGCAATTTAGCAAGTGAGGCAGAAGAGCTGGTGGAAGTTAAAGAAAGTGGTTGACACTAATTCTAACACTGCAGATATGTCTATTTAAATTGCCCTTAAAACCAAATCATAGTATTTTTTGCATAGTAATATTAGCAAACCATAACAGATGACTAAAGTAAAACATACATAAAAGAATCGACCAACCCTTGTTAATCCCCTCCAACGGGTTCTCGCCTTGTCGTGGCGGAGGGGCTTAGTAACTGTGGTCCGGTACACGGTGAAGCCAAGTGGAACCCATCCGGCCGGCCCGCGGCGAAGGGCTGGCCGAAGCGGCCGCTCCCGGTTCGAGCACCGGTTGGGATAACAGGAGCTCACCGGAGCGGCCGGGGCCGCAGGGGCGGCACATGTGCTGCCCAGCGGCCGGCTGCAGGAGCGGTTTCATACCGCCCCTCGCAGCCGAGGTGGGGTCGCGGAGGGACTACCCTCTGCGGCCAACCGGTGTCGCACCGGCGATGCGGCGGCGGTGGGGCCGCGGGGAAGAGGTTTCGGTATTGCGATGCGCCGTTCTCCCTATCCTCCGCGGCCGTTAACAGGTAGCGGCGGGCTGCTGTCTCTCTGCCGCGGGGAGCCGGGAGGGTTTTCTCCCGTGGCTCCCCTGGCCTCCTGGGCGACAGCTTCGGGGGAACCGGTCGCCCGCACATGCATGAGTCGAGGAGGGCGCGCTGCATGTTCCAGCGCCCTGGGAGGGTTCATCCCTCCCCGAGGTGGGGCCGCGCAAGCGGCCAGCGCCGGCAGGGTCGCGGTTGTGTGCGTACCCGCGTTCGTGACCTCACCATCGTGGCGATGAGGAGGAACATCGTGGGGGATTTAGTCGGTGCAAGTCCGACATAACTCGTCCTTGCCCCCGCGAGGACGAGTATGCGTAGGCATTTCCCCCACGTTAAACAAAAAAAAAAAAAAAAAAAAAAAAAAAAACCCTTGTTAATAAATAACTCGTATTAATAAAGTTAACTTTTTATATGGTAAAATAGTAAAAAAAAACTAAAGCCAAGCGAATTTATAACAATAAATATTGTATATAAAGTGACCGTAGGTGGATACAGGTTTAAACAAAGCAAAGATATTTCCGGTTATTTTGAAAAAAAAAAAAGTTTTTTGTTCTTGTTGCCTTCGGTGGGAGCTTATGTGAATAATTAAAAACACTGAGAAATAATAAAGAAGAAAATGTAAATGTTGAAATGTACATCATTATTACCACATTAAAATATATACTATAATTCTAACATTTCCGTCTGGGGATGATATTTACGCGATCCGATTTTAAAATCTGATATTTGCTTCCAAGTGACCAGATGCCTGTACAAAAAACTCGTGGACATATTATAAAATTTTAATAAAAAACATTATCTTTTGTGAAGTTTATCCTTAAAAATGAGGATTTTTATCTTTTTTCTTTTCAGTAAATATACATTGCTTCGATGAAAACTTTTCTCATCAAAATCCACTCATTATGTTTTACGGAGTCCTACAATTTCCTGCACGATCATTATTTCCAAACTCGTAGATTGTTAAAGTTAAAAAAAAAACTTTTTTGCTTTCATTAACGATAATCCAGCTGTAAATTAACGAACAAACTTTTTAATTTAGTCCAATTGAAGTTCTTGGTGGATTGACCTTTTCTAAAACAAGCAAAAATTTGGCAAACTCTCTTTTCGGAAGTTTCTTTAGCTGCGGTACTAAATACGATAAAAAAATCATGGCCAGATCTGAAAAGTAGATATAAAGAACTACAATATCCCGTTTTTTTTTTGTTTGCAACACGATTATTTTTCTCCTAGTTACAGCCTGTTGAAAATCACCCAAAAATTTGAAATTTTTTGTATTCCTTTGATTTTATTAATGTTCAAGGTACTGATGATAATTTTTAAATCCAAAAAACTAACAGGTATTTCCGTTTTTATAATGAATTTTGCTCTTTATGTTTGATTATTGAAAGTACGTCAAAAAAATTTGAAATCTGGTTTCTCGGTCCATTATTAAAAAAACTAGGCGCTCTTGGTGTTTAGTTTTGTGAATACAATTTATACCTATAGAATATATAGAGAATATTAATAATGTGAAATATTAACCGGTTTTTCAAAATCTTATGAAAATGAATATTTTGCTCTTGGGATTTCGTTTTACATTATGTTCATTATGTAATTTGCTTTAACAATGGACAAAACCACAAAAAAACCACAATTTTATGATAGTTTAATAGTTTGAAACACTAATTACTAAGCATAAAAATTCCATAAAATTCACATAAATTAACTTAAAACATAAATAAATCGAAACTATATTGTAGTTTTAAGTCTTTGTTAATAATATAGTAATATGTAATTTATATTCGTCTGTGAGTACTAAATAGTAGTGTAGGGAAAAGAAAGGGGTGCATTAAAGTACGATGTAGAGAACCCATGAGGTGGACCGGTCGGAGAAAAGCAGCAGTTAGACAGGAGAGGAGGCGCGTAGTGAAATGGGTCACTAATACTTAATGACCATGACTAGTCTATCAAGACAATAACGATTCAGAAGAAGATGAGTATTTAAACTAATATTAGTAAGATCTGAATGATGAAATATATAAATATAAAAAGAAGTACTGTAATAACAGATCAGGTGCGTAGCTCCGTGTTGGGCACCACTGTAGGAATCTTTGTGGTGGGGTGCGGGGTCTTTAGTAAATGACAACGCACTGAGCAAATATCAGCACTAAATTCATCATGATCAGAGCAATTCGAAGTATAGTACTAAGTACAACAGTATTACGAAATCCAGAGAGATCCAGTTAATGGATACATTTGTATACTTCGTGATAGGCTGGTACTATCTCTATTCTTGGTATTACTAAGATCCGGATAAATACATTTGTATACTCCGTAATGGCTTATTCAGCTAAGCTAACGTATACAAAGATGTACGATCCTTATAAAGATTTACGTCATAATAAACAATAGCGGGATCTATTGTTCACGGTGGCGCTATCTGTTGGGATGCTTGAAAACTTCTTGTTACAATATTTAAATGCTTTCTGTGTTAAAAAAAAAACTAAATAAATTTCATCCTTTGCTTACGGTAATGACACGGGGGTCCACCATATTTGGTGGCTTAAGCCAATCCAATGTTCCTAGATTTTATGTTGTCATATCGCACAGACTGTAAATAATAACATATATTTTAAAAAATCGTGAGCATAACACCCTAAATAGATTTCTAATGATATTTAAATTACAGAAAATCCATAAATATCACCATGAGCCGGTAGAGCAGTTGGACGTAATAAGCCTTAACCCAAAGATTGCCACATCGATTTTTACACATCCAGCAGCTTCCCACGACCTTCACCAAATCGCCGGTTAATCTAGTGGAGAACCTTAAATTATAGCAATTATCTTAAATAAAAAAAAAAAAAATTAAAACGGCTACAATAACAATTATAATATATTGTGGGAACGTCACCATTATATTTAAACTAACTATTTCCTGGCAGATGTGCTAGCCGTAATGTTAAAATAGATTTGAAATTTGTCTGAAATATTCCTCGAGAACAACCGCAACCGCGAGTAACGTTCTATACCAACCGTAACTATAGTAACCGCGTAAATAATACGAAATGAAAATGTTTGTAAAAGTTAATTTTATAAATAAAATGTTGAAGGATCTACGAAATTAAAAAAATATATCGCCTATCTACAAATCATACCGCGTCGAACACTCATGTTCTCGTGTTGATACGTTCACTAGTTTTCACGTGATTGGCGAAAAAAGGAATACGTTTTTATTATATATATACATATATATATATATATCTTGCTGAGGATCGAATTGGTTTTTTTAATATGACGCCCAACTTTAGTTTGAAGAGGGCATCTAATGGTGATGTTGATAATTATGTACGTAATATAATAAAACAATTGTAAATTTTCTCATTAATTAAAATAGCTTATATAGTACAAAATGTGAGAATTAAACAGTTTATATATAAATAGATAAATTTTCTATTTAAACTAAATTATTAGAAATTAATTTGATCTATTTAAATGTGAACGCATCTGGAAGCCATTTTGTTTGGAGGTATCATAGTGATGTATGTTAATGTTCATGTTGTTCTTAATCGGTGGGAAAAACTTTTTTAAGGTTTTACCGAATGTCGTATTATAGTTTTTTTTTTAATATGAGTTGTTAAGAATTAATTAATATTTTATTGTTTTTTAATTGTGCTAATTTTTATTTTTGATACGGTCTTTGTTCGCGGTTGTTTTTATATTCCATTACTCTTGATAAAAAAATAAGTGTCTGGAATATTAAATTAACCGATATTACTTTATTTATATGAATCGATACTCGATGCTTGTAACAAAACGAGTTATTTAATATTTTTATCTCTGTTCCGGGTTAATTTTTGGTGGGCCGATTTTTATAGATTTTTCACTGACATATCGCTGGAATTGAAAAATTTGCGCAAAATTAACATAACTACTAAAAGCACTAAGACTTACTTAGGATTAAATTCTGTCATGTATTACACAGTTTAATGAGTTATTGTGAAACTTTTTTGGTACATAAAATATAATTATTAATTATAAATAACAACGAAAAGCAACCTCCGCCAAGTACAACTAATAGACAATAAAATTAATCAGTTCTTAAATTATAACCGCCATCTGAATTGAATATTATAACAATATCTTAATAACATAACCTCAAAATCTTCTTATCTTGTCGCAGTAGCTGTAATCGTCATACATAATTTCTCATTTCCGTTTAAACTTAAATAATTAGCATTGCTTATGCGTTAGTTCTCAACTGATCCCTAAACGTTACTAGATTTCTTTAACACATTGCTTAGCGGCACGAGAATATATTAATTTACTACGCCGTAGTTAGAATATATCGACGTCTTTAAGATGCTGGTAGTTGCGGTCCCAGTAGCCGCCGTTGTACAGCCAGTCCTGCTGCTTCGTATACGGGTTCGTACCTTGGCTGAACCATCTGGAAACGACATATTATTAGTATTTTAAATGATTTCTTTAGAATATGTCCGGTGTGAACGGTTGCCCGACATGAGGTTCGACAATCTGGTAAAGGTTGCGGGAAACAGAGATGCGGGAAACATTTGTCCTCTCTCGATCGCGCTCCACAAAAACACGGAACCCAAGCCAACGTCGCCTGCTCATAGGGCATTATGCTAATCAACAAACGCGGCTCTGGCTCCCACCAACCCGCATTGGCCCAGCGTGGTGGGCAATGGCCCAAATCCTCCATATGAACTTTTACGGACGACGAGTCCTAATGCCCGGCAATGCCGGAGACCATGCTGACTGCAGCGCTGTACCGATCGATGTGGAGATTTTTGGGGGACGCCAATGTCCAGCAGTGGACGCCTATCGGATGATGATGATGACTACATACTTATAGATGATCCTATAAAAACAAGTGATTGCCAATTGCTTGCGTACCTGGGTTGCCAGCCGTCGGCGCTTTTCTTGAGCAGCTTCCTCGCGGTGCGCTGTTTTTCCTCGAGGCGCGTCTTCTCAGCGGCGGCTGCGTCGATATCCCCCTGCTCCAGCAGCCGCACGTCCGGGCGTAGCCGGCTGTCGGTGGGGCACAGCTGACCCTTCATGTCCCGCTCCAGCTCGTTCAGGGACATCGCGAACTCCGTGAACTGATAGTACTGTAAGCGGTGCGATTTATTATAACAAAGATTCATACGTGGAGAAAAATTGTACAACTTTAGTTGTGACGCCGGAAGTAAGAAGCTTTTTTAAAGGTTAATATTGTTTTAAAAAACAACTGTTATTGTGCTATGACTACATGTTATTGTATAAAAAAAACAACATCTGATTACCATAGTACTTATACTAACTACAGCGCAATTAAAACCGGAACACAGTAATGTTTGCACACTACTGTTGGGCGGCTGCAATAGGTTTTGCTACTACCTAGATGGTCTCCGACAACAGAGACTTACCACCAGTAAGGGTTCCCACACTTAGGGTAGGGTATGTGTTAAAGTGGATAATTGTAAAAAAAGAATTTCTGAGAACATCATTAATAATTACTAAAATTAAACAAAGTACAAATTGGAAAGGTCACTCAAAACTTGTTAATTGTTCAAGTGAAAGGGATCGTTCTTTAAGTTATTAAAGTTCCGGTAATTGGAACCATGAAGTGATACGTTGTGACGTGTTCTGTGAGGAGGGTTACCTGTGCGCTGTTGCTGGGCCGCGGCCTCGCCTCCCACAGCGTGCTGGAGTCCGGGATGTCCACGTTGTACGACTCGTCCGGTTTAGGTATATCTTCAGAATTCTCCGCCTCCTCCGTCTGCGCGTGTGTGACCATAGTTGTGATGTTATTACGCGGGGTGTACATATCGCTACAGATTATTTTACATACCTAGCCAGATACACAGAAGTTCAATACTTTCTGCGAAGCAAAGAATAGAAAAGAAGTAGAATTTAACTTTTTGGATTATTTTAAGTATACAGCTATTTGGATAGAAAGAAGCATTTTCTCTTGTCGTTTAGGGATGGTGACAGTACCGGTTCTAGTACTACTAGCACCCTGAGCGAAATTTCTACGGCAATTGCTGCAGAAGAGCTTGCGGCGCCTATTTATGTCCGGCACCTCTGTCAGTTCCCCCCTACCGCCGCTACTGAGATTATTATAGTTTTTTTTAAGGACTAGACTAATTTGCGACAAAAGTCGAATGCTGTTGATTATTAAAAAATTATTATAAGTATGAATGACGCATGAGAATTAATGAGAAAAAAGAAAACAAAATGAAAAGTTCTTAACTCACATCTTGTATGGACATAGAGCGTAGGGCTCCCACTTTGAAGCTGTTGAGCTTCGCGAGCACCTTTTTGGGAGTGTGCGCATGCGCGGGCGCGGGCTCGTCGCCGCGCTCGCGCGCCCACTGCTCGTGCGCCGCCGCGCTGCAGCATTTGATGTACTCCGTCCACTTGCCGTAGAGGAAACAAAGCTTCTTCTTACTGCGAGGAAGTAGGAAACACATTATTACACCACCAATTTTCATACCAAAATAATCGCATTAAATGTGCCGCGGAACAGCAACGACACCGTCACACAAACCAGACTTGCCTTACTAAGCAATGAAAAGAGCTAGAACAAAGAAAACTTTATTGGTAAATCTTCACACAGTGACTCAACATACAAAGGATAAGGGATGAAAAAAATCGTATTATATTGTAGCTTTAATAATGTAGTCGTGTAGTATTTTAGCTTGTTTAAATATCAAGCACTGCTCCTGACGACGGTTGCGACAATACAGATTTGTATAAATAGAACATAGATAAACACAGAGTTATTCAACATGAGATCACCACTTTGATTGTTAAAAAGAAAAAACTAGTCTCGTCGTCGATAATTTAGTATATCACACAGTACTTACTTGGCATCAGTGATGAAGCCGTCGACCCGGTGCAAGTCGCGGTTGTTGAAGCCGGCGGGCTTGAACACGAGGCTGGCGGTGAGGCCGGCGCCGCCGTGGCACGTCACCTCCATAGCGCCGTACTGCTCGATCCAGAGCTTGCCCACTATCACGTTATGCACGCAGCAGTTCACGTTACTCCAAGTGTACGCCTCGCCCCACCTGATAAGTAACACACGGTCAAATCAGTTTCAATTCATATCATCTCGATAGATTACCAGTTAATCGTACTAGTTTCTTTATCCATTATTGCCTAACATTTGCTCATCTTGTCGCATTGTAGTATAAAGTTACCTTGGCAACTCGACAGTAACGTGTCCCTTGGGCTGTATCTCAACGCTCTTCCCGCAGAACTTGAGCTTGGGATGGACTGATCCGTGGAACACGAAGTGCGGACTGTCGGCGTGGAATGCGGACACCGGCGGATGGTGCGACACCTGTCCGACATTGTGGAATCGAAATTTAATAAGATTTCACTCATAAATCCGTTAATATCCACAAAAAACTATTGTTCGACAACTTTACGTTAAATTATGAGCATAAATAAGATTTCACTATGCAGTACCTCTTTGCTATACAAAGGATATGAAATTATATATAAATTTTTTTTTGTCTAGTTTAGTTTTTTAGTCTATTACTTTGGATTAATTTATTTAAACGCTTTGAAATATTAATATCTATTTTTTTATAGACTAGCTGCAACCAAGCAGACGTTATGATATCAAACGCGATTTCTATATATGTGTTGTGTAAACACTCGTCCGAGTTTAATAATAAAACTATCAGTGTATATTACAAACACACTTTAATTTTAGTTCTGGGCGGACAACAGAGTAGAACTTAATTTTATTTAAAATTAATGTAAACAAAAAAAACCTATGCATTGTATACTACAAGGATAAATAATCCAAGTAAAAAAAGTTAGCTACGAGCCTGGTAATATAACATGATAAAACGTATGAATATTATTTGTGCGGTGCAAAGGCATAGAATAATGCAAAAACAAGGTCAGCCGACATTGCTATAAAGTTTATGACAGGCGCTTTTAATAATTTATGAAATTATGCCTCGGAAGAATGGAAATTGTGCTGGTTTTGATAATTATGACAAAAATTTTTTTAGAAATAATATCGTCGGAAGTGTTTTAATTTAATGGAAACATGTAGTGTATATCTAAGTCTGTATACGGCAATTTGCTCGTCGTCAAGTGAATGTAGACAAGTGATAGCATATTGGAAGTAAAAAAATTACTCTGAGCTTTGAAGATTACAATTGTTTTCAATTAGAGTTTGAAGTTTATGACTACGTGAAAAGTTATAATGCTCACAAATGCTACTAATATATTCTACATTCATATATTCCAAAAGTAACTTAAAGAAATATAAAATGAAGCCTACTTCGCTTTTTAGTTGAGGTTATATTATCTATAGTAATTACTTCATATAAATGTATTTCATTTTCCTTACCTGTTCGCACACTGCTCTAAACTCTGGCCGCTCTAGTTCATAAGTTTCACCCAATAATGGGTTGAATGGCTTGCCGAGACGTTCCCAGTTCGATGCCAGCGCGCTTACCGCGAATGCTGAACAAAATAAATCAATGTCATGTGAATTTGTGGTGAAGGGTTCGGCCGTTGAATAACGAAAAATTTTATACCTGCAATATACTCCATCCTCGCCACAGGATCGGTCTGCTCGGAGGCCATGCGCAACAGGTGCGCGTACTCCAGATACTCCAGCATGCGCTGCAGGAACGAGAGCGGCTCGTTGAACACCACCGGCATCGTGATTTTCGAAAGCTCCTTTCCGACGCAGTTCTTCAACACAGACCAGAGGGAGAAATCGCCTCGGCTGAACTGTGCCACTGGTAGCGAGGTTCTGCGGACGAAGTAAATGTTAAGATATCGATTCAATATTTTGGTGTTAATATTGAAAACAACCTTTATTTTACCTGCCTTTTGACTAAGGTTTTAAGCGCCTGCCATTTTAGTGTACGTAGCAGACGTCACGCGGCGGAAACTATGACATTCTTATACATTGGTGAACGCAAGGACCTTATTAGTCGTTTTCTACGATAGACAAGACTCACTTAATCCTGTTATTACTAAGCCAAGACGATAAAGCAAATACTGTGACGTACGACAGAGCCAAATTTTCTACAAAACAAAATCCCGTAGACAACGGCCTTTCTCTAAAATGGCTTTTAAGTACCTCTGTATACCTAGTTTTTTTTATTAGTAGTTTAGTAAATTCTTATTAAAAAAAATTCAACAAATTGTTACCTATCTCAATTTTATAAATAATTCCTGTTGGAAAAATTTACACAGTTATCTCTCTTCATTCTCCTCCTCCATTTTAACTGGTGTACGTCTTGTCTGAAGGCCTTGCCACTGCCATCCATAAGTTTTCTCTAATTATATATATTAAACGATATTATTGTATATGATTAGATAACGAATGCTTCAGTACCTTCAGTAAATATTCGGCGGGGCTGTAAATATAAAATGGACGTCGACTCATGCAATCAAGGTCAGCTCGCTCCAATCAATACGCCGAACAGATGAAAACGGGTCCCGCACATTGATTGGGCCATCGGTGATTTAGGGTTTATTTTCATGTCTATATTGTAAACTATATATCAATACATAAAGGGTAACTTTAAGGCTTTATTTTAAGTACATTTTGCACATTGATAAGTATACGAATTGAATTAGTTATACATTATCATACACTTTTTGTTCTCTTTCCTCGGAAACGACTTAGGAAACTTCATTATTATATTATCTACTAAAGAAACCAATGTAGTAGATTAACTAATAGGATAATCTCTCTTTGCGGAAGTACTACTACAGAGCTGTTTTAAATGTAGCTTAGTAGTACTTCTACTAATTTTTTTCATACTTTGTTACTGTTTACGTGTTACAGTGAGGATATTTGTACAACAGAATCAAATTTCGATGTAATTACAAGCGATGCCTAGGTTAAGTTCGAAATAGGTCAAACGGTTAAATTACGACCGTGATAATTTAGATTTAAACTAAACTTTCGCTAATTTGGCGACGTCGTCAAGGGATGGTTAAGTCATCTCATACCAATGATAACACAGTGTATTACAGTTAACACGGTATAGCTATCCAGTATACATGATATTTGTCATTTGTAAGATGCCGTAAAGGTTAAAATATTATAAAGGTTAATTGCTACCAAAGAATGTGTGAATGTTGTCGTTTTTCGAAACACGGCGCCCATTAACACAATTTCAATACTGCGGCTCTGAACTTTATCCAAGCTAGTACTCATCAAGCAATACCTGACTTTCCGTCACTCTTTTCAGATACAGTGAGCTGCAGCAGTTTGTATCATAGTCTCATCATTATGAGGTTTAAGTTCTCCAGTACGTAATGCGAGAACAGCAGTTTTATGTCGCTGAAGCTATCAAAATAGATTGGTGATATAAAAAGGTTCGCTACGATAAAACCGATGCAATCTCTTCTCGCTACGTCTATACAGAAATTTCCAATCCGACTAAAACCGATGCCGTCGTAAACGGCGTGGAGTAGCACTTGCTGAGGTACCCAAAGCGATAACAGTTCTGACCTTCGATTGAATTGTTACAGAAAAAGCTTTGAATTATCCTTGTTTATGATCCCTCTTGTAACAGGATGCAGGATATAATCTGACTAAAATCGATTCGGAAAACATAAGTGTTATTTTTGATTTTTTTCCAATATCGTCATAATACAATTTGTATGAATCATATAAGATATTTCATAAGACAATAAACAAATGTTGCTTAAGTAAATAATTTACTTAAGTATCATCTTTTATTAAACAAAAGTAACTTTACTAAAAAAGCCGAAATGATAAAGTCTATTAAGACTACTTTATAATACTCTATCATATATACTAAGTCATTAGAAGATCACGTTATTTCACGTGTAATATATCAGTAATAAGTTTTACAGTAACGGCATAGCGCGAATTGTTGCGAGGCCTACGGGAGATGTTCTCAAGGTCGCAGCCAACGATCAATACTACAGCCCCACACCGGATGCTGTTTACTCAGTGAAACTTGAGGCCGAAAGTGCTGATAAACTACCTGTAAGAACAGTATGGAGAGATAAACATTTATAAATACCGCAACATTAATATTTATTTTTATATACCTTCTGATAGTCTTGCGCCGGAGACCATCAGACACTGGTGTGGAAATATTACTGTGTTCCGGCTTACATTGCGTTGTAACTAATCCATCTTACATGTCGAGGTAATGAGCATCATTCTTAACATCAGGAGACAAGATCATTAGCAACGACTGAATCGAGCTAAAGCATTAACTAATAATAAACTATTGAATCGTAATCATCATCATCAGCCGATAGGCGTCCACTGCTGGACATAGGCCTCCCCCAAAGATTCCCACATGGATTGGGAAGAGATTCATATGGAGGGATTTGGACCATTTCCCACCATGGTGACCCAATGCGGGTTGGTAGGAGCCAGAGCCCCGTCCGTTGATTATCAGGATGCACTACGAGCAGGTGAGGTTGGCTTGGATCCCGTGAGTTGTTGTGAGGGATAAGATCTGTTATATCCATGAAGTTGATATAATTAAAATGTTAGAAATTCTGTAAATTTTGTACATTTTACCTAATTATTCAAATTTTTGTGTATATCCTGTTTTATCAGTTCACGAATGGGAGTTACCCAGTGTTTGTCGAACTTTTGGAAATGGTTAATTCCAATTGAAGTTCAACTTGTAATTAATGTTGGAGGATTCGTTTGTCCAAAAAATTTTCTTAGCCGTTTCCACTTTTTCAAGACCCTCCCAATTTTCTTAATTAAGATAACTTTAACTTGTACCGATTAGTATTCAGGGGGCAACTCTATTGCTTTAATTAAAGTTAATAAAGACCGTTGTACGTCAAGTTTGTAACATTAATTTACTTTTAAGGGGTTTCTATTAACATTGCGGGGGGGGGGGGTGCTCTACTACTTGATATTCCAGTTGAGAATTCCAGTTTTGGCAATATAATAATAATAAAGAAACTTAACCGATAACATAGCGACTTTAAAAGAAACGTATAGCCTGTGCTAAGAGAAGGAAAGAGGATAATCATCTCGCTGTTATGTGCTTTTTTTTATACATTTATAAAGATAAATAAAACCTTATGTGTGATGGAAATCGTTTCTTTTATGGTATCATAAATATAACACTGTTCGATCATTATAGCCAAATCTCATGTTTCATGTGCTTTTACATCCACGGAGACTCCAGTTATCCTGCTGATAAATCTATCTTGGTGTGGACTTTTGGATAAATACTAACCTAGTGCTTTTCGACCGTTAATTAAATGATATTAAGAACTACAAAGTTTATGTCTAGAAGTCACTGCTCGCAAGTAAAAATCGTCTTTGGTACGAAAGGTACCTTCTTATGTCTAAGCTAACAGTCCTCTATGCGATTTTGGTTAAAAAAATTTTAAGCATCACAATGTAACATATATATAGACAGCACAGTTTCCATGATTTGATCTGCAAAGAACTTGAAAAAGGAGAACTTTTAAGACAATGAAAAAGCGTTGATCTATAATATTGTAGGTAATACATGAAAGCAAAAGATTGCTCTCACTGCAGACGGCAGTGATAATGATGAATAAAATCAGTAACTACTATACTAACTTCTATATTGATATAGCTATGTATATACATATACCGATGTAAATTTAGCAAGTAGTATTACTATATTAATAGAAAATATGAAATGCTGCTTAACAACGAAAATATAGATAAAAACATCTCTATGAGAAGTGAGATAATTTGTGGTTTTTTCTAAAACGTTCATCACGATGAACAACAGAAGAAATAATTACTCTAATACTAATGACAGGGCATATAAAACACTAGTAATTTGCTGCGAAACATGGGGAGGCTTTTCTTGTAGCGATCTTCAAAGGCGTCATTATCTCAAGAAAGGGAGAAATGATGAGGGGCAAGGTCAGCCACTTTCGGTATCGCTCTAAAAATCCATTTCCCTTGACCTATATATATTGAGAAATTTAGAAAAAAATATTGGTATGAAAGATCAATAATATACGTATCCCGAGAATCCCAGAGATCTACGTACAGCATTACACGTCTTTCAGATGACAATCATTCTTTCGAACCGGATGCAAAAAATTATGTATAAAGTTATGGTGTTTGTGTAATACATGGGGAGAACACTAATAGTTTTCCGATAATCGGTGTCCCCCACTTGTTCAATCGTTAATAAAGTCCACTGACCACAGCCGGAAATGGCTTCTATGTACACGAACACAAACCGCTGGGGTTCGTGGATAAATCGATAATCTGCTTCGTTATCTGCTTTAGTATGTCCACTTAGAAGTAACTGAACAACGATACAAACAATGTTTCATTACGTTTATCATCTATGAGAGGATTTAGAAACTGTTCAGGACCAAAAAATAAAGCAAAATAATTTAAAAACTATAATAGCAAACTCCTTTTCTTAATTCCTCGTGACCTTGAAGAGTTATCAAACCATCCTCATTTATAATATTTTACTAGATAATCGTATGTAATGTAATGATGTAGAAGGAATCTTTTTTCATCCGATATCCGGTGAGACATGCCACCGGATAATTTACAACACCGCATAGAAAAAGGAGCCCGCTATTGATCCGGGCGCCGGTGGGTGATTTATTTTTATTTTCCACCCCAACCACGAGGAGAGTTAAGTTCATCTAACAAGAACTTTTTCTCCATCCAACCTTCATAAAGACAACGAACACTTATATAGAACAATCATGAAATATTTTTTCTCAATCTAAAGGAAACGTAATTGAGAATAAAAGACAGGGATATATATTATTTACTGCATCCCTATTTAGTCTATTTAATAGTAAATTACTTCTTTTTTATATTTTTCTCTTCTTTCTGTCTTATATTATATATACATCTTACCTGTATGTATGCAGCCCGTCAGCATTATCTTCCATCTTACAACAAGCACCACCCTATTTCCTTCTCTTCCCTTCTACACTCGACACTCACGACGATTGTACTGTTATATGAGATCACTGCCTTAAAGTATATTCACAACTGTCTTATACTTTTTATCGATGTTCTCTTACTGCACTATTTGATATCCATGTCTCACTGTGAACTGTGAGGGAGTGAAATAATATTATTAGAGCATCACTACCCCAATTTACATAATTATATAGTGTAGTATAATCTAATTAGTATAACAATTACAATGTTTACGTGACGCCATGAAAGCCATGAACGATTTCCATTAACAAGTTAATTATTTAACTGTAACTTAGTTTCGGCTCGTGCTCATAGTAGTTGAGATTTTAATCGTTAAACCGATATAACTACGATGTGGTTGTAACTTATTTTTTTTTTTATAATAAAGGTGGGCGAACGATCGAACTGTTCACCTGTTCAAAAGTGTTTAATGACACCCGTGAACAGTCGCAGCACCAGAGGAGTCACGGCATACCACGTCGTATTGGTCTGGGAATACCGCTGGCGATAACTGATTCCACATAGTAGTAGTGATAAAGATATGCGCTCGAAACGCTCAGTGAAGGATCACCAGTCATCCAGGTGAGGATGGAACTTGGCGTTGTGTCGTGTAACTGAAATAATTTAATAATTTTAAACTCTTGAAAAATACATCGGCGCGGTTGCTCGGCTTTACGCCCCTGTCTTTATTGATGAGGGTAAATGTCGGAATATTCCATTTAATTAACACGACCTAGAAACTTTATTTCACACGAATAAAGAACGTTCATTAATTAAACTGTTGAAAGGATTATATTCATAAAGTAATATTATTCATAATATTTATTTTCACACTTTATAACAACTATTACAATAACGGAAACCTCTAATAACAAGAAAGTAGGCGATGACTTTGTGACGGCCGCAAGGACTTTAAGGACTTGGAACATTAATAAATATATTGTAAATTTAAATAAAAATAACAAAGGAACGTGTATTTACTTTAATGCCACCTCTTTATTTTCTTGGGAGGGTAAATAATAGCTTGCATAGTCAACAGGTCGGCGAAGTAATTGGCTGGAGGCCAGATTTCTACAGGTCGATAAGTCGGTGCTTCATTTCACTGGTTACAAGGTAGGGGGTTTTACTATCCCCTGATAAAGTTTAATGTTAGTTCTATGACAGCCATTTCTACATGTTATGCAGATAGTCGGATACTGTGGTCGCGGAGTCCGGATATCAATTTAAATAACTTCTTACTAGTGTAGTTATCAGCGGCGAATTGGCGCGGTATTGAAGGTGAACGGTCGTTGAAGACGGACATGGGTAATTTCTCTGACTATCATTGCCTTAAACTCCGAGTCGTGAGTACCAACTCAAAAACTTTATCTTAGCCGTGGTCAGTAGCGAGAGGCCCTGCGACGCCGGGATGGTCTTCAGCGAGGAGGTAATGCTGCAGAGAGGCAGCGAGAAATAAACTCTCAATCCGCAAGCAGGGACCGGGGCGTTGAAGGAGGATGCTTTATGTCTTTCAAACCCTATAACAAAGGCCATGGTGGTAGATTCGGCGGATAGAGAGCAGCAGTTCCACCCCGAGACGTAGTGTCTCAGTTGCTCAGACAGTAGAAGGCTATCCCATACAGGATTTCCCCACGAAAAAAAAGGGGTAGCACTAAAAGGCGAGAACGGCTTGATGTAGCTACGAGAGCTACTTTACAGAACGATTTGATTTCCGTTATTTTTAATGGTGGCGAGTACAGAAGTCAAAAATCAAATTAATTATTCATCTGTTAAGTTAAAGTAATTAATTATGATATTCGTACACAGTAATTCTAAGTAGGAACAGGAATTCCGTAGAAATTACAAATTTATGAATATCACTGCGGATAAAAATTAAACATGGTCTAAAGTAGGTCAGTCTTGTGTCAGAGTACGGTTAATGCTACCTTTGGAGTTGTGCCAAGGGTGCAGACGGACCGCGATCACCGGCTCACGTGTTTTTAAAATTGGAACGTCAAAAAGTATTCTCATTGGCTATGGTTTCACCTAAGCCAGGTAAGAAAATGTATGTTTGTTTTTTTTTTAAAAAAAAACCGGCAGAAGACATTTTGTTCATTAGATGCACAAGAAATTCTTAGTAAAGACAAAAGTTTAAATAAATGCCAGTTTCGTAATAAGGTTTTATATATTATTCAAAATAAAATAAATATAAAGATAACACGTAATTGGTAACTATGACAACAAATTACTAAAACTAATGATTTTTTTTATCTGGTTATTTCTTCATAATTATTCTACTTATATTTTAGTTAAATAAAAAAAAGTTAAACAAATAAGCGACGGGACGAGTGGAATGTTCACCCTATAGTAAGTGATACAGTCGCCCATAACAACGTAGGGCTAGTTAGGATGGTATACACTGCACCACGTTGCGCTCGTCCCCTCGACGTAAATAGTTGGGTCTCGTTACCCCAGTAATTACACAACACGCAGGGGTACAATACTTATTAAAAAAAAAACCTACCACCAGTAAGTCTGACTATTGTTTTAATTATTTTTAATTTCTTTAAGATTTTTTTATAATTGACTGTATGAAGTCTTGTGTAAACGTTTGTTAATTGTCGATAAACAGTATATTATTTATTTATATATATATAAAATTAAATAAATCATTTGATTATTAATAGTATAACTTATATGTTAGGAAACTTGTAATTATTTTTCTTCTTATAAACTATATACTATAATTAATATTTCTATAATTATTTAAGGTTATAAATATCCTTTACTGCAAGGTTCAATTAAAATCCTCTATAAATTATGAAAAACAAAGAAAATTATTTTCTTAATATCCTTTAATTAACGCATAGTTTGTATTAGCAGAATATTTAACAATAACTAGTTGGTATTTAAAAAAAAATTGTGTTAAATACTTAGTCTTAGTCCTTTTTTTACAAAAATAATAAACTTGAGTAGTAGTACAGTGTACAGAGAAAATTTTTGACGATGGTAGCAGAATAGTGCTGACCGTCGGTAGACAAATGCATGGGTGAGATCTAAAGCCTAAAGATGAGCTTTCACCAGCTGCTGGTGACCATTACAAGCTTATGATAGAAGGACTTTTACACTGTACATACGAGAAAGTTGTTATCAAAAACCTTATCTAAACTTTAAGTTTTACTGGTGATAGGTCTGTGTTACCTACCTGAGGTACCACCGCAGCGGCTATTACAGCCGATAATCATTGTACAAACCGGTTTGCAGGGCGCTGTAGCTACTGTTATAAGGGTAACGAGACTCGACATCTTATATCTCAGGCGACGAGCGCAATGTGGTGTAGTATACAGTCATCCTAACTAACGCCACAATGATATCGGCAGGCACTTACCATCAGATGAACGTCCTGCTCGTCTCGCCGCTTGAATATCATCAGCCGATAGACGTCCACTGCTGGACATAGGCCTCCCACAAAGATCTCTCCGTTTGTAAGGGTTCATAAGGATTTGAGCCGTTCCTCATCACGCTGAGTCGTGAGGGACCACTTGCACTCGTCGCTTAATTGTTAAAAAAAATCTTTAATTAACCAAGCCTCAAGTTATATAATAATAATCATATATATAAAAGGATGAGTCACTAAGTAAATTATATTGTAGTTAACTTTATTAAGTTAAAATGACAAGTTAACCTTTTTTTAAGCATCGTTAACAAAATCAAGTTATTATTTAACTCTGAAATTCGCCTTACATTTGATACGTCAATAAAAATAATATATAAATAAATAAAACAGGAAAAATTTTAACTTATATATTACTTTAATACGTAAGATTAAGTTATCTGCAACTTAAACTACTCGTCTATGTACTCGTAATTAGATAAACCTTTTAAAATAACTTTAAGCAAAACGACCTTTAAAATTTAACAATTTGACCTCTTTAACGTTGAGATGAAAGTTTAACTTCTCTCTTAGAATTGTGTTAATTAATTAGTTGCTTTATAAATGCTGCAATTATATATCATCGGTCGGTACGTAAAGGTATACAACCTTCAGTTGGAGTAAAACAGTGAATGGAGACGGAGGAAAATCGATTACGTAACCAGATTGTCCACTCACGAGTTCTGTGTCATGTGTGAGATAGGGCACGGACCACGGGGTACGTCCGAACGCGGCGAGCGCTGCGGCGCAACTGACTAACATTTGGGGGTGAATCGCGAGACAGGGTGTCGCCATTTTCATTCTGACCACCCCTTGCCACCCACCCCTTCATAACTCAACCGATCCGCAAAACCCCACTGTCTGAGCTCACTGTACGAAGCGCAATATAACTAGCTAGGGGCGTTAGCTTGATGCAGGCAAATAAGCACGGCATACATTGCCTCCCTTACACTATTTATGTAATAATCTCTCAAATTACTCAAAAGACTCACAACTATGTTTTGAATTAGGTATAGATAAGCACAGAGATTTCAGATGTGCTTTGCATACCCTGCGCGAAATCTTATACGCGTCCTTAGATCCTGCTAAGTCTAAGCATAACGTTATAAAACTTGAATATATATACCATTAATAATATTTCGATGTTGAAACTGAGTACGCACCCCTCCTCGAATCACACCTTTCATTTCATTTTCTCTAGTTATCTGAGGCAGGTTTAAGGACAGCATGGAAATCTAAAACATTATTTGTAAAACAATCACACTGAAAAGCAGATCATTTAAAGTGACTTATACTTCCGGTACGCGGTTGTGAAGTCTGCCCAGGCTTTATGCCAAAGTAACTTTATTCTACCAGCCATGAGTGGCAAGAATATTATAGACGGTTCCAGGATAATATATAAGATAACATAAATAAGAACATTAACAACATAATTAAGTTTAATATATGAAAGGATTAATATACATAAATATACATCAGACTTTGTTTTGACGGGGATGAAATATGTAAAAGATACCCCTAGGAGAGGTCTAGATTATGTAGAATTTCTAACCTTTAAAATCCACTTGGCCCTTACTGTGTTGCTAGGGGTCCCGGATTCTCCCACGGAACACATTAAACATGTCCCCGAAAAAGCATCATGAGGATCTTCATCTTGAAAGGACCTGAACTAGACAGCGGCAGGTAGTGGTCACCTTAGTTCTAATCTTGATAACCCTTGTAGTGACTACAGGGTTAACACATATATGAAACCATGTGCAAATTGTATTGAATATAAATTTTAGATTTTATGATAAATATTAAAGGGAAAAATTATTTAAAAAGAGGTGTAAGGGTCCCCCCACAATAACTCACGGAATCCAAGCCATCCTCACCTGCTCGTGGTGCACCCTGCTAATCAACAAATGAGGCTCTGTCTTCCACCAACCCGCATTGGGCAAGCGTGATGGAAAATACTCCAAATCGCCACCATATGAATCTATACCCCATGGATATGGGAACCTTTAGGGGAGGGCTATGATCAGCAGTGGACGTTTATCGGCTGATGATGATGAATGATTAATGAAATAAAATGGGAAAATATCTCGCGTTGAACGCTCGTTAAATACAAAGTAATGTTATATAAAAGCGGGACAGTTTTAACGATCTAGACAACCTATTTCTGAATGTCCTAAGTGATCACGGTTTGCGACGTAGTTAAAGGTTGGCCTACATTTTTAGTTTGGGGGAGGGGTGTGTAATGGCAATTGATGGTTCAAACTTTAATTGTTTTGAGCAAATAACTCTAAATTTAGGTTTTAATATAATATATACCCTCTTATACTTAGATTACACTAGTGGTAGGTTTCTGTTGCTGGAGACGGTCTAGGTAGGTACCACCGCAGCCCCCTCCAACGGGTTCTCGCCTTGTCGTGGCGGAGGGGCTTAGTAACCGTGGCGCCCAACACGGTGAAGCTAAGTGGAACCCATCCGGCCGGCCCGCGGCGAAGGGCTGGCCGAAGCGGCCGCTTCCGGTTCGAGCACCGGTTGGGATAACTGGAGCTCACCGGAGCGGCCGGGGGCCGCAGGGGCGGCTGTGTGCTGCCCCAGCGGCCGGCTGCAGGGGCGGTTTCATACCGCCCCTGCAGCCGAGGTGGGGTCGCTGAGGGAGTACCCTCTGCGGCCAACCGGTGTCGCACCGGCGATGCGGCGGGTAGTGGGGCCGCGCAAGCGGCCAGCGCCGGCAGGGTCGCGGTTGTGTGCGTACCCGCGTTCCCGTGACCGTGCCATCATGGCGATGAGGAGGAACATCGTGGGGGTTTTAGTCGGTGCAAGTCCGACATAACTCGTCCTTGCCCCCGCGAGGACAAGTATGCGTAGGCATTTCCCCCACGTTAAACAAAAAAAAAAAAAAGGTACCACCGCAGCGCCCATTGCAGCCGACAGACAGTACTGTGCGAACATTAATGTCTTTCATTTCGAAGGGCGCTGTAGCTAGTGAAATTACTGTGGTAACAAGATTTAAAATCTTGTCTTAACACGACGAGCGGAATGTGGTGGTGTATATAACATATTAACTAGCGCCACATTGTTATGGGAAAGCGTATCACTTACGTTCAGGTGAACGTCTCGTTCGCCTTATTTCGTTGAATCAAAAAAAAAAATTGGCTGGCTTTATTGTACCGGAAGAATGATTCAATAAAAACGTAGACAACTATCCGATAACGTTATAATCGTTAAACTAGTCCGAATATAATATCGATGTTGAATTCTGGATTTTCGCAGTTTTTTTTTTTAGTATACAAAGCAACGAGACGAAGACGTTCACCTGATGGCGATACGCCTGCCCATAACATGGTACAAATTAGGATTATGTACACTGCACCACATTGCGCTCGTCGCCAGGAGATAAGATATAGTCTCGTTACCCCAGTAATTACACTAGTTTCAGCGCCCTTCATTTTGGAATACAGTAATGTTTTCGCAGTAGTTTGGCGGCAGAAATAAGCGCTGCGGTAGTACCTACTTTGACGGCTTCCGGTAACAGATACCTACCACCTGTAAATGTTTTCCATTATGAATATATAGTGTTTAGAAATTAGTGTATATTTCATAGTAGCTTACTTCCGGATAGGAATTATGTATTGTTTCAAACTTTTAAATGATTTCTATGGTTGCTGATTTATTTGGACGCTGGCCTTTTTTTTGGTTCCGCGAGAAATCTTCTAAAGATACCCTACTTCTGAGGAGAAATAAAAAAAGTCAGGGTTATGTGAGATTCTTACTAAAACACTTTCGGCGGTCTGCATCAGTGCATTCGGAGAGGCTCCGGGATATCTTATAAAATGAACCGGTGCCCTCTACATTGTGTTAATGCGTACCTGAGGAGGTCCATAACCCTCTTAGGCACACTCGCTGAACTATGCGCTGTCCCACGCAGGTTTGCTTGTTGAGCGATCAAGGCCCGCGAAACTTCTGAACTCTTTCAGTCGCCTTCTACGACAGGCAAGGCTTACTTAGTCCTATTCTTAGTAGCCCAAGACTAGAGCTGATGTAGACACTGGCCTACGTTTATTCCACGAATCGACGAGGATCAGGTTCACCTGTTGCCAGCCAGTGCGATCGTCGCCTTTAAACTAGTCCCGTTTAATTATTTAACTAGCTACAGGGCCACTCAAGCCGGAAATAGTAATGCACACTACTGTTTCTCGATGAAATTAGCCGGTCTCTAAGAAGAGAGAACGAAAATCAACTTAATAACAAACCAAAATTTAATTATGGAAAAGTATAGAAAAAAAAGGAAAATAAAACAAAAATTAATGAAAATACAAATTTATTAGACAATACTATTTTTTTTTGAAAAAATATATAATCAATACAAGAATATGTTTTTATTCACAGCGCGCATTTATTCTGGTAACACCATTGAAATACCTTTGGCATACTCAAATGATATTCCCACTGAGGCGGAAATATAACGGCGTTGTTCTGAACATCTCTCTAAGCTACGATCATATATAATCATCGTCATCCAACTGCTGGATTATAAAGCCTCCCATAAAGATTTCCACGTGAATCGGACCGTATCCAAGTGCTTCCGGGTCTGATCACCGATATGTTTTGTAGGGGAGCCTACCAGCGACATCTACCGATTTTTAAAATTAAAAAAAAAAGAAAATAATCATTCTAAAATCAAAATAAATTTGTACTCTATAAAGGCACATTATATTGATAGAACGCTCTTATATCACTACTCTAATGCATGTCGAATGGGCGCCATAAAGGGTAACAGCGTTTTCTTATGTAAAGGCGAGAGAGGAGCGTTGGGGGATGAGGAGAGGGTGAGGGAAAGGAGAGGGGCAATGTCCGAATACTTCCAGGGTTCCGACCCAAGCGAGCGATTTACACCGGAGTCCTCAAAAGTCGCGACATCATGTGTCAATGTGGGTACGCAATACGTTGTGTAAACATCTTAACTAGAATAGAACTACATTAAATAACCTATTAGATGAATTACTATAATAACATTATATCTCAGATCTAAAAAATGCAATATTGTTAACTTTGTACGTAAATCTTAACGTCTCTCACGCGGCATCACTTATATAACTGAAAAATATATTTTTTTTGTTAACCATATTAACGACATGTTTTTTTTTTAATATGTCACAATTACAGTCCACAACTTTTTGAGCGAAACGTCTAAAATTTTTATTCCTAATATTTTTCCTGTTACATAACTAATGAGCGGCCATTTTGAACATAGATCTATTGAAACAATGACTGTGCGTTAAACGTAATCTAAAACTTATAAATGTAACTTAAAGTAAAACATATTATCCAATTGGCTTATTTTGTTGACGGTACTTGCTAATTGAAATGAAATAGGTTTATAGGATAGATAATAAAAGAAAGAAAATGTAAAGAGAAAAGAGTGTTTTAAGAAAATGTATGAAGAAGATACTAGCAAATATTAAAAAAAAAAAAAACTGTTGTGCGCTCGTTGATTAATTATATTATCGTGTGCGCGTATTTTAAACAACTGCAGTTCATATTCTTGCGAGTTAAAACATTTGTAAGTAAAGCCCGTAACCGTCACTCGCCGTCAGCTATTCGTACAATTCATAACAACGATTAGAGAGACCATTTGGAACTGAAACAAAACACAAAATGGCGGAATAAAACGCGTAAAAATAAACGAACACAAATTAAATGCAACGATAAGAAAAAAAAATATATTCTATCGGCCAGACCAAAAAGATAAACAACCGTCATCCTGGAAAGCATAGACAATGACGTCACAAAAAAACTATTCTTTAACACGAAATCTTAACTCTCTTCTTCAATGGTCTTATCTTTTAACTGTTTATAATTAATTGGTTTTTTTTTTAATTTATCATCATCAGCCGATAGATGTCCACTGCTGGACATAGGCCTCCCCTGAAAATCTCCATGTCGATTAGAACCTGCGTCAAGTTTCGTTTGGTCGTTCTTGCAATTAATTCTTAGTAATGAATAACATACCTGTATCCGGTTCGACGGTACCTACAGAAAATATTAAGATAATGAATGCTATATAAACAAATATATAGCTAGTGGTGCTACATGACCTCAATAATTTAACTACCCCTTTGAGCTTAGTAATATTTGCACCACTCCATTTTGGTAACGTATACTACTCCAATGGTGATATCTGACAGAGTGAGGTGAAAATACTACCCGTTGTAAGTAAGCGGAAATGATAACTTAAGTTATTAAAATGGAAGAATCACTAATTCCAATATGGCGTGTAGTAAAAGGCGACTAAAATAGCATGAAAATAGTTGCTCCTGTCATATCTTGAGACAATTATGTTTGAAGAATTTGGCTTGGGCTAACGCCACACGCGCCATAGCTGCCGCTGGAGGTGGTGACGGTTGCAGTGTTACCTGAGTGTTCCACTTCGGCGGTATGGGCGCGCGTTACGGTACACGTGTCCGTCTTGGGAGACGAGGGTGCCGCGAGAGCTGCTCCGCGCCGAACCCCAGCTGCGGCCCGACCACGACGAACCGGACGCGCTAACCCCAGCCCCGTTCACTGCATCCGCGTTCCTCGCCATCCTCTCCTCTAAATCACGACAGTTAAGACATTATTTACAGATTTTATTTCTCATTCTGACGGACTAGATCATCATCAGCTGATAGACGTCCACAGCTGGACATAGTCTGCTACAAAAGATACCCACATCGATCGGATAGGGGTTCATTAGGGGGGAGTTAGGCCATCCAAATTCCCATAAGGTTGTTAGTTAATTAATTTATCCGCCAGAGTATATAGTATATGCTATTATGAGGAGGACATTCACCCGATTGTAAGTGATACATACACCTGATTGTAAGTGATACATACACAACACAAGTTACTATAACAACGTGGCGATAGGTTGACTTTGCACATAACTCTAAATTTCATGTCTTCATCACGCTTGCTATTTATTAACATCAATCTACCCTCATCGCTGTCGCCGCTGCCAATTGGCGTGTGCCTGGTGAGGTCAGGGCTGCTACCCCACGGGCTTAACGCGCCCAGCGGGCTGGAAAGCCCGGCGGTCACCAGCGTGTCATCCTCATCACCGGACTCTGGACGTAGAGGATCAAAAACACAGCATCTCTAAATTGCTGAACTCTTTATGTACTTATTTTTTTTCTACCATGAAATAATAAGTTATGCTAAGTTATATCAAATTAATTAATTTTATTGGATTTTTACAAAAAGGACGGACATGAGTGTTAATATTATCAATCAGTATGTGTTAGATATAGTTTCAAGTACATAGAAAAAAACCAGGATGCATTCATATACTAAATGTTATTGTATTATGTAAAACAGAATAAAGCCAAAATAAATAGAATAAAAAAAAAATTGCTATAAATTACCTTCATAAATATCAAAGAAGTTCTCCCTAAATTCGTAGTGCGTCGTATTTTTCTTTCTTTTATTCTGAACAAAAAGAAGTCTTCTGTCAAGTCATTGTCATTGAATCGTAACCTAAATATAGAGTGGCCGAGTAGAGTACCTTTGTCATCTCCTCGGCCACGGACCTCTCGAGTTCGTGGTGCGTGCGCGCGAGCGCAGCCAGTGCCTCCTCCAGCACACGGTTGCGCTCTATCTGTAGACAAAAACAACACACGCTAGCCAAGCGGTGTTCAGATAAACTTGCTCCCCACCCAAACTTTGCCCGGATTCGAACCGGGTACTTTCAAGCCACAGTCAGCAATTAGTCACTGCGCTACAAAACATTTATAGATTTCCAGAGTCGTAGTTACTAAAGTATGTGAAAATGTTGATATTGATGTAAATTTATGAGACACTACCTCTCTAGCCAGCTTCGCCTGATCGCGGTCCCCAGCCTGCGCTATCAGCGCCGCGCAGTGGGTCAGAGAGTTCAGTACCTCGTCCCCTGTACCACACGCGTGCTGGAAACGCTGTAAACGTACACACACACATAAACACAATGACCTTTATCAACTTTCATATAAGCTCCTATCCTCGAAACAAAGTTTTTAACAGTAATATCAACCATAGAATCGTCCATAACGATATCAATAATAAAGCGAAAAAACCCTGGTTGTTTGATTGCATAGCGTGCTATTGTCTCACCATGTACGCGGAGTGGTGGAGGGAGTTCCCCACATTGACGCTGTTCTCCAGGGCCGCCACTATAGCACCGCATTCTCGAAGCTGATTTTTCAAAAGAGCGAGATGATTGGTCGCAGCCGTAATGGCATCTTGCATAGACCCTGCGAACATATGTTCACTATACAACAGACGTGAATTGCTACTTCCGCTATGTCATCATCACAACCGTCACTGGTAGAAAAGTGAGATTCCCGCTCCGAAACCCACTTCTTTTCCTTCTCCACCAGAATATTCCTCTCTATTTAAAGAAGCAAAGTGATAGACTTACCGAGCGGTTTGCAGTCATCGTCCAGATCCTCAGTCGCCTCACTAGCGGTGTCCGGCCCGGCGCCAGCCCATAGATAATGGCCTGAGTAGGCGATGTGCTCGTTCAGCGCCGTTATCCACGACTGAAAGATAATCATCAGCTATCCATAATGAAACTCTTCTCGTGTATTGGCGCAGTTATAGCTTTTAAACAATAGGTCCTAATGTGTGTGTGTGTGTGTAAGTGATCATGGGACTCGCCCATAACGATATGGCACTAGTTAGGATAACATCCACTGGACTACATTGTGATCGTCACCTTGAGGTAATATCGTTAAATATGACAGTTTTATGAATCAGAATTATTTAATATTGTAAGTCACAGAATGGGCAATGGAGAGGGCTATGCTAGAGGTTTCTCAGCGCGATCAAATCAGAAATGTGGAGATCTGCAGAAGAACTGTCACCGGCAGAACCCAAAGATTGCTAGACTTAAATGGCAGTGGGCAGGGCAAGTTGCTCGAAGGACCGTCGGTCAATGGGGCGGCAGTAAGGTCCTCGAGTGGCACTCGCGTATCAGACAAGGTGGACGATGTGGTGAGCATCGCAGGAACCCACTAAAGGCGAGCCACGTGAGACTGATCAATGTGGAGATCTATCGGTAATGATGAATATTATTAATGTGAGTTATCACCTGGCGGTAGGCGAGAGGGTTGGGCTCTTTAACTTCGATCGCCAATCTGTGGCGGTCACCGTCGCTGAAGAAGAGCTGCATTAAAGATGGCTCCGTACTGGTTGCGGTTAACTTCGCCCCGTCGAGGTACTTCTTACTTATCCACCTGCTGCCACCACAGACCGCCGCCGCCCTTGACGCGTAGTATATCAAAACCCCGCGTTGTAACACCGCCTTTGGAATATAAATAGAAATAAAATTATTGTAAACCATACTATCTGAATGGATATATAGTAAGAGTAGGGGAGGACAGTGTGGGTATTCGTCAAAAACCTTCAAATTAATTTTTTTGTTGAATCAGTTAATTCATAATAAAAGTTCACTCGACGAGAGCATCAGGTCTACCTTTTGGTAATGTTATTTTCACTGGTGGTAGGTCCCAATTACTGGAGGCCGTCTAGGTAGGAGGTACCACCACCTCCTACCACCAAATGGTAGTGCTGTAACTAGTGCCATTACTGGGGTAACGGGACTTGATATCTATGTCTCAAAATGACCAGCACAATATAGTGCTATGTATACCTTATTAACCAGCGCCACATTGTTATGGGCAAGCGTATCACTTAGCATCAGGTGAACGTCCCGCTCGTTTCGTCGGTTTGTAGAATAAAAAAAAAATTGAGTTTATTATAAAACAACGAGGCTTAAGTTAGACGATTTACACAACAGTTTTGTTTTCAAATGTCATAGCTCTAGTTATAGAAAAGGTTTTTCATCAGTTTGTTGAATATAATTTTTTTTTTTACCTTTTCAAATTATGGTAATTTGAAATTATAAGCAGCTTTTTTTTTCAATTTGATTATCTAAATAAATGTTATTTCACCATTAGTTTATACTAGTTATGAATAACAAATATTTTTAACGCTGTACCAACCCAAACAGGTTTCCAGCCGAAGAAGCGCGATTTCTTGAGCAGACGCCCCTCGAACCTGACTGCTGTCCGCTGCAGGTTCTGCACCGGCCTCACGCTCAGTACTTCTCGCATGTCGTTGTCTTTCGCCAAATCTATCGCTAACTGTCCTGTTGACAAGTCGTTACTAATGAATACAATAATAATAAATAGACAATTTTTTTGCTTGCTATGTATATATACATAACTATAATTAATACATGCAAAACCAATATTATTATTATTATTATGAAAAGACCAATATTCTTCGATTGGTGTAAGGAGTCCCGCACCCTGCTAATCAACAAACGAGACTAGCTTCCGCCAACTCGCATTGGGCCAGCGTGGTAGGAAACGGCCCAAGTCCTCCCAAATGAACCCATATATACGACAGCACCTAGTGCCCAGCGGTACTGCAGGCCATGTTGATTGTATGTGAAAATCTTTGGTGAGACCTAAATCCAGCAGCAGACGTGTGTCGGCCGATGATTATCAACCTTCTTACTTATGCATACTTTTTCTAAATGCCCCCTTTTCTTACAATACGGTCAGACTGCGTCATCAAATCGACACTTGACACCTTGGTGTTCCAAGCATTTATATCCAGCTGTTCGTCTGCACCCGTCGCGACGCCAGCTATTATCCCACATCATACTGACGTCCAATAACGGACGATTAATGACGACATAACGTCCACCACATGCTGGTAATGCTATTGTAATTTTTCATCACCCATGCCGCACACCAGCCTATCGCGTAACATCCGCTCCAGGTCTATGAAGTCACACCGGCACTAAGTTTATGCAGTCGTGGAATCAAGCCGCAAGCTTCATCACGTTTCTGATCGCAGTTGTAAAATATTAACGAAGCCGTAATTTGTTTAGGTTCAGGGCAACAATGATTTGTCAGAAATTTTTGGGATTTCACCAAATGTTACATGACTCGTTTTTTAAAGAGTAATTAACACCACCAAAGTCTCATACACTTGTGGTCCACACGCAGAAAGATTTAGCTCTTATAGCTGGATCTAATACGCCATTAGCTTCGAAACAAAATTTTAATTGATGTATATAGTGATCCTGATTGTCCATATGTGGATTAAATTCTTCAAATTTCACTGCTCTTATTGTCCACTTTTTAACCTCGTCGCCAGTGCTCTGTACTGGATTATATGATAAAACACACGAGTAGGTATAGTGTTAGCAGCTAAGAAGCTGTGTTGTAAAGTAACATGTTAATATATTATCAAGTACCCACATAGTTGATATTATTTATCAATCATACAAGTCGAATACTCAATAAAAGATGAGTTTTTTTATATGGAAAAGACCCACCTTGTTACGGATTAGATTTGTAACTACCTGCTCAAGTTCTGCATCAGGTGATTCCACAATACCATTAAAAAGTTGAATGTTTTGACATTGTTTCATATCAATTGCATCTATTGTTTTGTAGCAATTGTGTACTTGCTGTTGCATTAGACCCGACATAGACATCACTAACTCCTTAAAAGCAGACAACAACATGGAGCTGTTTTAAAGAAGGATTTATGGGAGAAAATGCCGCTTTAAGTCTATCCTTAAATTCTTCCATTTTTTGGTTTAGGCTTCCTTCCAACTTCTTTTGCATATTTTCAACATCAGAAATGTTAATCATTGTTTGTAATATTCAGTGGGTAAACACAATAAAAACTTATGGAGATAAAATATTATAATAGAGAGGTTATACTGAGGGGTAGTGAATATATGATGCTATGGTTTGAAATTCTGCTTATATCTATATCATATATAATTAAAAAATATACAAAAGTATCATAAACTACTGTAAAATATCATAAAAAGGGGACCTGATAAATTCGCTGTTGGTTTTACTACATCTACCCACAGATCATAATTCTTTAAATAAAAAATCCTGCAAAATCAGAGCATTACAAGGAAAGTTGTCCTACACCACAGAGGCAGCGAAAGCTTTTAATTAATAAGTGATTACATATAAATAGAGAACAGAATCTCAGCATCAAAAAGTCTTAGGTAGGTAGTAGTATAAAAGTCTTGAGCACTACTTTTTTTATTTAAAACTAATTTAATGTAGTTTTTATAACTTTCACATACACTTTATTTACATGGAAGACCAGTTTAACAATGAAGGAGAATTACCGTGTGTTGTTTATTGAGTTATTCCATACCTCTTTGGTTTCGGAGCGAGGTGTCGATCCCGTTCTGTAGCAGCAGTACGGCGACCCGCGCGTGGCCTCTATAAGCGGCGCAGTGCAGGCAGGTGTTGCCCTGGAAGTCTACGCAGTTTATGTTAGGAGGGCTCGAGCCACTTAGCTGCAACAAAAACATTCATTGTACAGGTTAAAGATCGATAGTAATTAAAAACTTCTTCATTACAAAAGTTTTGTTGACTACCCTACCTTTACCTTCACTGTTGCATTATAACTACTATTGTTGTAATAATGCAATAGTGAAGTATATGTATTATTATTACTATTGCAAGTTAAAATTATTATAGCAATATCGGTCGTCATCACAATCCGATAGCTTTTATAAAACACTTCCATAACTATAGGTGGTTTTAATTTCACATGATATTAACTCACAAGGACAAGGGACTAAGTAATGACTCCAAAACACTAAAATTTTTAACGATAACACTTCATTCCTCTTAAACAAAAAAAAACTGTAATGTAGCTCTACTTTCGGTTAGGCAAATATAAAGTGTAGATCGTTTACCCCCCGAAATTTTTACACAAAAAAATGTAGCAAACGTCTCGAAATTACCATAAAAAGTACGTAGAAATGCGAAAGTATACTCACTAAGAATAAATCGAAAAGTATCTGTGAAATGATATAGTGATTTTGAGCAAAGTCTAGTGAAGCGTCGTATTGCAAACTATAATGTACTAGCACTGAATATGAATTTGTCAACGGTCTTGGTTCGAGACGTTATTTTGATGAGCAGTAATACCAACCCACAAAATTAAAACAGTCGAAAAGTGTTGCCAGCGCAAACAACGTAAATCTATTTGGTAAAAATGAATGAACAGTTGCTACTAAAAAAAAAAAACATTTTCTAAATTATTCACACAAATCAACTACGGACGTAACGGGAAAAAATTACAACGGTAATAGATGAAAAACTACAACTATTACTAAAGAAAAATCGGGAAATTAAGGAATGTATAAAAATGTTCAAAACTAAAATTGATAGAGCATAGAGAAGTCAAAGAAAAAAAAATTAACATTACATGGAATACAAGAAATAGAAAATCATCCCAGTGAGCCAGTGAACATGATTTTTTTTATATACCTTCCTTGGGCATTTGTAGGCCTGGGGCTGCAATTCACTTTTTTTATTAACAATTTTTTTCTTTGCTTTAACTTCTCTTCTTTTATGCTCTTCTTTCTTACCGCTCTTATCTTCCTATCCCTTTTTTGTTTGTCATTCATTCTCCATTCCATTTCGTTCTGTCATACATCGCGCTTAAAAGAGGGAGATAGCCGTTCTTTACGTATTTATCCAACTTATAGTATTACATTTCCTATTTTATACATTGTCATCTTATGCTTCACGTTTTATTTACATTTATTTACTATTAATAATGCCATTTATTTTATTTTCACATTTTGTTGGCTTCTAATGTTTTAGTTATTATTATTTTACATAATTTTAAAAATATTTGTCGGTTTGGGTCATCCCTTATCAGAAAGGCGAGGTACTTCCATTGACCCTTCGTTCCATTTGGATTTCCGCTTATGCTCGCTGTGCCTATATATGGAGCAGGCGGCGGTTAGGTGAAACATAGTTTGCTCCTTTGTCGGTCACAGGTACACGTGGGACTCCCCAAGAGTTGAATACTGTGTAGATACTCGGCGAATTCCCCGTGTCCTGTGAGTATTTGGGCCAACAACAGCTCGAGCTGGGATTTTCGGAGCACTTTATAGGTTGAACTAACGTCCGGGAAAAATCCCGCGTGATGGATATCGTACTACCTTCTACATAGCGCCTGTTCCAGTCGTCGAGCGTAGCTTGCCTTAGCTGCAGCTTCTCGTCTTTTACTCTTTAGGGCCGTCTTATAGGCCAGCTTGATCCGCTCATTACGCTCCAACCCCGCGTGCGCTGTTATCCAATATAACGTAACATCCATCCCTTCCGCTCGTACTTTCGTTACATTGTCTTTCACTCTTATCGCTAAGGGATGGAAGGTGTATGATCTCTCGAGAGCGGACCTTGAGTAGCTCATTACATTGCACGACTGAAGCAACTCACTGGCCGCGTACGTCAGCGTATACTGTAGCAGCCGCTGTGGGAAGCTGATCTCACCCTGCACCCTCCTACAGATAAGAGAACCCCACACCAACCTGACCTGTCTCTCGCAGAACCGCTTCCAGCTTTTGGTCTGAACGCCTCGCCTCGAGACGGTAAACCTCCTGAATATGGTCTTGGGCATTTCAAATATGACAAGCAAATATTCTAACATAGAAAATTGGGATAAATGAGAGATTAGTGATGTAGGGAGATTCAAGGAAAAAAACTGATAATAAAATAAGACCAATATGAATTACTTTTACACTCACATGGCCTTGATTGGAACTGTTTAGGAACTAGAAACTTTTACCAAGAGACACCTATATAACGGAAAATTTTTCAAGAGAAGTTCAGATCAAAAAACAGGAACTAAAGAAACAACAATAAGAGATTAAACTCACTCCACAATATAAGATTAAATTTAAATAGTTTATGTAAGCATAATTGTATAGAAAGGCTCTTCTTATTTTATTATAATGCAATATAACATATGTATTATAATAAACTGACTGCTTAATGTTTCCATTACAGGCGGCTTCGGGTCTCACAAGTGGTTATTTATACACCACTATGGCCAAATGCAGGTAATTGGATGTTAAATGTCTATGATAGCTGATTTTCTTTGAACACACTGGTTACCTTACTTTGTTACTTCATCAAAAGTTCAAACCTCTTTGAGATATACAGCACATATCACCACTTTACTGACCTAACGGAGCATTCTTTAATCCAATAAAAACCACATACTAGAGCTTATTAATTCACCAGTTCAAGGAGAAAACTTACCAATGCCTGTACATCATCAACATGTCCCTCCTTAGCAGCAGTTAGAAGCAAGCGCTCTTTGTTGAGCTTCTCGGCCCTCTGCGCAGCCTCCAGCAGCCTTTGAACGTCGCGCGTTTTGCACACGTCGGATGCAGTGCGACCCTCACCATTCATAATGTTCAGATCTGCTTTATGATTTAGTAGGAGAATTACCAGCTCCTACAAATAAATGATATGATAGAACTGTAATGTGCTAGTCACTTGACATCTAATAAAAAAAATTATCCAACCATATAGTAGAAATCTATTCCCGTTAATCATTTTTTGGTCTTAGTAATGTACTGTATCATTGTTTGGTTTTTGTTCTATAACTAGCTATGTAGCCGTTTCCTAAAGTGAATCAGTGAAGTATCCACTTAGTTTATTTTATTTTTCAATTACACATAAAAGTGACAACCCCTCAAATATTACAGCTACGATTCCTTCACATTTGTGGGTTCTTTTACCAGAAGATAATTATCAAATACCTCATTTCCAATGAAGGAGGCCTTATGAAGAGCTGTGTCTCCATTGTCATTAACTTCATCTACATCAGCTCCCGCACCAAGTAACACTTCCACAACATCTTTGTGAGCAAAATATGTGGCTAGATGTAATGGTGTCCATCCAAAATTTGTCTTACTTCTTCCTAAAACCAAAAGTAAATTAAATTTTAAGTATAAAATTGTGTCATACTACACAAATCTAAACATTCAGTCCTACATTTTTTAATACATAGTGATAAAACTTTAAAATAGTGGTAAATGAAATAATTTATAACAAATGAACTCAAGTTATTTTTTTTTATACAATCACACCTTTTTTCCAGTAGAAGTAGGCAGAGGCGAAGAAACACCCACTTTTCACCAGATGTAGTCAGATTAGGTCTCATGTAAGAGGGAGCAAGCCTGTTGCCACCAAGTTGGTATGTTTATCATTATTATTACACCATCAATTTAAGGTGCAGGTTTAAAGGGACAACTTTTTTAGAAATGTAGTCTTATCTTGGGATCATTGTTGACTCAAAATAAATATATACATTTGAAGGAACACCCAATATTAAAATAATAAGTTTATATTATTTCATAGTTTCTGGTTCTAACATTTAAAGACTATTTTTGTCATGTACTGCTAATGAGTATTTTTTTGTTTTAGAATTATTAATGAATACTTAGTAAATGATTATTAATCATTGGTGCCCTTCTTGATAAATAATAAGAGAAATTAAGTGGTTATAATAATGTATAATAATTTTTATTTATAACTTGCTACTAGTACCCCCTTATTCTCTTCTCCACATCCCTCACAAAAATTGTGAACAAAATTTTATCGAACATTATAATGACTTTATCTCTTATCAACAATAACTAAAATAAAACATTTTCATAATCAATTTAAAAAAATTCTTACTAAATCTTCTTAAGCAAATGATGTTACCAAACTTGTTATCAAAACCAGTTGTGATTTCAATAACTTAGCATATATAGTAAATATGAATATATATTAAATATGTTGTATTGTAAAAGTGTAAAGTATATTACAGAATGCTTCAAGAAGATGCATAATAAGTTAACATTCTTATGTATAATAAATTGATATATGAGTCTAGCTGAGTCACAGCCAAATGGTATTGATTACATTTTAATTGAGTGTCACATAATATGCACACAAGACATAATAGATTTATAAAGAAATTGAAACATGTACAGGCAATTATGGTACAGTAACAAATGTTTTTGTATATAGTGAACTGGTGCACAAAAGATTATTATTGTTTATATACTTATAATTTGTTAATCATCTATAATTATTAGTCTTTTGATAAATACATTCGAGCCTATATATACAATATAATTTGCTATGACTAGACCACTTGTCCTATATTTCATGTGATGTTTAATTAAAGGTAGTTACACTTAGAAAAGTCTGGTCCACATGTTGATAATGATGTTTCAATTCATATTGTATTTATATAATATTGGTATATCATCTTTAACAGTGACTGCAACTACAAGAATATTTCTTTTTTATGTATAAATATATATGCCATCCATATAATTCATTAAAAAATATATTAACCAATGAATCATAAAAATGAACAAAAAAGCACGTCTTTGAATTTTTGACACTTATTTATTAATGTTTAACCTTTTCTATATCAAAATAATAAATTAAAATATGGCTGTGTATGGAAACTTTATTTATTAAATATACCTTTGCAGTTAATGTTTAAAGTTAACTTTTTTTCATGTTTCGCTTGAAGTAGTGCTTCAACCACTGCTTTCTCTCCATGTCTCGCTGAATATAATAGGGATTCCTCAGCTTCATTTCCCGATTTAGAAGACATAATATTTGAACATAAATATTTACAGGTAGTTTAATAAAAAGAGCTGTATTTTGTCCCTGGTGGTGAAAAAACTATGTTGTAGTTTAAAAATAACACTGTACACTGTTTTAATTGTACTTTATAATATTAATTAATAGTTGAATAGCATTAATTTAATGTGCGATTACAATATTTTGTATTAAATCCAACTCTCCACAGCGTAAAATCTTTAAGTGTTGCTATCTACATTTGATGAAACTTACTAAAACTTCTGTGTCGCATATGTTTGTTAAAACCTACTAACACAAAAAAACTCCAAAAATAATAAAAATATACACAAATAATATTAAAATTCTTGGTATAAACTTTATAAATGCACATTCAATAAAAAAATAGTAAACATTAAATATAATAATAATCAAATACGAAATTATTATTGCCACATAAAAAATGGCCATATGTATAAATGCAATTGACATTATATTAACACGAATTTAAACTAAGTTTTTGAATAAAATTGTTAGACCAGCTGTTGTTGTTTTAAATAAAAAAGATCTTTTCTGCTCTCGATTATACCTGTTGAATTTTTGTTTAAACACGATATGGATGAAAACATTCGAAATTGTTGTAGATTATGTCTGGACGTAGAATCAAAACATGTTTCCATTTTAGATCCCACTGTACTACTCCATATAAAATCGTGTTTAGTGATAAATATCTCGATTGGTGACGATCTCTCGAAGGATATTTGTGTAAACTGCGTATCTCACCTTTCTGAGTTTTATAATTTCCAACAAAATGCCCGATGTTCTCAGGACTGGTTAGAATCATCTTTTCAGGAAAAAATTAAGAAATTAACAGAGACAAAAACATACGTACAGCCGTTACCTGATTCGGAGTACAATTCCGATTCTCTTTTGGAGTTTTTAAATAACACTGCCAACATAGAAGAATACTTAAATAATCTAGGAAAAGAAGACATACCATCTATAGTGAATATGCTAGACAAAAGTAATGAGCACAGTATAGAAATTGCAAAATCTATTACAAAAGTAAATAAACAAATGAGTCCCAAGAAAAAAGAGTCACCAAAATCTAAGAATTGCATTAAGATGGACATAGATGTTTTAGATTCAGATATTGAAATTGTAAAAGAAATACTTTTCAAAGAAACAGAACCAAGAAATAAAGTAAACAATTTGAAAATTATGGAAAAAACATGTTTTGCCTGCAAAGCTAAATTTGAAACCATACAAAAATTGTCACAGCATTTAACAATTTGTGACTGTGCATTAAGAACTTGTATACATTGCAATGTAATGTTTGACTCAAAAAAACAAATGAAACAGCACTCGCTAACACATGGAATACTGACACAAATGAGCTGCAACTGTGGTAAAAAATTTACTACAAAAGAACTACTTGTACAACATTACAATAAATGCCAAGTGGACCAAGTAACTACAAATGGTTTTACCCATCGCTGCAAGCAGTGTAGAATGATATTTAAGGATAGATTTGAATTGTACAAACATGCCAAAGATCACTTGATTAAGACAGCAGAAAGAGTCTGTGACATCTGTGGACACACATTCATTGGCAATGAAACATTGGCCAAACATAAAAAAGAGGAGCATAAAAAGCCAGATAACTTGAAGTACAGGTAAAAAAAAAATGTTATAACCTACATCTTATAGTATGATTGAAAAACAATTTTCATCTAGTAAAATTTTGTAATATCTATTATAAGTTTATAAAATCCACATATATTTTCACAGGTGTAAGATTTGCAATGAAGTTTCACTTAGCCATAAAGACATGTATATGCATGTTCAAAAACACACTACAAAGCAAGTGTTAAGTCGACACCTTTGCGAGTCATGTGGGAGATGTTTTGCCACAAAAGGGTCATTAATGCGTCATTCGTTGCTCCACACATACATGAAAGAGGAGCGATGTTTGTTTTGCACTAAAAAGTTTCCAGACACAAAAACTAGAGATGAACATCTTTTAGAGCACAGAGAAATTATTATGTGTGATAAGTGTGGACAGAAAGTGAATAAGTATAAATTAGATTCTCACACTTGTGTATAGGTCTTTGTGCTTTAAGCACCCACTGTGAAGTGTTTTCTGTTATTAAAAAACAATCCAAGTGTGACGTGAACCATGTTGTGATGAAGAGAATTTAACAATCAGTTAACATTAAAAATGTGTACAAATAAAGCATCTTTATTTATAAAGAATATACAATTCTTTTTCAATATATAATTATAGCAAAGGAAATACATAATAGTCAATAATACATTTCCAAGACAATTATAATAATTTGTGCTACGTGTGAAGTTGTAACAATAAACATTAAGCCAATTTCTTCACTGTAATTTACACAAAAAACAACAAAAACAAAACTAATGTTAATAAATATTCTTAATAAAAAAAATTAACAACACTTCTACTGAAACTCATGGTCTTATCTAAAGATGCGAGTTAATGCTATTTATCCATCACACAGTCCAAGTGTGCATTGGTGAATATCACATGTCCACAAAGGTTCTAGTTTTTTCAATATATTGATTTTCTCAAATAAATATTCTTAAACACTAGTCGGATAATGTAATTCGAGTAATATTTTATTGTATATGATCTTAATCCAGCTCAGCAGAAACTGAACCATCCCCTGTGACTGAAGTTGAAAAAGTCCATGAAAATTATTCTCATGCGATAAGGCAATATATTGTTCAGAGCTATCAACGGCTTCATAATAGATGGTATGCTGATATCCTTATGGTTTTTGCGTATACCTGCAAAGTTGAAAATGTTAAGTTGTGATAGTTTTTTATATACAGTGCAAGGCTAATATTTGACCTACAACTTTATAACATGAGTTTTAATAACCCCCCCAACCCAGGATCTCTGTGTAACTGAACGAGCAGTTAGAACCTGTCTTAAGCATCATAATTCACTGTATAATTCTAGGAAGCTTAAGTTTACTACTTGGTAATAGACAAATCTAGAAAACTTATCACAGGCAGTAATATCCTTGAGACAAGCATAAAAAATAATTTAGTACCATCAATAATAATTCTGGCAGCTTCCTTAGCAGTGACTTCGGGGTACCAGGATGTGAAGCGGTGTGTAGGAGGCGGGTACAGGCCTGTCGACATCGTCGCCAGGTATACGGACGTGGTGTATATGTTCTTCGTCCACGTGTCCAGTCTCAACTCCTCGGTTATCGAATCCATGAGGCCTATTAATAATTTTTCCAAAGAGATTTACTAGTACTCGATATTATTGCTTTCCGCTCAACGCTTTATTCTCATGATATATAATAAGCTGCTTGTCTTGTAATATGGATATATCTGGTTCGATTCCGGGACATTATATTGAGGAGTTTGGGTAATGGTAGTATACAGGAAACCATCTCGCTAGTGATCATCCCCATATTGTAAATTTGTCGCCATCATCACTGTGTCCTCTGTCTTGGCGACCACGCATCTAACATCTATAGCTTTATTTTTACTTTGTATTAAACTGAGGTCAAGTGTGTTAATTAAAAAGTGATAAGTACATAAAATATTTCGTATGTAGAAATAGATACTTGAAGCACCTCTGAGCCCGAACTTAGCAGCGCAGTACGGCACCATGTCGGCACAAGGCAAGAGACCGGCGCTGGAGTTAATCGCAACAATATGGCCATGCCTCTTCTCGATCATACTCGGAAGAAACGCTTGTATAATCTGTGAATAGATAAACGTCGGTTTTATACAAGACGAGATATTAAAACTCTTTTAAGTATATGACCATCGACAAAACGACGATAAACAATTTCTATATATAAATAGTGTAAGTTACCCAGAAATGGGCGAGCAGGTTGACCTCTATCAGCTTAGCGATAGAGTCAGGTCGTAGATGGATGATAGGCGCACAGGTGAACGCGCCCGCGTTGCTGACCACCATGGAAACGTCAGCTAGTTGTCGGCGCATGCGAGCCGCCAACGCTGCCACTTGCTCCCGCACCGTCACGTCTATTGTGAAACCGTAGCACTGAAGAACAAACAGTTTATGTAAATATAGGAGGAACGCATCGCGACTCGGCCTGATTGTTGCTTACCACCGTTTAGCCATGGAGGTAGTTCTCAAAAATCATCACCAAAAATATAAGTATGTTTAACGTACGCTGTAATAGTAGAGAAACTTTAAAGTATTTCGAAGGTATTATCACAAAATCAATTAGACTAATGAAGCAGCTTAAACATGTTAAATCATAATATCAAAACTTCGCCCCTAAAAAGGAACAAGCCACCTCTCCGTCCTTGCTGCGTATCTCGCTAACCACGGCGTTGTTCCTGGGCGTGTCGTGGTCCCAGCATATGACCGTGGCGCCCAAATCCGCAAACTGTATCGCCAGCTCCCGTCCCAACCCTTGACCGGCGCCGGTTATCTTTACAGAAAAATATTTTTTTTGAACATTTTATATGCATATACATTGCCGACATTCTGTAACAGTTTTACATACGTATGTTAGGATGTATACACAGTTCCATACTACGCTGATTGGCTTCAGACAGTGATAGGTACACTGCGGACCGTGGGAGAAATTTTGACAACTTCCATGAAGGAGATAAGAAAGAGTTATGACGGATTTTTACCGCCTACACCTTAAAACCGTTCGGTGTACCTTTAATCTCCATTAGCCGATACTACGGTCATGCAGATTACCAGGCTTCCGAAGATCCTATCGTTGCTCTAGTAATTACAGTAAAGCCAACACTTTGAAACGGTACCCAGCAATATGAATACATATATCATTATAAGGTAGTCGTAATCGGTTGCGTATATACTGTATAACACTCAGTTAAAGCTAGATCTAGTGCTAATTATAATAATGACAAATTCGTCTAGCCGCTGCACTTGTAAAAGAAAAGGTTAACGAACCAAAACAGTTTCCCCGTATAAACTTTTCATAGTCGGTGGTATGAAAACGCTCACTGCAGCGATCGCACACGTCGAGCACAGTTTGATGACCAGAACTAGTGTGTCCAGCGCCCACAGCGGAGCCGTGCTCATCCCACCACTTCCCCACCAGGGAAGTAGCCATGTCTCCTGGAACGCTCTAAACTTCCTGGCGAATGTTCTTATGTAACGAAAAATTAAGCCTTTATTTCGCATAAAGCCCCAAATGTAAATCACCATTCAAAATAATACGTTAAAATGTCAGAATGATTGTTGCTTTATTTTTTTTTTTTGGTTATCTACGTTATCTTTAAAACTACACACATATAAAAATCAATAAAAAACAAAGTTTTTGACATTAGGGACGTCAAAACCGATTAACAAATAAGGGGGTTTTGCGTGAGATATATTTTGATATATATTTTATGTGACAAGATGGCGAAACCTTTACAAAAGGACAGAGAGAACAGATCGGCTGAGAAAAAGGATTTAACGTTTCACCCATATAATATAACACCGGAAACAGCTCGGACTGCTGTTCTGTTATTAGAATCACCTGAGGCAGAGATACTATGTCAGGTTAATATGAACCTATGTACATATATCATTCATACAATATTACTAGAATCATAAGGGAGACTTGAAATTTGGTAGGGATGTTACTTTTGCCGAGTATAGTTCAGCTAAGAATTTGATTTACAAAATCCTTTCATCTTATAGCCAACTAAGCGGGCGTGGAACAGCTAATAATTTGAAATACATTTCGATTGGAACAATGCTTAATTTAACACCAGAAAGAGAGGGGAGCAGGCGATAAAATTACATTATGCTTGTCATCAAAGGAATTGTCATAAGATCTTTTTGATTAACTGATGATTAAGAGTATTATATATCATTTGTTCTATAGCTAAGATTAACTTCCTTCGTAGGCTTAATTGCTAGCTTAGTAATATTGGGTTCGTTGGTTAGATTTCACAGCCCCAAGTTGTCAAGTTTGGCTGGGGTTTTTACGAACCCATCCGGCTAGCTACCACTCTCATAATCTAAATAATAGAATTGCAGTGTTCCGGCTGTGAATAAATTAAAAATCGGAGTATTCTGTTAATTTTACTTGTGAAAATTATTTTGGAATTGAATAACCATGTCTCTAAACAATTTTAATATTTTATTTACTAGACGTTACGGGCGATAACGAAGTTCTCAGCGCAGGACATGCTGAATCGGCAAATACTATTCAACTTGGAGGCGATTAGCTTAATCCTGCCCCACATTGAGCACAAGGAGCTGAATATAAAACGATTCGCATTGAAAGCCCTGGCGCAGCTCTGTCAGTTGCCGTTGGGACCGGAACAAGTACTGCAG
Organism: Ornithoptera priamus; assembly: GCA_029034505.1. Lineage (NCBI taxonomy): Eukaryota > Metazoa > Arthropoda > Insecta > Lepidoptera > Papilionidae > Ornithoptera > Ornithoptera priamus. The sequence continues at coordinate 1,645,948 of JARDWD010000527.1, read as the reverse complement.
AATCCGCAGAACTTGAGAAATGTCGCCTATATGTTGGTCAAAGTCAGTAATACTTATAATTGAAATAGTAGAAGATATATTGTTTTATTTATAAGTAAACAATAGACTATGGTCACTTTAAGATATTTGTAAAGGTTTAAGTTCTGGAGGCGACGTACGCAAGTGGTGCTGTGTTATGGCCAAGCGTACCACTTACCATCAGGTGAACGTACTACTCTTCTCAAATTTCAGATTAAAAAAAAAAATCTTTAAAGCACGAACTATACTATCGATGGATATACGAATACGAATAATGATATATATAAATCGATCTATACTTGATACTACATGTCAAGGAAAACATGGAATGATTTGAATATTTAATCTTGTCTTCAAGTGACGAGCAGAATGTGGTGCATGTCGTCCTGATGCCCATCTTATTATGGCGTCTCCGTTACAGATCACCCTTTTTATTTGGCACACTAATTCAGTGGATAGATTTGACTAAAACCAAACTTAATCATTCTTTATTGATGTAGATTTGTATCCACGGTTTATTAGTCAACTGTTTTCGTGAACAGATTGAAGATACTTTCGTCTTAGAATTCGCATCGTTGGTGCTGTCTGAACTAACGAAAGAGCCGCTCGGTTGCGACCAGTTGGTCACCGCGAATATATTGAACACGCTGTTCAACAGAATGAAGAACAGCTCCGATCCAGACGTGCAGAATAATTGTTTGCAGGTATAATTTATAATAATAAGCATGGCTAATCATCATCATTGTCAGTTGAAACACGTCCACTGCTGGACATAAGCCTTCTCCAAAGATCCTCAGATCGATCTGTCCTGCGGTGCCCGCACCCAGCGGTTACCCGTGTCCTTCAGTCGTTTGTAGGGGTTCATATGACGGTGATCCCGGTTATTTCCCACCACGTTGGCCCAATGCGGGTTTGGTGGGAGACAGAGCCTCGTTTGTTTATTAGCAGGGTGCACCACGAGCAGGTGAGGTTGTTAGGAGAGTTTTCTCATTTCTTATTTATATTATACAAATATTTGATGATTTGTTTTTTTATACAATTATGGTAACAACGACGACGATATGAGCGGCACGTTCACCTGATGTTAAGTGATACGCCCGCTAACGCCGCTAACAACGTGCCGCTGGTTACAATATTATATACTGCATCACATTGCGCTCGTCACCTGAGAGATGTCGAGTCTCTTTACTCCAGTAATAACACTAGATACAACGCCCTTAAAACAGGAACACGGTAATATTTGCACGTTGGTGTTTGTCGGCTGCAATGGATGCTGCGGTGGTACCTACCTAGACTGTCTCCGGCAGCAGAGACCTACCACCATAATAATTGTATTTATTGGCTATGTTTTAAAATAACCCTGAAAGTTTACACATAAAATTATTCATGAATATTGTAATTTATTAAAATATATATAGAAATGGCAAATATGGCTTAAATTTGTGGTATATGTTTATGGCCAAATAAATTTTAAAGGTCTCTTAACTGATTCTCATATCGCTTTAACAGACACTGAGTAATCTACTGGCGGAGCCGGTGTGCGCGTCGGAAGTGACGAAGAGCAACCAGTTCAACTGGGCCTCTCTCCTGGCGCTGATGCAGAGCAAGTATTTGGCCATTCAGCACGCGGCGCTCCGTACTGTCGACCAGCTCATCTGCCGTTACAACGACCTGGCGGTACAGAAGAGTTTCAGAGCTTCGACGGGAGTGTTGGACTTGTGTGATATTTTAGAAGTAAGTGTTATATATACTATACATTTTATATTATGGTTTATGGTTATGCCATTTTAACATTCCCATTTCTTTAGGCCTTATTTTTTTTTGCTAAAAGACGAATTCTGTTTATACAGGGTGAAAGGTAATAGGTTTAAAATATCTGGAGGGGCTAAAGTATAGCTCGTATCCTATCTATCTATGTATGGAATAGCCAATACAAAAACAATGCTTCTGGAGGTATTAATTTTTTAAATATTTTTCAAAAAATTCTCGATTTTCTAGGAAAACATTCGATGATTTTATTTCTTACTTATTCCTTCACAAATTTTTATGTAATAATTATTGTTTAATCATCGTTTTATTCAATTAAATTAATAATCATCACTTAGAGGCTAAAACTTTTAAATTAGGTTGTTTGAAAGTAGTGACAGTAACAAATAAGGCTTCATACATTTTTATTTATAAAAAATATGTATAAAGCACATAAATAAGTACCTGACTTCGATACCTATTCGACAAGGTATAAGAGAGTACATAAAGTTTCTAAAATTTAGAAAAAAAACACTTGTAATAAATCCAAGTACCATGAAATACCAAACTGTAGAGACTCAATAGTAGACGTCGCGCCGGCCCTTAATTTGGCCCTTTTGTTTTTGTTGTAACACGTGCGAGATAATTGTTGTAGTTTTATATATTAAGTTTAGAGTAAAAGTTTAAAGTAACAATTAATTTAAATTTTGCTCAAAGTAACGGCCACGGTTCCTGATACAAGCACGAAGCCTTTTTCTTAAGTCGGATCGAGTGACTCGCTCTGTGAGCTGATCTCTTATTTTATCAGCAGCGACGATGATGCGTGACTTCAAATCGTCTAACTAGTTAATTGTTGTTGTGTGCACTAAACATTTCATGTGACCCTGTAAGTAATAATCGCAAGGTGTTAAGTCAGGACACCTTGCGGGTCACAGTGTTGCTCCGCCTCGGCCAATCTATGGCTGAGAGAAAGCCGTGTCTAACCACTGTCTTACGCTGAGATGAAAATGGGCGGGACAACCGTCATGCTGGAACACCATTTCTCTTCTGGTCTGATCTTTTACGCCTATTACCTTTCACCTGTATATGTATTTGTGTGTATTTAATTTTGCAGTCATACGAGTTTCGCGATGTCCACACCGTTGTGCTAGGCGTTCTGAAGGACTACGCTGAAACGGAGGAAAATGCGGGGCACCTGTATCAGTCGGGTTGCATACTGAGGTTGCTGGCTTACCTGGACATGGCCCTGCCGGCTATGAAGCCGCACTGCTTGGCCGTACTCACGAAAATGTCATTTACAGCCAACGGAAGAGATGTAATTCTTCTCTTTACTTTTCATACAAATTTTCCAGCTCTCCGGATGTCTGGACAATGAGCTATATAAATCTTTATTTCCAGGCATTATATCAGACGGGAACAGATCTGGTGTTTTGCAATCAGCTGATGAGTACAAACGTGGATCTATTAGCTGATGCGGCGATGGGAGTGGCTAACATGACGTTACTGCTTCCAGCGGCTGTGAGAATGTCAGATACGAACATCATTGAAGCTCTTTGCGGTAGGAATTGTTTTTTTTTTTATATAAATAATAGCTTTGAGAAATAATAGTGAAGTTGGTTTATTGTTTGTATGAATGTGATGATTGATTTCTAGGTGTTTTGAGCGATGACTCGGCAGCGTGGTTCGATGTGAGAATTAACGCGTTGCTGGCGCTGGTGAAGCTCTGCAGGATCATACCGAAAGCCGCCTACAGGCTTGTCGAGCCCAGCACCTTCGCGACACTCAGGAACATCAACAGGAAATGTAAGTTTCTATATGCTGTTTCTTACTTATAAAATTCTTAAAATTTATTCAGTGTAGACTATTAATACATTCGGATTTGTTTATATGGAAATAAAAGAGGTGGAGTCCACGTCCATAAAAATGTGGTGCTCCTCCATCCGTCTATAGATGTCCTCGGCTGAGCATAGGCCTTTCCTAAGGAATCCCATATTGATCGGGTAGAGGTTCATATGAAGGGATTTGAACCATTTCCTACCACTTTAATGCAATGCGGTTTAGTGGGAGCCAGAGCTTCGTTTGTTGATTAGCAGGGTGTTCCGCAAGCAGGTGAGGTTGGCTTGGATCCCCCGAGTTGTTGTACGGGGCCTGTTACTCCAATAGTCTTAAAATCCCTTGTACCCCAGAAAGAGTATAATTAGAAACAAATTAACTCATGAACTAATTACTCTATAAATTGTGAACTTTAGAAAATTTATAACGAATATGAACTTAAGGTATTTTTGTTAGCATTGGTAACGTCAAAGGTAATTGCTGATCTATTGATTCGGAGGTATTTGGTTTGGATGAAATGGAAATTTGGATGAAGGTAAGGTTTTTGAATCCGTCTCCCTAGCTGGCCTAATTGTAAATGTACCGCCAAGCAGTAAAACTGTGTTGGTTCTATCAAAATATGATAGGCGGTGTATTCTGGGCGAGCACGCTTCATCACATTGTCTTCATTGTAGCTAAACACCACGTGATATTGAAGTCATTGAAATATTTCTTAATAAATTTATAAAAATGTGTATTTCAGTCGCGGACACTCCTATTGAGGCGCAGCGTGTCGCAGTGCAGTGTTATATAAATTTGCAGAGCTACTACGTCAGCATGAACGCAATGCTGAACGCGGAGTTCATGCAGGAACTGCTCAATATCCTGCAGGTAGTGAACATTGTTGGCTCTTTCTGGAGAGGAGATACTACACGGATATAATTGTAATGGATTTACACCTGATCACTGCGGTGTAAGATTTGACAGTGTTCTTATCAGGACTACTAAACGCTTTAGAATATTACTAATAAATTAATTGGCTCCTAGATTAATGAATTGTTGTTTAGGTGAAAAGATTAACAATCATATCATCATCATCAGCCTACAGACGTCCACTGCTGAATATAAGTCTCCTCTAAAGATCTGCACATCGAACGGTCCTGCGTTTCCCGGATCCAGCTTCTTCCTGAGGGCATGTAGACACTGAACACTGTTTAACAATAGATGAAACAAAATAGAGACTATTAAAATTATTAGTCCACGAACCTACATTGGGCCAGTGTGGTGGGAAATGGCCCAAATCCCGCCCTACTTCTCTAAAAACGACCGACCCTGATGCCCCACGGTGCAGATCTTTGAATGAGACCTATGTCCAACAGTGGACGTTTATTGGCTGATGATGATGATAATAATATTAACATTAATTAGTGATTTTGCAACAATAAAAATTTATTCGCTGATGAACATTTCTCTGGCAGAATAGGTCTCTCTCTTCCAAATAATATATCCTTTCTAAATTATTATGTTCTTATACCTATTTCTGCTACTAAGCATCAGTGTGTAAACCTGATGCTGGTCTTAGACCACAAACGACCGATAACCGTTTGTTTAAGTTTATTATTTGGTTTCAGCGCATAGATATCAAATTAAAAATATTGGTGTGTTCTGCAATCAGTGGATTAATGGTAGAAGAAATCAGTAAAGAATTGTTTACCGCGCGGAATGGAGAGGAGGTAATGAAAGTTAAATTAGATGTGTTGATCTTCTCACGAAACCCTCCAACAGGTTCCCGTCTTGTCGTGGCGGAGGGGCATCAGTAGCCGTGGCTGGGTCGCCCACAGTGAAGTGAAGAGGAACCTACTCAGTCGGCCCCAGGTTTATAGCTGGCCCGATGCGGCTGCTCTAGGTTAAAGCTTCGGGGCGCCGTGAGCTCTACTCGAATGCGCGCCGGTGGGCTGCAGGGGCGGTTTTAGACTGCCCTTTGCAGCTGAGGTGGAGTCGCGGAGGGAGAGTACCCTTTGCGAGTAAGCGGTGCCGCATACCTAATGCGGCGGCGGAGGAGTCGCGGGAGAAGAAGAATGTCGGCATTGCGATGCGCCTCTTTCCCGAAAGGGAACTCCACGTTCGTATAACGGGTGGCGGCGAGCCCAAGATCGGATCCGCCGCAGGGAGTCGGGAGAGTTTTCTCTCTTGGCTCCTATGGCCTTTGGGTGACGAGTTCGGGGAATCCGTTGCGCGCGCGACTATAAGAGGCCGAGACGGAGGCGCGTTGTGTGTTCCGACGTGTCCCCTAAAAAGGCGGAAATGAGGGGATGTTTCCTCCCTCCCGAGGTAGGGCCGCGTTGTACGGCCAGCGCTAGGGGGGTTGCGGATTTGTGCGAAAGCGTTCCTAGGACCCTGCCATAAAGCGACGAGATGGAACATCGTGGGGGTTTTAGTCGGTGCAAGTCCGACATAACTTGTCCTTGACCCCGCGAGGACGGGTATGCGCAGGCGTTACCCCTACGTTAAACAAAAAAAATAAATAAAAAGCTTTTCACGAAAAAAAGGTACTTAGTTCCTTGTGTACCAATATAGACAACATCTGTTTATAATTGATTAGAAGAGTTCCTTGACACCTCAACTTGGCTACAGCATACGCCTGCTAGGAAATTATACACACATATTGGGTCTACATTTAGCTCGAAGATTTTGTTTCGTTGTGTTTTTCTCCGTCCATAACATCAAAGAAGCCCACAGGAGACACTTTTTATTCTCTTTTCATTTGCCAGCCAGGGGGATAATTCTCATTTTCAATTATCCAGACACAAAGGGTTAATTTGATGTGTGTTGAAAAAATAAGAGTATAATAATTGCAGGTAGTTTCAAACAATCTTCGAATAGATCACGTCGGTCTGCGTACAGCGCTCTGCACCCTGATCATGTCGAGTGTCACCGACGAAGGCGCCGACGTCTACTTGGAGCTTGGAACGATTCATTAGTGAGCTGATAATATTTACAACTAACTATTCCACTGTTTCAAAGTATGGCCCAAATAAATTGCTATTAGGGTTACAATTTACTAATGGTAGGTCTGTTGCCAGAGACAGTCTAGCTAAGTACCACAGAAGCGCCTATTGCAGCCGACAAATAGTTGTCTATAAATATTACTGTGTTCCGGTTTGAAGGGCGCTGTAGCTAGTGAAATGACGAGGGTAACGATGTTTAACATTTTTGTCTCAAGGCGACGAGCGCAATGTACTGCAGTCTATATGCTATATCCCAACTATCACCATGTTATATGCGGGCGTATCACTTATCATCAGGTGAACGTTCTGCTCACCTCGTCGCTTAATTGAATAAAATAATGAATAATGAAGCTGTTCATATCTAAATTTTCCATAGCATAGTTCATATTACAGCATGGTAGAGAACAAGCTGGCGCGGTACGCGGTGGGCGCTTGGGAGACGGCGCTCGAGGCCATATTCAACCAACACCTATCAGCTAAACTGGCATACACCGGGCGATTGGAGATCAATGACAAGACCAAGGTAATGTAATACAATTCCTCATTTGCATCTTGTTGATGGAAAAGTGTTAGAAATCAGTAGACTGTGGACTAGAGCTGCTGGATGATACATTAAAAGTTCGTATTACCTCATGTATAGTTTTTAAGTAAAGATGGGTACTGGAGCCTAAAGCGAATAAAGTGACCTGATCGCTGAAGTAACATCCTCGCATTGGATAAGCTTATTAAACAAATACCTTATTTATTTGTAAAAGCTTCTCAATATGTCATCTTAAATGAATGGTCACCAACAAAGAGATGGAGAGGTCTCACAAAAGCCGCTATCAAAAGTCAAGAGTGTATAACTAAGAAGATCAAGTGTTTTCCTTATCATAACTTGCCTCTTGCTTACGTCACGAAATGCACAGAATAATGTGGTGTCGAGTAAACATCTTAACTGGGGTCTTGATATTTTTCCCCAGGATGGTTTTTACGTCCAGAAGCGTCTATCCAGTCCATTCCCGACGCTGCGAGCGCTGGCCGAAGTTGCCGACCCGCACCGGGATCCGGTGTTCGTTTGCTCATTCCAAGTACCTATCACTGACAACCTCTCGGGGGTAGACTTGCAAGGTCCTAGTAAGTAGACCATCAGCTTTTGGTTTAAGGACGCATTTATTGATAAATAGGTTTGGTACGCGATAGAATGAATTGATTTTGCTACTTCTTTAACTTTATAAACATATTATCATGAGAAGAGATTTTTAATGATACAATGCTTTTGGTTGGAAGTAAGGGTTGTACGGCATTTTTATCCACCAAAACCCCATCGGCGGTGTTCGTGCAGATTAAACTGTGGCCCAGATGTTAACTACAGAACTCACTGGTGACATAATATTGTAGAAATCCGTTAAGCTTACTTTAGTCTTCTGATATCCATTTAGAGTTCCTGCCGACCGTACCAAGGTCAAGGTCGACCCTCACTGCACCCTTGCGGGACGATCCGCACCTACGTTACTATTTGATACGCCTGCGCATTTGGTTGGGTGATCCGTGAGTATATTTTATATCAAGGATTTTCTAATACTTCGTTATATATAATATAACAAAGTGAGAGTTGTTAATAACAATCGTTTGGCAAGCTCTTTTAGATTATTTAGCTGTGATAGGATATATTTGAATTTACTTGGCCAAAAGCCTTTTTGAAGTTACTCTGTCTATATAGTAAATTTGCTGCGATGACTTTCTTGGAGCTTCCGGTAGCTATAGATATAAGAACCAGAGTATTATGAACATATTATTCATTGTCGTTTAACATAATGAAAATGAGGCCTAATATTAGCCCATCGTAGATTAAAAAGTCATAATAACTGTAATAAGTGTTCAGGAGGCTGTAGATATCGATATTATGTAACCTTGACAGTGCTCAGAAAGTCATACGCTGAGGAAATAATGGGTACTATTTGAATATTATAAAATATTCGAAATGTGAAATGAGATGACGCACAGATAACTAATTATGGATATTAATTATCGATTAAAGGCAATGACTTGTTTTTAGTTCATTGAATTTATTTAAGAAAACAAAAAAAAAATTGATGTTACTGCCTTTATTGATGGTAGAATTATCTATCTACATAGTCTTCAAGTTCATCCCAGAGGATATGTTATTGTTAACATTTATTATGTCTTCTGTTAGATCGAAGTCTTTACACTACATCGAAATTGAAGACGCCGAATATGAAATACGGTAAGACTGGTTTTTTTAGTACTATAATATTCGTAGATATATTTTCTATAATTTAATGATGAAGTATATACAACAATAATAAAAACACAATATCAAATGATATATAGGTTCTTTATTTTACTGCGACGTTTCTAATGTTTGTTAATAGTCCATAAAACAGACGAGTGTTGCCTGTGGACTAGTCGTAAGCGAGTCTGCTACTTTCGACTGGAACCTCTTTCAACGTATTCCCAACTGTGATTTTCTTTTTGTTCAACAAAGGAAGACGTTGTCACGATGGTAAGCAATACACTTGCCCATAACGTGGCACAACGTCGCACGCGAGATTTGTTGAGTCCCGTTACCCCAGTAATTAGACTATAGCGCCTTTCAATCCGGAGCACAGTAATGTTTGCACAGTACTGATTGTCGGCTGTAATAGACGCTGCACCTGCCTTCACGGTCTCCGGTAACAGAGACCTACTACCAGTAATAGATTCTTGTGCATTAGATTTCGAGACAAATGCGAGGAGGTGTCGTCTACGTTGAAACAGAAGGCGGTCCTCTTGGCGGAGTACGTATCGGAAGCCATGAGCGGCACCACCCAGGATCGGGATTGCACCATGCCGAGCGTGGAGCTGCATTTGATTGATATAATGGCAAGTTTGTATGGCTGAACATCCCAATTAACTTTTACAGTAAGGAGAAATTCTAGATATATTATATTTGTCAAATTTAATCGAAGCTTTAAGCAAATTGTTCTGGTGGTTGACTAAAATTTGTCATATGCTGATGGAATGTTTTCGCAACCAACCCATCAGATTGAGGTACCAACTATGTGGTTGGTATTTAAGGTTAAATGTTATCAGTTATGATTAGAAAACAAGCTGTGTGACATATAAAAAAAAGCTTTTGATTGTTGTAATTTCACACTAGGTTATAAGTTTTTAATGATGAGTGATGAACCGTGAAGAGTTTTCTAATATTTTACTAGTAATTAGTGTAATTACTGCGGTAAAAAGACGTCGAATTTTGCTTTAAGAATGTGCATCCTAACTACCATCAAGCTGTTATTGGGAACCAGTGTCATTCACCATCAGTTGAACGTGTCTTTCGCTACGTCGAATAAAAAAAACCTCAGGGTCTTCTCTTACAAGAAGTTAAGCCTGTTTATCCTCTAGCCTCCAGCTCAATGAGAGTTGGTAAATTATTAGATTTAAGTTTTTCACAACTATTAACATGCGAGGCATTAGATCGCGAAGTTGTTATAAAGTTTAGTATTTAATGTTACAGACAGAGTTACGTTCGAACTTGGTGGGTTTGGGTTTCGTGAAGTGTGGTAGTGCGTTAGAGAGGGCGCTACTATACAAGGTGCTCGCCGACCGCGTGGGGTTGCCGTGCTCGCTGCACCGCGCCACCAGCGCGCACGCATGGTGCGAGGTTGCAGTGCCGGAGCCCAGTCCGGTGAGGAGGCTCTCTTTTAAATTCGACGTATAACGTCGCATTTGTGTTAAGTATACCGACACCTACCTTATGAAGACACAAAGAATTTTCGGAAGGCACTGGTGATTTTAGCACTGAAGATCTAGATAGGAAACGCCATAACGCCTATTTCTGTTGCTAAAGACGTCTATGACAAATATTAATGGAGTGTTTAGTGTTGTTTATTTTTATTGTCAGGTAGTCACAAAAATTCCAATGAAAAAAAAACAACGCTTTACGCTTTAGATTTGTTGGCGGCACTGTTGTTAGAGTAATTTCGGGGATAAACTTAATATAGCTAAAATCATAGATATAGGATTTTAGCAATGTTACGTCAACAGGAAGTGCTGCATCGGCGATGGCGTATCGTACATGCAGTACTTCCAGTTGCTAGTTTTCAACTGTGTCACTAAACTCAATCGAAATAAATCGCCGATTTAGCTTAAATTGTATAATGTGATTAAGTTTCTTGCATCTCAGTCTCGCGGGATCCAAACCAGCCTCACCTGCTCGTGGTGCACCCTGCTAATTACCAACAAAACTGGCTTCCACCAACAGGCATTGGGCCAGCGTGGCGGGAAATCTCCAAATCCATCCTATCCTATAAATCCTTACCCGATCGATGTGGGAATCTTTGGGGCAGGCCTATGTCTAGCAGTGGACGTCTATCGGATGATGATGAACTTTCCTGCATTCCTATTTCCTAATTCGAGTAGGTTTCACCAATCTTAGACGTAATTTAGATATAAATTAGTTTTAATTTTTTTCTTTAATTCCCTCGATGCTGGCTTCGTAATTGATAAACATCCTGTCGTGACTGACTTGAATAAAAACAAGATTCATTAAGTAGCTAATAAAGCCTCGAAAAAATAACCGCTATAACATCTTAAACATCCTATTAAAAAAAATGTAAGCAATCATTTTGTATAGAATGTTTGTATATTCGTTAAGGATGAACCGGAGCAGGCGGAGAATTTCCCGGCGGGATTGCTGAGAGCCAACTACGTGGTAGATCTGATGGATTTCCCTGGTCGCCTGCTGCAGCGCGGCGGGCACGAGGCGCTGCAAGTCTGCGGGCCCACGTGCGACGCGCCATACACTGCGCGTGCGCCGCCAGAGATTTGTAAATGCGTACCATAGATAAAGACCTATACAAAAAATTGTACGATTATCTAGATATTAAAACTAGCCTAACTTAACCTTATGAAAAGGGTTTCGGTGAACTGATTAGTAAATAAAAATAAACTTGTAAAAAATTTTTTCATTTGTATATTATTGTTGTATATATTTTTTTACACTGGTCCTTTGAATTATTAAATTAAAAGGAGGTTTCATCTCAATGGACGGACAGACAATCACAAACATGTATATACTTATAAATAACTTACGTCTAGTAAGTGATTTGCGGTTCATTATATATAATGATAGACATTTAAATTTAAGCTTTAATAAAAATAATGGGACACAGAAAAAAGTTTAAAAACATGTAACAGTATTCCTAAGTCTTTTGTAGTAATAGATTTATTTTAGGTACACCATCAATTGCGATTTACTTATTAAAGGTTTCTATTAGTTCCTGTTTATGAACATATAAAGATCATAGTGATGATTTAAAAAGAACTGTGCGATGATGTTGCTACATATAAAACAGTCTAAAACTGAAAACATTAAAAAAATAGCTGCAAAGCATTATTACTCTAAGAATAAAACCAGAAAAAATTATTAGCTTAATAAAAATAATCAAAAAGCGTTGTATATTATCACAACATGTACGAAAATACTTAATGATATCAGTCTAAATAAACTGCTAATGGCAACACAGTTCCGTCTATTTTTCATCCTAAATAAAATGATACCTACCAGTGGTAATCTATAATATATAAAGAAATTCTTTTCGGGATGAAAATATAATCAAATAGAGAAAAATAAACGGTAGACTATAGAGAATTAGGTCTTCCATGAGGATATAAATAAAAAAGTTTTAAATAATTCTAAATTATCAAGTGTCCATAAAAAAATATTTGTAAATAATATTGCCACTAATATGTAATAAGTGTCATAACATATCTATATTTTTTTGTATAACTTGTGTATTTTTTATATTTACTATCTAAATTGTTCACGCTTATTTACTAGTGTACATAAAATCTTATTTATAATATAAATTGTAAAATCGCCTTCAGCACCTATACCATCATCATCACCAACTTTTTAGCCTAATAAATAAAGCTCCAAGGAATATAAATATAACATGAATTTATATAGTCTATGGTCCACTTTAAAATGATTTTCAAAGTCGACTATAGACTATGCGTAACACAGAAATAATTGTATTTTTAGATTCGATTTTCTTCAGAAGTGTGAGATGATGATTATGACAGGATTTTTTTAAATCTGTTATCAATTTATATTCCTATACATATTTATTAACAGTAAAGCAACCGTTTGTCTAACTAAAAAAAATTACTATTTTCACCGTGTAGTCTTTGACTCTTAACTGACAACATTGTCATGAAATATGGGAGCCTGATAACTCTTCACTCTTCAGAGTATGGCATACAATGTATAGTATGCAAAACTGGGCTGCAACAGATACCACAAAACTAACAATTTGTTATCAAAAAAAACATAATCAAGTACGCACAAGAAGTTTCACTTCAGATGTGATTAACAAAATATTTTACTTTAAAGTGTGTATGCGTGTCCTCCAGCCTCCAAGCTGGTTAAAGCAAAATTTCAAAACACTTTGACTTGCAAGTAAATTAGATTAAATTATACATGTTATTAATTTAATGTCTCCAATATTTCTGATAACCGAAGCAGGCGTATAAATAGTGTGATGTGTATTTTGACCACAAACTAAAAATTATATTCTTTTAAAAGAATAATTGAAAAAAATAAAAATAAACGATGTTTAAAAAGTTGTGCCTACTGGGAGTGGTATGAAATAGTCGAAAGATAGCAGTAAGGTTCTAGTGTTTTGATATAGTGGCTTATCAGTAAGGTATATTTCGTCAGACGGTCGTCTGCGGCACGCCGTGTACGAGCTGCGTGCGCGAGCGCGCCCTCGGTACCGGCTCCGGCGCCCTGGAGACCACACTCTCTTTAAGAGACAGTGCGGAACCCGTGGAGGCTTCGGAAGGCGGTCGCGTTGACAGCGTCTGCGGCTGGCTTATCTGTGAACAGTTCCCATGTACTTGATAATATTACTGGAGATAAGTCTTCGTTGTAGGACATCTATGGCTGCCGCCAAGCAGTAGTAAGTTATTGTTCCGCTTTGGTTTTTAACCACGCGATGTATCTTATTAAATTACTGGAAGAATTAACATCGATATCTTAAAGGAATCGAGCATAATTTGGCGCTGCGTATATCATCTTAACTCAACAGCAAATTTGTGTCCCCACTGTTGGGGCACAAGCTTACCCTCAATATGAGGGCGATGGGCCATGAGGAAATGAAGGCCACACGCTCTAACCATTAGGCCAGCGCGAGCTACTATATATATATATAACTATATAATTTTAACTGATGCTATATTATTAAGGGCACTTGTATTAACTACTTAGGTGTTTTGTCTGTACTAATGTCGAATTAGCGGGAGAGAGATGGGGGAGTAAGAGAGAAATATTGACAAGATTTATTAATTATAGTAGTAAAAATTAAGGATAGAGAAACTATAGAAGCGCGTTTTATCTCAGTCTCTCATAGCCAAAACCCTATAAATAAGTTCATAGGTGTATCTTTCTCAATACATCATCATTATCAATATTTGTTTATCCGCTGCTGGCTATGGGCCTTCCCCTATGTCTTCCACCAAATGTGTTCTCAATCCACCACCTTTCGACAGCCCTGATGATGTCGTCGGTCCATCTGGAGAGACGGCGTCTTACACTTTGTCGATGCATTGTTTCATTTCATCACAATCCAATTCACATAGTTTCAAGTGAAGTTCCTGTAGAGAAGTTCTATATATATATATATCTTACCGTGCGTGTGAGCGTCTGCGGAGTGTGCGGCCGCTTGACGGGTACGTCGCGGTACTCGTAGATGTTGTCCCGCGAGCGCGTCGTGTTGTCCACACCCGCCTCCTCCAGTTCCGGCACCATGAATATGTCGCCGTTATAGTACCGATCCGATTCCCTGAAAAACGATAATAACCGCTAACTATACATTAACATTTTTAAGTGAATTTTTGCTGGTGGATAGGTCTCCGTTACCGAAGACCGTCAAGGTAGGTACCACCGCAGCTCTGGCGCGCGTTTACAGAGGATCTCTCCGTCCGAGGTGATGCTGCGCGGTGTAGCCGGCGCTGTCGTGGTCCCGTCGTAAAGTGACGAAGGTGGAATATCGTGCGGGGTCTTACCAGGTGGAAGTTCGACCGACAGTCTGTTTTTATCTCCGCGAGGACAGGTATACGGAGGCATTTCCCCCACGTAAAAAAAAGGAACTACTGCAGCACCTATTTCTGCCTTCAAACAGTAGTGTGTAAACTTTACTGTATTCCGGTTTGAAGGGCGTTGTAGCTAGTGAAATTATTAGGGTAGTGAGACTTGTCTCAAGGCGAATGGCGCAATGTGGCGCTGTGTATACCAACCTAACAAATAAAACTATTAACCGATAACCAAACGTGGATGGCTGTGATGTATGAAATATGGTTGATGAATACATGGAATGTATTAAGCGAGATATTTCACATAACCTCTAGCCATAGCTTTATTATTATGTGTCGGGTCTCTTCACATGAGGGGGAATGGACATAGGATAAGTTTATTTTGATTAAGAATAACGTGATAAGCGAGACATTCATTTGATGGTAAATACTCATAACAAAATGGCGCCAGATAAGATAAAGCTGTATCTTCTTGAATTCATTGTCTTGAGACTGTATAAAGTCCCAATAACGGACTTTTTATTTTATTATTCTGATATAAGTGTTTTATTAATGTTCGGACAACACAATAGCAACTAAAAGCTAAGAATACATTTAATAAATCCATTGTTCACCTACATTGCTGGTACCATTTTCCACTTAGGTGGTGCTGCCCTGGAATGTTAGTATGTTAGTGTTAAAGTTATAATAAACACTGTTAGTAATGTTACATATACACACATTAATAAACTTAAAAAAATATTATTTTCTTATAAATAGAGGTTGCATACTTTTTAAACACTTAAGAATTATATTAATATTATCTATATATAATATTATTTATATTTTAAGCAGGAGATGGAGTTAGGATCACTTTATCTTTACTCTCGAGATTCGACATGTTAAATACTAGACCAAATGTTGTAGACAGCAACAGAAAAGCGTCATCGTTATTATCAGCCGACAGACGTCCACTGCTGGACATAGGTCTCCCCCAAAGATCTGCATATCGATCAATACTGCGCTGCCCGCGTCCAGCTGCTTCCCGCAACTTTCATCAGATCGTCGGACCACCCGGTGAAGGGCCTGACAACACTACGTATTCCGGTACGAAGTCGCCATTCTAGGACCTTAGTGCCCCATCGGTTGTCTGTTCTTCGACCGATGATCGAGTAAAAGCATACTGCTCTTGCCAATCCTTTTGTCAAGCGTGATGATTACGGATAAGACTTAAATATGTTAAAATGATGTTAATATATAAACATACTACATATATATCTTATTTTTTATTGGTTGTTTAATAACTTTAGTATCATATTATATAAAAAAACAACCTAAATAAACATTTGAAAGTAAGTTAATTAAATAATTATAGATTGATTAATACCTCTTGGCGTTCCTCCACAGCATGCAGCACACGACCAGTAGCACCATAAGCAGCAGGCATGCACTAGACACTGACCAGAACGCTATCTGGAGCGGTTGTTTCGGCTCCCACCAGTACTGGAAGACAAATTCAACTTACTTTAGTTACTTTTAAGTGTTAAGTTGGAGCAAATAGTTAAAAATGTACAGACCTCAGTGATGGGCGGGTAGGTTGGCACTAGTCTACCAATAACCGTGGGTAAGTATACAGTCCAGAAGGCGAGCTCCGTCTGCCGATAGTTAAGCTGAATGCTGGAGTTGTAGGTGGTGTTGAGGTTTAGGTAGCGCAGCTGTCCGGCCTGCGCCATCTCGAAATGAACGCCTAGGATACGGGACCGAGTGGGGTTCCTACAGATTTGAAGTCACTTGTTAGACCATAGTAATAATAAAAAAAAATTAGAAATATTATTGAAGTTTTACCCAAATCTGGCAAAGTCTGAGTATGCTTTCATAAAGAAGTGGCTCATGTTCCTGTCGTTGGGCGTCCATGCCTGACGCTCGAGCCTCATACGTCGCGGGAAGAATTCCTGGTCCATGAATGGAGTGCCGGAGAGGAAGACGCTCTCTATCCCATGTGCATAACGCCTCCACTCGGGCCATCTGTAGGACTCCACGGTGGTGTTCAACACGTACATGTAGACAGGAATGTTTTGCTCCAACAGTAGCTTCACCAATTTGTCGGTCGGCGCTCGATACAGGAAGTCTGAGAGAAGCTAGGATAAAAAAATACTTTAATTATTTTTAAATATAACGATAAAGATTATAATGTAAAAAATTAAAGAGCTGGTAATTTTAACAATCTGAATTTAAGGATATTCCTCTTCTATTCAGATAGATACTCTTGGTGAGGAGGTCATGGTTGTTCTATGCACAGCTCTCATAGAATATAATTGGAGTAGTTTCCTGTTGCTTCCTGTCTCAACCATTTTTAGGGTTATTTAGACGCTAAGCCAGTCGTCGCTTCTTCTGATTCGTTGCCAGCAGAGGGAGTGGTTATACCGCCATTGACAAGTTCAACATATTTTATTTATGAATTTATACTGGACCACAGTTTCATGCTATAGTTCTAGATAAAATTATTTTAGAATGAAACTATGATGACCAGATTTATAGGAATATAGTACTTACATGTACGTATTGATCTCGTATAGCGCTGACGTTATGCGGGTCGGGGTGGTACGTGTACATATAACGCACTGCTTCGTATACTCCACGGGGGTTGAGCGTGTAGTTATAACGGAGTACGAGCTCCCGCACCTTTTGATCGAACCACTGCTCGTTGATCTCGTACGTGGATGCAAGGCTCTCGTTGTTATCTGGTGACATTAGTATCGATATGTTATTTTATTTATTTGTTTTTACTACTAGACAGTAATGTGGAAATAATAACATGTTCCTCTTTGAAGTATGATAAGACTGGTATAATTTCTGGAGAAACAAATCTTTACATCTTACAGCTCAAGGTGGTGAACTCGACATGTTTTAGTTATTATCACCATCCATATCAGGTGAGCATATCCTTCTTGCTCCGTATTATTAATCGTACAAGACTATAGAGATGTGTCAGCTGCCTAGTAAATGGTGTTCTATGATTAACGACCAGATTACTCACACAACACGTAGGCCGCCTCCTGCGTGGTGACGCCCGTCATATAGCGGAGCGCGGGATTGAACTGGCGGCGCGCGATTAGCTCCTCGGGGCGCTCGTTCAAAAAGTGCCAGTCGCGCTCCCTCCATCCCTCGTACCACTCATCCCCGGGGAATGTGAAGTTGTTCTCCAGCACTGGTCCCCACGGTATCAATCCCACTTGCGGCTATAAGTTCATCAATGACTTAAAATACAAACTAGTTGGGACAGCTCAGCTTGTAACGCCTACACTTATACACATTTTAGGTTTTAAGAAGCGCAATGAAGGTTAGTTTTTTTTTAAAGTAAAAATTTATTACCTGAAACTCAGCATTGCCTAACTCGTAGAAGCTTCTTCCCTGCCGTAAGCAGTTGACGAGCTTCCACGAAGAGTCAATGGGGCAACCGAGAAGCCGACCGAACACCAAAGACGTGTTCTGCACGCGGTATTTGTCCTCGATCAGAGCCCAGTCCGCTAGTGCTGATCCACTCTGTGATATAACGTCAAATAATTGGTATTCTCTTAATATCTTTTCGTAGAGGAATTTGTCTGGATTCTTTAGAACGATGATAGCAAGTAGGCAATAATGGTGGTAGGTTTCCATTGTAGGAGACTCAACTTAGTGGTATACCATAAGAGATATACCACAAATACTATGGCGGTAGATTAACAGTGAGAAAAGTAGGTAGCAAGGCGGGTTCTGATAACTCAATTTTCGAACCCATACTATATTCTGTTATGCTCACCGGTTTTTAAATATACCTACTGGTGATATCTTACCTGCGCTATGACACGCGATACAATCTGACTGGTCTGCGGCATCAGCGCAAGCAGTCCGGCAGATGCTGCGCCGGCGCCGGGGCCGAACAGCGTTATGGAGTTTGCATCGCCATTAAACGGCTCGATGTTGTTGCGGATCCAGCGAAGCGCCATTGCCTGGTCCAGGATGCCGTAATTGCCGGGAGAGTTTTCGTCTGCAGTCGAGAGAAAACCTGAACATGACAGAGAGGGCTTATTTAAATATAATGAAAATACAGAAACGATTGGTGCGAAGATATTTGGGAGAATACTATTTCCAGCATTGGACGTCTATTGATGATGATAACGAACATGTCATCGAAAAATAAAAAAAAAAACAAATTGCTAAATAAAAAAAATTACCTAGAGCGCCAAGCCTGTAATTGAAAGAGACAACGACCACGTTGTAGAACGCCGCTAACATATGCCCAGGGAAGAGGTTAGACGCTCCAGAAGAAAACTGGCCTCCATGAATGTACACCATTACTGGATACTTCTGCGCTGTGGCTCCAGCTTCCGTCTAAAACAATTATATCACATATACTTGTTATAATTTCTTGAGAAACAGTTTTTTTTTTATTTATAGGTTAATGCTTATGGCTGTCCATAACAGCTACCTCTCTTACTGAAGTTAGTAGCGGACTCTATTTGTGTTCTGCTTATATTTACACAGTTTTTGCCTTTAGTTATATCATCATCATCAGCGTTTAGTTATATGGTTAAGTATAAAGCAGTAAATAAAGTCTTATCACATAACAATAAGAATCATGTTGCTACATTATTATAAAACAATTGCAAAAAAATATTTTTATTACTAGTAACAGTACTAAAATTTATCAAAGCAAGACCGAATATTGTATAAACTTCGGTCTTATTACAATTAGTTACGAGTTATAAGTCCACTAAAAGCCGAGTACTTAAACGAACGATTAACGTCGGTGCGTAGGGCGCTGCAAATTGAATCAATTAAGTCGTGTCGAGATGACGAATCATCAGGTCAGTGACCGCAACCATTATCATGATTATGTTAAATGTTTATGAATTACTTTTGCTCCTTCATATTTCCAACAAGCTGTCGACCGGGGTCCAAGAGCCCAGTATCATGATCTGTGAGAGTCAAAGTGATACGTCAGAGCATAACACGTGGCGCTAGTTAAGATGAAATACACCATATTGTGCTCGTCGCCTCGAGACATAAGTCGTTACGTGCCGTAGCCCCAGTAATTTCACAAGCTACAGCATCCTTCAAGCCCAAACAAAGTAATGTTTGCACACTACTGTTTGGCGGTGGTACTTACCCAGATAGTCTACGCCAAGAGTTGTTTCCCCGACCCAAAAAAATAGGCCTAATAATATTATGTGATTTTAGTTGACAATAAAAAAAAAATACTCACATTCGGTGAGAATATGTTAAGGTAGAGGCAATCCTCGTCCATATCCCTTATGCCCTTGGTCGCACCAGTAAACCTCACTGGTTGAGGGCAAGCAGGACCCCAATCTACGGCTTGCATCAACTGCCACCCTGGATGTTGTCTCGGAGGCTAATGAAATAAAAATTTCTAAATATTATATAAGAACCTGGTCACAAAGTTACTACTAACTATAGTAGTAGTGCTAAAGATTTCTTCACACAGCTATAGAAACTTTCCTATTAATAATTTATATTATTTTTAAATTGAACACCATTACTCTTCAAAAATATTAACAACCTCGATAGCCTATTTACAAAGCATTCACTTTGTAATACAGACATCCCTGGTTCAGTTCCAGTACAATATATCATCTAGGTTTGGTTTATGGTAATTAAACCACTCGAACACATATCACCTTCAGAATATTATGACCAAGTATAATTAAGATTTAATTTACATAACTCATTAACTAAGATTAAAACATCATAAAATTTTATATATTGCTGCTATTATTATCAAATGGTAAACAACGTAAACAGAAAATATAATTTACCTTAAATCTACCTTCTAAAACTGGTGGTCTTGCATAAGGGATACCAAGGAATACTGATAATTCACCCTGTATTCTTTCCACAGGACTTAATCCTGGACGGAAACCAGAATTTGGATCAGGGTTATCATATAAATATACCTGAAAAGGATGTGAAGTTTTATTGATGATGGAAGGAAGTATCAAAAGGATAAAAGTTTTATTTACATCTTGTGTACTTTGTGGTATATGCCAGGAGTCGGAAATCTATTTTAATTTAGATAATAAAGTGTACCATAGAAATAAATAAAAAATAACATTTCTTCTATTTACCACTCTTCATCTTTTAGGTGAGATAAAGTTCAAGCACAAAAATTGTTACTGATCCCTGGTCCAAGGCATAGTAGAAACTTTTATATTATAAACAATAGGTTCTGTTGTTTGCAATTTCCTTTATGTAATCCACAGGAAGTTACTGCTTTTATTTAGTAATGTTTAAAATTTGGCTTTGTGTGTAAAGATTAACACAGCTGAGCAATACCCAGCATAAATGAGTCATAGTTTGGTGAATAAGTGTTAGATTTTCCTACCAAAAAATAACTGTGAATAAATTAAATACAAACAGTTTCAACCATTTAGCATGTGCTTAACTCACATTTCATTAATAATTTAATGGCAATAAGAAATAGAGAACATTGAGATTAAGAATAACGTTTTTATACCAATGAAGCTGACTGTTACTACAATCTTAATTTCTTAATAAAATGAATACATTTTGAGAAGTATGAACTAATATACAAACAATCACAAACAGAATTAATGCATAAATTCCATATTTACACAATAATCAAATGCTATATAAATATGACATATTTTATTTGTGAAACGCATTATAAATCAAAACAAATTTTCTCTGACCTTTAGTCCAATGTCTATAAAATTAAATAATAATTGTATAAAAAATGTTTTATGTATTAATTCTTAAAAAATATATCAAAGCAGATATAGTATATTATACCTTAAAACCCTGAACTTGCCCAAAGTTGGTGTTCACAAATATGTCTCGTTTTAATTGTCTTGAGTCTCTTCTTTCCTTTCCTTGTAGGTCCTCTCTCCATCCCCCAAGTACACCAGGGAATAAGGCATCTGGATTATTTGGATCGCGATTCTGTGATAATAAATTATATGTAGTTATATTTTATATATTTCTAATTTCCTAAGGAATCACAATACTTATTAAACAGTACTTCAAATTCAATCAAAAATAATTTGAAACAAACTTACTGTATTATATTTAAATTGATCATCCATAGGATTAATATCAAGAGGATTGTATGGAAATCCTCCAGGCTGATTGATATTTGGGTTATAAGGATTGTATCGGTTAGGATCAGCACCGTATCTTCTATTATTATACACATATGTCCTATAATTATTATCGCCTGGTTTTGGCAGTCGGGTTTCTGACCCATCTACTCGTGTGTTGTAATTGTTATACTGACCATTGTACAAGTCTTTGTTTGATTGACAAAAAATTTTACTACACGTAAATAGAATTACAACAGCTTTTTTCAACATTATTTCAACGGCGCGAAACCTCACGGCGAATAGGAAGCCACATAAAAATTTGCGCAACGTACTTCAATTAATATCACAAATTTAAATAATTTGATGAATTACAACTCCTCTAAATAAACTAAGAGTTGAAGCTTAAAATAGTTTTCTTTAAAAAAACTAAATAATTCACGATAAATATGAAGAAAAACATTACATTCTCATGTAAAATTTATACTTCTCTAATGTCACCATTAGCGAATTTTATCAGGAGAGTTTTACATTTTTGTATCAAACCATGTCACACAATACAAAGTTTTATCAGTTATAAAATCAATGAATTATCAACACAATGTGTGACAACGCCCTCAGCTACAACCGAAGTTTGTTTATCATTTCAACTTGATGTCGACATTAACGGAGTTTGGTTCGTTCAGAAATAGCACTAATTCACAGATTATATAACACCACATTTGAACTAGGATGAAGAATTTTAAAGTGTTTAAAACCAATTAAAAAAAGAACTATAAATCTTTATATTACTCATTATTAGTAAAAAAATTATATCCTTTTAAAAAAAAGAATATATCCTTGTATAAATGTCGACTTCTTCTATGGTGCAATGGTTGAGAGCCTGCTTTTAAATCCGTGAGTCCCTAGTTTGATTCGTTATGGGGTTTGTTGGATTTTTTGCCCGCCTAGCTACCTAATAGCATCACATTGTGAATGTGCCGTTATAACAGTGTGAATATTTTAGGTGAACACTACATCGGTCCTGGTCTTATTATTACATAATACCATGGGAAATTCAGTTCAAGTATCAGTTGATAGTAAATAAAAAAAATACTTATGATTTGGCAATAACTTTAAAAAATAGTTACCTTTTTACATTTGATTAAATCTTATAATTTTTTTTCTAAAACGTGCAGAGTAATAAATTTACAATATTGATTTTTAATCAACAAAATGCTCTTGCGGTAACCTGTCCTCACATCATATTTTCGAGAGTAAACAAATTCTATGTTTGTGTTTGTAGGTCAGATACAATCTGTTCAATATTTTGATTACTCTGTAGACCAAAATAAAGAAAAAAATATAATATTAACGGATTTATTAATAGACGCCACTGTTTATGACTTTAATATATTATAATATAAAAATATTTAATACATATGTTCTAGCAAAAATTTATAGCACATTAAGTGTGCTACGATGATTATAGAGGCATTAACATATAATATTAAAACATATAAAAGAGTATCTTTTGAATAGAATACCTAATATTATCCAATTATTGAGATATTGAGTTCCGAAGTTTTACACATAATGCTTATACTGCATTCATTTTCTTTTCTTTTCATACATATCTTTGCACTATAATAATTAGACACATAACTCAAATAGTAGTTTTTACATGCGGTGTGTTAAAAGTAGAAGCAGTTGTGAAATTAATTTAGAATTTAAGAAAAAAGAGAGACTCCACTACATATGATTCATTAAAGAATAAGGAATGATAAAAAAAATTGAATACATTTCGGGGGTTACAATAACCCGCCTTTATTATTTTTTATAGCGGCTATAATAAAAAATAAGTGTTGCGATGATTCGGCAAATGTTATACTAAAAGCCCTCTTGTATAAAATTAACATAAAATTATTACTTTTGTCTTCTTTTATTTTCCTCATGGCGTCTGGAAAAAAAATTTTGTTTTGCCTATGCCAGAAAAACATGGTAAAGTGTGTACGACTTATTTGGTACTGATTATCTCTCATTGTGCATAGTGTTTATCATTATCAAGCTGGTGTTTATTTTTATCGCCGACCCTATAGTAACCACTAACGCTCAGATTCTCATTTGTTAAAGTAATAAAAGCTAACCCTTATGTATACATAAATAAATATCAATTAAACACTTTGATAGCTAGTATAATAAATAATTTCACTTAAGTTAATTTTGCTGTGATCATTGCGTTGTAAATACAAATAATTATAGAAATTATTAACTCTTCGCTACTGTGGAATTCATAAAGCTTAACGAGTAGTAATTTAGCTATGGTAATTTATAATGTGAAAGTATATTAAAATAACCAAAGCGCAATTTTGTGTTCTTACCGTTTTGTATACGGATAAATGATACATGTATTATAAAATTACTTATTTTAATATAAATAATTCCTTACATAAATATAATTCGTGAAGAACAATTTTATAGAAATAGATTTCGATACAATCATGACAAACTTATATTTATGGGATCTTTTGCCAGCTTTTTTTATACATATAATTTTTATTATATGAATATCAAACGTGTCTTTGTACAGGACGTGCAGCTTTTATTTATAAGTGAAATGCCTGCTACAGTACAATTATAATGTTTATTACGCTGTCGAGTAGTAGGTTATTTATTTAGTTTAGTGGGTAGTTATTTAGAAAAATTAATGAAATTACAGAAATTATGATAAGTATCAACAATTTTAAAGCGAAGAGTAAAAAGTCTATTTGTCTAATAATAACCACACAGTAACATTTAACATGTAATAAGAATTCATTCAAATATATTTTTTGCTATTAGTTTACCTTTGCCTCAATCAAACAAAACAAAATCAAAGCGAAACAAAAACATTTGTCTGCGTTGAATTAAAAATCGGTGTTGAAACTAAACAATTCAATGTTTGTACAAATGTTTTCGAAATAACAATAAAACAAGTTCGGATAAAATATGATGAAAAATAAAATTTCAACGTGTAAAAAGTATTTACATATTTATGGGTTTTTGTATATGTACATTTGTGTATTATATATTGTATTTATTTGGTGCACTTCATCATCTCTGTATTACCCAAAGTAGACTGGAAGATAATGTCCATGGCATTAAGTACACATTTGTACGATGTGAATAAAGTTAAAATAAATAAATAAAAAGATATAAACAATAAACTTGTACTTTGGGAAGTGATACACAGTGACTTTTTATCTGACACAGGAGAGCGCCAACGTCGCCTGTGCTCTCTATCTTCCCAGTTAGTTGGTCTTAGACTTTCTTGAAATACTTGGACCGATAAACATGTCGACAGCCAACTGAAGTTTCGAGGTACACTCTAGACGATGCTATCGTCTCCCACTCTCAGCAAGTAGTCAAAACAGGTCTGTAGGTCTTTGTTTCTCCTAAGATATTCGCTCACCAGTCTCACAATTTCTACGATGAATATAAAACCCACCTAATCAGTAGTTAATAGGTTTGATTTTTGCGTATACGTGATGATATTGTGGATGCTCCTCACACGGCACGCGTACGCCATTTCCCAGGGCTGCTCAGCTGTAATGAACTGGTACTTATCGTCTAATTGCCTCGTAACTCAATATCTAACGGACGCCGAAAGGCTTAGAGGGCACTATTCGTCTCGATTACACTGATGATATAAACCAACTCCTACATTTGACGTGAAATTAATGCGGAAATATTAAGTGAGAGGTTAAGTCTTAAAATAATTGATTGATAGAGTTCTTCTGTTAAAAGATAAGATAAGATAGATCTCTTTATTGGAGTAAAACCAGCTTAACTCTTTTATTAATGATTGGTTTTGTAATACCATACCAGTCTGTGTTTTTTTAATACACTCGAGACGGTTTTTTTTTACACTATCTATATTTCGCTACGTTACGAACGCTATAGTTACGTCTTTGCTGACGTTAACTTAAAGAGCTTGTTTAGAACTTATTTCAAATACTCAGTGACCTAATATTAAAGTGATATTTTCATATCATGTAATTACATTGATTTCTTCCTTTCTATTAGTTTATATTCACAAAATAAATTTAAATGGAACAAAAAACGTAAATGTTTTAAATAAGTAAATTGACAAATCTTACATAATAGTTTCAGAGTAAATTATTTTTGTATGAAAAAAAAATTTAATGAATTATAAATTAATATTAAGACCTTGAATAAGTTCTCGCTGTTTCTTTAAAGATGGTAGTAGCAGTACCTCTTTTGTGGAATTTCTAATGATAACACACATACAAGGCATTATACGTATCTAACCTTAAAATTCAGTGTATGGTAGTTCATTCATTAGTGTAAACAACGTAATTTTTTCTTAGTTCTGAAAATGTCTACTTTTGTGCGAAATATTTGCAGGGAATTTTATTGCACTACTTTATTCAAAAGAAATCTGCTGCTGAAGCACATAGAATCATTGTTGAGACTTGTGGTGACAATGCTTTGTCAGATACGATATGCAGAGACTGCTTTCGATGCTTCAAAAATAATGATTTTGAACTTGAGGATAGAGAACGTTCTGTCACACCGATTGGCGCAAAATTTGAAGATGAAAAGTTGGAGGAATTACTCGGTCAAGACCGATGTTAGACGCTAGCGGAACTTGAAAAAACATTACAAGTAGATGAGTCAACTGTTTTAAAACGTTTAAAAGTTTTAAGAATGATCCAGAAGCAAGGATATTGGATACCGTATGAATTGATGCCAAGAGACGTCGGACGGCATTTTCTCACGTGTGAACTACTTCTTCAACGGCAGGTAAGAAAAGGTTTTTTGCACCGCTGGACCGCATCGACTGGCGATGAAAAGTGGATACACTACGATAATCCAAAGCGTAGAAAATCGTGGGGTAAGCCCGGCTCGGCTATGCATCAACATCGTCTGCAAAACCAAGTATCCAAGGTTCGAAGCATCTTCTATGTATTTGGGATCAGCGGGGTGTAATTTATTATGAGCTGTTCAAACCGAATAAGACTATCACGGGGGTCGCTATCGACTTCAATTGATACGTATAAGTTGAGCTTTAAAAGAAAAATGGCCGCTATGCGGGCTGAGACACGACAAAGTGATTTTGCTACGTGACAACGCTTGGCTTCATGTTGCAAAACCAATGAAAATCTACCTGAAAACGCTCCAATGGGAGGTTCTATCCCACAAGCCGTATTCACCTAACATACACCCTTCTGATGTTCACCTATTCCGGTGGAAGGTACATGGCCTAGCTAACCAACGCTTTCATTCTGGTGAAGAAGCTAAAAAGGGATCGACTCTTATTTTTATTTATTTATTTAATGATACACCAACAGCATGACATATTATATACTATCTTACGTTCTAGATATAATGTACAATATAAAAGAAGACTAGAAATATGTATGGATATTATAAGCGTACACAGCTTTGGCCATAGTTTGGACTTAAAAACATCAAAGTGAAAAAAGAAGTTATGGTCTATAATTAGTTAAAATATACAATTAAATTTGGACAAATGTCCGTTTTCAAACAATCAGCAGGCAGGTATAGATAGCATGGAGTGTACATTCAACACTGACAACTTGGATAACCTCAAAAGAAGTGTCGTTTTTCTGAGGCGGAAATCATATAGTGTCGGAAAGATGTATGAGAAGTCGTCGCTCGCTAGTGATGGACAATACTTTAAAAGTTTTTGTTCCTTATAATTTAAATAAAGCTTTTATCTTATAAAAGAAACAACGAGAACTTATTCAAGGTCCTAATACATCCGGCATTATATACACCACGATATACTACTAAATATTTATTTTATTATGCCACTGAAGATCAAAGTGGTGGTATGATATTGCAATAGTGCTCCGGTGGTTTAATTAAATTGTATCTATCAAAGGACCTCTGGACATTGGTATGTGGAGCGTACAAGATATCTGCGGATCCTGCATTTGTGATATCGGTATGCAATTATGGATTTCCAGTCGTATCACAGTTAATTCCACGCTTATATGTATATCATATTACTGCATGGTATAATAATAGTGATATAGTCTGAGGTCTAAACTGATGATTATATATATAGTATTATAGCAATAAAAAATTATAACACCATCTAAGAAAAGAATGATGATAAGAAAAAGTGGATTATTCTCAAGAAAAAGATGGTTTATTACTAAACTTTAGAAGATTTTCTTTTTATAGTTTTATCTTATTTTTATAACGGGATCTCAATGCGCATTTTATGTAAAAAAAGCGAGACCAACATAGATAAGAAAGAATTTCTTTTATGACAGTAGTGTTTCCAATTTTTAATATATTATATATCATTATTCCACCCATTACTTGTAGGGCTGTGGTGCTTCGGTAAGGTCCTGGAAGGGAGGCTGTTTACCGGTAGAAAAGTATTGCTAGAAGCTCCTCCACAAGGCGTATAATCTGGTGAAGGTTGACGGAAGACAGAATGCGAGCAGTCAGCAGGCAGCAGCAGCAGGCTGTCTATGTTCAACTGATGGCGACGATAGTGGAGGTTATAATAATAATACAAAAAGTTTTCCTTCAAGTAGATATGGTTCAAAAGCCTCTAATGCAGTATATTCCACTGCAAAGCTAAAGATATAAATTATACGACGGGGAAAGCGAACGCGGGCGTAAATCCTGCTGCGATCTTATCAAATACGAATTTACGTTCAGCCCCTGGTGATGGTGCATGCATCGTGTTTATAATGTAGTCGTGGTAAAGTTACAGTACTTTCCAAACCTATTATCGTTTGCGTACCCTTTAATGAAACTTTTCGATAATGATTCTTCCCTGATGACTCTATATCAGGCTCTTGAAGATATATCTCGTTTCTCTTAATCTATAGGTCTACCTATCGTCAATCATAATTCAGAAATGTATTTAGTGCTTTCACTGGAGACTTGTCATCTTTTGAGAGTTACTGTAGGAGTATCTTTACGTACATGAATAATAGTTGATTACGCATTTAATTTCTAAATATTTTCGTCATTAACAATACAATTTTTAGCTATCCCAATGGAGCCCCACGTACCACAGGTTAAGTATTGATGGTGTAGCAGTGAAATAACTGGAGTAAGATTTGACATCTCGTGTCTCTAGGCGACAAGCACAATGTAGTACATTATCATCCCAATTAGCAATACATCGTTATGGCAAGTATATCTCTCACCATCAGGTGAAGTTTTGTCGAATAAAAAGGAAGAAAGTTATTATTTTTTATTCGTGTACATGAAAGATACAGCTAAGATCGCCGGCACTATCATCCGCACCATCTGGATGGTTGGCGTTCCACTACAATGCGTTTTAAAAACAGTTTTCTGCCACGCACAGTAAATATCTGGAACTCGTTGCCATCAGCGGTCTTCCCCAACAACTGCGACATTGGGTTATTCAAGAAAAGAGCATATTCTTACCTGAAGGATAGACAACGCACTGGCGTCGCTAGTGACGTGGGCGGCGGTGAATCACTTACCATCAGGTGACCCGTCTTGCTCGTTTGCCTAGTATGTTACATAAAAGATTATAAAAAAAAGATATATTAGTGTTTCTGTACGAAATTAATGTTAGAGAAGGAGCGTTGACAGAAGGGGATGGAAGAGTGTAAAATGACGCAATACATTAAAAAGACTTTTTATAAGAGTTCTTTTATTAACGAGCCCCCTTACATCCATGTAAAATATTGGAATGATTACATTTTCTATTACTTCCACAGTCAGCCACAGAAAAAGAAAAATTTCTTCTATTTTGTTATTTCTCATAAAAAATCTTTGATATGAAAAAGAACCTACTCGGTTAGTGTTTGATCTTCTAAGCCTGTTTCTGTCTAGATCTAATTTTGCATACCAATATGTGGATAAATATGATTTTACTAATAAATAATATAATGCAAGTTCATCCTTTGTTAACCATATTTGCAAAACAAATGTATCTTCATCTTATCACCTGGTAGTCACTCGGAGGAAGAGCAAGGCGAGATCTACGGTATTGAGATATTATAAATAGTTTCCAAACACATTGATACCATTGTATATTATTTATGATGTTTTGTTTATCTTGTTATTCCGTTAAATTCTGACGTAGACGTATGTACCGGAAATATATTTTGAACTCCCTCTGAAACTAAGACTCTCGGTACGCACATTCCGGCTTCCGGTGTAGTGACTTACTGACGTTATCAGGGAAACACCGGATGTACGCTACGTAGCTCAGTGAATATACGACGATTTGCTTTGTCAGACAGGGAAGCGATAACAATTTCGCTCACGTTACATTTTGAAGTATTACATATTTTTGTTTATTAAAAAAAAACAGTTTCATGCGTAATGTTAATTTATTAAACTTAAGTCTAGCTATGGTCTTCTATCAGCTGATGATGACAATGAAGGTAAGGTTTTGAAAATAATTAACAGATACATGTATACTATGATACAGTTACTAATATTATTACTTGTCAGGGAAAGAGAGTATTATGAATAAAACCATCTTCAGCCGATAGACGTCCACTGCTGGACATAGGCCTTCCCAAAGATTCCTACATTAATCGGTCCTGGGCTTCCTAGCTCCAGCGCCTTGTCAATGTCCGTCAGTCAACATGACGTACGGTACCGCCTAGAACCAGGGCCGTCGTTTGAAGGGGTTCATATGGGGGAATTTGGGGCATTTCTCATCACGCTTGCCCAATGTGGGTCGGTGGGAGCCAGGGCCTCGTTTGTTGATTAGTAGGGTCCACCACGAGCAGGTGAGGTTGACTTGACTCCTGTGAGTTATTGTGCGAGACCCTTACACCCTCTATGAATAAAATGTTGCCACTGAATAAAAAAATTTAATAAAGCTCATAGTCTTGACTCTATAGTGTATATGTTTCAACTAACAATAGTGGATGAGATAATTCTCAGGAAATCTCAGCGGTGGCCTTGGACCGGATCCCGTAAGCGGAGCGGAGTATCCGGTGCTCGCAGTGCGCCGTCTTCCTGCAATTAAGAACCATGTAGAATGTACAGCTTTCACGAACGCTGGAAGTACAAGGGTGATGCTTCCTTTAGTTAAACTAGTAAATTATTGTCTCGACGAAAACCTTTCATCATTTCAGTCTATTGATAAATACTGAACAAGTTTGTTTCTCCAAAATATAGCTCGCTCGACACGTTAGCCATGCTACTCTTTCCTTGTAAATACTCCCTTATAATTAGCCTTTCTCGTGAGGGTTTAAACGTGGAGATTGTAGTGGTAAACAATATTTGAATTATATTTGTACAATAGTTAAAGACATTTTAACTGCCCCTTTGGTTCAATATCCAAACTCTTGCCTTGTAGTAAGGATGAATTTAGATCTAATATGGTACACTTGCTTTATTTTGGTAGTAGTAGGGTTTTCTTGAACTAGTATAACTTGCTACCACATTCAAAATAAACTACCCCTATAAAAATTATGAGAGTGCTTATTGTTAATCCAAAGCGGATTTACAATATGAGCGTTGGCAACTCGCCGGATAAGTTCGTAAATAATCTCACCACCAACGAATATTATTTTACAAAGCGTTTCCGGTTGTAATGAGTAAATGTAGACGCCGTTGTGGATGAATAATACGTTGGAGCTATCGAAGCAGTTATCTGGAATCCAACAATCCAAACGACGAAATACAATCCGCAGCGAGTTCAAATTGAAACTTGCGAGCTAACAATATATTTCTGGACCGCCGGTAACTAGACATCCGCAGCACTATTTCAACAATCCCGTGCCCGAAATCTCATTCTAAATCCGGCCAAGTGGATTTTCGGTATTTCAATTGATTTCGGATAGGTTAGTGCCGAATGGATAGCAACTAAATTACTAAATTCTGTTCCACGTTCAGTACGCAAGTTTGTGTTCAGGTAAAGTATTACTTCTATTAGTATTGCTCACGTGTGTCCGGTTAAAGGGCAGGTCAGCGCAGAACAGGAGAGAACAGAACATGCTTTATTGCATACATAATAATAACAATGTTATAGATAGGAGACATCATATGTAATCTTCTTCCTCCTGCCCTCTTCCCATTCTATGTGGGGTCGGCACAGTATGTACTTATCTTCCACATCTCTCTATCAGCCGCCATATCTAATTTCACACTCTTCTTACACATGTTTTCTTTCACACAATCATCACATCATCAAGACATCATATGTAATAAAATTGTCAATATTATAAGCTCCTATTACACTCCTTTTAAACGAAAAGGATACTTGTTCAAATTAGGTTCAGGTTTTAGAGATAAAGCTGGACAGACAAACTCAATTTAACATGAGGATAGGGGATGATTAATCTGAATATAGTTAGGTTCGCTCTCCGCTCTTTTTTTATTCAATAGATAAACGAAATGACTTCCATCTGATAAACATATAGGCACACAGCATCACATTGCGCTCATCGCATCAAGGCGGCGACTGAACATCTTATGTCACAAGATATAACAAGTTAAGTGTCATCTTAATAATTTTATTAGTTACAACTTATTTCAATCCGGATCACAGTAATGTTTGCACGCTACTGTTTCGCGGCAGAAATAAGAGTTGCGGTGGTACTAATCTGGACGGTCTCCGGCGCCACAGATCTACCATCACTAACGGCAGATTTACAATATGAAGGTTGCAAGTTATATAATTCTAGAAAACCGTACAATCATCCTAAGTTATGTGGAGTAGTACTTGGTAATTTTATAAGGCAAGCAGTAAGTCGCTGCGACACTTGAGCGGTGAACTGTCGACAACGTGCACTCGTTCAAACGAAAAGACAGGACCCTCGCTGTAATTAAACAACGAGCATTCTCCCAGGGGCCAGCGACATGAATGGACCGCCGACCGCCTCTCTCTCCGGACCTCTGCAGTATTTCTTAATTGGATTTCCCCATCTCTCCAATCCACACGTTGCATTTAGTTGTTCGCTGCTGAAACTTTTAAATGTTCGTATTAAAGTTATAATAACAGAAGAACTTGTCATCATTCTGTGATCATCATCAACATTTCAACCGATAGATCGTCCATTGCTTGACAGGTTTCTTTAATGTGATCCACAAAGCCCAGTCTTGTGCCGTTTGAATCTAGTGGGTCCCAGCGAATCTTTAAATGTCTTCTGTCCTCCCAGTGAGGAGTTTGCCAAAGCTGCGCTTTCCGGTGCTGGGTCGTCATCCCAGTACTTAATGACTCCCACGTCCATCGAGGCACATGACTCGTAGATATTCTGTCATCATTTTTATATAGAATCGATCTGAAAAATGTATAGCTTTAACTGATGGTAGGTTTCTGTTGCCGGAGACCGTCTAGGTAGGTACAGCGATAGCGCCTATTAACTATATCCCTATAACTAAATAGTAGTATGCAAACATTACTGTGTTCCGGTCAGAAAGGCTCTGTAGTGTGATTACTGTGGTAACGAAACTATACATCCTATGTCTCAGGCGATGAACGCAATCCGGTGCGATATATATCATCTCAACTAGCGCCACGTGGTTATATGTGTATCACTTATCATCAGGTGAGCATCCCTCTCCTCTCGTCGCTTAATTGAACATATAAAAGTAGCTGTCGTCGTCGTTAAGTAATCCTGACAAAATATTGTAATCAGAGTTCTATTTAAAGGTTATATATCAACAAAGCGCTTAATCTACGCATATAGGAAGCGCTTCGACGGTTTGACAAAAGCTTTAAAACTTCAAAGGGCCGCTTCAGCGTACAGTTCCACCACGATGGTCAATGTTGAGCCCCGGTCGTGATGCTGCGCTATAATAACCAACGGTTTGACAGATACACCATCATAGTTGTGACATGTTTGAAAAAACTCACATAATAAAATATAACCTCCATCCATACCATCCAAAAAAACTTTTTTTTTGGGTACCTGCTCCTTTGTATAAATAAAAAGGTTTTAATGGTATATTCCCATAAACCTTATCAGTCAACGATGTAGGACCAAAAAAAAATTTTTTTTATACAAACAAGCGATGAGACAAGCGAGACCTTCAACTGATGGTAAATGATATCCCTGATCGTAATGTGCCAATGGGGTGGTAGGTCTCTGTTGCTACAGACCGTCTAGGTAGGTACCACCGCAGCGTCTATTGCAGCCGACAAACAGTACTGTGCATTTACTGTGTTCCGATTTGAAGGACCTTGTAGCTAGTGAAATTACTGGGGTAAAGAGATACTTTTGTATCTCAGGACGACGATCACAATATGATGCTGTGTATATCAACCTAACTAACGCCATGTCCCCACGTCTCGTCTCGCTGCTTCGTAGAATAAAAAAAATTACAGTGTTAAAATTAATATTTTTAATCTGTGTAAAATATATTTAGTTCTGAGAAAAACCCGAGCAACTCGAAGTCGGACGTTGTTGAGGTATTTCAATGGATCCGGTTTCGGTGCTGCAGGGCGAGCTTCCTGATCGCGACTTATAGTAGCGGAATACGTATTGTAAAGTCAGAATAATATATACTACAGTATATATTTTTACGGAAATAATAAAAGACTATATTTTATATTTTTTTTAAAATATCACGTAACGATAGTTGATAGATTGGGAGATTAAATTTTAGGAGACTTGGCATTAAATGGTACATAAGCTATCGAATATACTATTAGTGTAATTAACCGAGATGAAGTGTAAATCGGATGCTGCTGATAAACAATGTTGGTTGTACAAAAGAGTGAACTGTTAATAAGAAAATCGTTTTACTATTACTTGTTTGCGAAGACTTGTTCTTGTAAAATTCAAGTTTACGTAAAATGAAAACCGTGTAGTCTAGATCACAATGTTGCCATGTTCAAAATTTCAAAACTACATCATAAGGAACTCTTCGAGTGTATCTTTAAAACGTTTGTTGTTCGGGATTTAGACCAGAATTGGATTTAAGTTTGCACCCACTACAAAATGTACTGAATTTCTGAGCGCATTTTATCCCCTTCCGTTCTCTTTGTACTAGTCCTTACGTATCAACTCGGAACTGAGCAGAATTTTAACTGCAGACATTTAAAAACATAGTTGTATGAACTAAAAACATTGTTACTTTTATTCACTTATTATAAACAATAGGAGAATGATATAATGTGAGAATATCTTTCATTCATTAACGTCAAACGGCACCATGATAGGGCAAAGGGAGTTGTCGCGGTCGGTCTTGGGCTTTCCCTTCAATTTAAATGTGTGTTTTAATCAATCTAAAAAGGTTTTATAGCAAATATTGGCCGAAGCGAAAGGAAATAAAAAAAATCATATATTGTAAAACCTAGTGTATCTGATAAATAAAAAGGTCTTCGAGATTTTATACACCATGCTATTTCGAATAGAATATAACAGAAGGAGCTGTGTTGCCATAATATAAACACCATATTCCTAATTATTTGCGTAATAAATCATTATTGTATTTAGAAGCTGTGATGGCTCAGTGATCGTAAGCACTGAGATGTAAAGAAGCTTAAATTTGAATCTCACTGAGCTTCAGCTTACATTTTGAGGAAACATATATATGAACTACAGTTTCTATGGGTATGTGATCTCCTTGTATTTGGACAGCGAGGCGCAATTGGCTCCAACTCCCGCCTAGTAAAAAAATGCCCAAAATCCCATTAGTGGGAATATTAATATAAAAACATAAAGCCGCCAAGCAAACAGTTTGTTCTTATGATTTATTTAAGTTCAAGTTGCTTTAGTAGGTCGAGCCGAGCCTTTTCGTTTGTATACTGATCTTAGATAAAATCATTATGTCAATTTCATACCTAAATTAGTTTAAATTTAACGTCGTATTACTAGATTAACATTATTCTAGTATATTTACGTTACCGGTAATTAAACTTGGTTTAAGTTTGCGACATATTTTCCACGGTGACGGTAATAAATTTTAACGGCTCGTTTCAGGTTGACGTTAAAACGGGCGCCCGCTTTTACTAATAAATGAAGGAGGCTTTCGGAGACAACGCTTTGGCTGTCTTTGGAAATAAAATGGTGGCATCCCTGATGGTGAAGATGGCTCAAGAAGATAACACTGCAGCATTTATTTCTGCCGTTAATTGTGATGAGAAGAAAGAGTAGTAGTAGTATTGCTATTATTTGATTAAGCGAAGAGACGAACAGAACGTTCATCTGATGGTAAGTGATACGCGCGTCTATAACAACGTGACGCTAGTCAGGATGATATACACTGCATCACATTGCGCTCGTCGCTCGAGACATGTTGAGACTCATTGCCTCAGTAATTACACTAACTGCAGCGCCTATCAATCCCGAACGTGATAAATAGGTGCTGAGGGCCCTAGACCTATCTAGTCGATCTCCACCAACGGAACAGAAAATATTCTTGGTCCTACGTTGGAGTCCAGTAGAAGGAGAGAGACTATCTCATCATTTATTCTTCATCACCACACTGATAAGATCGTAATACAATTAAGTAATATATAATGACTTAATGATGTTAAAAGCAAATGAACTTTTATCTTCAGTGGATTCTAACACTCGCCTTTTCACGTGGTGTTAAGTGACACATAAGTCTTTTAATAGTTATAGTCTGGAATATACAGCAGGCCTCTTCTCGGCCTCTGGGTGACGGATTCTGGGGAATCCATGGGAGCGAAGAGAGAAAGCTCTCCCGACTCCCTGCGGCGGATCTGGTCTTGGGTTCCACCGCTAATTTCTTATATGGCCACTGAAGACAGAGGAAACGACATGACGCAATATCGACACCCCTCTTTCCCCGCGATACTATCACACCTGCGAAGGGCAGTATAAACCTGCTCACGAAGCTCACCTGGAGCTGCCGTCTCGGGGCGGCCTTACACCTCAGGTCGGCCAGGTAGGTTCCTCTTAGCTTCTACTGTCATGGATGACTAAGCCACGGCCACTGAGTTCCACCTCCACGACAAGGCGGGAACCTATTGAGTGGGCTGCGGTGGTACTAGACAGTCTCCGGCAACAGAGACCTACCACCAGCAAATGCGATGCTGTTATAGCGGCAGTTTTACAATACGATGATGGAAAGTAACCAGAGGTACTGATCCGATTAAAGCTTCACTATCTGTTTGAATCACGCTATCATTGTTTTACTAAATTAATAATTATTTCGAAGGCGTGATAAGTGTAGCGATGGTCGGCCAGCGGTGGGACTGGACAACGCGTTTTGCAATCATCGTGGAGTCGTTAGCGACGTGCGCGACGGAAATGAAAGCCGGTTTTAATATGACCGGACGCGGACCGGAGCGCTGCGACTATAATATCCGGTTCACGTTACGTTTTTTTTTTAGAAAAATGTTCTCATTTTAGTTCGTCTGCTTTAAACACCTTTAAAAAGCTTCCATTACACAGAATAGATAACAAATAGCATTCTTGCAGCTGAAAATCAAATTTTTCATTACTTACCACTGCATAAGTATATATATATATATATATATATATATATATATCATCAGCCGATAGTCGTTCACTGCTGGACATAGACCTTCCCAAAGATCCCCACATCCATCGGTCTTGTGTTGCCCGTATCGCCGGGCACCATCGTTTGTAGAAGTTTATATAGGGGGATTTGGGCCATTTCCCACCACGCTGGCTCAATGCGTGTTCGTGGAAGCCAGAGCTTAGTTCGTTGATTAGCAGGGTGCACCACGAACAGGTGAGGTTGGCTTGGTCCCGAGAGTTGTGCGGAACTCCTCACACCCCATAGTGTTAAATAATGATGGGGTTGAGACCTACTAATTCTCACCCTTCTTCACCCCTGAAAGTGTTTGGTGGTCCATGTTCACACCAGTGACCCGCATCCTATAACGATACATCGTCCTTATAGCTGCTGCCTTGCGAAATATATATATATATATAGATTGTGTATATAAATGGAAAGAAAGCGATGTTCCAAATGAAGCGAAGAGGAGTGAAAGAAGTAAGAAAGCAGACTCTATTATAAGACGGAACAAATGCTAAGAAGAAGAAGAAGATATATATTTCAACAATTGAAATTAAATATAAGTACTGTACTATCATTTAGTGGTTAGGACTGTACTATGAGCTTGAAAGTATTTGGAGTACCTACTTACTCTTCTGGCGCAGCGACCCAAAGTGAGTCTTGGTCTCCGACACAAAAGAGTGCCAGCGTCATCTGTCATGCACCGCCTCTTACCAGTCCACTGCTTGGAGCTCGCGAAGGTCATGCTCTATCGCATTCTTCCAGGGATATCTGGATATTCTTGGAGTACACTTAAATGGTTTAACTATGTTAAGAGAAAAGTGGTTGCATGTTCTTCGGATTCTATTGTATATTATACTAACATATATATATTCTATTACTATTCTCATTACTTTTATCATATTATTATTTTTGTAATCTTTTTACTCTTACTGATGTTAGTATTCTTCAGGATTACTGTCAACTAAATATATTTTACTTCCTAAGTTAACCAGCAATACCTGGATGTCCGTTTAAACATATAAATAGATCGAAAATGATTTACATTTGATATATTTAAGTGAAGAGGGGTGTAGGTAGGTCCAGCATAATTACTCACGGTACCCTAGCGAAGCTCACCAGCTCGTGGTGCACACAGCTAAACAACAAACGAGGCTTTGGCTCCCATCAACCTGTACTGGGCTAGCGTGGTGGGAAATGGCCCTGATTTCCCCTTACAAACGTGGAGATCATTGGGTGAGAAGTATGTCCATCAGCGGAAGTCTATGACCTGATAATGATGATATTTAAGTATAATCGTATCGCTGTTCTTAATATCATGTAAACTAAACGAAACCTTACCGTATTCAAGATCGCGCTGTAGTTGAGGAGATGTATATCACAATGTGTAGTATATAAATCCCGTAGAATATTACTACAATTCTAAATATGCAGTAATATACTCCTAATCAATAATTTAGTAATCCTGGCGGAGTCTTATCATATAATTACAAGCAATAAAATGATTATCAGAGGGTATTAGTGAAAGTTTTAAAGAGATTGTGTTTTGTATATAAAGAGCCGTGAACGGGGTTTAAAGTATCAATAATATTTTAAGGTGAGTTATACTACATATTTATTTATAATTATTATTGTAATGTATTAAAAATATTTTTAAGTGTCTGTATGTAAAATCTTTGCGTTTAAATATAATTAAAATATATTATTTTGTCGAGTTAATGATGTGATGAATATTCGCATTGTGGGATTCAAAGCTTATGAGGAAACTGTCATATGAATAAAAACTTTCGAGAATATGAACACTCGCACTTGACCGGAGAGGTGGATTATGATCTTCATTCACTCATACGAGAAGGCAATCCCATCAGTGGCAACATGATGTGGTTTCCTAACTCTGTCAAGCTTATTAGAAAGATCTAGATACAATTCAAGAGCTCTTCTACTTTCCACATACATTTTAATATTCAGATTCGTATTTTTTTTTAATTTGTTACTTCAAGTTGTCTTATTGTTTGAGCCCCAAGCAAAACATAATTCACATATTTCCGCTTCCGCATTGTTAATTTTTACTGACAAGCAGTAGCGTGAAAATGTAACTGTGCTACAGTTCAAAGGCTTCAGAAGGACAAGCATGTCCACGATGTGAAGTTATGCCACCCTAACTACCGTTGCTAGGCAACCTATTGTTAACTATCGCGTCAACTTCCTGAATCTCATACATTTGACGAATTTATTAATTATTGTTAATTTTCGATAATAATTAACGTGTGAAATTAATTTTCAGAGTCAAAATGAGATTTCTCGTGCTTTCAATGCTCGTTGCCGTGGCTGTAGCCGGCCCTACGCAGCGTTTCTTGCAACCGGATGTATCCGGTCCAACTCCGGTTATACCTGACCGCGAATCCATCATCATCGGGCCTGCCATCATCAACCCTGGACCTATTCAAGTCGGACCGGCCATCATAAATCCTGAACCTATTCAAATCGGACCGGCCATCGTCAATCCTGATCCTATTCAAATCGGACCGGCTATCATCAACCCTGAACCTATTCAAATCGGACCAGCCATCGTTGACGATTCCGTAGCTATTCCCGCCCCAGTTGCTACACCCGAAGCGCCACAACAACCAGTAGTCCAGATTATCATCAACGTAAACGGACAGGGTCAAGTCATCGGCGGCCCCGTGGTCGCGGCCCCAGCGCCCGTTGAGGCAGAAATTAGACCCGAACCGGTCATCGTCGTGGAACAACCCTCTGATCCAGTACACGTTGTGGAAGTTGCACCGGGCGTCATCGGAACTCCCGTATTCCCCGCACCTGGTGTACCAGTCATCACTCTACCTGAAGAGCTCAATTAATCCAAGTATATAAAAATGGATAATTATATATATATGAGATCGTTCAAGTCTCTATTTGTACTTTCTTAAGAAGAAGATTTTTAACTTAAGCAGCCGCCAGATTTTCATCAGCAGAAATAAGTCTACCGGGTTCAGCAACACAGCATTGTAAATTTCCAAAGCTTATATTAATAAAACTTGGCAAAAGGATATTAATTTCATATTCGCAATTTTTTTTTATTTAACTAAGGGACCAGACGAGCGGGTCGATCACCTGATAGTAAGTGATACATACTTTCACCTATAACAACATTGCGCTAGTTAAGATGATATACATTACATTATATTGTTGAGTCTCATAACCTCACTAGCTGCAGCGCCTTCCAAACCGGAACACAGTACTGTTTGGCGACAGAATTGGGAGCTGCGGTGGTCTAGAAAGTCTCCGACACCAGAGACCTACCATCAGTAAAACTGGATGGTTAATGAATTTTTCAAACGACGTATATAAGCAGTTCCGTACATAATTTAGTATTAAAGCTACTTAAAATAAAAAACACGATCGTATCGTTTGAGAAAAAATTAAGAAACTCACTGTGTTACGGTTTGAAGGGCGCTGCGGCAATTGAGATTATTGGGGTAACGAGACAACATCGTATGTCTGATAGCGACGAGCGCTATGTGGTAAGATCCTAAATAGCGTTGTATTGTTACGGCGTATCACTTACTTTTAGGTGAAAGTCCCGTTCATCTCGTCGCTTCAAGAGGCACCTACCACCAGTTATTGAATCTCTAATTACATCTTTGTAGTTGTTTTTAAACAACGAACCCTTATCGTTTGTTAATCCGGCTGTTTGTGGATCCACCAAGGGCAGCTGATATCCGAACTGTTATAATTAATCTTGGATTATCATACGTAATTTATGGCTGTGCATTAATATATAAGGATTTTGATAATGTTTAATTTACGACGCGGATATAACGTGGTGCCGCTTTTAATACGTTAATTTCTACGTCTTAACTTACTTAACTTTAACTTTA
Organism: Ornithoptera priamus; assembly: GCA_029034505.1. Taxonomy (NCBI): domain Eukaryota; kingdom Metazoa; phylum Arthropoda; class Insecta; order Lepidoptera; family Papilionidae; genus Ornithoptera; species Ornithoptera priamus. The sequence continues at coordinate 1,604,902 of JARDWD010000527.1, read as the reverse complement.
TTCCTACTGCGTTGTGAATTTGAAAAGGGTACAAACCTATTTCAAATGTAAGGAAATAAATTGAATCAGTTACTTGTGATATGTTAAATAACTAGTATCCGCGCTGTATCTCTCTCTCTCACTCTGAATATGTGAAGAGAGAAAGAGACGGAAAACCCTTTGAAATCTATAGTGAATTATTTTGTTCATTTCTGCTTTTCGTTTTTCCCTTTTTTTTTTGCTTTGTGTGGGGGAAATGCTTACGCATATTTTACCTCGCAGGGCACAGACAGCTTTCTGTCGGAATTGCACCGACTAAAACCCCTACGATGTTCCAGCGTCGTCGCTTTACGGTAGGGACACTTTCGAATATTAATACGACCCCGCTAGCGCCAGCTGCACCATGCAAACCCACTTCGGGAAAGAGAATCCCGACTTTCCACTTTTGTAAGGGCCGCAGCCCAGCGGCACAGATCTGAGGTGAGACGCCAAGCTCTCTTGGAGCTACCACCTCGAGCCGGCTCTACGCCTCGGGCCGGCCGGGTAGGTTCCTCTTAGCTTCACCGTGGGTGACCAAGCCAGGGCCATTGGTCCCCACTGCTACGACAAGGCGGGAACCTGTTTGAGCGATTTCGTTTTTCCTTACTTCAACAATATTGAACTTGTTGATATAGTTAAAAATTGTCAATCGATCGCTCTCTCTCTCTCTCTTCGTTTTCATCCATATCTCCATTCGTCTCATTCCCTCACAAATTAAAAATACATATAATCAGAACACAGTTATGCTGTTCTGGTAGCAGATCTGATGGTAGGGTTCAAAATCCTAATATCAACTTCCGTAGTACAACCGGTTAGGTTAGGTTAGGCCACTTCATCATGAGGGCAGTTAAAGAAGAACATAGCAATATTAGCACTTGGCCTCGCACTCTGTACACTGTACACATTATTATGATATATATATATGTTCAAGTTTTATCCATGTCTAGCTGTGGATGTCCACAGTTTCAAATGATGGTGATGTACACAGCACCACATTGCGCTCATCGCCTTAAGACAGATGTTAAGTTTTGTTACCCCAATAATTTCACAAGCTATAGCGCCCCTCAAATTGTAACAGTAATGTTTGCACACTACTGTTTGCTGGCAGAATTAGGCACTGCGGTGATAACTACTTAGATGATCACCGGCAACGGAGACCTAGCACCAGAAAGCTTTTTGGTGATGTTCCTATATAAATCCATTCAATTCATCTCTATTCCTAGACATTATCCCATACGAGGTCAGCTTTTTTTATTTTTCATCTCCTCTTCTGTCTCCCTGTCGTCGACATCATCATCCGACACTTGGTTTTTTCCAGAGATTTTGGGTCTGCCTGTGACCAGTTGTCCATCGATAGAAATCGGGCTGTTGTTACTTGAGTCTTGTTAACTTTCTAACCCAAACATCTGGACTAGCATAAAATGTTCATACTCTTTTAAGACGAATGATGGATGAAAGTCCTTCATATCATAAGGTAATTGGCTCTACATTTCCTTAGTATAGATGTGTTGGTGTAGCTGTGTGCGGCATTCCGCGGATGACCACAGAGTTGGGTGAATATGGAATTGCGGCATGCCACGGGCGACTCGGATTCCGTGGCCGCGTAACTATGTTCCCGATACGGCCGCAATATTCAACGGTCTGTCGCAACACGAGTATCTATAGAAAGTTCAGAGGAAATAATACTTTTTTTTGTATAATATATATATATATAATATAATAATAATACTATTTGTTAATTTTTTTATTCATCTAAGCGATGATACGGGCGGGACGTTTACCTGATGGTAAATGAGACGCCTGTCAAAACGACGCTAATTAAGATGGTATACATTGAACACAGTATGCTCGTCGTCCAGAGTCATAAAGTGTAAAGTCTCGTTACCCCAGTAATTTTACCAGCTACAGCGCCACTTCTATTTGGCAGAAATAAGAGCTGCGGTAGTACCTGTCTAGACTGTCTTCGGCAACAGAGATCTACCACCAGTGCCTGGAAATAAATTCTATAGTAATGCCTAAACGTTCTTGGCTATGAACAAGACCCATCTTTGCTATAGTATATAAAACTGTAGTTGTTGTAAACAGGAAGAGAGAAACACAAATACACAAAGTGATTGTATCGTGACTTCAATTATCCCTAAATTGGATATTTATACTCTTTTATACTTACATACTTAACTCATTTGATGATAAGTAACTTTGTATATATACTTGGCAGTGATTACGTTCAAGGTTCAAAGGAATTTCGTATTATGAGACAAAGAAGTGTGTGGGTTTGATAGTTTGATAAATAGCAGGAACAACACCTTTCAAGGACTTGTAAGATTTATCAGCTCGCAATTTCCAGTTTGTTGGATTGTGATCATAACTTCTTGCAAGAGAAAATCCTGAGTACCACTTGCTCGTGATATGTCTGAGGCCGAAGACTATGTCTGTGTCTTTAGACAATAGTGTGCCAACACTACTGTGTTCCAGTTTGAAGGGTGTTGTAGTTAATGAAATTACTGGGGTGAGAAGACGACCGAAATGTGATTGATTGATTCTTTATAGATCTCATTAAATCAACTGAATAAAGCTTATATGCTAAATGTGATTTCTCCCAGGCAACCCTGTAGGCTAAGAAAGGTAAAAATAAATAGAAGATGAATATCCTGTAACCGCTTCAGTTATATTTCCAATATCTTTTAAAATGTAAAATAGTTTTATTTGAACAGGATAACTTGCGGATTTCTTCGAGTCCTCCATTATTCGTAGCCGTAGGGATGTCGTTCGATTTCACTTTGCTAAACTCAATTTCTCACTTATTTTAACAGCTGCATTTACATTGCTGCTTCTCGCCAAATAGAATTCTGTTAGACATATAAAAAAAAAATCCAATTTTTATTCCTATACAACAATAAAATTGTTCTAAATTCTTAAATAATCTATAAATGAAATTGAAAACAAATAGATTTAACTTGACTGATTTTTCCTGTCTTTGTCTAAATTATTTGTAACTTAATATAAAAGAAAGTAAGCACGGTGTTTGATACTTATATAATTAAAATTAAAGATGGCGTTAAATATAATGGAAAATTCATGTAATTACAATTAAAACTTGTTATAATAATTCTATAAAAAATACTTTAAATCAACGAAATTATTAATGACAACAACTTTTAGACAATAATATGAAAGTCAATGTTAAAATTTTCTTTTCGCGTGTCACTTGCTATCAGGTGAAAGTCCCGCTCGTCTCGTCGCTTCAAAGTATTAGAAAAAAATATATAGATAGAAGATAGTAAAAGAATTTCTAAGTATCAAAACAAAAAAGTTAAAATGTTTTTTATAATTCGAGGTGTTTACTCTTTATGAACAATCAGCTGTCTGATAAATAATTTATAATCTGCGTAAATTATTAGGGGGTCGTAAATTATGAACGATAAAGGGTTATTATACAGTTGAATAAGGAATGTGAAATGAATTTAAAGAAGTGATTGTGTGCGTAAACGTGATTCGGACAAGTGATATATTTATACAGAGATTAATCTCATGATAGATTTTTAATTGTCATAAATATAACTGCATCGTTACCTTAAGGTGATTGAATAAACAAACGAGGAATAGACGAACGAAAGAAACAACAAACAAACGAACGAATGATAAAATAAATAAACAAATAAGTAAGTAAATGAATGAATGGATGAACGAACGAAAGGATGAACGAATAAACGAATGAATGAACGTATAATTAAATGACGGAATGGATGAATGAATGAACGAATAAACGAATGACAAAATATAAGAACGAAAAAACAATTGAATGAATCGAATGAATTTATTAATTAATGTATTAATAAAGAAATATAACTATACAATTTATACTAATACGGTTATTGCTGTCGTGGTTTCTTTTTTTTTTGTTTTTGTTGTTCTTTCTGCGTGTTTGGGGCAGGGCCTTTATTCACATTAATACATTTCTTATCTCTAGTTTCCAAATTCTTATCTTTCATTCTGTTCGTCTTTCATATTCTGTTCTTCTTTCAAACTTCTCTTCTCTGTCGTTTTACATTCCATTTCCGTCTGTCACTCTTCTATCAGTTTGCGAGGACCGTCTTCTTTTTGTTCGCAGTTGCTTACCGATGTAGAGAACCTCAAGCAACGCAAGTATGAGAAGTTTAGTAGAGATTTCCTTTGAGCTGGAAATCTTAGGCACATAGGGTACCGAGTGTGTATAAAATTATTAGATTACATTTTATGTTTTTTAATACTTTCTAATTACATTTACTTCTCCTCTATTTCCTTTCCACTATTTCTAATATAGTCTTGGTTTGACATTAACTCTGTGTTTTGTTATTATCTATCACTTTCCCTATAACTTTCCTACAGTATTCTATGAATATGTGGCGATTTCCGACCCTCACTGATCAGAGAGGCGATGCTACCAGATGTTATCCTCTTTCTAATTTCTATTTCGCTGTCGTACCTAATTCGGCTAAATACGGGACAGGAAGTTAGGATATGCACCAATGTCTGGTTTACTCCTGGGTCACAAATGCACGAGGGACTCTCCTTGAGCTTAAACTTATGAAGGTACTCAGAGAATCTCTCGTGGCTCGTAAACATCTGGACCAGCACCGTGTCCAACTCTATCTGGCAAACAGGTGTGTTTAAAAACACTCTACCACCGTCTAAACTTTTCGACGGAGTAAAATCAAGAACCTCCTAGTTAACAAGCAGACATCATAGCACGGGGCCACATGCAAGAAGAAAGGAGAAAAAAATACTCTTCATTCATATTGTAATCACATTTTGAAACCGGGTTATTTAAATGACGTCAAATCGATTATTCGGCCAGCGCTGCTCCATGTCAGAGCATGATGATATCGATAACAAACTGTCGATACATCAATTAAGAGAATCGCAATCCCAATCGCATCATCGATGAGCCGATTTTCGAAACCGAAAAGCTATTACGCGTGCCATTGTAACTTTCGATTGCGATTTGTTTTAAAATTTTCAATCCGATTCCCGTGGTAATACGATGGCGGTGAAGTGAGGAATTCGGATAAATAATATATTGTCTGCGAGAAAAAAAATATTATAGTTATATTTTGTGTTTTTTTTTATCTAGAATGGACTATCTTTATAGCGGTGGTACTATTTAAGTAGTTACCACCGCACGCCTATTTCTGCCCCAAAACAGTACTGTGCAAATGGTGGTTTGAATGGTGCTGTAGCTAGTGAAATTACTAGGGTAACGAGACAACATTTCATCTCTAAAGGCGACGAGAACAATGTGGTGCTATATATATCACCCAAATTAGCGCCAAGTTGTTAGCGTATCACTTACCATCAAGTGAAAGTCTCGCTCGTCTCGTTGCTTCTTCTAATAGGTAGCTAAACATCCATTCGAAAAACCTCACCACCAACCAAACACAACATGTGGCACTGGAATCCGTGACCTCCATGGACCTTCCAAAGAGGAAACCATGCCTTCTCGCAAAGCTACGTGTGACCACCGAAAGGATTATCAGTAGGCAGTGATCACACATAACAATTCTCTATAAAAGCAGGGGAGAATCTTTCGAAGATTTATATATCGGTAACAAAAATAAAAAAGGGTGAATGGGTTGGTCTGAGGCTAGCTTGATAAACCAAACCGACTTTGGATGCGTGTAGGCTGCGTGTAACACAGATAAAAAATATTGTATTCACATATCAGAATTTTGATTTATTACTTACATATCTTATTTCTTAATAAATCTTTGTATCCGGATTATAAAGATTTTTCTTTGTTAAAATTAGAAACGACACATAAAAGATTATAAAATGTAATAAAATGTTCGTTTCTATCATAATATAGGATTTGGATTTATTACGTGAACAGTTTAAATAATAATTATGTTGTATATATATATATTGGTGCACTCTGCTAATCAACATACAAGGTTCAGGCTCCCACCAACCCGCATTGGGGTAGCGTGGTGGGAAATGGCCCTAATCCCTTCATATGAACACCTCCAAACGTGGAGATCTTTGGAGAAGGCTTATATCCAGCACTGGACGTTTGTCGGCTGATGATGATGATAATGTTATATATGTATAAAGTTTTAATAGACGCGTATGTAGTTTTAACTGGCAACGTTAACTCTTTATTAAAAACGTTGCTATTATTTGCATATAAACACAAAGGAATGAAGTGCCTAATTATGCAGCACTCGAGCGTCTGCCGGCAGCTACGTACTAAAGAAACATTTCTATCCTCCTTTTGTTTCTACTTATTCCTTGAAATGTATTATTCTAGTGTGCCTTCATGTAAATCCACTTCTTAAATTCTTGCTACATAAACGTATGATAGGTCTCTGTAAAGGTTGCTTAACGGAATGGCATAAATTTTGTTTTAGGTCAGAAATAAAAAGGTTTCATATCAAAACTAGTGGAATAAATTGACGGAGGGCACACTTATTGCTTAAAGCGATCTCCACTCTGAGAGGAAACTGATGAAAAGGTAGTTTAATATAGTGGTGATAAGTCCTTGCGGATACCAAACAAATTTATATCATAATTATTATACAGGAGATGTAGGTTAGATATTTAAATTTGTAATATTTCGTATCTTTAAAATTTCTATGTGATACATTAATTATTTTTATACAAGTATACAGTAAAGAGAGGGGAGACTGGAAATAATATCTTTACCCTTCTCATCATTCAACGTCACTTGTACGCGTCGGTGGTTCATCATGAACAACCGACGGTGGCGTTCTCTAGGCGTTGCGGTGCTCCCTGCAAGTTACAACCTGCCGACGAGGTTCTGGTGACCGAGCAATAGCGGTATATCACCGGTCAAACAACCGAAGAGGCACCAGTGACGTTGGAGTGTAAGTAACTATAGAAATGTCTGGGGTAGAAGGCAACAGGAAACCACTGCTTCTATTCTTCCCAAGAGAGTCAGTATGAAAGGTCTAAGAACAGTAAGAAGTATGTCTGGCGATCCGGATGAAGCCCGGCGCCATCTCACCGTCGCTGTCGTAAAAGATGCGTTGGACAGGAGTCAGTGGAAGCAGATCGTCCATTCCAGACAGCAACTTTAGCATTGAATGAAAATTTTCACACATAAGGGAACGACCCTACAGAGAGAGAGAAATGAGATATAGTAAACTAACTGTCCATATCCTCTTTGCTGGGTGTATTAAAGAATTGGATTTGAAATTGAGACTTGAAATTTTTCAGAAATATTCTAGCACTCTCTTTCCCGTTATTAACACCCCTGTAACTCTATTTCTAGAACGAATTTTGTAAAAGCCATTCACAGCTAACATCTAAATGGCAAAAGCAATTGAATGTCAATAAATCTCTGAATATCTTTTATGCAGATAAATTATGTTCATGTTTATTCATTTATCTCTTTATCTCCATTTGTTTATTTAAATAAAATTCAATCTCCTATACATTGGTTCATTCATTAAGTCGGACTAATGAATGAATGACGTATCATGAAGTCGATGACGAATTTATTAAATAATAATTAACCGAATGACTGGACTAATATTTAATTGTATGTCGATCGAATCAAGTATCATCATTCATTTATTTTAAGCGGATTTCCTTTGCACATGTGATATGTGACGTGATAGTGTAGGAAACATGAATTGCGTTACACGTGTATGTGATATCTATCTATCTCTCTCTCTTTCTCTCTAATGCAGTATAGAATCGAGCACATTTCGCCGAGGTAATCGTTTATCGATTCTATAGATATTAATGCGATTACAACCACGACTGGAATTACCTTCGATAATAGTTATAATAATTTATATTTCCTTGTAATTTTGCAAGTAGATGCTTAAACTCAATTTTATCATGGTATTAATTAACAACGAGCCCATGCATGGTGATGCATGCTGACCTGGAATATTATAGATATCATATATTGATAGCCGAAATGATGTAATGCTGTTATAGCTACAGATTTACAATATAATATAGGTAGCTACGCAGGCCAGATTCAAATAAAACCTACCACCAACCGTACTGTACCACTTCCCTAAACATTGGACTAGAGACAGAGGTCTCTGGTATGTAGTAGCAGTTTTACTGGTGGTAGGTCTCTGTTGCTGGAGGCCATCTAAGTAGGTACCATTTCAGTTCCTATTTCTATCGCAAAATAGTAGTGTGCAAAACATTACTGTGTTGCGGTTTGAAGGGCGTTGTAGCTAGTGAATTTATAGGGGTAACGCTACGTAGGTGCTTATGGGCGTGCGTATCACTTACTATCAGATGATTGATCTCACTCGTCGTTTAGTAGAATAAAAAAATTGTTCTTAATTATTCGATTATAAGTTTTACTCGTATAATCGGTTGTAACTATCAATAGATGATGAAAACGATGATAGCGATTTTTTTATTGAATATACGGATAAGAAAGAACAAATCCCAAATGATGCTGAGGGCTGATATAGACATTTCACCTTCTTGCTATGATATAAAAATATGATGACCATATCACCATAATATAAACGCATCGTGTATTTCTTTAACACCTGAATGTAGCCGACGGCATAATGGAATAGTAGAGCGCAACATAACTCATTGCTGGTGACGCGTCCCGCTTCCCTGGTGGTAATAAAACAATAATATATTTCAAACAGGATGATAAAAGGACCTCTTTATTAAATAAAAAAACAACATTAAAGTCTATTTATGTGAAATAACAGATAAATTATTAACAATAACATTATTGTGATCTATTAATACCGTTCTCTTTTTTTTTATACCACGAAGTGATGAGAAGAACTGGACGTTCATCTCATGGTAAGAGATACGCCTCTTCTATAACAACGTGGCGGTAGTGATTATATACAGTGGTACATTGCGCTTGTGACTTTGAGATATAAGATGTTGAGCCTCATTACCCCGGTAATTTCAATAACAGCATCGGTCTTTCGAACTGGCACACAGTAATGTTTGCACACTGCTGTTTGGCTGCAGTAATAAGCGTTGCGGTGATACCTGTCTAGATGGTCTCCGGCAACAGAGACCTACCACCAGTAAAAGTATATGGTAACAAGCGCCTGTGCTTCTTTGTTAAGGACAGGGACGTATATGACCAGCAGCTAAATGATTGGATTTCATGGTAACAAGCTATGGGGTTAGAGGTTGTAGAGGTTTATGTCAATGTTGGTCAGCTACCATCAAAATCATCATCATCCGATAGATGTACACTGCTGGACATAGGCATCTCCCATAGATCTCCACATCGACCGGTCCTGCGCTGCCCGCATCCAGTAGCTTGCCACGACTTTCATCAGCTCGTCGGACAACGCAGTTAGCGAGTCCTCTGGTTCCGACGGGCATAAAAAGCTGTAATGATCCATATGGAGGGATTTGGACCATTTTTCATTACACTGACCGCAGGTTGGTGAGAGTGAGAGCCTCATTCGTTGATTAACATGGTGCACCCCAAGCCGGTGAGGTTGGCTTGGGTCCCATGAGTTGTTTTGTGGGACCTCTTATACCCCATCAAAATATTGTCCAATCAAGTGTAGTCGCTTACAAATGAACCGTGGTTAATTGTGCTGCAGCATGGGAAATTGGTTCTTCATGAGCTACCGACTGAAGTCTACTAATTCTTTCACCACCTTAAAAAAAATTCAATGAATAATGAATAAAATTTGCATAGGAATGTTTCGGACATTTTTCACTGGTCTGTTTTGTGTCGGCCTTAACTGCAACGATTTATCTGCTCCACCGGTGAATTGTTATGCTAATTGTGGCCCGCAGCACGGAAAAACCGGTGAATTACAGAAGCTGACCGTCTGCTACTTAGATTTAATCTGGATAATACTTACGATCTGCTGTTACGATCGATATTTTTACAATGGACCGCGTTTAAAATACTTGATAAATTCTTTTGTTCTAAGACGTATCTTCTCTCAGGTCAAAACTTCTAGTCTTTCGTATTTTTTTCTCTTTTATAATCATTGTTTACTCTAGATCTGAACTCAGTCTTCCCCAATTGCAAGGTAATTGCCTTTATCAAATACAGTACGGAATAATATTTAATGATTCTCATATTCTCACATGGAAATCAAAGTGAGCGATTACACATCAAGAATCTAGGATCAACCTTTCCACCGGTAATTAGGAGTTCGAGATCTTTCATGCAACTTTTTGAAAGGTTTCATTACGTGCGAAGAAAAGATTGTCGATTTTTCAAAAGAGGTTTAAAGGAGTTATTAAAAAAAGTGTTCTCTATGAGAGAAATTAGTTTACCCTTACTGCTTTGAACTCGATGATTTCCCACAAGGCAGCCATTTATGATGAAACGCATACAATAATGTTTCTGTTAGCTTGCTGTGTTCATAAAGAAACGGTTTTTATCCAATTTATAACGTAATTAATTTCATTTTAGTGAAATAGAACGCAGTGTGTTTACTTAATTATAATAAATAATTTTGTTACTAAAGATTATTTTATAACTCACGATAGTTATCCTCAAACTCATATGATACTAAATGAAATCTCTTTGTATTGGAGACGTGGGGACCACCGCCATTTTAAATCTGGCGAAAGGTTTAGGAGGGAACAATCCCAGAAAAAGCGTGCAGCATTCCATGTGATATTTACTAACATACTACTATCGTTAACCCATTCGTCAACCCCCGAACAGGTTCCCGCCTTGTCGTGGCGGTGGGGCTCAGTAGTCGTGGCTTGGTCTCCCATGGTGAAGCGAAGAGGAATCCACCCGGCTGGCCTGAGGCATACGGCCGGTCCGAGGCGGCCGCTCCAAAAACCTATCAAATCTTGAAGTTAGTTTTACCTCGCTGGGAGCTCAAACTGTAACACAGTAATATTACCTAACTAGATGACAGAGGCAATTCTTCAGACGCAGTAGTATTAATTATCCTCATAGTTCCTTTGACAGTTTTCAAATAAAGTTTAAATAAGAAACAGTTTCAACGTGTTTGGTGATTAATTTTAATGGCGCCGCTGACTGCCGTAAGACATCTCGAGCCGAATGCCTAATTAGCGAGAACTTTTTAAATTAAGGCCCAAGTAAAGACGTATTTACATAAACAAAACATTTATCTAATGATCGACGATATATTGGAACTGCCGGCGTCACCATTTCCATCCAGATATGATGAGGGATTCTTTAAGAGATAAGTGAATAAGAAACTTCTAGATTAGTTCGCTGAACCATCAAAACTACATCGCTGTTTACTATCAATTGGGATTATTATAAAGCTTCTTAGCTAAGTGAAAAAATATAGATCATCTTAATTTTGAAATTAATTAATATATTATAATGGATATCTCTCTCTAAGTAAGTACCTTGAGAGTTAAATATATTAGTCAAACGTTTTTGTTAAAAAAACTGCCCAAATCTTCATCAGCATTACGGTAAGGAATTAAGATTAAACAAAACACTTTTCCTTAAAGATATGGTCCGAGATAAACAGGAGAATCATCTCCGGCAAACTACTTACCAACTTTATGAGTAACAATCTTATCAGGAAGGAAACATCACTTTTTTAATTTTTCTTTCTTGAGAAAGTTTACAAAACAAAAAAAAATATATAACTTTCTGTAAACAGCCGGAAACAAATTTTAGACGGAAGTCGGAACAGTTTACTTTTTATCCAATTTTTAGTTAGAAGCTTTATGTCTATGGTTATGCCTATCTTGTCATAACCTATTAGTATTATCTATTATTCGTTCTACTAACAATTATTATATTAGTAAGTAATTTTTTTTAAGTGCTATAAGAAGACTACGATGAATTCAGAATTGAGGAGATGCTTAGAACTAATGTCACTGCCATAGCCTAAAGGAATGCTAGACTTGAGCGGCAAATGGACATTGCTCAAAGGACTGGCGGTCAATGGAGCAGTAAAATCGTTGAGTAGACTAGACTAGTGCTGGGAGAACCTCTCAATAAAAACCGACGATTTGGTGGAGGCTGCGAATAACTACTGAATGCAGATAAAGCATGATCCGATTTTGGTGTGGCGATTGTTGGAGGAAGCATATGTCCAGCACTGAACGTTGATCGGCTGATGACGTCATGAAGATGATGACCTGCCTATCAAGAAGATATCTTGGTATATAAAATAATGGCGCTCAAACATCAGTTGTTCCGTTTTGAAGGTCCATTTGGCAAACGCGTATCATAACCGAATTATTACTTATTGTAAGAGCAGAGTTCATCATCTTTATGATTTGCTTTTCGAATCTGGATAAGCAGTTACTTCATATCCATCCATACAAAAAGTTAGAGCCGCTGCATCGTGTGTCCAAGTCATCATCATGACCTTGACTAGAAAATGGTAAGCGTACCAAAAGAAATATAATATAATCTAAAATGCGTGTATGGCTCAGTGTTTTTTTTTTTTTTTTTTTTTTTTTTTTTATTAACGTGTGTAACAAAATGCTAACGGATTGCACACCCCGTACCAATACTGGGCCGGTAGTGGGGTCGTGTCGGACTCCAACCGACTGAAAAGCTTCACACGGTATTCCATCACATCCGCAGGGAATGCACGAGGGTCACGGGATAACGCTTTCGGACAGTTCTTCCGCAACCCCCGATGGCTCAGTGGTTTGCCGTTTTCTTTGTAATACAGAGTACTAATATTCGATTCTAGAGCCTCACGGTTTTGTTACAAATACGATTTTTTTTTTAATCATTACATATTAAATTTAATTATCGCTTTTACTTTGTAAAGGCATCGCCATAGTAATATTGTCTTGTTCCCGCAGTCAACATATGAGCGTATCCTTGATAAGAACCTGTGACCCTTCACGGCCATTTCGTCACTTAACTCTGCGTAAAATCAAGTTAGCCTATTGTAGTTAGAATAATAATTATAATTTCTGCTGTGAACATATGTGATGTGAAATTAAAAATCATGAAACTTTGCGCTGAAGCCCCGCGTATTTTCATTCCGACAGGCGCTCGCTCTAAGCAGCAATTTAAAAGCACTCTACGTCGCTTTACAATGAATTCCCGCGAATACTGAAGCATCAAACAGCAGTTATGCAAATATATGGTGCATATTGTAAAATTTTATATGAATATAATCGTTCGATGCATTCTCCTTTATGATCTTAAAGTATTTAGAGCTATTAAGGAAAGCTGATTGCTGATTGCGCTTATTGTAAACTTTGTACCTTTTTTATAACACTGATGATAGATATTACTAGAATAGACATGATAGATATCTATAGCCATAGACAGTCTAGTAGTGTACTAAAGACCATATTTCTTCTTCTTTCTTCCCTTAGTTGAATTCCCTGTCCGTTCATTCTGTATTTTTGTTGAGGATAGTATCGCATGTCATCGATGAGTACAGACTAAAGGTATTACTCTACTTTTTTTAGATGTTATTCTTATTTATGTAGCTTCTGCTCATTTTAACTTTTCAGAGATTCAAGCTCAATGTTCGGGCAAATCAGAAGTTCGTCATTAAAGACAGCTAGACATCTGGTATGAAAGCAAATAGCTCCACTCTTCATTTGCATCGTTGCCGAGAGAAATCTTAGCGGCACCTGCTCCTGCCCGTTCCGAGTGTGCGCCATTAACTTCTTTATTTATGTCAGTCGGGGCGGACGTAAATCTCACGGAAGCTGGAACTGAGATTTTTATTGTCAAAGGAATTCATTGCGATAGTGAATCCATTCAACATTTTTTCATTTTCGATAGCTGGATAAAAAGGAGCAAATGTTTCGAGATCATAATAAACGTGGTAAACGATGAACATGAGAAGAGTAAAGAGAAGAATTGGATGTTAAGAGAGATACACTTGTAATTTGAAAAGGAGTCGAGACGATCCAGACGTACATCTGATGGTATGTTTACTGGTGTTTAAGTAGTACCACCGCAGCGCTCATTTCTGCCGCCTAATACTAGTGTGCAAACATTACCGTGTTTCGGTTTGAAGGCCACTGTAGCCAGTTTAATTACTGAGGTAACCAGTCTAAACATCTTATGACTTCAGGCAAAGAGCGCAATATGGAGCAGACTACAAAATGTTAAGTGTAAGTGGGCTGGTGTATTACTTAACATCAGATGAACGTCCTGCCCATTAAAGTAAAGCGCTAGTGAGGATGTTAAACACTGCACCACATTGTGTTCCTCGCATTGAGGCATCAGAAGTTAAATATCGTTATCCAAATAGTTTCCACCAGCTACAATACCCTTTACATTGGATCACAGTAATGTCTGCACAGTACTGCCTGGTGTTAGACGCATGCTACCTACCTAGACGGCGTCTACCAACAGAGACCTACCACCAGTAACCAGAATATCTGTGTCATATAATGAGAACCGTAAAACAATAATAATGGTAGATTCACATAATATGGAAGAAAGCTATCCAGGCGTGTTCGAAGAACTGTACCAAGTAACCACGTCATCAGGGAATCATTTCAGAGACTTTAAAGATTTATTGAAGGTCCGAATTATTCAATATCTAATTAACATCTACAAAGCAAATGTCTTCATCTAAGTAATAGGTGTTTACATAGTAGGGGTGTAAGGGTTCCGGCATAACAACTCACGGGACTTAAGCCAACCGCACCCGCTCGTGGTGCACTCTGCTAATCAACATAGCGTGGCGTGGAAAATGGCCCAAATTCCCCAAATATGAACCCTTATAAACGACTAAAGGAATCCGCTGGATGCGGGCAAAGTACGACCGCTCCATGTGAGGATGTTTGCGGGAGGCTGAGGAGCTCATTTAGGTATCTGTCCCACGAAATCTACTGACGATCAAATTTCCGCGATGATCGTATAAGAACTTTATAAAGTGCGTTTCCGCTTTTCCTATAACTTCGTTGAATCTCATTCGGTAAATAAACTTTTTATCTTCACCGCACAGTTTACGGATTGGGGCAACGTTAGCGGAAATTTTTCAATTACTTTACGCCGGAAAAACTTTACCTTTCCACTGAACACGAGGTTTGCTTTAAAGCTAGGTTTATCCGTGTTAGAATTTAGTTTTTTTTTTATCTATCTAATATAATAATGTTTTAATATATGATAGGTATATCCAAATCTCCCTTTATGAACTCCTACATACGACGGCCGCGGTACCGGAGGACATGTTGACAGTGGACCGATCGAAGTGGAGATTTTTGTGGGAGGCTTATGTCCTGCAGTAGACGTTTATCGGCTGATGATGATGTTGATGATGTAATGTATAATAGTTAAATAATGAAAATATAAAGCCTTAAGTATATATATTTGTTTTGAAATTTATATACCAGTCAACTAAGGTGTAGAACTATGATGGTATTTGATATCCTTCCTGTAAAGAATATATCCTTTGCCGCACTTGTATATGCATTTAGACCTGCTGTATTCCTTTATTCACTAATTACACCATTTGCGGAGGCTTTCAGTTAAAAACTTACCATGATTAAGTTATTACACGATAAATATTTCAAGGTAAGTGAACGTTGGCAAAATCTTGGCTCGTTGAGGAGTAAAATTAAATATTAAATCCTGCTTTCGCAAATTCGTCCTCGCAAACACCGTTTAAAGCCGTCCACACGACTCCCAAACTTTCCACCCTCATGGCAATTCTCGTGTCTCCACAGCAGATGATGTCTAAGAAAAGTAATTTAAAAAGTTTCAAGTACCGCTATTAAGCAGACCTTTCTTTTTGCTTGCTTTGATTTTTACTTTTGAAGATGATCTCTTTCCAGAATTTGTATACACCATATAAATAAGTCGAGGGACCGATCGATGTGGATATCCTGGACGGAGGGGCTATGTCCAGACGTGGACGTCTATCGGCTGGTGATGACGATAGATGTAAGAAGTATCTGAAGTTTATTTTTGTGTAGAATTTGTTGTTCCTCGCCTGCTTTGTGGGCCGTAATATAAAATTTGACCGCAAATGACTTTTTAAAGAAACCGTCACTATGGCAACCGCGTATATACTGTGAAGTGATAATGTTTACAAATATAATTTAAAATTAAAACTATGAAGGATCTATGAATTTATAAAAATTGTCCATAACCATCAAGAAATCATTCCGCGTCGAATGCTCATGTTCCCGCGTCGATGCGTTCACTAGTTTTCACGTGATTGGCAAACAAATAAAGTACATCATCATCGGTCGATAGACGTCCACTGTTGGACATAGGCTTTCCCCAAAGATAGGGATCTTCCGTCCGAAACCGTCCGAAGTAGGGACTTCGGACGGTTCTGCGCTGCTTGCATGCAGCGTGTTCCCTCTACATTCAGTCGTTTGTATGGGTTCATATGGGGGTATTTGGACCATTTCCCACCACGTTGGTGGGAGAAATAAAATACATTTTCATCAAATTATCTAACTGAACAACGCAGTAAAACCTACGAAAAGTGCAAAGATTATGAGTTTTAGATACTATAGATATTCCAGTTTCCTTGCATGATCCGATCTCTCTCTTCTGTTGAATAACCCACTTAATCAAATTAATAGTTAAGTATCATTTTGTATTATTAAGTTATAATGTTGCAATACTCGGCTAATGTATTATTCACTTTGATATTTTTTATAGAGTATCAGACCTTTTTGAAGCAGGAGACGTACGCAGCGGTTGGAGAGGTCGCTGAACTCCGATCTATCTTCAAACTAGATCACAGTGGCAGTTATTTAACTGGTATGTAGAAGTTCTAGCATGTACCAGTAAAACTGATCATATTGAATTCAAGCTATATTTTTATATGTGAACATTCTATCTAGGTTAGTCCGGTTGTTTTAGAGGAAATCTGAAAACAAGCAGAGAGTCAAATAGGTTCAAGTTTCTGAAATTTTAGGAAACGCTTGATGTTCGTTTGTCCAGTCTCGACTTAGGTCACCAGCATAACCTAAAAGATTGGTAGATTTAAGTGGCAGTAGACAAGGCACATTGCTCGAAGGATCAAAGGCCGATGGAGCAGTAAGTTCATTGAGTGGCGGCTGCGTAAGAGTCACGGGAACTCACTGGATACGAGCAACGGTGTACTGATCGATGTGGAGATCTTTGGGGGAGGCCTATATCCAGCTGTGAACGTCATTGGCATAATAATTGTACACTCACAGTAATGCGTCCAGTGGGTTTACTAAAATCATAATAAATCTTACGCACTTCAAAAGTTTAAGGCGCGCAGCACTTGATCTTGTTAAAGAAAATTTACTTCCTTATTTGTCGCAGAGCCATATTTCCCAAGGGGCGGAAATTAATTAAAAAACTTCCATTTAGGGTATGGAAACGAAAAATTTATTATCAATGTAGATTTATTTTTTACTTACAGGTCGTTCACCTGGTGTGAGAGAAAACTTGTATAAATAATGTTTACGCTGTGTTTAATTTATTAGAGATTGTTATTCAGCGGGGGCGGGATCCTCCGCCGTAACATAGTTACTTAACTAAAACATTTGTTCTATGCGATCGAGTTGGTCGAATTGGAGCGGTGGTCGATGCCGCGACCGATCATTTAAGCTTCAACTTGAATTTGAATAATTCAAGCAGTTATACAAGTTTGCGCAACCGTTACCAGCGCTCCGTATTCAAAGTTCCGAATGTTCATCATGTTGGAAAGTTTCGTCGCCGCTGAATATTGTTTAACACAAGTTGGCAACGGTGTTCGTTGGAATCAGTTCGAATCGATGCAGTGTATGAATTCTAAGTTCACATTCGCCTTTCACTTTATAAATTTGCTGTTTATATTTTAATTAACAGTATAGTGATCAAGCTTTCGATCTGATCATGTAGTTTTGTACGTTTGAAACGTTCCTCAGACGGTAAGTGATATTGTCTAATCTTAACCAGGTATCTCATTGCTTTAAAGTTTAATTCATTACAAACTAGACAATGTAACAACTGCTCTGGAGCAGATGTAAGCGTTACAGTAGTTCCTTGGGGGTTTTGAGGAAAGAAGTCTCTCACCAATAGTACACTTCATTTTGTTCTAGTCTTTATAAAATACTTAACAGCTACAACACAGTATTGTTTGTATTTTTGCTATGGACGATTTCGTTTAGTGTAGTTAATATACACAAGTATAAATTTAGCACAATGTGTTTGCAGAAGTAATAAAGAAGACCTCTAACGGATGCTTTGATGACAATAAATTATTTTACGATGAAGACAGAAGAATTAGATATTCATTTGATGTGTCACAGTGAGATGTCTTCTCATAACAATTTGATGCTATGGTAATAAACCTTGAGCATTTGTTACCTCTACTATTTGCTCCCCTCAAATCTGAACACAACAATATAAATATTGTAGACGGCAATTAAACGGTGTTTGAGGTTAACCTCGTGATTGATTACTGGAGAATTGCGCTGCGGTGATAGCAACCAAGGATTCAAATTAGAGAAAATAAGTACTTACTTACTCCTCTGGCGCTGCGACCCAAAATGAGTCGTGGTTTATGAAAAAAGAGAGCGCGAGTTTTGTTTGTCTTGCACCGCGTCTTGCCAGTGCAGTGCTTGGATCTCGCGTAGATCGTGCGTCATCCTTGCAATGATGTCTAGGCCGGTCGATACGTCCACCGCCAATTAGGGTTCCGAGTAATGCTTCTATGGCTCTACGATCATCTCCCATCCTTATCCAGTGGCCCATCCAGCGAAGCTTTGGCGTCCCCTATGATATTCGGTTCGCCAACTAGCCTCTCGCTTTCAATATAACGTCGGCCTCGCCGCCTGCTGTCCTCTCTTTGAGTCGGATCGAAGATCCTACACATGATTGTCCTCTCACTTACAGAAATTCAGTACTTTTTCTGAATTAACAAAATCCCTTTTCGCATCAACTACGCCGTAAATTTCAGTAGACTCATGCCGATGTTCTTTTACGAAATGGGGCAGACATAATTTGTGTACCACGAAGCATGTTTTCCTTAACAGACAGAATGTGGGCGCAGCACGCGATACCACTGCAGTGCTTGCATTTAAATTTCTAGCGTGCTTTGCTGCACATTCGCTATACTTTAAATAATATTCGCATAGATATGGAAACTATTGTAATTTGCGAACAAAAGAGTAAATATATGTAAGACAATAAAAAAAATACATGTCATTTTATGATATTTTTTTTGACTTTGAACGAAAAGAAGATTTTGATTTACTACAAAACATAGGAAGAAGTGGGTGTAGGAGGTCCCGCACAACAATTCACGGGACCCAAGTCAACCTCACCTGCTGGTGGTGCACCCTGCTAATCAACAAACGAGGATCTGTCTCCCATGAACCTATATTGAGCAAGCGTGGTGGGAAATGGCCCAAATCCTCTCATATGAATCCCTACAATTGTGAAGATCTTTGGGAGAGGCCTATGTCCAGCAGTGGACGTCTACCGGCTAATGATGATGATAGGTAGAAGAAAATAGATAAGAGAAAATGGGGAATAATAATTATTCTAATATACATAGATAAGACTACAAATGTTAAGGATTAGTAAATCCTTTTCCTCTTTTTTTTACTGGTGGTAGGTCTCTGTTGCTGGAGATTGTCTAGGTAGGAACCACCTCAGCGCCTAATGCAGCCGATAAATAGTAGTATACTAACATTTGTTCCAGTTTAAAGGGCGCTGTGGCTAGTGAATTTAAAGGGGTCACAAGTCTTAACATCCTATCTCTTAATATGAGCACAATGAGATGCTGTGTATATCATCCTAACTAGCGTCATGTGGTTATGGGACGGAGTATGGTTTAGAGCAACCATCTCACTCGTCTTCTCGCTTCTTCGAGATAAGAAAAAAAAATATTATTATGCGTAGCGACGAAGTAAACAGAATGATCACTCGATAGTAAGTAATACGCCGGCTCATAACAACGTGGTGCTAATTAAAATGGTATACACTGCAGCTTGTTGACTTTAAGTCTCGTTACCCCAATGACTTTACTAGCTACAGGGCCCTTCGAACTTGAACACAGTAATGTTTGCATACTTCTGTTTTTCGGCTGCAATGGATGCTGTGATGGTGTCTTTACTGGTGGTAGGTCCCCGAGATGGTCTAGGTGGGTATCACCGCAGCACCTATTTCTGCCGTCGAACAATAGTTTGCAAACTTTACTGTGTTCCGGTTGAAAGGGCGTTGTAGCTAATGTAATTACTGGGATAACGAGGCTCATCATCTTAAGTCTCAGGCGACGAACGCAATATGGTGCTTGTACATACCATCTTAACTAGTACCACCTTGGTTTGGGCGGGCGTATCACTTAACACCAAGTGAACGTGCCGCTTGTTTCGTCGCTTAATTACATTAAAAAAAAAACTAACTATACGGTATCCGGTAACAGAGACCCACCACCACCAGCTTTGTATTTTATTATTGTTGTGTGAAATGGTATTAACGCGGAACTGATTCCACATCGCTGCCACTACGAAGTTCGTTGATTAAATATCTCGGTCTCCCGACCTTAATCAGGTCTCGTGTCGCCGTACAGTTTGACATTGTTTAGATTCCATTATGACCTGATGTGTGCTCTACAGCCAGAGGAGAATCGAATTATACAACGCTGTTTCAGCTGCACTCATCCCATATTAGTATTACTCCTATGCAGTAATTTAATAGAACAGCAGGTCTCTGTTGGAGTTGATAGTAAACGTTACAGCGAGGTTTTATTACAACCAATATTTTATTCATCATCATTATCAGCCGATAGACGTCCTCTGCTGGACATAGACCTCCACCAAAGATCAGCATTGCCTCTAGTACCACTAAGCGCTAAGAGCCGTCTATTTCTACCGACTAATAGTACTGTGCAAACATTACTGTGTTCCAGTTTGAAGGGCGCTGTAGCTAATGAAATTACGGGGTTAACGAGACTTCACCTCTTGTGTTTCAACGCTATGAGCGCAATGTGGTATTGTTTACCATTATAACTAGCGCCACGGTTTTATAGGCGGGCGTATTACTTACCATCAGATGAACAACTCGTTTGTCTCGTTACTTAGTACAATAGAAAAAAAACGATCAGACGAATAGGTCGTTGACCTGATGGCGCGTTATCCACCTAACCTCAACGTGGCGCTAATTAGGATGAGAAAAACAGCACCAAATTGTGCTTGTGGCCGTAGTAGCACGGTAATGTTTATCAGCAGAAATAGTCTAGATCGTTAGATCTTCGAGACCTAATAACCTAAATTAGAGAGTTTTGTGGTCCAACATTTTACGGACCCCAATTCAACCTTACCTGCACGCAGTGCATCCTGCTAAGTAATAGACGAGGCTCTGATCACCCACTAACCCACACTGAGTCTGCGTGGTGAGCTAAGGCCCAATTCCCCTCAATGAACGGTTACGTCTATCGGCTGATGATGATGATGAATAAAAAGCTGTTATATGTATATATATATATAAAGCTGCAACAATATTGTTCAGAGTGATGAGAGACGGCAGTACAATTGGTAGTTGTCTCTGCACTCTGGCGCAGCTTTGAACCCTGGCTTCAACACGTGCGTCATAGACGGTGGTTATTTGAGACGCATTGCAGAGATTACGTGATCTATAACGAACAATAATTAACGCGTGAGTGATTATACGTAATTAATACAGTGTAATAATTAATTGTGTAATTAATACAGTGTAATTATTAATTGTGCAGTTGTATTATTTTTTCTTGCCCACTTACTCAGGCTTTGTGACAATGAACGTACTACGAAAAGATTACGATACTACCCGAGCCTTCATATATATTGATCGCGGATATTCTATACACTCCCTTAAGGGTGTAATTTTATTTAAACAATTTAATTTCTCATTTTCATTTAACCTTAGCTTTAGCTGATCCAACATTTAAACCATTTATTATATAAGTTAATGTTGCAGTGCGAGATATAATTAGTTGTTTGTATATTAATATATATTTATGTAGCTTATATATTGGTTATAATTAAAGATCATATTAATGTTTTATATTTTAAATATTGTATAGAAGTTTGAACAATATGAGAAAAGATCACGAATTATAAATAATGAAATTATTTTTCTTCTACGTAGTAAGTAAAGTTGGCTACTTAGTTAAAGTTGTCTAGTAAAAAACTTACCACAACCTAAGTAGTTCATGCTATTTTTATTTCTTTATTTGCCTTTAATTAAAGTGTTTGCTGAAAGTTTTAATAAATAGATATATAGAACAAAAGATGTATTCTCATATTGAGGTTGTTTCTGCAGAATATATAGGGCGACGTAAATATTCCGAGACATTCAACTGAGCATAGGCATTCTCGGAAGGGTGTTGAAAGCCTCAAATATAATAGGACAGGGTGTTTTATTGGTTGTAAACATAGACTTAAAGGCATACCGCGTTTAATGGCGAGCCCCCTATCAATTTACATGTCCTTGTATGTAAGTTTAGTTTAAACATTACTAAGTACATTTGAAACTGTAATTTAATTCGTTAATGAGAATATTTCCAAAGACAACAAATATGATTACTCTATATGGCGTTGGAAGTTTTAAAGGTAGTTGTAATATAATCTGTGGAAAAAAAAGTTTTTATACAGTACATCTACATGCATAAAAACAGAGTAATAATTAATTTAATATTGCGAAAATAATTTTAGTACAGACTACTTTGATATAAATATTTTTTTTAAATCGACACGGTCTACGATTGACCACGATCCCACCTAAAGTTAAGTGGTGATATGTTTCTGGTGGTGAGGTCCACTAACCATTTTTTTATCGCAGGGACAATCTTCTTAAAAGATACCTTGCTTCAGGAGTGAGACAAGTTTATGTGAATCTTCTACCCACTAAAACTCTCACGGTGGTCTCCGTTAGTATTATGAGGGGCTCCGGGATCTCCTACGAAACGCACTGGTGCCCCCTGCACTCAAGGTCCACTAACATGGTAAAAGCTTATTCACTGTTTTCTTGTATCTGTACGGACATACTGATGTCGGCAAGTTGTTTTACTTCTCTGCTGTTCTAATGATGAAAGAGAACCTCTGCTCACAAAGTGTTTACTTGGTGATTTATTTGTTCAGTGATGACAAGTATAGATTAAAACAATCCGCATAGGTAAACAACGTTATTTAACATACTATGAGTTCATTTTGTATCAATTTTACATTTTTAAATAATATATTATTCATTGAATAAACAAAATGAAAAGAGCATTGTTAGTGTAATTAAATTTACCATCAGCTCCGGTGTGTACGCGCGGATGAATCACACAGAGCCGTACGTTGAAATAAACTGCCGTTTCGGCAATTATTTAAAATGAAGTGTACCTTTTTTTTTATGTAATTAAACGACGAGTCGGGCGGCACGTTCATCTGATGGTAAGTGATACGCTCCCTCATAACAATATGGTGCTAGTTTTTTTCTGCTGATAAACATTACCGTGCTACTACGGCCACAAGCACAATTTGGTGCTGTGTTTCTCATCTTAACTAGCGCCACGTTGAGGTTAGGTGGATAACGCGCCATCAGGTCAACGACCCATTCGTCTGATCGTTTTTTTTCTATTGTACTAAGTAACGAGACGAGCGAGACGTCCATCTGATGGTAAGTAATACGCCCGTCCATAAGACCGTGGCGCTAGTTATAATAGTACACAGCACCACATTGCGCTCATCGCGTTGAGACACGAGAGATGAAGTCTTGTTACCTCAGTAATTTCATTAGCTACAGTGCCCTTCAAACCGGAACACAGTAGTGTTTGTCGGCAGGAAAAACGATAAGACCAGCAAAACGTTCACCTGATGGTAATAAGAACAAAACAACGTGGCGCTAGTTAGGATGATATACATTGCACTATATTGCGCTAGCCGCATGCGACATGTAGACTGCTACCGAGTCTCGCTACCTCAGTAATTACACTAGCTACAGTGCTCTTCAAACTGGAACACAGTAATGTTTGCACACTACTGTTTGACGGTAGAAATAGACGCTGCGGTGGTATCTATCTAGACAGTCCCCAGCAAGAGAGACCTAGCATCAGTAAAGTGAACGAAATCTTTATCAAAATTAATTCTTCTTCTTCTTCTTTGTGGTAACCTCATGACTGAGGGACGTGACTATGGTGCGTTGCCCTGGCTACCATTTCTTTACAGACCTTTCTGTATTGCGCCATTTGGATGGATGATTGTAGGGTAGCTCCCGTAGCGTCCTGAGTTGTGCGTGTCCATCTTGTAGGATACCGCCCTCTCGCTCTCTTTCCTTCCACACAACCAGTAATAATCAGTCTTTCCAGACTGTCTGGGTCTCGCCTGACCGTGTGTCCGAAGAATTTGAGGACTCTCTGCCTACAGATTGTTGAGAGACGTGTTTATGTTCAACTGTTTGAGGATTGGCTCGTTTGTGCGACGTTCCGTCCAGGATATCCTCAGCATTCTGCGCCAGCACCACATTTCGAACGCGTCAATCCTCGATCTCACTCTCGCTTTTAGTGTCCTCATCCATCATCAAAATTAATAAAGCCAGAATAAAGCTAACCGTTTGCTTTGTACTATCTAGGTCCCCCTTCAGTTCCAAAGTTACATCCTGTGGAATGTGACTGCATACCACCAACACATTGTAACCTTGCCGCTATGGCAGTATTAATGTATTCTTAACGTCAAGTGAATTTATTGAAGTAAAGAATATCTCCAAATCTCATGGCGACGAGGACAATGTGGTGTTGTGTATACCATCTTAACTACCGCCGCGTTGTTACGGCGGTAAACTATCCTCGTATATATTATGTTTAGTAATTTTTTTTTTTTTTTAATATTTACAGTAATGTGAATATAGTAAAGTTATTTGCAGTGTGCAACAATTTTATGTTTCAATTTGGCAAAGTTTATTTGCGGAGGAGCTTCCGAGGTGTGTCACGTATGTAGTAATAGTGTTCGCTTCCGGCGGCGTGGTTTCATAGAAATTGAACGAGGACGCAGTAAATTGATATAGAATACTAACAAAAATAATTTAGAAAACTATATCCAGTATATCAGAGTCGTAAGATTTGTTAATAATCAATTTAGGAGGATGATTAATAATCAGGAAGGAGGATTAATAATTAATTTTTAATATCAATCATTAAGTCTTCTGGTAGCTTCTATTCTATCAAACATTAGGGGGTTCCTTCGCTGTGAAGGCTGCGCACTTGTAGAATGATTTACCACGTCACGTTCGGAAGTCAAAGTCCTTTGCTGTCTTATTTAAATATATATATACATATATATGTTTATATTATGTATAATATGAGCATATGTCTTTTCTTTTATTACTTTCTTTGACTCGTACAAGGTTTGTGTTTCTCGATATTCCTGTACGGTTGCTATTTATGGTCAGTCCACGCAGACGACCGAAACCAAATCGAAGCTTTTGAGATAAGGTGTTGGGAGGACAATGTTGCGTATACCATGGACAGCAAAGAGAACAAACAAATACATTCTCTAGTAACTTAAAATCACCACCAGACTTGTCCACCATTTGCTACAAAAAAGTTCTAAGTTACTTTGGCCATATTGCTCGGAGACAATCAGATAATCTGGATAAGCTGGTTGTAGTAGGAAAGATCGAGGGTTAAAGATCACGGGGTCGATCGCTTACCTGAGGGTCCGATCATGTACAGGTAATTTTTGGCATCAAAATTCCGAATGCCCTGAGACGTGCCGAGAACCGAGCGGTGTAGAGGCAGCAAGTTGAGGCGTCATTAAGAGCATTTCAGGACAAGCGCGACCTTCAGTCATGAAGTACATGAAAGAAAAGAGATGAGTATGTATATATGAGTATGTATAGGTCGGTGTTATTTTACCTCTCCTGGCGTACAGGGTTACGTGGGAGAAATCGCTCATAGTGATAAAGCCGCCCTTGCTCACAATTAGGTTATAAGTTAAGCTTTAAATAATTAATTGTACGTTCTTTAATGAGAGCAATAAAGAGTTAATTAATCAATCATTACTGTGGTCTGGTAAGGTGTTTGAAGATTACAATGGAAGTAGATGTTTGATTCGGCGTACTATAACTCGAAGAGCTGGCAACCGATAAAGCAGTAAGATCCTCGAGTGACCTTCACGTACTGGCAGACGCGATGCTGAATACCCCCGCAATAAATGGACAGACGATATGAGAAAGGACGCCCAACCTATGTCCAGTTGTGGATGGCTGATGATGATTAGAATTTTTGTGCAAACATTTGAGTGCCAAATTTTTATTAGCTGTACCATTTTCGATCTCATTAGTATCGGAGAGAACTAATGTCAGTTGGTAAGCGATTGCTGTCCTTTATTGCCTTATTATATATAAAGACCATCAATATTATATATATATATATATATGTAAACATGTATATAGGAGATATCCAAAGATTCCACTCATCATGAGATGTCCGAAACTTTTAGATGTAAACATTTAAAACTTGGTGGTGATATTGTTTCTGCCACTTAGAGGTCAGATAAGAAAGGATTTTACAAAATTTCTTCCAAAAGGAGGTGCAAGGGTGGTAAGGATAGCAAAGCTGGCGAGGAAAAGCTAGTACAAAATAATTTAGTTTATATAAAACTATATTTGATCAGATGAATCAGAATATATTTTTTTTTATTGAAATCAATCTTGAACAATTTACTAATTATACGTTTTATTCAAAATTATTAATCGTATCATTAATATTATTTTGTTGATGCATGAATATAGTTGTTGAAATGATTGGTGGCGATTGTGAGCGGCCATTTTGTGCAGACGGCAGTAGTGCGGCGGACATCACGGCGTACGTTTGGTTCATTATTGTATTATTAAAAGGTATACGAGTAACAGGTGGTGGACGAACTGGTGATTGTCCAATCCCAAAGGACCGATCGATGTGGACATCTTTGTGGGAAGCTTATACCCAGTAATAGACGTCTAGCTGCTGATGATTGATTGATTGATCGAGACAAGGGTTAATATTGGTAAATGTCAATTAACATGAGATTATAGTCCTGGGGTAGGGCTATATTCAGCAGTGGATAAACAAAGGGTTACATGATGATGATAGTACTCCTAAGTGAATGTGTTTTTGTACAAACTTGCTTTGTTGTACTAAAAAAATACTGCAATAACTTCCTGCCCTTATTCTTCGATAGAATTTTTGTAAGAAAACTGAAACGAGCTTGGAAATTAATCATTTAGAAATATATAACGTACTTTCGAAGTAATTACTTACATTGTATGGAATTTAAAAAGCTTTTCGACAGGAACGAGAAGTTATTTTTATAGTAACGTATAAAATGTAAGTACATTAGATAAAGTTAAGGAAGTCGTTTGGGATTTTATATGCACGGTAAGATTAGAAGTTTGAGTTGTGACATATATCTACAAGTTAAGTCGTAACTCTTTCATTTTTATATTTTAACAGGAATATTAAGGAAAATTTCGTTAAATGAATATATATATTTATATATATTAAATACGAATTAATAACAATCGTAATGGCGATTAATACAGTTGACCATAACGATGTCATGCTAAATATGTTTGGATACACACCTTTCACGGATGTTCTTTAAATTTAAGATGTTAAATCTCGTTATTCGAATATTTTTGCTAGCTACAGCGATTTATAAATATTAATATATACAAAGTACTGTATACAAAAGTAATTACCCAAACCGTCTCAGTAGACATAGACCTGCAAACAAACCAAAACTCCTCCACTATTAACACTTAATGATCTTTGAAATCCAACTAAGGACCTCCGTGTTGCAAATAGGCGTTAAAACACTGCAACAAGCTAATTTTACACTACATTATTAAAGCATTTTCACTTCGTTCTCCCCTTGTGTTATTTTGTGTGTCAACATTCCCTTTACTTGTCCGACAAGCAGCTCGTACAAGTAATGCACCGACATTTCCGACACGCGATCCTACTGCAGTAATTAAGTTAGAATTTAATTGATCAATACACATACTGTACTATTCGTCCAAACGAAGTAAACAGCTTAACAATTATGTAATGGCTTAAGTAGGAGCTTTATTTTCTATCCATAGTACATCGCCAACCTTATTGAAGAAATATATATGAAATTACTTGTTTGTAACCTCAAAGTAAGAGCTATTCAATTGTATAAACGTATTCTACTTATACCATAAAACTAATTATACAATTTTGACTCCCGAGTAATCATAGTAGCAGCGCGAACAACACAAGAATATGTTGAAGACAGCTTTGATCCACTGGCCTTGCAAAGACACTTTTTAGGATCAGTTATCGCCAGAAATGTCTCTGAACCAATACGACATGGATGCCTTCAAGAAAAGAGTATTATTCCCATAAAGGTCGGCAACGCAGCCGCGACCCCTCTGGTGTTGCGACTGTCCATGTGTGTCAGTGATCACTTTACATTAGGTGAACTGTTCGCTCGTTTGCACACCCTTCCTATAAAATAAAATTGTGGAATACCTTACAAGAAACTTATGTCTAATAATAGTGGACGTTCAATAGTTGAGAAGATTATAATGTTAAATCTTAGTAACGTATCCCCTTGATGGGATCATTTAATGATCAAAAATGATCAATCGAAGGTTGGATGATTTTCATGTGAATCACACTGACAGTTGAAGATATAAGGTGTTATATAGATAATATATTTGTAAAGAATTTACAGTTAATTCAATTATCATTTGAATTAGTGACAAACACCAAGTTAGATCTACTACCGATAATAATATAAACCAAATAAATATACTCAAAATTATATATCCGGTTTAACCATTGCTTTATAAAATGGAGGGAAACAACCCATACCATTTTCAAGTACCTTCGGGATTACATATTACACTTTGGTTGATGGTAGGGTACATTCGAACACGTCCACCTCTTACCAACACCGCCTTCATATTATAAATCTGCAGTTACAACAGTATTGATGTATTCCGGCGGAAGTACATATATAAGAGACGGAGTATTCTGGATGAGTTTCACTATCCATGGCTTCATTGTCATTTAACACTATGTCAGATGAACACCAAGTGTTAGCATATTGTAGATAAAAAAGCCGATGTTTACTTTACTTCGTTTTTTCAAGATATTACGAATTTCTTATATTCTGAACTTCTGCATTATCTTTTACTCACTTCACAGAACACGGTACGTAATAAATATGTTACAAGCTTATTCACAGTTGACGTAACCTGACTGTTCAGCTGTAAAACAAAGTGAATATGGTTATCCTGAAAATATGGAAGACATGACATGGGAACGGTTGGAAAGAAAGGATATATTTATACGGTAATATGAACACATAAAATATACGTTAAATACTTAACTGATGATATGCCTCTGCTGCCCTAGACTGTCTAGGTAGGTTCCACCGCGTTGCTGCTGCCAAACAGTACTGTGTAAACATTACTGTGTTCCAGTTTAAAGAAAGCTGGTACCTAGTGAAATTAGTCAGGAAACTAGACTTACTTCTTTTAAGTCTCAAGACGACGAGCGCTTTGTGGTGGTGTATATACTTTCCTAACTAGCACCAAATTGTTATAGGTATGCGTATAACTTATCATCAGGTGAATGTCTTGATCATCTCGTCGGTTAATGTAAATAATTAAAAAGCAAAATCGCATGGAACCACCGAAATAGCGTCGTAAAAACTGATTATAACATGGCGTCGGTAACATAAAAGTTAAACATTTGAGATAAGAAAAATTTAACAACTTACCTATATATGTATATAGTCAATTCACTTTAATTACTTTAAACGAACACTTATTTGTTTACTTTTAATTATTTAAACCTATTGTACGCGGTAATATCCACAATACTACAGCAGACCGAGCAAATCAATATGGCCGCTTACAATATCCACTAATAGCTTCAACAACTATACTCATATATCGATTCATATAAAATTAATAATATTATTATTTGATTTAAATAATAATTTAGAATAATACATGTTATTTGTAAATGTACTAAAATTTAATAAATAAAATTAATGTAAGGTGAAGTTTCTAACATTAGTAAGTAAAATTAGTAACACAACCGATGTACGTAAAAACAAAATGGCGACTATATTATAAACAGCACAGTGCAAGGAAAATGATAGTCTTATAACAATCAATAATTATAACAAGTAAATATGCGGAAATATGAAAAAATACTATATTATGTTGTTGTTATGTTATACTATAATATGATACTGATATTTTTTTAAACAATTTAACTATTCTCCGCCCGCTTTGCTGGCGGTAATATAGAATTAGACTGCAAATGCTTTCATAGCAACCGCATGAATAACACGAAATGGAAATGATTATAAAAGTTAATTAGAAATAAAACGATGAAAGATCTACAAAATTCAAAAATAAATAGCCTATTACTATCTACAAATCGTTCCGCGTCGAACCTTTTCCATGTCGATACTGTCACTCATTTTTACGTGATTGGCGAACATAGAAAACTCATTTCAATTATACACCTACAACGCAAATACATGTATATATATAGGGTACGGGGTGAAAAGGGGTCCAACACAACAACCCATGGGACCCAAGCCAATCTCACCTGTTCGTGGTGCAGCCTGCTAATCAACAAACGAGGCTCTGGCTCGCACCAATCCGCATTGGGCCAGAGTGGTGGGAAATGGCCCAAATCCCTCCTTATGAACCCTACAAACGGCAGTCCCTGGTGTTCGGTGAGGCCTCGGTGCGTGAATGTCGCGGGCAGCCGCTGTATGTGGGCAGCACAGAATCAATCGATATATCTTTGGGGAAGGCCTATATGACGATATATATATATCTATATACATAGATGATTATATACACCAAATAACGTTTTAAATAAAAACTATTACGGTATGTATATTGTTATAATACCTTGTTACAATGCACATGTTTAGAATTACAATAAAATTGCAATTTAATTAAGGTTAGATGATATAAAATTGGTTATCAATGTTACAACCCTACTTAGGTTCAAGTTAAACAGTAACATAAGATTTTCTTCAGGTATTTTGGGTCTACGGAGATTATATTATATAGATAAGGTTTGTATTAACAAACAAATGTTTTGTAGTTACAATAATCGTTTTTTTATATTACGAAGCGACGAGACGAGTGGGACCTTTCACCTGATGGTGGTAGGTGATAAGCTTACCCACAAAAACGTGGCGCTTGTTAGAATGATATATACCACACCGCATGTTAAGTCTCGCTACTCCAGTAATTTCTTAGATAAGAATAGTAGGCAAACGAGTGAACAGTTCACTTGGTGGAGAGTGATGCCCATGGACAGTCGCAACCCCAGAGGAGTCACGGCTGCGTTGCCGATCTTTAAGGGAATAATACCCACTTTTCGTGATGGCTCCCAGGTCGTACTGGTTCGGATATATCGCTGGCGACAACTGATCCCACAAAGTGGTAGTGCGTGGTAAAGACAGCCACAGTGGAGGATCGCTAGTCATCCAGGTGGAAAGTTGTGGCAGGATAATTTCGAACGACTCCTCGGAACACTGTCCGTGGTACATTTTATAAAGAATGCAGAGAGATGCGATGTCTCTTTGCTTCATTCATTAGCAACAGCGACCTTCAGACTGAAACACAGTAATGTTTGCACACTGCTGTTTGTTGGCTGCAGTAGGAGCTGCAGTGGCACCTAACTTTTAAACGGAGACTCAATGCGATCCTAATCTCAATGTTTGTACACAGCATCTGTGCGTAATTTAAACGCAAGAAGAATAACGCCGGAGCAGCACGTGCCGGCAACGAGCAGCCATTTGCGTAATGCTGGTAATGGAACAGCCGTCAGACGGTCGTTAAGGGCAACACTCCACAGGCATGTCTGAACAGCACATGTCTCAACTGCTTGTCTAGAGTCCTATTTGGAAATTTATTCGGATGCTATCGCAGAAGCGAGCAGCACAATATGATTTAGGTTGTTTTCACAACGTAAAGGCGCAAGTTTATTTAATATTATAAGGATGAGACAAGTGGGACTTCCACCTGATGGTAAGAGATACGCCCGCTCATAACAACGTAGCTCTAGTTAAGATGGCATTCATAGTACCACATTGCACTCGTCGTCTTAGGACATTATGTTGTCTCGTTAATCCAGTAATTACACTAGCTACAGCGCCCTTCAAACCGACATACAGTAATGTTTGCACGTTACGGTAAACGGTCTCCCGCAACAGAAATCCTATCATCATCGTCAGCCAATAGACTTCCACTACTGGATATAGGCCTACCCCAAAGCTCTCCATGTTTGTAGGAATCCTATGGGAGGATTTGGATTACCATTACCCACCACGCTGGTCCAATGCGGGTTGGTGGGAGCCAAAGCCTCGTTTGTTGATTATCAACGTGCACGACAAGCAGATGAGGTTGGTTTGGGTCTTTTAAGTTGTTTTGCGGGATTCCTTACACCCCTGACAACAGCGACCTGCCACCAGTAAAAGAATTCAGTCAACGTCGAGTGTTTTTTTTATTTTCTAACTGTTGAAATATTGACAGGAGACACTACTTCGACGTCACTTAAAGCGAGCGGCGCCATTAATCAACGTACCAGTGGATACTTCGATGAGTTGAACAAATTGCCAAGCTCCAAATCAACTTCGGGGCCGAAGGGTATAATTAGTCTCCTCCGATGGGACTGTGTTTCGTGCCAGTGGATGCTGTGATGACCTTGGAGGCGTCAGTTCGAATCGGTTTAGATCCGTGATCTCCATTTCTGCTTCTAGAATATTTAGTTGATTTTATAATCAGCTCAATGTTTGCTTAGAGTTAGTAAGAACTGATAGTGGGTTTCTTACTATTGGGGAGCCTCCCACTGGTAGTGTGTTACTAGTGGTAGTTATTTACTGGTTGTTGGTCTCTTACTGGTGATGGCTTTGTTGCCAAAGACCGTCTAGATAGTTACCGCCGCTGCTTCCATTTCTCCATTCAAAAATAAGTGTGCAATTATTACCGTGTTCCGGATTAAAGGGTGTTGTAACTAGTGTAATTACTATGGTAATGAGACACAGTATGTTATGTGGTGCGATGAGTGCAATGTGGTGTAATGTACGCTATCCTAATTAGCGCTAAGTTGTTATGAACTCGTTTCGTCACTTCGTCGAATTAGAAGTAAAATTGGTAGGAAACTGTACAGAGTAACTTCGTTCGACACGTGACAAACGATGATGATGATGACGATGATGGGATCTTAACAAATATGATGACTACATATATAATATATATATATTAGAATCCAGTGAATTATTTTAGACAAGAACCCGCGTAAATGAAATAATATTGAAAAGAATATCATGTGAAGTTTTGTAAGTGTAGCTTTAAGCTATAAGCGGCTTACGTTCGCTCCGTTGAAAAGTTTCAAGTTGATAGATAAGTGATCTTAATATTCTAAGCACGGTGTCGGTGCATTTAAGCCCAACCGGAAACTACTTGGCCGGGTCTTGCGAGACGATGTACGTTACGATCAATTTAACGAGCTGAATGGCTGTTGAGAACCGAAATCACCTCGCCACCTGCTCGCGTACTAGTGTGAGACGATTCTCTATGAAATTAACTATTTATAAGTAAATTAAATAAAAAAAAATATCTACAAAGCTACGAGAGGAGCGAGAAGTTCACCTGATGGTAAGTGATACGCTTATCCATAACAACGTGGTGCTAGTTAGGATAATATATACAGAACCAAATTGCACTCGTCGCTTTGAGACAAGACATTAAGTCTCTTTACCCTAGTAACGTTTTTTATATACAAAGCCCTTTTAACCGGAACACAGTAACATTTGCACACTACTGTTTGGGGTTTGAAATAGTAGCTGCGGTGGTGTTACCAGTAAATAATGTAAGACACACGC
Source organism: Ornithoptera priamus (assembly GCA_029034505.1). Lineage (NCBI taxonomy): Eukaryota > Metazoa > Arthropoda > Insecta > Lepidoptera > Papilionidae > Ornithoptera > Ornithoptera priamus. The sequence goes on along the minus strand of JARDWD010000527.1, from coordinate 1,571,146 downwards.
TGGCTACAAATTACTCCACGTATACATATAACACTAGCTTAGTTACAGTAAGCATAGTGTCTAAGTTAATTCGTTTTCAATAAAACCTCTTGTGAAATGGTATTAATAGCATTTAATGAAACGAAAAAGTGTAACGAGAAAGAGATGACTATATATATATTTATATCTATATATATATATAGACCTGGTCAAGAGTGCTCGCAATCGACGAGCATGCATGAAGACGCCCATGAAAGTGGAGGAAGCGGGGGAGGTGTGCCAGGATCGTAGCAAGTGGAGAGTATATATATATATATATATATACAAATCTATCTCTCTCGTTTACCTGTTTAATGTTTCATTCTTTTTCAAATTCACACAATTTCCATCGAAAGCATAAGCCAGTTAAAATATATACATACACTTAACCTGATTTAATGTAACATTGCATTTAACTAACTTTATCGAGACATGCAATAAGTTACGAAATGCATTTAAGTCATAAGTTAAATGAGACAAACTAAACGCTCCGTACAGAGGCAGTATAACAATAAGCTAATACGAATATTATAACTTTGCGATAATTTCGTTTGGCTCATGCCGCTAACTAAACTGAAGTTTTATTAAGTAAATAAGCTGTATTAAGCTGCAGAGCTTGCGGTCGAACGATTTTGAACTTAAAAGATTTCTGAAGAAATCTAAAGCACAGCTTTATATAAGAACTACATTATGTAAGTATACACATATGTTAGAGCTTATCAACAGATTTCTTAACTATTTTAAAAATGGCAGTTTTCTAAGTAAACTTTCATCAGCCTTGTTCAAGATCGACAAACATCAATCAGAATTTAATTGACATCTGTCTTCCGAGTTTTTCTTAATTACTTTCAACTTAAACAGACACCGCCAAACACATTAGTTAAGTAATTATTATTGTAAGAGTTTTAATGAATTTGGAGATAATTGGTTACGTGGGAGATTAAGATGCAGTTTCGGGAGTCAAAGATTTGTAACTTCTCTGCGATAAGAGGCTTGGTAGGTGCACTCCGCTGGATTAGGCAGGTGTTTTATGATTTACTATATCTCACAACTTTATGTGACCTCTTGCTATATTCCTTTCTAAACAACACTGTGGAGAGTATAATTAATGGACCTTGTGGAGTTCTGTTATTGTCATGGAAAATGTATCATTTACAATTATCTAAATTCTCTGCTAATCTGCACAATATTATACTGACAAAAAAAAAATTAAATAAAATCTAGAAATGCTAATTAAATAATTTTCTAATTGTAATATAATAAATATCGATTAAGATAAATATTAATCCGGAGTTTGATAGAAGGATGTAGGAAGGACATGATATACAGGACCCAGATTTCGGAACAGTAATTATATCAAATATTCTCTAATAAAGGTTTTTGTTGTTTATTTATTACTATTAATATAATTATCAATATGTCAGTTCAGTCTCCAGGTAGCTGATATAAGTTACGGGGAACGTATTAATCAGATTATTTAATTCCGGACAAAACCTTTCCGCTCCCATCGGGGACATTAACCCGTTTCATTCTACTACCGCACGGCTGGTTTTGCATCAATCAAAATGCTAACATTCTAAATCATATTATTAATTACATTGAAACCTTTTTTTTTCTAAATCACACCTGTATTAATTAACAACATCAACATTATCCTAATTAAATCTTCATTGCGTGTCCTACACAAGTTTTTGTCTGTCAAGTCTGTTCACGTTCAATCATCGTTATTTCAACAAATACATCTCCATTGCTGATATTAAATATTCCCAATAAATTTGTGTATCTTTGTATACGTAAATATTGTAAATAGTGTAAATAGATGTATGTAAAAATAATACTTTAAATTTCTTCCAACTAATATATAATTTATTGGTTTTTTTAAATCGGTTTCCTTTAGTTTTCAAGTTATTAACTTATCTAGCAGGCCGTAGTCCTTCGCTTGAAATTGCTTTATATACATAATATACTGTAGGGTTTTACTTTTCTATCAATTGTCTAATTTTCAAGGCACCTGACAATAAGGAGCACAATGTATTGATCAATGAAGTCATATCTGCGACCTTTGTTTCTTTAAGGATTTCCTTTTCTATATTCCTTTTTACAGCTGAGCGGGTCCACACTACTTTTTCACGAGATATTCTAAAAGAAGAGAATATATTTAGTGCTGAATAAAATGCAATTTTTTTTTCATGTTTATTTATTAATTTGTTTGCTTAGGACAACTTGTATGAATTTTACTACACCTTCAAGGCACCGTTCAGCGGCGCACTATCAATCAAAATGGGATTCAATATTGAGCCTGCTATTGACGCTACAGTAATGACCTTTACATTATACGATATATCCTGTTAAAATATTACTACACTTCCTCTATGGCATAACAATTGCAAATAACAATGAAGTAATTCCAGTCGATAGGGGCATGAAAAGATATTTAACATTTTATACATCTAAATGTAATGTTGTGTAAACATATTAAGTAATCAAAGGTAGTTCGTTTCTTCGATGGGATGGATATAATTATTTGTACGAAATCTTTACTTTCTTGCAAATGTAAATTTTTGTACTAAATTATGTAAACTGAATTAAATTTTTATTTAAACGAATAGAACCTAGTTGTATACCATATGATAAGTTACGAATAATATACACTGCAACATATTGTACTCATCTTGTTGAGGCATTAAATAGTGCACTACAAACCGGAACAGCTATTTTGATGGCAAAAGTAAACGCTACAGTATCTACGCTATCTTTATCTTTATTATGTAAACTGTAGACCGCAACTAAGGTGGTAAGGTCTCTGTTGCTGGAGACCGTCTAGGTAGGTAACACCGTCGTCGATCAGTAGTGTGCAAACATTACTGTGTCCGATTTGTAGGGTGTTATTGTTATGGCTCTATAGGATGAGCATGACCACTCTGTCAAGAGTGATACCGACTAGGAAGGAGGAAGTATATATGGCCCATAATTCTCTACGGCTGCATGGACAGTGAAAGAAAAGTTTCGGAAGCGGAATGAGGTCTTCGGTATGTTTCATATCGCGGCATGCTTCAAATCAGCTGGATACAGAAGGTGAATAAGGAAATGGGGAGTTTTTTCAAACCATCAAAAAGCGGGAGGCACGATATCTAGGACATGTAGCTCGAAATGCCAAATACAATACAAATGTAGATAGGAACGATGAGGTAAACAGCCGGGAAGAGAGAGATTGGTTGCAGAAACAAGTCATGGTTAGATAAAATTAAGGAGTGGACCAATATCAAGAGCACCCCACGGCTTCTCCAATCAGCACGCAATAGAACGAGATTTGCAGCACTGATGTCCAATCTTCACTAGTTAAACGGGGTCAAGAAAAACAAGAAGAGAGTTATTGAAATTATTCGGAGTAACGAGACTTAATATCTTATGACTGAAGGCGACGAACAGAATGTGGTGCTGTGTATACATCCCAATTAGTGCCTAGTCAAAATGGACAGGTGATATGACTCACCATCAGGTGAGATCCTGTTAGTGTATTCAATTCATCGATAAAAAAAACTTTTTTTTTTACCTACCGATACGATATCGTATCGTACACCTTAAAACATTTTGAGTAAAGGGTCCATCAATCAAGTATGAAGTGCGATCTTTGTAAAACTTATGTCGTTGATATATTTGAAATTTTTTTTTCAAATAGGTCATCGACCTTTTTGTGTTTGTGTTGTGTGTCGATGTAATTTTATCAATAATGGCATCCCAAGCAGATATACAACCAACTATGTTTTCAACTGAAAATAGTTACATTATGGTAGTGTGCTATATCTTCAAAATGAAATTGGGTGGTCTGTTGAAGATAATTGTTTTGATCATGTATAAATAAAATGTGTACATATATAATTACTAGCTGTTCCCCGCCCGCTTTATTACCCGTAATATAGAATTAAATTAGTAATTTAGATTTGAAATTTCTCAGAAATATTCCCGCTCAGCGGCAACAAGCTGTTTGACGAAATATTATATAAAATCAGTTTATGGCTGAATCAATGTGTTTACCAAATTTCAAGTGTTTACGTCTAATAGTTTCGGAAATCTCGTGATGAGGCAATGAATTTCTGGATATCTCCTGTATATATGTATAAGACATTCACAAGATTACTTTCTCAAAGTATTACTAAATGGAAAGGGCCTCGAGGCGCGGCGCTTTTCACGGCGGAAATATTTCTGACAAATTTCAAGTCTAAATTTCAAATGTAATTCTATATTACAGCTTGCAAAGAAAAGCTGATTTAGGTGTATACGTAGAAGACCTTTTCGGGAGTATAAATTCCTCGATCACCTTGCAAATTTGTCGAGAGGTATCTGAACAGTTATAGCTTCGCTCGTTTGATTAACTTCGAAAACTGGGTTCGTACAAAATTAGGAGCAGTAACAAATTTCGAAATTTCGCTTTATTGTCTGTAATAAACGGAACCCTTTCAGGCTTTAAATAATTTATTGATTTATTATTACTACTAATTAGTTAAGATGACTGCCATAATTTACTGTTTTATGATTCTATTTTATATTAAAAAAGTACTGTAGTTTATATATGATAATAATTTAAACAAGCAACTGTAGAAGAGATTTAAAAGAAAATTATTTGTTACTGTTAATAATGATTAATATTTATCAATTTTCGGATTTAATACTTAAAGTAAATTAAATAAATATATAGATATGTTATTAAAAATATTATTATTTTAAGTATTTCTTTTACTTTACCCTTTTGCTAAGTAATTTAAAACATTACTACACTAATAACTTACAATATATATATAAATAATGATAATACGTAAGAATATTATTGCACTAGATCAAAATATATCTTATTGCATTACTGTGGTAATTCGATCCACTTACGTGCTATGTATACATCTTAGATAACACCTAATTACAGTTATTTTTTATTTATTAAGATAGTGTAAGGGTTACAGCACATTAACTCACGGGATCCAAGCCAACCTCACCAGCTCGTGTTGCACCCCGCTAATCAATAAACGAGAGCTCCTGCTCCCACCCACATTGGGCCAGCGTGGTGGGAAAAGGCCCAAATCTGCTACATGATCGTGTTGAAATCTCTAGGTGAGGTCTATATCCAGCAGGAGACGTTCTTCGGTTGAAATTATGATGATGACACTTGTTACCGCGTAAACGGTTTTCTGTACTCGGTCTATGGTTTCCGTTTCCACCTAAACATGGTCAGAGTGGAAAATTAATTATGTTTCTCTTCGAACTGCTAATTTTTCATAATAACAACGGTTAACAAGTGAAAAGTTTATCTTTCATTCATCTCACAGACTCTGGAGCATTACAGTGAACGTTCCTCTCGTACATTTCATCTGAAACGTAACAAATTACTTGGTCCTCATATTAAATTTCACGAATGCTGCCCGACGTGCGCGCCTAGCAGTGTACGCTCATGCCGGAGGAGCCTTCGCCTCGTTTCCTGCTGACGTATCACGTGTCATGAAATACTTCGGACTGAATGTGGAACTTTAATTGTGAGCGAACATATCATTACACGTGTGTACACGATATGAAACCTTTTACTGGTTGTAGGTCTTGCAGCAGGAGACTATCTAGGTACCATCGCAGTGCTTAGTTCTGTCGATAGGCATTACTGTGTAAATGTTCCTGAGTTCCGGTTTGAATGGCGCTGTTGCTTTTGAAATTACTGAGGTGACGAGATGGTAGTGGAAACCTGGGCAGTATTGAGGGCACTTCAGGGATGCCGGTTTGACTATCGAATGGGCAGGGTTTGGGAAAATTCGCAAGGTCTTCTCGTCCAAAATCCCTCAGTGTTTGAAGAGTAAAGTCTTAGAACAGTGAGTGGTGCTAGTGATGATCCACAGTTCCGATGAACTTGGTCGATAACTATGGGCCTCATAGGAAAGCTCAGAGCCACAGAGCAGGTGATCGAGAGGCAGATGCTTGGAGTATCACTGCGTGATCATATCAAAAATGAGGAGATCCGCAGAAGGCAGAGTAATTCTACGAGCTCGTAGAATTGATGGATGTTAGGGTCTTAACGTGCTGGAATGGTGACCCTGCACCGGAAAGCGCAGCGTTGGCAGACTCCCCACTAGATGGACAGAGGACATAAAAGAAATCGCTGGTAGCCACTGGATTCAAACAGCGCAAGATTGTGATTTATGCAACACATTATAGCCATGATCACCAGTGGACTTCCGCTTGTTGAAATGATGATGATGAGATGATAAACGAGAATTACTGTATCATGTCTCAAGGTGACGATCCTCCCAAGCACCACGTCGTTATGGACAAACGTACCAGTTATCACCAGATGAATGTCTCGTTGGACTCGTCGCTTCATTGGATGAAAAAAACCTTTATATCAAAATAAGTTTAAGATTTGTTTTGGTTTATTATAAAGTAACCAACATTTTTTATCAATAATAAGCTATTTTGTTTACTAAATTTTTCTAAACTTTACGTAATTTTAAGTGACAATTGATTGTATATCATCAATATTTGATTATTTAATCTTGTGGTAAACTAAGAAGGAAGTTAAAGCCGTTATGGCAGTATCCGCCATTTAACCCTAGGCGACGAGTAGATATTGCAGGCAAACAAGGAATAAGTTAGATCGTGAGAAACAATATATAATTGCAACAAATATATATAATTCATTAATTAACATATATTTCATATAATTGTTATAATAACAATAAATATTTATAAACAATAACATTTAAAACGTAATGTCTCCTCACTATCAATCAACACGAGAGTCGCCATCCGTACCCTCCGGCTTAAATACGAGCTTTAGCCTTACCGCGTTTGGTTCCAGCTTGTTTTATAAAAAAAAGTCATTTCATTAGCTTCAAATATTATACTTTTAAATGAAATCGCCTAGAAGCTTCCACCGGGAGCCACTTTCATTAATAACCAACACCTTATTAATTTGATCCTCAACTCCGATCTTCCAAGTTTACACTGAGATTAATTATGCGCTTTGAGTGCCGAAATAAACGAAGCTTTTCAGCTTTTATTAGGGGTTGATCTATATATATAACATAAATATAATTTATGAATGATTCATGATCACTTTAACCACTGCAGAAAATTAACCCCACATAGGAACACCCTTAGACAATTAAGTTTCTAAGTCAGTAATTACTCTCTTAAGAAAGCTGCTGCTTTTTTCTATACTTTCCATTCTATATTATGTAGCTTTCTAATACAAGTCAGTAGTTACAGTTCAAGAACAGTTTTTTTTTAATTAAGTAGCTAGACGAATGAGTCGTTCACTTGATAATAAGTGTTACACCTGCCCGTAACAACGTGGCATTAGCTAGTTTGACATACCCTGCACCACATTGCGTTCGTCGATTGAAACAAAATATTATTATATTGAGTCTCCTTACCGCAGTAATTACATTAGCTACAGCACGCTTCAAACCGGAACACAGTAATGTTTGCACAGTACTGTTTCTCGGCTGTAATAGGCGCTGCGGTGGTGGCACGTACCTAGACGGTCTCCAGAGGCGGAGACCTTTTTTTTATTATCGCGGGAGAAATATTAACAAATACCCTACTTCTGGGGGGAGACAAGGTTATTTGGGATTTCTACTCACTAAAACTCGTACGGTGGTCTCCTTCAGAGCATTAAGAGGGGCTCCAGAGTCTCCTATGGAACGCACCGGTACCCTCTGGATAAACCATCCCACGGAAGAGCGAACACCTCCTTAGCACCCACGTTGTGCTACAGCAAATACAAGACCTCTTTGCATTTGCCGTCTTCTAAAGGTTCGCTTATCGGGCTCTGAGGGCCCCCATTCTCAATGTTCACAAATTCGAGGACCCTTTAGTTCTATTTTTAATAGCCCCAGACAACGTGGCTGCCGGCAACAGAAACTTACCACTAGTTCATCATCATCATTCGATAAACGTCTACTGCTGGATATAGGCCTCCCCCAAAGATCTCCACGTCCATCGGTCCCGCGTTGTTCACATCCAGTAGGTTACCGCGATTCTCACCAGATCATCGTCCACCTTGTGGGAGACCTCCCAATACTACGTCTACCAGTACGCGGGCGCCATTCGAGGACCATACTTCTCCATCGGCCGTCTGCCCTTCCCACTGCCACTTAAGTCTAGTAATATTTTGTACTATGTCGGTGATCTTAGTTCTTCGGCGGATATCCACATTTCTGATTCAATCACGGAGAGAAACTCCGAGCTCTCTCCATTGCTGCTTGTTAACTAATACATGTTCATAATAGTCTGTTGATAATTTAGAACCTCTCACGGAGCTTGTGTGTTTCTGTCCTTTTCACTCATTAACTTAAGAAATGAGAAGGAAGATCGAAGTTGGAAAACAGCGCCCCACAAATTTAAACATGGCTGCCAGACGGCTTCCTTTTGAAATGAATTCTAGGAATTGTTGTTCTGCTTTCTAGAAAATATTTACAGTTCATTCAGATACTAGGTTTTCAAGAAGTTTTCAATGAACTCCTGAAGACATATTCTCTAATTGAAACAATGTTTAATTTAATTTGTTTAGAGTAAATTTGTTTGCTTATTAATACAATGATGCTGGAAATAAGAAAGTTCCGATAAAAATCTGACAATCAATGGTGGTAGATCTGTTGCCGGAGACCGTCTAGGTAGGTACCACCGCTGATACTATTTTTCTGGCCTTTCAGTAATGTGCTATCATTACTGTGTCCTGGGTTGAAGGGTATGTAGTGAAATTACTGGGGTAATGAGACAACAACATAAAATCTCAAGGCGACATGCACAATCTGGTGCTGTGTATCAGCTTAATTAGCTCCGTTTTGTTATCGGCGGGTGTATCACTTATCATCAGGTGAACGTCCTGCTCCTCTTATAGCCAAGTTGAAGAGAAAAACAATGCAAGTCTCCATATTTGTTTTTAGATAAGAACTTATCAACCGATTGAATTGGTTTTTATTGTTTTGTTTGTTTGAAGTGTTTATATCTAGACTGTATGTTATCCTTATTACCAGCACGTTGTTATGGGTAGATGTAACACTTACTAACAGGTGAACTTCCCACTTGTCTCATTAAATAAAAAAAATCTTAACAAATTAAAGTTTGATAATAAAAAAAACATATTTGCTATGTCCACAGCCGCATGTGTTTTGGTGATGTTTTGAACGGAACTGTTGAGACGTTCATAAAAAAGTTGGAGCCCTGTGTAAATTTTCAGACGCTGACAATAACTTGGCGCGTTATTTGTTACCTGGCAGCTGATATTAAACTTGGGGATAAAAGTCTTTCTTACTAGGATACGCTTTGACAACAAAAGTGTTCCGAGAATTTCTAAATTGAAAATATTTCATCGCGCTTAAAGCTGCTTTAATAATGATCGCCTTAAGGGTCATTTAATAAATTTAATCTTTGATTTATGATTACCGGTGGAAGGTCTCTGATGCCTGATACCGTAGGTAGGTAGTACTGCAGCGCCTATTATTGCTGACAAACAGTAGTGTGTAAATATTACTGTGTTCGATGTGAAGGGTGGTTTAGCTGGCGGAAATTACTGAGGTATCTTACGTGCGCAATATGGTAGAGGATATATCATTCTAACTTGATAAAATAACGTTAGAGTTAGCTTAATAAAATAATATATAATTACGATACAACCCTCATTGTAATACATACATTGTAAATATATACATATATATTATCTTCGCGGTCTTCCGGCTGACAATGTATAATGGCTTAAGTATTCCGAGCGAGCACACCACCGTCGTTACCCTCGTTATAATAAGTAGTGTAAGTAATACAGCACAACAGCTTTATTTAGCATAAGTTGTATGTTTATATATATATATATATGTATAGATATTTTAATTTACATCGACTCCAGACCCAATTTAAGAAACACCTGGAACTTTCTATCAGGTAAACAACATTAACTGTCATATTTATGTTGGACGCAGCGACTGCGAATGTCCGGGACGGGGTAACAAATATTTTTCTAGAAGAAAACTCTTGAAAATATACACAATACTAAAGAATATTAACAAAAATATATATTTTATATGTTATTTATAGTTTTCTGTATAATTTAAGTACTATATTGCGTAAGTAATGAGGGGTAAGACAGAGGATATAACTTTATAAGCCAGTACACTAGGCCTACAAGATTTGACTTGTAGTTTCGAGGTATTAAGATTAGAACTAAAATAAGCCCTGCCTGTCGGAGAAGGTAAATAAACGGATCTTCGAGGTCGTGGACTTTGAAGGTAGGGGCCCTCGTTGCTCATAAAGCGAAATCGGGGTAATCGACAAATACCAGGTGGACTAGAGCAAATGTTTTAGGCGTGGTGCCGAGAAGCACTAATGCGTTCCGTAGGAGTTGATAGAGTTTCCCGCAATGCACTGAGGATGACCCCTTCACAAAAAAGCCTTCTATAAGGTAGACTGGTAGTCTGGAGAACTTCGGGAGAGGCTTGTAACATACTGTCTATCTATAGTGTGATCTTCAAATGTTAATATAGTTAAATTTGTACATTTACACGATGATGCTGAGAAGAATCATCAGTAAAATTTAAATCTTTCGACCCGCTAGAGACAACTAGAAATCTGATCGATCTCTTTACAAATAAAACAGAGAAATCTACAGGTGGCAGGTCTATGCTGGCGAGGCCCGCCAAATATTACATTACAGTGTTCCGGTTTGAAGGGTGCTGTAGATAATAAAATTATTGGAGTAACAAGACTTAACAAGATAATTATGTCTCAAAGCGGCGAGTACAATGTGGTGCTGTGTATATCATCTTAACTGACGCCACGTTGTTACCACAGCCACGTTATTGGCCGGGCGTATTATCTACCATCAGGTGAACGGATCGTCGCTTCGTAGAATAAAAAAAAAATCGATTATCTCACTTTTTGGTTAATGCTAAGAACATAGACGACAAAATTATTTAATCAGCGACAGGTCTTTTGTATGAGGTTAAAAAGAGCTTATTGACCCGAGAGAAAGCTAATGAAAGACGTAATGTATTCAAACCGCATTAGATCCGCTTCGTGAAATCATTTTAATTAAGGAAGCAAAAAAAAATGTAAGACAAACACGAAACTCACAAAGGCGGCAGAAACAAAAAAAAAGCGTATAACTTGATTGTGGAAGCAGAAGAAAAACAATGGGCGGAGCGCGGACCCATTTGAATATCTCGTAAAGGAGTGTTGTTTAATTCGCGGATCTCTAAAAGGTTAAATTTTCGCTCTCTCCGGCTTCGCGTACTCTCGGTTGAAATCCTCGCCGATTACCTTCGCCAGAGATCCAACGTATCTTTTCTTTTGTATCTGTTTGCTATTCAACATAATAAATCTCATTGTCTACAGTTACCACTGATGTGAAATCAGTCTTTAGCGATCGTTTTCCATAGAAATGGATCCTATATCACTAATTATCATCTTCATCATCACAACCAACCGATTCGTTGTCTACGACTGAACATATTCTGCACCAATCGATTTCCGGAGCAATGGATCTTATATCATTAACTAATCCACATTATCACCATAACAACCAATCGATTCATTGTCTACGACTGAATGTAGTCCTCACTAATCGATTTGCAGTACAATGGATCCTCCTATATTACTAACTAATCCTCATTATGATCATCACACCTAATCGATTCTTTGTTTACGACTAAATGTAGTCTTCACCAATCGATTTCCGAAGCAATGGATCTTATATCATTAACTAATCCTCATTATCATTATCTCAACCAATCCATTCGTTGTCTACGACTGAATGTAGTCCTCACTAATCGATTTCCAGTATAATGGTTCCTCCTATATCACTAACTAATCCTCATTATCATCATCACACCCAATCGATTCATTGTCTACGACTGAATGTAGTCCCCACTAATCGATTTCCAGTACAATGGATCCTCCCATATCACTAACTAACCCTCATTATTATCATCACACCCAATCGATTCGTTGTTTACGACTGAATGTAGTCTTCACCAATCGATTTCCGAAGCAATGGATCTTATATCACTAACTAATCCTCATCACCATCATCATCTCAACCAACCCTTACGTTGTGTACGACTGGATGTAGTCATCACCAAGCGATTTCCAGAGCATTATCCTTTGTTTGTTAATTATATTAGCGGATGGTACAGCAAATTAGCCGTAGTGTTGTCGCAAGTCCTTGACCTTATTCTTTATGCATACCCTCCAGGATAATACGGCCTTGTTATTAGTGTCTCTTTCGTCCTGTAATGAAATTAAGTAACTCAGACAACAAAAAAGATATAGCTGAAACAGTCGTCCATCAAAAGAGGACTAATTTACTTTTCGCGGAAGGAATGGGGGATGAAAATAATTAATGAGTGTTAATTAAGAATATTTTGTTTATGTTTTGCCTCACGATTGAGTTTCATTTAAATATTTTCGTTTGTGACGGAAGTTACTTAACAAGGGAATGGACAGGACTTTGACATGATGGTAGGTTGTGGTAGGTCTCTATTGTTGGGGCTGTAGGGGTAGGCTTGCACTACCCCTTGTAGCCGTGATGAAGTCGCGGTGGGAGAGAAGTGGTCGATATTACGATTGGTCGTTTTTTTCTCTCTCCGTGGTCGTACTACGGTTGACGGTGGATCCCAAGACGCAGATCCGCCGCAGGGAGCCGGGGAGTTATTTCTCATGGGGTCTATGACCTCTGGGTGTCGAATTCGAGAGGATCTGTTGCGTAGATGACGATAAGAGGCCGAGATGAAGGCGTGTTGCATGTTCCAGCGCGACCTCATAGAGGTGGAGACAGCGCCGGCGGTGTCGCGGAGATGAGCGAAAATGTTCCCTTGACCCCGCCGTACAGCGACGACGCTGGAACGTCGTAGGGGTTTTAGTCGATGCAAGTCTGACATAACCTGTCTCTGCCCTCGCGAGGGTAGGAATACGGAAGCATATCCCCCACGTAAAACAAAAAAGGTCTCTGTTACCGCAGATCGTCTAGCTAGGTGCCACCGCAGCTCTTATTGCACCTGCTAAAGAGCAGTGTGCAATCATTACTGTGTTCCGGTTTAAAGGCCGTTGTAGCTAATGTAATTACTGGGGTAATGAGACTCAAGATCTTATATATCAGACGACGAGTGCGAAATATTATGCAATACATAACATCCTAACTAGTACCACGTTGTTAGTGGCGGGGATCACTTAACATCCGGTGAACATCCCCCTCGTCCCGACGCTTACTTGAATAAAGAAAAAAAGTCATACTATTTTATATACATATATGGTGTTGAACAATAATTAGCTGACACTCAGTATGTTTACACAGCTTCATATAGTACAGATCGTCTTGAGATATATGAGGGTTTATCATATATTTTATCATATTTTATGATGGTATAGCTTTTTCTTTATACCACTTAAGTGGCAAACTCTTGCGGCTCGCCTGATGTTGAGCGGTCACCGCAGCCCGTAACCGCAAGTACCACCAGAGGTAACACTGGGCGTGTCTCCGACCCTGGCTGTTCTCAGTACAAAACATCTCTGGAACCGGACCGTACGTGACCACTGCGGTCGTTCAATAGAAGGCGACTAAAAGGAGTTTCGGGTTCGTTGTGTTTTAAGGTCCTCACCTTGCTGAGGAGGGCTACAGCTCTTCCGGAAAAGTGCTTCAGGCGTAGTGCTTGAAGGCATCGGTGCGTTCTGTGGGAGATCTCAGGCCCTGAGAATGACCACCGAAGGCGTTTTAATGGGTAAAAATCGCACATAACTTTGTCTTCCCCCCGGAAGGAGGGTAAGGTTTAGTAGATATCTCTCCGATAATAAAAAAAACGTAGGTAGTATCCTAGGAGGATATCCTTCCTTTACGACGCGCTCAGTATTTCTGCTTGATGAAACCTTATCGGAACAATAGTTACCGGAAGTAATGTTTTATATGAAAATTGTTTAATGTAATCCCTATACAAATAAAACGAAACGTTGGCAGGATAATGTCTGCAGGATTCATCAACATCGTATCAACATTCAACATAATTAAAAAAAAAAATCAACCAAAACAAATATCAAACGGCGTCCTAAGCGTGCCAATTACAACGGAAACGTATATTAAATATATACGAGTCGCCGTGAGGAAATCGAGTGGCAACTTCCTTTGTTTCGTTTTCTCGTATTTCCGCTTACATAAATACAACAACCCTCCCTTGGTTTTATTAAATTTAATTAATTTTAATTATATATAAACAAATCGCTTTCGAATTGTAAATATAAATGAACAAGCGCTAAAGGATCTGTTTGTTTACATGTTTTCCTTAATATTGGTAGGTTTATTGCTGGAGACCGTTTAGGTACCACCGCAGCTCGAAGTCAGACAGTAAGGTACAAGCATTACCGTGTTCCGGTTTGAATGGCGTTATAGCTAGTGATGAGACTTAACATCTAATACTTGAAAGCGACCAGCGCCATGTGTTGCTGTATTCATCACTCCGACTGGAGCTATGTTGTGGGCGGTCAATGTCACTTATTATCAGGTGATCGTCTCACTCGTGTCGTCGCTTTGTCGAATAAAAAAAATATACGATCTGAACATTTTTAACTGTTATTAGACATTTTAAGAAAATTTGAACGCCAGTAGACTTTGACAGCGAAGCATCTGCTTTAGAGAATTGATGGCTTCACTCATTCAGCTAAGTCTTTTACCTTTTCTGCAAGCTGCCGAAGGGTATTTCAGACTTGATTTATGCTTTTAATTAAAGAAAAAAAATATTACGAGTTAAAGGAGTTGGAGTGAAAAAGGATTTAAAAGATTTTGTTTTCAGAAAGTAACAAACTCTTATAAACATCCTGCGGCTTGAATTATTTATTATCGACTCGCAATTATCTTCTTAGATAGAAGTAGAAGATTACTTAGAAGATAACTACATTGGATATTTCTGTTAATAAATATCAGTATAAATAATAGCTTTCAATATAATAGCTACAGAAATTCGAAATGTTCTGTAGCTATTATATAAATAGCTATCGTTTTGTAGTATCCAGTAGATACAGTATCGCTTGAAGCGACGAACGCAATAAGTGTTTGTATAAACTATCAACTAATTAGCATTTTTATAAATAAGTTATGCACTTAATATCAAGTGATCGTTCGACTTGTAAGTTCATTAATGTGCAAGTATAATTGCGGTTATGATTAGCCAAACTTAAGCTAATCATTTAGCCACAGATATACCTTCGATATAAGGCATCCTGCGCCTTGATTCCTAAGTCTATATTAAGACTTTGTGATTATATTTAGTCAAAAAAAAAATCTGTATATTACATAATGTCCTTTATAATTAAACGTAATTGTTTAACTTTTGTGCTTGCTTATTACTTTTAGCGAAATCTTGTTTATGTTTATCTCCCGGGAGAAGTAATTGGATGAAACCCTTTCCCTTCAAGCACTTTGTAATTATAATGTAATTTAAATTTCTTTATGTACGTTTTGTTTGTTTACAGATGAAAATCACATTTAAATGATAATAAAGTTACTGTTTAACATTAACATAAAGATTCTTTGATTTTAAGTCCTCATAGTTCTACTTCCAGGTTATCCATTTCAGCTGTGTTGATCTTGGAAAGATTATTACAGTTATTTTGGTCCATGATTTTGAACTTTCTTGTCAATCATGATTACGGTTTATATTATTGATAAATATACAGAAATTATTTATATGGATTGAGAATGAGGAAACCATTATAAAGTGATAAGTAAAGTAATAAAGAATAAATGCAAACTTGTATTGAACTTTCAAGTTATTCAATATTACGACCGAATACGGTACAGAGTTTGTATCAGACGTGATATTTATAGAAGGTTGACGATAATAATTTTTTTTTGGTAAGTAACTAATTCTTAAATAATATTCTTAATCTTTGAGAAACAGAGAAGATATTAAATAGATATACAGGTGGAAGAAACCTGATAATGAAAACATAGAATAAAATATAAATCGATCCTCTTTAAGTGAAACTTCTAAACATACTATTGATATGGATCATAAACGTAAAGTTATAATAATGAGATGTAATCTTATAAACTCTGGATCCTATAAAGTCGAATCGGCCGCCGTGACAATTGGGAAAGTTAATTGGTAAAAACGTCAGGTTTATAATGATCATTAATTATACCCTCGTTAAGTTACCGCCGTGTTGGTTATCATAACATCACCTAATGAAAATTTAACGAAGCTTACGTTTGATTTAAGTCTTATTTATTTTGTTTGTTCCTTATCTCTTTTTATACGAGAAACAAAAAAAAAATGAACTTGATAAAAAATTATGTATTTATAGCAATCATGAGATCATTAAGAGATTTAACACAGCATCCGACTTTTTCCGCCCACTAGTTGGACAGAGGATATAAATAGAATCGCGGGGAGCCGCTGCATTGCAGTGGACGTCCATAGGTTGTAATGATGATGATGATGCTCCGAATTTTTACACAGCATCATCTTGTCGTCTTGAAACGTGAGATATAAATTCTGTATATGTGTTTCTTATATAACTTCTGTGACTTCTCCAACAACAATATCTATTGACATTGAATTATCTTCAACCAAAGACCACGACATATGGCCACAAATTAGGATCAGATATTTCTGTGTTATAAGCACTAAGCAACTGTGCCACGGAGGCAGTTAAGGAAGGTTAGGAGAAAGAGGTACCTATCTCGATGGTCTCCGAACGAGATTTATTATCTGTAAGGCAATTTTAATGAATATAAAAAGCGGTATAGTAATGGCGCTCCATCCGCCATGTTTTGGCGGGAATCCAACGAAGCAACAGGTCACAATTAAAATGTGATGTTTATCAAATTTACTTGATGTAGTGGCCAATTGGGTTTATAACAACATCAGTATATGTGTCATGGTCTAGTATCTCTAATTCTATGATACTAACAGAGGAGAGGAGATAGAAGAGAAGACAAAGATAACTGTAACTTTCTTCCTTCCTTCCTGCTCTCCTAGCTATGTGGAGTCGGCACAGTATTTACTTCTCTCCAGATCCCTCTCTCAGCCATCATATCTGATTTCACACTGTTCTTATACGTCGTCTTTCACATTTAAGAAAACTGTAACTTAGTTTTTTTTTTCATTAAGCGACGCGACGAACGGGACGATTGTTCACCTGATGGTAAGTGATATACAGTTAGAATGGTATACACAGCACTACATTGCGCTTATCGCCCTGAGACATAAAATATCCCGCTACCCCAGTAATTACACTGCTGGCAGTAAATATGTGCCAACTTCTAGTAATTAGATGTCGAAACTTCTAGTAAGGTTTACTGGTGGTAGATCTCTGTTGTCGGATACCGTCTAGGTAGGTACCACCGCAGCTCCTACTTCTGCCGCCAAATGAAACTGTATTCCGATTTGAATGGTGCTTCAGCTGGTGATATTACTGGGATAACGAGACCTAACATCTTATCGCGACGAGCGTAAAGTGGTGCAGTATATATCCTAACGCCTCGTTGTTATAGGCGGGCGTGACACTTATCATCAGGTGAACGTCGCACGAACGTGACGATCTGGTGAAGGTTGCGGGAAGCAGCTGGATGCGAGCAGCGCAGAATCGATCGATGTCGATTTTTGGAGGCCTATGTCCAGCAGTGGACGTCCGTCGGTTGAAATGATGATGAAGGAATATAAATTAAAGAAATGGTAAAAGTTCTACAGGAAGTGATAATGAAAAAAACAATTATGTCGCAGATATGAACGAAAGAGATTATTACACAATAGAAAGAAATTTAAAATAGAAGTTAATAGAAGAAGAGGATCTGCTTAATTATAAACTCTGTATCTCAATCGTAAAGATGCTGTAACAGTTAGATTTATGGGAAAGTTGGGCAGCTGTCACCGGTACTTCAGGCACAGCGGTCGAAAGACAAAGATAGATCTTTTGTATACCCTATATTCTAGGTAATGCATTTCCAAGAAAGATTTCTCTTTCTCCCCCAAAGATCTATACATACCGTCAGCATGGCCTAAAGCATCGCTAGTCACTAAGGGCTGTCATATATAGGGATTCATTTAGGGGGATTTGGGCCAATTTATCACCACGCTGGCCTAATGCGGCTTGACGAGATCCAGTGCCTCGTTTGTCCATTAGCAGGGTGCACTACGAGCAGGTGAGGTTGGCTTGGATCCTACGAGTAGTTATGCGGAACCCCTTACACCCTTAATACCCCTATTTGTCACAATAATTTGATTAACTAATATTTTAATCACACTGGTGGTAATAATAACCGCTGTAGTGGTAATAAGCCATGTCCAATACGAATGTACTGCTGTATGGCTGTGGGACGTGGAAGGTCACCAACATAATCTCGCACCAGCTCCAAATCTTTATCAACCATTGTCTTTGCCGAATTCTTGGTATTAACAGGTCCGAAAGAATCTTCCATGAAACTCTTCTGGAGCTCTGCCGCGAATCTCCAATTTATTTACAAATCAGGTGTCGCAAATGGAAGTGGATTGGTCATACTCCACGAAGAGGTTCCAACCATATTCCTAAGCAGGCGCTTTATTCGAATTTGTAAAGAAAACCCAAGCGCGGTCGTCCTGGACAGATGTGGCACCGCATAGTAGCAGAGGAGACAAATAAGATCGGGAAGACGTGGAATGAAATTAAGAATGAAGCCCAAGATCAAACGCGATGGAGTGTCACTGTGGATGCCTTTTACCCTATCCTAGGAGCATAGGATGTTAATAATAATAATAGGAATGTACTACTAATAATAATAAAGGGTGTAAGGGATCGCGAACAACAAATCACGGACCCAAGCCTACCTTATCGGATTGTGGTGCACCCTGCTAATCAAGAAACGAGGCTCTGGCTCTCACCAACTGCCAGCGTGGTGAGATATGGTTCAAATCCCCCATATGAACCCCTTCATACGACCGGCCGTAGAAGGCATGCTGACTGTATGTGAAGATCTTTGGGGCAGGCCTATGTCCAGGAGTGGACGTCTATCTGATGATTGCTACTAATAAAACCTGGTATTTCGTGACGAGTACGCATTCAAACGATTTAAGCTGAAAACTAGCAACCCTGTGGAAAGTCGGTCGAGTTATTCGCGCCGTAAACAGTTCGACTCCGCACATACAGCTTCATTTCCAATATCTCTGTTCAACAATTCCGTTTGCCAAACAACCGGCGGTTCACGTTGCTTCTGATGTAGACTGAACAGTCAACAGAGCACCAGCATATGTACTATAGGCGAATGGATAACCTAAATTTGGGTACTGTTTGCAAAACAAGGGACGCGTAGTCCGCTAGTACTTTATAGATAACTAATAATTTCCAAGGACGAACGAAAATATTATATGGAGATGTTATAGATGTTTTTTAATATTGTCTCTGGTAGTACATACTGCTTTTTTTTAAAAAAAAGTATGTTCAAAAAAGTTATAAATTTTTTTTTTGATTAAATAACGTTGAAAGAGATAGATATAGAGAGAAGTAATTTCACTGTCAAGGATTAAATTAATGTTTTCTGTCAAATGAAACCCCTCTCAGTGCCATGTTTAAGGATCTCGGAACTTAAAGAGGACACACCTTAGTATTACGTCTAAACCCGTTTTAGGTGCTTCAATAAAACACAGGATTCATCAGGTCTTGAATAACTTGATATTTAAGACCAATTCATGAACAGTTGAAAACTTTAAAAGTGTAGATGAGGATCAAAGAATATATGATATAATAAATTATGCTGTACATATGTCAAACAATAAGTATTTAGTAGTATAGCTTTTTTTTTAATAACTGCCTACTTTGGAAGTCGCTCGCTTGTGGAGACGAGCAGCTGTTCTGAACTGAACGGGAATTCGTTTGTCGTTCTCTCTAGTATAAATGAAAATCAACTAAACTATTAAACGACTCAGCGTCGGCACAATTAGTCTAGTGATTTTTTTTTTTAATTAAGCATCCACGTATATAACAGTTATGAAGGCAAACAAATAAACAAAAGCAGCAGTACCATAGCTTAGAACAACATAGTATTAGGGAAGTGTGGATACGTCTCTCTCTTATTTCTAGCAGCAGTGTTCATTACTTTGTTCCTATATTAAAGGTGTTGTAACTAATAAAATCCAATTTTTTTTAATTCAATGAAGCGACAAAACAAGCAAGAACTTCACCTGATGGTAAGTGATACGCCTGTCCATAATAACGCGGCGCTAATCAGGATACTATACACAGCATCACATTGCGCTCGTCGTCTGTGACGTAAGTTGAGTCTCGTTACCTCAGTAATTACATGAGCTAAAACGCCGTTTAAACCGGAACACAGTGATGTTTGCGCATCACTATTTGGTGGAAGAAGTAAGCGCTGCGGTGGTACTACCTAGACGGTCTCCGGCAGAGACCTAACATCAGGAAAATTGTGATAAATGTTAGTGCTTCATAGAAGCGAGGTATTGCTTCTGTTGTAAAGAAACTTCTTTTTGGAGCAGTTTAAATTGGATTTGATGAAACGAAAAAGCGTAACGACAAAGAGACACAATTATAAATGTATTTATAAAATGAAGGTAGAGAGATTAAGATGAAACGAGATTTCATGTAGTTCTTCAATTTTCTTTTTGTTCTATGGTTTGTCCTCAATGCTCTACGGGCAGTCCGAGTACACTAAACATACATAAAATATATGAAAAAGGTAAAGAGGAACACGTTGGGTGCATTTTACTCTTCTGTCTCTTTCTTTATTTACTACTTCAATGAATAAGAAAAGTCGATTAAATGTTCTGTCTCTCTGTTTGCTTCTATAGTTCATCTCTTTCTCTTACAAATAAACCAGAATACAAAGATACACTTCTTACTGAACTCGGATATTTAATGTAAATAACTACTGTAGTAAACGTCTGAATCTTCAGTTTATTTAATTTATGTATAATGGCTATTTCCCGCCCGCTTTGCTAGCCGTAATACCCTCGCACCCCCGTTTGAGGAAGGGATTAAAATTAATTTTGAACTGACCTCTGAATGGCTGATACAACATTGTTAGAGACATCTCCACCCAAATTTTAAGTATTAACGTAATTTAGGAGATCTAGTAATGAGTCAAAGAATCTCTGGATATCTTATATATATATACTAGAAAATACTTCTTCGAAATATGCTTTAATGAACGACTAGGTTAGACGACAGCTAGCGACACAGACTTGGCAACACCAGCGCATAATTTTTACCACCATCTTATGATTCTGTTGATCCATTTTATATTATTAAAAATAGTAAATTTCGTTCCAAGTAAATGGGGGTAATGCAGTTTTACTTAATGAAATAATTCCCATTGTAGTAGACAGGAGCTTAGCAATCCGATGGGAAATCAGCGAGTTTAAAGCAATAAAGCGGAAGCTATTTTCCGCTTAAAAGAAAAATAAGATAAAAATTAAGACTTTTATTAGGTCGCTACAAAGTTAATCAAGTTAAATGATATTCAAACAGAATAACGAACAAGTAATGTTTTCGTGGTAGCTGATGAAGAAGTAGTTCGCAGAAATAGAATAAATGGGCCACATAGATGGCCACAGCAGATGGGACAGAAAGATCCTTAGGAGAGGATTACGTAAATAAAAGCAGGGTGGATCGACTGCCCGCTGAACTGTTGATCTGGCGACAATCAAGGATATAAAATTAATATTCGGAAGATAATGATGATGATATTTATACTTTGAGGAATAATCTTGTATATCAAGCAACAATTTTCTCCTCTCAACCTTTAGCTAATTGACGATATACTGATATTAAAATCTTAAGGTTTAAGAGCTCATTTTAATTTCCATATGATAGTTGAAGAGTGGTCATAAATTATTCCGTTATACTCAGCAAGATAATATATCTTGAAGTTAGACCGGCCTATGTCCAGCTCTGGAATAACCAATGTGTACGCAGCACTATAGACGTCCAGTAGATAGATGATGATGATAAAATTTAAGAGAATCAAAAGACTGAAAGCTTTGACTTCAAGCTATATGTGTCTTCGAACAAAAAAATTTCAAGTATTTTAAACGCGGTCCATTATAAAAATATCGATCGTAACAGCAATAATCGTAAGTATTATCCAGATTAAATCTAAGTAGCAGACGGTCAGATCCTGTAATTCACCGGTTTTTCCGTGCTGCGGGTCACAATTAGCATAACAATTCACCGGTGGAGCAGATAAATCGTTGCAGTTAAGGCCGACACTAAACAAACGAATGAAAAATGTCCGAAACTTTGTACGTTAGCAGTTTTTCATAGCGCGGGATGCAAATGCAATGGATTAAATTTTCTCCGCCACAATCCACCCTATTAGTTAACTCCGGAAGTACAATGGAAAAACAAAACTAATGTAATGAATTTTACTCTTTCCACTGCAGCAAAGGATGTCACCGTAATTTTTTTAATCACCACATTTTGTAACACGGAAGTCCCTGATGCGATATTGAAGGAATATATCGCAGGGTTTGATTAGTATTTTCAAACCCGTCCTGCTAAATACCACCCTAAGACGTCAGAGTGATTAAGGGTGAGCACGCTTCTCTATCCCCTTTGTCACTTAACACCGCGTGAAATTGTAATCAAGTGCATGCTTACTATGTTACATTATATCGCTTGCTAGCTTATCGCCTGTTGTCTGCTTTTCTAAAATGGTGCTTAACGGGACATTCCTGCAGTTCTACATTGCGCTCATCGCTTTCAGACGTAGGAAGAAGTCTCGTTAGCTTAGTAATTTCACTAGCTTCAGCATTAAAACTAGAACACTAGACTATAACTAAAACACTAGAAATAGGAGCTGCGGTTATACCTATTTAGACGGTCTCCGGTAACCGAGATCTATCACTAGTAGATCATGTAAATGATCGATATTGTGACGAAGAATAAAATAAAGAAAACGAATGAATGAACGAAAATGAATGATTTTATATATGAAAATGTTTAAATTATCAACAAAGTACGTTTCATTGATAGATCATCTATATTGAATTTAAAATAAACATAAACAAGTAACAGTTATAATGAAATTTGTTTGCCTTTTGACGCAGTAGGGATTGCCCTGTAACTTGAAGAAAGAATGGTTTGATTCAATGAGCTGCAAATTGTGATCTTTGATTAATGATAACTTACTACCCTTATGTTGTAAATTGTTTAATAGCTTTACTGTACTTCTATCACTTAACATGTGAGAATCAGATAATATGCACGAAGGGAAATTGAGTCCAAGTCTTATCGAAGTAATTTTAAGACTCCATTGATGTGTCTCATTTGAATAAATAATATATCGTTGGATACGTATCTTCAATATTGTTTCCTCCATCTTGTAGCGACGAGACCAAGAAACCAAGGAAATTTAACGTTATTAGCGGAGCCACGTTGAGGTAGCCCCGTAATTAATTTATCGTACGCTGTTTACTCCGCCTTTATAATTCTTACAGCATTAATCTTCATTAAACGTCCTGAACGTGGAAAATTTGCTGGAGACAATGCACACTCAATCTAAAAATAGTTAACTTAAACATAGATAAAAATTAATACATATATGTAATATCCAGAGAGAAAAAAAAAAAAAAAAAAAAGTTCCCAAAGATTCCCAAAAAAAAAAAGAGGGTTGATGTCAGGCAGGCGGCCGGTCGTAAAAAGTTTAGCCAAAACTATTTACAACATGTTCGGTAATGAAGAACATGTTGTGCCGACCCTACATAAAGTGGAATCAGGGCAGGAGAAAGAAGATATGTAATATCCAGACACTCATAGACTCGTCACCATATCTTCGAATCTTTATATAAACACTGAAAATTTAGTAGAGATATTGCTTCCGCCATTTAGAGGTCAACTAAGAACGGATTTTACAAAATTCCTCCCCCAATGATAGTTGCGTGGTTTTTAAATATTTCGGACAAATTTCAAGTCTAAATTTCAAATGTAGATTCTATATTACGACCGGAAGGCGGGGAAGAACAGCCAGTACATACGTATTACTCTTCATCTATTTTATAGATTTTTAAAGCAGCTAGATCTTAAATTATCAAGCCTTTTTCTATAATTTTACTTTTCTTCATATAAGAATACCTTATATTTGTATATTTATCATTTCTGTCTATTTTATATTCAAATAGTTATTTAACTAATAATTTACACAGAATATTTTTTTTACGTGTTTTAGTAATACAAATACTAGACAAGTTGGTTTTTAAATCTTACACATAACCTTCACAAAGATAACTCTCCCAATAAATACTATGGCGCAATTACAGGTCTCATTCTAAGACGTAAAAATCTTTGACCTCATCCTCCTTAGTCATCGGTACAGCATCCTCGGTTAAAGATCAGTTCGTTCTAACTGAAAAGAATCTTATAATTGTTAGAGAAAAATTAGAGACGCAGTAACAATAGACTCATAGCGGAGATCATGTGTATGGAAGGACGATGGAAAACGGAGAAGAAAAGTTGAGAGTGAGTTTGAGTAGAAAGAAAACGATAAAAAAACCAGAGTGAATAGTACAGGAGATAAAGTAAAAAACACAACCGAGAACAAGTAGACTATTAATCTTGGTGCTGGTGCTTCGGAAGAAGATATAGTTAAACTCTTCTCAAGCGATAGCCCCTGTGTTACTGAAGAAGTTAAATATAAAAGTTAAATATAAATTAACTAATTGTTCTCCGCTCACTGCTGATGGTAATATAGAATAAGACAAACGCAAATTATTAACTATAGCAACCGTTACTATAGCAACCGCAAAAATAATACAAAATGAAATGATGAAGGATCTATGAAATTTAAAAAAATTACCATCAACAAATCATTCCGCGTTGAATGCTCATGTTGCCAGGTCGACAAGTTCACTAGTTTTCAAGTGATCGGCGAACAAAGGAAATCCATTTTCGTTATATATATATATATATATATATATATATATATATATATATATATATATATAAAATAGAATAGATCTTGATACATTATTTATATTAGATCCAATATCATGATTTGATTTGAATTATTCATGTAATTACATGCTTCTGATGTCAGCTCGCTTCTGGAGCTTGCAATGGACCTTTGGACTCCGACTGTTATGAATGTTAATGGCTTTTCGCGGAAATACGGTTAATTTTAAAGGTATTAAGTATTATTATAAACAGACCCCTCGAGGTTCCTACTGCTTGGACTTTAAGCCTTTTTTAATATAGAGTCAAGACCATTCGTTTACCACTTTGGCCAAGTCAGGGTTGGTAGATGAGATGTCTACCGAAGTTATTGTTCTTAAGACTATCGGTTTACAAAGTGTACTGTCCCTAAGCACAGCCTTACAAGCTTAACTATGACAGCTTCGAATACTTAATAAATAACTTAATATAACAAAAGTTCTAACTAAATGCAACATGGAATTCTGTCACTCGTGACGGCGTCGGATTTCGCCGGAAGATATGTTTTCACAAACCTTCTCGTTCTGCATCCCCAACAGCTGTTAGTAGCTGCTGTTGTTTCGTGGAATATTCGAGAAGCGTGAACGGACGAAATCCTTTTGGACATGTTATACTTAACAATTTAAGAGACAAATTCAAAAATAACGGTGCTGTACTACTCATTCTAAAGCAGAGGTCAGCGGTTTCCTGTTTGTGTTCTAGGTCTACATCTACTATCACAAGACATATTTAATTTGAGACTTCATCGTCATCGCCATCGCCATCGCCATCGCCATCGCCATCGCCATCGCCATCGCCATCGCCATCGCCATCGCCATCGCCATCGCCATCGCCATCGCCATCGCCATCGCCATCGCCATCGCCATCGCCATCGCCATCGCCATCGCCATCGCCATCGCCATCGCCATCGCCATCGCCATCGCCATCGCCATCGCCATCGCCATCGCCATCGCCATCGCCATCGCCATCGCCATCGCCATCGCCATCGCCATCGCCATCGCCATCGCCATCGCCATCGCCATCGCCATCGCCATCGCCATCGCCATCGCCATCGCCATCGCCATCGTCATCGCCATCGCCATCGCCATCGCCATCGCCATCGCCATCGCCATCGCCATCGCCATAGCCATCGCCATCGCCATCACATTCAGACGGACCGCCAGTGTTACTTAAGAAATACATTTTGAAACCTACTGTACACTTTATTTCAGACTATTCACTTTTTTAATTTTACTGTATTAGTATTGAAAAAAAAACAAAAAATTACTTGATTAGTAAATAAATAATAAAGTTTTCATAATACGCGGAAAATATAAAAAGAACGGAGATATTGTTAAAGTATTGAAATTAACCGACTTTAAGTTCCAAGTAAAGATAAGTTAACAGAGACGTTTTGTAACGAGTTCTATAAACTCGGCGACTTGTTAGCGAGGGGTGGGCGTAAATTTTAAATTTTACGTCTTTAAGCTTTCGCCCTAATTGCCGGGGTCGCTGCTTAGTGCAGCGCACCCTCGCACCCTCACAGCTGTCTACACCAAACCCCGTTATTTTATTAGGGGTTATTTTGGAGTCGGATCACAGTACTATAAATGGTATCTCGGTCTTAAAAGAAATATTTAAAACTAGTATATAATATATATTTTTTTTATTTATTCTAGCGACGAGACGAGCGGGACGTTCACCTGATGTTAAGTGATACGCCTGCCCATAACAACGTGGCGCTATTTAGGATGCATTGCATACTGCACCACATTGCGCTCGTGGTTTGAGACATAAGATATTAAGTGTCGTTACTCCGGTAATTATACTAGCTACAACACCCTTCAAACCGGAACACGGTAATATTTACACCCTACTGTTTGGCGGCAGATATAGGACCTGTGGTGGTACAAACCTAGTCTCCGAGAACAGAGCCTTATCATCAGTCATATTAACTAATAGATTTTTTATCAGATTGTATATTTATAACACCACCCTTATTTTTTATACCCTTGGTTATATATTTTACTCGATTTGTGATATTGGCGCCATCGAAGGGGAGGATTGCGACATTTATCATCTTACATCGTAATACTTTGGATAACTTAAATATATCATTGAAATAAATTGGGACGCTCCCCACAAAGTGGACCGACGATCTGGTGAGAGTCGCGGAAAGCCGCTGTAGATATTTGGGGAAGGCCTATGTCCAGCAGTGGGAGTATATTGGCTGATGAAGATGATGATGAATAAATTTCCAGAGGAGATCAAATTTATCATGGAGAGAAATGAACTGAGGTACATTTAGTAAAACTTCCTTATTAGGTAACGTTTGGATAAGTACCACCGCATATATCTATGATTTAATATTACTGAAATCTGGTTTGATAGACTCTGTAGCTAATTAAATTCCTGAACTAGATTTAACACATTTCAAGATCAAGAGAACATCACAGGCCAGTGTATAATTTTTTTTAAGTAATTAAGCGACGAGACGAGCGGCACGTTCACCTGATGTTAAGTGATACGCCCGCTCATAACAACGTGGCGCTAGTTAAGATGGTATACGCTGCATCATATTGCGCTTGTGACTTGAGACAAGATGTTGACTCTCGTTACACTATAATTACACTAGCTACAGAGCCCTTCAAACCGGAACACAGTAATGTTTGCACACTACTGTATGGGCGCTGCGGTGGTACCTACTTAAACGATCTCCAGCAACAGAGACTTGCCATCAGTAAAATCAAGTCACCAGCCAAGTATGCGTTCGAAGACATATAACTCTGTAACAGGAAAGAAATGTGACGAGCTGATGATAAATGGTAACTATTCAGCTATACAAAATAATATATAGTATTACTGGTAACAAGTTCGGTAACATGTTATAGTCGATATCGTTACTTTCACAATTATATTAACTAAATATTAATTTCAAATAGCATAGTTAAATTTCAATAATTACAGTTATACAACGATTATTGGCTATACGCTAATTATAAATATTTTAATATTAATAATGTTTTACCCTTATTAAAATATACTTAATAAGGTACCTAAAAACATAGGCTTGATTTTTCTGTAGGTTTTTTACCCCTTTTGTTAACATTTTGTTTACTTTTTAAATGAAACAAAGGTATACATTACGCTTGTATACTAAATTTTGAGCTCAACGCGGTATAGATGAAATATTAAAGCGGAAGCTGTCAAAAACTATTGGAAAGCTATTAGTGAGAGCGGATATAAAACACTGGATAAGTTAGTATTGCTAGATATTTTTTTTATATACAATTAAGCTAGGAGAGGAGCGGGACATTCACCTGATGGTAAATGATACGCCCGTCCTTAAACGTGGCGCTAGTTAAGATATATACTGCACTATTTTGCGCTCGTCACTTGAGACATAAGACGTTGAGTCTCAGAAATGACATTAGTTAAAGCGCCCTTCAAGCCGGAACATGGTAATGTTTGCATGCTCCTGTTTCAGCGGCAGGTACTAGGCGCTGCGGTGAACAGAGACATACCATCAGAATCTATATAACAAAACAATATTCTTCTTCTTCTTCTTCAAGTAGTGAAGGTTGGAGATCAGCGTGGTACAGTCCTTTCTGTCGCCGATTCGGTGGAAAAATTCGGACGCTCCAGTCATGCCAGTGCATTCCCTGATATTCCTCAACCATGACACGAATGAAACTATGAGGTAGTGTAAACCTAATTATATTGTCTCCTATATTCATCAACTGACAAGGACTAAAAAGGATGCTTGCTATTTGTGCTGAGATAAATTAAGAGGAAGATACACCACTCCACACTGCAAGATCTCCTCTAGTCTGTCGGAACAGGATTGTGCTGATCTCTTCTTTAATACACAAAGTTTATATCATTAGCAAAAAAAAAAATTACACACATGATGACAGGAGACGAGGAGATAAGACGGAGGAAGATAAAGAAGGATGTCTATATAATGACTCCGAAGAAACCTATTAGCTGTTGAAAATTATTTATTATTATTTATTTATCCTTTATTGTATATTTTCAATTATTATCTATTTAAAAAAAATAATAAAATGATATATGAGTAATAAATTGATCATATCCAGGAAATGTAATAATAATTTGACTCGACTTCCGGCAGCCGTTCGCCTCAATTAACTGCGGCTGTAATTGGGGATTGATAATCATATTATATTCACGTTTGATACAATTTGAAATCGGCGGACCATATTCAGATTCAACAGGAATTATTGAATACATTATGGTCGTGACCTGATCCTTTGTAGCTGCTGACGTAGCTTCCTCTACGAGCCGTAGTCGTAAGGGTCTACACGTCGTAGCAGTGGCTACGGTATTAAACTAAGTTCAATGTATACAAGTGGCCCATCTGGCGAAGTCTGTGGGCTTTGGCTTCTCCTATGCTGTTCAGTTCGCCTGCCAGCCTCTCGATTTCGATATTGCGTCGGGCTCGCCACCTCCCATCCTCTCCCTGGGTCGGGTCAAAGATTCTGCTCATGATTTTCCTCTCGGTAATCAGGAGCCTTTTTTTAATGTATAAGAACAAACATTTCCTAAGGCAACGACTAAACTTTTTATCGCTTAAACTTAAAGCTCTCTCTCGGTCGTGATCTCCAATATATAGCACCAAATATATGATACAGAAGTATAACTTAATTACTTTAAGTTAAAACAACGTAGATAGGACTTTTCTACTTGCGGCTGGTTTTTGTCGCTGGAGACCGTTTAGACATCACAGCAGCGTCCATTGCAACAAATAAAAAAAATATAATGTCTAAATACTACTGTGGTCCGGTTTGAAAGGCGCTGTAGCTAATGAAATTATTGAGGGTAAAGAGACATAAAATCTCTTGTCTCAAGGCAACCAATACAATGTGGTGCAGTGTAACTAGCGCCGCGCTGTTATGGGTGTTCATCTCGTCGCTTAATTGAATAAAAAAAAGAGATTTCTTTATTATAAAATATTTAGAAGAAGAGCATTTAAGATAGATATGGTCTTCTTAAATTCTCTTCTCACCATCTTATATACCATCTAATAGTATCAAGTACTCAACCTAGTTAAACATTAGTATGTACACTGTGTTGTTTACTGGTTATAGGTAGCTTTTTCTGGATCGTTGGCGGTTAAGATGAGGGTTCTCACCACTTACTAAACGACCCTGAAGAAGACGATGATTGGACGTGGTCTTCAGTCATTGGTGTACTGACGAGGCGGGTAGGGTCTGCATAAAATAGACTCCGGGACGAGCTATCCCAGCACAGCGTTAGCGAGGCCACGATTGTGTTCCGGACGGAGATCCCGTGACCCGACCCATCCAAACGCCGAAAGTGACCATTGAGGGGGTTTTAGTGGGTAAAAATCTTTACGTAACTCTGAATTCTCCCCAGAATACAGAGTATATTTTCTAAGATTTCCCCCCAAAACCCGAAAGGCGAAAGTCTATTTATCACCGAAAGAAATAAATCTATTACTACTGTCAAAAACAGCAAAAAAAAAATTACTGGAAAATAGTAGTAGATCATTTAGTATCTGGTGAATGTCATTTATATACATCATCATCCGGAAGTCGCTCACTACCTTAAGGATGTAAGCTTGAAGAAGAATCAGTGCTACAAATAATTATTAAACAAATTAATACCCCTCGCTTGTCGGCTATATTATTTTATATTTTACTATTATTAATATAAAATAATATAGATATATTTACTTAATTAATTATATTTTTCATATTAATAACATTATTTAGTTTATTACATCCCCGTGCTGGCCATCACGGCGTATGCGAAGCGTCCTCCGAGTGGCAATGGGGTAAGGGTCGGTAGTACAGCTAAGCTAACTTAACCAGCTAAGTCCGATGGGTTCGCTGATCAAAATAGGGTGTGGTCCTTCGTCAATATGGGGGTTGTACGCGGGCTGAGAATCCGCTCACTTTGGGTCACTGCACCAGAGGAGTAATAGTTTAATACATACGAGTACCATGATTAAGTTAGAATAAGTGGTAACCATAATACTTTACCATTTTCGTTAGTTATAGTAATTTACTAGAGTACTAAAACGAGGTAATGGAACCGCTACATAACCGTATCAAATTTAGTTCGCATAACCATAATTAGTTAATTACGAAAGCCTTTAGTTGCAAAGGAAACCGTGAATTTAATCCATCCATGCTCTGATGATGTCGGGTTAATAAGATTTGGCTTTCACATTATCATCGTAAGTAATATATGGGAATAGTTTAATAATTATTATGCAAATTTTGTAATCGAAATATTTATCTTAAATTTCATCATCAGGTGATACGTCTTTTTTTTTTATTTCGGGTGGGAAATCTTCGAAATATCTGCTTATGGAGGGAAGTCAGGGTTATGTGAGATTTTTACTCACTAAAACCCCCTCGCTGAGAGCACCGGACGAGCTGATCCGTCGGCTCCGTAAAAGCTGATACTGGGCATTCCTGACTCATTGGGAAGAAAGTATCAATCACTGTTGTTATTAATAATGGATTCAAGGTCTCTGTTAATGGAGGAATCCAAGGTCTGAGTTTGCCTAATACTAACTTGTATGGGCGTCCCCACGGGTCCCTCTCCAGCTCTACGAGTAGTTCGTTCCAAGACCGAGATCCGACCGTTATAGATGTATGTAGATGTATGTAGTATAGATGTATGTAGTATAGATATGTAGATCCGAGATGTTACCGACGTAAGGTATCTAGTCTCTAGGTGTTCTATTTGGTTTAGTTTTTAGACGGTTCCTCAGTGGGTTCTTTGACTACCTGCTGCGATTGGTTACGCAGCAGCTGATAATATTATTTTTTTCCTTTCTTCCTCTATACGTTGCTATCTGATAATTGAGGCTATTTGCTTTGGCTGCAGTCCTTGCCACTCTCAGACAGTTATCCAGAAAGATCTTACTTTTGGTGTCATCCTGCACGACTTGCACTATTTCTTCTCTTGTGCCGAGCTGATCCATTCTGTGTTCACATCCAATTCTTGCTAGGGTGAAACGTGGGCAGAAAGTAACTAAGTGTTCTATTGTTTCCTCTCCTGTATAATCGCAGATACACAATGGACCAGCAGCTGGGTTAGATCTGTGAGATTCTAGACGGTTGTTTTTGATTTTAATTTGCTACCAATGTATATGCGTTTTTTTACAAAGATATGACAGAGTCATGATGCATTATTCTCAGTGAATTTGCCTTGCACCGGATCCCGTTAGCGAGGCAGAGCATCCGGTAGTCGCAGTGCGGTATCTTCCTGCAATTATGAATCACGTAGACTTGACGAGACTTATACGAAGAGCTCTAATTCGAAACGTAAATATCTAAGATACAGTAGAAAAATGTTCTTTCTTATCTAGGAATTCACCCTGCACCACATTACGCTCTTAAAATGTGAAAGGTTAAGTCACTACCTCAATAATGGCAATAGCTACAGCACCCTTCAAGCCACACAATAATATTTGCACACTACAATTTGATGGCAGAGATATAAGCTAAAGTTATACCTATCTAGACAGTCTTCAGTAATAACGTTGCAGTCTAACAACCCCATTAAAAACTCAATTACGAATCCGACTTTAAAATATATCAGAATGGGGGGTAGGAAGACAAAACGCAATCTATTTCATTTCAGTTTACATTCAGCTACGTTTTAATTGAATGTTGTCAGAGGAATAGATACATATTTAACTAAGCGGTCGCTACACGAGTAGAGATTGTAGCTTAAATTATATTTACATAACATAAGCTTGCTTACTCAGTATTCTCTGTTAGCAAAGAATATTTAATACTATGATTAGTAACTATACTTTAGAATTACCTTAATTATAAATAAAACCTATTTGCTTATACATAAAGGATGCTTGAAGGAATATGTTCACTCGTTTTATTACTAGCGTGAAGATTGCTAATGTTTATTTAAGTTAATACTTACTGGACTTTGAGCTGGTCAATTAATGTTTATGCATGAAATACCAAATATAAATACGAGACGGTGAAAGTCAACAGAAACTGAGTTTGGGATCCCTGCAGGTTCAGCGCAGAATGGAGCCGATTTAGATCTAAGTAAAAATTTATATGGTGCGAACATACAGCACAAGATGGATGACGTATATCTAACTATTTTAATAGTATTATAATTCCATGTTAAAACAAGCATAAATGAATATTATAGATAATAAAAAGTTAAGAGTATATTAGATTTAATATAAATAAAGTGAAATATAATAGTAACTATCAAGCTTTTGTTCAACTCTTTATTGTCTTAAGAAATCTAACAACGTTAACTTTTTTCTTAACTCGTTATTACAACAGTGAAGTTAATAATAGGTTTCTCGTAATTAACATCAAATACAGGAGCAAAATCTTAATAATGTGCGTGCTACAGAAAGTTATAAATATAAAAAAATATGAATAAGTAAAAAAACTTTACAATAATTAAATAATATATGTATACTTAGAAAGTAACTGTAACTTAAAAAGTTTTAAATTGTTTAGCATGTATATATAAACTCTGTCATAATTTATGATTTCGTAACTTTTAAACGGCTGAATTGAACCATATATATTTATAACAATTACATATAAATAAATATTTTAAGTATATATTACATTTATAGTTTGTTATAGTAGGATAGATTTAGAATTATCCCACGACCTTTAAATTTTTATTTTCAAGAATATTGACGTTCTTGAATATAGCGCCTGCCATTATTATTGCAGCAAATGTTTACTTACTAGTAGAATTGCTTTACATTCACATTTACGAATAATAAAAGTTTCTAGTATGTAATTGTTTAATTTGTAGGCTGAAGAAGATATCATGATCATCAATTGCTTTCTACAAACTGAAGATTAGCAGTCACATAGAAAAATAAAAACTAGATAACTGAGACATTTAAGACATATATATATATATGTACATAGTTTTTTTATGCCATTCTTATGAGTATTTATAAATATTATCTTAATTATTTTAGGTTATATTTCGAATTTGTCACTTAATCAATATATAGATCCAATTAAATAGATCTACTATAGTTTAATAACTCTTGACTTCATCAAGATAATTCTTGTCGATGAATCCATCCATTGATAAATAAATTAAATTCGTGTTTTAAAATTCTCTTTATAACAAAGTAGGAGATTCATTAAAGTCATTGTATATTCCACATGTACAAACTATGAATATTGGAATTTGAATACTTTATCGGCTTAAAATAAAGCTCTCAATTTCCATTTTAACAGTTTGAAACGTTGATAAGAGATTTAACTACGTAAACCCGATGTCCCGATGGTTATTGCCGACTGCAAATTCAACGGATTGAATTGATTTATCGTTCGGTACCATGATCAATGGACATCACCCTTTCTTCATTTTAAATGATCACTACATTATCATAACGAGATATATATATATCACCTAAATGGTTGACGCGTCTAAAATTTAACGCTTTATGTAATCAGAGAAGAGATATTTGTATTCCAGATTACAAAGGCTTCAATTACGGAATGTTTCATCATATTTTTTCGTTTCGGATAATTCGGAGTAGCGTTGCTCACTGAACAATTCCGTCGACGTCCACTAGAGTGTAGCATCCGCGGGGAAAAATATTAAACCGGAAGCTGTCAAAAGCTATTGGAAAACCATAAGCGTACAAAGACATAAGACTGATAGAAGTGACATGATTTAAATATTACTTTTTTTTAGATTTCTTCCTCTTGGTCGCTATTGTCTTGCTAGAGTGCTCGTGATTATCAAGTTCTGGTAGATTGGGACGTAGACAGTAGTCATTTTATGATTCGTCGATTTTATTGGAAGTCCTTCCCGTGGTCTTGAGCTGGTGATTTTCCGTTTCATCACTAGATATTCTATACAATCAATTTTTGAACTAGATAGACTAGACGATTAATATTGTTATGTTGTTTAGGATGTTTACACCCGAAGACATTAATTCTCGGTACCCATTAACTTCATCAGCTACAGCTTCTTTTTTAACGGATCCTGAGACCGTTGTTTTAAATAAAATAATTACATAAAAGATAGCAGACAGTATGTCCATATAAGGTTATCTTATAAGGTACTTCAAAATTGGGACAGGTTAATTAATTTTATATAGCAGAATCCTTGGTTAAGTTTTAATTATAAACAATTTATCGGAAGCTTGAAATTCAAAATATCATCCAATATTTTAATCGGGTAAACGAGTATATAAAAAAAATATATATTAAAGCAAACAATTTGAAATCTGCGGCTTTACTATCCGATAAGTATAGTGAGGAGGTGTTTAGAGATACCGTAGCGTTGATAGGAGGAAATTGTATCACTTACGTGAAGGTCTGTTATTCTTGGCACAAAATATATATAGAAAATACATATATCGCATCTAGTTAACCTTTTTGTTAAATGTCGTACGTAATGCGGAGCCTTCCGCTTCAATTAAACGCAACACTGATGCGATGCAACAACGCTATAAAATTTTTATTCGATGAACGTTCATCATCAGATTATCTTTCTGGATTACTAACACGTCGGTTAAAGTGTAGTTTTGAATTAAAAAGAATATACTTGTAAATATAATAATAATAATTTTCGCTAATATATATATATATATATATACAGGGTGAAAGGTAATAGGTGTAAAAGATCTGGAGGTGCTAAAGTATAGCTCGTATCTTATCTATCTATGTATGGAATACTCCATACAAAAGCAATGCTTCTGGAGTTGTTAATTTTTTAAATATTTATCAAAAAATTCCCGGTATTTTAGGAAAAATAAAATGTTTTTAATTCTTGCTTATTTCTACACAAATTTTAATGTAATAATTATTGTTCAATCATTGTTTTGCTAAATTAAATTAATAATCTTTACTTAGAGGCTGAAAATTTAAATTAGATTCTTTGAAAGTCGTGACAGTAAAAAATAAGGCGTCATACTTACATTTTTATTTATTCTTAAAATAAAATTTGATTTATAAAAAATACGTATAAAGCACATAAATAAGTACCTGACTGCAATACCTATACGATAAGGTATAAGAAAGTACATAAAGTTTCTAAAATTTAGAAATAAAGACATTTTGTAGGCAATGAGTCAGTACGACAGTTAAAATGTAACTAGTTCCGTGGACGGACGTATATTATCGTCGTCTACTTAATTATTATTAGTTTTTCTTTTCTATACAAAATTCATTTAATTTCAATGGCGTATTATGGTAACAAAGAATACGCTGAAATTTTCTATTGTTATGGACCTAGTGATGGAAATTCCTTAAAACACGAAGAGAATATCAGCTACGTTATCCAAATCGTCACCTACCAAGTCATAGAGTCTGCTGCGGCGAATCAACGCGTCAGGGAAACTGGCAGCGATCAACAGAGGCGACATGACGCAGGTAGGCCACGCATCTACGATACTGAAGAGGAAGAAGGAATCATAGACCATTTTGTTATAGACCCGACTACGTCAACCAGGGTCGTGGCAAGATTGCTGGGTTAACACAATGGAACGTGTGGTTTATTGAGCACACGGCAAGGCTTTACCCTTACCATTATACACCGGTCCAGGCTCTGGAGGAAGGAGACCCTGCAAGGAGTTTGACTTTTGCCGTTTTACGCTGCATATAAATTCAGAAAATAATAATTTTCTCACCAAAATATTGTGGACTGATGAATCGAAGTTTCACAGAGACGGCATAAGAAATTTTCATAATAGTCATTATTGGGCTCTGCGAGGTGTACATCCCCACGTGATTAGAGGAGGAGCTCATCAGCGAAGATTCTCCGTAAACGTATGGATGGGCATAATTCATACTTACTTGCTAGGCCCGGTCTTCTTGCTCAATAATTTAAATGGGGAGGCGTAAGAAGATTTTCTTTGAACTCAATGTTTTGGAAACCAGAAGAGAAATAATGTTCCAGCATGACGATTGTTCCGCCCATTTTCGTCTCAGCGTAAGACAGTGGTTAGACACGGCTTTCTCTCTGCCATAGATTGGCCGAGGCACAGCAACACTGTGACCCGCAAGGTGTCCTGACTTAACACCTTGCGATTACTACTTATGGGGTCACATGAAATGTTTAGTGTACACAACACCAATTAACTCGTTAGAAGATTTAAAGTCACGCATTCATCATCGCTATTGTAAAATAAGAGAACAATTTACTAGGCTCAAACGTCTACTGTGAGGAAAAGTCTACTGTAAGGCAAAGTCTACTGTGAGGAACAAGTTTACTGCGAGGAAACGTTTACTGTAAGGAAAAGTTTACTGTAAGGAAAAGTTTACTGCGAGGAAAAGTTTACTTCCAGGAAAAGTTTACTGTGAGGAAAAATTTACTGTGAGGAAAAGTTTACTGCGAGGAAAAGTTTACTGTCAGGAAAAATCTAACTCGTAAAAGTAGACGCCGCGCGGTCCTTAATTTGACGTTTTTGTTTATTGTTTATTTACAGTTTGATATTTCATGGTACTTGATTTTATTATAAGTATTTTTTTCTAAATTTTGGAAACTTTATGTACTAGCTTATATCTTGTCGAATAAGAGTCATGTCCTTATTTATGTGCTTTATACGTATTTTTTATAAATAAAATTTTATTTT
The DNA here is from genome assembly GCA_029034505.1 of Ornithoptera priamus. Classification (NCBI taxonomy): domain Eukaryota; kingdom Metazoa; phylum Arthropoda; class Insecta; order Lepidoptera; family Papilionidae; genus Ornithoptera; species Ornithoptera priamus. Next base: position 1,533,606 of record JARDWD010000527.1, on the reverse strand, counting down.
AAGAATAAATAAAAATGTAAGTATGACGCCTTATTTTTTACTGTCACGACTTTCAAAGAACCTAACCTAAAAGTTTTAGTATCTAGGTGATGATTATTTCAATCAATATCATGATCAACATTTGATTTTGATATTTGATCAAAAATTTGTCTAGTAAAAAGCTCTTATACGATAGTCTTGTGAAGAATATTCTTGAATATTGTTCAACAGTTTGTCGGCCTCACTGTGCTGTACATTACTTGAGGCTGGTGCGAATACAAAAGAGGTTTTATTGGCACCTTGCTAGAATGCATCGGCAGAGCTGATAGAAGATCTTATACTGATAGACTTGACTACTTTAGGATAACATCTTTAGATAGTCGTAGAGATGTTTTGGACTTTTGGACTAGTATTCTTATTCAAATTGTTTAACAATAGAATTGACTGTGCCTCACTTCTATCCAGCTTCAATATTAGTGTACTTATTAGAATTACTAGATGTGAGATGACTCCTTTATCGTCGCCATTGCGGAGATCTGTTCTTCGTGGCAACTGTTGCAAGCTATTGAACTGCTGCAGTGAACTTGTCGACATCCATGCGGACTCATTATATACATTTCGTAAAGTGTTGCACTCCTGCAAATTTGCCACTTTTACTGCTCTGTGACTGCAATTACTTTTGCTATTTATCCTAACCTATCATAGCCGTACACAGTGAGTGCAATTAGTGAATGCTGCGTCTACATCTTAACAATCATGTACTAACATTTTCTTGTCTAAATTCTTTGTATATATTAGTGTATGTAATAGTGCATGATTGATTGTGGAACTTACAAATAAATAAATTATTAAATTAATTAAATAAAACAATGATTAAACAATAATTATTACATTAAAAATTGTGTAGATAAGTAAGAAATAAAATTGTTTAATTTTTTCCTTGAAAATAGGGATTTTTTTTAATAATATTAAAAAATTTAATAACTCCAGAAGCATTGTTTTTGTATGGGGTAATCCATACATAGATAGATAGGGTACGAGCTATACTTTAGCCCCTCCAGATATTTTACACCTGTTACCTTTCACCCTGTATATATTTTGTATCAGAATTTGAAAGAACGAGAGCGGTCCATGCCGTAAGCTGTATCAGCTGATATTAGAAGATTTTTTATATCGCACTCTGACAGTACTTGTCTTATAGCCTAGATTTGATTCTAAAGTCGCGTGCTGTGAACTTTGATTGGTCGAAGGGTTTCCCGAACCTGGCTAGCTACCATCCTGTTGCTGTAAAATTCATCGCAATAACAGCATTGCGAAGTTCCGGCTATCCATGTATGAGAGCAATGGTATTATTGGTGAGTAAGGTTTATAATCCAAATTCCAGTCAAGTTTCAGACTTATAAAAAGAAAAAATAACTCACAGCTTCTAACTGTATCACAAAGCGGTAGTTTTTATTTTTTTCCTGTTGGAAGGATGCTGTAGCTAAATATACATAACACTAGCTGTAGCTATGTATAAGATGTGTTATCTGATTCTAGCAGCCGTTACTCTCGCTCCTTGTGGCAGGCTTCGAGTTTTTGTAGTGGCAACATTAAAAGGACTGAATTTGTAAATAAATAAAATAATTAATATATTATTAATATAAAATAGTGAATAATATTTTATTATTCGCCATTCACATTGATTTATCATGGTTTTATTTCAACTACTGTTCAAACATTGTCCTCCGAAGTAATGTATGAATATAAGATGATTGTGATCTACTTCAATTTGAAACTATAGGAAGCATGTCAGCTGATAATAAATGGATGGTCAGCCCCGCCCTGCGATCCGACGGAGCCTAGTTGCGAATCCGGGCGAGTCGATATTGTCATCCGGATATTCCAACGGAATTTAGATATTCGGGAACTGGAAGATTAGTATAGAGTCCGTTCGGCTCTGGCTTGTTCCGATGTAGGGTTGCTATTAGTTTTTTCTTCTACAAAGCATTGACACTAGCAGAATGAGCTGATGGTAAAGGATATATATAACAATGATCCAATAGTTATATTCATTAGCAATCGATTCAGGTCATTGCTGAGAAACAACTTGTAAAATCTAGATACCCTAGTATGTTAAAAAGCTTCAGCGCACTTCAAACCGTAATACAGCAATGTTTACACATTGCTTGGCGGAATTAATGAACATTCTGGATTTACCTATAAAGTATCTAATAAAAGCATATACTATATATTAATATTCTGGGTTTATTACTAAAAAAAAAATATCCAAGCCATGGATGATGGGGAAACTATGTGATATTTGAGACAGTTATGTTTATAGTAATTATTGGACCAGTAAAAATTACTTCATTAGATGTGGTGAATGTATTCAGGATATAGGTACGTTATCTACAATTTTATGATTAAGACGAATCTCTTTATTAGTAGATGTTTATATATATTTTTCAGAAAAAAAAAATTAACAATAAAACAGCTCGAATAATATCTCCATATATGGGATTTGAGGTATTCTCTCAAAAACAGAATATTTTTCTATTTATAGTAAAACGTCTATATAATATTTAGTACAACCCTGTACTAGGTGCGCTTCTTCAGCTATTAGCGAACGGTATCTGAAGATTTATCTAGATTTTGTGAAAGCTGAATGGAATTTACTCCGCACTGCTGCATAATGAAACACGCAGAACATTATATTATTAAATCAGTTGTGCATATATTTTGCATGCACATTAACATTTTATATGTTACTTAAAGTTGCAACACCTCTCTCTAAGTTACTACTACATCTCTGCGGCTCATCGTGCATACCTGGGCCGTCACAACTCTCAAATGTATCCTCCAAGTTTCATCAGCCTATAAACTCTAATACCACAGCAAAGCAAATACCAGTTCGTAATTTATATTATCTGAGAGGAAACCTTCAAAAATTATCCTGATTCTGAAGGGGAAGATAAGGTTTTGTGGCATTTGTACCCACTGGAACACGCTTGGTGATCATCCTTACTGCTCCGGAATCTCCCGCAGACAAGGCTTTTCTTAGTTCCATTTTGACTGCAAAGCAGACCAGTTCGGTACCTACTTGATGAAATAGGTATAAGTAAAAAACAATAGAATAGAGGAAACCTATTAATTGTTTCCTGTGGTCCAGATTCAGCTACGTATATTTATTATTGGCTGATCTTCTGCCAATAATTTAAGAGCAAAAGGGATATTCCTACCAAATTTCATGTCTCCAGACCATGGCTCCATAAACGTCGTGATGAGTCTCTACATAGATGGAGATGTCTTATATATACATAGATTATATAAGCAAAGTATCAGATATATCTTTGTGAAATAAAAGATAAATAACGGCCTCGTTTGTTTGCTCAACGCAACCCTCGTAGATCTGTACATAACGGCATCGCTAAGCTGCGGTTCGTGCTGCTGCAGCCTGCAGTACAAAGCTGCTAAACCACACTCAAGGCTTTAACAGGCGTGTACTCCGTAACTACCAAACGTATCTGCTTATCAGGATTTATCGGCACATTTAAGCATTAATGCATAATACCAAGATTAGCATGAATTTGATCATCATCATCAGCTGGACAGACAGAGAGACTTCTACCGCTAGAAGAAAGCTAGCTATTCCTTTCCCGCTTTATTTGTGGCAACATCCCTGCAACACCCTTTAGCCGAGGAATTTTGTAAAATCCATTCTTAGATGACCTTCGAATGGCAGAAGCTAGTACGTCTACCTATTTTTGAGTGTTTACTTCTAACAGTTTCGGAGATCTCGTGATGAGCCAACGAATATCTGGATAACACCTATACATATAGATATATGACGTTTACGAGGGGTGTAAGGGGTCCCGCACAACAACCCAAGCCAATTTCACCTGCTCGTGGTGCACTCTGCTCATCAACAAACGAGACTGCCTGCCACCAACCCGTACTGGGACATAGGCCTCCCCTATATACGTGGAAATTTTTAAGGGAGGCCTATGTCCAGCAGTAGACGTCCATCGCATGATGATGATATAGATATATATCGATATTGCCCTGCCTGCATCTAGCTGTTTCTTGTAACTTTCATCAGATCCTATATTCTCCTATCTATGTCAACATTGTTATTAGTAAACATGTCCTTAATCATCAGGAGAATATCCTGCTGATCTCTAAATGGAACCCAAGTAATGTACAGCTAATGTAATAAAGAGGCAAGATTCATTCGTGACTCTGTCGGGGTTATGTGCGAGCGCGCGGTAAGAGCCTGATAGTAACATGGTTTCTGTAATGTTCCGGAAGTTGTCCCAGTTAATTAAGTGGAAACATTCCACCCCCACGCGAGCTTAAAAGGTAAGCTTTATACTTAACTGCGTCATACGTGTATAAAGTATATCTTAATGAAGAAGCCTTATTATGATAAAGCTTTCTTCAACGGTAAAAGACTTACTTTTTGGGTCTCTAACGCAGGAGACCAGTCTACGTAGAAAGCATTACTGCTGACAAATATTAGTGGGCCAACATTACTGTGATCCGGTTTGATGGTTTACTAGGTTGTTGAGACTTTCAGGCCTATAGTCTCAAGCTAGTAGGAATAGGACTAAAGTTAGCCCTGCCTGTCGTAGGAACGACTAAAGGGGTCTAAATGTTTCGCGGGTCTTAACGGTGGGGGCCCTTATCACTCAACAAATAAACTTGTGTGGGACAGCGTATGGCTCAGCGATAGTGCCTAGGAGGGTTAAGTCCCTCCTCAGAGACGTGTAACACAAACTGTAGAGGGATACCGGTGCGTTGTAGAAGAGATCCCGAACCTTTTCCGAATGCACTGTTCCAGAGCACCGAAGGCATCCCCCCCAGAAGCCGGAAGAAATCTTTGAAATATATCCTATATTTCAAAGATATCCCCCACCAATTAAAAAATAAGGGTAATGAGACTTAACATCTTATATCTCAAAGCGAGCATAGTGTGGTGATGTGTATATCATATGGGGCACCTTGCCAATCAACAACCCGCATTGGGTCAGTGTGCTAGGTATTGGCCCAAATCCCTCCATATGAACCTCTACAAACTTGAAGATCTTTGGGGGAGACCTATGTCCAGCAGTGAACGTCTATCGGCTGATGATGATGTATACCATACTAATATATCGCTAATGACATCGCTTTGTCGAATCAAAAGAAAGACTAAACCTGTCTCAAAATTAGAAAAATGCAGTGTGCATCATCCACAAGCATCACATATTTCAGTAAAGCGTATCACTTAATATCAAGTGAACGTTCTGCCCGTATTAAATGAAAAGAAACCTTTTAACAGATGCAAAGTCGATAAAACAATTTTTATGTTAACGCTAAAGAGGTACGAGTCCGACATTTTGTTTTGGCTGCGCTCCAGTTCAGCAACAGGTTCACAATTAGGATACGAGCTGGATGTCTGTTGAATAATTTAATTGAAACTCATCGGAGCTACGACCCGCCGCGTGGGATACGGGTGGTAGCATCCCCAACAACATTCCTCCCTCTTCGCATCAAAAAGGACTGAGAAGTACAGCAGTTTTCTAATGATCTTCATTGATTTATTGCGCTCGCCGACTAGTGATGCGAATACGATTACTTCTACTTAGTAAAGGCTCTATTCAGTGGACATCACTAGCAGTTAACATCACACGACTCAAGATTATGACGATGAAGAATATTTCTGGCTTTGACGGCGATATTATACGTTCCAACGTTAAACATGGTTATAATCTGTACACTCAGAAACTTAAATCATTTCAATCCTGATCATCTCAAACGATTGAAGTTATTTTCTTTATGACTTTTAAAGCCTCGTCAGACTCAAGGTTCTAAATTAAACAGTAGAATAGATAAATATATATGTATATAATTTCACTAATGGAGGAGAGAAATATTATCTAGAGTACTGGATGGGGGCAAAGGTTGGGTAGTAATAAAAGTGGGAAGAAAAGGGGAAAATAATACACGGAGTACTCTGGTCCGGTTCGAATCCTATGTAGCAAGATTCACCCAAAGTCACCCAAAGGGCAATGGAGAGGGTTATGCTTGTAGTTACTCTGCGCGATCGCATCAGAGATGTAGAGATCTGCAGAAGAACTAATGTCAGTGACATAGCATAAAAAATTGTTAGACTTAAGTGGCAGTAGGCAGGACACATTACTCGATGGGCAGACGGCCGATGGAGCAGTTAGATCCTCGAGTGGCGCTCGCGTACCGGTAGAGGTAGTATTGGGGAGCCCACCGCAAGATGAGCCGATGATCTGGTAAGAATCGCGGGTAACCACTGGAGGCGAGCAACGCGGGACCGATCAACGTGGAAATCTTTGGGGAAGACCCATGTAAAGGAGTGGACGTATATCGGCTAATGATGATGATGATGGCAAGGTTTTGTTAGTGATAGGATTTTATAAGATATATGAGGACATGTTTCATTGTTCCCGCACAACAACTCACGGGACCCAAACCAACCTCACCTGCTCGTGGTGCACCCTGCTAATCAACAAACGAGGCACTGGCTCCCACCAACCCACATTGGGCCAGCATGTTCGGAAATGCCCCAAATCCTCCCATGTGTAACCCTATTGAATTGATGGGAGAATCTTTCGGGGAGGCTAAAGTCCAGCAGTGGACGTCTACCTGACGATGATGGTGTATTATATTAATTATGAAACACCACCACAGTAAATATGAAAGCAATATATTTGTTGTTAAGTATAATAACAAATTCAAACCCTATGTTTTATTATCTCTCCCAATATTTCAATAATATATATATATATATATTTAAAAAATTACACTTCCGTGTACTGGTGTGACATTTACCAGATCCGTTATAATTTCATAAACCATCCTCTATATCATTTCCGCGATGATACTTACTGATGTAACGTTTGGTTCTTTTCAACCCCTTAAGATTTTAATACAGCATATCTGCGACAGGTTATGAAGGTTTCCCTTATCTATCATGAAAACAATTTGGTTAAAATTAAACGTAACGTACACAGATACAAAAGAATGTAACCCTAATTTTTTAATAAATTCGATATATTATGTAATGTGTCGGAGTTAAATAAGGGATGTTTACACGCGGGTGCGCCCGTTGAGCCATTACTTTCTGTAACTGCTGCACAAGTACTTAGCGTTGACAGTGCGGCCTGTCGCCACCTGAGCACGAGACAAACTGTCCAACCCTGAAAAACCATTGCCAGCACACGGAAGGAAACTACCCCAATCATTTAACCTGTTTTCCTACTCCCCGATATACTGTTAGGTTATTTTCACCAAACTGTTTACTATTAAACGTCAGCTAAACTAAGAAAAGGATTCTGTCTGCAACATCCGCTTAACTTAGTTTAGAAGCTTACAATTTAACTTAGTGTATAAGTAGTAATAACCCTAAAAATAGTGAAGAGTGATCGCTCTGTATATTGCTTCTCATATATTACCAGAACATAGCAATGCTGATGCGGTGATAAATTTACTATATAATGTTAGTAGTTATATTACCGTGTTCTACTCGTACATGGGGTCTAAGGGTTTCCAATCCCCCCATATCAACCCCTAAAAACGACGGCCTCTAATGCCCGGCGATGCGGGCAGCGTAAGACTGATCGATATGGAGGAGGCCTATGTCCAGCTGTGGACGTCTATCGGCTGGCGATGACTCGTACTTACGATCATTAAACTCATGATTATGTATTGTTTTTTTCTTATTCACAATAATTACAGTTGTAATACGAAGGTTTGATTACTAACAATAATCTGTTAAGTACTCTCATTTCAAGATATCGCATAGTCGACAGTGAACGCGTAATTTTTTACATCCAAAACTACAACGCGTTTTATGTGATTATTTATTTTAATTCTGAAGCAAAAGTGTTGTAATATTATCGTTTCGTTATTTATCTTTTGTATTACAAACATTTTCATTCATTTTTTTTAAATAGACAATGGAATAGGCCCTGTCATCGGAGCCCCCGGCGCCGCTTTGCTACGGTCGCAGCGCTCGCGTGGGCAGCGAACACTTCTACACGCAAAGTTGTGTTTACAAAAGAGTTTGTGCGCCCAAAGAGTTTTTATACTAACAAAAATAAATACTTAAAACATAGCCTTTTCAATAATATTAATGTTTAGCGCCTTTTATAACTTTAAAACACTAATTCAACAGTTAGAAATGCAATGATCTTCGATAGTGAAATATCTCTAAAGAATTCTTTTTATTTATATTACGATCATAACTATATAAAATCGTAATTATTAAACCAACGGTTCAATTCTTAACTGCTTGGAATTAAACGAATTTCAGAATAATAAGATTGTCAAGTTATCTTAAAGATATAACTTTCGATAAGAACGATCTATCCATCGTAGTTATAGTAGTCGGATTTTTTTTTTATTTCCATAACACATGGAATTTAAAATATTAAAAAGCACAAACTTAACTCTGAAAAGAGTTTTCTTCCATCAAACCCTGGGAAAGGAAACAATAATTATGTACAGCGTATAAGTGTACCACGCACCAGTAACAACGATTACGAGAAGGAGATGAAATGAAAAAGATATGTAATACATATAAATATACATCATGTAAAAATATATATATCTGGAGACGAAGATAGTCTCTTTTTAAAAATAACTAAGGAGGGCTAGACATGGATGTCATCAGGGTGAACATTCTGAAGCTTCACTGCTTTTACAGTAAATTAATCACCCCAAGAACCGTTTAGAGGAATATGTTCGTGTATTAAGAAGTGAAGGTTTAAAAGAGGGAACTAATGAAATCGATACACTGATCAATTATTTATAATCGATTATTACAAAGGAAACAAAATATGTACGGATGCGATACAGAACCTTTGAAAAGTTTTGAATGAACAGCTCCTCCTTCCACTGCTGAGGTTTACGACCTTCTATCACAAGAGATAGATTAATAGTCCACAACGTCATAACGTTAAGCACTACCAACACGAGTGTTCTCGAAAGATCGAAGATCCTATAAACCCAATGAACTGTAATCAGTGAACGGATCTCACAAAGATCTTGTGCCAAGTCTATGAAATAATCGGATTTATTGTGAAGCAACTTAATCGGCTTATTTCTCTCTCAGTTATTAAGTGACGAGTTTTTTTTAACATTACCCTTATATACCTCCTTTGTAAATAAAGTTCTTAACGTGGCTCAATATGTATGAAGTATCTTCGTAAAAAGCGGATCATCAGCATCATCATCGTCAGTCGATATACGTCCTCTACTGAACATAGGCCTCTATCAAAGATCCCTACAACGGGTAGGATTTCATATGAAGGGATCTGGACCATTTCCCATCACGCTGGTCCAATGCGGGTTGATGGGAGCCAGAGCCTCGTTTGTTGATTACCAGGGTGCACCACGAGCAGGTAAGGTTAGCTAAGACCCTGCGGTGTATTGTTATATATTATAATAAGAGGTCGTTAAGCAAGTTACGAATGTGGTACAAGAACTTGTAATTATGAAGAACATGTCTGACATCTCCCTGACCCGATTCCGACGGCGAAAAACAAAGTAAGATTTATTTATTCTGCGACTAAGTAATGAGTTCAATTTGTCCACGTCGAGCTGGTGATGTGGATATATGGAAGTGTACCGTCCTCCATACATCATTAGTTCGACAAAGAAACTGTACTCTCTTCTTTACTATCAGGATATTGCTTATGTTTCTTTATACTCTTAGATTCATTAACTTAACTGGTTCATAATTTATGTAATAGTGAGTCTCTATTAAGTATGATCATCTAGTAAAGAAGAGCATCTTCTTCTTCTCTTTTGTGTACTTCGTGAGTGAAGATCGTGTTGGTTGAACTGCTCTGCTCGGCACGTCTCAGGGCATTCGGAAATTTGGTGTCTAAGATTGTTAGTGTCTCCTGAAGAGGACATTGGCTGGACGTAGTTTCCGGTCATTGAAATACTCACGAGGCTGGTACGGTCTACATAAAGCAGATCCAGGGACGAGCTATTCCAGCATAGCGTTAGGCAGGCTGCGATTGTGTTCCTGATATGCCGTGACCTCTCCAACCGCCGAAGTTGACCATCGAGGGGGTTTTAGTTGGTAGAAATCTCCACAAAACCCTTACTTTCACTCAGGAGATAGAGTGAGAAGGTTTCCCCCCGAACACGATAAAAAATGATTAGCTTGCCTGGATCTTATACAATAGCTTATACAACGGTGAAAGCATTGTGTGCTAGTTAGGATGTTATATACTACACCACATAGTAACCGCCTTGAAATATAAGATTTTGAGTCTCGTTACCCAAGTAATATCACAAGTTACAACTCTTTTCAAGTAAGAACCGTTTGGCGGCAGAATAAGGTTGTTAACCATAAAGACTATTACAGCACCTATTAAATTTAATCGATGTATCGTTCACGTCTTCGTAAATAGTTGGAGCTTACGCAGAACAATGCGGCTCTAATTAAGCTTTATTTAAGCTGTATATACTAAAGCTACATTCAACTTGTTGCGTTTCTGGCAAGCGGCCGAGTCACATCGCGAGCAAATCATGTTGATAATCAATGTTTAAATATTGAGATGCTGCGCTGCAAGCTTAACGCTGAAGCAATTTCCGATTTGATATTATGTTAAGACCTCCATCTTAAACTTGATAACAGTAAGTCGATAATCATTAAAGTGATCACGTTTACTAGCTGTTCCCAGCTCGCTTTGCTAAACTAAATACCCCGTAACTCCTCCGTTTGGGGAAGGAGTACTGTAAAATCCATTCTTAGTTGACCTATTCTCGGCAAAAGGAATATTCCTACCAAATTTTGAATGTGTACATGTAACAGTTTCGGAGATCTAGTGATGAGTCAACTAATCTGTGGACATCCATATACGACTAGTTGTTCCCCACCCGCTTTGCTAAACTAAACCACCCCGCAACTCCTCCGTTTGGGAAAGGAGTATTGTAAAATACATTCTTAGCTGGTGTGTACTTGGCAAAAGGAATATTCCTAATAAATTACAAGTCTTCAGGCCTTATGGTTCCAGAAATATCGTGATGAGTCTACCAGAGATCTACGACCACTAAAATATTGGTGACTGAAATAAGTACTATTTATCTGGTAACAGAAAATAGTTTGTTCTCTGATATAAGATATTGTATGCTACTTAGAACTTACCATCAATAAAATTGCTAAATTAGTAAGTACACTACATACACTATGTTATTTCTATTCTTTTCTTCATCGGTATCACTCTTGGGAGAGTGGTCGTGGTCATCATTTCATTATATCACACGTATCACACTATATCATAAAGGAACTATTATTCATTATGGTATCAAAGACAATATTTACATATGTATCATCAGCTGATGTAAGTTCACTGCTGGATGTAGATCTTCCTTAAAGCCTCTTCTTTAGAAACATTTCTTTATTCAACGAAGGGAAGAGACGGGTAAACTATTCACCTGATGGTATGTGATACGCCTGCTCATAACAATGTGGCGCTGGTTAGTATGCATCACATTGCGCTCGTCGCTTGACACGTAAGATGTTGAGTCCCGTTACTCTAGTAATTACACTAGAACTAGTCTATTTTCTAATATCAAACTGCCAACAGGAGTTTCTAGAGTCCATTTGTCATCATAATAAGTACTTCCATGATCAGCGGCCTGGTTCGGGTTTTGATTATCCTCATTCCGAAGTGATTTAGTCAACGTTACCGTAGTGAAGAACAAAGACGTCGGAAGACAAAGTCTTGCTCGTTGAGGACAGCGGTAAACAACGGTAAATAACGGTAAATTGACGACATTCGCTGCAGCCACTTGCCGACGAAAGGGGTAATGCCGCACCCTTTTGTTTCCCCGCTGAATCGCAATTTTTTTTATAGCTTATGCTATTTTATATGGGGTTTAATAAAGAAAGCAAAGTTAAATAACTGTTGTTTTTAATCTATATACAGTTTGTTTCGGATATAACAGTTAAAGAGGTTATCATCACGAGGTGTTCCATCCAATCCAACCCAAAGTGTCAAAATCCACCAACTCGAAGTTCTCACCAACCCGGTTTTTTTATTGGGCCAGCATAGTGGGAAATGGGTCAAATCTCCTCAAAGAATGTGGAGAGTTTTGGTGGAGGCCTATGTTCAGCAGTGGACATCGATCGGCTGATGATGATGATAAGATTTAAAGTAACTTTGCTGTTGGTAATAGTCTGTTGCCGGTGACTGTCTAGGTAGGTACCGCCGCAGCATCTAGTTCTGCCGCCAAGCAGTAGTGTACAAACATTAATGTGTCCTGGTTTGAAGAGCGTTGCAGCTAGTGAAAGTCGTAGGGTAACAACACTAAAAATCTGATGTCTCAAAGAGACGAGCGCAATGTGGTGGTGTGTATACCATCGTAACTAGTGCTACGTTGTTATTATTTACCACCAGGTGAAGTTCTTGCTCGTTTTGACGTTTCATTGAATTTTAGAAAAAAAAGGGATTTTATTAGCTACAACACCCTTCAACTTCGCACCAGAAATGATAACTACGACCATTCTATCAAGAGTGATGCCGACGACGAAGACAACACCCTTCATACCAGAACAAAGTAATGTCTGCACACTGGTGGTAGGTTTCAGCGCCTACTTAAGCGCCAAACAGTAGAGTGCAAACATTACTGTGTTCCGGTTTGAAGGGCGCTGTAGCTAGTGTTAATTACTGAGGTAACGACACCCAACATCTTATGTCTCAGGCGACGAGCGCAATGTGGTGCAGTGTCATTTTAACTAGCATCACTTTGTTATGGACGGGAGTATCACTTACTATCAAGTGTTCGTCCCGCGCCTCTCGTTGCGTAATTACATAAAAAAACACTGCTGCTAGACGGTAGGAATAAGAGCTGAGGTGGTACCTACCTAGACTCCCCCCACCAGTGATAACTTACACATAATACTATGTTGTATTAAGTTGAGGTACTGCTGCTTTTGTTAATTTGTTTGTCTTTATAACTGTTATATATCCAGCTTTAGTTCACAGGCATTGGATGCGTTTAACCTAAGCTTAGTGCCTACAGCTTAAAAGCTTAAGTCAAAGCTCGGAGTATCGTGGAGTGATGATTATGAACTACCCCCGTTGACAATTCGTTGGAGTAAGTCACAACGATGGTCGGTCGTGAAAAATGTTAAGACAAATCTCTCTCGCTGCCCCGGATGCGTATTCGAACCCGGAGCGATTTATATAACTCAGCCATCGTCGGACAGCTTGATTAATGACGGCGCACACTTAACGATTACTTGGTATTTCAAACCGGAACTCTTTCCTGTCAATGTTTAAATCGTTTTTAACTAAACGACTATCATATATTTTTAATAATAACTTACATATATATATAATTATAAATGGCAGTTATATCAGCTTGTTGTATTTTTAAAACTATTAGCAATTCCTCTTTGATGTGCTGGCTGTAACATCCCCCGAATACCCTTTAGAGGAGGAATTTTGTAAAATCCATTCTTCGCTGATCTCTAAATAACAGAAATAATAAATCTACCAAATTTTGAGTGTTTACGTCTTATAGTTTCGGAGAACTTAATCATCAGCCGATAGACGTCCACCGCTGGACGTAGGCCTCTCCCGAAGATCTCCACATCGATCGGTCCAGTTCTAAGCCGGGTACCACCGGCCGTCGTCGTTCGTATAGGGAGATTCGAGTAATTTCCTCCCACGCTGGCCAAATTCGGGTTGGTTGGAGCCAGAGCCTCGTTTGTTGATTAGCAGGATGCACCGCGAGCAGATGACGTTGGCTCCGAGAACTCGTGATGGGTCAATGAACCATGGACATCAATATATAGCTATTCCCGTCCACTTTGCTGGCCGTGACACCTCAGCAATGGAGAAGGAATTTCGTAAAATCCGATCTTAGCTGACCTATACTCGGCAGAAGGAATACTCCTACCAAATTTCAAGTATCGATAACTTTATTAGTTAACTTATATCCTGATGGTGAACCATGGCGATTAATGATATAATGAATATTCACCACCAGGTCGAATTCTGCGGGATTCTACTAATTGAGTATGATATCCGTTTGGACATCATTTTGATCATAATTAGTAGAGCTATAAACTTCCCAACCGGAAACATCGTAAATTACATTGGTATTCATATTCCTAGCTTTTACTACTTAGCGGTTGAAAGTATCATCATCGAGTACTCTAGTCCCGGGTTCAGATTTCGGGAAAGCACATAAATTTATTTGGTGATAGGTCTCTGTTGCCGAGGAGCGTGTAGGTACCACGGCAGCTGATAAACAATAATATGAAAACATTACTGTGTTCCGGTTTAAAGGGCACTGTAGCTAAGATAAGTACTTCTCGTTTTAGTTTGGGGAAATACCGTCGCATATCTGCCTTCGTGGGAGCAAAGATGTTATGGAGATGCAATCCTATACCCTCGCAACTCCACCAGCGACAGCTGCACCGCGCAGCTCCATCTCGGGAGAGACACTTCTCTTACCAGCTCCACGAGGCGGACGGAAATATACAGCGCGCCCTTTTCGCGCGGCTTCTTATCATGACCTGGACAACGGATCCCATCGAATACGCCACCCAGAGGCCAACCTGGTCTTGGCTTCCGCCTCCGGCTGCGGAGGAGTTAATGTAAATAATGAGGTTAACATCTGATACCTCAACACGTATCACTTACCGTCAGGTGATCGTCTGGCTCATCATAACATGTCATCACATGTTTTGATTAGTTCATAAGTTGAACTTCCGATCGTGTATGTTAGTGTAACACTTAGCCATTTTAACTTTGAGTTAGGATGTAGTGTTACTTAAACCGCTTTCACAATTAGTGATGAAAGCTTAAGTACGAAGCTCTACGTTATTTGCATTACTTAACAAAGTGCGTTCCTATATCCCACCGGAAGTAAACCTCTATCCGTAACTTTGAAATCTGTTGGTAATTTTCAAAGAATATACCTCTGTAATGCTTAAATTTTTATTATACTGAATACTTCCGAACTCGCGCGCACCCCAATTGTATTGACATCACTCATTTGCGAGTGGAACTTCGTTTTGCTTAACAAGTACGTGATCAACTTACTAACATGTTTGTTACTTTTTTTATGTTCAAAGAAATGACGTGAGCGACGCGTTAAGCAATCATTACTGTGGCCCGGTTGGAAGGGCGCTGTAGTCAGTGAAATTACCTTTGTTTTCTGTTTTACGTGGGGGAAATTTCTTCGCGGGGAAGAGACAGGATACGTCGGACTTGCACCGACTAAAACCCCCACGATGTTCCAACGTCATCGTTGCCGGGGCCGCAGGAACGCTTTCGCACACCCCTGCGACTCCGCCAATACCGGCTACATCGCGCAGCTTCATCTCTGGGGAAGATACATATCCCCTTTCGTCCTTGTAACATTTTACACGTCAAGGCGACGAGTATCATCAGGTGAACGTCCTGTTTATCGCTTCGTAGAATAAAAAAAGACTAAAACTCAATTTTAAAACATAGACTTAATCATTTTGATAACCTTTCAGATATAATACCTCCTTTCAATAAAAACTTATTGGCGAGTCAATGAAGTACACCCACACAACATTTGTTCAACATAATTTACACCCGGCTTATGAAATTTGTCATAAAAATTAATGAATCGAAATTGTTAGGATGTTTAGAGCAGTTAGCAGTCACCAGTAAGCAGTAAGCAGTAAGCATCGCTGCGAAACTTTTAAAAAGCAATTACTTTTTCGGAATCAAGCCGAAGTCGCAGTTAAAAGTTTCCGAATTTACGTACCGAATTTCTGTCGCCGCCTTAAGTAGCTCGCAAACACTTAAATTTATGTTACCGCCCCTCCCCGAATAAGGCTTTTGTGTTATGCCGTAAATAACCTGTTCCGCTCCACTTTCACTGATCGTTTCGTATCCAACAGGTATACGGTTTTTTTTTATAGCATTGATTTTTCTATGTACTTCCGCTTACGAAACACGAAACGAGCGAGACGTACATCTGATACTAAGTAATACGCAGGACCACATTGCGCTCGTGACTTTGAGTCATAAAATATCTAGTCTCGTTACCCCAGTAATTTCATTAGATACAGCGCCCTTCGATCCGGAACACAGTAACGATTATTTGCACACTACTGTTTGTCGGCTGCAATAGGTGCGGCTTACCTACCGAGACGGTCACCTGAACAGAGACCTACCACCAGTAAACTCTTTAGGTTAAAAGGACTAACGAAGGTTGAGAAAACTTAATAGAAGACCTTAACGAAGGTCTTTCGCAAATAGTTCTTACAGGAGACAGGCCAAGAAAGGACGACCATAAATTATCAATAATATAAGTGGAAGAGAATATTAATAGTGTTTCAATGTACTAAATTTTATAATAACTTTACTGGTGGTAGGTCTCTGCTTATAGTGCGCACACATTACTGTGTTCCAGTTCGGAGGGCGTTGTAGCAAGTTTAATTACTGGAGTAACGAAACTTAACATCTTATGTCTCAGACGAAGAACGCAATGCGATGCTGTGTATATCATCCTAACTCGCGCCACGTTATGGGCAGGCGTATCACTTATCATCAGGTGTACATCCCGCTCTTCTTACACTTCTAAATTAACAGCATATTAAAAAGTTTGACATCCGATATCTGATAATTTCTTGGAAGCGAAAGTCTTCTCTAGACTGATTCATATAGTTAAGGTAATAAGGATTTAATGGTTTAATATAAAGTATAGAAACGGGGGTTGTTAGGGTTGCCGCATAACAACTCACAGGATCCAAGCCAACGTCACCTGCTCTTGGTGCTTCCTGTTAATCAACAAACGTGGTTCTGGCTTCCACCGATCCGCATTGGACCAGCGTGTTAAGATATGGTTCAAATCCTTCCAAATAAATCCCTACCCGATCGATGTGGGAATCTTTGGAGGAAGCCGAAGTCCATTAGTGGATGTTTATCAGCTGATGGTGATGATGAAAAAATAATCAATTTCAAAGAATATTTCTATAGGAGAATTTGAATAAGGAACAGAAGTTGCGAACGTTGAACAATTGTCGTTGCGCAGTACGGTACGGTAGTAATTAATGCAGTCCCAAAGTTTTAATAAAGCGTTATAACGAACGTTATTACGCTTCGTTATTATAACGATAGCTGTGAAACGTTTCATATTATATTACTTTATTTTATATTTTTTTAATACCATGAAGCTAAGAGACTAAGGGCTGAGGGACGTTCACCTGATGGTAAGCCATACGCATATCCATAACAACGTCGCGCTAGGTAAGATGATGCCAGGTGCTCACCGGACACTGGTGTTTCAGTGAGTATCTAAGAAGGATCGGCCGCGAACCGACGACGCAATGCCACCACTGTGGCTGAGACCAGGATACCGCGCAGCATACACTCGCTGAATGCCCTGCGTGGGAGTCCGAACGATAAAGCCTGGTCAACAGCACAGAAGACACGATCTTTCGCTGCCAGTAACAGTAGCCGCTTCGATGAAGAGCAAAAGTGCATGGGCAGCATTGGTCTCCTTCTGTGAAGCCGTAATGGTACAGAAGGAAGCCGCCGAACGGAATCGGGAGAGAATTGATTCCGCTCGGAGAAGAAGACGACGGGGCGGTGGTAATGGACGCAACAGCTCGTCAGCCCTGTAGTCTCCGGCTAGTGAGAATAAGACTAAGGAAAGCCGTGCCTGTCATAGAAGGCGACTAAAAGGGCCTAGGAGTTTCGCAAGCCTTGAGGGTGAGGGCCCTTATCGCTCAACATGCGAATCTGTGTGGGACAGTCTAGGAGGGTTAAGCCCCTCCTCAGAGATGTGTGTCCGAACACAAAGTGTAGAGGGGCACCGGTGCGTTCTATACGAGATCCCAGAACCTCGCCGAATGTACTGATGCAGAGCACCGAGAGGGTTTTAGTGAGTAAAAATCTCACATAAACGTTACTTCCCCCCCAGAAGCAGAGTATCTTTTGAAGGTTTCTCCACAAAATAAAAAAAAAAGATAGGATGATGTAAAAAACACCATATTATTTCACGCCCTGGGATCCGACATTCCCAATACAGTGGTGAAAAGTTCCCGCCCCCGATCATCAGCATGTTAGTGGCCATCTTTACGCCGTCAACCCCTTGCTAGCCGACCGTTCCTTCCCAGACGCCTGGGAGGAAGCTGTAGTGATAGGTATTTCAAAGCCTGGAAAGCCTAGGAATCTACCCAACAGCTATCGCCCGATCAGTCCATTGAACACCTTGAGCAAAGTCTACCAGCGCTTCATCCTAGAGCGTCTGCGCTAATTCACCACAGAGAACAACCTCCTTCTCATAGAACAGTTCGAGTTCAGGAGTAGCCACCCTCGCGTTTACTCACCGCTGTTTGACGGCAGGAGTAGAAGCTGCGGTGGTACTACCTAGACTGTCGTGTCATGATACCACAAGTATGTGACATGCTTCACGGCGATGAGCACAATGTGGTGCTATATATCATGTGGTGGTATATATCATGCTCACTACCGCCATGTACCATCAAATGAACGTCTCACTTATCTCGTCACTTCGTCGTGTATATACATAATGATCAATCATTACCCAGAGACCACCGATCGTGAAGTTCCACGCGAGAGCTGATTCAAGTTTAAAAGAGCTTTCTTATACTTAAAAAGTTCTCATAGTTTTTATTTTCCAGTTTCAATAAATTGCTTCAGCAAGAAGCTGCAAGTGACCGTAAATTCAAAGAAGCTTAAAGGGTACATCTGGCAGCCGCGAGCTTTTAAATTAATTTAATGGCCATTCAGGAGTACAGGAGCTTTAATAGTTCATTTACCGTTAACTGGGCGATCAAAGAAAAATGCATAGAGCTGCATAAATAGATTTTATACTCGAATAAAAACTCCTTAAATGAGATCTTCTTTTCTCATGTTTTCGAAATTCCAATATAAGTACTTTAATCACACAGACATCGGTGGAAGGACTGACGGCCGATCGGGTAGCGAGGTCTTCAAATGGCGACCGCGCACCGGAAGACGCAGTGTTGGCGGGCTTCCTACACGGTGGTCCGACGATCTGGTGAAGATTGAGGGAAGCAGCTCGTTGCGGGCAGCCCAGGACCGATCGATGTGGAAATCTTTAGGCGAGACCTATGTCCGCAGTGGATGTCTGTCGTCGGATAATGATGATGAATCGTACCACCGTGTAGCCTTATAACAATGTGGCGCTGGTCAGGATGATATACACTGCACCTAATTGTGCTCGTTTTGTGACAAATATCAACACTAATTACAGCGGTAATTTTACTATCGATCTTTTGCGGCGATGTGATTTAGATTTGATGAAACGAAAAAGTGTAACGACAAAGAGATTCAAATGTTACATTAGTCTTTAACTTTATCTCCTCTCTCTCTTTAGTTACTTATATTTCTCTCTCTGTTTATCACCATCGTAATATATTCATCTCATTCGATTTAAAATTAACTAGAACACTAAATTTCACGTGTACCGCGTGTTAACTAACACTACTTTTTATATAAACTTGGTTATCTTTAAAAAAAAAAGGATTCGATAGAGTTTTAATATATATAAAACACTTCTTGGCCGTAATATAAAATTAGACTTGAAATTGGTCTAAAATATACCTTGAGGGCAACGGCAACCGTACATGACTTTCCATAGCAACCGTTACTATAGCAACCGTATATGTAATACCAAATGAAAATCTTTATATAAGTAAATTAGAAATAAAATGATGAAAGACGTATGAAATTGAAAAAAATTAATAGCCTGTAACCATTTACAATTTATCCCACATCAAATGCTCATATTCACGTATTGATACGGTCACTAGTTTTCAAGTGATTGGCGAACAAACTAACCCCATTTTCATTATGTATATATATATATATATATATATATATATATATTGTAATGATAAGACGTACAACCTGTACAAATGCTAATACATTAACAACTAACCTGATCATAGTATTGCGGCCGCGTTTTCAACGAGACCACCTACCAACGGCGGAAGTTGAACGCCGGAACTATTAACTAGATTTAGGTAAGTTTATATAGTATCAGCCAAAAGGTATCAGGTTGACATTCGTGTGGTACAAGAGACAAGAGCTTAGCGAACTTATAGTTAATTTTATATGTATCTTAGTCCTCTGGCGACAACGACTCGAAGTAAATCTTGGCCTCCTACACAAGAGAACACCAGCGTTGTGTCTCGCATTGCCTCCTGCCAGTCCACTGCTTGGAACTCTCGTAGGTCGTGCAGCATCCTTCCAGCAATACCTGGACCGGCTGACAGGTCCATACAAAAACTCATCACTTAAAGTTTAACATTGGAATAGCTTCCAAATTTCCTGAATCATCCTACTCAAGTTTAATTTATACCAAAGACAGTCTAGAGAGTCATACTTCAACTTGAACTTCAGCAAGAAAAGTTTTTTTTTTATTATTCAACAAAGCGACGAGATGAGCAGGATGCTTACCTGATGGTAAATGATACGTCTATCTATAACAAGATAGCGTTAGTCAGAATGGTATATACTGCATTATATTGCGCCATTAAGAAATATGTTGCGTCGCGATACCCTAGTAATTACGTTAGCTACAGCGCCCTTTAAACCTGAGCACAGTAATGTTTGGACACTGTTTATCGGCTGCTATAGGCGCTGCGGTGGTAACTAGACAGTCTCCAGCAATAGAGACTAACCATCAGTGTGTGATAATAACCGAGTTTCCATAATGAAGGGCGCTGTAGCTAGTGAAATTACTACGGTAACGAGACAACGTCTTATGTCTCAAATCGACAAGCGCAATGCATTGCTCTGTAGGCCATCTTAAGTTACGTTGTTGTTGGCAGGCATATCACTTACCACCTCTTCCTTCCTTCCTGATCTTCCTGCTGGTCTCATCGCTTAGTAGTTTAAAAAAAATTAAAAGTTACCTATTTTTTTATTACTGAACAATAATAAACAAAAAAGTTTATATGGTCACAATTGCGCGCAATGGTAGAATATTTGAATTTAACGTTTTTTCGATCTGGCAACATTGTTACCATATAAACTAGCGTTTGATTTAAAATTCCAAATTCAAATGTATTTCAAATTTTAGGCTTGTCTATTTGTTTAAAATTTAGCCGTTGATTTTTTTCGCGCCATTTCCTTTTTTTATTTTGACATACTTTCCTTCATAGTTCTAAATAGTTAAATTTTTTTTGAACTGTTCTCTAAACGGCAGAAGCAATGTCTTTACCAAATTTTGAGTGTTAACGTGAAATTTGGATATTGTGTGATGAATCAATCTCACATATATTTATTAGAGTCCTATACACACGTAAATATATATATATATATATATATGTTAACTTAATGCCAAGATCTAATATAAACAGTGTAATCTTTTTTTCTCTATAAAATTTATTATAAAGAGATCAAAACCTTATTTCAAGTTTAGCATACTTTGTGAAAAAATTGCTTAAAAGATATTTTCCTTTCAAAGTTATAAAACTCTTTGAAAAGTTATTTAGTTACCGGTTTATTACGGAAAGGCTTGAAGGGGACATGTGTTTTTTTTTTTACATTTTCGTGTCACCCTATATCAAGGGATACATTATTTCCGAATTGAATTCTAAGGGATTTGCTTTGTATGGAAAATAGCTACGGAAATTGTACACTTAAAGACATTTTTTTTATATTAAAGTTGAAAATAATTCGGTTGCAGTTAGATATTTACTAGAACTAGTACAAGTTTCTAAATTAACTTCTTTGTATTAGTAATGTGGTGTAGTGTAGACATCCTGGTTAGCTTCGCAGGGTAATAAGTCGAGGGCATTATTTACCGTGGAAACCAGATGGTGGTAAGTCTTACTTATCGGAGACGATCTGGATACATCTGGAACTTCTGCAGCCTCACTGAACAGTAGTATTTGAAGGTCGTTGTAGCTAATGAAATTACTGGAGTTAGAGCCTTGCCGTCCATCTCAGATCGATGAGGACTGTTGTATTGTACAACATCGAAGTTAGTATCTCAATATCATAGAGGACGTTACCACCAGATGAACCGGTTTTCCATTAATTACAACTGGATTTCTAGGACTTTCGTCCTCGCTTCATATTTATGTTATGAATAATATAATAATAACAATAGTACAATATTCCTTGCACCAAACGCCACTATTCCGTACACGGGGAAGCAACTTTCTAATCCAGTCGACTTAATTGGATTTCTTTGTTTTGTATACACTAATTAAACTAGTACCGAGACCCGTACGAATATGACGTCTCCATTTGCATTGCTGCTCCCTTGTGAAATTGACAATGGAACTGAGTATTTGTGTATTCATCATCAGCCGGTGGACATGCACTGCTGGATATAAGCCCTCCCCAAAGATCTCCATATCCATCCAACCCGCGCTGCCCGCGTCGCTGGACACCAGGGGCCGTCGTTTGTAGATGTTCATATAGGAGGATTCGGGCCATTTCTCACCACGAGGCTCTGGATCTCGTCAACCCGCACTAGGTCAGTGTGGTGAGAAATTACTCAAATCCTATCATATGAATTCGTACCCGATTGATGTGGGAGTCTTTGGGATAGGGCTATGTCCAGGTGTGGACGTCTATCGGCAGGTGATGATGATGAGGACGAGACCTCAAGGAACACCCAAGGTACGGTGAAGAACTTTAGCGTCAAGAGATTTGCGTAAATATGTGACCTATGACGAAGTCGAGGACAGAGCGATGTTGGAGAGAAAGACAAAGAAATCTGACCCTACCATCACATGGGATAATACCTGAGAAGGGAGAGAGAAAGATGAATAACAAATATATTTACGTGTATTATATACATATATTATATACATATATTATTATATGATAAAAACAATAAATCATACGAGGATGTTTTCCAATGCCCCTCTCCGTGTTTTGGGTCAGAACCATTTCTCTTCTTTCTTTTTCATTTCCGTTTTTATTCAGAACGTTTTTACATTTCCCTATCTTTTTTCTTTCATACATCGTATTATCTTTCACTCCTCTAACTTTATTCTTTTATACAACCCCCCGCCCCCAGATCAAATTTGCCAAATACTTTACCACATTTCTACAATTTTTCTTACTTTACAAACTTACTTTTGTCTTGCATTGTTTAAAACATAGTTCTTAAATTCATCCATAACTTTAACTTTATCGTTCCTACGTTAATTTCCTGACGTTTATTTTAACTAATTGATATCTCTTCTTATCTTCTTTTTTACGTTGTATTTAGTTTTCCATTATATCTTTAAGGATTTTTACATTTTCGGCGACCTTCCATCTTCACTCTCCAAAGAGACAATGATACGAATATGTATATATAAGATCAATAGAGGTATAAAGACCTCCCAGAGTCAAGGAGAAAAGCTTCCTGTTTATGATCTCGAAGAATTTTTATAGAGACCGAAACCGGAGTGACTGTTTAGTATGAACCGAATAGTAGACATAATTTTTAGGATCATGTCTTCTGAATAATCATCATCTTTAAAGGTCGACAATGCAGCGGCGACCGCACTAGTGTTGCGACTGTCCATGGGCGTCAGTGATCAGTTCCCACTAGGTGAACTACCCGCTCGTTTGCCTACCCTTTCCATAAAAAAAATCTGACATTTTGCATTGCTGCCATTGTTGTTATAAATGCAAGCAGCGCCAGTAGACGAACCTACAAAAACCAATGTCGCGTTGTTAGTCAGTTCGACTTGGCAGATGTACAAATGATGAGTTACGTACTAACAATGGAGTGGGCTAATTTGTTAGACGCTGCTCGCGACAGTATCCGGCGTGATTAACTACTCAGCCTCAGGCAGCGAGCACCAGCTATAGTTTATAAGGTTAATTAGTTAAAGTACTGAAGCGGTGCTGCTGTTTATCCAGAGGATAGATTTTAAAACTATTTAATGTAATTAGTTTCTCTTAAGAGAAAAGGATGATCAATGTATATAGAAGAAAAAGTGGGTATGGATGTAGTCACCAAAACGACTGGACTGGTCTCAATGAAATTTTCAGATAATCATAAGATTGACCTAGCTGTTGATCCTATAGATTCTGGAGGAGAACGGCATAATAGACTGTCATCGCCAACATTCAGACCAGTCCTACTTATTTCTGTATCAATTACAAAGATGTCATGCCAAACTTGTTGATGGGCGTGGGCGACAATTTTCACCTCCTAGAGGGAAGTGTAGAGGGAAATGAAATTAATAATGAATAATATTTTAAATTGCAATGGTTCATCCATATATATATATATATTCTTAATTTAATATATAAGATTAAGCCTAAGTTAGTTAGAGAAAAGTATATTCAAAGCGAAACTCCTTATGAAACGAAAAAGTGTAACGATAACTTTAAATCTATTTATAGAGATTAGGCAGTGAGAGAATGAGTTGAAAAGACTAGGTAGTTTCCCTGTCCTTCATCTCCTCTTTGTGCTTCAGTCCGCAGCGCATCCACTACTCACTGCATTTACCTAGATCCGGAATCCGCCACACGGTCAGATGAACCCGGATGTTGGAAAAATATACAATAAATAATTTTTAAAAATCAAATAATTTATATCTTTATAAAAATTTTTTTGTTATTCCTTTCTCCTCTTCTGTTTTATACAAAAAAAATGTTTATCAACCCCTCCGTATACCATCAAAGTATATTCATCCCCTTCTACAAATTAAAGAGAATACAAAGTAACATTTATACCGCATCTAAACTCACACTTACTGCTTACTGCTTACCGTGTTCTTCCCTGGAAGAATCTACTTTATCGAATAGGTAGTTTTTACTGCCTTGTACACTTCAAGTTTCCATTATTTCAGTTTTTTTTTCATGAACCTTTTTAACCTTCGACCGTATAATGAAACAGTGTGAACTATTTAAAGCGAAACTATAAGCGCGAAGTAGACAAAGGAAGCTGGATTTTATTTGAACTATGGCGTTTACTTTTATTTTACAACATCATATACGTTACTTAACTTTAAAAGTTATTCAACTCCTCAAACATTTAACTTGAAGCAAGTTTACTCCCCGTCTCCGGAGTGCCGACAAACGATCCTCACAAACTGTACACAGTAAATAACCAGGGAGGAGTCTCTAAAATCCGAGACGACTTGTCGTTTTAAGTATTGCCCTTACTGCTAACGCTGAAGTTAAAGTTAAGAGCTTCGATACTTAGTCTTGATATTAAACGCATGATACCTGTCGGCTTTAGTCTTTTTTAAAAGAAAGTCTTTTTAACCTTTTGATGCCCACTGCTGAACATATCTTCCCAACCAAAATTGTGTCTTATATAAAAATTTCCTATCTACTTAGTATTTGGTGGATATCTGCTGCCGGAGACCATCTGGGTAGGTACCATCGCAGCTCCTATTTCTGCCGCCAAATAGTAACGTGCTAACATTACTGTGTTCCAGTTTGAAGGGTGCTATAGCTAGTGTATTTACTGGAGTAACGGAACTCACAACTGTTAACATTTTACGTCTCAAGGCGATGAGCGCAATGTGGTGCATTGTTTAAATTCCTTACCAGCGCCACATCATAGGCAGCTGTATCACTTACCATCAGGTTATACAACCTGCTCCGGCGGTTGAATAAAAAAAACTAGTGCCTCATTATGTTCAGGTGTTAAATATGACGAATACAAATATATCAGTGTTAATATCTACTGAAACACTTGCTAGGAAATGTTACCTATGTAAAATGTGAAGATCATCATCTCGAGTGATGTCCACTGCTGGAGTAATATTGCATGTCGGCCTAATGAAAAAATAGAGTTTTTTTTTATGCGAGCTTTTTTATTTTTTTTTTCGACAAAACGAGACGAGTTAATATGATGGTAATACGCCCGTCAAGATGATATCCACACCACCGTATTGTTCTCATAGCCCTTGATACATAACACGTTAAGTCTCGTTACCCCAGTAATTTCACTAGCTACAGCGCCTTCGTAACCGGAACATAGTAACGTTGGCATTGTTATTTGGCGACAGAAATAATTTCGGCTGTACCTACCGAGACGGTCTCCACTACCACCACAAAGTAGTGGTGTAAATACGTATCCGTGGTCTGCTTTCCAAGGTTGTGAAGCTAGAGAACTGTTCGGTGGCAATTATCAACACATCTCAACCTTGAGCTCATCGTCTGGAGATCTTATTTAATGCTTCATTGTTATACCTGTCATTGAGTAAAGGACGCACTCGACCCCCATACACGTTGCGTTCGTTATATAAAAAAATTACTTACTGCATATTAAAAAAAAGGAGGAAACTACTGCATACAAGTGCAACGCGCGGTTCTGTTTGCATTTCATTACACTTCTCTTAATTTACAATTAAAATACGACTGTGCGAGGGTTGTTTAAACAGAGAACTGGTGAAATATCCATTTGGATACGTTTCCACATGCTTCAATGTTGTTTTGCCTCGATTCGGTTCAACTTCACGATCTCCGTTTTTAACATTTTGTTTATTTTTCAATAGTAAACAGGGGAGTAATAATTATTATTACCCCCTTAAAGTATCTAAATTTATTGTTAAATAAATTCATCGCGTAATAGGTACAGGTGGACCGACGATCTGGTGAGAATCGCGGGAATCCACTGGATGCGAGCAACGCGAGACCGTTCGACGTGGCGATCTTTGAGGGAGGCCTATGTCCAGCAGTGGACGTCTAACGGTTGATGTTTTATATATATAATATATATATCATCATCAGCCGATAGACGTCTGTATCTGGACATAGGGCTCTCCTAAAGATCTTTATATTTGTAGGGGGTTCATATAAGGAATTTAGTAGAATGCGGGTTGGTGGGAGTCAGAGTCTCGTTTGTTAATTAGCAGGGTGCACCACGAGCAGGGAAGGATGGCTGGCATCTCGTGAGTTATGTAGAACTTTACACCCCTATATATATATAGGGGTGTATTATAAATATATATATATCATGCAATGAGATTCGTTGACTCATCACAAGATCTACCATCAGATGTAAAGTCCCGAAATTTTCCAAAATACCTTCCCCAAAGTGAATAGCGGGGGTGTGTTATAGCCCGCTATCCGGACGGGGAACAACTACTTATTAATATTTGGTCTCCGATAGAAAAAAGTCTGATTTTTTTATTTATATGGAGCACTGCTTAACTAAGTTTCCACCTGGTGGTAAGTCGCAATTTAGTTTTTGCGTTATTGTTACCTGTACCATCAGTTCTCAATTCATAATTTATGTCAGTATCTTCTTTCTTATTATCTTGTTTTTCATGTCCTGTTCTCTTGCACACTACTTTTCTACTTTCATTCTACATTCCATTTCCTTCTTCCACACCTCTCGCAGGTGAAGACAGTCGATTTCCGTCATATTATCTGAAAAAGACTTTAAATACCTTAAAATCATTCTCTCTTCTATTTTTTCCCGTTTTCGCATCGTTAAGTTTGATTGTTTATGTTATTCTACTTTACCGATTTGATATATTAGTTTTTTTCTTTTTAACTATTTCTACTGTAGTCACTCATCAAAGAGGAATTAGCTTCCATATTTATCTTCTTTTCCAACTCCACTTCAAAGTCTGCTAGTTCTCTCCCGTATAAGCGGCAGGTGATTATATGCACGACCGTCTGGTCCACCGCGAGCTTATAAAGGCACGAGGGACGCTGCTTGAGATTGAACTCTGTGAACATTTGGATCAAGACTGATTTTTCCAATTATTCTAACCTTGTCTACCTCTTTCGTTAATCTTCTTTCATCCATTCTTTCTGCATGGCCGAACCATCTAAGCATCCGTTTCTCTATCTTTGTCATTACATCTTCAACCACGCTGCACCATTCCCTTATCACACTGTTCGTCACTTTTGATCCAACGTTTGCATTAGATAGCCAACACGAATATTTCAATTTGATAATATAATAATAGACTAATCTTTATAAAGAACCTTTTTGATAGTGACCCACTAATTACTCTACCACCCCCTCTTTGGTGGTATGAACCACTAATTAATTATATTCAGGTTCTGTACTACATTCACTGTATCTAACATTAAACCCGAATGCGGACTTACAAAATATATTCAATATAAATCATATGAAATATATTCAACGATACCTCGAAAATTATGAAAGGGGTGAAAAAGGATACGAAACAGAATGGGGTGCTTTTGTTAGTAGTAAACATAACATGACGCCGTTGGAGGCTTTGGAGGAAGGGGAAAGGATTGATACCTAGCACTCAATCAATCTTTTGCTTTGGTAATATATATATATACATAAACGCAGAGAGGGTGGTAGTATACGGGCGTTCTTCATCCCTTCGATTTTCATTCATTGTGCATTAATAAATAATACTAGATAGTTTTTTAATACAACAAACTGATTACTAAGTGACAAAGTCGGACGGAGGTCGGCTATACTGGTGTTGACCGTCATCTGACCTTCGACAAAGTGGGCTCCCGCTTCGCGCTCCTCTTTTTATCCTTTGCTCGAAATGACATTGACATTTAACAAATCAACCTCAGTGTTACCCACTACGATATCCGAATACTGCCAAATCGATTAATATTCAACCTCAGTGTTACCCACTACGATATCCGAATACTGCCAAATCGATTAATATTCAACTTCAGTGTTACCGACTACCATATCCGAATACTCATAAATCGATTACTATTCAACCTCAATGATACCCACTACTATATCCGAATACTCCCAAATCGATTAATTTTCCACCTGTGTTACCCACTACTATATCGGAATACTGCCAAATCGATTAGGATTCAACCTCAGTGTTACCCACTACTATATCGGAATACTGCCAAATCGATTAAGATTCAACCTCAGTGTTACCCACTACTATATCCGAATACTGCCAAATCGATTAAGATTCAACCTCAGTGTTACCCACTACTATATCCGAATACTGCCAAATCGATTAAGATTCAACCTCAGTGTTACCCACTACTATATCCGAATACTGCCAAATCGATTAAGATTCAACCTCAGTGTTACCCACTACTATATCCGAATACTGCCAAATCGATTAAGATTCAACCTCAGTGTTACCCACTACTATATCCGAATACTGCCAAATCGATTAAGATTCAACCTCAGTGTTACCCACTACTATATCCGAATACTGCCAAATCGATTAAGATTCAACCTCAGTGTTACCCACTACTATATCGGAATACTGCCAAATCGATTAAGATTCAACCTCAGTGTTACCCACTACTATATCCGAATACTGCCAAATCGATTAAGATTCAACCTCAACGTTACCCACTACTATATCCGAATACTGCCAAATCGATTAAGATTCAACTTCAACGTTACCCACTACTATATCCGAATACTGCCAAATCGATTAAGATTCAACCTCAACGTTACCCAATACTATATCCGAATACTGCCAAATCGATTAAGATTCAACTTCAACGTTACCCACTAATATATTCGAATACTTTAAAAAAAATCGATTAAAATATGCCGTTGCGTCCTCCAATCTCCGACATATATATATATATGTGTGTGTGTATATATATAAAGCAATATTGTTTTCTTTCAATTAAGCGACGAGACGAGCTGGCCGTTCACCTGATGGTAAGTGATACGCCTACCCGTTTGGTAGAAATAGCTCCAGCTATAGATATCAACCACCATACCTTTAAAGATATTATCATTTATGTATGTTCATGAGAAGATTTGATACGTTAGTTATTTAGAATACCTAGACTTGTTTGTTAAGTACTATAAAAACAAATGTGAGAGTACCGAAAAGCAGCGGACGGAGCTCGTTCATCTAAATGCTGCACTAATGGATTGCACTCCGCTGCCAAAACTGCATTACGGATATATAAATATATAGTGTGAACATATATTCATAATATGTCTGCCACACCTATTCTCATCATCATCATCAGCCGATAGACTTCTACATACGCCATCGCCAAAGATCTCCACTTACAGTCACCATGGTCTACTGTACCGCAGGACAATAGGGGCCGTCGTTTGTAGGGGTTCATGTGGGAGGGTTTGGGCATTTCCCACCACGCTGGCTCAATGTGGGTTGGTGGGAGCCGGAGCCTCGTTTCCTTGATAGATTTTAGATTTTTACTAGTAGTGTCTGTTGATACCGGAGCTTACGACCAGTAGTGTGCAAATAGTACCGTGTTCCGGATTGAAGGGCGTTGTAGCTAATGTAATCACTGGGGTAACGAGATTGCAAATTTTGTCTCAAGCGACAAGCGTAATGTGATGGAGTGTATATCATCCTATCTTCATGTTGTTATAGGTGGGCGTGTCACTTAATATCAGGTGAACGTTCCGCTTGTTACTAGCTTGCTAGCGAGAATATATTCATTGAAATCCTTGGATCTGTTTCCTGAATGGCGGAAGTAGTCCAAGGGAATTTTATAACAATATTCCCGGAAGTAAGTAGCAAGGAGTTCCGTCCGTGACGCTTAAAAATAAACAGGCGCACCGGAAATCCATTAGCTTTAATAACCGGTTAAGATTTTAGATTAAAGCTGTCAGTTAAATAACCGGTTAATTTTAACTTGCAGCCGGATTAGTTCCGATAACAAATAACTTTGTTATATTTAAACGCGGTGTATGGGGGTTGCGCACAACAACTCACGGGACCCAAGCCAACCTCACCTGCTCGTGGTGCACCCTGTTAATCAGTAAACGAGGCCCTGGCTCCCACCAACCCGCATTGGGCCAGCGTGGTGGGTAATGGCCGAAATCCCCTCATATGGACCCTTACATTCGACAGCCTTAGTATCCAGCTGTACCGAAGGCCATGCTGACTGTATGTGGCGATCTTCGAGGGAGGCTTATGTCCAGCAGTGGACGTCTATCGGCTGATGATGGTGCTATTTAAACCAGCATTTTGAATTCGGAATTTTGTCTTTGTATCCGTCTGTTTCATGCTTTATCATAAGCCTATGGACGTCCACTGCTGGACATAGGCCTTCCCCATAGATTCCCACACGATCGGATAGAGATTCACGTGAGAGGGTTTCAGCCATTTCCCATTACGCTGGCCCAATGCAAGCTAATGGGGGATTCCATGGTTTAATGGCTGAGTATGCTTTCGCAACTACAGTCCCAACTGTGGGAACAAAGAGTGGGAATGTTTATACGTATATTATAGAACAAATTATATTATTACGTTTGATTTCCGCAAATGATACCCGTCAAAGAGTGCACAAATATTGCTGTTCCGGTTTGAAAGACGCTGTAGGTAGTTACCTTGTAACAGTGAAGAGTACAATGTGGTATCGTTATGAGCACTGCGTGTCACTTATAATTAGGTGAATGTCCCTCTCGTCTTAACGGTTATAAGAATAAAATAAAATAATATAAAAAAATATTCTACACTGCAACATATTGCGCTTATCGCCTTGAGACATAAGATATTCAATCACCTTACCTCAGTTACAATAGCTACAGCGCCCTCCAAACCGGAACATAGTAATGCTCGAACAATAGATTGGCGGCAGAAGAAGGCGCTGCGGTCGAAAACTATTAGACGGTCTCCGGCAGAGACCTATCCATCTGTAAACGTATCACTTATAATCAGGTGTAGGTCTTCCCCGCGTCGTCGGTTCGTCGTATAGAAAAGTCGTTACAATAATTTAATTTGTGCGCTGGACAAACTCACCCCCCGAGGGTAATGGGGAGGAGCGGAATTGAACGCGGGAGCGGTCGGTTCGCGCCATTGTTGTGACGCACGTTCAATCGGACACGCGGACGGGATTACTTTTCCACGTGGAGCATGTTTCAAATCAGAGGTGCTCAACCTTTGCCGTCGCAATAAAACTACGTTAATTTGCCAGATTTCCTTTAATCATCATCATCAGCTGACAGGCGTTTACCGATATAGCCTCTCCTTAAATATCTCCACATAGATTCACTGTCAACACGGTTTCCGGTACTGCCGAAAGCTGTCGTTTGTAGGGGTTCATATGGGGGGATTTGGGTCATTTCTCAGCACGCTTGTCCAATGTGGATTAATGGGAGCCAGATCCTCGTTTGTTGATTAGCAAATTCCAAATGATCAGGTGAGGTTCATTTTTCCCCTACTTTGTGGTTGTTGGTGGTTAGGATAGGGGTTCGCATCGCCTTCTAAACGACCCTGAGGAGGTTGATAGCTGGACGTGGTCTCCAGTCCTTGAAGTACTCACGAGACTGTTAGGGTCTGCATGAAGCAGACCTCAGGACGGGCTACCACAGCATAGCGTTAGCGAGGCCGCGGTTATCTGGATGTCGTAAACTCTCCAAACGCCGAAGTTAATCACCGAGGGGGTTTTAGTGGGTAAAATTATCCACATAACTGACACCCCCTGAGTAGACTTTTCGAAGATTAGACCCCTTACACCCCATTGTTTACAGTGTTTATATTTACATATGAATATAAGGTTATTTATTAAGACCCCTATACACATAAATGTGATTGAAGATTGTTATTGAAAACTTTTTAATCTTGCGCAAACATTGCCTTTTTAGTCTCGGTGTATTTTAATTTTATAACTGTGTCCTTCTACTCTCTTCCATCCTTCTCTCTCAATAGGGTCCTCTCTCTCTCTCTCTCTCGTTCTAACATCGATTTCGTACAGAAACACTAATTTGCCTTATTATTTCGCTTTAACTAATCCTACATACTCAGGAAGCGAATGTTCAGCGGGAATCGTGCTCAGAATTGATGAAGGGTCCACTTGTGGGCAAAGATCTCATGTAATATAATGTAGTAAACCACGGCCTTTGTTTATGTCTTCAGTTGGAATAAGTGTCTTCATAAATCTTCAAGAAATCTCTTAATAAACAACTTTCTAAGTTGGATACTTAAGGGTGAATTTATTCCTTCCGTTAAATTTAAAAGAAAAGCTTTTAAACTTCCTCAGCACTAATCTATTTAAGTATCAAAAAGGTTATTTGTCAATAGTGCCGTAAAACAGTACTGTGGAAAATGTGTTCCGGTTTGAAGGGTGCTGTAGCTAGTGGAATTACAGGGGTAACGAGATAAGATGTTATCTTATGCCTCAAGGCGACGAGCACAATTTAGTGCTGTATATATCATCCTAACTAGCGCTCAGGTTGTTATGATTGAGACGTATCACTTACCATCAGGTGATCGTCCTACACATCTCGTTGTCCCGTAAAATAAAAAAATAATAATTGTGTGCTCTAATGAACTTGTGAAGTTTTTTAGATTCTTTATATTCAATGTTCATGAGGGAGACGTTCGCTTGATGGTAAGTAATACGCTTGCTTATAACAATGTAACGCTAATTAGGATGATATCATGATCATCAGCCGATAGATGGCCACAACTGGACGTAGGCCTTCCCCAAAGATCTCCACATCAATCGGTCCAGCGTTGATCGCATCCAGAGGGATCCAGCGATTCTCATCACTTCATCGATCCACCTTATGGGAGACCTCCCAACACTACGTCTACTACGGGCGCCACATGAAGACCTTACTGCCCCATCAACCAGTAAGGTTTAAGTGATATACACTACACCAAATTGAGCTCATACCCTTGAGACCATGCTGTATTGTTACTCCAGTAATTTCACTACCTACAGCACTCTTCAAACCAGAACACAGTGCCGTTTGTCGGATGCAATAGGCGCTGCGGTGGGTGGTAACTACTTAGACGTAACTTTACCAACTTTGTTGTACTTTCTCTTACAACTTAATTTCCAGTGTTGTAGTGGGGAAGTCGGACGGGGGCAGGACGGGCCTCCGTTGGTATTTCGTACACGTACGTCCACGTCCACCGAAGAGGGTTAATCCAATCGACTGGTAATTTAATTTTCTATTACCATATAGTGATCGTGGTGAATTAAACTATCTTAATTATTGATGAACAACGAGGTGATGATGAAATCTTTAATTAATTGGCGTGAGGTTTATCTCCACTCCACAGATAATGGTGGAGTGGTTTACAGTTGTGATAGATTATAACTCTAAACCCATTAACTGATGATCTTGTCTCCATCAAAGGTTACAAACAGTTTCTTCGATTGATTATAAATTGTTCTTATTTATATTATCTATGGCATTTATTTGATTTTTTTTTTTAATTTTTATGTGCAAGGGACTAGTCGTAATGTGACCTTTAATCACTTTAAGGTGGACTCGTAAAAGGAGTATAAAAAGGGGAATAACTCAGGAAGAAAGCAAAAGCTTTTGGTATAATTCTCACCCTAGTCAAACTATACACTTCGGGAATAAGGGTGACTTCGGGATAGATCAGTGCAGTGATCTTTAAATGTATATAATGCCCTTATGTCCAGCAGTGGACGTTTATCACTCGGTGATGTGGTGCTTCCTTCATGTCGAAATAAGCCTCTCTTCATTATCATCCATTATTCAATGTTTAAATTAAACATGGTCGACGATTGTTCCTTTTCCAAAATATTTACGAAACTTTATTTTTGTACGTTATATTGTTAAGGGTAATTAAGAATTCTAAAGGGTATATGGGGTTCCGCACAATAACTCACGGGATCCAAGCCAAACTCACGTGCTTGTGGAGCACCCTGCTAATCAACAAACGAGGTTCTGGCTCCTACCATCCTGCATTAGCCCAGCGTGGTGGGAAATATCCGATGGCCCCTGGTGCGGGCAACGCTGGACCTATCGATGTGGAGATCTTTGAGAGAGGCCTGTGTCCAGCAGTGGACGTCTGTCGGCTGATGACGATGAAGAATTCTAACCTCAAAATGGTCACTTATATAATTTAAAGCGACTTACGCGTGTGGTCAAGACAGTGTCGACGTCGACAGCTAAGCGAAGGCGAAGACAACTCGCTGCGGAGTACGACCTGATATAATGGAAAAACTTTTCCAGTTATCCGCTCTCCGAACGGAAACTGTCATATTGTTTAGAAAATAATGAAACCCAGCTAAGCAGGAATTGAATTAACTTTCAATGAAATTTCGCAACTTTAAAGATTTTCTATATTCTAATGGGAAAAAGCATTTACTCTGAGTTATCATAAATTTTAGAATTTTATTTATTTAAGGAATATAAAAGTTTGTAAAATAAGTCACTTGCTTGTTACTGTCAGTATCGGCGCGATCAATCGACCAATCAAAATACGAGCTTGGTTTTAGGAGGGGGAAATAAAATGGTGGGGGCAAGTACTGACTGGTACGACGATCGACCCGTTCCCGACAGTCTAGTCGCAGCGATGGACCTGAAAGGTTATCCTAAAAAAGTTTTTTTTTTGTGAAACAAACACGCACAGGTGTAATCCAGAGGCCCAATAAATATTAAAGTTTGTTCCACTCGATTGAAGGTATTTAAAGATGCATTTATTGATAACTGTTATATTTAAGATTAAAATATAAAAATTATTATCATCACTGATCACGTTTGAATGATATAAAGAAGATACACTGCAACGTTATCTTATATCACAGACATTAATAAAAACTTTCCTCTTCAAATATTTACGCGATTATATTTATCTAGTCTTTTATGTAATGGTTTTGGACATAAACTAAAATAAACGGCCATTGCACTAATAAACGAATAGATTTCATCCATATGAAAGTAACTTAAGTTACTCTTTATAACATAAACTGTATTTTAGTTTAACACACATCGAAATCGGTTGAATCATTTTAGAGATTATCGAGAGTAAACATAGAGAGGTAGTGTTATAAAAAATTCATACGGAGCTATTACAAACAGTCGCTTCAATTTTCTTTGTTAGAAAAGGATTTTTGCTATTGTTTATTTATACATAA
The DNA here is from genome assembly GCA_029034505.1 of Ornithoptera priamus. Lineage (NCBI taxonomy): Eukaryota > Metazoa > Arthropoda > Insecta > Lepidoptera > Papilionidae > Ornithoptera > Ornithoptera priamus. Next base: position 1,497,883 of record JARDWD010000527.1, on the reverse strand, counting down.
TATCAACACATCGAACTATTCTCTATTATGAAGTTGAAGGGTACTTACATATTTTTCCACACCCTCAGTTCAAACTGGGCGCATACATGTTTGCTCTCCTGTCGCCGGCCCGCCCGTATCGTGTCCGCGCTCGAACGTTACCTCTTTACGCCTCAACCTGAATAATGTTACAAGCGAATTTAAATTACATACAAGTAATATTCTAAAATTAAACAGTAAATAGTTTTTTATGCACAAATATTCCTTAAATTCCCATAAAATATACTAACAAAACCACTTAACTAATCATAATATAAAAACTCTTGTTAACTATTCCGTAGTTCTATTGATTGTCTTTTACATATAAAACTTCTTATAATCGATTCAGAACTTTAAGAAAAATAAAAAAATCTTAAACCTTATAAATAATAGTTAACTTTCTTCAGTTACTTTCACGCCGTTAAGTTAGTTATGTATTCGAAAAATCAATTGATGCACTAACCTATTGTCCGCAACACAAGTCTTCGAATCTGTTGTGGTGAAATAACGCACGTTTGTTGGTAGACTTTTTACGAATACGCCTAGCTGCGCACCACCCCCATATTGTCACATTGTCATACGTAACATAAACGTATACAACACGTATATTTACGTAGACAGCGCGTAACCCCCGCCCCGCCCCGCTCCCACTGCGCCGCAACAAAGGGCTGCTGTAAATTAATTTCACTCTATTGAACTTAACGAGTTGCTTTTGTATGATTTGTGTGATCTTTGTTCGTGAATTTATTAATCATAAATAATCGATACGGACTTACATACATACACACATTATTTATATACTTATGATATACAAGTACAGTCTCCCCACAAACATGTTTCATTGACATATATTCACAACATTAATTTAATCGCCTCAATCATTTTGATAGCTTTGATGTACAACAATTGTTTTGAAACGTAGATTATTTTAATAGTAATTAATAAATAAAAATAAATAATTTATTATCTTTTCCCTTACTCATTGCTAATGTTAATTCTTTTGATAATAAATTAAATAATATTAAGCGCATAAGCTGAACAGACGTCCGCACGCTCGGAGCGACAGAGCACAACTAAGTCTATTGCGCTTATTAATATTGTACTACCTTCATTTAATTACAGTATATCATACTACCTACATATTTTTGGAATATATATCGCAAGAATGAATGATTTTTTTTATTAGTAATGTAGGGGTGGAAGTTGACTTTTATTAAAATAATATATATACATGTACATAAACTCTAGTAATTGTTTTTGGTTTTTTGCCGCTTACAGTGGGCCTTGTGAAAAGGTTTCAAGTCACGGAGAGCAATGGAAATGGTTATGCTCGGGGTTTCCCTGCGTAATCGAATCAAAAATAAAGAGATCCTCAGGAGTACTAAGGTCACCGACAGTCCAATAGATTGTTTGCCTCAAGTGGCATTGGGCAGGACACATCGCTCGGAGGAATGACAGCCGATAGATCACCACGGTCCTCTAATGGCGACCGCGTCCTGGAAGACAGTGTTAGCAAGCCCCCGACTAGGACGCAGGACCTATCGATGTGGAGATCTTTGGAAGAGGCCTATGTCCAGCTGGTGGACGTCTATCGGCTGACGATGATTATGGAAGTAGAATAAGTTGAACAGTGGTTGTATATATAAATATTTTTATAAAGTAAATTTTAACGTTTCTCTCATTGTACTTTAGTGTTGTACTATGCTAAGTTTTAGCACACTATGAGAGCAGTAATATACTCCACTTACTTTGCAGTGAACGTTGTTAAGGTTAAGTATACAGTGTTTTGCTTAACAAGTTATTTTCCATTCCACTCCGGAAATTACAGCGGCCGTGTAACGCACTCCAGCTTGCTTTACGTTTCACCACTACAAAGCGAATATAGTTTTTTTTTATTGTATGAAGCGACGAGATGAGTGAGACGTTCACCTGATGGTAAGTGATACGCACACCCATAACGACGTGGCGCTGTTTTGGATGTTGCACGCAGCACCACATTGCGCTCGTCGCTTTGGGACTTAGATGTCGAATCTCGTTACCCCAGTAATTTCCGGTAGCTACAGCACCTGAAGATAGCATTAGATAAGATATCACCAGCTGGTATGTGCAACGTCAAGCTATGTTCACAGCTCATCTGTAAAATATTTTTTTAGGTAATGCGGAAAGTTTTATTACTGGTGGTAGTCCTCTGTTGGCGGAGACTATCTGGGCAGATACCGCTGCAGCTCGTATTGCAGCCGACAAACCGTACTGTGTGAACATTACTGTGTTCCGGTTCGAAGAGTGTTGTAGCTAGTGAAATTACTAGGGTTGAGACTTAACATGTTATGCTTAAAAGCGACGAGGAAGACACGGTGCTGTGCATATCAGCCTTTCCAAAACAAAGTTGTTATAGATAATGCAATCACGTGATCGTCTTGCTCGTCTCATCGTTTTCTCCCCTGCTACAGTAAACACTGATGATGCTGTGAAGGAATATAATGGATGTTATAGTTGCTACTTAACCAGGCAGATATGAGAAGTAATTTAACCACGTGAATATGTCGGATACTTTTCGTCCATGTTATAACGAAGTTTAAGATTTCATTGTAAAGTATGTTTTTTTTTATTTTATGATGTAGTTTGCGCCGCTAGTTACTTCTACAACCATAGCAGCGTCATCGGGCTCAGGGTTCTCGGATCTGGTATCCACGAGCTAAATTTATTGTATGTAAAACGATACTTCGTTTATAGCTGTTCCACGTCCGCTTTACTGCCCATGACACCCCCGCAAACCGTTAAGGAAAGAATTTTTTTAAAATCCGATCTTAGCTGACCTATACTGGGCAGAAAGAATATCCCTACCAAATTTCATGTCTCCAGGCCTTATGGTTCCAGAGATACCCTGATGAGTGGACATAGGCAAAAATCTCTTGTATGTATGTATTATGTGTATAACAGAGAAGATATATGATTGTTTTGTTTTATAGAGTAATGTCAAAGTATTAAACATCCTACAGAGCAACCCTTGGGCGGAAAGCAATAAAGGGTGAAACAAGAAACTTTTATTGGCAATAAACAAGCTTCAGTCGCGAAGGCAGGACCCACACTACAACCGGTTTAGGGTCGGACGACAGTGGCCTGGTTAATAGCATCATGATAAAGTTATTTACTCACGAATCACGAATGAGGAGATCTGTAGAATAGTTCAGGTCTAGAAGCTGCAAAAAAATCTTGGGCTTATGGAGTAGTTAGTCCACAATGTGCGGCGATCTGGTGATGGTCGCGAGATACTCGTTATACATGAAAGTGGATGGTATGGAGGTGAATATTTTTGGGGATGGAACACCTCTGGAACACAGTAATGTTTGCACACTACTGTATGTCTTACCACTTACCTAGACAGGCTCCGGCAACGGAGATGTATGTGTGTGTGTGTATATATATATATATATATGTGTGTGTGTGTCTGTGTGAGTTGCGAACAAGTAGAGTGAATTATTTAACGCGTGAAACTATGATTTAACGAGTGCTGGCGCTGCTGTACGCGATGTTACTGAAATAAAAAAAAATTGTTATATATTTTCGCAACAACTACTCTATAAACTTCCGGAACTCGACAACTCTGGTATTTTGAAACCGGAAACGTTTCAAATTAACTTCAAACAGTTACCGTTCAGTTATTCCACAAGTGTTTTCGCAATTACATTAACAGGTTTTGTTAATCTAAAGACTTCATATGAGAAGTGATGAGACCTAAAACACAGCCTGTAGCTCGGTCTAGATAGGTACCGCCGCAGTACCTATTACTATAAATAAACAGTACTGTGCAAACATTACCATGTTCCGGTTTGAAGGGTATTGTAGCTAGTGTAATTATAAAGGTAACGAGATTTAACATATGTCTCAGGGCGACGAGCGCAATGTGATGCTGTGTATATCCTATCTATCGCCACGTTGTTATATGAGCAGGCGTATCACTCACCACAAGGTTAACGTACCCCTCGCCTCGTCATATCGTAAATTATTGTATACAAACTTTTTTTTCATTTCGCTTTGCCTTTACAGGTACAAAAATAGCTTAAAATTAAAATCTAGAAACTACCAATGAGAGTAATAAATGTTAACAGCCAATCAGAGCGCGGAAATTTTCAGCCAATCAAAAGCCGAGTTTAAAGATTAAGGCGGCGAGCGATCATGGGGCCAACATTTTCCATTACTATCACACTAAATGTTCCCCGTCCTCTTTGTTGCCCGTAACAACCCCGCAACTATTTTTGGGGAAGTAATTTTGTAAAATCCATTCTTAACTGACCTCTAAACGGCAGAAGCCCTGTCCCTTATTTGGAAGGGAAAGGAATGATTGCGAAGTGGAGATTGGCAAGAAGATAGAAGCTGGAGTCATCGCCTCTCTGATGAATGAAGACGGAAGTCGCGCCATATTTCTGGAGTACAGTAGGGGAGTAATTAGTAAAATAATAAAGAAAAATGTAAAATAGAGTATAAGAAAAAAAAAATAATTGTAATATAAATAAATAAATAAGAAATAGATAAATGTGTAAATAAATAGATATGTAATACGTAAGAAAAAGAAAGAGAGAAGATTAGCCTGGAAAAATAATGCTACAGGGAATGCTTGTTTCAGGCTCTCCCCTCTCCAGAAATACAAGGACGAGGCAGTCTCCACTTCGATCAGAGAGGATGCACGAAAGAAGGCATTGGGATGGAGTAAGAATGATAAGTATGGAAAGCAAGATAAGAGAGAATGAAAGATGAGTATGTAGGAAAAATAAAGTATAAATAAAAATAAGATGGTAAGTGATTGGTATAAATAGGCCCTGACCCACCATACGCAGGGGGAAAAAAAAATAACGCCTTCCTCCCCTCTTTCTGAAGATAGTTATTACTAACAATAAAGGAAAAACTATTTCAGATATTTACTAAAACTAACTATAACTAAATCATAGCATACTTGTGTTGCATTTCATATTGATTGAACATTTTGTTACTAGTAATCATATCATTGGCCGACAGACGTCCACTGCTGGACATAGGCCTCTCCCAAAGATCCCCACATCGATCGGTCCAGCGCCTTCACGCGATCTCCAATCGTGACTAGCAATTTAATCTCATCGAATTCCGATTTATTATTCAGCTCAAGCTTCTATCTTATTTTGCTGTCTGTACTAAGTTGTCTGAACCCCTCTTTACTAAAAGAACCTGTACATAATTCCTGTCAAGCCTTTTTACATGGTCAGGACTTTTACAACTATATTTAATAACAGTATTGTACTTTAAATCCTTGGCTGGATGACAGATTATTTATCAGGACATTCATCATGTTACTAAGCCGAATGTAATGCGATTGTTAACCACAGGATGTGTGCTCGCAGTGCGCAGACATTAGATAGCGGTTAGATAATGAAGGACGAACTTGGAAGGATCAATGGCGTAAGTTCCACAACTGCAATTTGCGGCTGAACCGCCTTTAGTTGCGGAAACGGGCAACGAAGTACATGGATCAGGCCGCGGCTCTTGGATTATTATCATACTTCATCATATAACTAAATTTTCTACGGAATTATATTTATTCAACGAAGTGACTGGAGGAGAGGGACGTTCACTTGATAGTAAGTGATACGCTATTCTATTACACTCTATAGTTAGAATGTTTGCACAACACCACATTACGCCTTATAGGATGTTGTCTCTTTATCCCAGTAATTTCACTAGCTTCAACTACCTTCAATCCGGAACATTCTTTCCAGTAGAAATAAAAGCTGCTGTACATATCTAGACGGTCTCCGCCATCGGAGACCTGATACCAGTAAATAGTTAAATACTACAGTGGATAGGTTTTATCATATGAAGCAGTATACAAACCGGAAATTCAATTATAAACTGCAGGTCGTAGACTAACAAAGTTACCGCAATTTGCGAAGGCTTTTACTGCAGTCACGTGCAGTGGAGCTTGTTACTTCCTGCGACAATAGTATAATGTACCACCTCCAAATTAATTCGCACATCCATGTTTTGTACGGAAAATGATTATTGATTACATCCATGGAAGATCTTGATACAACAGTTCCCGTTCTAAGCAAACTAAGCAAAGCAAGAAGGTAATCCATATTGTCGGAGCTGTAGGTATTACAGCAAGATCTAATTCTAATTTAATTACGGTGGTAACAAGATCTGCGTCGGCGGCTAACGTTGAGATAGCTACAACCATAACTCCTATTTCCGCCGGCCAAAGATAGTGTACAAACAATATCGTGTTCTAGTTTGAAGGTAGCTGTAGCTAGTGAAATTACTGCGGTAACGAAGTCCCTGATGCCGAGGACCATTTAGGTAGATACCACTGCAGCTCCTACTCTGTTCCGGTTTGAAGAGTGCTGCTGCCATTGAAATTACTCGGGTAATTAAAGCCTATTGCTGAAGACTATCTCGATCGGTTGGTAGTACCGTAGTGTGTAAAGATTACCGTGTTCTAGTTTGAAGGGCGCTGTTGCTATTGAAATTATAGGAGTAATGTATTAAATATACCCTACAAGCGGAAACTAAATAATAGTCGACTTTTTAAACGATTTGTAACGTCTTATTACAGCGACAGCGTTCAACGTGCTGAAAAAGAAAAAACCTGAAAAGTGCTCTCGCGTTTAAGTACCATTTTACGATATTAACCACAATTAACCTGTTGATTCCATTCAGCATCAGCGGCGGTGAAATGAATTATTAAAATACCTTTTTTATAGGTTGGCGGACGAGGGTTGACGTGATGGTAAGTGGTCATTGACGCCTATAGACAGCTGCGACACCTGAGAGGTCGCGGCTGCGTTGACGACCTTTGAAGTGGTAGGCTTTTCAAGGTCCTCACTATCGTATTGGCTCGGGGATATCGCTGACGAGACTTAGGCGTCGTGTACTGTGGTGGTGGAAAGCAGCTGCTGGTATACTAAACTCCTCGGAACTTCATATTATATTTTGTATAAGTAGCTGTTCCCTGCCCGCGTTGCTTACGGTAACACCCCCGCAACTCTCTTTTGGGGAAGGGATTTTGTAAGTCCATGCTTAGCTGACCCGTAAACGACAGAAGCAGTATCTGTACCCAATTTTGAGGGTTTAGTTTCCAAGATCTCGTGATGAGTTATCAGGAAGCAATTTTTTTTTATTTTAAGCGTTTATTCCAGTTTTGTTGAGCTGGGACCTATTTGTAGAAATCTGTTACTCCCTGTTTATTTCTCTAATTTTCCTCCTTCTCTTCTTTCACTCTTCCTTTCGTTTCGTTCCATTTCTCTCTTTCGTATTATCATTTCCAGACATTCTTATTTCTACTCCTTCTTTTTTATTTACTTCTTTCATAACAATTTTACTAACTCTTTTTTAGTATTATATTACATTTCTTTGGCCCTCCACTAATAATTACTATTTTTATTTCCTTATTCCGATTACTTCATAATTCCAACAGTGTGCGACGACTGCGGTCCTCACTCATCAGAGGCAATGCTACCCGCGTTTATCCTTTTCTGCAGTTTCCCCTCACACTCGAAGCGCTCTTTCCCAAATAGGGGGCAGCAGGCGATCAAGTGCACCACGGTCTGGTCCACCTCTCGGTCAAAGATGCATGAGAGACTCTCCCCAAGCTTAAACCTATGCAGATACTTGGAGAATCCTCCGTGCCCCATGATATCTGGACCAGAACCGTGTCTAGCTCCACACGACGGAACACGCGGTACGCGGCAGGCAGACTGAGGCGGCGTCCAGGAAAAAGATCCGCACTGTTGAAGCCATCGTGCCTTCAACGTATGATCTGCTCCATCCGTCAATCGTACTCGACTGAAATTGACGCTCGACGAACGGAACAAGGCAATCCTCGTAATACGGTCTACTTTTATTTTCCAGGGCTGCGTCCTTGGCTAGCTGCTCCACCCTGACGTTACCCTCTATCCCCGCGTACTATTTCACCCAAAACAATTTCACACCCTTCCCTTTCTCTCTCGCTTTCATGACGTTCTCTTTCACACGCATCACTAGAGGATGGAGGATGTCTGGTCTGTCTGGTCGATTTTGCGCTGACCCGTCGGCTGCGTACCTTGTTGCTTTCACCAATGCCATCAGCTCTTCAGAAGTTGGCTAGCTTGAGCTTTTTGCTCATTACCTCTGCGGCACTCCGCATTACGCAGAACGCCGCACCCACATTTTCGTCTTTTCGGCTGAAGTCCGTATAGATTTTGGGACGGCAGCCGCGGTGGGAAGCCGGTCCTCCCCCACACGGTCACCCTGACAGTAGAACTCTATACCGACCTGATCACACGGGTGTGGTAGTCGCTTGAAACTGACCGGTACCTCAAGGTCTCGCTCACCTAATTACTTGCCGGGAATGACCGCATATAATCATATAAATGGGCTGCTTCCTAGACCCATAGGTCCAAAGCAACCAATCAAGCAAATATCGGAACAGCAGCACCATAGCTGCCGGCGCCCATACACTCGATGCATACAATATAGTAGGCTCCAACACCGCCAGGTACATCGTTCTGACCTCCGGATTCAACCCACGCGATACCTTCGCGGCTTTGCACAGCTGACGATAGAGCCTTTGGGCTGAGGCGGAATATCTGGACTTCTCGAGTTGGAAATAGGGGCTCCTCTCCCATGGTCAGTATTGGAAGGAAGCTTATTTAGGTACTCGGCAAAATAACTAGCTTTAATATTGATTTCAACTTTTTAACTCGACCTGATGCAGAAGTCAGTTTATTAGTTACCGGATATTGTTCCAACTTTGATGAAGTTTTCCTTATAAGTACAAATATTTCCAAGTAAGCAATTGGAAGTTGACAAAGCACACAATCCCCGAAAGTCGTCGCTGAAACTCCAGTAGAATCCAGCATCGCTACACGCGCGCCGCCGAGCACATAAAGGCACAATCGAAACTTTCACGAGCACTCCCGCACCCTCGCAACCCCGCACCGGCGCACCCTCGCACCCTCGCACTGCATGAAACGAACACTCGTACGTTTTATATTCGGCAATTAAAATATAATTAGAAAATTAATTAGCTTACAGAAAATTTTAAAACCGGATACTATACATATAGGGGTGTAAGGGTTCCCGCACAACAAACCACAGAACCCAAGCCAACCTGACCTGCTCGTGGTGTAGCCTGCTAATCAACAAACGATCGTGAGAAATGGTCCAAATCCTCCCATAAGAAACCCTACCTCATCGATGTGAGAATCTTTATGGAAGGCCTATATCCAGCAGTGGACGTCTATCGGCTGATGATGATGATGATATCAGCTTCATGGTATATGAACACACGATCGCGAAACCTAAAGGAATGACCTCTGTAGTCGTATTGCCTTTAATAACAAACGATTAACGCTTCAAAGTTATATAACTCGTATGGAATTAAGTATATTCGAGTTAAGAGATAAGTTCTCAGTTTATCCAGGTTCAAAAAGATCTAGATTTATAAAGCACTATAGTATTTATATAATAGGAATGCATATATACCTTCAAGCATAAATTTCGAGTAGCTGTTCTAGGAATTGGACAAACACTAAACCGTTGGGCAACGATAATGTTTTCTATTAAATGAAAATAAGTTAACATTACATATGTTAAGTAAGTCTGCTTTATGCTTGATTAATTTTTCGTGTACCAAGAGCGCTATTTCATCAGACAACTTGAATAACTTATGAGCGGAGCTTAACGAGGACATAAAGCCCATGCGAAATTGGGACTAATTTGTTTGCGTAAAATACATAACGGCATCACTGATTTTTTTTTTTTTATTTATAAGAAACGTTAACTTAGGCTGTTTTTAGTAATTAAATTTTTCTAGTTTCAGTATTACTAAATCTAGAATTTAACTTTTCTATACCTTAAGACAATAAAATATCTCTGCCGATCGTTGGAGAGCGTCCTTCATCAGTCTGTCTATTCTCTCAAATAATCATTTGCATCCTTATTATGGATGGAAGTAACTATCACCGTCATGTGAATGACTTGGACAAGGATTTCCATCTGCCAAGTTATCTCATCACCATGCAGTAGAGGTCCAACTATCCTCTAAATCTAAAAACCAACATATAAACATGAAGGAACACTACAAGAAGAATGTCTTGCTAGCTCGGTCCTTATTAAAATGAATTTCATAATCATGTGTTAAGTATTACTTAGTATAACTTAGAACTTAGTCGTGCCCTCAAGCACTTGAATGTACAGTTTTCGCAGTTGCATATTCGATATGAAGCATTACAATTTTCAATGCAGAGTTACAGATGTAGTACACTGTGCGCCGTCGGAAATGAAGCACATTCCTGGAGACATCATGGAATTCCTGTGGAGTACCTTCAATCATTGATCCTGCCAATCGCTCTGAACGCTGATTACAATGGATGCATGAGAGCACCTCGTTAGCATTAATTCGCTGAATTGCCTATGCATATATTATATAACGTCATTTGGTTCATGCAACAAATTTACATACAAAGAACAGGGGTGTAAGGGGTCCCGCATAACAGCACACGAGGACCAAGTCAACCCTCACCTGGTCGTGGTACCCTCATATGAACCATTACAAACGACAGCCCCTCGTGTCCGGCGATGCACGCAGCGCGGGACCGATTGATGTGGGGATCTTTGAGGAAGGACTTTGTCCAGCAGTGGACGTCTATCGGCTGATGATGATGAATGAAGAACATTAAATATCCTTACCACAGAGTAGGGGATGATAAATAAAACTTTGTTATTTAAATCAAATTATATTTGGCCGAGGTTACAAAGGGTTATTGTTAAAGTCGTAAGTCTAATCCCTCCGATAAGTTCTCTCCCAGTCAACCCTTTCCGGGTGTTGTGTAAGTTGAAGGTGGGTCGGAGGGTGAACTGGACATTTTATTATGTAGATATATAAATAAACCTTTGCAGGTAACAGGAAGCTCCTACATATTTACAAGGCATTAAGAGATACACCTCATCGTGGTACACCCTGCTAATCAACGAGGCTCTGGCTCCTACCGACCCGCTTTCGGCCAGCGTGGTGGGGAATGGCCTAGATCCTCCCATATGAACCCCTATAAACATCGGCTGCTGGTGCCTGACGATGCAAGCAACGCGGGGCCGATTGATGTGGTGATCTTTGGGGAAGGTCTTTGTCCACAAGTGGACGTCTATAGGCTGGTGATGAACGTATCGACACGGGTACATGACCACTCGACGGGGTATGGTTTATAGATGGTTATAGGTTTATGTTTTGGATTTCATATATCCTTTAGTATCTTACTTCCAATTGACTTACATACATTTTCATTTGGTATTATTTATGCGGTTGCTATAGTAACGGTTGGTACAGAAAGTCATGGCGGTTGCAGTTGCTCTCAAGGAATACTTCTAACAAATATTATATTACGGCCAGCAAAGCCGTTGGAGAACAGCTAGTAGATGTATGAAGACGATTGTTTTAGATTATAGTTATCATCATCATCATCATCAGCCGGTAGACGTCCACTGCTGGACATAAGCTTCTCTCAAAAATCCCCACATCGATCGGTCCTACGCTGCCCGCATCCGGCGGCTTCTCGCGCCACTCGTCAGATCGTCGGTCCACTGGAGGCCTTCCAACACTACGTCTCCCAATACTATTATAGTTATACTTATAGATATAAAAAAAAAAACTTTTTTACTACAAAACAATACTAAAATTAGACTACCTGACAATGGCTAAAAATTTACCAAATGCCAGTAATAACGAAATTCGAGTGACTCAATTAAAAGTTATTTTTCAAAAACACTCTCCAAACAACAAGTGATTGACGAAAAAGTTGTTCAGGACTGAAACACGGTTTTGTTTCAAAACAAAGCTTATTTCGGGTGAGGTCAAAATTCAGCACCGATTTTCATCAGCTAAAGGCCGAAAGGCTCCAAGAGTGGAGACCTTGGAGAGAGGACTGTGTCCAGCGGTGAGCTTCTGTTAGCAGACGGTTATTAATACAGTAATTATATTGGTAGCAGGTCTCTGTTCCTGACTTGATACCACTGCAGCGTCTATTGCAGCCGACAAACGGTACTGTGCAAACGTTACAGTGTTCCGGTTTAAAGGACGCTGTGTCTTGGTGACGAGACAATATATCTCAAGACGACGACGACATGCCCAATGAGGTACAGTGTATATCAACCTAACTAGCTTCACGTTGTTATAGGCGTGTCACTTACTATCAGGTGAACGCTCAGCTCGTCTCATTGCTTCCTTGGGCAGCCATTGTCTTCTAATTTGGATCCTTATTGATCTTAATATCCTAGAATTATCCTGGATATTAACAGTATATAGTAATGTTTGTTTGAACTACAAAATATTGTTACGTAATTTCAAGTGTTGTGTAATTATATTAAGAGTACCTTTTACTTAATACATAAAGACAAGCACGCACAAATGAGTGATCATCTGAAAAAAATATACGTTCTTAAAGTTCAGAAGTGGAATTTCAATAACTCGCCGAAAGAATAACATTAATATCACTCGGAAAACAGTGAAAGAAGTGAAAAAGGTTGGCCATTTAAACAAAACTCGTTGAGAGCGGGTCGGAGTTTCGCGAAAGGAATAAAAAAAAAAACTCTCCATTGTTTGCATAAAACAATAAAATTAAGTGTTTACGTTACGTTTGTCGTGAATGGGGGGATCGCTTCCGGCGGCATCTGAAATAAACCGTCCGCGAAGTAAGTGCATATCCTTCCATCTAGACCCTGGATTTGTACAGGAGCTGAACACCTGGTTGTAAGTGATCAAGCAGCCGATAGCACTACTGTCGTTCAACAAAACGAGACGAGTATAAGTTCTACCTGATAGTCGTCTGCACTGTGCAAACATTGTGTTCCGGTTTGAAGGGCGCTGCAGCTAGTGATATTACTGGAGTAACAAGAGTTAGACACTTCAAACTGGAAATGAATAACGTTTGCACAGTGGTGTCTGTCGGCTGCTGTAGAAGCTGCAGTGGTACCTACCCAAAGACCTGAGACCTGCCACCAGTAAATCCAAACTCATCTACTAGTGTACAGTAATAAAATATTATCAGTATTTTTTCAAAGTATATTAACAGAAGTAATCGATACTTTAGGTTCTAAATAAAGCTTCTTTGTCCGACATCAAAGAGCCGGCGCCATATTAAGGGTGGGGGTGCGCTCTGTTCTATCAGAAGACGGATAAATTGATTCTCTCCCCCACCAGCTTCCAACACAAAGAGAGATTTTAAAATACATAAAACCTTCACAGCGATACTCTCGATGATATCACTCCGCCATTATCTCATTGCTTGGAGCAACCAGTGATGAGTAAAGTCGGTCCTGGTCTTGGACTCGCGAAAAAGAAAGACCAAGACAGCTCTATTATGCGAGACCAAGACTAGAATGTGGAAGACTAAAGGAGATTGTTTTTTTTGTGTAAGTCTTGGTCTTGTTCTCTAACAACTTCTTTTCAATTTGAGTTTGGACTTCCGGTGATGAAGAATATGTTTCATCCGCAAAACTTGTACTTGGCCAACGCTCTTGACTCTTTCCTGGTGATAGAACATCCTTAGTTCCCACCTGTGGGACCAAGCACACACGAGTATAACGTGGGCAGTTTATACTTACATCATCACCAGCCGATAGACGTCCACTGCTGGACATATGCCTTTCCCGAAGATCTCCACATTGGTCGGTCCTGCGTGGCTCGCGACCAGTGGCTTCCTGTGACCTTACAGTCGGCATGGCTCTGGTACCACCAAGCACTAGGGGACGTCGTTTATAGGGACTGATGTCGACGAACTTGGGCTATTACCCACCATGCTGGCCCATTGCTGGTTGGTGGGAGCCAAAGCCTCGTCTCTTGTTATCAGGGTGCACCACGAGCAGGTGAGGTTGGCTTGGATCCCGAGAGTTGTTCTACGGATCCCTCACACATTTATAACGGTTTTTAATGTATGAGGATGCAAAACTTATTTACTGATGGTAAGTCTCCGTTGCCAGAACCAGTAATCAGATAAACGGTACTGCGCAAACACTGCTGTGTTCCGATTTGAATGGAGCTGCAGCTAGTGATATTACTGGGGTAACGAGACTCGACATCTTTCGTCACAGGCGATGAATGCAATATGGTGCTGGATATATCATCCTAACTGGCGCCGCTTTGTTATGGGCGGGCGTATCACTTACCATCACCTACTTTAATATTGCTCAATTAATGAATAGCTTCATGATGTAAATCAGTAAAGTCACTGACGTAGCCCAAAGGAGTGTTGGACTTAAGTGGCAGTGGGCAGGGGTCATTACTCGAAGGACTGATGGGGCAGTAAGGTCCTCGAGGTGCGCCCGCGTACCAGTAGACGGGGTGTTGGGTGGACCGACGATCTGGTGAGGAGCGCGAGCGAGAACCCATTGGATACGAGCAACGTGGAACCGATCAATGTGGAGATCTTTAAGGGAGGTCTATGTCCAGCAGTGGGCGTCTATCTACTATTGATGTAAATCACTGTATATATTTGTATAAGTTAAATCTAACACTTTTTTTGTTGGTTAAATTTAACTCGAGGCTTTGCTCGGAATTTCGTAGTTTTACAGTTTACGATTAATTGTTATGAAGGCCAAAGGACGATTTGTTATCCTGTTTGAATTGAGTTGGATCTGGACATTCAGATCCATCGGACTCCGTGCCGACTACACTGCGGTGTACGTTATCGTAAAGCGACATTGATATATCTATCGCCGGATGCAGGGCCGGCACCATTTTAACAATAAAGCCTTATAAAACCCATCCGAGGATTAAGTATTAAAAAATAAGGATTTATGAAAACTTCCTTTAATATCCTTTTTAGAAATTATAGTATTTCCTATTTTAATATACATTGAGTATACCAAGTGGAAGTAGACTACGGATGTAGTTAATTTATATGTTAATTTTTTTTATTCTCCATAGCGATAAGGCGAGCGAAGCATTCACTTGATAGTAAGTGATACTTTTTTTAATAAAAAATGTAGGAAGTACAAAAAAGTAAAAAACTAAGTAGTAAGTGATACGCCTGTCCATAACAACGTGGCGCTAATTAGGATGCTATACACAGCACTACACTTTGCTCGCTTTGAGACATAAGACGTATTCTCATTATCTCGGTAATTTTATTAGCTACTGCGCCCTTCAAACCGGAACACAGTTATGTTTGCGCACTACTGTCCGTCGGCTGCAATAAATTTGCTACCAATTACAAGAATAGGTCACTGCTGGATATATCCGTCAGCTTAAATTTCCACCTCAATCGGGTAGGGATTGATATTCCCAATGCGGGTTGGTAGGAGCCAGGGCCTCGTTTGATGAGTAGCAGGGTGCACCACGAGCAGGTGGGGTTGGCTTGGGTCCCGCGAGTTGTGCGGAAACCCTTCCACCCCAATAAACAATATATATCATCCTATCATCCTACCGATCTTCTTGTTTCGATACTAGAAGCGAAAGTCCCAATCGTATCTATATACTTTTCTATATTACTCGTATAATATATATTGGCGACATTTTTTATATACTTCAATATTAAAAATAGCATTAATAAGTCATAACTAAGCCGCCTGTAAATATATTTATGGGGGGAAAAAAGGTATTAAAGCAGACAAATGAATTCATTACAGGCACCTGCGCGTCGGATAGACTCTGTTCTTGTAATACGGGTATACGTGAATGGGGTACCAAACTTTCCCGACACCATTCCCTCCTGTGAAAGACGGAAAATTAAGTTACTCTAACAAAAAAAGTAACTTGAAAACAGTAGAAAAAAAACCGATAATATGTTTTTAGTAATAATATAATTAAAAAGGTTATTTTTGTTATATTTAAAGGTGTATAACCAAAGTCCTATATGCCTTCGAGTCGTACGTCGGATACATCTACTCCTTTTTTCTCCATAATAAAAATAAAAACTAATGTTATGTTAAGGCTGTTTAAAATTTCATTATATTAAAATACATTCTTTCAGCTCAAAGCCAAAGACTTGGCAGTAAGATATCATTTGCATTTTTCACTTAGAAAATAAAGTCAAGATCTCCATACCGGGTGGGGGACGAAATAATGCAAACAGCATTTTTCTTTGAAGCTCTACAAAAAAGACTTCGCTGTACACTTTATTAGAAAAGTGATTAAAGTTTTATTTACTCGTATAAAGCTCCGTAAAGAAGGCATATACAAATTGTCTGTATGTATTAATCATATATTATATCTGTATATGATTTATTATAGTGAAGAAACCGGTAGTTTGCATACGAGCAAGACTGTGCAGTGATTTCGGGTAGAGGTATTCATACACTACCCGGAATCTTTATGCTTATCTATAGCTAAAAATAAACAGCAATTTTAACATAGCGTAATTATTGAGTGACTTAAAAGATTATTAGATATCTTTAGGTCTTCCTAGTATGCAGAGTTTATACGCCTTTATGAAGAGTACAGTACTGCATTTGAGGGGCCGAATACACGGCGCCGTGTAAAATGAAAATGGAGATGGAAATTTATGATAATGAAAACGAATATATCTATATATTAAAGTAATTAATGCTTTTAATATTGTTATCATTAAATCAGTTAAGTATATGTTAATGTAATTTCAAACCTTTTTTCAGTAATAATTTATCTTGTAACTAGTAAGAGATGTTAACTTGTAAAAGTTACTGCAGTAACTCAGATAATGAGTAAAAACCCCTCTTTATAGCTTAATGAAAAATGTACATTAATTATCTTCTCGCTCAATAATTGTACGAAATAGTTAAGTTTTTTACTTATGTATAAATATTCAAGATATATGTTTAACGAGGTTTGTCAAAAGCGTGATTCCTATAAAATTTAAAAAAAACTTATTAGCTATAGAATTTTCACTCCTACCATCGATAAGTATTTTTGTCGACGGTAAGTCGCTGCTGCTGTCGACCACCTATATATGTAGTGGTGCAATGATTACCGTGTTCCAATGCGAAAGGTCCTGTTGCTAGTGGAATCACAGGGGTAACGAAGCAACATATTCCGACTCAAAACGGCGAGAATAATGTATATTCTAACTAGCTCCCATTGTTGAAAAGGACGGATGGTAAAACAAAATACTCTTTATATATATTGTATAGTGTAAAGGGTTCCGTATAACAACTCACGGGACCCAAACCAACCTCACCTGCTCGGAGTGCACCCTGCTAATCAACAAACGAGGCTGTGGTTCTCAACAACCCGCATTAGACTAGCGGAGGTCTTTGGAAGACGCCTATCTCCAGAAGTGGACGTCTATATATATATATGCAGCTAACTGTGTCAGTTTGTCGCTGATAGCTTAATGGTTTCTGACATAACAGTGCCATCCAATGGAGTGAAGTTGGCGCGGAATTCAAATAGTCCATACACATCCATAGTCAATATAATAATTAAAAATTGATAATAATTAGAAGATTTTAATATAACTAGAACGGCAGTCAATCCTGTTTACTGCCTGGCTTTTACTAGTTGTTAATAAGCCCGTTGAAGTGCATCGCAATTTGGCACTCGCACTTGGCCGGATCTCGCGAACCGACAAATTATTTTAAGAGCCACTTAGAACTTAGTTATTTAAGACACGCCTTGAGAAAGTCATAACAGTTAAAACTTAAAAGCTTAATATGCAAACTTTCTAATGAATTAAAACGGCACAAATCACTTAGAATGGCGCGGATCCGTCGGGATTGTATAGGAATAGAAGAAGAAAGTAGAAAGAAGGAAAAAATAGAAGAATCTGATTATCAGCAGTAGGATTTTTTTAAATCAGGCTTTGAAACATTATATATAAAAAAAAGCTTGACGACCTCTAAATATGGTTTGAGAGCATCGCACACCTATATATCATTTTTATTTTTTAGGGAAGAAATCTTTGAAACACACCCTGCTTTTGCGAGGAAGTCAAGATTGTGTGGGATCCTTACCCACTAAAACCCCCTCGGTGGTATGCAGCAGTGCATTCAATGAGACCGGGATATACGCGACTTAACATCTTATGTTCCAAGGCAGAGATCGCAATGTGGTGCACTACAGCATCTAGTGACCTAGCTAAGGTAACATCTGTGATGCAAAGTCAGCCTTGTGTAGTTCGTAAATGTTTGTTGATATAAAAAAATGGGTTTCCGTTTCCAGCGATCGCCGGCGCCGAGTTAACAAACGTATCCGCCGGTGTAAACTGACGCTGATATATTGCCTCGGGACACCGCTCCGGCTATACTCCATTTAACCCCCGTGGCTTATTTAATGTCGATGGTCTCCTTTTTTTTGATTTCATCCCTGAACGGAGAGTCAACAAGTGAAATCATTAGAAATGGCTTTCTTTTAAACGCCGCTCTGGGGTCTCATATTTTGATGGCTGAAACGGCAATGCTGATATACAGATCAGCAAAGACGTTTGTAGTTAACGAAGCCGGTAGTTAACCAGGCAAATGGCTCCGGGATTAAACCAGGAACTTCCGTGTTGGAAAGTGCCAAGCCACTGCGCAACTGGCAGTCAATGTAACGGTATATGGTCGTTCACATCGAACGGAAACACAGCAGTAAGTATCTTGCAGTAAGTTCTATAAGTTGTCTGCTATGGTAAAGACCTTCCTGAAGCCTTTGGAGATGGCTATGAACACCTCTACCACCACCAATCCCTTAGCGTATGGTCAGTTATTGAGAATGAAAGAAGACAGATTTTTGAAATAGAGTAAAGCAAACACAGTTCGTTGTTCACAAAACACAACGTAGTGGACCTCGTATTTGGAGTAAGATGGTAACAAAATTACTGGGGTAATATGCTCAGTAATGTCTAAAGCTAGCTAACTCAGGAGTTCATCTCCAAAATTAATGCTAGTCCATTTTTTAAAACGCCTTTTTTTATACAACGGACGACTAGTATTATCATTGACATTGGACTTTGATACAGCTTTTTCTATTGCTCTTAACTTATGTTAAAAATTTAACTTACACTTATTTTTAATAACAGTAAATTATACGAAATTATGCTTCATATCTTCCTCAACATTCCACCGAAAATCCAATCAAAATCGGTTGAACCGTTGTCGAGATAATCGCAAACATACAAAGATGCAATGTTGTTTATTAGATATATAGATCATGTCAACAAAATTAAGTTATAAACTTGATTTGATTGTGAAATTCCAATTCACCGATATGTGAGTGATGAATGCGAATTAATGAGCTTAATAACGGATGTAAAAATTAAAAAAAAATTAAACCTGAAGTGCAGCACGAAAGAAGGCATATTTAAGTCATGCACGTAAAGCGTGCGACAGGGAAAGGGTGTCAAGCGGTCTCATTACGTCGCTTGGACACTGACACACTCTTATTTCAGTGTCGCACGTAAAGGTTTTCAGCTGCATGAAAATATGAAAATCATACGTATACAGAGTTTTTTTTACGACCACAGCTGAACGTAGAATTCTCTCTAAGGATCCTCAAAAGTCCTGCGCTGCCCGCTTCCAGCGGCTTCTCGTGACCTTACTGTCGGCATGGACTCTGGTATCGTCGGGCACCAGGTGCCGTCGGTTGTAGGCGGTCATGTGGGGGGATTTGGGCCATTTTTCACCACGCTGGCCCAATGCGGGTTGGAGCCGGAGCTTCGTTTGTTGATTAACACGGTACACCACGAGCAGAGGAGGCTGCCTTAGGTGCCGTGAGTTGTTGTGCGGATTCTCTTATCTTAGCCAATTAACTATTACAAATCTTTTCGTTTGATATTATTTATGCGGTTGCTATAGTAACGTACTACTAGCGTAGCCACTCGAGGGTCTTACAGCCCCATCCTTCCTTAATAATGTGACTTCCTTTTTATATAGATAAGGCCAATAGTATATTATTACAGATAAGGAATATAACAGCTGAACCTCCTGCTCCTCTCTTCGCTCCAATGAAGGAAGCCCAGAGAATACTTTTTTTATAGAACATTTCCTGTTTTATAAAATAGTCATAAAAAAAACAACGCCGATCACGCGCCTCATGGCTTAATTTAAGGGTCTCAAGGATGTGCGAGGAGGCGGTCGGAATGTTTGAGCAGGAAAACGATCCGAGTATGACTTAATTTGTTATTGTTTGAGTCGTACAGTTGTTTATATTAGAAATAAACACTTCCCACTCCTTCCCACCACCCCCACCCTTCGTGAGTCGTAAACCACAATGACACGATGAATATTTCTATAGATAAGGCAACAGATATTCCCATGATCATATCAGTATATTTAAGCCAATCTCACCTGATCGCGGTGCATCCTATAAAGGAAGGTCGCAGGAAGATGCTGGATGCGGGCGGTGCAGGACTGATCGATGTGGAGATCTTGGGTGGAGGCTTATGTTTAGCACTGGACGTCTTTCGGCTGATGATGACGATGACCTCAGTAATTTCACTAATTACAACGCCCTTCAAACCGGAACACATCGTGTGCATACCGTTTGACGGCATAATTAGGCGCTAATGTGCTACCCCTAGATGGTATTCGGCAACAGAAACCTTTTTTTTGTATCGGGGGAGAAATCTTCTAAAGATACCCTTATTCTAGGGAGAAGTTCAGGTTATGTGAGATTCTTACTCATTAAAATCCCCTCGGTGCCCTGCATCAGTGCATTCGGAGAGGCTCCGTGATCTCTTATAGAACGCACTGGTCCTCCTATACACTTCACGTTATACGTCTCTGAGGAGGAGCCTCACCCTCCTAGGCACCATCGCTGAGCAATACGCTGTCCTACGCAGGTTCGCTTGTTGAGCGATAAGGGTCCCCACCCTCCTAGACCCTTTTAGTCCCCTTCTACGACAGGCAGGACTTACCTTAGTCCTATTCTTACCAGCCCCAAACTACAGAGCTGAGCATCAGAAACCTACCACCAGTATAACTTATATATACTCTTAAGTAGTTCTTTAAGTTCCTTAAAAAACTTATCCTCTGCAGTCAATGCAACATTAAAAGTAATTAATGCTTTAATTATAACTTAACTTTCTCATGAAAAAGACCATCTGTATCCGACATTAAAGAAAACGTTATTGGAAAGGGGTGGGAAAGGGGATTTTCTTTTTATCCGTACAGAGGGATCACGCGATTCGAGCATTAAGTTATGAATGGCTCCGATTGATATTGATTTAAGCTGGAGGGGAATAACAGCTCGAATACAATAATAATTAAAACTTGATTACTTATAATATTTTGAAATCGAAAGAATAGGGGTAGCCAGAGATCGCAGACTTCGCTGGATGAGTCACTTGCTAAGGGTGGGAGAGGATCGTAGTCAAAAAAGCGTTCCTCGGAAACCGAATTGGGGGCAGAACTGTCGGCCGGTCTAGATATCACTGGAAGGATGCGGTAGATCATGACATACGCGAGCTTCAAGCAGTAGACTGGGAAGAGGTGGTGCAAGACAGACGATGCTGGCGTTCTCTTGTCGGAGACCAAGACTCACTCTGGGTCGCTGCGCCAGAGGAGTAAGTAATTACTTATAATAATGTCGCGGTAGTTATCATGATATATATTACACCATATTGTTAACTGGTGGCAGGTCTCTATTGCCGGGGACCGTCTAGGTAATTACCACAGCAGCTTCTATTTCCGCTGAAGAACAGCAATGTCCAAGCAACATCATTTCCGGTTCATCATCATCTTCCACGGTTGACATAGGCCTCTCCCAAAACTCTCCGCATCGATCGGTCCTCCGCTGCCCACTTCCTGCGGCTTCCCGCGACCTTCCTTTGTGGGGGTTCTTACGCGGGAATTTAAGCCATTGCCCACCACGCTGGCCAAATCTGGATTAGTGGGAGCCGGAGCCTCGTTTGTTGATTAGCAGGGTGCACCATGGATGCATGGCCCTGAGCTATTGTTTGAGACCCCTTGCACCCCACCGTTCCATTTCCGGTTTGAAGGGCGCTACAGCTAGTGTAATTACTGTAGTAATGAGACTTTACATCTCATGTATGAAGGCGACGAGCACAATGTGATGTTGTGTATATCATCCTAACTAACGTTACATGGTTACAGTCAGGTCACTTACCATCAGGTGAGCGACTCGCGCGTACCGTCGCTGTGTCTAATAAAAAAAGTGAAGTAAATTTCACAATTATGAAGGAAGCGGATATAACACGGTAGCCAAGAAAGTACGTGAAGTATGAAAGGAAATGAATTAAATAAGGAGGGCCGACCCCAAGTAAAGATGGGGCTAGGTCTAGCGAGAAGAAGAAGTGTGGGAGTAGGAGAGGGAAATTTTTGAAGATTTTTGAAGTCGGAAGAAGGAGAATAAGAAACTACACATTGTAACATTGCATTATCAGCCGGATAACGCCCACTCCTAAGCATGGCCTTCCTTGAGAATCTCCACTCCGATTGGACCGCTGTCCACATCTTGTGGCTTCCCGTGACTTTCATCAGATCGTCGGAATACGTATTGGAGGGCCTGCCAACACTACGTCTACGCGGCCGCCACTCTAACCTTACTACCTCATCGGCTTCCAGTCTTCAGGTTAGCAATGTTTTGGAGTATGTCGGTGACCTTCAGAAGGTAGACAATTTAAATAATTAATTATTATTATATTAGTATGCATGTTTGGAGTGTAAGGGGTCCAGCACAACAACTCGCAGGATCCAAGCCAACCTCACCTGCTCGTGGTGCACCCTGATAATCAACAAACGAGGCTCTGGCTCCCATCAACCCGCATTAGGGCTAGCGTGGTGGGAGATGACCCAAATCCTCCCAATATGAACCCAAATGTAGAGATCTTTGGGAGAGGTCTATCGGCTGATGATGATGATGATTATTATTATTATATTCACAATAACTGTTAAAGGATTGTTTCGAATAAACATTGTTGTTGTTTGTTTGCCGAACAAATTTACGGTATCTGCGGCTTGCCCCATATTGATCAATCATTCCACTGAACACCGGAATTCCTGTGACCCCTACCACCTTCCACAATAGTTTCTGCACTACATTCAGCTAAAAATATACTGCAGTAAATACTTGGTAAGTATATTATAAAGACAAGTAACAAGATAAAAAAGTTATTATGATATTTATAAAATACTGCGGTAAATCAAAATGGCCGCTGCAACTGTTTTGATATCTATATATATACGTAATAAAAATGAGTTTTGTTTGTTCACCAATCACTTGAAAACTAGTGAACGTATCGTCATGGGAACATGAGCATTCGACGCGGAAGGAATTGTAGATGGTTATAGGTTATTAATTTATTGAATTTCATAGATTCTTCATCATCATATTTCTATTTAACTTTTCTAAAGATTTTTATTCGGTATATATGCGGTTGCTATAGTAACGGTTGGTACAGAAAGCCATTTGCGGTTGCGGTCGCTCTCAAGGAATGTTTCAGACAAATTTAAAGTCTAATTTTATATTACGTCCCTCAATACGGCCGGGGAACAGCTTTGTAACACGGAAGTCCACTGTTTATTTCCGGTGCCATATATTTCACTTCACTGATGGCAGGTCCTTGTTTCCGGTCACTGTCCACGTAGGTACTAACGCAGCAGACAAACAGTAGTATGTCAACGTTACAATGTTCCGGTTTGAATGCTGTTGCGCTCGTCGCTTTAAGACATAAGATGTTATGTTTCGTCGTGTATTGCATACCATCGTAACAAGCGCACCTTGGACAGGCGTATCACTTACCATCAGGTGAATGTCCTGTTTGTCTCGTCGCTTCTTTGAATATAAAAAAATCTATCTCCATTATGAACAATTTTTGAATTTGTTCCGGTTAGTGTAACAAAAATTAATTGTTACATACGATGTTACATTTTCTGAAAGGCCATAGTTGAAAAGTATGAAGAATGTAGCGAGAGGACAGCACAACTTGTGGTGCGACGTGCTCGCAATACGGATGTGGCCGGAACTGGGCCGGAGGCCGACCTGAATGTAGCCTTAACAAACTGCTGACCGCGCGTATCAATAACATATCAACTGATTTTTTTTTACTGTACATGAAAATAAACGCCTTTTCAAAGTTAGTTTATTATCATCATCTGCAGCTGATAAAAGTCCACAGCTGGACACAGGCCTCCTCCAAAAAGGCCATATGCGGTAGGTATTCGAATGGAGGGCTTCGAACCATTGCCCACCCACGCCGACCCAATGGGAATTGCTGAGAACCTGAGCCTCGTTTGTTGCAGGGTTAGCAGGGTACACCACGAGAAGGTGGAGGATGACTTGGATCCTGTGAATTGTTGGGAACCTTTACAATCTAACATTAAAGGATTGTTATTAAGACTGATAGGGGTGCAAACCCGAACCACTCACGGGATTCAAACCAGCCTTATCTGATCGTGGTGTACCTTGCTAATCAACAAATGAGGCTCTGGCTCCCACCAACCTGCATCGAGCCAGTGTTAGGAAATGGCCCACATCTCACCATATGAGTCCTTACCCGATGTTAGAATTTTTGGGGGAGCCATATGTGCAGCAGTGACCATCTATCGGCTGATGATGATGGTGATGACGATGCTAAACTACACTACGCGAATAATGATGACGGGTTGTGAATGTTACTATTAACATTCTTTTTTTTTATTTAATCAAACGATACGAGAAAGACGTTCGACCTGATGGTATGATACGCTTGAACAATGTGGCAGTACACTGCACCATATTGCACTCGTCACTACAAGACTAAAGAGTAATGAAACAATGTCATGAGTCTCATTACCCATGTAATTTCACTAGCTATAGCGCCCTTCAAACCGGACGACAATAATATTTGCACAGTAATGTTTGTCGGCTGCAATAGGCGTTCCGGTGGTACTTAGTAATAGCTAGTAGCTGATCTTTAAATGGCAGAAGTAATATCATCACCAAATTCCGAGTGTTTACGTCTAATAATTCTAGAGATCTAGTGAGTCAATATTATTCTGAATATTTCTAGTATATATATATGTACTAAATAATAATATGAAAGCGGCCATTTTTATTAAACAAGAACATTATTTTATCGTTAATATGAGCACGCCGCGAACAGAGGACACACGACAAAATGGCGCCGAGAACAAAATATTCGTATATCGCGCATACCGCGGCCCGGGGCATGTTTAATCACATTGCTGCATGATATTTGGAACAGGTATATGACCATATTACCGTCACACGAGTTTACTATACACCGTACTAGTAATAGATTAGTATGTATACGTAGGTTGTTAATATTTTTAGTACTTGAGAGAGCCAACTGCAAGCGCAGGCTGATGACAACCGTCATGCAAGGAAAGGTTGCATTTTTCGGACACTTTCAAAGAGGATCCCTTTATAAGTTCCCAACGTAGATCCTGGAGAGCAAAATTCCTAGAAAACGTGCACAGTAGACAGCGGAAGAAACGGTTTGACGACATAAAGGAGTTAACCGGGTTTCAATACCATCAGTTAAAAAGAATAACTGAGGATCGAATTGGTTTTCTCAATCGGATCGCCAAACTTCGATTTGATGAGGAGGGACCTGATGATGATGATGTGCTGTTATTATAGCATCTATGTACTTTATATATTCTTTATTTCAATACAAAAACAATTTGTTGCATCTAGTAACATGGTGTGGACCTACACAACTTCTATTTCTCGAATCCTGGTTTGAATGGTGCTGGAGCTGAGGAAGTTAATAGGACAATATATAGTTCCTCTGCTTCGTTTCTTTTTTATCTTCATTTTAACATTGAAGTTTTCTACTGTCATCTATTTAGTCTTAAAATCATACTACATTATATCCCTTTCAAGCATCACGCTATGAGGGTTTCATCCAGTTTCTTTCATGGTAACTCTTTTTTCTGTCTCACCACCTACTTCTAAGCATATACTTTACACATTAATTACTATATCTAAAGATGCTGCTCACTATGTGGTGCAGTGCACATCATCCTACGAGCTTCATATCCTTATAGAAGAACGGATCACTTATCAACGTCTGCTGAACCGATTTTTCCAGGACTTTTTCTAGCACATACTCATAACTTATAAGATGTGTTTTAAGTTAATGCCAGTTATTATGAGATCTAAAATTTTATACATACATCTTGACGATCTAAAGAAACAATTCCTCTTAAAACCATTACTACAAAGAGGTAACTGCAAGCTGATGACAAACTTCACAAAGAACATAATTGTGTTTTACTGCCACCAAGTTAAGTAGATCTTTTTCTCATATACCAAAATTGCACCGGAAAAAGAGCATCCGGAAGACAACATAGGACATAAGCGAATGATACATGATCAATACAATTTGAAGACAGGCTTCAATCATGAAATGTACCCTTTATTGTAGTATATTGCTTAATCAAAAACATGCTCGACTTCATCAGCTAACTAAATACATATATATATATGTATATATATATATATAATATTAAATGAAGATCAACGTAAATGTACACTGAATAATGAAGAGTTCAAAATAGGTGTAAAACGTACCAAGGGTGTATTGTCTTGCGCACGTGTAAAGGTCAGAAAGGGTGCCTTTGAGGGACTTAAACAAAGCTTTCTTTTAACCTTAAGTTGGCTGCTTGAAACTGTTTTAACTTTAAACAAAAGATTGAATGGAGTTTATTGTTTCAGTGGGGCGATGACTTTGTAACTTAAAAACAAGTTACATT